>OX352763.1:94418407-95860073 GCA_947095585.1 Nephrocerus scutellatus
CAGAAGCCTAGGAAGTGATTAAACGCAATTAAGATTTACAGTTATTCATTTCTAACCCTCCACCATCAGCACCAGCACCACTCACCTCTTGCGATAGTTTTTGACAAATTCTGCCTTTTGTGTTTTGCCAATCTCCGGTGGTTTCATCAGCAAATTGGCAAAGTACCGACACAACTTGCACACGGCCGTTCCAAGACCCAACTGGACTGGAATTCCCATCGCAGCCAGTGCCTTTTCCAGACGGTCAGTGTCCTGAAGAATAATAAACAAAATAATGTGAGATCTTAAAAACAAAAATGTAATTTAAATTAATTCTTACCGACGTGATGTGATACATGTGAGTTCGGCCAAGGCGACGCTTGCACAGCACACATCCGGAACACTGGATGACAGCATCGTAGTGTGATTGGCAGAGACTCACATATGTACCAGACGATGACATATCAAAGTTGAGCAGGAATTTTTTAACGCTCTTGCGTATGCATTTGCGCCGCAACGAATGGGCTGCCACATTGGAACATTCTGGCACAAGACACTTCCGCTGACGTATTTGTTCGCTGACATCTCCGCTGATTGATTGATGCTCTTCGAGTGTTTCAGTAGTCGGCATTGCAGAAGAATTATTATTACTTGTTGCTGTTCTCACAGATCCTGCACCGGCTACGGCAGTTGTTGCTGCAACTGCGACTGCTGCAACTGAACTCTCCGAGTGGCCTGGCCCGGATAAACGTTTCTTATAGGAAGGAACATTTGCTCGACGATCGACGTGACGGAAGCAGGCGTCGCACAGGCAATTATCTACGGTCAGTTTTTCCTCATCTGTAATAGGGGAAAGTGTGTGTTGTAAGATTATAATTACTTAGTTACTATTTCTCACTCACTTGCAAGGATCTTCTGCTGCCGTTCGACAGATTTGATTTGCGCCACATGACACGGCGTATCGTACAGACCAAATTTACCGCTACAATAGAAGCACTGATCTTGGCACAATCGTCCAGGATGAAATTTGAAAGACGACGCCTTTTCGGGAATGAGAATTTCTTCTTTTTCATTGCTTTTGCTGCTTGTTGTTGGGGCTTCCTGATTCTCTGAATGACTACTCGAATCTGTGTCAAATAGAGAGGGTGGAAGAGGATGATGTCAAATTTTGTTTTATGCTGATGATAAAACATATCATGGTTAGTTTCTAATAAATATAAATATCATATAACTATTAGCAGGAAAAAATACTTTTAAAGTCCATAACCATAAACTATATTGTAAAATGTTTTGCATACATCGTTTGGTCATTTACATCACCACCCTGTGAGTTGATAAAATACTCAACAGTAAATGATTGCCTGATTTCTATCCACACTAATGCAACCGTTGGGCTGACTTCCAAAACGCAAAAAACAAAAGACAATATGCATCGATGCACTCTACACTGCAGCATCGATGCTCAGCTCAGCAGCTTTGCATAATTTGAAATTCCAAAGATTATGTTGTAGTACCCGTTTGCTTTGCAAATTGAAAATACTAAGCAGGCGAAAGGAACACATTAGAGGCTTTAGCTTCCTATCCTTGTGACAAATGATGGGGTTCAAGGTTCTGGACCATGATTTGCCGGTGACGGTTTTTTCTTCGCGAAAAGGCATTCATTTAAACGAATTAACTCTCTTGATGATGTCAGATCTCACTAAGGTCGCGTTGGTACTACGGGGGTTGGCCACGCCGCAGATGAGGTTGATCTCCTTGGAGGTTAGCTGAATCTGGGCCAACTTTTGGTTGAGGACCCAGTTTCGTTCTGGGCTTGACCTATGGAGTGGATGGTAATTTACTGCCAAAATGCGGGTAGAGCGCTAGCATGGTTACATCAGCTGAAGGCCTGGGGGGACAATGGGGTCTTTGGAACATCAGAGCACTAGCTGATGTTACCGGTGCGATGATGCGTTCTCTGTGGGGTTGCATATCTCAACCGGTTGTCGTGATCCAAAGATCGGCAAGTATTTTGGTAGGTCCTGCTCTAACCATTGAGTCAATACTGGCACATCAGTCTATAATGAACGTTGATTGTCGTATAACTCCGTTGATTGTCCGGAGAGGACACGGATGCACTAAGTGCAGGTGTTCACGATAATCCAAGACATTGCATGTCCATTCTCATACAATTATTTAGTCCTTTCAGCCTTGTTCCGACTTTCCAGGTAACTCGTTCGATAATTTTTAAAACCAAATTGGGTGTTTGATCGTCTGTTGTATTTCTGCCTGCGTTTACGCTAATTCCTCTTTAATCCTCCTTGAAAATTGATGAGCTCGTCAAAATATTTCTATAACTGCACTCGACGTTGGTGGTCGCAGTTTCAATTATTTATTTTTAAAGAAAGACGGCCAGATGAACTGGTACAAGACAGACGATAAAGAGTTGTGTGGTATAAGATTACAATTTAAACTTTCACATCAAATACAGAAAAACACCTCCTTCCAAGACCATGTGCATGATTTCTATAAAATTTGCTCATAAAATCAGCAGCAAATGCTTTTCGCATCAAGCTCGTATTAGAGTAATATCTGAAAAAGAACAGGATAGATATTATGTTGCTCTTTAAAATCCATCTAGTACTGCATATATTCCTTGCTGGATATTTTCAGTACTCCATTTAAAAGCTGGAGGGTCGTTAAACTCTTATTAAGAAGGCAGGCACCTTTCTCGCGATCTTCTCACCATCAGACGTGAATAGAAAACTGTCCTTCCAATTTGCAACACAATCTTCGTTTGTCTTCAAATCAACCTAAAGTATTTCCCACGCCCTCTGTATCTCTTAAATACAAGTCGACTACCAGGTGCACAACTGTCTGGCACAACAATGGGGTCTACAACTTCTAGCATTCATCTAGGAATATATGCAGGCAACTTTCATCTGCTTAGAAACATTCACGGAAAAACGCTGTACATCAGCGTTATACTTTCCTCCTTGATTCAACAGATCAGAGGAACAATATAAGGGTTTCTTCGATCTATCCAGTTCAGTCCAGTCCAGATCCAGTTAGAACGCCCTATGCTGAAGGATTGATTAAACAAGGCAATGACAACTATTAAGATCTCTTACCAAAACAACTAGCCAAGTTTGCAAGTTTCATTCGCAAAGCATTAGAACGCA
Source organism: Nephrocerus scutellatus (assembly GCA_947095585.1). Lineage (NCBI taxonomy): Eukaryota > Metazoa > Arthropoda > Insecta > Diptera > Pipunculidae > Nephrocerus > Nephrocerus scutellatus. The sequence continues at coordinate 94,421,548 of OX352763.1, forward strand.
GAAAATAATTTGCGTTACAGAATTTTCTTTTGAATCTCACCTCAACAAATTATACTGACTATCATTTATAGGCACCGCGGATTGGTGCTTAGTGCGTTGGACTAATAAGCGGGTGGTTCAAAGTTCAACCCACAGAAAAACACCTATGAGCTGCCAGTTGAACGACTTGGAGTGAATGGACTTAAGTACTGGCTGGAGGAGGAGGACAATTTCTCGAAAATAGAAGAAGAAAAATAGGATATATGACAATTATAATACCAGTGTTGAAGAACACCTCTTCAGAACCATTGGAGAAATACCATCTGGCATCCGCTGTGGATCTTGAAATCACTCAAAACTCTATAGCTATTGTAAGAGTGGATATATCCCATAGAGTGCTCAATACTCGGATATACAGAAGTAAACAACGCACAATCTGGTAACGTGGAGCTATCTGTAATATGTGCAACAAGTAGATTCGCCTAATTATTAGATATTACAGCTGGAATGTGATTATGGATGCGCGTTCGAATTGACGACGAGGCTGTGCTTCTAATTCTTTTCACGAATGATCAAAAAATGAAGGGAGTAATTCACTTTTAGGACATTGTTGGTGGGTGTTGCAATCATTTTTGTGGTTGGCGCGAAATTTGTTGTCCTCACTAGAAGTTGCTTTATAAAAGCAAAAGTAAACCTGCTCTTTAATTCTAGAAGTCTCTTTACAGATCAAACCATACCAAACATTCTCCTTTGGTTTTGCAGACTTATTATGAAAGAGATAAAGTCTCTCATCCTAATACCCATCTCAGAGGAAGAATAAAATGTGAGCAATCGAGAATGTCCGTAACTATCTAACTAACTTACTAAGTAAGTAACTAACTAACTATTTAACTTACTAACAACATTTCTAACAACATTTCTAACGCTCACATTCTAACGCTGCTACAATATTTTCAACAAATTTCTAAACTGACAATGCTATTATTATTTTGGAAGTAATATTGAATATATCAACAAATAATTAGTTAAAGGTTTTTAATCAATTTATAGAAAAAAAAAGTGCTAATTCTACAAATCCTCTACTATTACTTAACAGGAAGGGAAGCAAGATCTCTACAATGCTTTTTCACAACTCAGTTACTTAGAATTTGTGATGATGTGATATGGAAAAGGTTAGTAGTAGAAAAGAAAAAAGATTATATTTTGAAAAAAGAGTTAAAGACAGTGAGAGAGAGAAAGAAGGAGTAAGAAATTTAAAGCCAATAAATAATGAAAACAGCTGTGTTGTGTTCTTAATTCCTGTTGGAAACCAACGCAATTACAACACAGCTGTGGCTTTTGCACGTGTTAGTTAGTACAGATATTTCAAACTATATGGTGTTTTTAAAGTAGGGAATAATAGAAAATAGATATATATAGAGAGAGCTAAATCAACGAGAGGGTGTTAACCAAAACACACACCAATAACTGTAGAAGTAGTAGTGTTAGATCGATTGTATGATTTTCTACCATGCGTTTGTACAGTTGTTGCATTTTGCTCCGTTGCGGGAGTGGGTTTTGTCGCACCTTCATTCTGCAAAAAGAAAAAGAAAATAAATGAGCTGCTTGAAAGTTCTAAAAATCGTAACTACTGACAAACACATCTTCGTCAATGCCACCAACTTACCTCATTCTGTATTGTGTAGTATGAATCCTCCGATTGTGAATGATTGTCAAGTGCTCGATCGGAGTTGGCCGGACGTCCGCGGCCCTTTTGGAATGTTATTTTAAGTGATTGGCGTCGTGCTCCACCGCCGCCGCCATCTTTGCCGGAATTCTGTGCGCCTTTTCTTCCAGTACCTGTTGCGCCGCTGGTGCTGGTGCCGCCATTCGCACCATTGTTGTTAGAAGTGGTCGTCGTCGACGCCGTACCCGTGGAATTTCGGTTTAATTTGATAACTGTCTTTAGAGTTCCTGTGTACTCGTATGATGCTGATCCCCTGCCATTGCCATTTTTCTTCGAGTTTTGAGTGCTGCCGGACGAAGCGGCAGCATTTTGGATAAACGCTTGACGATGTTTTTCCGCCGCTTTGTGTGTAAGTAGCCCGAGATTTTTCAAGTGCTGTTCCTTTTGGCGCAGCGTCTCATCGTTTTCAGCCGGAATCGCCAATATCTTTGATGTCGATGAACACGAAGAGCTCGATGATTTTATCGTTGTAGTTGTGTCAACGTCATGCTCTTTAGACTTCGCTGGAGAAGTTCCCAATGAAGGTGCAGCATCAGCAGACTTTATCTAAGAGAGTAGGTTTCAATATTTATCAAAAATGAATTGATTGGAGCAACAATTAAAATTAAAATCGTGTTTACCACACACTCGCAGTGAACGATGACAAATACAAACTCCACTTACCTCAACTTCAATTTTCTCATCGTCTTCCTCCTCAACATCAATGGGAGTTTCTTTTTCTTGCTGCTGATCATCAACTGGTAGTTCGGCAGCTTTATGAATGCCTTCGGCTTCGTCCTTTTTGATCACAATAACTTCAACATTTTCTTTATTTTCTTCAATTACGTCATCAGGGATGATTTTGAGTTTTTCTTCGATCTTTGGAAGGACATCATCAGCCCCCATCGTCGTGGTTGTTGTCGTTAACACGACAGATGCTTGCTCAACATTAATCTCTATCGAGGATTCTTCTTTCTTTTGTTCCTGGGTTGCTGCTGGGATGCAGTCGGTGCTTTTGTTTGCATCTTCTATAAATTTTAACGTAGCATCATCTTTCTCCTCCTCATCTACTGCTTTATGCTGCAAAGGGATAGCTTCTTCTACTTCTTCAAGCTCAACGACATCCATTTCGGTCGATGATGATAGTTGTTCCGTGCCTTCTAACTTACTTGATTCTTCCTTATCTTCTTCCTCCTCGTCTTCAAGTGCTAGTTTTGGAAAAGTTTCGTCTTCTTCCTCCACTTCCTTGCTTCTTGTTGCTGCAATTATAACTTCTTTATCGCCTTCTTCTGAAGACTTATTATCTTCCGCGTCGGGTAGTTGTTTTGCAATCTGAATATCGTCGCCCTTGGGCTTTATTGTAACAACTTCATGTTGCTCCTCACGTTTGTCTAAGGAAATGTGCTTTAGATCAGATATGATTTCCTTATTCAAGCTGCGCAGCGATAGGCCACTTTCGTCCTCTTCCAGTTTGTCCTGATCATCACAATTTTCGTTTCCTGGAGACGCACCAGTTACATTCTTTACAATTATTTCGATTTTTTCTTTTTCGACCTTATCGCTAGCATTGGAATCGACGTCGCACCCATCTTCTTGGTCCATTTCGCAACCATCATCATCTTCGGTTGATGGATTGTTGTCCATCGAAATGGTTTCGCTCTCAGCTTGTTCTTCTTCTCCATCTCCTTCTTCTTCTATTACCTCCTTGTGAGGTTGTTCATCTGCTGAAACAGCATCTGAAACATCCGGCAGTACTTCTCCCTCAACCTCTTCATCATCCTCATCAACAACTAGTGGCGATAGGTTACTCGTACTAAGGTCATCACCTAATAGCGACTTGCGCTCGTCGGAGCTCTCCTCAAATCGCAGTTCGCCCTCCTTTATCGATTCATTCGACACACTTGTTGAGTCGAGTTTCTCTTGGCTTTTAGTTATTGATGTGTTTTTAGTTTTTTCTTCAGACACCAATCCTTCATCTTCTGCTTTTTCAAATTCATGTTTTTCACCGCTGGCGCTTTGGACAATCTCGCCAAGTTTTGGATCCTTTTCGATGCCTAAATTATTTTCCAAGAATTCAGGTTTTTTATAGAACTGCTTCACGCAAATCTCACTGACTCCCTCGCTGATCAGCTCTGGACTGAGTGAAGCCGATTTCTCCGATGCGGAACAGGCTGTTGATGTGCTGGGCTCTGGAGTAACTGCTGATGGACTAGCGACGACCGGCAATTTAGGTGCCACTGCAGAAATAGCAGTTAATATGGTGTTAACAGAAAGTGGTTCCTCAATGCCATTTGAAGGCTTTTCTTCAGTAGCTTCCTCAGCTACTACCACTGGTGAGTCGGGTTTTTCCTGTTCTTGCTCAGATTCTTCCGTCAGCAAATGAAAATCTTCATCATCTATTTCTGCTGCGGTGAGCTTTTCCTTTTTTATCTCTACAATCGTCATCATATCGTCCATGGAAGAAGCCAAACTGTCCTTGCTGTCTTCATCGGGCCGCAGACTGAATGAACTTAGTTTCGTAGTAGTTATTCCCGCAGATGTAGGTGCAACAGCAATTTTGCGCCGCTTACACTCAGAGGGCGATGGAGAGGCCATTTTCGCGTTTCTGGGCAATCGAGTATTTGGCGAATTATGCTGTGCTGTTAGTGGAGGAGGCTGCTGCTTGCGGTTTCGAAGGCGACTCGATCGAGTTAAGCCGCTGCCAAAATCGCACACAGATTCCTCGCTCATGCTGCTACTTTCGATAATTTCTTGTTTTACTTGGACGGCAGCGGAGTTGTTCGGATCAAATGAGGCAGTAGCGGCCTGTACTGGCGGTGGAAGTTCCTCTTCCGTCTCAGTGTCTTCTTTTGCTTCAATCTTAATAAATTTCGCGCTTGGTTCGGGGAGTGCGGCGGATATTGCCGTCGTCTCATTATCGACATTGTCGCACTTTGTCGGTGTTTCTGATGATCGTTTTCGCTTGCCTGCTGGTTCCACTGCAGCTGCAACAACAACCGCTGCGGCAGACACCTTGCGAGGTGGACCACGACGTCTTTTCGGTGGAGTCTCAGCTTGACTTATACTGACTCGGCGAGCTCGAGTCATTCGCGTGATTGGTGCTAAATCTTGAGCCGCCGACTTGCGAGTCATTCTATTGTTGGCTGTGGATGTCGCTGCTGCTGCTGCTGATGATGAAGCTGTTTCAGTAGCAGCGGGATATTTCGCCGCCTCCTTCAGGGACCTTCGTCCTCGAATAACTTTTTTGGCTAGTGATTCTGCCTCTGTCGGCTTATCTTCGCTGCCGCTTGTTGTCGGCTCGGAATCGTTTTCCGTCGTTTGCGAATCCTGTGATAATTTCTTTTTTCCCGCTGCTGCCGCTCTACTAGGTGATGCCAACAGCAAGGGAGAATTTCTTGTTATACGTTTCGGTTCAGTCATTTGTTTGAACTCTACCTTGGGTGCTTCGGTAGCTGTTGGTGTTGTCGCCTCCGACTCACTGCTACTGTTGTTGACACCCGCACCACCACTGCCACCAAAACTTGACGTTGTCGATCCCATTTCTGTTACTGGTGCTGCAGTAGTAGTAGCCGTCGTTTCTGTTTTCTGTGAGTTCTCGACAACACTTTCGATGCAAGAAGATGAAGTAGTCGAGTCAGTAACCGTTGTATCTATTGTCACTTCTATTTTGATTTGATCTGCTGTTTCTGGTGGGGTTGAACTTTCTCTAGGTGCCGCCGACACTACAGCCGCCGTTGTTACCTTGGTTGTGGTCGATTTCCGTGTCGACATCTTGATATTCCGAAAATTGCAGTTGCCGTGCAGTTAGTGACGAAAAACACGCAACAATCTCGATTCATAGATTTTAAATTTCTTTTAATGATATAGATAGATCCAATGATTTTATGCAACGTTTGATTGGTTCGTGTGTTTGGTCCCTCAAATGACAATCTGGAGAAGGAAAAATATTCAAAGTTACTCAAGTGCTTGTTTAAAATTCATTAAAATGAAGTAAAATATGAAAAAATTAGAAACCAAAGATTTGTGGCACAGGACTATAAATGGATTTAAGACATAGTCCACCCTCAGGGCGCTCTCATTGGTTTCGGTCAGCTTTCAAGCCTGAGCCCAGTGTTGGGTGGAGAATAAAGAAAGGATATATTTTCGTAAAAGACTGTATTTATTTCCGCAACTTTGTGTTCACTTTGATCAACCTAGAAATTATACCAGCAACAACACCTCTCGGAATCGAAACCCTTAACACCACCAACGTAACGTCATTTTCAAAAACCAGATTTAAGAGAATACAAAACACTACGCGTAGGGTAATTTAGTCCTAAGGCTATTTAGCAATTGCAAGTAAAGCAAGGACTTACTCAGAGTGATATTTACCAGATTGATGTCTCTGGTATAAGAGCATTTGCGATCAGTTAATAAACTTTGAACAGTTTAGCAAATATGTGACACAATCTTGAAGAAACAAAGGAACAGTAAAACAGCCACTGGATGCAATGTGCGGAAAAGGTTATAATACGCCATGATTTGTATGATGGGAGTACTTTTGTTTGTCCAATTTACCAACATTTCAAGTAACTCATTGTTTATAAAATTTTCTAACGAAACATAGTTTTACAATCCATTTTCTTTGTGTCAAATTCTTGTGTGCATTGGTTGATTATAGATATTTTTTAAGCATAAATTATCCTCTACGACGATCGGTTCTATGCAGCGAAAGGACTCGTGTTTCACACACTGGACCAAGAATCGTCAACTCAGCAATAGGTTTAACAGACCTGGAGCTGCTACAACAACAACAACAACAATTTTAATCAATTTCCGATCATAAGTGAAAAGCTACATGGGCTAGATCACAGAGACAAAATTTTGAAATCCTTTGGAATATACAGCATCTAGTCAAGTCTAGTGTAACTATGCTAAGAAAAGAGTTGCGGTATTCCGCCAAAAAGATGATGGAATGATCAACATTAATGTTAGGAAATGTTGATTTCCAACGATAGATTCTCTTTCACCTTCGCAGAGAGTGCAAAGTTATAAATAATTAGCTCCTGAACTATCGCCTCTTCCAGAAAAAAGTTCTCTTAACAGCATTCAGCTCTCTTCCATTTCTGTTGTTGCCACCACGAAGAGCATAAATAGTTACCCATTAAATATTTTTCAGGTTAAATGCGATTAGAATAACATTTTCATAAATTTTTTTCTTAAATGAAATTTCTTAAGGTGCGTTAGAATAAACTTTTAAAGCGAATAGTTTCATTGACGTATTGCCTTCGACGATTACAGCATGATTATAGGATCATTATAGGATGATTATAGAATGATAAACGAATGACTTTTAGAATGAATTGATTATGAAATTATTATGGAATATTATATGGACTATGGATGATTTTAGTATTTATGGATGAATTTAGGACAATTTTGGAATGATTATTGCACATTTTTTTTTTATTATTTGGGATTATAGTATGATTTTAGGATATAATAGAATGATAATGGTATGCCTTTTAGATTAATTTGATTATAAGACTATTAGCGAATATTATATGGATTATGGATGATTTAAGTATTTATGGTTAATTATACAACCCTTATGGAATTATTTTAGAATTATATGATGTTAGAATTATAGGATGATTATTTGACAATTATAGGATGCTAATAAGATAATATATTAGGTTTACAGAAAGATCAGAGCATGTTGAACGAATGATTTAACGATATTTATAGATTTAAAAAAAACAGCCCTTAAGAATTAAATAATTCTTGTAAATTCTCTAATCGGAGATACACACATGTGTATAAAATTTGAGGAAAATCGGGTACATTTTTTTATAAAATTTGTATGGGTGCCCATATCCATCGACCCCCGGGCTCTATCACTTCAAATTTTTACAAAAAGTATTATCATATAGAGAATTTAATAAAAAGATTTTTTTTACATTCTTCTTGCTGATGAATAAACAACTTTTTTGGATTTGGAAATCTAAATAAGGGGCTATAGAACAAGTAAATGTAAAAAAACTTTGCTTTTCAGGTACAAACATCGAAACACGCCACACAGTCGTTTATTATTTGGTAATAATCGCCAAAATATCTGTTTTTGAGGTCGGAGCTATTTCAAATAATTTTCTTTTTTCCACTCTTCACACGCGACTCGCGAGCACAAATATATCGCTACCTTTTTGAAAAATGAACAAACTAAATAAAGAGGGGATGTCCACTAGTCGTGGCAGAAAGTATTCTTATTAGGAGCTGAATTGGTTCCTATTTACCCTTTAAGGTATCCTGGATTAATTTCAACTCGAAATAGCAATTCTCCTCGAAAAGTCTAAAGTACAAAAAGTTTATTGAGATCAAAAACAACCTGTTGGTTGATGGATACTAAGCACGTGCAATCGGTTCTATTGTATGTTCAATAGGACGAAATTATGTATTTTTGAATGAATGTGAAGAAATATTCACAGGACTCGCCTACTTTACTTCTAGTTCTAAAAGGTTTTTTTAGAAATAAAATTAAAACTGTTGCGGATTGAACTAACATGTACCTATAATGAAAGGTAGCTATTTTCTAAAACTTCAGCCATACAATTCCCAAATTGTTTGTTCTTTCAATAATGATCATAAGTTTCACGCTTCCACAACATCATACTCATAATGCATTACCATTTAAAATGATTCTGTTAATTCGCTATCTGGAATGCCGTACCTAGTGTCCTTTAAGAGTTACACACAACCGGTTTTAATGGGAATGTGAAAGAATTTGAATTGAAATTACCATTGATGTACCTAAACCCAAGATAAATCGGTTATTTCATAAATTTCCACCGTCAAAATATTATAACATTAAAATTGATCACAGATATTATGAATATATTCCATAAACCATCCATCAACTATACGAAAGAACCCATTTATGTAGTAAAGACACTAAGCGTCAGCAGCAGCAAGAGTAATATTCAACAAAATGGTGAAAAAGCTGCGGGCTATGAGTACCGGACCACCGACATCTGAGTCTGTCAAGCGGATGCACCATTCCGGCGTGATTTCTAATGGCTGATGCTGCTATGATGTGGTGATATTCAGAGCAAACAGCAAAGATGTATCAAAGGTTCCCTAATTTTGTTCTTTGAAAGCATCGCAGCACTACCATAATATTGTTTTCCCCGTCTATTTCTCGTGAAGCTGCTGATCTGATCCTCTCTTTACCAACGGATATACATTTATAATTTGCCGATATTTTATTTTGACAATTCTATTTGCACAGCCTGATGGCTGAGCACACGAAGAAACACTTGTCAATTAGTGCGGATTTAATGGTTCGGCAGGATTCCAGATGCTCTTTAGTTATTTTACTAGTTGCAAGTTGAAACGTTGAAAGCTGTGCATGTTGTTCTCTTAGGTACAATTATTACACTCAGCATACAGGTGAAGTCAAGTGGTGACTTAACGTTCCTTTACGGAAATTTGCGTATTTTGCGTACGTACGGATAGAGTTACTACAAATACAAGAAATATTTTTCTACTGGCAACAGACAAAATAAAATTATGAAACTTTGATTAGCCATGATATGGTTAAAAGCTTTTTCCACTCTCTCTTAAATGCATGTAATTAATTCAATCACATAAAAATCTAAAACCCATAATGCAAACCCAAAAGATACCACATAACTTCAGAATAAGCGGAGCTAAAACTCACCATTTTCTTCTTTGCAGCTTATCAAAAATCCAATGAAAAAATAAACATAGCTGTGTGATTGCAGAATTGCAAGGAAAAATCCTCAAAGTTGTGTCATCATGCTACAACGATAGCGTAGGTAGCAAGTAATCCACATTAATGATTAATCCTTTTGTTGCTTCGTAGAGATCGCCATTTCTCCTCCTCATTCACAGTCGTCTTGTGCGTGCAGTACCAGCCAACAACAATGTCTTCCTTTTATATTTATGTATGAATGTATGTACTTTTGCCTTTGGCTTTTCTGAACAAAGGAAGGAAAAATATCAGAAAACTACGAATAGGCGAAGAACCAACGTAAGTTTAGAAAATAATGAAAAATCACAACAAACAATACACCATTTTATATTTTCATGTTTCGTGTTCGTCTCCGTTTTCTCATTTTACATCACACTGGTCAACTCTCAGGCTTTCTCGCCCATCGCTCTTTCGTTTTCTGATTTTTATTTGTTCTTGTATATTATCGTGGTTGTCAGCCACCCGACGAACACGGCAAAAGCAAATAGCGATAGCGATTATTGCCACACTGAATGACAAGCATGACGACGGACGACCACGACAACTCGACGTCGACGACGAAGACAACAACAAACGACTAATACCCGAGGGAGCGACCACGGCGATTGCGAATAATAATAATATAGTAAATGCAACGACAAAATCAAAAAATTCACAACAAAATAAGTTAAAAATGTGTATTGAAAAATCGCTGCAAGACAATATACACAAATATACTTCAGTAACTCAAAAAAATGTCCTTCCTAGATATCGTCTGGACTTTGCGCTCTTTTTTCACTTACTTCACTTTTTTTTGTTTGACTAACTTTGTCAGCACCGTTTCCTCTTTTATTTTGTTGTAAAAAGAAAATTGAAATTTTTACCTTGTAGTATGTAAAAGTTTTCCAAGTTAACCGCGGCCAAGTCCGTCAAAAATGAAAATAACATAAATTACAAAGTCAACAAATGAAACGGATCACACAGCAGCCGAAGAATAAGCAATAAAGAATAAACGAAATAGTAAAAGTGTCAGTACTAAACACGAGCGACGAAGAATCGTGCGGTTACGTATGCAGCAAAAAAACAAGGACCCGCTTCATAAGGGGTAGAAAATAAAACTAACCATCGATACGGTTTAACGTTGAGAAAATGTCACAATTTTCACAATTTACAAAATGCTAGTACGAAGCGGCGGCTGTCAATGCTCTTACAGCCTCTCTCTCTACAAACGCACACTTGGAAATGTCAATCAAATAAAGCGAATTAATTCTCGCCCAATCGCTCTTAAGTAAAATATTTCGTATAGATATTGTGTACAGCAAGCTGCAGTAGAATGTATGAGTGCACAATTGTTACAAGAATCCATCAAAATGGCTACCGTACGAAGATAGTATGAAAGATAATTAAAGAGATTTTTTCTACAGAAATTCAGATATTCGAAGAGAGTATAACACAAGAGAGATGTAGAGTGTTGTTTCTGCTTTTGACATAAGTATGAAGTATCATTTTGTAGACAGAATATTTTGTAACTTTTTACGATAACGATTATGACAAGAAATGAACTTTTAAGTCAAGCGATGCGTTCTTCCTTTCAAATGAAAAATTCTTTAATGTGCAGTCTTCTAGGATCTTTATACGGGTCCACCATTTTGAGAAAAATGAAATGTAGAAAAACAGCTATAATTGCACCGCCGCTGTTTTTTGCAAAGCGGAGACATTTTGTTTTGTTGAACTTCACAGAACAACGAAAACTTTTTCAAGGACTACGTATAGTTTATAAGCAAGCGACTGAACTGTATAGTTATTTCAACAATATAGTGGGGAAACATTATGACATTTTGTAGATTAATGTTATGGGCTTTGCTTTGCTTGTAAAGAAACTTACTAGATCATAGCAGTCATATGAAGGATTTTGACGAGAACTAATTTTCGTCGACGTACCTTACGTAACTGGTGCTAGTCGTCGAATTGATCTATTTTTTATTATTTTGTGCTAGGTTGCATATTTTCCAAGACAGACTCTTTAAATATTATAAAAAGTGAAGAAAAGGCATAAACTTTAGTTTATGCTTTGAATTCTAACCAAATTATTGCTTTTATTTTTGCCCAGTAACAAATACCTTCGGTGTGGTTACTTCTAAAACGCCCCTTCGCCAACAGTGCACAGCAGGAAAATATTATTCAAAAAATAACATAAACGCCCGCTTTCGTTTTTCTTTCATGCTTCTGATGGTGTAAGTAATGGATGGTGGTCATACCAACATCTCCCCCTGATAGATGTACCAAAACTTCATGTTTAGCGGACATACGAGGGCCGGCTGAAAAGTAATCGGCCTAGGCAAGTGATGGAGCTACCAGTATCAAAGCAATGTTTTTACATAAATTGCGAGGGGCAAGATGAATTTGACGGAAATCTGACAGTCGAAAGTGACAGTTTACTTAGACAGTTTTTCGAGTTTTTGCAAATAACTCAAAAAAATAGCACTTAGGAGAAAACTGTTAGGTGCAAAAGAAATTAAAACAAAAAACAAAAAGAAATAAAAAACAAAAATTTAATATATATTTACTGAAAATTCCGGTCCCATCCGTAAAAGAAATTCGTGTTGTGTCCACACCTCCATTTTTTTTTTTAAAAGAACACGAACAATGAGATCAACAGCGAATTGAACGATGTTCTTGGGACTCTGGACCATCGATATCAACAATTAAATTTTTGACAGCTGACTATAAGCGCGGTCGTACGAGAATTTTTAACGATGAACGTCCAAGCCGTCCAAAACCACACCAGAAATGGTCGAAAAAATCCATTGTACGGTAATTGTCGATCGACGAGTGAAGTGAAGACGAGTGGATATTTCACGTGAACGGGTGGATACTATTTGGGATTGAGGAAGCTCGCTGCCAGATAGGTGCCGCGTTTACTTTCTTTTGACAAAAAGCACGACTGTGTGAAAACTTCAAAGGAGTGTTTAGCCATGTTCAACCGCGATAAAAAGGAGTTCTTGCGCCGTTTCGTAACCGTGGACGAAACATGAATCCATCACAACACTTCAGAGACAAAGAAACAGTGGACTGCTTGCGAATCGAAGCCTAAAAAGGCTAAGCTGGGTTTGTCGGCCAACAAGATTATGGCCAAAGTTTTTTTTGGGATGCACGTGGTATCACTCACATGGATTATCTTGAAAAGGGCGTATATTATGCTGAGCTGTAGGATCGATTTGACGCCGATTCGAAGATAAAGCGGTCGCATTTGCTTTTACACCAAGACAATATACCAGCACACAAGCAAGAATTAATCAAGTCCAACTTATAATCCAGACTTGGCCTCTTCGACTATTATCTATTTCCAGATGGCTCGGTGGTAAGAGATGAGGAAGTCATCACTAAAACAGAGACCTATTTTGAGGGCTTCTAGAATTTCATTATTCAGAGGCAATTGAATATCGATAGACGAAGTGTATTGTTGTTTGTTGCATAGACGATTACTTTTCAGCCCGACCTCTTACGGACAGATAGACGAACGAGTTGGATAAAGTGTTTCTTAGGTATATAAGAAATACTCACACGCCAATAGACAAAAGCGACTGTTTCATACACTATAACCTAGTCTCGAAAGTAACTGATATACACACTAATGAGTTAACATATAAAATACTTTTGTAATTTACTGCAGTCACAGCGAACACACATTCCCAGAGTTATTTTGCATTGCGCATAACCGGTTTTGGTCGTGTGAAAAATAGCGTACATTACTCGCAGAAAAGTGCTCCACTTTCCTCGCTCGTTATGTACTATACTATTTTGCATTTTTGCATGAAGACATTTCGTTCACTCTTGGAATTTGACATTTTGATCTGTAATTATAAAAGATTATAAAAAGATGGCAGGGCTACCTACGTACGTACAGATTGTCACTTAACAGCTAATAATAGAAATACGAGTATACTTAAAATCTAATAAACTTGTTCGAATCGATGTCCTTTTTACTACCAAGGACTTTAAGGTGATTTTGTGGTGCGGGAATGTATATTATAAATGTGTTCTGCGTCGAATATTAACTTTGATATTAGTGTTATGTATGCCTACCTACATATCTTCGCACACCATGTGTGATGATATGCAAGACAGGTAGCGAAGGTAATAGAATATTTTATTTCGGCCTACCTACTATTACCTACTCACATATACGAAAATAGATAATTAACTTTGAAATTGCACAACTAATCAGGTAGCAGATTTGTATGTATGTCTGTTGTGACATTTAAATAAAACTTAATTTGCTTTTATTAACTATGTACCTACATACAGACACAGACAAGCACGAGTAATTCTCGTATTTAAACTTTCTGCAGTCTACCCACTCTGCAATTATCCTTAACAATGCCACAAGTGTTAATACACGTAGTTTTATATTTGGGAAAAACTTAGGTCTAGATATTAAATACGTATTGTAATAAATTGTAAAAACTATATATGTATATACCTGTTATATATATAGTCAAGCGGAGCTTCTCACCTCGTCATATTGATAGTTGCAATTCAGTCAAAATACTGAATTAGCTTAAAAGCATCTTAGTTTCATGAAAATACCATTTTTTATAATTTTTCTCTTTAAATACATAGTATATATAATTCTTTTCAAAATATCTGGATTTCATTAGCTTGTCTCATTCTAGAAACCAGATCATTGCCAGGCGCTGAAATTATTGCAATGACCGCAAAAAATCTCATACGAAGGTAGTAAACATTTCTGGTCATTCGTGAAAAGAATTGTAAATACAGCCTTGTCGACAATTCCAGCGCTTATTTATAATAAAATTCCAGCTGTCAGATCTAATGACTAGGCCAATCTACTTTCTACAAATTTGGCAGCTATCTCCGCTTTTCTAGATTGTTTTTTGCTTCCGCCTGCACCATCGAGAATTGAAGTATGGGAAAGATCCACAATCCTACTTGTAAAGTTGCTATAGCTTTTTGAGTAATCTCAACTTACATTAATCCGCTGTGCCAAATGATATTTCCCCATAATAGTTATAAAGAAGTGTTTTTTTAACACTGAGGCTGAGATGCTCACAAAATTGCAGCTTTATAGGATATGTGAAAGTTGGTTAAAAAGGACCTCAATGCAATGAAAATCAAACTTACATGCTTCGCACAAGTCACACGCGCAACACGCGAACATGGGTCCCAAGTACCACGTTACACGAGGCTGCTTAGAAATGTTGCAGGAGACTAAGCAACGCACAAAATGTTAGCTCTATATGTGGATTATAGTGATGTGGAAAGACAGATTTACTATACATCCTAAGGGTAAACTGATGAGCATTTAGGGCGAAACGCTGTACCGCTGGTGGAAGAAACGCAAAAACAGTGACAAGCAGGAAACGTTCCTGGCGTTTTTTGGCGAAGGTGAATATATGGTCATTCTAACGAAGCATCTCGTTAACGCACATACCGAGAATTGTGAGTTTTTCAGTTTCCTCGATGTAAGTGCCATTCATGAATAATGGCATTGGATTTTATATTCGCTTAGACGACAGGAGACAGCATTGGGTTTTGGAAGCGTTAAATTCTACTCGATTGTTTTCTCCTAAATTTACTATGCCGTCCAGGTCTGAATTTAACGTGCTTAACATACATAGTTGTTTGAGTTTCACTTGAGAAGTGGAGGGACGTTCTTCAAACATATATGAGAATCTGAGAGTGCTGTTATCGGCGAAAGAGTGAATTTGATTAGAAGTCACAGATAGGAGATTACTAATAAAAATGAGAAAGAGTGTCGGGGACAAAACAGAGCCCTGGGGAACGCCAGCATTTATGTAATGTATTTTAGACTTGTCGGCCACTTCTAATCCAATTTATTCTTTCGCTGTCAACAGCACTCTCAGCTTCTCACAATAAGAAACGTCCTTCCTCTTCGTAAGTTCGGGACTAAAACAACAATGTATGTTAAGCACAATTAGTTTCGACCTAGTCAGCACAATAAAATGGAAAGAACATAATAGAGTTACATTTAACGCTTTCAGAGCCTAATGCTGCCTCCTGTCGTCCAAGTAAAATGCAAATCTCTAGCCATTACCAATGAATGACAGTGGCATCGAGGAAACCGAAAAATTCGAAATTTTCAGTATTTGCTTCGCCGACAAGTTTCGTTGAAAAGACCACACATTCAATGTAGCCAAAACTGTTGTCAAATGTTAAGATTTTTTAACGCGATGCTAGACAAATTTATGTAACTCCCTCTGATCTGGCTACAATTTACAAGAACTTTATTAAACGACTAAACGTAAGTACAATTGTAATATCTGGTCCCCGTACCTGGCATCTATGCTAGATAGAATGCAGAACCGAGCTATAAAACATTTTGGTGACATTCCGATGTCAAAATGGGTTCGCTTGAATACGTCTGAAATGTTTCCTGCTAGTCACTGGCTTATTTCTACATGCAACAGCTCAAGAAGTGCTCAAGAAAAGCTTCCTAAGCAATCGAAAAAGAATCACATACTGCGATCAGGCTAGTCGTTGATTTGCCCCAAACTTGAGTACTAAGAGGAGTTTTGTCTTATCTGGTCATGGGTGCATACTTAATTTGGAGTATTTTAAATGCCGACGTTTTTATTTAGGTACCACAGTTAGAAGGGAGGCAATGAAAATGATTATTATACCTAACCTAAGCTAATGCACATGTGAAGGATACGTTAAGCGTTAACAAGCAGTATGGAACATTAATAGCCATTAAGATTGCAAAGAAATGCAAGCGAAGGCAAAGCAAACATCTGCCGTTGTGAGTTGCTGCATAAGTTTCCTTCTCAGCTAATAGATAAAAAAATATGATTGCAGCTAAGCTAGAAATGCAGAAATCCCACAGCAGCTACAGCTACTCATACTCAGTAATCAGTGTCAGAAATCTGTATCAGTAGTCAGTGTCAGTAGCAAATACTCACTTATAGTAGATTTTTGTGCTCTTGCACATCAACTCACTGTAAAGACTTAAATAAAATAATTAAGTCTCCTCATTCTCTTAAAAGAGACACTTGCAAACGAAAGTAATTTTTCCTGGTTCTTCTATTCATGCAAATTCTCTCTTAGCACTCTTAAAACTGATAGCGTCTAGCGTGTGGTGTGTGTCGCCGTCATTTTTATCAGCTTTGGGTTTGATTAGTTTAGCATTTACAATTTTCTACAATAAAACATTTAATCGATGTTAAAATTGAAAGGAATTTTTCATTTTCGATGAAGTTATTTATCAATGATAAGAGATTGATTGAACCTTGCACTTGCGCAAGACAAATGGTTAATTTCCTAATGAATTTTGCTTTGCTATAGTGAACTTTGACATATGTTCGTAAATGCAACAAGTCAGCAAAAACCATTCAAAGTCGAAACGCCAAAATGGAGTCTCATAACAATTGACAACACAACTCGCAAGGTAGACTTTGATGTTTGATGATGACGACAATCGTCGGTGTGGTGTTTCTCTTTAGAAATTCCGCTCTACCCAGCGAATTTTTGACGGCTTTCAATTGAATTTTTTGTAATTATAATTAGCTGATAATAAAATGTAAAGAATAGCTGATGGAAATAAATTGAAATGATATAAAATAAAACAAGTAATCAATTGAATTTAATTGGTTTTCAGAGCGAAATTCAATTTTAAGAGGAAAATGCGAGCATTTGAATTTGACTAATTATATATTAATGGCTGATGTCGTTTCTAAGAAATGAGGTGTTGTTTTCTGATTCCTCGTATCCGCACATTCGTTGGTTGGAAACGTGTTTCGTTTCTTCTTTGGTATTTCTTTATATTTCGTAGGCCTTTTGTGCATGCCTACTTACATACGTGGATGGCTTTATCTGAATATAAACTGTAATAATAATTGAACGAATGAGGACACGAAACAAAGAAAACGATACCAAAGAAGAATAAGGAGAAAATATGTATTTACGTCCATGGAAATTTTAGTTTTTTACAATGTGACACGTACGTGTATACTCGCTTGTTTAGGTGATGTACGTACTAACGAATTGTGTTTACTTGCTGATTATGGTTATCCCATGCCTATATGACTAGAAATGTACGATTTTTCATGTATGGATGTGTGTAGATAGCAGCTACACGGAAAATCTTGGTTTTTTGCAGAGTTGCAGTTTTTTGGCAATAATAAAAAGAATCACTGTAGAACTGTGTTTATTGACTACCCGAATATTTTTAATTTAATTGAAATGAACAGGGACAAAGTCCTGATTTTTACTTGAGACTTCTATTAGGTACATTGGGTACATATATCGGTAATATTACAAAATTAAAATTAAAAGCTCAAAGGTTAAAATTACCAATAATGTGAATATGATACATACATACATATGTATGTATGTATGAGCCCGTATATCTAAATGACTTCCTACCTAGAAGCAATAACCAATGAAAAGCTGCATTATCGGGATAGTCCTTTCAAATTAAGGTTGGCGCGAGTTTATTAACCCTGCGCGTAAACATTTTAATTTATTATGGAACCTCGAATCAGTTTCAGAAACACTTATTCTCGACGCTGATCACAGAAACTAATGCTGCTAAGCGATTAAAGAATTTTTTCATAGTACACAGTTTGAGTTGCACAGCAGCTACCCGATACCTTTTCCAAATATGAAGTTGACAACAGCGCACGCTTGCTCAAAACAAATAAAGCTAACTTTAGTACTTTAGTGACTCTACGAAATTAATTGATTCCCTTGAACACCACCGATAACACCGGCTTGTTACTTTTTTATCACTTCTTCCACTAGCGGTGCTCAAGAGAAATAGCCTGTTGCCTGCCGACTCTACATGAGCTCAACCGTAATACTCGTAGCGCTTCAAATGCTCATCAATTTGCCTTCATCCCTTAAGCTCATCTTCGGACGTGCACTTAAGTTCAGAGGTTCGTTCTTCAATACGTATGTGGAATGCTTTGAAAAGCTTTGTTTTCACTCATAGCTACAAGCATCACGCAGGCATTCGAAACACAAGCTCACAGACATCTCCTCATTTCCTCTTTCTAAGCCGTAACGCCCTCACTGTAATAAGCATAACATTATAAGGGTGTAAATGCAAGGGTGCCCCTTTACCCGTGCGTAAATTATACTAAAAAGTTTGAACACAAAAGGATTTTTTGGGGTCAGTTTGCAGTGCAGACACAACCTGTTGATGTAAAAAATTAAAAGTTTTCATCAAAAAATGCTTTATTGCTTTTCAAAATATTCTATACACTTTTGAATACAGTCAAATCATTTATCGAAACACTTTTTCCAGTCCGAAGATGATAGCTCCAAAACATGGTTTTTGAACGCTTCGACCGCTTCTTCAGGCGATAAAAATCGTTATCCACGCATCTTATCATTGATTATTGGGAACAGGAAGAAGTTATTCGGTGCCAAGTTGGGGCTGTAAGGCGGATGACCCATCAATTCGATCGTTTGAGTGCTCAAATACTCGCTTGTTTGATGTGATGTGTGTGAGCTCGCATTATCGTGATGTTTTCTCTCAATTTGTTGAAAACATCGGGCAAAAAAATGGTCATATACCAAGCTGAATTGAATATCTTTTGATTTTCTGTCAAAAAATGTGGAATCCAACGTGCACATAGCTTCCGCACCTTTAAATGTTCATGTAAGATCGTATATACGCTGGTGTTACTAATGCCTAGGCCTGCCTCGATTTCCCGACAAGTCACATGACGATCCTCTTCAATCAGTTTTTTCACAGCATCGATGTTTTCTAGCACAACAGCTGTTTTTGGACGACCTTCACGAGGCTTGTCTTTGAGTGAACGTCGTTCGCGTTTAAATCCATTGTACCAATTATAAACACTAGCCAAGGATGCTGCTTCGTCGCCGAAAGTAGAATGAAGTGATTCGAAGCATTGTTGTTGAGGTAGCCCCCTTCGAAAATCGTAAACAACTCTCACACGAAAATGTTCACGCGATAATTCCATTTTGTCACTGAATTAAATTTTTCAAGTAAATAAAAAACAATGTTGCGATGCGAACTGACAGATTACTTTTGAAAAACATAACTTCCAAAAATGTTAAACTTTATGACTGACAGAGGTTTGCATCGGAAAACACTAGTATTACCATTTTCTAAAAACATTTACGGCACCCTATGTATCTTCCTAATGAAGGATCGTACGTCCTTGGTGGCAAAATTTACAAAATCCGCCGACGAACATAACGCCTTGTAGAAAATATGTCTCCTTAGCCAGATCAAACCTTGGCAGTCACAGAATGTGCCCGGATGTCTCATCCTCCTCAAGGCAGAACCTATAATTCCGTATTTGAGCCCCGATTTTTTGTGTTTAGGTGATATCACAAGCCACAGTTACCTGTGAGAAAACTCACTAGCTTTCTGATGCTATCCTTGTCAAGATCAAGGATTCCCTTATAGGAAAAGGACCTGATTACCCGTTTGGACTGTGTAAGCCCTGGGGTATTGTCCCAGTGGGCCAGATGCAGTTTTCTTTCCCAATTATTAATCATCGCTCTGTTGGTAGCCCAGCTAATACCACAGTATGGTTCCGGTCCTAAGAACGTAGATTCTGAACCAGCTCTTGCTAGTTCATCTGCATATTCGTTGCCTGCAACACCCTGGTGATCAGGGACCCAACCGAGTTTTACCCTGTTGAGCCCTGCCAGGGATTGCAGTGCATCGTAGCAGCATTTACTGATTTAGAGGTCATTATGCTGGACGATAGCGCTTTCAGTGCTGCCTGACTATATAACAAGATGTAAATCGTCTCTAATACCCTTACTCAGGTTTATATTAGCGCAGACCTCAATGGCATGGAGCTCCGCTTGAAAGACCCGTTGGTATCGAGACTTTGGTGTTGGGTCCATATACCCCAGCGCCAACTCCAGAATCCATCTTTGATCCGTCTGTGTACCATACCAGACCGTTATTTTCCAGCACCATTAGACCAGATTGCTCGGTCCAATATTTTTATCTCAAATAACCTACCGAAAAAGTACTCCCTGGTCGTGGTGTACGGGATAGTGCAAAACATGTCTCTTTCAGGAATTTAGTCTAGAATATTTAGGTGTCCCACGTAGTCACCTTGTTTCTATCCATATTCTAGTTGCAACTTGATAGCGCATCTATCGGCCGTCTTCCTAATGAGGTTTGCATGGTTGAAAGCCCTACAACAGATTCTAATGTAGTCGTAGGGCAGGTGCGCATGCGACACCAGTTATACCTAGACAGGCAATTCTTTGTAGCTTCTGATGCTTAGTTACCGTTGTCCGTTTAAGAACTTTCAGCCACCATATGATAGCCGCGTACGTGATATTTGGTCTCAACATCATGGTATACATCCAATGTATAATTTTAGGATTAAGACCCCAAGTTCTGTCGTAGACGCGTCTACAGGCCCACAGGGCCCTAGTGGCACGTTCAATGGCGGAATTGATATGAGAATTCTAGTTAAGTCGTTTATCAAGGATGACTCCGAGATATTAAACCTTACTGGAACACTCTCATGTAGTGCCCTTTAAGATGATGGGTCCCATTTCGAACAATCTACGTTTCGTGAAAGGCACTAGAACGGTTTTGCTAGGATTGATAGAAAGTACTTCTCTACTGCACCATTCTAAGACGTGAAGTAACGCAACTTGCATGACATTTGTTATGGTCGTGCTGTACTTACCACTAATAATAATCGCCAAATCGTCAGCGTAACCAATGGCAATGTAGTCCGATCTATGTAGATCGGGTAGAATGTTGTCTATGTCAAGTGACCATAGAAGGGGCGAGACTACGCCTCTTTGTGGGCAGCCCTTAGCTGCAGTCACCGACTCCTGTCACTCCCCCTGAGGAGGAAGTAATGACTCGACTTTCCAACACGACCCTTATTCATTGGTTGGTCGAGTCCTCGATACCTCTGTTACTGATTGCTCTTGTTATTGACTCGTAGTCACTGTTATCGAACGCACTCTCAAAGTCAAGGAAAGCTCACAGAGCCATTTCCTCGGAGCTAAAAGCCCCTTCATTTTGGAGTGTATGTGAAACATTAGTAGACGAACCGGGGAAATGAACTTGAAGTAGTAGTGTGTCCGACGTGTAGTTACCATCTGTCTTCTTCAGTAAACTTACACAGTTTGTCTGATCCTTGACGACTGCCTTGTGGATTCGTGCCGCTACTGGCATATCAGCAATGCTTTCACAGCATTTCCTTCATGTGGCTCGTTTGGATCGTCTCAATTCAGAGTTATACTCCCGTAAGGGCGAATCTAAATTCGTCCCAGCTCTTCGTGCATTTAGCAGTACTGAAAAGCTTTCTAACTTTCTTCCTAAGTTTGGCCAGCCGGTCATTCGGTCATGTGAATATGATACATACATATGTATGTATGAGCCAGTATATCTAAATGACTTTCTACCTAGAAGCAATAACCAAGGAAAAGCTGCATTATCGGGCTAGTCCCTTCAAAATAAGGTTGAAGCGAGATTATTAACCCTGCCCGTAAACATTTTTATTATTACGGAACCTCGAATCAGTCTCCAAAACACAGATTCACGACGCTGATTACGGTGCTGTGACATAAGGCCAAATTATTCTGAGACATTTCAATAACAAACTAAAACTTGTTTTTGTCCTTTTAAAAGGAGCGTATATATAAATTAGGTTACGTAAGGAAAGTGAGATATACAGTGGATAGTGACATAAGGCCATTTGGCTTTATGTCACTTGGCGTTATTTCACGGCACCGCTGATCACAGCAACTAATGCGGCTGATCGATTTAAGAATTTTTTCATGGAACGTACGCTCATTGTATAGTATAGAGTTCGAGTGGCACAGCAGCTAGCCGATACCTTGACCAAATATTAGGGCTTGCTTAAGGCAAACAAAGCCAACTTTAGTCTTCCGTGACTCTTTAAATCTAGGAATTTAACAATAACATCCTAGCTGCTGGTGTATAAGAAAATGGTGATACCAGTACTTTCATATGAATCCGGGTGTATAGCAAAAAGCACTCACTCATACTCGTAGCTACAAGCATCACGCAGGCATTCAAAACACAAGTTCACAGACATCTCCTCATTTCCTCTTTCTAAACCTTAATGCTTAACGCCCTTACTGTGCTAAGCCAAGCATTATTAGGGTGAAAGTGCGTGCGTAAATCATACAAAAAAGTTTGAACACAAAAGGATTTTTTGGGGTCAGTTTGCATTGCAGACACAATCTGTTGATATACACACCCCATAATCTAATCAATTTTAAATTTGAGCGATCAACATTTTTGAACCTGACTTTCCGTTCTTATACCACATCCATTTTGATGGAATTCTTGTTTGCTTTTTTATGCTCTAATTGCCTTAAAAAAACATTGGCAATTTATACCGGAATTGAGGAAACATAATTCTAAGATCTCATCTAGGATTATCATTTGATGATGCACTGGCAGTTCCCCATATCTTTAGTACGCCCAGATTGGTTTACTAATATTATGAAGAGGTAAAATTTGTGTGGATGTAGAAGGTAATCTTCGAAACTACTGGGTAGTAGGGGGGGGGGGGGAGGCAGCCGGGCAACGCCTGTTATTTATTTAACTTTTGACGGGTCTTGATATTTTCAGAGTGGTGCGGGAGATAAAGTATTGGCCCCAAGACACAATCTTGGGGTACTCCTGCGTCTATCTGGCATATACCTGAGTGTCCGTCATTTTATTTCACGTAAAATAATCTATCTTTTAAATAACTTCCGATAAGAAAGTTGTAATCTGGTAGCATTAGTTTAAGTTTTTGTAGGAGTCCTTTATGCCAAGATTTAGTATAGCATTCTTTTTTCTTTTCAACTTTTGGAAAGTATTTTAGTCTTGGTACAGCGCTAAAACTATTCCTTAAATATTTGTTTGCCCTGTCATAACCATTCTTTTGCCAAGGTAATGCTTTATTTCATTTATATACACTTTTTATAGTATTGTTCGTTGAAACGTTAGCGGAGGGCGGCATCGCGGTGGTCTGTGGTCTGGTAGTGTTTGTGCTTTGTCTGTGTTACCCTTTTTAAGCTTCTTATTTACCTTCCAGAGTGAGTAGTTATTTGTCCTTGTTGTTGTTAGGTTTGAAAGGAATTTATTAATGTTGTCAATATGATTGCCTTCAAAAGTTCTTTTAGGTCTTTGGTGGATTTGAATGCACTAAACACTTGTGCCACAGCGCCTGTTTTGTGATTTTACCACTGAATAAATTAAAACTTGGCAACTTTGAACATTTTTTAACATACAGTGTGTATAAGAATGCGTGACAAATACTTAAAGTGTTAATTTCTTGGTTAATTACAATAAAAATCTATGTTAGTGAGAGGGGTTTTTTAACCCCCCCTGCGGTGACTGTAGCGTTTAGGAAAGAAACGTGGCTTTGACCTGAAATCGTCTTACACTCTATAACTCTTGAATGCTTTTTATGATAAAACAATCTTCATTTTACATTTACAGTTCTAAAAAGCATTATCGGCATGTCGTCAAACTCAAAATTCTCTAAAAACGCTCTACGGTAAAACTTTTCTGGCTTTTTTAGTATTAAAGTTTATTCATAAAGTACAATGTACAATGTTTGTGCTTTTGGTAAGGAGGAAAACAAATGTTTGTAAAATGAATGTTAAGAATGTTAATCGCGTATATCTGTGCGGTAATCTGATCACCGATCACAGAGGCGTTTCGGAGCGATAGGAAGAGCACTTACGTGAGTTGCTGAATGGCCAGCTAAATGAGGAATTGGAGGTTCACTAATGACCGACGACAAAACTATGCCGCCGCCATCAAGCATAGACGAACTTAGCCGAGCGATAATTCGGCTCAAAAATAATAAGGGCTCGAAACCAAAGGTATCCCAACGGTGGTGATTAAATCAGAAAGTCCTACACTAAACAAAGCCATTAATCAACTAATAGTGCAACAGAGAGAAACGATGCCAAAAGACTGGAGAAGGGGCATCCTGCGACCCATACATAAGAAAGGAGAGTGGTGGTTGCTGAGTACCGCGTTTACGATTTTCTCCTCTCTCCTTGAACACAAGAGAGCCCCATACTCTAAAGTTATTATTGGCTCATAACTGTGGCTTTTGATGTAACGGTGAGAAGTGCAATCCTCCATAATTCCATCCAAAAACTGGCTTACGCAGACGGAATTGGTATCATTGATGGAAATCAAAGAGGTGCATAAGAAGTTGTAATCCCAATCGATCGCGCGGATAATTTTTGTGAAAAACGAGGTACATATGGTGGTCACGTCTGCGTGGAGAAGATCTAACATATTGGTAGTGGAGTAGTAGATAATGGATGTTCTATAATCCTACTACATCGGGTAAATTGTAGGAGCCAATAACAGCATGGAACTGGAAAAACGTGCACGGTTGCTTTAAGCCTACTATGGTCTGTCACAGTCTTGAGGTCATTTATTATTTTGGACCTGTTTATTATAGCGTTTGCTCTGTTTCTGGCTGTTCTAAACTTCACAAGGTTTTCATCAATAGGGCAATTAACGTAGTCCAGTTAGGCTGCTTTTTTTACAAGCGACTGCTGACTTGCATTTTTCATTAAAGACTACCAATTCCGATGTTGGTGAGAAATGATTAAACTTGCCTATAGTTTCCGATAAATAGTCAAACTCATTACTATAGTGTCATCAGGTGACAAATTAGGACTCCGATATAGGGAACAAATAAAATTGGAAGAGAGAATCCCCTCGATGCGGAACCAAATTGTCGACACGGGAATACCCCGGACATTAAAAATCATTTGGGGCACCCATATAAAGAACATGAGTTTCACATAAACTAAGAACGGCCGGTTTATTCGCGTCAAGATGGGATACCACCGAGTAAGAATTGCCTTTGAAGCTGCGAGTATTTGTGAAATGAATTTTAAAATGAAAATTTATTTCACAAAGTAAAAATACCAAACCCGGCAAGGCAAGGTGGAGAAAATAAAACGTAAAACATGGATTCGCTTGTAATACCAGGCCTAACAATCGAAAAAGTCACGCACAACTACCGAGCCGATAATTTTACCAATCTTCTGCTTCTAAAGCTACACAATTTACTAAAAACGTATAAAAATTAGAAAACTAGCGTTCTTTTTATTATTTTTTAGAAATTTTGTTTGCTTGAGATTTGACTCACGGCCTGCTGTGAGTTTTTATTATATTTTACGCCAGGCATGCCTACCACGCGTATATTCTAAGCCCTAACCCGCAGCTGAACTGATGATCGATTTGACTTTTAGGCTACTTGAATCCACGTCCATGTTGAATAACATGCAACAATTGACGACTTGGAAGCGACGATATTTCATGTTGCGCAGGCAAGAAAAAGTGATTCAATCACATTTTTTCGTTCTTAACTCCATTTTCAAGAATTCATCATCTTAATTGTCTGTGGTTTTATTATTAAATTAAGAGTTCAATCGAGCTACTAAAAACCACCGATTGAATACGCTAAAGTTTTTTGCGACGAATTCCTTATGCCAGGGTTCTGTTTAAACGTTTTTAGCATTTCGGCGAAAGTTCAGTAATCTTTTTATTAAATATTTAATATTTTAATTAAAATAAAGCTTGTGTTATCGGGGTAAACTACCATCGATCCCATTAATTATGGAACAAAACATCATTCAAATATCTTCCAAGAAAATGTCTGAACGAGGGATTGCGCTAAACCCATTTTTTGTTGTTGAGTTTTTCGCATGAATCGGGCGATATGCCAGCCATTTCAACGAAATGTTGGCCCTGAGGTAGTCTAGAGTCTCTACCTTATTGGCACATACTGTTGTTGTTATTATTATTGGTGGGCTGGTAAGCCTTGTGCACTGCGACCTTAAGGTCTATTGTGCATCCCAGATGTCTACCACAGTATGTGATGGCTTAGGCCTTTTATGAATGCCAATATATCTGCCAGGTCGATAGGGGTGGCATTCTGCCATAGAACTGTGAGGTATTGAAGTCTTTTTCGGGTGAGGGCATCACATATACAAAGTATGTGTTCTGGCGTCTCCTCTGCCTCGCCGCAAAAGCTGCAGCGATCTGTTTGGGATTTCCCCATTTTTGTTAAGTGCCCATTAAATGGGCCATGTCCCGTCATGTAACAGACAAGGGATCTGATTGTATATCGGTTTAGCTTGATTGCTTCTTTTGTTTTTTTAATGTTGTATTTGAGAAGCTTTTTGGTTTGTTTCATCGTAGTTGATGATTCTCATTCAGCCTCGATGGCGTTATTTGCCCACTCTTTCATCTTGTTTTTGAGGTGGCTCTTGCTGTAGGCAATGCTTGGCTCGGGACCAGTGAAGGTCTCCTCCGCGCCCCTTCTTGCGCAGAAGTCTGCTGCCTCGTTCCCTTTAATGCCTGAATGTCCTGGAGACCGCATCAGTATGACCTTGTTGGTTTTGGCCAGTTCGTTTAGGTGGCAGTAGCAGCTCCACTCCTGAGTTAGTTTTAGATCCGTCTGTGTACCACATGGATGCATGATTGGGGAGGTTATTTATGATATTTTCAACTTGATTACGGTCCAGTACCTTTACTGAGAAGTTCCTTTGGACAATTCCGCATTCCAAGTAGATTTTGGTGAGGATGCTTATATGTCCTGGTCTATTGACTTTGAGTTCCATGTTAGTTTTTGGTCAAACATGACCCCCAGGTATTTGGCTTAGGCATTATTTGGAGTATTTTGCTTGGAATATTAAGGCGGGAAGGGAAGAGTTATTCTCTTTCTTTTTGTGAAAATGGTGCATTCTATTTTGTCTGGGTTGACACTAAGGTCTACCTTCCGGCACCATTCGTTTACATGCGCTCTGTTTTCGTGAATTACTTGAATTACTTGAATTACTTCAAAGTTAGTGTTGTCGAAAGCACCTTGGATGTCGATAAAGGCGCATAGTAACATCTCTTTGCTTCGGAGTGTGTCTTCGATTTCGGTTGTCAGCTCATGAAGTGCTGTTTCTGTTAATTTTCCAGTCTGATATGCGTATTGGCTGGGGTTGATTTGATTGATTGGAGTATTTTAGATCTTATGTAGTGGCCTAAAATTTTTTCCATGGCTTTTAGAATAAATGATAAAAGGGTAATAGGCCTGTAGGACCTTGTATCCTCGGGGGATTTCTTCCATGCCTTTGGTAAGAAAATCACTCGTACATCTCTCCAGCACCTTGGTACATATTCTAGGCTATAGCAGGCTTTGTAGAGTCTTGCGAGTAGAGATGGCAATTACTGTTGACTTGACCATAGCCCAAAAAAAAGAGTCCAAATAAGTCATATCACACGAGCGACTTAGATTTAAATAACTAGAATGTTCGTCCAGCTATGTGGCATCTGTCGCCATCTTGTTATCCTCCAAGTTAACCTTTTTTAATTACTCCACATGTATATAAATAAAAATGAAATGCTGTTCGTTGGTAACCGCATCATTTGGGAAGGGCCGGGCCTCTCCCGAAGCACAGGTTCCATATACCAAGGAGAGGTTTTTTTTAAACACCTAGGTGTATATATGTATATATTTACAGCGATCTAGTAAAAAACTAATAAGCCATATGTTTTGAACATAATATGCTAAAATTTAAAAAATATAAATATATCCTATGAGACACTTTTTTATTTTTTACTAGCTGTTCCCGGGTGCTTTGCTACCCGCCCACTGACGCCATGCCCACTTACACCCGCGTTTCCCGGCTTTTTGGCACATTTTTATTTTAAAATCTATTGGAATCGGCTGATTGTTTACAGGTGGATGTTTTTGTTAATAAAGAATTATTCACCATAACCTGTATATATAAATTTCATTTTAAGCCTTTTAATTTGTATATCGATAATCTGAAAATTTATTTAATACCTATTAGGACAAAAAAACCTGCTCATTATTGGTGATATATTAATATTAACATTTTGGATAGTATCGTTCAGAGTTTTGAGTATAAATCCTTAATGGCATCTTTTGGATTAGAATCTGATTTGAATAAACCCACTAGAATAGGTTAAAAATCATCTACTTGTATTGACAATATCTTTGGTAGAATTAGTCCTAACTCTTTCATTACTACTGAAACAAATTTATTAAGGCTAGATATTACAGATCATAATATGACACAATTGATGCTGACTAGTAATTCTATAGATCAATCAGGGAGCAACATAGCACATAAAATTTTAATTGACGGTAATAGTTTATTTGATAGCTTAAGAGCTGAGTCATGGATTTCAGTTCTAGACAATAGTGATCTATCTTCTGCATATAATGAATTCGTATCTATTATTCATAGTTATATTAATCAAATAGTTCCAAGCAGACGTACAAAATTTAAATTCATTCAACCATGGATATCCACCGGTCTTTACTGTTTAATTAATAAGAAAACTATTATTTCAAAAAAGCTCCAAAAGTTCCCCCAAAATAAAGCCTTGCAGAATTACATTAAAAATTTAAGTACGAAAGTAAAGCATCTAATTAAAACAAGAAAGAACATGTACTTTAAGCGGCAATTTAAGATACACTCTGGTAATATTAAAGCTCAATGGAAAATTGTCGACACAATCCTCATTAAAAGTAAATCAGAGTATAATCGTTTTGAGATTGAATCTGCAATGGAATTTAATAAATTTTTTTGTAATGTTGCCAGTAGTATGAATACATGTTTCGCTGAACCATGCTTGATTGATACTAGAATGGATTTTAATAGGCCACTGATTTTTGGGAATCGTGCCTCAACGATAAAATTTTTTTTCTTTCCAACGGATAGAACTGAGGTTTTAAATGCGCTTCGTGATTTAAAGTCTAAAGGTAGTGTAGGAGCTGATGGCATCAATTCAATTACACTGAAAAAAATATCTCATATAGTGTTAGATTCCTTAGTTCATAAGTTCTAAGTTTAGAAACAGGGGTGTTCCCTGATGAATTGAAAGAAGCCATTATAATACCGGTTTATAAAAAAGGAGACAAATGTAATATGAGCAATAATCGGCCCATTTCTTTGCTTGCAGTTTTTTCTAATGTACTGGAAAAGATTGTTAAAAATCGTCTCGTAAATTTTGTTGGATAGTATAAACTTTTTGATTGATTTGATTTGATTTAGTATGGATCCCGGAATGGTCGAAGTACTGAAGACGCTCTGCTAAGTTTTTTCCTACGGGTTTATAAATCGATGAATGAAAACAGAAAGACTGCAGCTTTATTTATTGACATTGAAAAAGCATTTGATACCGTTAATCATGCTTTGTTGCTAAGTAAACTGGAGTGTATCGGTATTAGAGGTATTGCTAAGAAATGGTTTCAATTGTATTTGTACAAAAGGATACAATAAGAGAAAGTGAACGATAAATTAAGTACTAAGCTAACTACAAATGTAGGTGTTCCTTAGGGCTCGGTACTTGGTCCAACCCTCTTCCTAATTTATATAAACTCCCTTTTGTCTTTTGAAATGTCTGGTAAGGTAGTAGCATTCGCCGATGATATGGCTCTAGTATACTCGGGATATAGTCGTGTCGAAATCATTGATTGGAACATGTTCTGAAAATTATATGAAAGTGGTTTGACATACATTTCATGACTTTGAGCGAAAAAACAAAGGTTATGTTCTTCAATCTTGTACACGATCCAGTTCCATCCGAATGTCTCGTATATCACAAAGCTGAATGCAATTCTTCTTGTAGCGATCTCTCATGTTTTGAGATTTAGAACGTCAAAGAATTTCGCTATCTTGGTCTTGTAGTTGACAGTTAATTAAATTGGAAATAACATGTTGAGAGAATCTCTAATAATCTATTAGTAGCCATTAGGAAACTGTTCTAACTAAAACCCATATTCCCTCCAACTATAATGAAGGTATTTTTCCACGCCTTTATTCAATCGTATATACAATATGGTCTAACATGTTTGGGGTGGCCTTTATTTATCGAACGTAAAGCCGGTTATTCTGATCCAAAGCATGCTATTAGAATAATGTGTTCTAAAAGTAGAATGAAGAACTTTAATCCTCTATTTGAAAAGGAAAATATTCTAACATTACGCAATCTATTTGTCTTTAAGGTATTAAAAATATTTTTGCGCGTAGTGGTAATTTAAATTTTCGTAGTAACGACAGATATAATATGAGAATTAAAAATCGTTTTGTATCTTGAAGATATACAAAAGAAATATGCCGCCAATCTTATCACTGTATTGCGCCTACACTATTTAATCGTTTGCCCAATGAAATTGAAGAAATCAACAGTAAAAGAGTATTTCTATAAGAATTAAAAAAATGGATTGTTAGTCAACATAATACAGAGATCTTGTCAAAAGTCATAACTTAACTAAAGAAATATTCAACCAGTTATTGCATTTGGCCTATGGAAGTTTATCATCCATTAATGGGGAACTAACATAAAGTTAGGGTCAACATGCTTCTACATTTGGATTTTGATGTCATTTTAAATAATCCTAGTAATTTTTATATACTGTTTTGCTTCGTATGCTTTTTATTATCATTTTTTTTTTCTTGTATTATTATACTATTGCAATTTTTATATAACATATCGAAATTAAACTTTGCACCCTTAGATTAGATAGATTAATGTATTATTATCTTGATGTTGCTCCTATCTCAAATCCTTGTGAGTTTCTTGGAGTATACTATTTTCATTTATTATATAATGTCTAAAGTATAAAAATGAAGGTTACATTTGAAATGTAATAATATTATTATATATTCTGTTAAGAAGTAGCGCTCTGTATTTATCATGAATTTTAAATAAACGAAAAGTTAAAAAAAAAACAGATTTGTTTTTACTTTTGTGTTGGTTCGCAATCTGTCCAACAAAAGTCGTTATTTCATTTTTATTCCAATAGATTCTAATAGTGTGCGCTATGTGCGCGAATGTCGTTTGGCAGCTGATCCATTTACACGGTCTTTCTTTTGCGATCTGTCAACGCATCCCAAAGATTCCGACCGACATGCCATTAGACTTTAAACGTTTGCAGTTTCGGGTGCGATTTGCATTCGCAATTACAATAAACAAATCACAAGGGATGTTATTAATCTTTAAAATCCATGCTTCTCACATGGTCAATTGTATTTAGCATGTTCCAGTGTCGGAAACAAAACAAATAAAAAACAGTGCACGTACTTTTACGCGCGGTTGAAGTGAAACTAATTTGATGTTGTGGGCGAAAAGACTTTCAAAAGACCGCTAAAGGCCCCAAAAGACTATCAAAAGACCCCCAAAAGACCACTAAAAGGCCACCAAAAGACCCACAAAAGAATAATAAAAGACCCAAAAAATCATTAAACACAAGTTCATCAAAAGAACCTCAAAGATCATCAAAAGATTTCCCAGAAGACCACCACAATACCACAAAAAGACCCTAAAAAGTCCCCTAAAGACCTTCAAAAGCACCTCAAAATGCCCCCAAAGGACCCTCAAAAGACTCCCTAAAAGACTCTCTCCTATAATGACCCTCAACCGACTACCAAAAGACCCTCAAAAGAACCCCTAAAAGACGCTTAAAAACCGTCAAAAAAACTTTAAAAGACCCCAAAGGACCCTCAAAAGACCCCCAAAAGAACACCCAGAGGACCCTCAAAACACCATACCGAATTTTATACAAATCGGTTGAGAAATGACTTAGTTCCTAAAATTTAAAAATGTAATACAATAGTGTGACCAATAATGTGATTCAATATGGCAACACAAAATTATTTTTGATACCGTACTAAATTTTCTCCTCACCGCGCCTTTCAAGGAATAAATCATTTGGTTGACGTTTTTTTCTCAAGTTTACTTTGATTTATCATTTCAAATAGCTCTTCACAAATTCACAAAACGATCACAAACTAATTTATTGAAAGTTGGATAGGACAACGTCTGTTGGGTCAGCTTTAATACAATAATACACAGTCAAGATGGTCTGGTAGCAATTTCATTTGACTGTAAAGACTGCGTTGCGAGTATGATCGAAGAAGAAAGTATAGTTGCTCCACATGAAACTCACACCAATTAGTGAATTTTTGTGGCTGTTATTACATTAAATGATATTGCACTTCGCGAATAACTTCCACTTGCTGACTTGCCCAAATGCAACAATTTTGCTTATTAACGAAGCCGGGACGCAACATACTGCAACATACTGCAGATATTACTTGAAGGAATGATGATACCATCTTCTACTGACTACTGCATCCCCACACTTAGTTTCAACTCAACCTTTGGTATCGAGTTTCCGAGTACAAAAAACCGAAAGGACGGAGAAGTAACGAGGCAATTTGATGTAATAATCTTTACTGACAGATTCAAGATTAACGATGTAACAAGTCCAGAATCCGCACCTTGGGCAAACCACTTTTTGCCGATCTGAAACAACTATCAGAGTACAGGATCATAGAACTAATCTTGTACTTAAACTGTACTTAAACTATCCAAATATCCATTGATAAGTCTCCCGAAGTCTGTGGTAAGAAAATGGCCTACTCTAGCGGCGCTGATGTGACCGCTACTCTACCTTTCTTTTAAATTTCATTTAAATTTTACAAAATGTTACAAATACAATACAATACAACTTTCATATCTGGTTAGATATCAGCTGACTTTATTATGAATAAGATAATTACCACCATTCAAACGAAACAAAAGGATTATTTTGTGCTAAAAACCCCGACAATTATCGATTTTTCAACGAAATAATAGCACATACTGTTTGTGCGTAGGTGTGCTTGATATAGTAGTTATTCATTGTGTGTATTTAAACAGAAGCTCTACCTGAAGGTCAATAAAAAAATAATTCGAGATTTTGTGATGAATTTTTTGTGAGCTTATTACAATGAGTAACATGCGATACAAGTTTGTTGCAAGAATTTTTTAAAGTCAGCATTTCGCATGCATTAGTCATGAGCAATAAAAATGTCGACGAAATTGATAACGTGTCGATATTTAAGTTTTGAATGTGAATGAGATCATTAATTTGCCTGAAACTGAAACTCGTCGCCTGGGGCTTACATGATGGACTGCAAACGACTATGATTACGCCGACGACATTTGCCTGTTATCAGACAATTATCGAAGCTTGCGAACAGAGATCCAGCAGAAGTTGTCGCAGCAGGCGTAATAATAAGCATTGCAAAGACCAAATCTATGCGCATCAACGGCACAATAGCTCGAAAAGGATTTGTTATAAATACATATTTAGTATACGTATACGCACATTTGGACTTGAGTCGTTTCAGTTTCGCGATCGTTTTTCCGTTTTTTTCAATGAATCAGGGAGAATTCTGAGAAAATAATTTGAAACCGCCTACAAAAGTGGGGAATGTGATATTTTGTAAACAAGCTGTTCCCGGTCGATTTACTACCCGCACACACATTAACCACCGCCTTCCTCTTACAGTCGTACTAGCTGGATATTAATATTTTACATTTTCTGTATCATATGATAAAGAAATACAATAAACATTACTGTTTGTGTTAAATGAAATAACAAATAACCAAATGAAAAAAAGAATGACGCAAATTATCCGTTCGAATCGTGAGATAGGGTCGCAAGTTCATACAAAAATTCCATGGAAAAAAGCTCTTTCAGTTTTTCTTGAATTTCTCCATTTTCCGGTCATTGACCGCTAACTAACGGTTAGTATTTAATTTTTATTTATATAGAAGATAACATTCCTTCGATTTTTTTATTTTTGTTTTATTTTTAATAAAGTCCCGCCTTATTGCCGTGGCGCAATACATTCAGGGAATTCTCCCTGAATAGTAAAAAAAGGTAATTTTTGACGGTTATAGCATAAAACCCTTGTGGAAAGTTTGAACTTTCATTTTTATTAATATTTACAGATGATACATGTATGTTTATATAAATATTGCGTTTCATGGTTTTCTTATGGGAAACTTATTTCTTATACCGTTTCTTGCATGTAAGAAAGAACTGAAAGAGAGAAAGTCGTGGAATTTTAAGACTGATGAGCATTTACAGCGGCACGAGCATTGCCGTTGAATTAAAGGTGAGGTGGCATGCAGCTGGCTATTTCTCTTGAATAAAAGCCTTGTAGATGGTAGCCAGATCCGAGGGAGTGAAATATTTCTTGCACCGGGTTAGAAAACCTAAACATTTTGGCGACGGTAAACACGTGGTCATTCCAACGAAGCTTGACGTTAACGCACCTACCGAGAATTGCGAAATTTTTAGTTTCTCGATCCAAGTGCCATTCATTGATAATAGCATGGGATTTAGGATTCGCTTAGACGACATGAGACAGCATTGGGTTTTGGAAGCATTAAATTCTACTCGATTGTTTTCTCTCCAATTGGCTATGCTGTCAAGGTCCGAATTTAACGTGCCTTACACAAGTAGTTGTTTGAGTTCCACATGAGACGTTCCTCAAACTTATAAGAGGAGCTGAGAGTGCTGTCGTCAGCGAAAGAGTGAATTGGATTAGAAGTCCTAGATAAGAGATCATTAATAAAAATGAGAAAGAGCGTCGGGGACAAAACAGAGCCCTGGGGAACGGCAGTAATTATGTGATGCATTTTAGACTTGAAACCGTCCAAGACAACTTGAATTGAACAGTCCAAAAAAAAGCTTCTAATCCAATGAAGCAGCTTTTTATCGACGCATAAGCACGCATTTTGGACAAAAGAGCTCGATATCAAAATCTGTAAAGTGCCTTGGAAATATCGAGTGCAACAGCTTTGCTTTCACCAAATTGATGCAAAGATCGGTTCCACTGTTCGTTGAGATATACCACCAAATCCCAAGTAGAATGTTGTCGACGAAATCTGTATTGCCTGTCACTAAGGATTTCGTTGGTTACAAGATATTTTATTAGCTGAAAATTGATTAGCGTTTCCATGACCTTGGAAGGAATAGATGTAAGTGCTATGAGTCGGTACGACTTTTTTGGTCGCAGGCGAATTTGACTCGCCGAAGAAGAGCATTGCAATCATTTCTGGCTCGTTTAATATTTGTTCGGTTTTCCCTTAGTAGAGTTTGCATTGTAAAACCGAAAGCATACCTCTCTAATCCTAGAAGCCTCTTACATCTCGAGGTCATACCAGCCATCTAGCCATCCTTTGGTTTGACAGACTTATTCCTAGAGGGGATAAAGTCTCTCATACCAATAAGGATTATGTTCATGATTGCATCAGCGGCGGCTTCCACGTTGCTATCGCGAAATCCTTTACTCAGCATGTTGGCGATAACATGAAGCAAAATTCTAAGATTTCTAAGAGGAGATGTTTAGAATTCGATCAAACGATCTTAGTTAGAGTTAAACAGCGTTTTATATCGCGGTTTTATGCACTTCGGTATACAACCGAAATAACACGTGACGAGGAAATTCCTGGTTGTTGTGGATTTTCGTTCCATTCGCAAACCGTTCATCACGAACACCCTGGGACATATACAGCTTAACATTGGTTTTGTTGATGTAAAATAATCCGTTTGTCAGTATTTCATTGAGAAAGGGTGGCAGCAGGAAAGAAAATATTCAATCCAGCATTGACATTTTTTTATTTATCATTGTGCAACACTATTTTGTACTTTTTATTATTTTTTATTATAACAATCTGGTACTATATAGATATAAGGTATTTTTAAATTCTATATAATAACTTCGCGTCCGGATTTGTTTGTGTGTTTGTGGCAAAATCTTGTAATCAATTTTTATTTCACTTCCTTAAGCCCGATTTTATTAAAATTTTCGTTATCTGGGAACGCCACTGTTGAATCAATTTGGAGGATTTTTTCGCTGCAGGCTTATCTGTTGGAAGTGATTTGGTGGGAACACTCTTTTGCTGCAGTTGATTGGTTGAGATTGACGTGGAGTAGTCAATCATCCTGTCGATTATGGGAGGCACTACTGCAGATACAGGGGCTGAAAGAAACCTGAGAACGTGTACAATATATATGCCAAGACTGAACTTTTCACAGTCAGATTTACTGCCATTAAGGGATACCCTAT
Source organism: Nephrocerus scutellatus (assembly GCA_947095585.1). Classification (NCBI taxonomy): domain Eukaryota; kingdom Metazoa; phylum Arthropoda; class Insecta; order Diptera; family Pipunculidae; genus Nephrocerus; species Nephrocerus scutellatus. Next base: position 94,457,898 of record OX352763.1, read on the forward strand.
CACCACAGTTAAACAGCAATTTAATATAAATTCACCTTAACAGTTCGATGCAAGAGATAAATAAGCTAACTAAACTAAATAGACTCAATGTTGAAACGAAAATCTGTGTTCACTGGAAATAAATACTTACCGTTCGTTGGTAAGTATGTTGATAAGGGTAGGTAGTACTTGCAGTTTGTAGTTTTTATACTTAATTTTCTATTTATCCCAATTGCTAAAACAATTCTGTTAATGGAATATTAGTATGATAGAATTTTCCTTACTACACAATTTCCAATTGTAATTCTGAAAAGTATCAATTTTAGTGCAGAAAATATGAATTTATTGTGCAAGACCATAAAACACCAATTGACCAATCATTTTTGAAAATGAAGATGTCAGCAGTGTTGCGGTCAACGGAGAGCGGAGAGATATGCTACCTTAAACTCAGCTTAGGGAGTCATTTGAATGCCTCATGCGAAGTTTTACTCTTTTTAGTAAAGCATCAAACTCAGAAAAATAGTAAACAATAAAACCAGGGAACCATTATTGTTGAAATATAAAGAAAGGACGATTTCCCAATACTCAGCGCAGGAAAGTTTTATAAAGGGCCCGCCAAATAACTTTTTTTTTTAAAATGCTATAAAAAAAAACTACTGAATATTTTCTCAAATTTCATTCAAATGGCTGCCTCGGCTGGCCATGCAGTAGCCTACACGATCGGTCCAATTTTTAAGCACATTATCGATTGTGTGCAGCTGTATTTCACCAATGGCTTCACGAATATTGTCCTTTAAAGCGTCAATTGTCTCTGGCTTGTCGGCGTAACAATTATCTTTTAGGGCACCCCACAAATAATAGTCCAACGGTGTCAAATCACAGCTCCGAGGTGGCCAAACGACATCAGCTCTGCGGCTGATAATGCGATCTTCAAAAACAGGGCGCAAAACATCGAGTGTAGCTTCGGCTGTTTGGCACGTAGCGCCGTCCTGTTGAAACCAAATGTTGCCAATATCCTCCTCTTCAATTTTTGTGAACAAAAATTCGTTCAACATGGCCCGATAACGATCGCCATTGACTGTAACGGCCACTCCTTGCTCATTTTCGAAGAAAAATTGCCTCTGGACCAAAATCCGCACCAAACAGTGACTCGTTTTGGGTGTACCGGCTTTTCAATGTATGCGTGCGGGTTTTCTGTGCCCCAAATGTGACAATTTTGCTTGTTTACATACCCGCCAAGATCAAAATGAGCTTCATCCGAAAATATGATTTTTTTTGGCAAAATCGGCATCTTCTGTAAGACGATCGCAGGCCCACTCAGCGAAGCGAAAACGCATTGGATGGTCGCTTGGCTTCAACTCCTGAACCAATTGGACTTTGTATGGCGTCATACCAAGGTCTTTATGCAAAATTCGTCTCAATGATGTCTCCGAAATGTTCAATTGTTGAGAACGACGGTGAATTGATGTTGATGGCGCTTCACGCACACTTTCTGCCACAGCATCAATATTCTCGGGTGTACGCACTGTTTTTGGCTTTTCACGCTTTGGTTTATCGATGAGGATGCCAGTTTCTTTCACTTTTTTCACAAGATAACGAACATACGGAGCTGACGGTGCTTCTCTTCTTCCAAAATCCGTACGCAATTTTCGCAACTGCAACATTACCATGATTTTCAAAGTAATGTCGCAATATTTCCCAGCGTTGTTCAAGCGTATACACAACCATATTCGTTCAGCGGAAGGATACAACTAATTATCTGTCAAATCAGACATGAGCTAAGTGTTACCATTCACGAAATAAGCACTACTTGAAAAAAAAAACTTTACATGGCGGACCCTTTAGTTGGTTATCAAGGATATCGACAGAAGAACTAGTGTTATCGACAAAAAGCCAGGATCGATTTTATTTTGACGAAAAACCCTTGGTCTGGCAGCATTTCCAATAATAAGAGGCGTCAATCTTTCACCTGTTGCACCACAACAAAAAATAACGCTCAGCCTTTCCTTTACCATCTTACCACCGTTGCATTTTTTAGCTTGAGCAACTAGACTTTTTGTTGGAAGCTAGCGAGAAAAAAATCGTGTTTCATCTTCATTAAACTAGCCTTCTTCTGGTGGGAAATCTTTTGAAAGTTGGGGCAACTGATTTTTCCATGTGGTTGCACCCCAATGGTCGACATTAGCACCTTCGCCATACAATACTCGGAATTGGATGTTATTTCTCTTTCGAAAAGGTTCCAACCACCAATTTTTAGCTCATCTGCTAATTGTTTTCCTTTTTCTTGTAGCAATGGACTACTAACAGAAATTTTTTTTTATCTGCATTTTTTGAAAAATGAAAGAACTCCAAGGTTTATATCCTCGAAAGGAGTTGTTCTTAATTTTCGTTTTCTCTCATTGGAAACATTACTTTCTAGTGTGTCTAAAATTGTTTTCTTTTGAGAATTTATGTTGCCAACAGTTGATTTGGAAATTCCAAATTTTTCTGCCAATGTCCTTTTAGATGTTCCTTTTTTCAATTTCTTTCAAAATTTCGCCTTTCTTACTCAAAGACAGATCTATGATTGATTTTCTTGTCAAAATTTTGAATCTAGAAACACGCTATACGCTAAACCATGCGTCTATTGATATTTGCCAACATACGCAAGTTATTTTGTATAACGCATGAGAGAAATGTGCAAATTTTTGGCCAGGTTTCAAGATACGCAGGTGGACAACATATACAGGTATTTTCATAAGCATTTGTATGAAATTGTTTGGTGCAGACAAAAACTGGCCAACAGGAACAGTTGACCAACTTATAAAGGTGGTCAACTTTACAGGTTTTACTGTACTAACCTAACTGAAGTCAAAACATGTAATGAACCAACCTTCGTAACTAGGAGTTGACAAGAAGTGTTATATATTACTCTTGTCACCGACTTTCTCAACCAATTAATTCTAGATTGGAAGGTATCGACTAAACATTCTTTCTCCGATCAACAGTAGGTACATACAATTCAGTTCAGATGACAAACCTCCTCGTCAATCACCTTATAGAAATCATAGGAAGACTGAATGGCTCAAATACCGAGTAACGTTTAAAAACCCTTACCACTTAGCACTAATGAACTTAACAACAAGGTCAGGTTACTCACCTGTGCTTTTAATAGAGCGCATTCTGCGTCCTGCCCTCTCATTTGGCCAGGCAAGAAGAAACCACATTGGTGGACCTCGGAGTTAGGACTTTTCAGGAGCAGCTGCAGGAAGCTATTCAACGTAGCCAAGGCTACTAGATTAGAACATGACTGGGATGCTTACAAAACATCTCTCAAACTTTATAAAAGATAATTAAGGACAGGCCTCTTCTTGGAGACTCTTCTGTGATAAAATAGAAGAATCTTCTAAGGCGTCTAGGCTAAGAAAAGTACTCGCAACCAATCCAATAAAGACAGATGGCTCGTGGACTACTTAAAGCGAAGAATCGCTTAATCTGCTTTTAAATACCCACTTCACGGGAAGCTCCCATGTGTTAAGAAATGTCAGCCTTGATAGGGCAGACACTCGTACAACTATCTTCAATGATCTGATAAATAAGGACAAACTGCTTTGGGCGCAACAAAGCTTCAAACCATACAAATCTGCAGGACCTGATGGCCTAATTCCAGCCGAGCTGCAAAGGACTTCGGATATTATCCTTCCTTTGCTGCAAACAATTCTTAAGAGTTGTATCGATCTGATCCATATTCCAGTTTTATGGAGAGAAGTAAACGTAGTTTTCATACCCAAAGCCGGCAAATGCTCGCATGTTAGTCCAAAGGATCTCAGACCAATCAGTCTTTCATCAATCCTGTTAAACTGGAAAGACTGATCGATATCTTCATGAGCACACGCATTGACAAAAGAGAGAGGATTATTAATACAAAGCTGGGCGTGTCGTCTGCCAGAAGATCTGTCTGCATGGGGTTCCTCTGCAAACCTAAAACTAACATACAAGAAAGAGTTTGTAAAGCCACAGTGGAACTCTTCTCATGCAAAAAAGCCATTGGTAGCAGATGGGGCCTTCAACCCTATATAACCCATTGGCTATATACAGCGGTAGTAAGACCTACTCTTCTATACGGTGTGACTGTATGGTGGACCGACTTAAATAAGAAAATAAGAAGAAACCTTGATAAATTAAGCAAAGTCAAAAGATCAGCTAGTCTATGTATGAGCAGAGCACTTCGTGCAACCCCCTCCGCCGCATTGGACATTCCGTTCGACCTTACACCAATCGACATATGGCTATTCGCCTTAATGCTATCTCCCAGTGGACTAGAAATGAAATCGGTCACTCCTCTATCCTGAATTTAGTCAGGATCCCAGACAACATAGACTACACCATTCCGCAACTCTATTTGAACCTACCAGGACGAGGACGCTTACCTGAAAGATGAACACATTCATTTTTGCACAGAATAGTCAAAAACTGATGACGGAGTCGGCGGAGGTGTTTTCTCAAAAAAGCTTAATCTTCGCCTCTCTTTCCGTCTTCCAAATCACTGTAGTGTTTTCCAGGATAAATTTATGGCGATCAGTGAAGCCAAGCTGCACTAAAATCCCTGGAATTAGTCTCCACAAATTAAATTTTAGCCCTTAACTGCCGATCATCTCTCGTGGAGATGGTGGAGCAGTTCAATATCCACCTGTGTTGGGTGCCGGGGCACAGAGACATTCCGGGAAACTGTATGGCTGACGAACTCGCCAAGCAAGACAACTAGACTACCCTTCTTACCTGAATATGGTTCCATAGGCATACCAATTGCTGAATGCAAGCTTATGTTAAGGCGGGATGCTGTTGATAAAACTAATCGCAGTTGGTCAAACGGTACAACTTGCATAGCAGCACAGCATATCTGGCCCAAGCTGGATCCGAAATGCTCCAAGTGTTTGATCTCTCAAAAAAGATCGCACATCGGTGATATTGTAGGTGTCATCACAGGACACTCATAGGCAGGCATACGAAGCTCTAATTGGTTCTTCGAGTAGGTGGATCGAAATTTTTCCTGATCCGTGTGATGTCACAATGGACCATTACTGGGGTAAGTGTGTAGGTTTCATTAACAGCCACCTTAACCTAACCTAACCTCTGTGCTAATACGTTAATAAGCACAAGCACTAACACTCCCAAAAGAACCCAAAAAGACTACCACAAGCCCACAAAAGACCCTCAAAAGAACCTCACAGAAGACCTTCAAAAGACGTCAAAGAGACCCCTAAAATTCTTCAAAAGACCCCAAAGAACTTCATAAGGCACCAATAGACCCCCTCACAAAAGACCTTTAAAAGACCCTCAGAAGACCCCCAAAAGACCTCAAAATGACCCTCAAGAGATCCTTAAAAGAACCTCAGAAAACCCCTTTCTCCACAAAAAAAGGAGCCTCATAACAATACGACAATACGAAGCTTTTGAAATATATATTTTTTTCTGGCAAATGTGAATGTGCGTGCACTATCGTAATTCAAAGTCGAACTCTAGCTCATACGCATGAAACAACAACTATTACAAACTACTGCGTGACTGCAGTAAATCACAATAACGCACGGTTGATTGATGCGTGTAGTACTAGCCCAACAACGAATATTGCATATTTCTCTGTTTTTCTCTTTCTGGTCAAGTACCTTTTTGCGATCTTCATGTTCAAAATCGTTTCGCATATGACGTCATAAGACGCTGCAACCTGGAAATTTTACTCCGACGCTCGTAAAGAAGTTTCACTTCAAAAAACTCTCCGGGAAAAAACGGAGCCCTGGGGAACATCACCGTTTATACGGGGATTATTAGATTTGAAATCGTTCTATACGTCCTGGAAACAATGTTCAGAAAGGTAGCTATTACTCGATTCAAGCAGGATCTTATCGATTCCATAACCATTCATTTTCCATCGACGCATCTTTACCCACATATTTTACTTTATTATTACTGACTGAGAAAGAGGAAATAATAAGATAAGAAAACATTATAAATTACATCAATATACAGGTTGTATCCGTTAAGGTGGCAAATACTTAAAGGAATGATTCCTTGGCTAATTTCGTGAAAAAAATCGTATTGGGCGGGGGGTATATTTTCACCCCGTGCGGTGTACGTAGCGTTTTAATGCGAAGAGATGTACTTTTGACCATATATCACTTCACACCCTGTAACTCTTGAACGCTTCTAGCTACAAGGCAACTGATTTAAAAAAAATGTACATTGTTTGATCTTAAAAATGTACTATTCTTTCAAAAAAGATTAATAGTAACCTTGTGTCTAGACGGGTACAAGAGTTATAGGGTGTGAAGTCATGTAAGGTCAAAAGTAAGTTTTCGTTCATTTTACAAACTTTCACTTTTAACCCTGCTCCTGTTGACCGAATGCATAAATATTGTGAGGTGGATTTGTAGAAAATTGAATAGGCTTTATTATTGCATTTGTCAAAAAAAATTATCCGAGAGCGATTTTCGAAATATTCGCGTTTGAAAATAAAATTTAAGAAAAGAAAAAACATTTTTGGATTTTGGCGACGTTTATATCGGTAACGGTTACCATTGAAAGGCTGTATCTTTTGAACCGTAAAGTTCAATCTAGACTAGGAAGACTAAAAAGAAAAAAAGGGAGCAAATAAATTTTTCATATACCACGTTTTTAAAACGAACTAAAAAGTATAAAATAAGATTAAAAATGAAAATTGCATGCGCCCTACATGTTTCATTTTAAATCTTATTTTATACTTTAAAGTTCGTTTTAAATGTAGTATATTAAAAAAATATTTTTGTTCAAATAATTATTTTGAAATCAATTTGTCTTTCACCGCATTTTTCTTGATTTAATTTTATCGGCTATCGGCTTACTAGAGCTTGGATGACCGATAACTAAATTGGCCTTTTATAAACTTATAAAGTACAATCTTTTCATAAAAACTTCACTAAGCAGTTCAACTAGTTTTTTGTATTTAAACACAGAATATTAAAGAAAATATTTAAATTCAGTCTGAAAACAGGTTTTAGAGCAGTTACCCTATAACATACAACTTTCACAGTATCTTTCCTTATGTTTTTTAGTTCTAGAACAGCTGTTCGATGGAAAACGCATCTATTGTTGAAAAAAGATCTTGATGTAAAACTCTTTAAAATGCCCTTGGAAATATCGAGTGCATAGCATTACCAAACTTGTGAATAAACTAGTTAAACTTTTCGGTGAAATAGCTTTCAAGACCATACTGTCACCAAGAATTTCCCGTAATTCAATAAACTTACGATTAGTCAGCATTTCCACGACATTCCGGATGTTAGCGTTATAGGTCGGTAACGAGGTAAGAGATGGCGTTTCACTTTTTTTGGGTACAGGCTGTACAAGGTTTGTTTTCAACTTTTTGAGAAGACTCCAGAAGAATAGGAGGAATAGAAAAGCTTTTTAATTTATTTCATTAATGTTCAGTTGTGGATTTGTTATAGCCTTTTAAATTTTCATACCAATTTTGGTGTCCATATTATGCATATTATTAGGCAAAGAATGGCAGCTGTCTAAAAACAGGTCTTACTTTTTGCACTGCGAAACCTTATTTGAGATAATCCAGTAGTGTTACGACCGTATCGATATTGTCGCTGATTATCCCTTGTCTTAAACACATAATTTGTCACTGCATTACAGCTTCCAATTTTCCACAATCCTGGAAAATTGCCAAGGTAATACCAGACGCAAAAAAGGGTAGGCTGCCCGGCCCGAAAGAAAAGAAAACAAAGAACGGACATCTCAAAATCTCAAAACGGCATCCAAAATTCCAGACCATAATTTCATGCGATTCGCTTGAGAAATTGTTTTGTTCCCGTAATTCCAGACCATAATGACCATGTTCCAGAATTTCAACTTTTATGGTCGCATCTTAGTCCTACATAACGGATTTTTATGCGAATCGCTTGAGAATTTGCTTTGTTCCCGAAATTCCAGACCATATTGACCATATTCCAGAATTTCCATAGGAAAAAGGTTTATGGTCGCATGTAAGCCCTACATAGCGAATTTCATGCGAATCGCTCGAGAAATGCCTTAGTTCAAAAAATTCTAGTTCCTAATGAACAAATTCCAGTGGATATTAAAAATTTGACAAAACAGAGGACAAAAAAACTGTTAAAAAAGTGACTTAAAATCTGTTAAAATAGTGACATAACAGAGGACATTCAACATTCGACTTTTTAATATGTACCCCTTAAACCTTGTAGTGAGACGTTATCACGTCAAAAAACGAACCCAATTTCAGCTAATGATTATAGAGATCTAAGCATCTTGTGAAAAGCTTTCGATAAGATCTAAGCAAAGAAAAACAACCCATAAAAATTAAAATTTTTCATCTAAATTCTCTAATCGCAGAAATTGATATGGGAGCCCCTCGATCCTGGGTCATTTCTTATTTTTGTTATTTTTTTATTGTAGGAGAAAATAATCGAAAGAGACATTTAACATCAGATGTCAAATTTGAACATGCTCAGATCATTTTATTCTGAGCAAATAAGAAACACGAGCATTTTTTTTTTCTTGAGAACTCTTTGACTGCTCTGAACTAATTTATGAAAACGCCAAATGACCAAATATTGTGAAAACTTGCTGTTCTATCTGTAAGTTGATATCGACAACAAAAAACGACATCAATAAAAATACAATTCAGTAAATAAGTAACTAAGTTGAATTAAGCATAAAACATTTATGTCTCGTTTCATTTGCTGGGTTCATTTGTGCGTGAGCTAAGATTTCTCTTTCTCTCCAGCACCAAAACCAAGCAGCGCAGCCGACTGCGCAGCACACACCGCACACAGTCCATAAAGGGCGACGAATATCTGATGCCACTATAAGAAATTAAAAAAATTTATAAGGGCCTTGCGGCCGAACCCGGGGCCCGATCACTTTCAAATTTTAGAAAAAAGTATTGTCACCGGAAATACACATGTGTACAATTTCAGGAAAATCGGGCTTTAGGAATTGCGTTAAAAATTGATAATTAAAAAAAAAATGTATGGGAACCCCGACCGCAGGGCCCGATCGCTTCAAAAATTTTACAAAAAGTTTTGTCCATCGGAGATACACATGCGTAAAAAATTTGAAGAAAATCGGGAACTTATTTCATAAAATTTGTATGGGTGCCCCCCGACCTAGGAGCCTGATCGCTCCAAAATTTTTACAAAAAGTATTTTCCATCGGAGATACACATTTGTATAAAATTTTAAGAAAATCGGGTAAATTTTTTAAAATATTTGTATGGGAGCCCCTCGACCCCGAGGTCCGAGGGGCCTCAAATTTTAACAAAAAGTATTGTCACCGGAAATATACATGTGTGCAAAATTTCAATAAAATCGGGCTATGGGAAGTGGATTAAAAATAGATCAGAAAATCTGACCAGCCAGCCAGCCACGTGCACGCGAAGTTAATATAATAATTTGTCACGAAAAGTTCTACTTAGCCTTAGCAATCAGGATTCAGAAGAGATCATAGCTGTTCTTCAGCAATGGTCAATATATTAGACGATATAAGATGGTGGTATGTGACACTTTTGAGAATGTTAACCCTGATAATTTCCGCTGGAAACTTGAAGATATTTTCGGATTTAGCTTAGCTAAAAAGAAGTTTTTTCAACAATAGGATGCTAATAGTTGGCAACGGTGACTCAAGTTCGGCTTCTTCTAGTTCAAAACAGTCAGGAAGGCGTCCCTCAAGGATCTGTCTTGGAGCCAATATTATTTTTCACATTCATCAATAATTTGCCGGTCGTATGCCTTCATGTGTTCATACATCTCTACGCTGACAATGTTTAGTTATACTTAGCCCGTTAGGTTATTAATCAGCTTAGCACTGATTGAGAGGACACATAAACATAAAAGGGCAGTTTTGAACGGCCAGAAAATTTAAAATTGTACCTAAATGTAGCAAAGAGAAACATACAACTCAACTACATACCATTTTTTTTGGCAACAGCATATTGGGTGTGTTTGAATCCGATACTAGATTAGGTTTTGTAATGAATAAAAATCTGACTCATTTCATATTTGGAAGAAGTTTACCGCAAAATGGAATATGACCTAGTCTAAGCTTCAAGTAGCTTATATTGATGTATAGCTTTATATTCTCGAGCTTTGTATATATGACAATTTTTCCGTACAAAAATAGGGTTAAACACAGCTCTATTGAGTTTAATTCTTCTCGGCTTTTTTTGTTCATACCATATAACTTGGGAATGCTTTCCCAGTATCTTTTAAAGGATTAACGAGCACTTTACGCTTTCAAGATGCTGTTTTAAAATACTTTGCAAACTTGAACTAAAATCCTGTTCCCCTCCTCTTACTTCCCCATTAAAATGGTATTTATTGCATAAACAGATATATGATGATTAGCTTTAATTTATACCCATTAGTTCCTATTTTTTTTAAATTCTCTATATTAACTTCGCGTGCCCGTGGCTGGCTGGCTGGCGTGCTGACCAGTGGGCAGAATCTTTGATCAATTTGGGGCACCTCCTCCAAAATAAAGTTTTTCAAAATTTTTTTTTCAAATTTATACGCATGTGTATCTCCGATGCACAACACTTTCTGTACAAATTTGGAAGTAATCGGCGGCAATTTTCGAGGGGGGGGGGACATATGTCACCCCTACAAATTTTATGAAAAAATACCCGATTTTCTTCAAATTTTATACGCATGTATTTCCCATGACAATACTTTCTATTAATTTGGGGCACCTCGGGCCTCGTGGTCGGGGGCTCTCTAACAAAAATTTTAAAAAATTTAGTTCATTTTATTCAAACTGCACATTGAGTATTCCCGATTAGAGAATTTAGACGAAAAAATTTTATGGGTTGTATTTTTATTGCACTAAATAAATAAAAATATAAATTTCAAATAAATTGAACTGAATTAGCTTTGTTTGATGGTCTTAAAGGTGTCAATAAAGCAAATAGTATAATTCCTTCTTTATTCTCGTACCATATTCAATATTCATATTGGTATACAATCTCTCACGCTCTTAGTGACGCCAGATGTGTTAGAATTTCAATGATATCTTGACCGTACTGAGGGAAAGTTTGCATATCACCGTTGCCAATAGATTTACGAATTGAACAAACCCATGCGGAATAGCGCACATGTTTTATGTTTAAGTAACGCTGAAAACTACAAAATTTAGACCAAGATGTAAAACAATTCTTAATAAGGGTGACACACGCAGTCCATGAGTTACTACTATGGTAAAATTTGCCGAATGTCACCACACAACATAATTGTCTTGCCTCCAAATAATTCTTTGCTGCTTCTCTATCTATCATCTATTAATCATTTTTATCCACATACACTGGATTTGGAAGACTTCTTCAAATACACAATATTTCTTGTCAACAATCTGTGACAAGAAAGATTGTGTATTTCAAGAATATTATCAAGAAGATAGTTTCAATGTAAAAGTCCCCTTATTCGACAACAAAAATTTGGGAAAAGATTCTTGGGTATATTCTAAGAAATAAATAGTTCTTCAGTAACAGTCTATCTCCAATGTAGACATACATTTTCGGGGATTTAAGAAAAAGCTTACTTTGGAGTACCCTCACCATGTTAACGGTAAATGTTTAGGACTTTATTTTTAGAAGAAATACTAGCCTTTAAAACTGCGTTTAAATAAAGTTGATATCTTATTTGAGTCTTCAATTCAATGCCTGTTCCATTTTTCTTGTCCATGCTAATTTTTGATGTTGCGGCCAATTTTCTCCAGAAAAAACGTAATAAACATAACGTTTTACTATTTTTTTCTTATGAACGTTACAATAATAACTAAGAAGTTTGCGGAAAACCCCATAGATTTTATGATACTTGAGAAAAGCTGCAGTAGGTAAAATTTAATAAAATTTGCTTTAAGCTCAAAAGGCTATGTGGTTTTAGATAATTTTTATTTTAGTTGTGCACTAAAACAGTTACAACATATGCTCAAAGTGTCCTCCTTGGTTTTGTATGCATGCTAGAGCCCGTTTTTGGATTTCACTGCATCAGACGTATAGCTTTGCAATTCAATGTTTTCAGACATAAATCTTCTAATGTACTGCATGGAGACAATCTTAATTCTTACCACCATATACAGTCCGGTTCAATAGATTACCGCCACTCAATTATGAGAAGCAAATTTTCAAAAAATAAACTATTCAGATTCATAAAAAACGACATTGTGTTTGGTGGCGATAATCAAATGAACCAAAACAAAGTCATGAATTTCTGACTCATTTTTCAAAACAAAACAAAAAACACAGTTATCTTGATGTCTACGATTTTTGCTTTTTGCTATTGAATTCAGTACTAAATACTCTTTCTTTCTCTATTTTACATTTTTTTCTATCTCACACAAACCGGCTGGAAATTGACTTTTGCTTCTCAGAATTGAGTGGCGGTAATCTATTGAACCGGACTGTATCTGCTTCCCGATGATTTGGAAAAGAGACTTGAGTTTTCTAACTGGTTGCTGAAGCGGAGATCGGATCACAACGAGTTTATTAGCAGAATTCTTTGGACGGACAAATCTCATTTTACAAGAGATGGGATCACATCAAGGCTGAATTCTACAAACTATCTGAAGTTTTTGCAAAATATTTACAACGACTATTGGAGGACATTCCACTGATTCGACTAGCTTTCCAACAGGATGGTGCTCCAGCCCATTATGGTCGAATGATTAAGAATTGGCTAGATGAAGAGTAAGGCAATCGTTGGATAGGAAGAAATGGACCAGTTCACTTGCCTGCAAGATCTCCTGATCTTACAGTATTGGATTTTTTTGTATGGGGAAGAATGAAAGAACTTGTTTATTCAACGGAAATAGTATCTTTAAGTGAATTGATAATAGTTATAATATTCGGGGAGACAGACCGTAAATGTTTTTAGAAAATGGTAAAACTACTGCTTTCCGATGCAAATCTCTATGTTAGTAAAAAAGTTTAAAATTCTTTGAGGTTAAGTTTCTCAAAAGTAATCTGTCAGTTCGCCTGGCAACATTGTTTTTTATTTACTTGAAAAATTTGAATTCAGTGAAAAAATGGAATTACCGCGTGAAAAGTTTCGTGTGATGATTTTTTACGATTTTCGAACAACAGTGCTTCGAATCACTTCATTCGACTTTTGGCGACGAAGCACCATCCTTGGCTATACTGTTTATAATTGATACTATGAATTTAAACACGAAAGACGTTCAAGAGCGTCGTGAAGGTCGTCAAAAAACAGCTGTTGTACCAGAAAACTGATTGAAGAGGATCGTCATGAGACTTATCGGGAAATCGAGGCATTAGTAAGACCAGCGTATATACGATCTTACATGAACATTTAAAGGTGCGGAAGCTATGTGCACGTTGGATTCCAAATTTTTTGACAGACACAGAAAAAAAGGTTCGTGCCGATTGGTGCCGCCAAATGCTTGAAAAATTCGTTGAAGGTACTTCCAAAAACGTATACAAGATCGTGACAGGTGACGAGTCATGAATGGATGGCAATCGACTGTTTGGGTCTTCCAATTCGAAGAAAATCCAACGAAAGTTGTACGAGCTCGGAACGTTGGGTAGCAAATGGGCGTGTTTCTTCACGAAAACCGGTCATGTGGCTACTGTGGCTCTTGAAAATCAAAAGACAGTCAATTCAGCTTGGTATACGACCATTTGTTTGCCTGAGGTTTTCAACAATCAAAACAAAACAATTAAATCAAGCGAGTATTATTTGAGCACTCAAACAATCGAATTGATGGGTCATCCACCTTACAGCCCCGTCTTGGCACCAAATGACATCTTCCTGTTCCCAAATAAGAGGGTAAGGATGATAGTTAAGTTTTAGACTCTAAGAGTCCCCACACACTAGAGACTTTCTGTCGGCCGAAGTTTAGTCGCGCTCTTAATCAGTATGAACATGTATGCAAGTGCCCAGACTACATCGATTTGGTATCGGCCGATAAATAAGTTTAACGTGCGACACGTTTGCCTTTAAACTTTGTTTTAGTCTGCGCACTCACCACCAACCTGACTGTTTAATCGGCACAGTGTGCGCACTAACAGCCCAACACGACCAAACTATCGGCCGATAAAAAAGTCTCTAGTGTGCGGGGACTCTTAAGGTTTACTTCAGTTTTTGAATGTTGATTTCTTCTGTGATAGGGATTCGGGATACTTAGGTCGCTATGCAGCAGGGAATTTCTAAAGTACCTTGGTGCATTTTGTTCCATTGTTCTTAGGATTCTGGAAAGGAACCATATGCCATATGTCCATATTGGCTTGGTGATTGCTTTATAGAAAAGGATTTTGTTATCTAGAGTCTAGATTCTAGACTGATGGTAGTGTTTGTTGAGCATCCAGTGCATATTGTAAAATTTGAGTTTGACTTGATTGCGTTTAGACTCAATGTGTTTTCCCCAGGTAAGCCATCTATGTACGTGGATACCGATGTACTCCGAATTGAGTGTTGAGTGTGGTAGGTGGGCAGTCCTCTTGCTGGGGGACAAAAGTGATGTGTGTGCTTTTCGTTCACTTTAATTCTCCAAGTAGTTAACCAGAGTTCCAGTCGCTTTATAGTTATTTAGGTTTAGAGAAGCTGATTTGGGGTCGCAGTGGGTGGTTAGTATCGGGGTGTCGTCCACAAAGGTCAAGTTGTTGTCTATCGGAAGGTTTGATGAAAATCATAAGTATAGGAGTGGGCCAAGGACACTTCCTTAGGAGACACCCACTCTTATGCAGTGGTCTTTTGATTTTGTAATTTATCTTAAGTGGCGGTTTAGGAGGTACGATTTAAGGATTTTGTGTAAGTTTTGTGGCAAAAGTTTATTTATTTAGGGATGAGCCCATGGTGCCAAACTTTGTCCAACGTCAAAAAAAAATACAGCCGTACTGTACTGTATATTATGGTAGGCTCTTCAAGCCTCATCTACTACCCTGTGGACCTGTTTGATCGTGCCATGCTTAGCTCTGGTGCTGGTGGAGCTGGTGTGTAGGTATTATTCCTTCTTTTTCAAGAACGAAGTTATTTCCCCGATTAACATACATATTTTTTGTACCTTTTGAAAAATTTATCCGATTTTATTCAAATTTTATACACATTTGTATCTCCGGTGACATAACATAACCCAGGGCCGGGCCAAAAAGCTACCATATAATTTTTTTTCAAAATTCACTCGATTCAAAATTTACACACATGTGACTCTCCGATTAGTGAATTTATATGAAAAATTAAATTTTTTATGGGTTGTTTTTATTTAACTTAGCTACGAATAAGTAGACGAATAGTAATTTGAAATCTTTGTCTGCTTATAGTGCTAATCTGTTTTTGCAAAATTACTGACTTGGTTATCGTGTTAATCTGTGCGTAACATCGGCAATTCTTAGAAAAATAGTTATGAGTGCTTGAATGCACCTGCAGATCTTAACAGTTACTTTGTGTCTCCAGCTCCAATTACACCGCCTGATTTCACAATCATAATTCTGGAAAGTTAGTAACAAACTGCTACAAGGATTTTAGTGTGTGTGAAGAACCTGAAGTGAAGATGGTATTGATATTCAGTTTTGATGTTATATATAGAGTATTTGCTAAGGTGGAAAACACTGAAAGGGGTGAATTATTGGTTAATTATAAGAAAAAATCGTTTGGATGGTGGGGGGGAGGTATATTTTCCTGCGGTGTACGTTGTGAAGCAGTATTAGAGCCTATTCAATTTCCTACATATCCATGGCACAATGGCACATTCGGCCAACAGAAGCAGGCAGGCTAAAATTAAAAGCTTGTAAAATTACTCGTAATATTAACTTTTTAAGTATTTTTGGCGCAGTACATTGCAATCGTCTGAGCTGCATTCCTTTACATTCCTAGCTGTTCTACGGTTTCTATTTCTGTGGAACATACCAGCTCTTAAATTATTTTACAGACAAAAAAGTCTAGAGAGTTAGATCCGGTGACCTCTACCGCCAAAATACCGGACAGTTTCTACTAATCTCCATCAGTTTTAATAATGTATAGTTAAAATGCAGTAACATTACGTCCACTGTGGTCAGGAGAACCATCCTGCTAAAACAACATGCTGATTTGATTCAGTAATGGGACGTCTTCCATCAATTCTTGCAGGTGGTTCGTCAAAAGTTGCAGGTACCCGTTTGAATTTAGCTTTACGGGTAGTATCTGAGAGCCAATGAAATGATCCCCGATTACTCCGACCCATTTATAAATATCGCGAATGGTTTGAAGAATTTAAAAATTTAAAAATTAATTTTCTTTCAAAAAATATCAACAGTGGACTTGTAGCTAAAAGCATTCGAGAGTTTCCTGGTGTGAAGTGATATAAGGTCAATAGTACGTTTCTTTGCATTAAAGCGCTACGAACACCGCAGGGGATGAAAATAGACCCGCCCCTCACATATACGATTTTTTTCTGATAATTAAGCAAGAAATCGTCTATTTATGTATTTGTCACCTTAACAGATACACGCTGTATATTAGGATCTCTCAGATATATTTTAAATTACTGGACAGTAGCTTCAACTTTTTCTGATATTTGGATACAAGCTAGGGTTATTCCTGTGGATAAGATGAGATCAGCGGCTCTACCCAGTGATTACAGCATACTGGGTTGCCCTGGAGAAAATGACAGCAAAGAATTGTCCAGTTATTTCGACAAGAACACATGACATTCTTAGGAACTCTCAGACATATTTTTAATTACTGCACAATAGCTTAAACTTTCTCTGATATTTGAGAGCAAGCTAGGGTTATTCATGTAGCTAAGAAGAGATCAGCGGCTCTACCTAGTGATTACAGCATACTGCACTGCCCTGGAGAGAATGACAGCAAAGAATTGTCCAGTTATTTCGACAAGAACACATGCAATTCGTTAAGAATTTGACAGTACACTGATTGCTTGTGTGAACCCTAACATCCTATGCTTTTTATTTTCAGTGCTGTCAAGCTTCTTAAGATTTGTTTGTCCAACAAATTTCAGCGGGTAAGGATTGGTGATATTTACTTTGGCTGAT
Source organism: Nephrocerus scutellatus (assembly GCA_947095585.1). Taxonomy (NCBI): domain Eukaryota; kingdom Metazoa; phylum Arthropoda; class Insecta; order Diptera; family Pipunculidae; genus Nephrocerus; species Nephrocerus scutellatus. The sequence goes on from OX352763.1 coordinate 94,474,897, forward strand.
GACCTTCAATTATATTTTTCCATGCCACTTGAATGAGCTGAAGACTTGGCATATCACACTAACGAAGATCTATTGACAATCTCACAGTCATTTTCTGACAATGGTCTTAAACATAATGCCATACTAAATCACAAGTAATTGTTATCTAAGTACCAAAACAGAGTGCCGCCGATTTATTTGCCGAACACCTGTTTAGAGTTCAGGAATGTAGTTGTGTTAAGGCCCATTCATATGAAACGCGATTTTTCTCGCGCGAAAAAAAATAATTCAATGATTTCTCTAAATTACACGGCAAAATAAACACTACATCACTTAAAAAGTAGTTAATAAATAATTCAGAATATAATATTTTCTTAAAAAATGCACATTTCCCAATAAAAACTACAAAAATATGTTTTCTCGTTTGCAATATGGTAGCGGCACTGCATATCATTATCGCGAATATTGCAGCTTTTTGTTTCAGCGATAAATAAAATCGCACAAAAAACATCACAAACGCATATCGTTTTCTGTCATACAGCAGCGTATTAATGTTGTGTATTGTGTTTAAAATTAATTTTTTTATTAATTTGTTATTAAATTAACGATTCAACGCGATAAAAACTTTATTGTTTATATTTATAAATATAAATAAATAGGTATATTTATAATGAATAAAAAGGAGTTTGATGAAAAACGTATTATGGAGGTGGAGTCCCATGGAATAATTTATAACAAGCAATTGAAGGATTTCAAGTGCCGTAATATAAATAAAGATGCCTGATGATGGAGATGATTGTTTTGATTGGGCTTCAATAAAAACTCAATTCCCTTAAAAATTGTATTAAATTTTGGTTTGGACATCCTCACATAATATTGCTCCAGAAGTACCATTTAAGTGAAGAATTCTCCATGAGATCTTCTCTTTTGATGTATGGGATGAACCCAATATTTTCGGTATCGATGGCGTCTACTTAACCATATCCCCATAGCCACATAAACTATTATTTTTTTTCTACACAATCGAGTAATTTTTTACAAAATAATTTATGCACTACACAACTTTGGCAAAGTTGGCAAATTAATCAACGATAAATAGCTCGTCATATGCAACGCAACGCGATAAATCGCAGAAACAATTGTCAATATTTCTCGCGCAAGAAAAATCGCGCTTCATGTGAATAGGCCATTAGTCTCGGCTTCCGAATAAACCCTCTTAAGTTGTATTGGCATCCAATGTTTATGCTCCTAATTCCCGGTTTTACAACAAATCAACTCTAATCATTCGATTTGTTGTTAAACTACCTCGTCAATCTAGGTTAGGTTAGGTTAGGTTAAGGTGGCTGTCAGTGAAACCAATACACTTAGACCAGCAATGGTCCATTGTGATACCACACGGATCAGGAAAATTTCCCTCCACCTACTCGTTCAACCACTTAGAGCTTCGTATAAAGCCTGAGAGACTGCTGATATCTGTGTTGATAAGATCATCAGTGTCGTTGTAGAAGAAAACTCCCATATGGAGTTTACGCTTTTGCAATAGCACCGATGTGCGATCTTTTTTGAGAGATCAAACACTTGGAGCGTTTCGGTGTAAGTTGTACCCTTTAACCACCTACGATTAGTTCTATGAAAAGCATCCCAATTTAACATGAGTGTGCATGTAGCAATTGGTATGCCTAGAGAACCATATTTAGGTAAGATGGGTAGTGTAGTTCCTTGTTTGGCGAGTTCGTCAGCCATACAGTTTCGCGGAATGTCTCTATGCCCCGGCACCCAATACAGGTGGATATTGAACAGCTCCGCCATCTTCCTAAGAAATGATCGACAGTTAAGGGCTAGGATTGAATTTGTAGAGACTGATTCCAGGGATTTCAGCACGGCTTGACTATCCGAGAATATACAGATATCCTTAGCGGATATGAAGTTACTCTTTAGCCAAGATAAGGCTTCACTGATCACCATAATTTAAGCCTGGAAAACACTACAGACGGAAAGAGAGCCTTAGATTTAACTTTATTGAGAAAACACCTCCACCAACTCCGTCATCAGTTTATGACACGTACGTGTAAAAATGAATGTGTTCATCTTGCAGGTGGGTGCCTTCCTCCAAGAATGATCTGGAGGGGAGGGCGACCTTTAAGTTTTTATTGAAATGGAGCAGTGGAGTTGTGTAGTCTATGTTGTCTGGGATCCTGACTTTATAGGATAGAGGAATGACCGTTTGTTTGCTAACTCTATCATGTTGTATCACAATAAATTTTATTTTCTTTTTATCGAAATGAAAATTCATATTTAAGCTTTTTACATAAATTGTGATTTTGACGGAAATCTGACAGCCGGAAGTGACAGTTTATTTAGACAGTTTTATTAAATAACTCAAAAAGTATAGCACTTAGGAGAAATCTGTTAAGTGGAAAAGAAATTTAAACCAAAAACAAAAAATAAAGTAATATACATTTGCTGGATTCCGGCCGGATAAACCAAAAACACTAATTTGGTAACTTATTTTGATGTACGTTTTTTCAGGGAAAAAAACATCAAACAATGAAAATTCCGATTTCAATTCGCAGACTCTAGGGCTGTTCTCCAAACAAGTACTTATTTGGTTAAACTTATTTGAGTGTGGAGACTTTTTTGTTGAATAAGTTTGATGGCGAGGGGACTTCAACTACATTAATTTTCACTCGGAACAACTCGACTCGCAGTGTCGACTTTCAACTAGCACATTTCAACCCGAAGTATTTCAGCTAATTCAAAATTAAAAAAACAACCCATAAAAATTAAAATTATTCATCTAAATTCTCTAAACGCAGAAATTGATGTGGGAGCCCCTCGATCCTGGGTAATTTTTTTTTATTGTAGGAGAAAATCATCGAAAGAGACATTTGACAACTGATGTGAAATTTGTAAATGCTCAGATAATTTTATTCTGAGCATTTAGAGCATGCTCATACTCTGAGCAAATAATAAAGACGAGAATTTTTCTTGAGAACTCTTTGACTGCTCTGAACTAATTTATGAAAACGCCAAATGACAAAATATTGTGAAAACTTGTTGTTCTATCTGTATGTTGATATCGACAACAAAAAACGACATCAATAAAAATACAATTCAGTAAATAAGTAAGTTGAATTAAGCATAAAATATTTATGTCTCGTTTCATTTGCTGGGTTCATCTGTGGGTGAGCTAAGATTTCTCTCTCGTGATTTCAGTTTAACGTTGCATTTGCGAATTATGCCCGGAGTACGGTTTGATTTTATGTACCTTTGTTTTGTAACCAATAATTATACTTTGCTACCCGTCGGGAATCGGGTACATCGGGCACTCACCTCGTTCACCTAGAAAACTCTCTCTCTTTGAAAGCTAACCTATGGGTATGGTTTCGGATACGGTTTGTGCAGTTGGAAAGAGACATTAGTAAACAAAATACATACATATTACTTAAAGATAAAATGGAATGTTCATAATCGATTCGACTTGAATACTATTACGCACAACTTTGTGAAATGGCATTAATATTGATTGTGTAAGTCGGAGTAATGTATATTGATGCTTGAGAAATGATGTGAAACCGAAATTTTCTGTTTTCGTTCATTATTAGAAATAATGACATTATTAATAACCGTGTAAGTGCCGTGTTAAAAATATGGCGACGCAAACTCGTAGTGCTTCCATGAACAGACAGAATAGATTTTGCAATCAAAATCCACACCCAAAACCAAGTAGCACAGCCGACTGCGCAGCACACACCGCACACAGTCATTAAAGTACGACGGTATATGATGCCATATGATGATATTTAAAAAAAATGTATAAGGGCCTTGCGGCCGAACCCGGGGCCCGATCACTACCAAATTTTAGAAAAAGTACTGTATAATTTAAAAAAACAACCCATAAAAATTACAATTTTTCATCTAAATTCTCTAATCGCAGAAATTGATATGGGAGCCCCTCGATTCTGGGCCATTTTTTTTTATTGTAGAAGAAAATCATCGAAACAAACATTTGACATCAGATGTTAAAATTGAAAAAGCTCAGATCATTTTATTCTGAGCACTTAGAGCACGCTCATACTCTGAGCAAATAAGAAACACGAACATTTATCTTGAGAACTCTTTGACTGCTCTGAACTAATTTATGAAAACGCCAAATGACAGAATATTGTGAAAACTTGTTGTTCTATCTGTAAGTTGATATCGACAACAAAAAAAAACGACATCAATAAAAATACAATTCAGTAAATAAGTAAGTCAGTTGAATTAAGCATAAAACATTTATGTCTCGTTTCATTTGCTGGGTTCATTTGTGCGTGCGCTAAGATTTCTCTCTCTCTCTCCACCACCAACAAAACCATGCAGCGCAGCCGACTGCGCAGCACACACCGCACAAAGTCCATAAAGGGCGACGAATATCTGATGCCAGTACAGATATTTAAAAAATGTATAAGGGCCTTGCGGCCGAACCCGGGACCCGATCACTACCAAATTTTCGAAAAAGTATTGTTTATTGGGTATACACATGTGTGTAAAATTTGAAGAAAATCGGGTAAATTTTTTAAAATTTTTGTTTGGGAGCCCCCCGACCCCGCTGCCCGAGGGGCCTCAAAATTTAATAGAAAGTGTTGTCTCCGGAAATTCGCATGTGTGCAAAATTTCAATAAAATCGGGCCATGGGAAGTGGGTTAAAAATTGATCGCAAGAATCCACGACAGACGACCGACCGACGACCGACCGACGACCGACGACCGACCGACGACCCACGGGCAAGTGAAGTTAATATAGAGAATTTAAAAAGGGTTTACTTTTGACGTGACAACGTCTCACTACTTCAAAAAGTAAAATGTAAAGTGAGACACTGTTAAGTGAGATACTTTTAAGAGAGACACTTTTAAGAGACACTATAAAGTGAGACACTGGTAAATGACAGTACTTTGGGATCTAAGCCATTTCCCAAGCGATTCGCATGAAATTCGGAATGAAGGACTAAGATGCGACTATAAGACTTCTTCCTTTCTTCCTATGGAAATTCTGGAATATGATTATTATGGTCTGGAATTTCTGGGACCAAGCAATTTCTCAAGTGATTCGCATGAAATTCCTATGGCAATTCTGGAATATGTTCATTATGGTATGGAATTTAGGAAACTATGGGACAATAAGATCTTTGTTTTCTTTTCTTTTGTCCCGGGCAGCGTTGTCACGCTCAAAACCCACGGCCTACCCTGTTCTTTTGTAATTAAGTTTTTGGTTTTGAAAATTTTGAATTTTTTATAAGTCAAGTCTTTAACAATAACGTGTTCGTCACACGAGAAGTGATGATCTCAGGCTACCACTCTAAATAATCTTGTAGCCTTATTTTCGTATTGCCATTGCAACTTCATTTTTGTTAGCTCATCAGTGATTTTTATATAAGTGTTACTGTCATCGACATTTATTTGCCATTTATTGTTTCTATATTATGTGAACTTTTTTTTTTTATAATGTACACACGCTAAAGGGTTTTGCACCCTATAATGCTTAGCACAGCGTGGGCGTTAGGAAATTAGGGAGAGAAAAAGATGAGATGTCTATGCACGCGTGTCTTAAAAGACTGCACATCATACAAAAGCGGAAACACAGAATCAGGCAATTCATTTCACATAACTATCGTGCGGCTAAAGAAGGAATCTCTGAATTGGTTGGTAAGTCCGAAGATAGGCTTAATGGTGGACCCGTGAGCTCGAGTTGAGGCACGGGTATTACGGATGGGTTGGAGAATGGGCGGGATGCATCTGGATATTTCTTTTGAACACCGCTTGTGGAAAAAGCGATAAAACAGTGACAGGCAGGAAACATTCCTACGATGTTCAAGCGATTCGATTGTTTTCGCGTTATGCACGTCACCAATAAGTTTTAACGCGAGGTTCTGAACTCTGTCTAGTAGATGCAATGTGGTCTTGGGGGCACCTGCCCAGACAAGACAAGACAAGCCCAGACAGTTGTATTCAAGTTTAGGGTGAATATACGCCTTGTAAATAGTAGCCAGATTTGAAGGAATGAAGTACATCTTGCACCGTTTTAGGAAACCTAAGCATCTTGCAGCATTTTTGGCGATGGCAAATATGTGGTCATTCCAACGAAGCTTGTTGTTGACGCACATACCGAGAATTGAGAGCTTAACATACGTTGTTGTTCAAGTTCCACTTGTGACGAAGAGGGGCGTGCAGAAAGCGAGAAGTCATATGAAATTCTAAGAGTACTGTCGTCAGCAAAGGAATGGATTGGATTAGAGGTGGTGGATAGGAGATCATTAATGAAAATCAGAAAGAGTGTCGGAGATAAAACAGAGCCTTGAGGAACACCGGCGTTTATGCAGAGTTTCTTTGTTTTTTGTTCAATTATCCTTTTCAACTCACCAAATCTGTCTGTTTACTCCGGATATCATTATTGGTGGTTGTAGTGCGACTGTCTTTTCAAGCTAATGTTTGCCTTTTCAAGCCTTTTATTATTCGTCTTTGCTTGCGAATTTGCATGTTTTGTCGTAGCCACACTATTATGATTTCTTGGAGATAATTCAGGACTTTCTACTGTCTTGCGTTTTTGTCGTAGAGCCAAATATGATGATACAATTCTCTGCATTTCCTTAAGAACAATTCATCATCATCATCGTCGTTACGCCCCTGCTCGGAGCATAGGGAGCCAACAAACAACAAATTGTGGCCACGTTTTCCTCTGAGATTATGTTTCTGCTAGGACTGTTGATCTCCACGTTGTTCTAGGTCTTCCAACCCGCCATGCATCCTGAGTGTTCCATTAAAGGACTTCTTCACAATATTATCATTTGGCTTCCTCAATTTGTGTCTAATCAATGGCCATTTTCGCTTCCTTGTATCGACATCCAACAACTTCTGACTCTTCCTACGCCCCAATTCGTGGTTTGATATTATTTCTGGCCAACGAATCTTAGGATGTAGCGCAGACAGAGATTCACAAAAGCCTGCAATGTCATCAAAATGTTTGTTAATACTTTTCAGGTTTCGCAGGCATATAAGAGCACGGATTTAATATTGGATTGGAAGAATCTCAACTTAGTTCGTAAGGCTATTTAATTGGATGTCCAAATAGGAGATAGAGCACAAAAGGCAACTCAATCTGTATTTATTTAAGAAGTAAAATTAATACTTAATATGAAAATATAAGGCATTTAATTATTTACCAGAAAAGTTATAAAATAATTATTTTAATGATATTAACGCCGAATGGTGTTGTTCGAGTGGAATTTTGTGAGTAGAAGGAAACATGGTTTAGTTTTTTCGCTAGCAAACAGTAAGCGTTCTCCTAATTTTGAAGCAGTCTCCTTTCCCTATTTTAAATCGTTTTCTTATTTTCCACAATTTGGGAAACTCTGTGCATTTCCGATTGAGCGTGATCGCTGCTTGGCAAATTAAACCCAAACGAGTATTTTGATAGTGTGGGTTCTCGAACTCTTGATGCCTCTGTCATTTTTGTTTCTCTTGTTGTTTCTTTTTTTACTATCCCTTTTCATTTTGTTTCCCGTCCGCAGCAAATGACGCTGTATGATGGAATAATCGGTATCAGCAAACAATAATTAACCATCCACTCAACCAGATCCACATTACAAGAGCGAAAAGATTTTTGTTTGCTGCGTACGTGCCGTGCAGTGTAGGTTGATACTCGATACACATAGCCGCCACATCACAATTCACAACGCTTTCAATTCCGACATTTTGGTTTTTTTTCCATATTCCTCTTTGCTCTAATGTTTTTTGTGTCAATAACGTGGATTAGTTTTATGCCCATGAGACTGTCAAGTTAGCAACAAAATTTGATGTAATCATGAACTGACGACGATGTCGATAATAACGCCTTGTGTGTGTCATAAAAATGAAGATAATTTTTTTCAAAAAATGAAGTGGAGTACGAATACTGCAATGGAAAGTTTTTTGTTTTTATTTTCCGGATAAATAAGTTTACTTTAGAATCAAATAAAAATGCGAATGCGATTTTTTTCTTTCAGGCTACCTACCATATTAGAAAACCAAAGTGAGTTGAAAGGATTTTACTTATATTTAAGTGCCAAAATATCTTTTAGTAAGAATTTAGTTTCGTCAAGCAAATAATTTATATGTATGAGGGGCATTCGATAATAAAGTATACGACTCAATTAGCACTAGGGATGCACGATATACATAGAAGTAAAAATACACTCGATGTACCGATGTATCGAATTTAACCGATGTATTTTTAACATCGGTCAGCCATCTGCAGAAAAGGGGAATAACACAGAATGCTCTAGAATTGCAGGTGGCCGTAACTATCTCTGACTGGTGGAAGTCAAACCTGCATGTGGTGGCCGCCGGTAATTTTCCTCCAATGCAGGAAAAGCTGAATGATCGGGCTAGTCCCTTCAAAATAAGGTTGGCGCGAGGCCAATAACCACGCCAAAATCAGCCTCGGATACACTGATGAACGACGACGACCACGGCAACGAAAACGGCTAAATGATTTAAGAATTTTCTCATAGAACGTACGCTCACTGCACAACGGCTAGCCGATACCCTGTCCAAATATAATGCTGCCATAACAGCAATTTAGGAGATGCGATGGACGGTGTCTTCCAAAAATCAGAATATGACATATATTACAGCTGTTATGCAAGTCATCATGTGCTCGGGGTGGGTAGTCAGCAAAAGAATGAAACACACCGTTATCGGCTTTAAAGCAGTAAATGAACGGCTATGCACCATTCGCATAGACATAAGCCTCATTAGCGTTCATGCACCTACAGAGGACTCCCCAGATGATGAAAAAGAAGTATTCATTGAATCAGTCGAACGGGAACGTCATGCCTGCCCTCAGTATGATGTAAAAATCATTCTGGGGGATATGAATGCTAAAATAGGTAGGGAGCCAGTATTCAGGCAGTACATTGGCACCCATAGCTTACACGAGAACAGTAATGACAATGAACAACGGGTCATTGAGATGACAGCAAGCAATACTTTGGTCGTTGCGAGTACAAGGTTTGCGCGTAAATATATCCACAAAGCCACCTGGGTATCTCCCGATACAGCCACTCGCAACCAGATAGACCACGTGTTGATAGACCGCCGCCACAACCCGAACCTGATGACGGTACGAACGTACCGAGGTGCCAATGTCGACTTGGACCACTATCTTGTTCGTATGGTGCTCCGAGCGCGGATTTCATCATCACGAAAGACTGCATCCGCGAATCAGATTCGAGTCAACACGGCTGCCGTTCGCAATGAAGAGACCAGAAACAACTACGGTCAAGCGATAGGACTCGCCATAAATGCAGAGAGAGTAAGTCCAGGGACTGAGATGTCGGGCGTAGAAGAGAAATGGACACGCCTTAAGAATACTGTCATTAGTACTGCTGACTCCATCTTAGACAGTAGTCGTAGAAATCGAAACGACTGGTTCGATGACGGATGTAAGCTAGCGACTGAACGTAAGAATGTTGCGTACCGAGCAATGCAACAATCGCATAGAACGCGGGCACGCGAAGCTGAATATAAAGAGCTCAGAAGATATGAAAATACAGTTCACCGGCGAAAGAAAGCAGCCTAGGAGAAGAATCTCGTCCGCGAACTGGAACAGTACAGAGAGCAAGGACCGCACCAGGCGCGGAAGTTCTACCAAAGGGTCCAAAGGGTATGACACAATATACACCGCGTTGCACATACTGCAAGGACAAAGAGGGTAATCTGATACCCGATCTTAAAAGCATCTTAGACATACGCTAAAGTCATCACTGGTCCATACCAGTGTGGCTTCATCCCAGGTGAATCAACAACTGATCAAATTTATACCATAAGGCATAAGGAAAAATGTCTAGAGTTTCAAAACTCACTACACCATCTTTTTATAGACTTTAAAGACGCCTATGATAGCATAGCCAGAGTAGAGCTGTATAAAGCCATGAGAGAATTCGGCATCCCAAATAAACTGACACGACTATGTAGGTTGACTATGACCAATGTTATAAGCCAAGCAAAAACATCCGGATCACTATCAAGCCCATTCAACATTTATAACGGACTCCGACAAGGGGATGGACTGGCCTGCGTCCTCTTCAACCTGGCGTTGGAGAAAGTGATCCGACACTCTGACGTAACGGCGAGAGGAACAATCCTCTATAAGTCCATTCAGATACTGGCTTATGCAGACGATATTGACATCATTGGTAGAAACCGAAGAGCTGTAGCAGAGCAGGAAGCTTTCATCCAGATAGAGCAGGCGGCACGAAATCCGGGGCTGCACATAAATGAGAGCAAAACAAAGTACATGGTAGCCATATCTGCGAGTAGAAGCAAGAAGCTCCAACATTGCTCGCATGAGCGAAGAGGATTCTGTTCGGAAAGCCCTTTGCAGTAGGATTTATGGAACACGACAGCGAGGCCGGCCAAACCTACGCTGGAAGGATGGCGTAGACCAGGACGCCCAGAGTTTAGGGATGCCAAACTGGATGTTATCGGCTCGAAATCGGGACCGGTGGAGAGACTTTTTGCGGGAGGCCAGGACCGGACCCCGGTTGTAGAGCCAAATATGATGATGATGATGATGATGAATGAAAACTAAAAATCCTTATTTCTTATTTCATAAATGAACGAGTCTTTGATAAAATACTTGCCTTTTGAATTGAGGGTCCAAAAAAAGAAATTAAATCATTTATTGTTTACTTTACACCCAGAAGATAACAATTTAATGTGCGTTCTTAGATATGACAACACTTCAGAAATTTAATCTGAATTTCTTAAATATTTCTAACATTCGGTACATAAACATACTTGAGGTAATTGTAATTGTTGATATCATATATGTTTCACCAGTGATTATTTTTGCAAGCAATATACAATTATTCCCTTATTCCCTAAATTTAAAAGAATTCTGATTTGATTTGTTTTTGGATTGAAATAGTACATTAAATTCATTAGAATAATTTAGTGCATACTTTAAAAAATAAAAATACGCTCTGACTGTACTTGAGTTGAGATTTTGTAGAACCTTGGTTGTTGAAAGAAGTTTAGTCCCAATACTCGCAACATAAGACAGTACATCGAAATAACAGGGTTCTCCTTTTATAACAGGAAAAATGGCAGCACTAACCTAACGCATCGGTTTCCTTTCACTTTCAGGCATGTTAAAACCATATAAAAACAAGTAAATATTAAAAAACTTCGTTATTCGGGTACAAACGTTTATGTATACATAGAATATATACATAAAATATATGTTTTTGAGGTCGAGCCTTTTTCTAAGCATTTTCTTTTTTTCCTGTATCACACACACGTGACACACGTGGCTTGCGACACTCGTCAAACGCGGGTTATGAACATTTGATTTTGACATTGAGCCGCTCACAAAATTTCAGCACTCTAGATCGTGCGAAAAGTGGTTAAAAAAGACTTCAAACAGGGGAAAATGGTGTGATTTCAACCCATCACACGCGCCGCACGCGAAATGCGACACGCGTCATAACCGGAATATAAAAATGCTATTTTGGACTTATATACTCAGCTCTCTAAATCGTGTGGAAGATGGTTGAAAAGGACCTCATAGAAGTCGAAAATGCAAAAATTTCCACGCATCACAAGCGATACTCGACTTAGATACTCATACAATTTCAGCTCTCTAAATCGTGTGGATGGATGTTAAAAAGGAAAGATGTCGAAAAAAACAAAAAATTCAACCTATCACACGCGCCACAGGCGACACGCGTCTCAAGCGGAATATAAGAACTGCTATTTTGGACTTAGATACTAACAAACTTTCAGCTCTTTAAATCGTGTGGAAGGTGGTTAAAAAGGACCTCAAAGTAGTCGAAAAGACAAAAAGTGGTCAAGTCAAGATAAATAAAAGTGTTTAAAAAACATTAGATGCATCTTTTTAAAATACATCGGTCTTACATCGATGTATTTTTTTAATGGGCATCCCTAATTAGCACTAATGAGAATAGAAGCAAACCCTAATATAACAAAATGAATCAAAGCCATGCTTGAAAATCGCGGCAAACATATGTGATGTCTACATAACTATTAAAATAGTTAAAGGATACCCCCAAGGAGGAGTACTGATAGTGGTTAAATGAATTACCAGATAGTGAAACATGTACATAAATATGACGAAACCATTGGGGAAATGATGCAACATGCTCTAAAGACAACATGGGTGTGGTCTTAAGAAGAGTAGCTATCCATCAACCCCAACAAATCCACAATAATACAATACAGCAAAAGAAAGAACAGGAGTGGACGCCGATTCTCTGGACTGCTTTGCGGGAGTTTCGAAGTTCGATACGAAAAAAAACTTTTCTTTTCTTTTCACGGTCCCACCTCTTGCGAATGTCTTACGAACGTCCGAGAGTAAAACTTTCATGGAAACGGTAGGCTTCTCAATTCGGCTTTCGTAACTGTGTCCAATAGGAATAACAGTATAAGTAGATTTTTTTCAGAATTGAGATAACGATGCAATCGGATGTGCCATACTTTGTACTTTATGTCATAATGTTTCACTTCATTATCAGTTGCTGAGTAATAGACCAGGAAATAATAGCATAAGTGATTTTTATACAAATGTGCATATAGAAAAACAGCATAAGTAAAGTTTATTTTTTAGACATTAGTGTACTTTTGTCGTTTTTCCGAAATATTAACTTGCATCAAAATAATCAAACAAATGTGGTTTGTCCAAAACGTTTCTAATGGAATAGTTTTGTCAAGTATACTTGTTTTGTTATTCCAAAAGGCGTTACTCTTTTTAGTTAAACTAACTCTACTTCTGCCGTTATTCTCAGAATCGCATATGGTGTATTCGTCGGTGAGTGAACATTGAGTGTCAGTTATTTGTAAATACAGATTGTCTTATTTTGAAATTTATCAAGAAAATGAAGCTGGCCCTTCAAATAGTAAAGTAAAAGAGGTTAAAAAATATCACCAGGATCGAAGAAATGAGGGTTTACCATATAAAACAAAAAAAAAGAAAAAGGCATTCCAGCAAGAGAGCCAAAACGATTACCATTTTGTCGAAATAAGTGTTGTAACAAGATATTACTTGTAAACTAACACATTTTATTTAGTCGTTACTGACATCTTCGGTTTAAACCAATCTTCCCACGGCAAACCGGGCTCTGTCATGAGTGACCCTTTTTCCCCGATACGCGTGGATATCAGAATAGATAATATAATTTGTTTTTGTGACACCGATGCATCTCAAACTGCATCAAACTCAGGTCCTGCTGTAGGGCAGACCGTTGTATCCCAAGAAGCTGTTTTTCTCTCAAAACCTCGGTCTGCTGTCGAGCAACCAAAGTCTCCCTTAAGTTCGGACGGCGTTTCGTTTCGGATTGGAAGATCTACAAACTCTGATTCATCCACATCCACACTTGTTTATGTCTGTTGGGACATCTCCGAAAAATCCGGATGTTCTTCTATTGGGTAGGCATTAGATGGACTACAGTTCCAGCCATAACGGGTTGGATTCATTTAAATCAACTCGCTAGAGAAAAGGCGGTTTAGGCAAGCTATACGCGTTCGGAAGATTAGAGAGAGTGCTCTCGAATTTGCCAAAACCGCTCCCCCTAAGTAACGCAAAACCAAGCGTTTTAGATCTGAAGATCTGACTCTACCCAATTTGGGTGCCAAGAAAGTCATGGCGGAACCTACACCTGACATAGCCACGCTTAGCCAAGTGGCTAGTGCTGTCAGGTTGGGTGTCGTCCCGACAGACCTGGCTACACAACCCCTCTAAAATGAGCAAATGGCTCGTTTCTAGGAGGCGTTTATTGACACTTCGATTGCGATGATCGATAGCGGTGTGTGGCCGCAATTCCGGATCTTATTACAAATCGGGGTGGCTTATCTTCGCCTGTATAGATGGTACCATTGCGGGGTGGTTACGCTCGAACTTTAAGAAGATCAGAGCCAAGAGTGGACTGAACGTGACGCTGGTGGAAGAAGGATAATTCCCCAAACCATATATCCGTGGGTTCTTTCCACAAAGTTTGCAGCTCTTTTCTGAAAAAAATCTAGCCACAATCGCTGCGCAGAATGCTGGACAGGCGAACTCGTGGAAAGTGATACAGAGGAAGCAGTAAGGTGCACTCCTCCACCTCGCATTGGGGGCCGAGCAAAGGTAAAATAGGCTACCGCTTTGGCTATGTTAAACTAATCCTGAAGAGCACTGACAAGGTTTTATCGTCTGGCCGCGGTACTTCAGTTAAAGATGACGCCTCTACTTCTTCCAACACCATTGGACATGTTATAAAAGACGACTCCGGAGTTATACCCGTCAATTAGGCATCACAATCGGCCACTTCGGTTCCGGAGCATTTCCTAAGAAGGTCCCTAGACCAACCCGTTCCCAACCCCCAACATCATGGCCCATGTTCTTCTGGAAACAGAAGTGGCAAAACGATCAGACGGTCAGACCTTTCGGTCACTATCGTTAAGATTATACGATTGTACCTCGTACGACCAGTAGCATGGCTGGTTCTTCCCTTACCTTCTGGCGAATCGGAAGAAAGATGAGTCGGCTAAAAACATACCACTAGGTCAAACCCCGACTGCTTGCCGCAAAGGAAAAGGCCCCAAAAAAGGCAATTACTCCGGCAAAGGTAAACTAGCAAGAGAGAAATTTTTAATATATAATTCGTTTGATTTAATTTTGTTAAAATAACAAGTTGAAATGAAGATAATCCTGTCATGTAGCAATTGGAATTTTTCCATTGTCGCCTCAGGCGGCACAGCCCGTAATCTATCGACCAAATTTTACTGCAATAATCGTGGTGTTTTAAATATGCATCAGATTAACCTATTTTTGGAACTATTCAGAAATTCCTTCTTTTGGCGTATAGAACGGAACTGGTATGCTTTGGCTTTGCGTATAAAACAAGAGCACAAATTCGACGTTGGTTAAAAATATATATAGAAAAGTCTGCATTAATAAAATTTTATCTGTAAAAATGCGAATAATTCTAGATGACAAGATGAAGTGGAATGTGCATATGAGAATAGGTTAGGTTCGGTGGCTGCATTCGCACCCTTAAACCTGTGACGTTCCATTGTGGTACAACGGGGTCATTACCTTTACCCCTTCACAAAACACAATCTGTGCTTTTTAAATTCTCTATATTAACTTCACTTGCCCGTGGGTCGTCGGTCGGTCGTCGGTCGGTCGTCGGTCGGTCGTCGGTCGGTCGTCGGTCGGTCGTCGGTCGGTCGTCGGTCGGTCGTCGGTCGGTCGTCGGTCGGTCGTCTGTCGTGGATTCTTGCGATCAATTTTTAACCCACTTCCCATGGCCCGATTTTATTGAAATTTTGCACACATGTGTATTTCCGGAGACAACACTTTCTATTAAATTTTGAGGCCCCTCGGGCTGCGGGGTCGGGGGGCTCCCAAACAAAAATTTTAAAAAATTTACCCGATTTTCTTCAAATTTTACACACATGTGTATACCCAATAAACAATACTTTTTCGAAAATTTGGTAGTGATCGGGTCCCGGGTTCGGCCGCAAGGCCCTTATACCCTTTTTTAAATATCTGTACTGGCATCCGATATTCGTCGCCCTTTATGGACTTTGTGCGGTGTGTGCTGCGCAGTCGGCTGCGCTGCATGGTTTTGTTGGTGGTGGAGAGAGAGAGATAAATCTTAGCGCACGCACAAATGAACCCAGCAAATGAAACGAGACATACATGTTTTATGATTACTTCAACTTACATTTTTATTTACTGAATTGTATTTTTATTGATGTCGTTTTTTTTGTTGTCGATATCAACTTACAGATAGAACAACAAGTTTTCACAATATTCTGTCATTTGGCGTTTTCATAAATTAGTTCAGAGCAGTCAAAGAGTTCTCAAGATAAATGTTCGTGTTTCTTATTTGCTCAGAGTATGAGCGTGCTCTAAGTGCTCAGAATAAAATGATCTGAGCTTTTTCAATTTTAACATCTGATGTCAAATGTTTGTTTCGATGATTTTCTCCTACAATAAAAAAAAAATGGCCCAGGATCGAGGGGCTCCCATATCAATTTCTGCGATTAGAGAATTTAGATGAAAAATTGTAATTTTTATGGGTTGTTTTTTTATTAATCTCAGGATGGCTCGCACTTTACAGTTTTCGATATCCGATAGCTTGTTTATTTAGCACAAGTAGTAGTAGTAGTAGAAGGTGGTTAAAAAGGACCTCAAAAAAGCCGATAAAAAAATTTCAACCCATCACACGCGAAACGCGTCAAACGTGTTATATAAAAAATGCTATTTTGGACTATCAGCTCTATAGGTCGTGTGGAAGGTGGTTAAAAAGAACCTCAAAAATGTTGGAAAAGAAATTCAAACCATCACACGCGCCAAACGAATATAAAAAATGCTATTTTGGACTAAAACACTCACAAAATTTCAGATCTCTAAGTCGTGTCGAAGGTGGTTAAAGAGGACCTCAAATAAGTCGAAAAAAAGTCAACCTATCAGACTCGCCACACGAGACACGCGGAATAAAAAAAAGTGTTATTTTGGACTTAGACAACACAAATTTCAAAATTTCAGCTCGTAGAACGCTGGCCCTTTACGAAGAATATAAAAAGCTCAGACGAGATCAAAAAATAGTTCACTGGCGAAAGGAAGCAGCATCGGAGGAAATTCTCATCCATGATCTCAAATCCGCAGAATGCGTTCTATCAAAGAGCCCTCAATATACACCGCGTTACACATACTGCAAAGACAAAGAGGGAAATCAGATCGCCAATCGCAAAATTATCTTTGGGCGATGTGAAGAGCTCTTTTTTAGTTGCTAAATGGCCAGCTAACTGCGGACAGACGATCACAAGATGTGCCGTCTAAGCATAGACAATGTAGCAGAGGGAAAAATCGGGATCAGATGGCATCTCAGTGAAGCTGATCAAATCTGGAAGATTCTCACTAAGCAATTCATAAACTATTTATGCAAAAATGGAAGAATTTTTTTTAAAAGGGCTGCTTCCTATGTTTGAGTTGCGCATACGCCACCCCATTTTATTGACAGAGGACGGAGGAGGTGTAACAACATAAAAGTGCTTATTTAAGTAACTTGTTAGTATTGAATATCTCAACAAAAATGTATATGATATGGAAAGCATTTAAACGACAAATTTTGCCGTATGCCGTATAAGTATCTACAGTAGAATTACGCATAGTCAAATGTTTTCTGCTAACGCTGCAATATTTGGTTTGAATACATTTATGGGACATGAAACATGAATGCAATATTGAGGTAACTCTAAGTTTTAATTTTTTTTAACTAATTGACAAACTAAATCAACAAATAGGTTGTTTCGCCTCTTTAGCTAGAGTTTTGATAATAGTATACATATTATTCAGACATGAAATAAAAACAAGAAAATGAAATTACCAGTTTTGTTGTAATTAATAACGAACTGGCTGAAGTGCAGCTTTGAACTTCAATAGGTATACACAATACATATAAATTACAAAGCATATTGGAATATTTTGTTCTTTCCTTTTCTTTGAATTAAATAAAATCAATAAAATGTATGCATTTTGAAAAGATTTGTTGATCCCCATCGCCATCCCCACTTTTCTAAATTCTCTATATTAACTCGATTTTATTCAAACTTTGGATACATGTGTATGTCCGATCAGAGAATTTACATGAAAATTTTTAAATTTTATTGGTTCGGATTTTTAAATTCCTACTCTTGTGTTGTCGATTCACGCAGTCGGTATTGGGTGCCAGGATGGCTCTCGCACATATCCAATCACCAAGCTTTCAGGCCGCTTACCTTTTCAATACTGATTTAATTCGTTTCGTATCTCGTATCTGTTTGCTGCGTGAATCAAATTACGCTGCCAATTTTGAGTGCCTAAAGTTTTTGTCAATGTTTGGGTATATTTTCTAAGTCAGCTGCTTAATGGACTAACTGGCCCAGAATTTCAGTAAATATAATTTGGTCTGGCTCTCTGAATCAATGGGGAAAATGTCACAACTAATCTGAAGTGGTTTCGTTTCATCCTAGCTGAATGCAAAACAGCATATTTTTTGACAATTGTAGTTTCTGCACTCTTTACCCCTCAGAACTAAAGCTTTGAACTAGGCGTTAAGCTCATCAGAAGCCAGCAGGTGTTGACCCCGCGAGTTAATAGAAAGTGTTTTGCAAAAGTCACCAGCCAGATGATTACTAATATTCCGATCTCACTTCACTACTTGTACGGTTAAGAGCATCGTTCACTCGTGCCATAAGATGACGAGTTTACAAAGTTTTACCCTCTTTGCTTGACCAGAACTCTTGCTTATATTGCAGATTTATTTTCTGTAGCAATACTGAGAGGTAACTTCATTCGTTCCAGCAAATAGGGTGGCCGCAATGCGAGATGTTGTAATAGCAAGCGCAGCCAACTATCGCATGCGTATTGCACCTAGTATGAGATTAATGAGAAATGTGGCCAGGTGCGTTTAAGAAAAGTAAGGAGCCGCTCTTTGTTCTTATGCATTCTATGATGGTATCGTACACTCTGTGAAATGGTTTTGTGGCAATTGTGGGCCGGATTCCACAACCGCGAGTTTTACTGAGTACCAGAAAAATGTATTCACTCGCATTTCGACCGTGAGTTTCTTATGAAAAAAACCAACCCATAAAAATGAAAATTTTTCATGTGGGGGGGGGGGGGTCTTTTGAATTGTGTTTTGGTGGCTTTTTTGCCCACAACATCAAAAAAGTTTCACTTCAACCGCACGTAAAAGGTACGCGCACTGTTGTTTATTTGTTTTGTTGCCTGGCGCGTAAACAAACAATGCTGATGGTTTTCTGACTCTGGAACAGGCGACATACAATTGACCATGCGAAAAGCCCGGATTTTCAAGGTAAATGCCGCAAACACTCAATGATTGCCCTTGTGATTTGTTTATTGTAATTGCGAATGCAAACCGCACCCGAAACCTCAAGTACTTAAAGTCTAATGGCATGTTGGCCAGAATCATTGGGATGCGTTGACAAGACGCAAAACTAAGACCGTGCACTGTGAATTAGCTGTCAAATGTCATTTGTGCACATAGCGCCAACTATTGGTCTCAGTCAGCATCGAGCGCTCAACACGAGCACATCTTATACAGATCCCGCACCACATCGCTCAGCTACCTGCTACCGGCTACGGAAAAAAACCCCTCACACCAAAAAGCGAGCATTTCGCTACCTGCGACTTTTTAACATATTTCACTAATTACCTTTTTAATTTCAGGCACATATTTATAATTAATAGTTATTTAATTTCAGATTAAGTTTTTTTTATCTTTCAGCCCTATAAAATAGGGAAAAAAGAAAAACGAAAGGAAAAGGTTAATGAGGTATTAACCTTAATCACATGGTGGTGACTTCCTTGCTTTCTTATATGAAAGGCTGGAAGAAGTCAACTAGCTGTGCGAAGACTCAGCTTCCTCTGAAGAGGAGAACATGTGCCTTGGCGAGTTGGCGGTCAATGATGCGTCCGAATCAAGCAGCAGCGGAACGGAAAATTCTAGCGATGATGACAGTCGCAAACAGCGGTCTTCTCCCATGCCAATAAAGGCCCAAAAAGGAGGTTGTCTGGAAATTCCAGACCATCATCGCCACCAACATCATCTTCTCCTGCAGTGGTTGCTGTTGAAGTGAGAAAACCGCCGAAAGTCACTGCTGTAGAGAAAACAGCCAAGCAAAAGAGGCAGAAAATGCAATAAAGAAGGCACCACCTTCAGCAAGCAAGAAAAGCCCCAATTACGGGATTAACATCGAAACCATTTGCTATGCCGCCAATAGTCTTTAGACTCAACGTTGCTGAACTATCTAAGTTCGCGAAGAGTGCCAACATTAGTTGCAGAATTCGCAACTTCAACAGCAGTTAGTCGGTCGTTACGGCCATAAACAAAGATGGGCACCAGAAAATTTGGTCTTTCCTGCAATCGGGAAAGACTGAATTGAACACTTACACTGCTAAGGAGGACCGAAAAGAAATGTTGGTCCTAAAAGGCATAAACCACTCCTTCAACTGCCAAAAGTTTGGACATGTAGCAAGCAATTGCATACAGATGGGTTAAGTGCAAGGACGAACACTTACCTGGCCAATGCCCGAGAAATGTAGACAACAAGAAAGACGACAACGTCTTCTGCACAAATTGCCAAAAATCTGGACATCCTGCAAGCTATCGAAGATGTCCTAAATATAAAGAAAAAATGGCGGAAAAAGTCAAAACCGCCCAAAAGAAGATGGAGCAGCAAAAGTTCGCCCAGAAATCTGCTGCAAAAGCTATTGTAAAAGGAGTTAGCTTTGCTAGTATAGCTGCTATGGGGACTGCTAGCAAGCCAGCAAAAATCAACAAACCACCACCAACCATCCAAGCAAGCAAAAAACCAGTAAGTAAGCAAGCTCCAAAACCGGCACCATCTACTGGAAAATCTAACATCTTCGACGACACGGAAAGGCTATTTGGAGCAGACCTTTTCACAATTCTGCAGAAAGCAAGAGAAGTCGTGCTGCTAATTATAGCAGTCTTGATGACAGGTCCAAAACAACCGTGTTGGGTCGACTTATTTGTGAATTAAGTTCACAATAAGCAGGATAAGTATATCCGCATATAATGTGAACTCTATTTATTCGTTAGCTAGGCGTAGCACACTAAAATTATTTATTAAAACTAATAAACCTGACATTCTTCTTTTACAGGAAACTAATCTCACAGGGAGAAAACAATTCAGTCCAGACGGATACAACATCCACAGGGTCGACAAAAGCAGTGATTGCTCTGGGACGGCTGTCCTTATCAGGAACACTATGGCAGGCGAAAAGGTGCAAATCAGTGGTTTGCGTAGCATTGAAGCAACAGCTGTCAGCATCAAAGTCAACGAGGTTGAGACCTTGTTGGTAACATCAGTGAACAATCACTGTAATGCAACGAGAGAAAACATTCAACGGGATCTGCAAACTGTCTGCGGCATCTCCTCTGGGCACATATACTGTGTGGTTGGAGGGGATTTTAACGCTAGGTACACCCGATGGCAAGATGAAGTATGTAACAATCAAGGAAAGGCCATTGCAGATTGGCTGGATTCAAATCCTCAGCAGCATACCATGGCTGTTGTTTCCCAGCCCCGGAAGACATATCCTCGGACACCATCCACGCCGGATTTCTTCTTGGCAACGACAAATTTTGTCAAAATTTTGCCAGAATTAAGGAACTATTCCTGTTTTGCACATGATAGTGATTCGGATCATTTGGCTATAGAGCTTCGAGTGAGGTTTAATCAGCGAATTGTGCACCCAACACCTGAACTACACATCAACTTTACGAATATAAACTGGAACCGGTTTAGATCAGAAGTCGAAGCTGGACATCCCACATTCCAGCGGCATGTAGAAATCTGGAGAATAGTGAAATTGATGATGCTATCAGAAGTTTCGAGACTTCAGTGAATACAGCCATAAATCGGCAGAAAACGGTTTGCTCTAGCAAGGATCGCTTTCAACATCTACCTGAGAATATTCAGGCAATCTATGCTCACAAGCAAAGGCTAAGGAAACGCCTTCAGAGGATCTTCAACAGGACTCTCAACACTGTTAATGACGAATATTAGTCTGTATTTTCGCAACTGCGTTGTACAGTAATCATGCTTCGTCAAGCTGTGCGAAGTTACCAGGAAGATGTACTGACCAAACGACTTCAGAACATCAAACCAGGCCCGGATGCTTTTAAAAATCTGAATTCTGTGATCGCAAAAATTTTCAAGTTCAGTTCAGCGAAGACAATCCCGCAAACGCACCCGTAGACGTGGATATGTTTACAGGGACAGCTGTTGTCAGTGATTTAATTATGAGTGGAAACTCTAAAAAATCATCGGGCACTGACGGGATTTCAAATTTCCTGCTTAAAAATCTGCCGGATATGGCAATTTTGATGTTAACCATCAGATTCAACAATTGCCTTAAAAATGGATACTTCCAGACAACTGGAAGGTAGCCAAAGTAGTACCAGTACCGAAGAAAACCGACCGCTCCAGTGTAACTGGTTACCGCCCCATAGCTTTACTGTGTTGTATCAGTAAAGTATTGGAGTCTTTGATCCGTAAAAAGATCAATGCGTATTGCTCGGAAAGAAATCTTATTCCTTCCTTTCAGTTCGGCTTTCGAGAAAAGCACTCTTCGCTGAACCCTCTGATGAAGCTTCACAGAAACGTCACTCGAGGACTGAATGTCAAAAGTTTGTTAGACATCGAAAAAGCTTTCGATATCGTCTGGACAAACGGGCTTCTGTACAAACTTATTCGATTTGGTTTCCCCAATTATATTGTGAAAATAATTAAAAATTTTCTTTTTAACAGGGTCTTTTTTGTACAGGTGTATGGCAGCCCATCGACAAGGAAAAGGATAAAAGCCGGAAATCCTCAAGGCTCCAGACTTGGACCAGTCCTTTTTAGCATCTTTACGGCGGATCAACCCACCAATACAGCCGGAAGAAGGACCATGCTTTTCGCGGATGACTTCATCACGTATGCTCTCCTGAGATAGCTGCCCGAAGAGTGGAGGAACACCTCCGAGTCCGTAGATACAAGGACTGAGAATCGAGGAAATCGAGTCAAGCCACCGCTATATAAACATCAGAGGATTCACAGATGCTAGATTCGACGACATCTTTAATAATCAAGACGTCTCCTTCTACGAAAGGGCCAGCAATCAACATTACAGACGCTGAAGATCGCCCTGTTTATACCCCCTCTTATATTTTTTTCATATTTTTTTTTTAAATTTATTGTTTAAAATTTAATTGCTTTAAATATAACATGTAGTAGTCAAAAATATTGTTTAATTATAAGCAATACAAAATAAATTAAAACAATGTAAATACGTCGGTCCCCTATTGTTGAGCCGACACTTATAAATAATAGTTATAAGTTTAGTTTTAATAAAATATCTTAATCTAATCGCCAACTATTGGAGTCCATTGGAATGGAAATGAAATAACGATTGTCCAGATCAAGAATCAACCCAAAAGTAAAAACAAATTTAATTTGATTTTAATGCGTGTGCGTTTTTCCAGATTTTTCATTTTACCGAAAACATTTAAGTGAGTTATTCCTCAAAAATATCCCATTTATCGTTTTCCAAATTTTCCTACATCTTTCGTAATTTTTCTCGAGTTTTCTCCGGGAGCGTAACGAACAAAACAAAAAAAGAATGAACCAATATTTCGTTCCTTTGTGTCAGTTATGTGCATAAAAAAATTGTAATTTTTGCTGTTTGTCCGAATTTTTCGACTTTCCTTTGTTTTTCTTTATTCATTTCATTATCTTTCAGTTTATTTCGTAGAAAAGAGTGGGCCACCAAATCGAAAGCCTTGAAATATCAATAAATTAAGTACCAGGTATTTCAGATACATTAAAGCTGTTATAAATGTCTCCCATTAGCTTCAACAATGCGTCTGCAGTACATTTACCACTCCTAAAACCAATCTGAGAATCACTTACTTAGAAATCACTCTAAGAAAAGACTGATAGAAGTGAAATTAGACGTGAAATTACGAATAAGGTATCAGCTTTTTTATGGAGTGGAATAATCAGTGCTGTTTTAAGAGATTTCGGAAAAATACCTTTCATAATGCTAAGATTGAAATAAAACATAACACATCTGAGATCTGAAAAGAGATGTTTTTAAAAACTTTTTTTTCGACCACTTTGAGGTTCTTTTTAACCACCTTCCACACGACATAGAGAGCTGAAATTTTGTGAGTTTCTAAGTCCAAACAACATTTTTATTATAACTACGACGCGTGTCGCGTGTGGCACGTGTGATGGGTTGAATTTTTTTTCGACCTGTTTGAGGTCCTTTTTAACCTACTTCCACACGACATAGAGAGCTGAAATGTTGTGAGTGTCTAAGTCTCATATAACATTTTTTATATTCCGAGTATGACGCGTGTCGCATTCCGCGTGTGTGATGGGTTTAAATCTTTTTTTGAGTTCTTTGATGTCCTTTTAACCAACTTTCACAGCTAAAATTTTGTGTCTCAAATCTAAAAAAGCATTTTTTATATTCCGCGTATGACGCGTGTCGCGTGTGGCGCGTGGGGCACGTGTGATGCTTTGAAATCGCGTCATTTTCTCGTTTTTTGAGGTCTTTTTTAGGTGTAGCTTGTGGCGTGTGTGAAGCGTGGAAAGAAGAAAAATCTTTGAAATAGCCCCCCGACCTCAAAAACAGATATGTTGGCAATTTTCAGCAAATAATAAACAACTGTTTGGCGTGTTTCGATATGTGTATAGAAGTTTGTAACCGTAAAACGAAGTTTTTTTAGATTTAGTTGTTTTTAAAATTATTAGAAATAATCTCATACGATGAGGAGTTAGAGTTTTTGAAAAATAAAATAATTTATATATACATATATTTACATGGATGTACAATTTTCGAAGAAAAAAACATTCTGACAGGAAATTATCTTGCGTGGTTGTGTATTCACATTCACATAGAGTGTTATTATTTATTGGGCAATCTTAAGTTAAATAAATATTAGAAAAAAAAAGTCCTACAAAAGGAACTAGATCTCTGCGCTCTAAAGCTCTTTGACTAACCTTGCAGATTAACCTTTCTCTATATTAACTTCGCCTGTCCGTGTTTGTTTGTTTGTGACTGGCCAATCTTGTGATCAATTTTTAGCCCACTTCCTAAAGTCCAATTTTATTCAAACTTTGCACACATGTGTATTTTCGATGACCTTTCTATAAAGAAGTTTTTGGCTGGAGAGAGTTTTGGTTTTTGAGGCTTAGTTTTGTTATACATATCTACTCGCATAAAAATAGACATACGACATATATAGGTTTTTGGAATCTGCATTGGGATTGATCGGGAAACTACTGACTGCTCAAAACTTGGTTTGAGCCAGAGGAAGATTGGTTTCTGGAATGTAAGGACGCTCCTTGACTCAGGGAGTGAAGGACCTCAAAATGCCAGATTTCTTAAACTGGAACGTGAGTTTCTTCGATATAATTTGGACATACTGGGAGTGATTGAAGTAAGATGGTTCGACGCGGGAGAGTACCAATCCCTAACGTGTAACACAGTGCTACTCTACTCCGGCAAAACCTCCGGCAGTCCCCGTGAATCTGGAGTGGGTCTGCTGCTAACGCCAACAGCACGCAGAAGCCTAATTTCCTGGCACCCACATGGTGATAGGATCTTATCGGCCAGATTTCGGACTAGAGAACGGCGCTTCACGATCAAACAGTGTAACGCCCCAACGAATCCTTCGACTGAGAATGAGAAGGAACATTTCTACAATCAGCTAAACGCTGTATTAAACACAAAGCCGAACGAATATATCGTTATCGGGATGGGGGACTTGGATGCCAAGGTAGGCAACAACAATGACGGACTCCGACATGTGTTTGGGAAGCACGGCCTCGGCAAACGAAATGACAACACCAACCACCTTGCCATAGGAGGCACCATGTTTGAGCATAAGACCTGCCACAAAGTCCGCCGGGTGTCATGTGGCGATCAGCCAACGTTTTAGGATCTGTCTTATAGATGTCCGAAACAGACGAGGAGCCGACATGGGTATGGTACGGGATCATCACCTTATGGTAGCTACTGTCCAGTTACGTACTGCATGAGTTGAAAGAATCCGCATGCCTAGGTATAACATCGACCGGCTAAAGACCCCGTCAGTACGCCAACAATTAAGGGATCATTTATCGCAAGGAGTGGAAGCAATCAGCAGCTCACTGCCAACAACCATCCAAGAACTTTGGAAAGCTGTGAAAAATGTTTTCACATCTGGAGCGGAAAGTATTGTTGGTGGAAGCCAGGCAAGGCACAGCACGTGGCTTACCGAGGATACCTGGAGGCTACCGCGATCAATGCACTAAAGAACAACAAGTCGGTAGGACTAGATAGTATACCCGCAGAGCTTTTGCGTACCGCTCCAACGACATCAGCAGAGCTTTTATATCCTCTTGTAGAGAGAGCTTGGCAGGCAGAAAGTTTCCCCGACGAGTGGAAGAACTCAGCCTCCCTAAAAAAGGTAGTCTTGTGGACTGCGAAAACTGAAGAGGCATTTGCGTTCTTCCTCTCTAAAATATTCGTATATTGCCTGTCTAAAGCTACCAGACCTATTAATTACCCTCAAGGAAACGGGAAGAGAGTTCCACAATCTGACAGCATGGATGAAGAACATGCGCTGACTATTCAAGTAGTTGTATCGAGGAATGCACAGACATTGACAACGAGTGGTCTGCAAAAGTTGGATCTTATCTAACAAGTAACTAGGCTTTCGAAAATATAGTATTTTATGAATGAAAATACAGTTTCTAATGATGAAGTAGTCTTTTAGCGTACAATTGAGGATAGCTGTGTTATAACTAGAAATATGGCTATATCTAGGAAGCATGAAAACATATCTAAGCATGGCATTATGAGCAACTTGAAGTCTGCGAAAAGAAATTGAGTCCAAGGAGCAGTAAATATTCTCGGAGTACGCTAGAAGTGGTTTTAGTAGTGTCCGAACCAGCTTTAAACGAATACCCTGGGGAGTGTAAACAGCACTCTTCCACAGGTAGCGAAGGGTACCATATATTCTGCCAACAACTGAGTTCATATGGTCATTAGCAGACAGACCACTGTTAATAATTACACCTAGATTTTTTACCTTAGTGCAATATTGGATTGCATTGCCATCAAGCATTATGCTAGGTAAGTCATTAGCCAGTGGCAAGGACCGGGCAATTAACAGGCATTGTGTTTTTGCTTGATTAAGTCGCAGGCAATTTCTACGAGCCCACTCATGTATTTTATGATGGCTCTAAATGTTATTTGCTGCATAGAGGAAAGATGTCAGAGGAATTCGAGAACCTAACTGGGGTACGACAAGGTTGCATTCTATCACCAATGATTTTTTTGTTGGTGATTAGCGATGTGCTTCGCGCCGCTTTATCTACTGGAAACGGATGAATTTGTTGGACTCTTTCATCTCAACTCAAAAATCTACTACACTGACGACGTTTGTTTACTTTCACACAAGATTATGGAGCTGCACCAAATGACAACAAATGTGGAAAGGGAGGCAAATGTTGCGGGTTTGAAGAATAATACTGATAAATCCAAAATCATCAACCTCGGCACTCACTCAGTAACTCAAGTTAACATAGCTTGACAGCCGGTAGAGAGATTAGAGAGTTTCCAATATCGTGTGAGTATTGTCTCGACCGAATGTGGAACCGAACAGGACATTGTCAACCGAATCGGCAAAACAAACTCAGTGTTTGGAATTATGTCCATGATATGGCGAAGCAATGCGATCAGCTTAAACACCAAGCTGCGTCTGTTCCGTTCCAATGTTCTGTGCTGTTTTATGGTGCAGCCTTTGGAAGGTGACCGCCTCTATCACGAAAAGATTACAAACGTTCGTAAATTGGTGCTGACGAAACATCTTAAGGGTTTTCTGGCCTAACCGTATCTCTTTACCAGAGAACGGGTCAGGGAAGTGGCAGTGGATTGGTCATACACTCAGAAAAGGCGACAATTATATAGCAAATTACGCAATGCAATCAAATCCGTTATCTCAGTATGGTAGAAGAACGGGTCGTCCGAAAAATTTAATGGCACAGAACAGTTGAGGAGAAGTCACGGCAATTGGGAAAGAGTTGGAGAGAGCTGATCCTCATTGCCAGGAGCCGCACGCGATGGCGCGTATGCGTATTAAAAGCCCTAGGATCCACAAGATTTTATTAAAACTTTGCATACATATGTATATCCCACTAGACAATTTACACGAAGATTTTAATTTTTATGGGTTGGTTTTCTACCGATCAACTGATAAATTTCTTGAAATAAAATCGACTGGAAAGTCGAAATTCCTTCCTTGATCCGTGTGAATTTTCATTGGTACTCCAAAACGGACATTCCAATTGCTAAACACGACATCAGCAATTGTTGTTATTTCTTATTGGGTATAGGGAACATACTCGGCCATTTACTAAAATATTCCATTACCACTAGCACATATTTAATTCTGCTTTCGATAGTGGGAAATGCACTGCTACATCCATTGCAATCCATTCAAATAGAGCTTCGACGTTGTACTGTTGCTTTACTCCTGAACGTTTTCTTATTGGTCCTTTTACTGCTGCAGATTCGTCGCATCTTTGACACATCCTTATCACCTGCCTACTTCCTACATACTGATTAGTAGAATCTTTGACGTATTTTGGCTATAGTTTTATTTATTCACTGCTGACACCCACTAGCTCCTCCTTGATACCTGCCAATATTTGGCACTCTAACTTTCGCAAATACGATGTAAACATTCTTTTTCTATGCCTAAGCTCTTTAATTAACTTAAGTTTATTATAGAAGATTAACCTGCGATGTCACCCCTCGTCGGAAAGCGCTTCGGATATTCTACTGTGGACTTCTGTCTTGATAATGCGTCGGCGTTTTGATGTGCAATTTTTTTCCGATGTTCGATATCAAAATCGTAACATTATAACGTCGCAGGGGTATTACATAATCCAAATAAACTATGCTGCTGTGCAGAAGAGTTTTTCTCTTCCTTGGTAAGCTCTTTAGTCCATTTCTCTGTGTGGAGCGCCGTTATTCCTTTCCGTCTCTTCAATTAGACTTAATCGAGAGATTTATAGTCCTAACTGGTATTATAGAGTCAACTTCTGTTTTTACTAGGAATTCTCCGAATACGATTTCACTTCATCTTCGTTGGCTTTTACGAGGGGCTTATAGTAGTAGTTTATAGGAAAAATTTAAAATTTTCATCAAAAATAGCTTTATTGCTTTTTAAAGTTTTCGCCTTTAAGATCTATATACTTTTGAATACAGTCAAATATTTTATCAAAACACTTTTTCCAGTCCGAAGTTGATAGCTCCAAAACATGTTTTTGAACGCTTCAACCGCTTCTTCAGGCGATAAAAATCGTTGTCCACGCATATTATCTTTGATTGTTGGGAACAGGAAGAAGTCATTGGGTGCCAAGTCGGGGCTGTAAGCCGGATGACCCATCAATTCGATCGTTTGAGTGCTCAAATACTCGATTGTTTGATGTGATGTGTGTGCAAACAAATGGTCGTATACCAAGCTGAATTGACTGTCTTTTGATTTTCAAGAGCCACAGTAACCACATAACTTTTGTTGGATTTTCTTCGAATTGGAAGACCCAAACAGTTGATTGCCCTTTTCTTTCCGGCTCATACGCAAATATCCATCGATCTTGTTTACGTTTTTGAAAGTACCTTCAACGAAATTTTCAAGCATTTGGCTGCACCAATCGACACGAACTTTTTTTTGTACGTCTGTCAAGATTGTAAGATTGTATATACGCTGGTGTTACTAATGCCTAGGCATGCCTCGATTTCCCGATAAGTCACATGACGATCCTCTTCAATCAGTTTTCTCACAGCATCGATGTTTTCTGGTACAACAGCTGTTTTTGGACGACCTTTACGAGGCTCGTCTTTGAGTGAACGTCGTTCGCGTTCAAATTCATTGTACCAATTATAAACACTGGTGCTTTGTCGCCAAAAGTCGAATGAAGTGATTCGAAGCACTGTTGTTGAGTTAGCCCCTTTCGAAAATCGTAAAAAATCATCACGCGGTAATTCCATTTTTTCACTGAATTCAATTTTTCAAGTAAATAAAAATAAATCTTTTAAAAAACATAACCTCCAAAAATGTTAAACTTTTTGACTGACATAGAGGTTTGCATCGGAAAACACTAGTATTACCATTTTCTAAAAATATTTACGGCACCCTATGTAAGACCCATAACCTCCCTACCCAGAATCTCCCTACTATACACTCAATTGTTTCTCAGTGGGTACAAGCTTCACTCGTTGGTTTTTATTACTTATTTAACGGTTGTTTCTGTAGACGCGATACTTCTTAGTTACAGTTCGACATTGTACTCGTCCTATATTTCAATATCCGCAATTCGAAGCTATTTGTCCATATGAAATCTAGCCTTCAGGATGACCATATGCGACGATTACTTTATGTTTAAAGTTGTTATTTCTGATTCTTATTTGTACGATCTTGCCCTTGACTTCAATTAATTGGCTGGTTCTGTCACTCCACTTGAAATATTTGTTCGGACAATTGTGTGAGTTGCCCCCGTATCCCAAAGAGATACACATTTCTTCCTATCAATATTTCCTTTGATAGTTAATCTATCTTTAACTCTTACTAGTCTCGCTCCAAGATTTTACCTGCGTTGGAGATGGTGATCTTTCACGCTTTCGCCTTAGTTCTCAACAGCATCGCAAGATATGTCCAATCATGTCAAATGCCCAATATCTGACCCTGCTACTGCCTTCTCGGAATATTGGTGCTGAACTCAGTTCCATTAAATATCGGTGGCTTCAATTTTAACACCTTTGCATTAGTAATTGATAGCCAGCAAAATATAAAGATCTGCTTAAAAAATAAATAAAACTTATTTGGTAAAGATGTAGACCTAGTTACAACAAAAACTCGTGTTTTTGAAGAGAGGACGTCTAGGTTTTCTTGGGAATGTTACTTTGTACTGGATACCACCAGATGGCAAGAGAAGGAACGTATTGGCAACTTGCCAAAGACACCAGAACACCTATAATTTCGATCACAACATGTCTCGTAGCAATGGTAAAGTATTTCGGAAAACATTCTTCTTAACAATTTGTTCGAAGAAATCCGGTGCGATTTGGTTTCTTCGGATTTGTTACCTCTGTTAAAAAAAGGAAGCGCTTTAGAGCAACGGGCACCGTCAGGGAAAATCGGACAGGAACGTGTCCATTGATACTAGCTAAAATGTTCAAAAAAGAGCAGATGGGACATTTTATTTACTAATTTAATTAATGGAATACTTTTTTCAAGTGGAATGATAGCAGGCATTGTAAATATAATAACCAATTTCTATACCGTTATGATTTTGCGAAATGTTAAACATTGATCAAAGTACATTCCGAAGATTTTCTTGCCTTCTTAAAAAATGTCATACGACAATATCTAAGAAACTAAACCAAAACTAATAATACTTCCAAACGGTCAGTTCCATCCACTGTTTCTTTAGCTGAAGCTTTTGCTTCTTTTAGCTTTTACCATAGCCGAATACGGTGGATATGCAGGCCTGCTTTGTTCTACACCTCTTTGCGTGTACAGTTTTAAATTTATTGTTTGTGAAGTTTACTTATACTATGTTTTCTTTCTAATAAAATGTATGACAAAGGAACTACATTTATAAACATTATAAACATTAAGATAAAGGGAATACGGCTGTGTACACGGTTTGGATCGACGCGCTGATTTGTAAAATAATAAGATTTGGCTTTCCACATTATTTAGTAAAAATCTCATATTAATGATATACGGGAAGAAATTTGTTGTTACAGATAATGCAAACACTACAGTTAGGGTTTTCAATAACGGAATATAATGGTCGCTTATGTTGGTAACATTATGATATGCGTACACGGCTCCAAAATCGAAGTTATTCAAAGAAATTTGCAAAGTAAATTCGATATATTTCGTGCAAATGGCTTTGAAATTCCAACAAAGACGGTCGTGCGGTATTTGGGGGTTTATTTGGATAAAGAATACACATAACATTACAATGTAAATACTGCTGTGCAAAAAGGAAGCGCTAAAAAGGAAGACTATAGGCATTTCGAGTCAAATAACAAACTCATAGATGCTTCCCGAGGGCCAAGAATCGATAATGTAATTGTAGGTCTTACTAGGAAAAATTTTTTTGTATATATCGGGTGTTTCAACAGGTGCGCTTCAACTTTTCTCCGATAGGGACGGCGAACGACGCCATATTTTTTATTGTTCTTTTGTCATTTGGAAACTTCATTAGTATACATTTCATCATGGAACGCTACACATGTGAACAGCGATTGCAAATCGTGCAAATTTTTTATCCAAATAATCGTTCTGTTGCCGCTACTTTAAGAGCAGATTTTCAACGAAAAATCATCTTCAGCGATGAGGCTCACTTTTGGCTAGAAGGATTTGTCAACAAGCAAAATATGCGTTACTGGGCAGAAAGCAACCCACACGTGATTCATGAGGCACCGTTGCATCCCGAAAAAGTCACTGTTTGGTGCGGATTACATGCCGGCCGCGTCATTGGGCCATATTTTTTCATCGAAGATAACGATCGCCACGTTACTGTTAATGGAAATCGGTACCGCGATATGATAAACGATTTTTTTGGCCGCAATTGAATAGAATGGACTTGGACGACATGTGGTTTCAGCAGGACGGGGCCACATGCCACACAGCACACGATACAATCGCGTTATTGAAGACTAAGTTCGATGAGCGTGTTATTTCGCGAAATGGGCCCGTCCAGTGGCCGCCGCGCTCGTGTGATTTGACACCTCTAGATTATTTTCTTTGGGGTTATGTGAAGTCATTGGTCTATGCCAATAAGCCGGCGACGTTGCAAGAGCTCAGAGCCAATATTGAACGTGAAATTGCTGGAATTTCGGCCGATTTATGCGAAAGAGTGGTCGAAAATTGGGTTCAAAGATTGGACTTCGTAAAACGTGCACGCGGTGGTCATGCAAAAGAAATCGAGTTTCATACTTAAATGTATAATATGTATATGTTCAAATTCGTTAATAAAAAAAAAAGTTAGTTCAAAAGTCGAACAGTTTGTGTTTTATTCAAAAAAAAAGTTGAAGTGCTCATATTGAAAAACCCTGTATAAACTTATTGCCAAGGAAGAACTCCCTGAATCAAGAGATGAAGTAATATTTTCATCGTTTATTATACGGACAACTCTATTCTGAATTCTATCAAGATAATTAAAATGCTATTTGGAGCCCCACCCCATACATATGAATTTAATTCCCAAATTGGTCTCCCACATTACTCTTAAAAAATCTTAATTCTTCAGATGGGGTGAAGTCTTATGAAGCCCAGACATTAGCTCACTCCTTTTAAAACCTAATAAATATGCTCCTTGAAAGAAAGTACACTTAAAACTTTCAAATCTAAGATCTTAAGTAAATCAGTTCTCGCAATAGGGGCACCGTTAATTACTGTGGGAACGTAATGTTGCATTGTTTTCTGAGAACAAGACAAGCCTGGAATTTATTCGGGGACCCTTTTAGATCACCCCAATTAAGAATGAGTTGATAGCGATTTTTACGAAATCAATCCTGTACATCGGATAAAAGAGCATTCGAATCCAGATATCTTATTATATTATAAATAATTAAACATCATGTGAGTGTATCTCAACACTGGTTTTTTCTGTGCGTTCCACCTTAACTAACTTGAATTTTCAAATTACTGCTTTAAAGAAGTTGAGAAACGTAATCAAGTTGACGTAGTTTCACTGATTGTATAAAAGCTTTTTTTTGTGGGCGCCGTGGCTCAGTGGAAATGCTTATGGCTACCGAGCAGGAGGTTCGTGGTCGCGAGAAGAATTCTAAAGCTTAACTCTCTTGTTTTTAATGATCCTTATTTACACATTGAAAAGTATTTATTTGAGCCTTGTCTGCCCTATTCTATAATATTGTAGTTATATTTGGAGTCCACATGCGCTTCAAATTCAGAATTTTTTCCCCGTTTCCACTCCATTTAGCTCTCCTCATCATCCGCCTTATGTAACAAGATGCCTTCTTATAATAGGTCTTTAAGCCTTCGTCGTGAAATTTAATCTGTAGTCTTTATCCGCAACCTTTTATGCGGTACTTTGGACTGTGATAATATTCTTTTTCACTTAATGCTGATGTATGCTCCTGAACGTAATTTAAAAGTTAGGACTTCATAATACATGTTATGGTGAGTGTGATCCGTTTCACCAACTTTCTTCTAATTTTAATAAATGTTATAATATATTTACCTAGGAATATGTTTAAATTGAATTTTGTAATGATTTTGCTTTCTATATCCTAATGTTATTTTTAAATTCTCTATATTAACTTCGCGTGCCAGTGGTCCCCACTGACCACCAACACCCACCTTAAAAGATACCACAAACCTTGTTTTTACCCCGACATATGTCACCTCTATCTATCAAATGAAGGTCTTTAAGTCAATCTAATACAAGCTATAACTAGCCACCCATCACAACAACCCACTCAACACCATCAACCGTCCCCACCAGTACCCAAAGTTTCAGCTATATCGGGTGAAAGGTCTTCGAGGTAATCGCGAACAGACATACAGAAGAAGATATATATTAAGTCACTTGTCGTAGAATAAATAAAAAAATAAATAAATATACCACCTTATTCATTCTTGGATCACTGGAATATTTGGCGAACAACGAGTAACTCGCCGTGTTCTTTCAAATTGCTAGAAGGCCAGTTGAAACCTTAAAAGAAAAGTATGGCTACACGAGAAAGCCGACTGGGAATAGGAACAATCTACTTTCGTACTTGTTAAGTAGCTAGAGTATTAAATGATCTCAACATTTCTTCGTGCCGACCCATTGCGCTAGCATTTATACTTTCTAAAGTCATGGAAACGCTGATCAATCGTAATCTTATGCGATACCTTGAATCACGCGAAATCATTAGCGACCAGCAGTACGGTTTTCAAAGGCAACGTTCTACATGTGATTTGATGACATATCTCACTGAAAAGTAAAACCAGTCTATTCACAAATTTGGTGAAAGCAAAGTCGTTGCACTCGATATTTCCAAGGCATTTGGCGGAGTGTGGCATCCAGCTGTTTTGTCGAAAATGAATGCTTATGGAACTGATAAGGCTAGGTCGTATTGGACGTTTTAAAATCCAGTGTTCGCCGCATAATCGTCAGTGTTCCCTAAAGCTCTGTTTTGTCTCCGACACTCTTTCTCATTTTCATTCATTCATGATATCCTTTCCGCTACTTCTAATCCGATTCATTCTTTTGCTGACGACAGCACTCTTAACTTTTCATATGAGCTCGCGCTTTGTGCACGCCAAGCGTAATTCAAACCCCCAACCTTTATCCATAAATGGATCCCGCGTCAAAGAAACTGAAAAACTCGCAATACTCGGTATGTGCGTCAACCAAAAGCTTCGTTGGAATGACCACATATTCGCCATAGCTAAGAATTCTGCGAAATGTTTATGTTTCCTAAAACGGTGCAAGATCATCTTGCCAAGATGTACTTCACTCCTTCAGACCAGGCTACTATTTTCAAGACCCTAACTTGAAAACAACTGTATTGTCTGGGCAGGTACTCCCAAGACCACATTGCATCTACTCGACAGAATTCAGAACCGCGCGATAAAACTTATTGGTGGCGTAAATATCGCGAAAACAATCGAATCGCTTGAAAATCGTAGGAATGTTTCCTGCTTATCACTGTTTCATCGCTTTATCCATAAGCGGTGTTCAAAAGAAATATCCAGATGCATCCCGCCCATCCTTCAACCCAACCCAACCCAAACCCAACTTCGTGCCTCAACTCGAGCTAACGGGTCTGCCATTAAACCTATCTTCGGATGTAACAACAAATTCAGAGATTCCTTATTTAGCCGCACAATCATTATGAGGAATGAATTTCCCGACTCTGTGTTTCCGCAAATGTATTATCTGCAGTCATTCAAGACACATGTGCATAGACATCTCACCATTTCCTCTCCTTAATTTCCGAACGCCCACGCTGTGCTAACCGTTATAAGAGTGCAAACCCCTTGAGACTGTGTACATTATAAAAAAAATATACTATTTATATATATAGGGTTATCCATTTCGCGGTTTCAAAAGTATAGGGCTGGAATTCGACATCTGTCAAACTAAGTTGTTAAAACAATTTTTTTTTTCAGTTGAAAGTCTGACATTTACGAAAATGGATCGCTTAACTATCGCACAACGCTTGAAAATTGTAAAAACCTACTACAAAAATTGTGATTCTGCCACAGCCACATATCGTGCTTTAAGAGGAGATTATGGTTTACATAATCATCCAACTACGCAAGCAATTGGCAAAATTGTGAAGAAATTAGAAGAGACTGGATCGGTTACAGATATTGTAAGGCCTGTGCATCATCGTTTCGCTCGTACCAGTGAAAATATCGCTGCTGTAAGTGAAAGTGTTGCCGAAGACCCGAATGTGTCGATTCCTCGGCGTTCTCAGGAATTAGGACTGTCTTACGGCACATTATGGCGTATTTTGCATTTGGATCTACACCTACATCCATATAAAATCCAGCTCACACAACAACTGAAGCCAGCTGACCATTCACAACGTCGTAGATACGTCGAATGGGTGCTTGAACAACAGGCGGTGGACGGCGATTTTTCGAACAAAATATTCTTCAGCGACGAAGCACATTTCTCACTCGGTGGGTATGTTAACAAACAAAATTGTCGTATTTGGGGTTCTGAGAATCCTCAAGTAATTGAAGAGAGGCCATTACATCCACAAAAAGTCGCTGCTTGGTGCGCTCTTTGGTCCGGAGGTGTGATTGGACCTTACTTCTTCGAAAACGACAATGGAACGACTGTCACCGTCAATTCGGAGGTTTATGGTCATATGCTAACCGACTTTTTTTTGCCTGCTATTGAAGAATACGACTTAGAAAATATGTGGTTTCAACAAGACGGTGCCACATGCCACACAACTCGAGCGAATATGGCTTTATTGCAAGAGACATTTCCTGGCCGCGTAATTTCTCGTCGTGGCGATATCAACTTGCCACCAAGATCATGCGATTTGACACCGCTTGACTTTTTTTGTGGGGCTACGCGAAAGACCGTGTTTATGCAGATAAACCTTTAACTCTTGAGCACTTAAAAACTGTCAAGTTATGGCTGAGATACCGCCCAATATGTGTCAAAAAGTGGTCAAAAATTACCTCAAAAGAATTGATGCTTGCAACAATTCGCGTGGTGGTCATTTAATTGATGTAGGGTTTCACACATAATGTCAACGTTCAAACTTTATAATAAAAAAGAAATATCATGATAAAAAATATTTTATATGTGTTTTATTTACGTTTACTTTTGAAACCGCAAAATTGATAACCCTTTATATATCACAGCGTTGCTCTAATGTCAGTTATGTGGGGTTGGATGTATTGGGAGGACGGGACGCTATCAAAGCTGCATTAGGGAATTGCATTCTAGTTTTATATTGTTTTGTATTTTTATTGTTTAATAGTGTAAAGTAGTTAAGTAATTTTAAAAAATAAATAAAAAACAAAAATGGATTTCAAGGTTTTTATCCATTTTGCAATAACATAAAAAAAAAGAATGTATTAAGATTTAAAATCTATACTATTGTTACGAAAATAGATTAAGTACAATTTACATTACGCTATCTGTATACCTTAGTATAAGTAAACTTGTTTATAAAACTATGTGGAACCTATTCATAGAAGTTATGTGGTACTATTCTATATGTAGTTTTAAGTAGTTCTATGTGGTAGTTGTATGTTCTTATCTATTCCAATAGTAGTTGTTCTGGTATGTACTTATATATGTAGTTGCACTTGTATGTTCATGTATGTGTTGTTATTCCATTTGACTATCTACTTTTATATTCCTGTTATTTGGAGAGTTATATGAAAGAATTTACCAGTAGGTTCTTGTACTTGATGGATTGTTCAACTGGAACAGAATTTGGTATAAATAGCGTGGTAGTATAGTTATCGATAGTTATCGACTGGATCTGTACCAGAGTAGTATAAGCAAGTAGCAAGTGCAGTGTTATTTGTGAATATAAGTGTTAGTAGTGTAAATTAAAAGTAATTACCAGTGTGAATTGAATTGTATTTTGTTTTTAATTGCAAAATCTATTACGCACCTTTAGTAAGCCCAAAAGGTAGCCTATCTAGGAAACTACTGGACCGATTTAGGTTTTCTACATTGTACAGGGTTTTTGCTATAGTATTGGGTCGACGGCGGGTGTGCTGGGAGAGAAAGGAGGCACATTTTTTCAGTTGTAAAGGTGCTTGGTATTGAAAAGGTAAGGTTTCCCTTAATTGAAAAGGTAAAAAAAATCACGTTATGTTGTTGTGCTTGGTAAATGGTAAGGCCGCTGGACTCTATATTTTTTAAAATAATATATAACGACCCTTTTTTTCTGAAAAACAAATAAAGAAAACAACAAAACACTAATAATATCTACTAATATTAAATTTTTTTTGACAATATGTGTTTCCTAACCTTTACTCAATAAATTATGCAACAAAGTTGATTTTTACTTTAAAGGTTGTCCATTTTAAATAATTACGTTATGTTTTTAAAAACTTTCGTCTTTAGATAAACCGTTTCACCGCATCTGAAATTATTGTTGTCATCGTATTGTATTGTCATCTAAAGGAAGTAGGTACGAGTATGTATGCACAATTTAAAAGGAATCAGTATTGTAACAGTAAACTGCGGTTCGCTAGGTTAGAAACACATCATTTTGGGAGATAAAATTGATATTTCTCCAGTTATATGTCATCATCATCATATTTGGCTCTACAACCGGTGTTCGGTCTGGGCCTCCCGCAAAAAATCTCTCCACCGGTCACGATTTCGAGCCGATGTCATCCAATTTGGCATCCCTAAACTCAGAGCGTCCTGGTCTACGCCATCCTTCCAGCGTAGGCTTGGCCGGCATCGCTGTCGTGCTCCATAAATCCCACCGCAAAAGACTTTCATGCGAGCTAGGTGTCCTGCCTGCCAGAGCTTACCGAGTTTAATTCTCTTCACGATGTGCCAACAATTCCCCGTAAAACTTTTGTCTCGAAAGCGGCTAAGAGGTCAGCATGATTTTTGCTAAGCACCCAAGTCTCGGATCCATATGTAAGTACTGGTATGACTATTGTCTTATACACCAGCAGCTTTGATGTTATGGTTAAATTCCTGGATTTGAAGAGTGTTGACAGACTAAAGTACGCTTTGTTAGCTTTGAGCAACCGTGCGCGTATTTCTGGTTCCATGCTGTTATCGGCTGCCATAGTTGACCCGAGATAGTTAAAGGATTGCGCTCTACTATTTTGAATTGAGGGACCAATGTTGGATCTTCTACTCGCAGACGTATCCACCAAGTACTTTGTTTTGCTCTTAATTATGTGCAGCCCCAGATTTCGTGCCGCCCGCTCGATCTGGATGAAAGCTTCCTGTACAGCTCTTGGGTTTCTACCCACCATGTCGATGTCGTCTGCGTAAGCCAGATCTGAATGGACTTATAGAGGATTGTTCCTCTCGCCGTCTCGTCAGAGTCTCGGATCACTTCCTCCAACGCCAGGTTGAAGTGGACGCAGGCCAGTCCATCCCCTTGTCGGAGCCCGTTATAGATGTTGAATGGGCTTGATAGTGATCCGGATATTTTTACTTGGCTTATGTATAACATTAGTCATGGTCAACCTACATAGTCGTGTCAGTTTATTTGGGATGCCGAGTTCTCTCATGGCTTTATAAAGTTCTACTCTAGCTATGCTATCATAGGCGGCTTTAAAGTCTATAAAAAGATGGTGTAATGAGTTTTGAAACTCTAGACATTTTTCCATCACCTGCCTTAGGGTGTAAATCTGATCAGTTGTTGATTTGCCTGGGATGAAGCCACACTGGTATGGACCAATGATGACTTTAGCGTAAGGGGCTATCCTGTCTTGAAGAATAGAGGAGAAAATCTTATACGCGGTACTCAACAACGTTATACCACGATAATTGCTGCATGTTGTGATATCTCCTTTCCTATGTATGGGGTACAGGATGCCGATTTATCGCTCTGCTAACTTCGTCTATGCTTGGTGGCGGCAGCATGGTGTGGTCTTCGGTCATTGGTGGAGCCACCAAGCATTAAGTGGTGGTTTTTTCTTCAGCTTTAGTGGCTTGAGCTGTTTGGCACTACTTGCTGTATCACCAGCTGCTTCTCTGATCTTAGCGGTCGAAACGGCTGATTTGAAAGCCAGTCTGACAATTTTTCGTATTTCCGTTGCTGTAAGGACCGTGGGAACATTTACTTTTTCTCGCACATTTGCTGCTCGTTTAAATATTGCCAACAGCATGATCACTCTTATTGATCTTGCAAGCGATAGCACAAATTAAGGCAAAACCTTTCTTTTTATAAATTCTCTATATTAACTTTGGGTGCCCATAGCTGGCTGCCTGGCTGGCTTGCTGGTTAGATCTTGTGATAAATTTTTTACCCACTTTTATAAAAACTTTGCACACATGTGTTTTCCGGTGACAATACTTTCTATTAATTGGTTAATAAACATAATTTGAGAGCGGTCAGGCTGCGGGGTCGGGGCAGCCGTAGCGGCATCAGATCATTCCATATTATAATGACTGTGTTCTGTGTGCGTTGTGCGCTGTGAGCAGAGCTGTTTGCTTTACAATTGGGGTTGTTTTCTTGTTGGGTTGCAGTACTTCGCATGTGTTTTTATATTTCAGCATTTATAGTGGAATACTTTTGGTTATTGGAGAATTTACATGAAAATTTTTAATTTTTATGGGTTGTTTTTTAAACAAAATTAACCCTTTCTGCAAAACAAAAAATTAACCACATTACAAAAATCGATTTTATTTTGACTGCTTCCAATCTTATGGACCAATTTAAAAGCATGCCATTCTTACTCATTCAGTTAACCCTAGAAAGATAACCTACGTCGCAAAGGCGGCCACGCGTTGAAAATATTACTATTTCTTTTCGCGCCGCGAATTAACTTGTGCTTCACAACCAACTCAGTCGTCGGGGGTAGTCGTTTCTATGTGGTAAGTACCATAATTCAGCAGGAATAAGCATTTCGTGCGGCGTATGATTATCTTATGTCTAGCTTTTAGTTAAAAACACAAAACACTAACTGATGTAAAGTATATTATTATGTATTATTGTGTTGTATTTAGGGAACATTCCTTACGATAAGATTATGTCGAAAAGGAGGCCACTTGAAGATGAAATGTTTGACATTTTGTGCCGAGAGGTGGGGAACGAAGGGGTCGGGAAAGTGACAGCGAAGAAGAAGACCACCTCATAGAAGATACTGTGCGGAGTGACAATGAAGATGAGTATGTCGATAACGAGGCAATACAAGAGTCGAATAATGTCTCAGAATGGATGACAAGTCCTGACGTCCCGTTGTTCGTCAAGAAGATCCTTTCATTCCAATGCAAAATTTTTGGGAACCAATGTAAAGAAAATTATTCACCGGGTGGCGATGTTACCATTGACGAACAACTACTCGGATTTCGAGGAAGATATCCATTCAGAATGTATATCCCAAATAAACCTAATAGGTATGGAATTAAAATCCCTATGATGTGCGATTGTGGAACAAAGTACATAAGCTGAATGCAGTACTACATAAATGAGTTATCCCGACTTATACATAGCACAAATCGAAACATTACCTGTGATAACTGGGTAAGTTCAGTACCTCTCGCAAAATGACTTCTTCAGAAACCGTACAAGCTCACGTTGGCACCATTAGATCAAACAAACGGAGGATTCCGGACGACTTGAAAAATATCCGACCTCGACCAGTAGGCACGTCAATGTTTTGCTACGATGGATGTTTGACATTATTGTCATACAAACCGAAGATCTCTAAGATGGTTTATTTACTGTCATCGTGTGATGAAGAAGGTGTCCTCCACCCTACAACCGGCAAGCCCGATATTATAATATTTTATAACCAGACTAAAGGGGGCGACGACACATTTGATCAATGTGATGTTCAAGAAAAACCAATAGATGGCCTATGACAATTTATATAACAGTGACAAGCAGGAAACGTTCCTACGATGTTCAAGCGAATCTATTGATTTCGCTATATTTGCGACACCGATAAGTTTTATCGCGCTCCCTGGGGAACGCCAGCATTTAGGTAATGAACTTTAGACTTGAAACCATTCAATACAACTTGAATTGAGCGGTACAAAATATAGCTTCTAATCCAGTGAAGCAGCTTATCATCGACTCCATAAAAACGCATTTTGGACAGAAGAGCTTGATGCCAAACTTTGTCAAATGCCTTAGAAATATCGAGTGCAACAGCTTTCCTTTCTACAAATTGATGCAAAGACCGGTTCCACTGTTCGGTAAGATATACCATCAAATCACCACGATTGCCCACGAAATCCATACTGTCAGTCACTAAGGATTTAGTTGGTTTCAAGATATTTCTGGAGCTGAAAATTGATCAGCGTTTTCATGACCTTGGAAAGAATGGATCTAAGTGCTATGGTTCGGTACGAAGAAGGAGACGACGGCTCGCCTTTTTTGGGTATAGGCTGTTTTCCAACTTCTCGGAAAGAGTCCAAAAGAATAAGATAGATGAAAAAGCTTACGCAATGGTAATGCCAGCTTGGAAGACCACCTCTTCAGAACTAATGGGGAAATACCATCTGGCCCAGCGGATTTGTAAGTATTGAGATCGTTTAAAACTCAAGCAACTGCACGAGTACGAATGAATATCTGTCTCATAGTGTTCAATACTCTGAGGTGCAGGAGGCAGCAGTACTACTACTACTCAAATAAATAAATTACAAATTAAATAATAGGACATCTAATCCTAGATGTTATCTAAAATTTTTAAGCTTAAATTATTTTTTTTATTTAATAAGAAAATTTGAAATTTTACTTAATAAATTTATATCTATGTTAATTTTACTAATAAAAGTTATTTGTATTATTCGTGTAACCGCGACTGTTGGCACGCATTATGTCATTACTATTAATATTTCTATTAATTAGGGTTAAAGGTTCATAAAACTACCGTTAGCTTGTTCTCTTTAAATTTGGGAATTTACCATTGCATTCAATATGAACCACTTTTTCCTTCTCACCGTCATATTAACCCTAGAAGGGTAATCTTCGTCGATTCGACGAACATCAATTTTATTTTTTCAATTATCTCTTTACTCTTCTCTCTGATGGCGTTTTATCATCGTGACACGTTAGTCATCTCTAAGTTCTTGTAGTATGCTAGCGTTCGATGGCTTAATTGCTTGGGAAAGTGTTGTTTTTATCAAAAAATGGTTCAAATGTTCGTCGAAATGACGAACATTACCTTCTATGTAACTTTTTGTGTTCGATTAGATATTTTAATAAACAAAACCTTTTTAAATTCTCTATATTAACTTCGTGTGTCCGTGGCTGGCTGGCTGGCTGGCTAGTAGAATCTTGTGAACAATTTTTAACCCACTTCCTAAAACCCGATTTTATTCAAATTGAGACCAAAAAGTCAGACTTTGAAGTCGAAAATGCCACTATAAGGTTGACGAATAGTTCTGCAATAATAGCTCTTATAGCAATTTTAGTTTTGACAGCCGCACTAAAAGATAATCATGAGGAACTTTTTGATTGCTCCTACCCTGGAAAGAGGTACATTTCCACAATGAGTGAAGCTCGATATAAATTTTTTATCAGGTGTTTGCGGTTTGATGATAAATCTATGAGACCAAATATTATTACTGACAAATTAGAACCAGTAAGATATTTGTGGGAAATTTTTGTTCAGAAATGTCCCGAAAACATTTGTAGAAACATGTCACGTTCCCGTAAATTGAATAGATGGCCCATATTTATGTTTTACGGCATCTTGAATCTTGAAGCCAGTCAAACGGAGGCTGCATTCGCGA
Organism: Nephrocerus scutellatus; assembly: GCA_947095585.1. Lineage (NCBI taxonomy): Eukaryota > Metazoa > Arthropoda > Insecta > Diptera > Pipunculidae > Nephrocerus > Nephrocerus scutellatus. The sequence goes on from OX352763.1 coordinate 94,518,429, forward strand.
CTTGGATGAAGAAGCGCTTAGAAGCACCAAATTTACATGCCAGGATTTTGGCTTATATTGAAAATAATAGCACCGGGAGTGAAGAACCGATAACAGAGGACAACTTAAGTTCAATAAAAATAAAAAACAGAAAAATTTGCAAATATTGTCCCTACATAAAACAACGCATGACTAAGTCAACATGTGGTAGATACAACGAGAGCATGTGCGGAAAGCATTAATTTGAATTTTGCATAAAATGCTCAAAATAAATTTTTTTTGTGATTTATTTTTTATATATAGTGAAGTAATTTTTATGTTTCAACTTTTTTATGAAATGTCTTTTTTTTTTTTTTTTTTTTTTTTTGAAAAAAAAACCTGATTGATCTCAAAAATAAAAGTGTTCAAAGAACATTTGAAAAAACAGAGAATCACATATTAAAAAAAACAACTATTTCGGATTTTTATTTAAAAAAGGGACTAATAAACATAAGTTATTTAAATTTATAAAAATTTGTCAAAAACTTTTCCGGAAAATTAGAGTTCAATATTACTTCGTCGAATCGACGAATGATTACCTTTAATGTACTAAAAAATATGATTACCCTTCTAGGGTTAAGGGAATAAAGATCATTTTCAAAATTTCTCAAAATAACCTTGTAATCGACTGCAAGATTTGACCCAAACAAGCAGGGGTGTGAAGGTGAAAAATGTTAAAAAAATAGTTTTTATCAAAAAAAATAAAGTTTTTATTTATCTGAAAGGGTTATTTTAATATACTTTCATTTGTTTGTATGTGTGTTGTTGTTACTTAAATTTGCAAATAATATCGAATTTCATTTATACAACGAAAACAACCAACGAATTAATTATACATTTTAACTGAATTGACTTCGAGCAAATCAACACAGCGAACGTACTTATTTTCATTTTCACTCTTAGAGCGGTATTTTGCTGCCCACCATACTAAAACAACAACAAAATCACAATTGTCGTCCCCCTAAACGTCCAACTGAGCTGAATTAACCACCCATTCTACTGCAGTAGTTGTTGTCCACCCAATACCCATAAAGCTACCATGCATATTGCGATTGCCCAACAATTGCTGCAACAGCTACTATATCATGCTAGCAAGCCAGCCAACCCTACATAACTTACGAGAAGAACAACACCAGAAGCAACAACCAAGAAGCAACCTACTACGTGGAGAAGAACAGAAATTGCCAGAATTAAACGACACAACGACGCCATCTGAACAGACTCAACGCCAACGTCATCAGTGCGGACACAAAGGACACGAAATGAGTTGGCAGCTAATGCGCTCTCAAAATTCATAGCGTTTCGTTTGTGGCTGATGACGCTGCGCTGTGCTGTACAAGCAAGGTACAACCGTACAACACGCTGCAGCTGCTACTACGATACAGACGGCAGGCAGAGAGTGTGAAACGAAGAAATAAAAATATAAAGCAACAAAATAAGAGATAAACTTTTTCCACAGGGCAAAGAGCCACTTACCAAATACAAAAATGTGCAATTTTCTGCTGCGTAATCGAATGGAAATTTTCGTTTCTATTAAACAAAAAAAAAACGAACGACGACTAACATTAACTTCCTGTGTGTGCAAATCACAAAATCAAATTATGATTTCAGTTTCACAAATCCGGATAAAAACGCTTCAACTTTATTTACAACAAACACACAGTGTTATTGCGTTGACGCAAAGAGCAAACACAAACTCATGTGAGTATCTCAATCTCGATTTCTGACTAAAAAAGTTTCGAAGAAGAAAAATACAAAACACAAAATTACACGTCGTCGACGTCGTTCGTTTTACGCTCTTCGTCATTCGTTCACTCGTGTGCTCGATCACGAGCCAAGTGCATGACAACGATGAGCCGAGTGCCAATGCCGAGCCGAGTACAGACGAACAGCCGAGCTGATGCTGGTAGAGTCATAGTCCACGATGGCGCGTGGAAATGGAGGCGAGTAGCGGAGAAATTAATTTGCAGTTATGTGCACAGAATTCGAGGTATACCAATAAATATACATACATACAAATATACATATGGAGGTATATGCATATATTTCTACGATAACATTCAGTAGTTATGCAGCGTTTTTTGATTTACGGACATTTTCCTCACAGCAAATAGCCGTAGGATCAGAACTAGTAGTAAACTTATCCTTGGGTTGCCCTTGAAAATTCCTTTTTCTAAGCAGGCGATGGAAATGCCAGCCACTGGTTATCATGTTTTTAGGGACAATCAACAACTATATGTATGTAATTTTGCTGACGATCTTCGCCACGAGTATTGCTATCAGCGGCAGTTGCAACTGAGCAGATTAGCTGGGAACCAGCGTCGCAGCAGCGTAGTGTGGTGTGGTGACAAAACAACCAGAACCAGTCGTTGCCGTCGTCAACAGCAAACGGATTTTAATGGAAATTCGCTCGCTTCTATAGTGGAAGAAACAATGCCAACAACAAAACCAAACAAAATGGCTGCTGGCCGTGAACGACGCTCAACTAAATATGTATGTACAATGTACGCTGGCGTCTGGCGACGAGACCAACGATTAGAAAGAGGCATGAGAACGATCGGCTTGTTGGTTTGGTAGCGCTGGCGCTGCCTCAGCCGCTGATGTTCGTTTTTTGCCGATTATTTTGCTCGTCGTGTCGGCGGTCGCCCGTCGCTTTCGACTGCAACGTCAACCTGACACTTTGACTTTGGGTTTTGTGCATGGAGAATGGAAGAATCGAGAGTAACACACTGCTTCTGCTGCTGTTCACTTTACTTGCTCTGTATGTGGTTTTTTAACTGAACTATGCGTTGTTAGCTGAATGATGGTGCGGTAGCCGTGTGAATGAGGCGACTTTTACTACTAATGTATTGTTGTTCTACCCACTCTATCGGTTAAAGCGCTTAAACGACAATCCAGCAGAAGCAAAAGGAAATCAGTAAGTTCTTGAATACTATTGAACTGTAGTAGCAGTAGGAGTTATAGGAGATGGATTGGGTTCACATGCTAGAGGGAATGTATAATTTGCGTTTTGACCCTTTTAGTGCCTCATGAACCAAATGCAAGGAAGTAATTTTGTTCTAGGATTTGTGAGTAAGTTAGGATTTTATTGCATGTCGCTACGAGATGTAAATTGTCGGTTTATATTTTAGGTGTACCTAAACGTTGTAGTATTAAGGACAGTACTTAATAAATTAATGTAGCTAAGTAAAAAAAAAGTTTTTTTTTTTTAAAATACTCGTGTATCTATGCACATACTTAAATGGAGAAAACAATGTTTTACGCGATTTTATTAGAGCAGGAGAGTTATACCTATAACAAATGGGAAAAATAACTCTAAGTACCTCATACAAACAAGAATACAAACAAATCCGAAACAAAGTTAACAAAAATATTCAATTTGTAATATCACAGTTCTACAAAACACAATTTTTATAATGCTAAACATTAAACATTAAAAAAAACTTAGTTTTTTTTCGGGTGCAAACTTTTATGTATAGATCGACACACGCCATACGCCACAAAGTCCTTTTATTAGTATATTGTATTATTTGGTAATAACCGCCAAATTATCTGTTTTTGAGGTCGGGCCTATTTTAAAGTTTTTTCTTCGCTCCACGCATCACACGCCCAACACGTCACATGCGGGATATTAAAATTGGCCCCTGACATTGAGCTGCTCACAAAATTTCAGCCCTCTAGGTCGAGCGAAAGGTGGTTAAAAAGGACATAAGAAAACGAGAAAATGACCACCCATCAGACGCGCCACATGATAAAAACGACACACGTCACACGCGGAATATAAAAAATTGGGACTAATTTGGGACCTAGACACTCACAAAATTTCAGCTCTCTAGGTCGTGCGAAACGCGACACACGTCACACGCGGAGTATAAAAAAGGGGACTTATTTGGGACTTAGACACTCAAAAAATTTCAGCTCTCTGGGTTGTGTGAAAGGTGATTTAAAAGGACCTCAAAGAAGAAGAAAACAAAAAGAAAAATTGTTTGTTTCCACCCATCACAAGCGCCACACGCGGAATATGAAAATTGCTATTTGGGACTTAGACATTCACGAAAGTTCAGTTCTCTAAGTCGTGTAAAAGGACCTCAAAGTAGTCGAAAATACAAAAAAGGTCAAGTTACATAAAAGTTTTTAAAAAGATCCGAAGGCGTCATAAAATCATTTAAAAAAATATTGGAAAGGAAGAAAATCTCGATAGAATAAGTTATTGTAAATAATTTTTCTTCAAATATGAATATTTTGCTGAACAAAATTCAAGCCAAGCCGCGAAATTGTGCATAATTACAACCATATACGTAACTTTAAATATTTAAAACAATATACAGGTATAATAATAAAATAATAGTTGGCGCTACAGACCATTGCGGCACAATGCCTAGCTTCTCACCTACTTACAATTTAATGCCGGATCCGAACGGCGAATTGAGAAGCTTTCCGTGACAAGTTATTAGTCTCGGACGTTTGTCAGACTTTCGCGACAGGTTGGACACCGTGAAAAATACTTTTTGGTGTTACTGGGATTCGAACCACGAACCTGCTGCTCAGAAGCCATGCTCTTATCCACTGAGCCACGGTACCTACAATATACAGGTATAATAATTAGCTTCGCTTTGAGTCGTTTCGCACTTAACTCTTAAGAAATGCTCACCTTAATTTGAATAACGATCTGCAAAGACTTTAATTTAATTTAATTCAAAATTTGAAACGTTCATCAACCTTTAAACTTTAAAACCCATGTGTACCCGCCTTTTGGGGAATCCCCAAATTGTTGCGATGTTCATATAAAACAAAAGATTTACTCTCTGTTAGACCTCAGCTAGTCATTACATATTTGTAAAACAAACTCTTCGTAATATTTATAAGCAAAAGAGGAGGCGTTAATAAAAAAGCAGCTACCAGCACAAAAAAGCTAGAACAACTGTGACGTGACGGTAAAAAGGAAGTTTGAAGTTGTACGGCGTATAGATGCTGGTGAAAAAGCTACCGGGTGTGGGCGTACATTACATCTGTAACGTACGATCGTGCATACATTTATAAAAAATGCTGGAAAAATTCGAGCCGTTCTGAAATCGGCACGTCTAGATCATGCTCCATAATTACAAAAACACAAAGTCTTTATATGGGAAAAATGGAAACGCTGATTGGATCATGGATCAAAGATTTAAATCAAAAGAACAACCACTCAGCACAATGTTAATCCAGGAAAAGGCTCAAAACTTATTTGGTTCTTTGTTAAACAATAACGGTACAGAATAATATTTACAGTACAAGCCGTGACTGGTTTCATAGATTAAAAAAAACGGAGTGAATTGGATTATATAAAACTTACGAGCGTATCTGTTAGTGTCGATGTGGATACTGCTCCTCGGTAAAAAGCGGCAAAGGATCGTCTAACATTACTTCTTGGAGGAAAAGCATCTGAGGATTTTAAGCTGAAACCCTTATATACAGCACGGAAAACCCAAGAGCAATGAAGAACGTTTGCAAAGAAAAACTACTAGTAATTTGGCGCTCGAACACAAAGGCTTGGATGACGTCGGTAATTTCTCATGACTTGTTCATGACTTATTTCAGTCCAACGATAAAATATTATTGTCTTAAAAACAATTTATCTTCCAAGGCATTACTTCCTTTGAATAATGCACACTCACACCCAGTTAGCTTGGGCGATGTAGACCCGAACGTGATATATTTTTTTGCCTCCTAAAACAACAATACTGTGCAACCTATGGACCAGGGGACAATAGCTTGTTTTAAAGTTTACTTCTTGCAAAGAACGCTTAACCAGCTTATAAGTGAAAATATAGTTGCTAACAAAACCATTGTAGTTTCAATATAATACAAGCTGTCGAAAGCATTGATAAATCTTGGAAAGAAGTAATGTTATCCAATATGAATGGGGCCTGCAAAAACTCTGGCCTGAATGCTTCAATAATGAAAATGAATCCAGTTGATTTGCCTATTATTCACTCTGAAATTTTAATCTTGTCGCATCAAAATGGATTTCCGAAGTAGACGCAGCTGATTTGGCCGAACTTTTACAAATTGAAGCTCCAATTGATGTTGAAACTGAAGTAGAAGCTCTAGTAACGAGAGAAAGTTCTTCTTGTAAACCATCAAGAAAAGTGGCAGAACGATTAAAACTCTAAGACGACGCAAAAATAATTTTCAGCTTAGATTCGAATGCGGAAAGAAGCGAACGATTTATGAATGTTGTAGACAATCCTGCATTTCCTTATAAGCAATTATATGCCGTTAAAAGGGGAACTTCAACTCAGCGACGTCTTGATGGATATTTTCAAACGATCATCTCTCGAGCAACATCATCATTTTCTCCCTCTCATACTACCGTTTCAGACGAAAGCGATTATTGATTTTTTAAAATTCAAGTTTGTGCCGTACGAACATAACTTATTTTTGAAATGCGTACAATGCCTTAATGAGGATACTTGTGCGCCATCTGCTGAAGAACTGGAGTATCGACAAGTGTGTTGCCAGCATTATGTTAGCATCTTGTTTTAATGTCGCCATTGTTAATTCTTCCCTTCCGCAAATTAACTATTATAAAATAACACGGGCGCCGTGGCTCAGTGGAAATGCGCATGACTACTGTGCAGGGGTTCGTGGTTCGAATCCCAGTAACACCAAAAGTATTTTTCCCACCTCTCGCGAATGAGTGACAAACGTTTCGAGAGTAAAATAACTTGTCACGGAAATCGTCTCAAAGCAAGTTTCAGAAACATCCATTTTGGAAAATTTAGTAGACGGCTGCAGACAAAGTGTCATCAAGGGAAACATGCAGAACACTGCTGTCCACTCAAATTTTGAAAAGCTAGATGGTAGCTCAAACTATATTGATTGAAAGTATGCCATGAAAATTTACCTTATAAATTGTGAATTATGGGAGTACGTCGATGGTACCAAAAGTGACATTAAACAGGAATCGCTTGCACTAGCGGCAATTGTTTCCGGTGTGAAAACGCAGATTTTTACAGACATACGTGAATTCAGATCTGGCAAAGCTGTTTGGGGACGCTTGCAAAAGATATATGGGAAAGGAATTTCCCAGAGTTGCTGCATTAATCGAGCAACTGGTAAATGTTCGGTTTTGCGAATGTAAAAGTATGTCAGAGTACTAAAACAGAAAGGTTATGTTTGCTCAACAACTGAATGCAATCGATAACGAAATCAATGACGGGGTTCCTGCTGCCCTGATTTTTCTTAGTCTTCCTGACTGTTACAAGCCATTAATAATGGCACTAGAGAACTGTAGAGCTGATTTGACTACTGATATGGTCAAGGAACGTCTCTTAGGCGAATCAACACGTTTTGATAATGCTGATAAGGAGACAGCTCTACCTAAATAAACTCGTCAAAAAAAGGACATAAGTTACTGGCAAATGTTTTATTTGCGATAAAATTGGGCCCAGATCTGCAGATTGCCGTGCTACAAAGAAATTTGTTAAGGATAAGATATGCCGAAGGTTTAAAGTTCAACCTTATTTCCTGCAAGCAGTTAGGTACGAAAGGCATAAACCGTAAAGACAACAATTATTGATGACAACAGACAAAAGATTTTGTCCGAGATACTGGAACAGTCATTGATTTTGCAACTTCATCGGGTTATGATTTATATAAGCTCAAACGAGTTGAAGAACCAATTATGCGGACCTGTTATTCTTCGTCAGTCCGCACTGATTTTACAACTTGGCATCGTCGACTTTGCCACCTGAAACTAAACGGCATGAAAAGACTACCAGATGGTATGGCAAAGGGCATCGTTTTCAACGACCAGGATTTCGATGGTGTTTGTGTTTGTTTACTTTTTAGAAAACAAGGATGAGGCATTTGCGAAATTTAAGAAATTTAAAGTACGCGTTGAGAAGGAAACAGCATGCAAAACACGAGCAATTCGAATTGGCAATGGCAAGGAATTGTGAACAAATTTTTTAAAACTTCTTGAAAGCGCATGGTAATATTCAACATCAAACAACAATCCAATACAACCCAGAGCATAATGGCGCTGCTGAACGCGTCAACAGAACGTTAGTTGAACAGCGAGATCAATGTTATTTGGTGGGAATTCGCCGTAGAAATATTTGGCTGAATCAATAAATACAGCTTGTTATTTAAAGAATCTGAGTCCAACAGTTTCTTATAACGAAAATATACCAGACGAAGCCTAGACTGGTAGAAAACCAAACTTAGATCATCTAAGAGTTTTTGACTGCAGTCCTTACGTACATATTCCTCAAGAAAAACGTAAAAAATGGGATGCCAATTCCCAAGAACATCTTTTTGTTGGTTACTGCACAGACTCAAAAGGATTGGAATATCGATGTAACATCAAACGAAAAAAAAACAACCCACAAAAATTAACATTTTTCATGTAAATTCTCTAATAGGAGATGGGTATGTGTTAAAATTTGAAGAAAATCGGGCTACTTTTTAAGAAATTTACGTGAACACCACAAGGGCCCGATCATTCCAACAAACTTACAAAAAGTGTTGTCCATCAGTGATACACATGTATATAAAATTTGAAGAAAATCGAGCTAATTTTTAAAAAATTCATATGGTCACCAATCGGGCCCCCAGGGCCTGTTCAATCCAAAAAATTTACAAAAAATTTTGTCCATCGGAGATACACAGGTATATAAAATTTGAAGAAAATCGCGTTAATTTTTTTGAAAAATTATTATCGGGCCCCACGACCCCGGCCACCAAAATTTTTGCAAAAAGTGTTGTCCATCGGATATACACACGTATATACAATTTAAAGAAAATCGGGTTAATTTTTTTTTTTAAAAATTTTGGGGTTCCAAGACCCCGAGGCCCGGGGGGGTCTCCAAAATTTTTACAAAAAGTGTTTTCCATCGGAGATACACATTTGTATAAAATTTTAAAAAAATCGGGTAAATTTTGTAAAATATTTGTATGGAAGCCCACCGACCTTGTGGTTGGAGGGGCCCAAATAATAGAAAGTATAATAGAAAGTATTGTCACCGGAAATATACATTTGTGCAAAATTTCAATAAAATCGGCCTTTGGGAAATGGGCTAAAAATTGATCAGAAAATCTGACCAGCCAGCCAGCCAGCCAGCCACGTGCACGCGAAGTTAATATAGAGAGTCCAATCAAATCACGTTATGTTATCTTTGATGAAAACAAAATAATGTCATCTTGTGAAAGCGGTAAACTTGATGCAAAAACAAATATTGAATACAGAAGCAACGAAGCTGACAATACATTGGTAGATGTCATTGAGCAATTCCAAGAAAGTGATAAAGAGGAAGCAGTTAGAGAAGACATTTTGGTCCCAACGTATGATGGTGTTGAAACGAAAACGAAGCTTTTGATTCAAGCTCCTATCAAGAAGATAACGTTTTGGTCACACCTGAGGTCGAATCAACTCGTGAACATGGTCGACGTATATGTGGATTGCCAATACGATGTAACGACTGCGTTCGAGGATATCAGTGGTATGGATTTTGATGAAACATTTGCACCAGTAGTCCATGGTATTACACTTCGTTTCTTGATTGGTGGCTACACTAAAAAATTGGAAAATTGACCAGATGGATGCCGTGGTGGCATTCTTGCAGCCTGAAATAGATAAGAACATCTATATGATGCAACCTAAGTTATTCGACGAAGAAGATAAATCTGATCACAAAAAAAGTTTGCAAGTTACGCAAAGCATTATATGGCATCAAGCAATCTGGCTATTTGTGGAATGAGAAATTGGACAAGGATTTACGTGATCTTGGATTTGTCCAAGCCAAATTTGATACATTGCTGCTCTAAATGTCACGTGCTGCACAGAGGAAAGCTGTCACGGGAATTCGATATTCTAAGTGGGGCACGAAAAGGTTGCATTCTATCGCCGATACTTTTTTGTTGGTGATTAGCGATGTACTTCGCTCAGCTTTATCTACTGGAAACGGAGGAATTCGTTGGACTCTTACATCTCAACTCAAACATCTGGACTACGCTGACGACGTTTGTTTACTCTCACAGAGAATTAGGGAGCTACACCAAATGACTACAAATGTGGAGAGGGAGGCAAATGTTGTTGGTTTGAAGATTAACACTGCCAAAACCAAAATCATCAAACTCGGCACTAACTCAGTAACTCAAGTTAACATTGAGACTGTTCCGCTCAAATGTTGAATCTGTGCTGTTGTATGGGTGCATCACTTGGAAGGTGACCGCTACTATAACAAAAAGATTACAAACGTTCGTAAATAGGTGCCTACGAAACATCTTAAGAGTTTTCTGGCCTAACCGTATCTCTAACGAACATCTGTACCAGTTAACGGGTCAGGAACCAATAGGCACAACCATCCAACGACGGAAATGGATTGGTCATACACTCCGTCATACACTCCGGCGACAGTTCCATAGCAAACTACGCAATGCAATGGAACCCGTTATCTCAGGATGTTGGGTCGTCCGAGAAATATATACATGGCGCAGAACAGTTGAAGAGGAGTCACGGCAATTGGGGAAGAGTTGGAGAGAGCTGAAGATCATTGCCAGGAACCGCACGCGATGGCGCGTAGGCGTAGTAGAGGCCCTAGGACCCACAAGGGGATACAGGACATAAGAAGAAGAAAATTTGATACATGCGTTTACCATTGCTTAAGCAAAGAAAAGGTAATTATTATTGCTATTTTGACGATCTTCTGCTCATTACAGACAATGAAAAATCCATAGCATGGGTACAAGCAGATCTTATGAAAAGATTTGACATGAAAGACTTAGGCGATTAGGCGAAACTCAGTATTGTCCTGGAATTCAATTTATTTAACAGGCCAAACAACACTGGATCAAACAGCTTACATCGAAGCAGTTTCAAGACGATTGAATATGAGCGATGCGAAACCTATTTCTACGCCATTGGAATGTGGAAAGAAGTTAAGCCAATAAATGGCACCAATTAACGATGCAGAAAAGGAATCCATGCATCATATCCCTTATCAATGGTCTTTTATGCAGCACAAACAACACGACCAGACATATCATTTGCAGTGGGGGTTCTAAGCAAATTTTATGCTAATCCTGGCAAGGGGCATTGGGCTTCAGTAAAACGTGTAATGCGATATTTATGAAGAACAGAAGGAGTAAAAATAGTTTATAAAAGCATTGGAAATGAAAACATTATAGGATATACAGATGCAGACTATGCGGACGATCCCGATGAAAGAGATTCTGTGAGCGGTTACACCTTCAAGTTGGCGGATATCATTATGAGTTGGACTAGCAAAAAAACAACAAACAGTTGCACGTTCATCAACCGAGGCAGAGTATATGGCTCTCGCTCATGCTACTCAGGAGGCTTTGTGGCTCAGGATGATGGCAATAGAGTTGCAGCTTACATCTAATGACACCCTAATACAAATCGGAAGTGCTCTTGATATTTCAAGAAATTCACTTCATCATGCACTTACGAAGCATATTGATGTTCAGCATCATTTTCTTAGAGACGCAGCAAAAAAAACGGGTTGAATTCTTCAAAGTGGTATCAGAAGAGATGATTGCGGATTCATTAGCAAAAGCAGTTAATCATCGAAAGCACGAGTGGGGCAGATCAGCTATGGGAATTCAAGTCAACTAAAACCATCAGCAACAGCCGAGAAGCACCATACCAAGTAGGGGAGTTGAACTGCGTACAACGCCTTAATGATGATACTGGCGCGCCATCTGCTGACCAACTAGAGTATCGACCAACAATTGTGTTGCCAGCCTTATGTTAGCAGCATCTTGTTTCAATGTCGCCATTGTTAATTCTTTCCTTCCGCAAATAAACAATAATAAAGTAACTTGTATATTTTTCTTCAATATTTCACTAATATTGTGTTATACTATCAATATTATCATTATTATCAATTACAGAGCGTTTAACTACAAATTGTTGAATAATTTTTTTAATTCTAAATAAAGGACCATTTTCAAACCCACTTTCTGGCTATGGCACAATTAAGTGTTACTTTTGTTTTAAATGTAATCGATTAAATTATATGTAGATACCAAACATACCAAAAAAAGTATAAGAAAGTATGCTTTATTATAACTTAATATAATTCGGTATTATTTTTAAAATTGAAAATGTAAGGTATATTGATATGCAATATGATTAAACTTTACATTTCATTATTCAAAAATTTATTTAAAATTTTTTTTTCGTAAAGATGTAACACTTCCTTAAATCAGCTTTTCCTGGTTGGGGTAGACATAATATTAACTCTGACGTATTTGGAACGACGAACCCTTGAGAATGCAAAATATAGTTGACCGTGCCCAAATGCAGGCTCCAACAGGTATATCCCAACTTTGTCCATTGTTTGACATTAAGACTTATTTATGGTCATAGCAAATGCCGCCTTAATAGGAAATTGTCGTCGTTTAAGTTTAAAAGGTAGCTCCAGTTCGGAACTTGAATGATCGATTTTGGACAAAAAAACGATGTTACGTTATGGGATCCAGTGAGCACTTCTGCCTCAATCACGAAATCTTTCATGCTTATCACAACTAATCGTGTACTGTTGCATAATCCTTGTTTAGTGTTGAGATCCCAAAGTAGCATGACTATAGTTCCAACTTTAAGATTAAGAGTATGTAAGTAACCAAACTGGATTGATGTAATTCAAATATTCTAGTGGAAAGTTAAGATGAAAGTGAACATCTTCTGTATCGACTTCATCTAAACCTAAATACACTCGACTTTGTTCGTGAAGCAAGCTATTTATTTGATTGTTGATTCTGTCCGCATTAACGTTCTTTGGGCATAAAATTACTTTTTCACACGCCCATAGACGAAAGTGACTGTTTCATACACTAAAACCTGCCCTCAAAAGTAGCCGTTACACACACTAGTGAGTTAACATGTAAAATACTTTTATTATTTACTGCAGTCACAGCGAACACACATTCCCAGAGTAATTTTCCATTGCGCATAACCGGTTTAACAGAAAAACCGGTTTTGGTCGGGTGAAAAATAGCGTACATTACTCGAAGAAAAGTGCTCATGTAAGCTCAGTTTCTCAAAATTGTGTCAGTTTTGCGAATACCTTAAGCTTGACTGAACCACAGCAGACCGCATTGCACGTTGAACAATAGCTAAACATTGCCGGAAATCCACTCCAACTAACATCATCTTACCACCAAAATGAACGTTATTTATCATAACTTCCTGCAGCAACTTGTCAATTGTATTAAGAACATGACTGGGTGCCATAGTGCACTCATATATAGTAATCAATTTTGCACGACGAATATCAACTGCACCATCGCTTCCATCCTCAATGCTGAGACGGATGTTTCACCGATTGGTACAGGCAGTTTAAAAAGTGAACAGCATGTTCGTCCATTAATTAATAAATTAGCAGATACTGCAGTAGTTGCCGTAGCCAAAAATAAGTGGTTTCTTGCACGAAAGTGACGAATCAGTGTTTCATTCAAATAAGTTTTTCTACTACCTCCAGGACCATCAAGAAAATAACATTTTTGCTTTCTGGTTTCAGCTTGCATCAGCAATTTTGTGAAATACACTTAACTGCATGGGATTAAAAGAAGATATCATATGTTGGGCGCCGTGGCTCAGTGGCAGTGCACATGGCTGCTGCGCAGGAGGTTCAGGTTCGAATCCCAGCAACACGAGAAGTTAGGCCTTGGACCGCAATGCGGTCTGTCGCGCCAAATATTATTATTATTATCATTCATTCTCTTCTTAAAAATTGAATGGGACGTAGTCAATATTAGGTAATCCGATTGTAACATTGGGTAGGTTGAAAGACTCTAGAGTAAATTCTAGTATCCTTAAAGAGGATTGAATCTCCTTTAAAGCATAGAATTCGCAATTGGGGCAAGGCTCTTGTCTTAAGGGGAGTTCGCGGCATATAACTACTCTCATGTCATTCTTATTTTCATTCCAAAGCAACAAAGGTTCAGATGGCGAGGAAAAAGCACAAATACATATAAGGAAAAAGCTGTCTTATTTTGCCAAATTAAATCATCCAAAAGATATCCTTTTTTCTTTGCTGCTTCCTGGTACGTTTTACAATGTTCGTTCTAATGTCTTCAAATGATTTAGATGAGACGGGACAGGTTGAAGCAAGAGTTTAGGATAAAACCTTTCAGAATACTTGATACTTACATTATGCATCCGTCCAATTATTTTTTTACCACTATGTTGTCGCTTTTTTTTAGGAAGTGTTTTTGTCGTTCCGAACATATTGAAGGGGGATTTCCCAATATTTCCACTGGTTTGCATCTGTGTCATTTTAGTTTAGTTTGAACCAAGTTTCGTATCTCTCGAAGTGGCATGGTCTGCTGCAAGGAGTATATTCCCTAAGTGGAAGCAAACGCTCTGCCCTTCCTGCAAGTGAACTGGCAATCGTCGGTATATGGTATGACTTAGACCATGCACTGGGAAACTTCTTTCTTTCCTTTACTCTGCGGGGGAGCATAGGGCTTCTACAAACGCCCGCCAACGGACTCGATTTAACGCCTGAGGTTTCAAGAGACGCCACTCGGTCCCCTGGGATCTTGCTTCTTCTTCAATTGTCCTTTTCCATGTCTTACTAGGACGGCCAACTCTACGGCTTCCTTGTGGATTCCAGTCGAGCGCTAGTTTGGTATTGTCGTCCGCTGGCTTTTTCAAAGTGTGGCCAATCCAGCTCCATTTTCGTCGTCTGATGGTGAGCGCGATTTCTTCCTGCTGTGTTACTCTCCTCAAGTCTTGATTGGTGATAATGTCCAGCCATCTTATTCTCAGTATCCTCCTTAAGCACTTGTTGACGAAAACTTGGAAGCGCGTCGCAATTGACTCTGTGACTTTTCAAGTTTCGCAGTCATACAAGAGTACTGAGAGAACGTTAGATCTGAAGATCATTAGCTTTAGATTCCGGGAGATTTGCGAGGAGTTCCAGATATTATTTAGCACGCTATAGGAGTGTCGCGCCTTGTTAACACGAGAGCACACATCTTAGTCAGCAGCACCATTTTTTGACATCCAGCTGCCCAAATAACAAAACTTATCGACTTCCTCTATCTGATGTCTGTCAATCGAGAGATCACATGTTCCACTAGCGTTAACGCGAAGTAGTTTTGTTTTTGAGACGTTAATTTTTAAACCCACTTTGTAAGCGTGGAGTTCTAGTGAGTTTAATTTTCGCTCCATGTCACCTAGCGATTGTGATAGGAGACAGATATCATCGGCATAGTCTAGGTCTTCCAGGCGGTGAAAAACATTCCATGGCAAACCCGATGGAGTACGGGTCACTATTTTCATCACCCAGTCGATAACAATTGTGAAAAGCAGCGGTGAGAGGGTGCAGCCTTGCTTGACTCCCGAATAGATGTTGAAGGTGAGCCAAGATGACCGTTATGAATGCCGCGGTATGTAAAGTCGCGGTACAGCTCCTTAATGATGTTGATGATTTTTCCCGGAACACCATAACTAGACAAAATCTGCCACATCATGTTTTGGCCTACGCTATCAAAAGCGCGTTTAAAATCTACAAAAACCATATACAGAGGAGAGAGGAGAGCGATAGCGCATTGGGAAACTAAAAAATCCCTAAATGGCTTCTGGTGCACTGACGTAGCGAGAATCCACATGCATGCATGATACCAAAACATTAGCACAATCATGTCCTTTGTACTCATATTTAAACAAATAGTTCACACTCTTTACTGTGGGACATATTTCAACGTTGATATGGCAGTTATATTTTAGAGAAATGTATGGATTGTATGGGACCACCCAACTGTTTTCAATGCCATTTTCATTTCCCTTGCACCTTGCATGGACTGATTGGATTACGCTTGCCACATGGTGTATGGATTATATTTCTAACAATGATTTCAAAAATATTAGGCGATATATCATGGTCAGGAATTTCAGCATTAACAATTTTTTCGATGTTTTCATCCGTTCGTAATTTTGAATGATCATCCATAATGATTAAAATGTGAGTATGTGGCAATCTTCGCTTTTTAAATTCTATTACATGAACAGTTCCAAAAAGAAACATTTTCACAATGTCCGCTATCAAATTATTTAACTTGAGCCGAAAACCTCTAGCTACCAAGTCTGGCCGATGTTCTACTTCTTGCCAGGGCTTAAGGTTTTTCACGATTTCATTCCATTTCGGATTGCAGGTCATGGTGACAAAAAGATCAGGCTTTCTATACTTTCTAATAATTGTCATAGTATCATGGTAATGCTGTTGCATATTGCGGGGGCTACCCTGGAAGCCTGGAAGCTGGCAATATTACAAATTTTCCAACCTGCTTGTTTCCAGAGCCTGCGTCACGATTTATGTATTCCATTAAAGCTCTATAACTAACTGCTCTCAATGCGGGTTGATTGTTTCGGATCCATTGAAGGGCGTTTGACTCTGCGCGAACATAAGCGTCAACTACGTACTGCTGGGTTACACGTCCTGCGTTTAACAACTGGGAAAACTCCTCTCTAACTGACAAACGATAAGAAAAATATTCCTTCATAGATACACGGGTTCGCTTTTGTGCCTCGTTCTTTTTAAAGCGACATATTTTTGTACTCCATGCTTCCCATCGGAAATAAAATCGGGTACGTTATGGTATCTAAATCCGTTTAAATTTTGGTTGATCAGGCTGTTCAGCACGTAAATGAAACGGTGGTTTTTCATATTTGCTTTGAAACACTATGGCCACTTCGTTAACCGTTGGATTATTGTACCGCCTTTGGTCATTGTCTCTATCATAAATTAGTACTAAGGCTACCTTGGTTGACTTAAATGCCATCTGCTTCGGCAGTTTCACAGGCTTGTTTTTCCACTTCATGAAGCATTTTTATTGATTTTGCAAGCGGGTTGTTAATTATATCAGTTAAATTTCTCATGTTTATTTCTGAGCACTGCTTGTTCTCTGGAAGATTCATTCGTTAGTTGACTGCATCATCAGGGCTTCTGGTTTCATTTCCTTTACGGTGCACTGTTTTAATTCGACGAAGTATTTGTCCGCATACCCGAAAGCAATACGGACCGTTTCCTTGAGGTGGCTTAATGTTAGCTCCAGTCGAAGCAAACGCAAATGAACTATTATACGATCGTATACATTCCATAAATTGTTTGCTTTCTGGCAGAGAAAATCTTTTGAACAATGTTTATCTAAATACACGGGATAGTTATAATGTGAAGATAACTTAACTTGGCCCTTCTGGCAACATCGGGTAAACTCATCAGAACTATTTCCACTTTTTTCTTCTGCAAAAATAAGCGAAAAGCAAATTTTTCACACAATGTTCGTTAACCCCAAAGATTTTTTAAGAATTGCTGCTTCGTTACTGAATTGACTTTCTGCCTTCTCTCGAAATTCTTTCAAGATATCGTAAGCAATAGTTTTGAAGTCGTGTGTGACGCTGTTCAAGTGTTTCGGCAGCTCTTGAAGAACAACTACAGATTAAATTGTTTTCAAATCTTTCAAAATTAAATTATGCCTACAAACAAAAAGTTAACAACAGATTGGCACATTTAAAAACTGAAGACTCAACTTTGAATCAATATTTCACATAAACAGTAATTTCGTTACTTTTAAATTCTCTATATTAACTTCGCGTGCACCTGACTGACGGCTGGCTGGCTGACTGGTCAGATTTTCTGATCAATTTTTAACCTACTTCCCATAATAATAATAATAATAATAATATTCGGCGCGACAGACCATTGCGGTCCAAGGCCTAACTTCTCGCGACGATTTTTGCTGCACATGTTAATTTTTGGACACAAATGGAAGGGACCTACAATTTAAGGTCGGATCCGAACGGCGTATTGAGAAACTTTCCGTGACAAGGTATTACTCTCGGAACGTTTTGGAGACCCCGGGCCCCGGGGTCGTGGGGTCCCAACAACTTTTTTTAAAAAGTTAATCTGGTATTCTTCAAATTTGATATACGCGTGTATCTCCGATAGAGAACACTTTTTGTACAAATTTTGGACATCCCGGGCCCAGGGTCATGGGGCCCCAACAAATTTTTTAAAAACTTAACCCGATTTTCTTCAAATTTTATATACGTTTGTATCTCCACGGACAATACTTTTTGTAAACATTTTGGAGACCCCGAGCCTTGGGGTCGTGGGGCCTCATACAAATTTAAAATAAAAATTAACCCGATTTTGGTAAAATTTTATACACATGGTTATCTCCGATGGATAAAATTTTTTGGACATTTTTTGAGCGAATGGGCCCTGAGGCCAGTGGGGTACCCAAAAGCTTCCGATGATTCATGTTAATTATATACAGACTTATTGGTAGGTGGCGAGGTGGTAGCACGACAATAAATTGGTAATTTTCATTATTCAAATCGCAAACAAAATAAAAACCGAAATGGGAAATTTAAAAAAAAAGCCTAAATTTTTAGTTGCTCCAGTGAACTTGGCCAAAATATAAAAATCCTCAAAGAATCGTCAAAGTATCCTTTGAAACGTAGTTTTCTCATTCCTGGCAAACTTAATTTGAAATCAACTCTTCCGCTCATCATTGGTGGAATGTTTGGCAACAGGAGATGCATTAATTTTGTGAAATTGTTCATGCAGGACTGAATTGTTCAATATAGAAAATATTTTCTTTATCAAGGTTTTCTGTAGTTTTCTCTGACCATGATCCATTGATTAAGGCATTTGCACTCGCGCCATTTTATTTTCGTCATCGTTATTAAAACATTTTTATCGCCTCGCTTTCGTGTACGTCTGTCTGTTGGGGTGGAATTTTATGATTGATTTTAAACTAAGCTAGATAGTTGAAACTTTAAACATAGCTCAGAACTGGATGAACAATGACAAATCACAGTACGAGTACTAAACGTTTTAAATTTAAAATGTATTTTTATTAGTTGACATGTTCCATATTGCTTTTTCAATGAATCAGAGAGAATTCTTCAGTTGTTCTAGAGGGGGTCTTGAGGGGGTTTAAATATGGTTTTGAGTGGGATGTTGATTGGCTTTTGAGGTAGTTTTGAGGGTTTTGGAGAGCGGTATTGAGGGAGTCTTAAGGAGTTATTGAGATGGGTCTTGAGAACGGTTTACGGTTTAGTGGGGTACTGAAGGGGGTCGTAACGTAGTCTTGAGGGAGTCTTGAGAGGGATTTGGAGAGGGGTCTTAAGGGAGTTCTAAGTGGATCTTCAGAGGGTATTGAAGGAGTCTTAAGGAGTTATTAAGGAGCCTGAGATGGGTCTTGAGGTAGGTTTACGGAAGTCTTCATGTGTTCTTCTGGTGGTCTCAATGGTGGTTTGGCGAGTCTTGACGAGGGTTTTGCGGGAGCCTCAAGGAATCTTGAGTGGAGTTTTTGAAGGTTTGAGAGGGTCTTGGGTCCCAAAAGGCTTTGTGGGGTCTTGAGTGGTTCATAGGAGTCGTGTGGTGGTCTAGAGGGAGTCTTAAGGGGGACTTAACGAGGTCTTAACGGGGTCTAAAGGGTGGTCCTCAGTTGATCTTGAGGGTGGTTTGAGGGGAGTCTTGAGATGCCCTTAGTGAGGTGTTTTGTGGGAAGGGGAAGTCTTGGGGAAGGCTTGAGGGGGTTCTGAGAAGGTCCTGAGTTGAGTCTTAAGGAGGTCTTGAGGGAGTCTTCAAGTTGTCTTGAGGAGGTCTCGAGGGAGTTTTGCGAGGATATTTAGTTGGGTCTTGAGGGAGTCTTTAGGTGGTCTTTAGGTGGTCTTTAGGGGCTCTTGAGGAGGTCTATAGGTGGTCTTTAGGGGACACTGAGGTGATTATGGGATTGTCTTTAGTGGAGTACTTACAGGGTTTTGTGTGGAACTTAGTGGAGTTTGAAAGGGGTCTTGAGGTGGTTTGACAGGGTTTTGAGTGGGTTCTTCGGAGGGTTTTGAGGGTTTCTTAAGGGTATCTTGAGCAGGGTCTTTAGGGGGTTTTGCGAGGGGTTTTGAGGTTTTCCTAGGTGGTCTTGATTAGGTTCTTATGAGGGTTTTGTGGAGGTCTTGAATCTTTAGTGTTGGTCTTTAGGTGGTCTTGAGGGGGTCTCGAAGTGGTCTTGAGGGGATTTTGAAAGGGTCATGAGTGGAGTCTTGAGGGGGTCTTTAGGTGGTCTTTAGAGTCTTTTGAGGGGGTCTTAAGGGAATTTTTTAGGGGTTTGAGAGGGAGTATTAATGGGGGTAGTAACGTGGTCTTAACGGGGTCTTGAGGTTATCTTGAGGTTGTCTTTAGGTAGTCTTTAGGGGAATCCCGAGGAGGTTTTGTGAGGTCTTGATGGTCTTTAGGTGGTCTTGAGGGGTTCTTGAGGGCTTTTCGGGAGTGTCTTGAGTGGAGTCTTAAGAGAAGGTCTTAAGGGAGGTCTTAAGGAGCTTTAAAAGGGGACTTGAGGGGGTTGGAGAGAGTCTTGAGTGGGGTCTTAGTAGGGTTTTGAGGGAAACTTGAGCCGGGTCTTGAGGGGTTCTAAGGTAGTCTTGAGTAGGTTCTTAACAGGGTTTTGTGGGGGTTTTACGGGAATGTTATAATCTTGTTATAAACCTCAAATGCTAAGCATGGTTCTTTTAAATTGTGTGATTTTTTAAGCCACAAATATTCCAGATTTCCATAATAATCCGGAGTTCGAAATTACTATATTTTCTATTACTATGTAAAAGAAAGTGAAAGTAAGAAACAAGTTAGGTTCAAATGCCGTGGTCGTGCGTATTTTTTAAATTCTCTATACTAACTTTGAGTGCCCGTGGCACGCACGTGCATTTCCGAAGGCAAAACTTTCAGTCTCAGGGCCGAGGGGTGCCTATATAAATTTTTTAAAAATTAACCCGATTTTCTTCAAATTTTATAACATGTGTATCTCCGATGGACACGATTTTTTGTAAAGTTTTTAGAGGGATGCCCATATAAACTTTTAAAAAGTTTTCCCGATTTTCATTAAATTTTAAGCACATGTGTATCACTGACGGACAAAATTTTTTGAAATTTAATAAATATTTTGAAAATTAGCTAGATTTTCTTCAAATTTTAAACACATATGAATCTCCTATTAAAGAATTTACATGAAAATTTTTAATTTAAATGGGTTGTTTCTTTATCCTTTATTGATGGCATCCCTTCTCTACCCGGCGTTGCACGGGTGAACACTTTTACTCTAATATCGCCCCACATCCCTTCCAATGACCCCCTCCCAATTACTGTGATTTACCATTTACCCAATTCGACACAAATATCGCTCCGCATCCCCTCACCAATCGACCCACTCCCCGTAAAGGTGTCTAACCATCACTATTCACCACCACCTCAGCCACGCCGAAAACTGTGGAATCGACACTAGTATCGGTACAAATTTAAAAAAAATGTATGTTAAAAAAAAATACACTATCTTATTATAATATACTATATAACAGAGAAACTGAAAATGTGCTTTATAAAACTGTACTCTAGGCCGTAACGAATATTATAGTAAATTGAATAAATTGAATAGCGGACGCTTTTCCCTACTTCCTGTTACACATTTCCGTCGCATTTACAAAATTAGTCCCACCAAATGCTGAATACAGACTGCTCCGATGTTATACACATCAAAAAGATAAGATATGGGACGAAATAACTTTGTCTAATTGTGGAAATACTGGTTACTGAAACTACATTTTTCTTTGTAACTTTGTGACAAACGAGTTTTTCACGTATTTCGAAGGCTGTTTCTTGCATCATTTTCAAGAATTTCTAAGACCTTTAATGACAGGATCGTTTTCTTACAATAAACGAAGTTAATTCTCTTCACGATGTCGACATTGCGATAACGCTCGTATATCTCACTATTATAAATTCTCCGGAATCGTCCTTCATCAAATACGAGGCCAACAATTATGCATAAGACTTTTCTCTCGAACGCGGCTAAGAGGACAGAATGCTTTTTGACAAGCACCCAAATCACGGAGCCATCTGTGAGTACTGGTATGACCATTGTCTTATACACCAGCAACTTGGATGTTATGGCTAGATTCGTGGATTTGAAGAGTCTTGACAGACTGAAGTAGGATTTGTTGACTTGAAGCAACCGTGCGTGTAATTCTGAGTCCATGCTCTTATCTGCTGCTACAGTTGACCCGAATTAGTTAAAGGATTGGATTACAAATTCAAATTCGCGCTCCATTTTAAAAGATGGAGCAATGTTGGGTCTTCTGCCACCATGTACTTTGTTTTGCTCTCATATATGTGCAGCCCCAGATTTTATGCTGTGCGCCCGATCTGGATGAAAGCTTCATTTACAGCGCTTGGATTTTTATTAACGATGTCAATATCGTCTGAGTAAGCCAGTATCTAAATGGATGGATATGGAATGGGTCACTTTCTCCAAGGCCAGGTAGAAGACGACGCAGGCCAGTCCATCACCTTTTCGGAGCCCGTTATGGATGTTGAATGGGCTCGATAGTGATCCGGATATTTTTACTTGGCTTATAACATTGGTCATGGTCAACCTACATATTCGTGTCAGTTTATTTGGGATGCCGAATTCTCTAAAGGCTCTATAAAGTTCTACTCTGGCTATGCGGCTTTAAAGTCTATAAAAAGATGGTGAAGTGGATTTTGAAACTCAAGACACAAGCCTAATGGTAAAAATCTGTTCAGTTGTTGGTTTGCCTTGTATGAAGCCACACTGGTATGAGTCGATGATGACTTTAGCGTATGGGGCTATCCTGTCTTGAAGGATACGCGGCACTCAACAACGATTTACCACGATAAATGCTGCACGTTGTGATATCTCACTTCTTATGTGCCGGTCTTATAGAATCGTTTTTTCATCCTATTCTTGCACAATTATTTCATGAATTACTTGGTGTAATGCGATACCTTTTGATTTAATCAGCTCCGCTGGGATACAATATGACTCCGATGCCTTTTTGTTTTTAAGACAATTTATTGCACAGCTAACTTCGTCTATGGCGTTGCGGCAGCATAGTGTGGTCGTCGGTCATTGGTGGAGCCTCCAATTCCGCAGATAGTTATATTTTCATTTTGTTCGATTCTTTTCGCAGCCGCTGCCGCTGTGGTGTGCAGGTAGTCTAGCATTCGTGCCAGCTTCGGTAATCTCGAATGGCGAATATTAAGCAATAAGATTCGTGCACTTCCATCAAATTAAATAAAATTTTCTATTTATTGCCCAGACAATTACGGAGATCGAATTGTTAATAATTTGATCATCGACGAACTTAGTTTTATTTCTTTTATGTTTCGATGTTCTGGTACTACTTGTTTTGTTATGTGGTGTATGTCTGTGGACAATAGTCTTGAGGTTGATTCTGCAGGAATATCAGAATCTCCGAAAACATATGAAATTTCTTCAGATTAAGACATTTCTACCATTGAAGAATTGAAGTAGCTGTTCCGGGGAGCTTTGCTACATGCACACACGAACGCCCACCA
This sequence comes from Nephrocerus scutellatus, assembly GCA_947095585.1. Lineage (NCBI taxonomy): Eukaryota > Metazoa > Arthropoda > Insecta > Diptera > Pipunculidae > Nephrocerus > Nephrocerus scutellatus. Next base: position 94,541,837 of record OX352763.1, read on the forward strand.
TCATCTTACCACCGTGGCGTGGGGTTCATTCCTTAATTCTCAAACCTTAGCCTTTAACCTAATTTACATTGAAAATTTAGTAAAAGATGTATTGTAAATGTAAATTGATCCAATGGGTAGAATTGCACATTCCTATTGACACTTAGAAATATCGGCTTTTAAATTCTTTATAATAACTTTGTCGTGGAATCTTGTGATCAATTTTTAAACCACTTCCTAAAGCTCTATTTTATTTAAATTTTGCACACAATGAATGCGTTGACAATATTTTTCATTAAAATGTAGTTCAGGGGATTCCATAAAAATTTTTTAAAAAAATTACCCGATTTTAATAAAACTTAGCACAATGTGTACCTCCGATCAGAGAATTAACATGAAACATTTATATTTTTATTGATTGTTTCTTTATATAACATCCTCTCCATATCCACCTCATCAAATTTTATTAGTTGATATAACTTCGAAACCCGTTGAGATATCGAGATTACAAATAATTGAAAATACCCCTATGATCTCTGAAAATCCATTCAGCCATTTCGGGGCCTGTTCTGGACTAACATCCGACAGACTGACAAAAATTTTAAAAACAATATTTTACGTTTAGATATAAATATTAAATAGACACTTCAATTTATTTATTAGTATAGATATAGATTAGTGAAAAGCGAAATAGAAATTACTTCTTCGTGGTTCACTGGTATCTTTTAAAAACAACCGCTGGTCTCAAATACCTTAGGTTTTTTTTCTTGTGCCTCCCGATATAGATATAGAAATGATAAAGTCAAATATTTATAAAATGCACATTTTTATACAGTTAAGTGCATGGATTTCTGATCAGCGGGTTCGTAGTTCGAATCCCAGGAAATACCAAAAGTATTTGTCACGGAAAGCTTTTCGATTCGCCGTTCGGATACGACATTAAATTGTAGGTGCCTTCCATTTGTGTGCAAAAACATACATGCGCAACACAAAAGGTCGCTAAAAGCTAGACCTTGGACCGCAACGGTTTGTCGCGCCGAATATTATATTTCTATACAAACCATCAGATTTATGCAATTTTTATTCAAATCAAATCTTTAATAGAAAATGTATGTACTGTCTTTTTGCTTTGTTATAAATAAGTAGTTAAAAGCCCGGCGTTGCCCGGTTGGAAAAATATTGAGTCGACACTAATAGAGCCCCTCCACCACACTCCAACTAACGCCCCTTATAAAGGTCTACTGTCTCGACTTCGCCTTTGTCATAGTCTTTATAGTCTTGAAAGTCTATAAACATTTGGCAAAGTGATTTTTCGAACTCCAGAAATTTTTCCATCACCAACCTAAGTGTGAAAATCTGCTCAGTTGTAGATTTGCCTTGAGCCTTACTGGTATGGACTAACAACGACGCTCTAAGATGCCTTTGAGGTCGTACATCAAATTACCCTCTTTTTAAAATTCTCTATATTAACTTCGCTTGACCGTGGCACGTCAGTTTGTCGGTCGGTCGGTCGATGGGTTTGTCGTGAAGTCTTGCGATCAATTTTTAACCCACTTCCCAAAACCCATGGGGCCCCAAAAAATTTTAAAAAATTAAACCGATTTCATTCAAATTTTATCTCTGATGGACAAATTGTTTTGTAAAGTTTTCGGAGTGAACGGACCCTGTGGCCCGAGGGGTGCCCATATAAATTTATTAAAAATTAGCCCGATTTTCTTCAAATTTTAAACACATGTCTATCATTGATGGACAACAATTTTTGTAAATTTTTTGGAGTGATCTGGCCCTGAGGCCCGAGGGATGCCCATGTATTTTTTTTAAAATTAGCTCGATTTTCTTCAAATTTTAAACATATGTGCATCACTCATGGACAAACTTGTTTGTCAAATTTTAAACACATATGTATCTCCTATTAGAGAATTTACATGAACATTTTTAATTTTTATGGGTTGTTTTTTATATATTTTAAAATTATACAAATAATTATTTAATTTTAAATTAATATATTAACAAAATGTTGCTTATTGTGAAGTTTGATTTATTTACTAGACCTATTTCGAAACTTAAAGTTCCATCTTCAGTAGTTAAAAAATTATTTATTATTTATTTTAATTGTTTATTCGTTTTTACGTTATTGGCTGCTTGGACTTGGATTTTTTATTATATTATTTCATAATTTGTTTGTTATTTAGTTGAAAATTATTGTATCGATTTTTATAAATTTCAAATTATTTAAATCTGTTCAATGAATACCCAATTATAATTTTATGCAGAATTGTTAAGTTCGTATCTATCTAATATATAAAAATCTCGTGTCACGGTGTTTGGGTCTCAACTGCTCAGAAACGGCTCGACCGATTGTTATGAAATTTTTTATGTATATTTGGTAGGTATGAGAATAGGTTTTAAAGTGAAAAATTTTATAAATTCGCCATAGTCCGAATAAGTTTTATGCGAAAAAAAATAGATAAGATGCCCGGAAAATTGTAAAATTCGGAAACTGAAAGTGCTGTTTTTCATAGGATTTATGTATGAACTCGCGACCATAACTCACGATTCGAACGATGGATTAGCGTAATTCTTTTGTTTTGTTTAGTTTTGTTCGTTATAGTCCTAGGAAACAAAGACAATTACAAAGGAAAGTCGAAAAATTCGGATAAACAGCAAAAATTGTTTTGTTCGTTATGCTCCCGGCGGGAAAATTTGGAAAACGATAAATTGGATATATTTTGAGGAAACAACTCTATTGAATGTTTTCGTTGAAATGAAAACTTTGGAAAAACGCATTACTCAAAATTAAAAAATGTAACACAATGATGTGACTAATACTGTGACTCGATATCGCAAAACCAATAGCTTTCCACAAGTTCACAAAACGATTACAAACAAATTTATTGAAAGTGTGACAGGACAACGTCTGTTGGGTCAGCTAGTATTAGTATTGTTATGTTGCTTATTAATCAATAACATGGACAGCGAATCACGATTCTGGTCTTATTTTACTAATATCTTTAATATCTTCTTTGAATCTTTTTTTAGGTAGATCTTATAGTTCTACCGGTTTGACATAAATAAAACGATGGGCAATATGAATAAGTCAAATTTACATTCGCATCTGTGGTATAATTCTTATATATGCGACTATGTATCCAAAATTTAAAAAAAACTTTTTGATTACTAGTATTCGAATTGTAATCCTTAACTACTTATTTTCCTTTGGTATTATCATTGAATTGTAAAAAAGTATTAAGTCTGTATGAAATTTTGTATTTGTGTAAAATAATTAACTCGTCAATTTTCTATTTGATGGTATTCAATTCTTGTAATCTGTAATCTTCTATTGACATTCGTATACTATTTAGTCTGTTAATCATATGGTTATATGGTTTGGTCCGTTTGTGTTGGTTTCTATCAATTTTTAAACGAATGCTTATTGCTACGTATTATTTTTGATTGTTAAATCTAAGAAATTATTACTGCAGTTCTTCTTCTTATTCTTATGTAAATTTTATATTTGTATGTATATTATTTATGTTATTAAGTAATTAATCCAATTGTCTGGTTGCCATTTTTTGATGCATTTATGATATTGGTTTTTATGGTTTAATATAAACTTGTTTTCAATGTCAATTTAATATATGTTCGCTAGAGTTGCAGATAGACGACCAATTATTGGGAGGCCAGTATTCTGCGTATAATATACTCAAAATAAGTTTGATAAGTAATTTCTTTCAATGAGTATTTCAATTATGATAACAATATTAATATTATTTTTTGTTAATATATTCTTTGTAATTTATAACTGGGCGCCGTGGCTCAGTGCAGAAGCGCATGGCTACTGAGCAGTGGTTCGTTGTTCGAATCCCAGTATCACCAAAAGTATTTTTCACGGTGTCCCACCTCTCGCGAATGGGTGATAAACGTTCCGATAGTAATAACTTGTCACGGAAAGCTTCTCAATTTGCCGTTCGGACCGGGCCTTAAATTGTAGGTCCCTTCCGTTTGTGCACTGCACAACACAAATGGTCGCGAGAAGCTAGGCCTTGGACCGCGCCGAATAATATTACTATTATTAATTTATAACGTTACTTTTATGGGTATATTAGAATACATATACATCCAAGGATGATAATTTCGCGTTGTTCCGTATAAGAACTTCTTCTCCTTTTGTTAACGAGCTCGGTGTTGTTTTTAACAGAAAGATCGTTTTCGAATTTTAGATTATAAGAAAACCATTTGTTTACATAAGCATTTTGCCAAATATGTTTTCATTAATCAAGAACGAAAGTTAGAGGTTCGATGGCGATCAGATACCGCCCTAGTTCTAACCATAAACGATGCGTTTCAAAATTTTGTAAGATGGTGCTGAAGTAAAGTTAACAACTGCCCGCATTGGAAAATTGGGTTTATGTATTTTTTGCAAACCTCTTATGATTGGAGCCTTTGGTTTAATAATTTTATTATATGGAATATCGTTGTTGCTTCAAAAATTCGTTGATTATGTATAAATGTATAAAATTATGCATAATAGACTATTCATTGAACAGACTTGAAAAATTTGAAATGTATACAAATCGTTACATGAATAATTTTCTACTAAATAACAAACTAAATATTATAACTAATATACTATATGAAATAATATTGAAAAAATAATAGTTCAAGCAGTCGATACATCGAAACTTAAAAACAATTAATTTTAATTTAATTTACATTAAAAAACTACTGAAGATGGAGCTTTAAGTTCCAAAATCACTCTAGTGCATAAATAAAATTTTACAATAAGGAAGATTTTGTTAATATATTAATTTAGATAATTATTTGTTTAATTTTTAAAATATTACAAAGTGAATTAAGCAACAATAAGAAATTCCATTGTGAATTTTATTTATTTTTTAATAATGTACACACACTCGATCGATTAAGGAAGGAAAAGATGAGTTATCTATGCTCATGTGTACTAAATGACTTGGAAATTCATTCCACATAATTATTGTGCGGCTAAAGAAGGAATCTCAGAATAAGCTGGTACGACCGAAGATATGCCTAATACTAGACCCGTTGAACGTCCAACGCTTATTTATAAAGTGCTTAAAAAGCGGTTTTTGTCTGTTCTAGATTGATAACATATTTTCCCATTGGAACAATTTGGGCTTAGACAGTTTCACTCCACTGCTCATCAGGTTTTCAGTATAAGTAAACATGCCAGAACGAATTTCCGAAACAGAAAGTTTACTGTCTTGTCTTGTTAGATGTTGAAAAAGCCTTCCACACCGTATGGTAGCTTTTTGAGTGACCGCTTTTTTCGTTTGTACATCAAACGGAGAATTATATACCCGCAGGAGTCCCTCAAGAATCTCTTCTGGGACGTCTTTTAAAAAATGTATACACGTCAGATATACCAGTTTTGCCGGACTGTGAATACGTCATTTACGCTGATGATACCATATTGAAGCCAAACTTAAAAATTTTCGGGTTTCTGGGCTTTCGGGGGTTTGGGTGTCTGTTTGGAGGTCTCTTGGGAAGTTTTTAAGGGTCATTTGAGGGTGTTTTGGGGAGTCGTTTGAGGGTTTTTTTGGGGGTCTTTAATGAGTTTGTGTACAGTCTTTTATGATTCTTCTGATCGTCTTTTGGTCTTTTGGAGGTGTTTTTACCAACAACATCAAATAAGTTTCACTTTAACCGCGTGTTAATGTTACACGCACTGTTTTTTATTTGTTTTGTTGCCTGGCGCGTAAACAAACAAAGCTGATGGCTTCCGACACTGAAATAGGCGATATACAATTGACCATGCGAGAATATATAGATAGATAGAGATTTTCAAAGTTAATGCCGAAAACACTCAATGATTGTCCTTGTGATTTGTTTATTCTAATGGCATGTCAGTCGGAATCATTTGGATGCGTTGACAGATCGCAAAAGGAAGAAGACCGTGCACCGTGGATCAGCTGCGCCATTTGTGTGCCAACTATTGGAATCTATATAGAAATGAAATAAGGTTTTTTGTTGTCAAGATCAAGAATTAACACTAACGTAAAAACAAATTTAATTTTATTTTAATTTAGGCTGGAATGCGGTTTTCTAGATTTTTCATTTTACCGAAAACATTCAATTGAGTTATTTCCTCAAAAAAATATCCAATTTATCGGTTTCCAAATTTTATTGCTCTCTATTGTAATTTTCCCGAGTTTTCTTTTGCTAAAAATATCTCCGGGAGCGTAACGAAGAAAAAAAAAAAGAATCAACCAAATAAGTCGTTCCTATCGTCAGTTATGTGCATAAAAATTAATGATTTTTGCTGTTGGTCTGAATATTTTGAATTTTCTTTGGTTTTCCCCTTTTTCATTCCATTATCTTTCTTTCCCAGGACCATAACGAACAAAACAAAAAAATAATTACGCAATCCATCGTTCGAATCGTGAGTTATGGTCGCGTTCACACAAACATATTATGAAAGACGTACTTGGAGTTTTTTCCAAAATTCACAATTCCGCTAGATTTCTCGGTTTGGGGTATTTTGAAGAGCAAGGTTGGGACAAAAAAATACCAAAGTATCGATCATCTCAAGCAAGCGCTTCGCCGGGAATGGGCCAAAATTTCGCAGAGCCACTTTCGTGCTGCGTGCAATAGCTTTGTCGGCCGTTTGACGGCCATAATCGCGGCTAAGGGTGGCCAAATCGAAAACTGCTAATGCCATTCGAAAATTTGCATTATTTTGTGATTTTTTACTTTACTTTGATTCAATAAAATTCATCAAAAAATGAAAATTCTGTCGCGTTTTGTTTTGGTAACACTTCGCGTCAGTCACCCGCTGGAAATCGCATGGAAACCATAACCCGAATCACAGGTATAACATTTTGTTTTGTTAAATAAACTAATTTTATTTAACTAAAAGTTCATTGTTGCCTAGATTAATTATTAATTATACATAATTATATTACAAAATGGCGCAGATTACAACCTTGAAAAAAGACGAGCAGCATGACAAAAAAAGACCGAAGACATTAAAGATATTAGTGTTTGACAACGTTTGAGGACATAACCGCAATCACTAACTAGTCTAATTTGTATTTAAGCAAATTTTTATTTATATAAAACAGAGCAAAGAATTTATGTGTTTGTTTGTGCCTAACTAACTGTGGAACACCTTGACCAACTTCAACCAAACTTGGTATGTATATATATTACTTAACTCCTGGAATGTGGTGGTAAAACCGTTGTGCCTGGGGTGGGATGGGAGCCGATATTAGAGGTGATCACATAGATTTCGGGATCGCCGTGATGAATAGTGGTGGGTAGAATAGTGCTGGGTAATCGGGTGTTGTAGGAGGGTTGGGCCTTTTGATATTCAGAGTAGTTGAGATAAATAGTGGTGGTAGGATACCTCTATAGTGTTTGATTGTTTCCGTTTGGGGGGCGGGGGGCGGTTGGTAGCCGATATTAGAGTTGATTCTATAGTTTTCGGGGTAACCGAGTTGAATAGTGATGAGAAGACATCTCTAGATGGCGTGGGCCGATGGTTGAAGTGGGAGGGTTCGGGGTTGTACGTTATTTGTGTTGCTTCCATACTTTTCGGTCTTGCTGAGGCTTATAGCGTTGATGGGGTCGATAGGTGAGGGGGTGGGGGGACCAATATAAGTGTCGATTCTTTACTGTCAAATTTTACACACTTGCAACACCTGAAACTCAACTATTGTAATTTATAACACACATTTTTGCTTCCTCGTGCTAAAATTGTTGTGCTTCGAATAGCGAAAGTAAAATATCTCAGCAAAATACTAATTGAGATTCACACACGCATACAACCAAAGTTACATTTCTTGTCACACAATTAAGCAATTTATGGCAAATATTTCGAACAAAACAATAACATGAATATACGAAGATAGGTTAATAAATTGTTCACAACTTTTCGTTTTCTGTAATAAGCGCCGCTATAGCCGATAATATTCTGTGCACAGCTGATAACAGAATAAATAATAGCTTATTATTGAATAAGAATTGTGATAAGGTGTTCTGGCACTCGGTGCGATTACTTACGGTTGATAAGAAGAAGTTTCACTGTTGATTTGCCATCCATATAGTTTCAGGGTTTCAGTAGAAATGCAAATTCGGTGCATGACTTCTTTTATTTCAGTTTACTATAATAAAATTCAAATATCCTCAGTTTAATTAACTTTTATTCGAAGGGATAAAACGTTTTAAATAAAGATAGTTTTTTTTTTGCTTTTGCATTCGCTATCTTAACCATCACAATTTTGGGAAGACTAAAGAATGTGACAAATTACAGTGTAAAATACAGCCAAAATACTATCCAATCAGTAAAGACTTATAGTAAAGGGAAAATTTAAAACCTATTCAAATACACATGAATACTTTTACTTTATCGCGATAAAAGTGCTGAGATGTACTTTTATGATAATATTCGGCGCGACAGACCGGTTGCGGTTCAAGGCCTAGCTTCTCGCAACTATTTGTGTTGAGCATGTATATTTTTGCACACAAATGAAGGGGACCTATAATTTAATGTCGTATCCGAACGGCGAACTGAGAAGCTTTCCGTTACAAGTTATTACTCTCGGACGTTTGTCAGACATTCGCGAGAGGTGGGACACCGTGAAAAATACTTTTGGTGTTACTGGGATTCGAACCACGAACCTTCTGCTCAGATGTCATGCACTTATCCACTGAGCCACGGCGGCAAATAGTAGCTGCTATAAAATTTTTGCACACATTTTTGGTATTTTAAGAAATCAAGAACCGCCACATTTTGAAAAGGGTCGGCTCCCTTACGTTGCACCAGTCCAAAAAATAACTCAGTGGATCCAGATACAATACCTCAGCTGGTATCAATCCATTATCCAGTGTTCTCTCGAAGTACTGGAGCATTAGAGTAAAAACCTCCCGAAATTAAGTAATTTTCCTCAGAGGCTGACCAAGCGAAATGTTTCCTAATTAAATCTAAAATGACATTATCGATTCTCGACACTCCTGAAGCATCCAGCAATTTCTTTTTAGATACATAATGCCTGTAATGTTAGCGTCTATACATACCATACCGTTTGATGTTCTACCATATTGTATACGCATACGTTAAAATTGGTCTTGCCTGGTAACAAATAAACTTCACATCACCGCTCAGATGACGTGAATAAATTAAAACTTTCAGAGCCATAAAAGCGGCTTTTCCATTTTTCACAGCGGTATTTACGTGTTCATTGTAATACAAGATTGTATCCAAATAAACACCTAAATACCGCACTACCGTCTTTGTTAAAATTCGAAAGCCGTTTGCACCAGTTATCTGCAAGTTTTTCTAACTGCGTCGAATATCGTTATTTTCGCGTCTTACAGGGCTGCGAACAGCATTTTGAATAGCTTATCTCAAGCTTCCACGTTTCGCAGTATTTAATACTATTATCATTCAACAAGCCTACGCATTATGGCTGACACTGCGACCTGAAAGATCTGTTGTATCTGAGGGTTTGTTTATTCTAAGAGACGTACTACCTCCTTAATTACGATAGTACATCCTTTTTCTATATTTCCCTGTGAAAGATGCATCTCCTTAGCCAAAGTAATGCTGGGAATTCACAGAGAATGTGCTCTGATGACTCTTCATCTTTCGAGCAGAACCTACATTCTGTCTCTGAGCCTACAACAATTTTTTTAAGGTGATAACGCAAGCCACAATGACCTGTTAAAAGGATCATTAGCTTTCTAATGCTATCCCTATTAAAGTTAAGGATTTCCTTGTAGAAAAAGGGTGTGCTTAATTGTTTGGATGGCCTTAGCCCCGGGACGCTTTCACGGTGGGCCAGACAAAGCTTGTGTTCCCAACAATTTATCAGTGCTGTGGACTTGACACCGCAGTAGGGTTCTGGTTCTACGAACGCATATTCCAAGCCAGCCCTAGCTAGTTCATCTGCAGATTCGTTGCCTGCAATTCCCTGATGACCAGGGACACACCCAAGTTTGACTTTGTTGTGTCTGGCAAGGCAAGATATTGCAGAGCATCTTAACGGTTTTTGACTAATATCGAGTCCATCAAATTAGATGACAGTGCTCCAAGTGCTACCTGACTATCTGTAAAGATATATATTCTAGCGGCTTTAATTCCTTTATTATGGTTAACCCCGTATCTCAATGTCATGGAGTTCTGCTTGAAAAACCAATGCCTTTTTACCATTCTCATCATGATAATAGGTCTCACTATCATTGTATACATCCAATATTTAAGGATTTAGTTCTGCCGTAGAGACGTCTACTGGCTCACAAGGTCCTAGTGCGCGTTCGATGGCGGACTTTATATGAGAATTCCAGTTTATTCGTTTATCAAGGATGACGCCGAGATATTTAACTCCGCTGAAATAATCTAACGTGGTGCCTTTGATGATGACAGGTCCCAAATTTATCAGTTTTATTTTCGTGAAAGGCACTAGAACGGTTTTGCAAGGTTTGACGGATAGTCGTTCCCTGCTACACCATTCTAAAACGTGTAGTAAAGCACCTAGTGATAGTCGTGCAGTCCTTACCACTAACAAAAATCGCCAAATAGTCCGCTTAACCAATGGCGATGTAGCCTGATCTGTGAAGATCGACTAGAAGATTGTCAATGACTAGTGACCATAGAAAGGGAGAAAGCACTCCTCCTTGGGTACATCCCTTAACTGGAGTAACAGACACTCCTCCCGAGGAGGTAATAATATCTCGACTTTCAAGCATGGCCCGTATCCAATGATTGGTCGAGTCTTCGATCCACCTGCTACTTATTGTTCTGGCAATAGAGTCGTAGCCAGTGTTATCGAAGGCACCATCAATGTCGAGGAAGGCACACAGAGCCACTTCCTTGGAATGAAAAGTTTCTTTTATATTCTTTACAAGATCACTCAAGTCAGTTTGCGTACAGTTTGTCTTTCCTGTTCGCAAAGTGACTTGAGTGCAGAGGGGTAGATAATTATAACCCGCCTTTAATATGAACATCAATAAGTCTCTGCAATGTTTTGAGGACAGATGATGTTAGACTTATAGAACTTTATGATTAGGCAGCTCACTAGACCTGTTGCCTGGTTTGGGGATAAATATCACATATAGCTGTCTCCATATAGTAAGAAGGTACTCCCAATTGTAGCTTGCTCTAAATAAAGTAATCATACCCGGTAGGATGAGATCGATTGCCTTCTGTAGAAGCGCTGGTAAATCCCATCACCGCCGGCAGCTTTGACAGGTTAAAAAGAGCCTTCTTCCCATTTAACCTGATCCACCTTGTGGCTGATGCCACAGACCTCATGATGTGCATTTGCATCACATCCTATGAGGTACTAGAGGTTTCTATTCCGGCAGTGCTATATCAGCTCCTGGACCTCTAAGGAATGTTGTCGTCGTCGCCGGGGAAATATGCGGAAGTACGCACGATGTTATGTGTTCCCCTCTCGGTCGGAACTTTAGTCAGCAGGGCCACCAGGTCTTTCGTTATGAATTCTGGAATAGGAATAAAGTTGATGTTCGTGCCGATCAAACAGGCCGCCGCATTTACAGATCAACTTACTTTTCCCGTTTCGTAGACCTTTTATTTGTCCGCTAATACCCCAAGGCTCTTAGATGAGACCAAGGGATATATTTTTCTTGGCGAACCGCTTGCTGAGGACGCTCCCTTCGCGTGATGTAATCCTGCCTGTAACACCCTTATGGTGCTCATTAGTCCTCCCTGGATGTTGAAGTGGAAGAGGCGGCTTTGGCAAGAGCACACTCTTTAGCCTTGCCCATGCGTAAAGCATGTTAAAGTCACCTTCTCTCTAGCAAGTTCCAATTAATGAATCCACCTCGGTGTTACTGGATCAGTAGCCCATCAAATGCCTTCCCAATAGAAGAGCATCCAAATTTCTCCGAGATGGCGCTACATGCATCAACGATTGTGGATGTGTCAGAATCAAAAGTGGCTGATTCCACGTTCTCATTTATTACGCCCTCGCGACTTACAGATGGGGCCCGTATGGCTTCGTCGTCTGAACTCTGGGCAGAGTTCGCCTGCTCAACAGCAGACCGAGCAGTTGAGGCCAAGATGGGGTATGCCATCGAGAGCACAACAGCTTCTCTAGGTACAGGGGGTTGCACAACAGCAGGAACCGAGGTTGATGTGCTTTAGGATGCATCGATCTCATAATTATTAAAACTTGAATAAATAATGACCAACGAGTACTGAGGAAAGGACAAATCCGTTGCCTTAAACCTTCCTTCCTTACCCGGGCTTAGGACCGGAATGTTACCATCGTAACAATGCGGAGTTTTTAAATTCTCTATATTAACGCCGTGGCTCAGTTAGTAAGAGCATGGCTTCTGAGCTGGAGGTTCGTGGTTCGAATCCCAGGAACTCCAAAAGTATTTTTCACTGTGTCCCGTCTCTAACAAATGTCTGACAAACGTCTGTTGTATATACTTGTAACTTGAGTCACCCTATATTTATATGCTTAATTGTAACGGAGTCGTTTAAAGAAAAGTGTAATCTTTATGGTGATGAGAGGCAGTCGAAAGTTGAAGCCGACAGAATAAAGTACATATTATAATTACGGAGTTGTCGTTTCAATCTTATATAAAAATACATATTCTGTCTATCTTCTATCTATCTATCTTCTATCTATCTTCTATCGATCTTCTATCTATCTTCTATCTATCTTCTATCTATCTTCTATCTATCTTCTGTCTATTTTCTATCTTCTATCTATCTATCTTCTATCTATCTTCTATCTATCTTCTATCTATCTTCTATCTATCTTCTATCTATCTTCTGTCTATCTTCTATCTTCTATCTATCTATCTTCTATCTATCTTCTATCTATCTTTTATCTATCTTCTATCTATCTTCTGTCTATCTTCTATCTATCTTCTATCTATCTTCTGTCTATCTTCTATCTATCTATCTTCTATCTATCTTCTATCGATCTTCTATCTATCTTCTATCTATCTTCTATCTATCTTCTGTCTATCTTCTATCTTCTATCTATCTATCTTCTATCTATCTCGTATCTATCTTCTATCTATCTTCTATCTATCTTCTATCTATCTTCTATCTATCTTCTATCTATCTTCTGTCTATCTTCTATCTTCTATCTATCTATCTTCTCTCTATCTTCTATCTATCTTTTATCTATCTTCTATCTATCTTCTGTCTATCTTCTATCTATCTTCTATCTATCTTCTATCTATCTTCTATCTATCTTCTATCTATCTTCTATCTAAATTCTATCTATCTTCTATCTATTTTCTATATATCTTCTATCTATCTTCTATCTATCTTCTGTCTATCTTCTATCTATCTTATCTATCTATCTTCCATCTATCTTCTATCTATCTTCTATCTATCTTCTATCTATCTTCTATCTATCTTCTATCTATCTTCTATCAATCTTATTTGTAATATATATATATATATATATATATATATATATATATATGTGGTTATTTTCGGTATCGCCGTGATGAATAGTGTTAGAAGGAAACTCATATGGGTGATTTTATATCCCCGCAGGGGGATGGTGACAGATATTATAGTTTTTTTCTATAGTTTTCGGGGTCGCTGAGGTGAATAGTGTTGGTAGTACACTTCTGTGGGCGAGTTGTATCACTGGTGGGGGGAGGGTGACCGATATTAGTGTCGCTGAGATGAATAATGGCGTTTAGAATGGTACTCGGTGATCGGTTGGGTTTGGTGCGGGTGAAAACATTATCCCTCCTACTTCAAATTGGAGAAGGTAGATTAGTAGACGTGTCTTATGGCAACATAAAATTGACATCTGATTGTTGTAATCTGTAGCAGAGCTAATAAATTCCATTTATCCGGCTGTTGCACGAAACTATCACATTTTGATCTGGTTGCGATAAAGGTCCATTCTTGCAGCTAAAAACAAAGACGAAATTAACAATCAAATACTTGCCATGTTAACAGGCGTAGTCACTGAATATAAGTCTATCGATAACGTAATAGATGCTAATAAGGAAGTTAATTATCTAACAGAGTTCCTAAACTCACTTGATTGTTTTGGATTACCACCACATCATCTTTTACTTAAAGTGGGATCTCCAATTATTTTACTACGGAATCTGGACTCGCTTTGCAATAGCACAAGACTGTGCGAAAAAAAGATATAATTGAAACGACAATCTTGACAGGAAAGGAAGAGGGTAAAACAGTTTTTATTCAAAGGATCTACCTTTTAGATTTAAGATATTCCCATTTCATGTAAAACTTGCGTTTTCGACGACGATCAATAAGTCACAGGGGCAGTCTATTAAGTACTGCGGAGTATAGATTAGAGATCGCTATGTTTTTCCCACGGACAACCGATGCCGTAGTATTTATTCTTGTTCATGAAGGTGAAATTAAATGCATTGTTTTAATTTAATGTTATCTTTTTTTAACCGTCGTTGCCCAATATTTATTTATCCCAATCTTCTATTAGGCAGGGTAAAAAAGTGATATCTATCTGTAAGGTAAAATCGCAGTAATTATAACAGTATTCAAATTATAAAATAAAATTAAAAAAAATTAAATATAACATCAATTTAAAACAAAACTTTATTATATACAATGTTTTTATAGTTTTACCTCCAGGAACAATAATAAATAAATTCTTAGGTGAACCCAAGCAAGCAAGATAAAGTTGTCCGTGGGAAAAAATGGCGATCTTAAATCTACGCTGCAGTCTTAATAGACTGCCCCTGAACTTATTGATCGCCATCGAAAACGCAAGTTTTACTGGAAATTACAATCTTTCAAAAGTAAAAGGGAGCTTTGTTGAAATGAGTGGTATCAGTGGGATTAAAACTCTTTCACCCTCCCCCTTTCCTATCAATATAATCGCTTCAATTGCATTGCCCAGCATCTTTTCTACGCAAAGTCTTGAGCCGTTACAATAAAGACAAATAAGTGTATTTGGGAACTCTGTTGGATAATTAACGACCACATCAGTATCTACTAAGGTATTGATAGACTTATATTCAGTGACAACGTCTTCATTTTTATCAGCGAGAATGGTTCTTTTTCGCAACCAGTTCAAAATGTGTTAGTTTTGATAAACAGCCGGATAAATGGAATTTATTAGCTCTGCGACAGATGATACCAGATTACAAAAATCAGATGGCAATTTTATATTGCCATAAGACTCGGCTACCAATCTACCTTCTCCGATCTGAAGGAGGAGTGACAATGTCCTTACCCCCCTCCCAAACTCAGCTTTTTGTTATAATGTACAGACGCTCAAGGGGTTTGCACCCTTATAAAGTTTAGCAAAGCGTGGGCGTTCGAAAATTAAGGAATTCTATGCACATGTGTCTTGAATGACTGTAGATGATACAAATGCGGAAATACAGAGTTGGACAATTTATTCCACATAATTATTATGCGGCTAAAGAAGGACTCTCTGCATTGTTTGGTACGTCCGAAGATAGATGCAATGGTAGACCCGTGAGCTCGAGTTGTGGCGCGGGTATTTCGGTTGGGTTGGAGGATGGGCAGAATGCATCTGGATATTTCTTTTGAACACCGATTATGGAAAAAGCGATAAAATAGTGACAAGCAGGAAACATTCCTACGATGTTGAAGCAATATTGACGTCACCAATAAGTTTTATCGCACGGTTCTGAATTCTGTTGAGCATATGCAATGTGGTCCTGCACCGAGTATTGCTAGTTTTTCAGTTTCTTTGATGCAGGATCCATTCATCAATAAAGGTCGGGGGTTTAAATTACGCTTAGACGACAGAATACAGCATTGGGTTTTGGAAGCGTTAAATTCTACTCTAATGTGTAGACCCCACCTTGTTATGCTGTCAAGGTCAGAATTTAACGTGCTTAACATACGTTGTTGTTCAAGGTCCACTTATGATAAAGAGGGGCGTGCAGAAAGCGCGTGCTCATATGAAAAGCTAAGAGTGCTGTCGTCAGCGGATAGGAGAACATTAATGAAAATGAAAAAGAGTCTAGGAGACAAAACAGAACCTTGGGGAATACCGGCGTTTATGCGGTGAGCATAGGATTTGAAACCGTCCAATACGACCTGAATTGAACGCTCAGAAAAGTAGTTACTTGACCAAACAAGCTGGGCCTTTTTTTCATTTTCGACAAAAGAGCTTAATGCCAAATATCTTGGAAATATTCAGTGAAACAACTTTGCTTTCACCAAATTTGTAAACAGGCTGGTTCCACTTTTCGGTGAGATATGCCATCATATCACCTGTAGAACGTTACCTTAGAAAACCGTACTGCTGGTCGTCAAAGATTTTACGTGATTCAAGGTATAGCATAAGATTACGATTGATTAGCGTTTCCATGACTTAAGAAAGTATGGATGTTAGCGCAATGGGTCGGTACGAGGAAAGAGATGACAGTTCCCTTTTTTAGGAACATGCTGGCCAAGGGCTGTTTTCCAAATCCTTGGGATGACTCCAGAAGAATAAGAGAAATGGAAAAGCCTCTTCAAAATTATAGCAGGAATACCATCAGGCCCTGCAGATTAGTGAATGTTGAGATCGTTTAATACTCTAGCGTCTAGCTACTTGACGAGTACGCAAGTAGATTTGTTACATAGAAGATTCGACTCTTGAAAGTACAGGCAGTGACAACGCGCAATCTGGTAGCGTGGAGCTAGCTGAGAAATGTCAAGCAATCAGATTGGCCTTGTCGATAGAGTTGAAAGTTTGAATGTCATTGTGATATGGTAGGTTAATCGCTGGTAACCGAGTACCATTTTATGGAATCGACACTAATACCGGTCACCTTCCCATCTCCTTGCATACTGCTTACCCATAGGAGTGTCCTACCAACACTATTTACCTCAGCGACCCCGAAAATATATATAGAATTGACACTTATATCGGTCACCAACCTCCCTCAGCTATCGACCCCATCCCTCTAGAGCTGTCTTTTCATCGCTATTCATCTCACCGACGCCTAAAACTATAGAATCGACAATAATATTGATCAATCCAATCAGCTAACGACCCCATACCCCTAGAGCTGTCTTTCCATCTGCTCCATTATATCCAGCACTATAGAATCGATACTAAAATTGACTGCCACCCCTCCCCAAACACAAAACTCGTTACCCCTACCAAGAGTATGTGATTCCAAATTGCAAGTGATATGCATACCAAGTTTGTATGAAATTGGTGAAGGCGTGCCAGACTTAGTAAGGCACAAACAACCTAACAAACATATAAATTCTCTTTTTTATATATATATATATAAAAGATAACGTTGTCAGATGTGGACAGGGCAGTAAATTAGTAAAACGTCATCTGTAAATGGGGGAAACGAAAATTTGTTTAGTGATAACGTGGCTCACAACTGGAAGAAATGGAAGAAAAGCCAAGGAATTTATCTTGCGGCGACGGGAAAAGACGGATATAGAATTTTATTTAAGTCTTAATATTTATTTACTACAATCAATGTAATCTATTACGTTTTGTCACAATGATATCTTTTCGCTGTTGAAGATGGGACACCATAGCTGTCACTTTTTTTTTTTTTGTTTTCTTGTCAGTGTGTGTGTTGTAATAAATTCTCGTTTGCATCAGACGCTAAAAAACTGAAATATTTTCATAAATAATTTTACGAGTTTTATTTCAATCTTTTTAGAAACAAATACAGTCCAATTAAAAGAAGAAACAACGGAGTTGATGAATTGAATTTTGTAGAGTCGTAGAAACAAGTTAGTCGAACTCAAAGCTACTTGAAAGTCGAAAAGTTGTGGAATCAGACAGTGAACATGCTGCTAATGTTGATGTTATAAGAAATAAATAAATTTGTGCCCTAATAACGTGAGTTCAAAGCAAGACGAAACTTCGATGCAAACAAAGATTGTACAAAATGTGGCAAAATACATCAGATAGGAAAGTGCCCTGCATATGGAAAACACTGCTTGTTTTTTGGTGGAAAAATCATTTTTCTAATAACTGCTTCAAGAGCAAAGCAAAATTTAGCAAACCAATTCACCAAGTAGAATCGAGACATGGAGGTGAACAGCAGAAAAGTACAGCAGATTTATTTGAGATTAAGGCCGTCGGATCAATCGATGCAGAAGGACAAATTTCAGTCTGGAAAGAAGATCTACATATTGGAAATAACTAAGTACGGTTTAAGCTTGATACGGGAGGAGTAGACGTATAGTAGTCTTGCCTGCTAAATACATTGAAAGTGGGGGTAAGCTAAAAAATACTAGTTTAACGTTAAAAGTATATGGTCATTTTGTAATCAGACCAATAGCAGTTTGTACTCTAAAAGTGCAGACAAAACATAACTTAATAAAGATATTCAATTGTAATTATTAATCAAAATATAGAACCCTTATACTGTCGGGGCCAACAGGTGTTGATCTTAATTTCATTAAGCTGATTATCCAACGGAATTTGTTAATTCTATGATCATCTATATATATAAAAGTAAAACTTTGTATGTATTTATGTATGTATGTATGTATGCATGTCCGGTATGGACTGCCAAACCCTTCAACCGATCGCGTTCTAACTTTGCATATGGGTTTTCTACCATAATGAACACACAAATTGCATATTTTTATGAATCGATCGCGTTCAAACTTATTCTATAGTTTTCTGGGCTGGTGTGGTAGTCAGTTGGTGGGTTGGTCAGTTGGTGGGTTGGTCAGTTGGTGGGTTGGTCAGTTGGTGGGTTGGTCAGTTGGTGGGTTGGTCAGTTGGTGGGTTGGTCAGTTGGTGCGAGTTCAGTGGGTGGGGGTGGTCTGTGAGTGGGTGGTCATCCGAGGTCAGATGTCCGTGGGCTGGGTGTCAGATGGCGGGGGGTCAGTGGGCGGGAGGTCAGTGGGTGTAGTGTCAGTGGGCGGGAGGTTAGTGGGTGTAGTGTCAGTGGGCGGCAGTTAACTTGGTAGGGGTCAGTGGGAAATGTTAATATCAGCCGCATTTTTAAACTGAATTTTATGAAATTTTTAAGATATATTATTGGCAGGTAGGGGAAAATTATAGGTATAGATGGAAGGGGAGAAAGGTAAAATTTTAACATGAGATTTACAAACGTATTTGTAAAAAAATGTCAACGTTGATTATTGACAGGTGAGGGCTATTATAGTACTCCCGTCACCCCGGGGGTTCATGTGTGCGGGTAGCAAAGCGCCCGGGAACAGCTAGTAGTTAAATAAAAACAAATCATAAAAATTAAAATTTTTCATGTAAGTGCTCTAATAACCAAAAGTATACTGAACTCCACTATAAATACTGAATTATAAAAATATGTACATACGAAGCACTGCAACCCAACAACAAAACAACCCCAATCGTAAAGCAAGCAGTGCTGCCCACAGCGCACAAAGCATACAGAACTCAGTCATAGTAGTATGAAATGATCTGATGCCGGGAAAAAGAATTGTATGGGAGCTCCCGACCCCGCGGCCTAAACACTCTCAAATTTTAATAGAAAGTACTGTTAGGAAAAGTAGTTAGTAGCGCAGTAGGTTCGAATCCTAGATAAATCTCAATGTACAGGCTCGTCTTAAAATAAGTACTAAAATTAGAACTAAAAAATAGCGTACGACTTATTACATTATTTGAAATTTGAAATGTAACTGCCTGTCGGTTTGAATCATTATGTACTGGTGAAAAATTTAGTCAAACCGGTTTGTGCGGTTTGCCCAGTTTTTGTAAAAGAACATGATTGAACATGTAGTCTATTTTTAGAAGATGACTCATTACATATGAGTATCGTTAGTTGTAAATAAGGGAATAAAGCTACAAATTTCAGGTCTTTCCTCGATATTACTGTCTATAAGATTGGAAGTTTCTGGAAGCTTCTCAATATGTATAAAAGGTGGCGTTCGCTGCAGAGAAATCATTAGTTAATTGGAATTTAACCAGTGCAGTTGTAAAAGATCTTGCAAAGCGATTAAGCTACTACCTAAGAGAATTATTGTAAAGTACAAATATTATAAGTGTTCTTGTGTACATTTAAAGTTATCGCCAGTATAAATTGTGAACTTGTGTTATTATTACTGTTTGTGAATTAAAGTTGTTATTTGTAAATTAATAAACTTGTGTTGTGTTTTCTTTGCGAAATCCTTTACGAACTCGAAAGCCTGAATTTCGTAACAGTATATACGTGTGCAAAAGTTTAATAAAATTGGGCTTTGGGAAGTGGGTTAAAAATTGATCACAAGATCTCAATAGTCAGCCAGCCAGTCCGCCAGCCACGGGCACGCGAAGTTAATATAGAGAATTTAAGAATCAAATAGCTCCATGAGAATCTGTATAGATTCAAAGCATTGTAATTGTCAAATCTTAAGAAAACAGTATAAAATAAGATAGTATAGCGAGCTTATCAGGTCGCCATATGGATAGTTGTAATTCAGTCTAAACACTGAATTAACTTAAAGCCCAATAGCCAGATCCCAAAATTTCCATAGGAACAAGTCTTATAGTCGCATCTTAGTCCTACATACAGAATTTCATACAAATCGCTTGAGAAATTAATTGGTCCACAAAATTCCAGACCCTATTGGCCAGATCCAAAAATTTCCACAGGAACAAGAGTTATAGTCGCATCTTAGTCATACATACCGAATTTCATACGAATCGCTTGAGAAATTGCTTGGTCCACAAAATTCCAGATCCTATTGGCCCTATTCCAGAATATCCATAGGAACAAGTCTTAAAGTCGCATTTTAGTCCTTCATACCGAATTTCATACGAATCGCTTGAGAAATAGCTTGGTCCATAAAATTCCAGACCCTATTGGCCAGATCCCAGAATTTCAAAATAACAAAAAAGTTTACACGCGCCACACGGGCATCACGAGACACGCGCCCCACGTTTCGCAATTGTTCTAAAACTATCCTCATTAAATTCTGACTAGTAGAAGCCGAGATACTCGTATAAGAGTTCCTACCGAAAACCTGCCACTACTTTAGACACACGAGCTAATGTATTCTGCTATACGAGATACTACACACACCCGTCTATGTATATTTAGTAGTCAGTCTAAAGACTAAGTTGTCTTAGAAGCCTAATAGTATGCAAGGTTTATGTAACCTTCTATTTCTGGAATAGACTGAAAAATCCACATTTTACTTTGCAAACGTTCAGGCTTAAAAAAATCGGTAGCGATGCGTAGATTGAGTAGTTTTTTCAGTTTTCTCAGGGGTAGTTACCCCTATGAATGAAAAATTACGCTATCGCAAGCCGAGCGCTAGCCAATTGTTTTAAAACAAGTCCCATCAATTTTTGACTGGTAGAAGCCGAGATATACGACACGACAAACGTACATCCGTACAAACGTACAAATGTACACACGTTCGCTGAAAAATTTTCATGTCCTCCAAATATAAGCTTCGCCCTTCGGTCTCGCAATCAACATCTGATGAAATTATGTTTGTTTATGTAATATGAAAAAAGGATTTTACAGCTATCGGTATGAAAGAGGGGTTTTGGACAAGAATAGTTCGAATCTATGTTGTTTCAATTTTTTTTTTTAGATACAACCGGTTGTCTTTTGGGGTATAAGTTTCCGGTGCCACTTATTTCAAAAAAACTGTAAGAAATATTTCTGTGGTGTAATCACGATTTCGATGATTTGATCAACGCAGACGAAAATGAGCAATTATATGATTTAGCATTAAATAATGCTATGCAGGTAGCAAAACAATATAACATTAAATTTAATCACGATAAACTTCTGTATAAAACAAACAACGTCCGATTTGTGGGTGGAGTTTTTAAACTAGATCCCAATCATATCAGAGCAATTAAGGAGATTGAAACTTCTAAAGACAAGAAAGAGTTAGCGAGAATTTTGGGAATTTTCGAACTTCTAAGTAAATAAAGGAATAATATGTCGGTAACTACAGCTTCTTTAATGGAACTCACTAAAGACGACGTGCCTTTTATACGGAAAAGTTAACATGACCAAGCTTTGAATAACTAAACAAAATCTGTAGCGAAACAGTTTTAAGATTTCAAGAACGGCCTTGGATGTTGCTTAATGCCAAATTACCATCCAGTTGCATATGCATCGCGT
The DNA here is from genome assembly GCA_947095585.1 of Nephrocerus scutellatus. Classification (NCBI taxonomy): domain Eukaryota; kingdom Metazoa; phylum Arthropoda; class Insecta; order Diptera; family Pipunculidae; genus Nephrocerus; species Nephrocerus scutellatus. Next base: position 94,563,848 of record OX352763.1, read on the forward strand.
GCATTAACTTGCATACAACAAAAATATGCCCAGATATAAAAAGAAATGTTAGCAGTAGTTCTTGCGACGGACTAATTTTGCCAGTTCTTATATGGGCATCATTTCATAATCCAATCAGATCATAAGCCGTTGGTCTCAATTTCTATAAAAGACGTTAATTAAGGTCGTATTAGATTACAGCGGATGTTGCTTAAAGTAATGCGATTTGAATTCGAAATGGTTTATCTACCTAGTAAAGATAGGCATATTGCCAATGAACTAACATGATCCTTTGTTAAAGATAGAGTAGAAGACGATCCAGAGTTACAATTCGCAGCTAATTCCCTATCAACAGACATATTAATGACGCCTATCAAAAGAAATCAATATCAGAAGAAACCCATAACGACCCAATCTTATCAAAGGTATATGAAATTTAACTGGATAATAACTGGTTCCCTTGTAATAAACCAAAAGTTTGAACATGTCGCAAGCAACTGCGGCATGAAATACAGATGGGTTAAGTGCAAGGACGAACACTTACCTGGCCAATGCCCGAGAAATGCAGACAACAAGAAAGACGACAACGTCTTCTGCACAAATTGCCAAAAATCTGGACATCCTGCAAGCTATCGAGGATGTCCTAAATATAAAGAAAAAATGGCGGAAAAAGTCAAAACCGCCCAAAAGAAGATGGAGCAGCAAAAGTTCGCCCAGAAATCTGCTGCAAAAGCTATTGTAAAAGGAGTTAGCTTTGCTAGTATAGCTGCTATGGGGACTGCTAGCAAGCCAGCAAAAATCAACAAACCACCACCAACCATCCAAGCAAGCAAAAAACCAGTAAGTAAGCAAGCTCCAAAACCGGCACCATCTACTGGAAAATCTAACATCTTCGACGACACGGAAAGGCTATTTGGAGCAGACCTTTTCACAATTCTGCAGAAAGCAAGAGAAGTCGTGCTGCAAATTATAGCAGTCTTGATGACAGGTCCAAAACAACCGTGTTGGGTCGACTTATTTGTGAATTATGTTCACAATAAGCAGGATAAGTATATTCGCATATAATGTGAACTCTATTTATTCGTTAGCTAGGCGTATCACACTAAAATTATTTATTAAAACTAATAAACCTGACATTCTTCTTTTACAGGAAACTAATCTCACAGGGAGAAACCCATTCAGTCCAGACGGATACAACATCCACAGGGTCGACAAAAACAGTGATTGCTCTGGGACGGCGGTCCTTATCAGGGACACTATGGCAGGCGAAAAGGTGGAAATCAGTGGGTTGCGTAGCATGGAAGCAACAGCTGTCAGCATCAAAGTCAACGAGGTTGAGACCTTGTTGGTAATATTTATCAGTGTACAACCACGCAACGAGGGAAAACATTCAACGGGATCTGCAAACTGTCTGCGGCATCTCCTCTGGGCACACTTACTGTGTGGTTGGAGGGGATTTTAACGCTAGGCACACCCGATGGCAAGATGAAGTATGCAACAATCAAGGAAAGGCCATTGCAGATTGGCTGGATTCAAATCCTCAGCAGCATACCATGGCTGTTGTTTCACAGCCCCGAAAGACATATCCTCGGACACCATCCATGCTGGATTTCTTCTTGGCAACGACAAATTTCGTCAACATTCTGCCAGAAATAACGAATTATTCCCGTTTTGCACATGATAGTGATTCGGATCATTTGGCCATAGAGCTTCGAGTGAGGTTGAATCAGCAAATTCAGCAAGTTACCCCAACACCTGAACTACACATTAACTTTACGAAAATAAACTGGAACCGGTTTAGATCAGAAGTCGAATCTGGACTTCAAATTTCAGCGGCATGTAGAAATCTGGAGAATAGTGAAATTGATGATGCTATCAGAAATTTCGAGACTTCAGTGAATACAGCCATAGATCGGCAGAAAACTGTTCGCTCTAGCAAGGATCGCTTTCAACATCTACCTGAGAATATTCAGGCAATCTATGCTCACAAGCAAAGGCTAAGGAAACGCCTTCAGAGGATCTTCAACAGGACTCTCAACACTGTTAATGACGAATATCAGTCTGTATTTTCGCAACTGCGTTGTACAGTAATCATGCTTCGTCAAGCTGTGCGAAGTTACCAGGAAGATGTACTGACCAAACGTCTTCAGAACATCAAACCAGGCCCGGATGCTTTTAAAAAGCTAAATTCTGTGATCGAAAAACGTATTTCTATTCCAGAAAGTATCACGTTTGGAGAGCAAGTAGCATCCAGTCCTGTTGAAAAAGCCGAAGTCTTTCCCTGTCATTTCGAAAGGAGCTTTACAGACCGACCACCAAATCATCTTCCAGATTTCGTAGAGACTGAAAGTCTTGTCGAAGACACCACTTCCCCAAGAAATTTTGAAGTGCAGTTCAGCGAAGACAATCCCGCAAACGCACCCGTAGACGTGGATATGTTTACCGTGACAGCTGTTGTCAGTGATTTAGTTATGAGTGGAAACTCTAAAAAATCATCGGGCACTGACGGGATTTCAAATTTTCTGCTTAAAAAGCTGCCGGGTATGGCAATTTTGAAGTTAACCATCATATTCAACAATTGCCTTAAAAATGGATACTTTCCAGACAACTGGAAGGAAATGTTATTCCTTCCTTTCAGTTCGGCTTTCGAGAAAAGCACTCTACGTTGCAGCCTCTGATGAAGCTCCACAGTAACGTTACTCGAGGACTGAATGTCAAAAGTAGTACAGTAGCCTGTTTGTTAGACATCGAAAAAGCTTTCGATAGCGTCTGGACAAACGGGCTTCTGTACAAACTTATTAGATTTGGTTTCCCTAATTATATTGTGAAAATAATTAAAATTTTTCTTTTTAACAGGGTCTTTTTGTACAGGTGTTTGGCAGCCTATCGACAAGGAACAGGATTAAAGCCGGAGTTCCCCAAGGCTCCAGACTTGGACCAGTCCTATTTAGCATCTTCACGGCGGATCAACCCACAAAAACAGCCGGAACAAGGACTATGCTTTTCGCAGATGACTCCATCACGTATGCCGTTTCCCGCTATCCTGAGATAGCTGCCCGAAGAGTGGAGGAACACCTCCGAAATCTTTGGGAGTACTACCTGAAGTGGAGACTGAAGATCAACGCCAACAAAACGGAACTCATCTGCTTCCGAGTACCAGCAACCGAAACAAGGATAAGAAAAATCGCAAGCCGGTGCAGAGCCTTTAAAATTACCCTTCCGGATAACACGACAATAAACACCAAGTCAGCGACTAAGTACCTGGGAATCAACTTTACTGAGAGGCTCAAGTTTAACTCTCACATCGATAAAACAATGAAAAAAGCGAACTACGCTCTTCATTTGGTGCACTCGCTACTAAAAAGACGAAACGGACTGTCCAACAACACCAGGCTGCTCATCTACAAGCAGCTCATCAGGCCAGTGATAACCTATGGCAATCCCATATGGTTCACCGTCTCACCAACAACGATGAAGAAGATCTCCCTATTTGAAAGGAAGGTACTAAGGATCTGTACAGGACTCTGGAGGGTGCCAAACAGCTATAAGTTTGTGGCGACTGCAAGACTTTACGACGCGGCAGGTCTGCTGCCAATAACCGACCACTTGTTCCAAATAGCAAAGAAATTCGTTAATGGGTTGGAAACACATCCAAGTCCGGAGATGCAAGGACTGAGAATCGAGGAAATCGAGCCAAGCCACCGCTATATAAACATCAGAGGATTCACAGATGCTAGATTCGACGACATCTTTAATAATCAAGACGTCTCCTTCTACGAGAAGGCCAGCAATCAACATTACAGAGGCTGAAGATCGCCCTGTTTATACCCTCTCATATTCTTTTCTTTGTTATTTTATTTTAAAATTTATTGTTTAAAATTAAATTGCTGTAAATATAAACATGTAGTAGATTAAGTAGTCAAAAATATTGTTTAATTATAAGCAATACAAAATAAATTAAAACAATGTAAAAACGTCGGGCCCCTATTGTTGAGCCGACACTTATTAATAATAGTTACTTATAAGTTTAGTTTTAAGTCAAAATTGTATATTACTTAAATGTTTAATAAATGATCTTAATCTAAAAAAAAACCGCTAGAGGTGTCCTACCACCTATTCATCTATTCTATTTATCTCAGCTACCCTCGATATCGGAAGGCTTCACCCTCCAACTACACCCGATAATATATATATTGGTCGCCACCCCACCTCCACTCACAAAAATTGTTACCCTTACCCGCTATGTTTGATTTCAGATTGTAAGTAATTTCAAAACTAACGCGACTATTCGGATACTGCGAAACAAGTACTTTGAGTTAAAAAAGGCCGAGGAAGAAGCTTATTCAGTCTACGCGACACGATATGTATACCAAGTTTGGTTGGAATTGGTCAAGGCGTTCCAGAGATAGAAAGCACAAACAAACATACAAATAAATCTAATTTTTATATTTATTTCAGACCATGTATGTATGCCGCTGGAATATTTAAGTCAAATTTACATCATATGTTTGTTTGGTGATCCTTATGTTTACATCTTTGTTGAATCCAGTAAGTGGAGCTTGAGTCGAGATACGAAGATGTGTATTTATGATTGTCTGTACGAGTTAAAATCTTGGCATTTTGTGGGTCTTGGTGGGTTTTTTGCGTAGTGGGGTGGGTCAACGGCTCCCGGCAATCCCGGGGTTATCAGATATTTCCTATATATGTAAAGTCACACTTTGTGTGTATGTAGGTATGTATGCATGTATGGATGTATTTATGTATGCATGTTCCCTATGGACTGCCAAACCCTTCAACAAATCGGGTTCAAACTTTGCGTAGTGGTTTTATACCATAATGACCACTTATAAGTCCTATTCTGAAAGTCGTCAGACTCCTGGGTCAATAGGTCACCACACGAATTGTTTTTACAAATCGCATTTTTTATGAATTTTTCAGAATTTTTGAATATTAGCGTTATTAGAACCGTCACATTTTGGAATGGGTCGGACACTTTGGTCAGAGTGCCAAAATTTCTTTTTTCACAAAATTGTCCAGAGTTTTTATATATTAGCCTCCTTACATTTTACAAACGAACCCGTCATGTTTGGGGGCTATGTGTAGAGATGGATGGTAATTATGAAGAAAGATTGGAGAGGGGGTGATGGGATGGGGGTGGTGGATGCGTTACGGGGCCACGGGCAACGCCGGGCAATTCAGCTAGTGTATATATGTACATATATCTTAACATATAAAATAGAGAATTTATATATTATATATTTATACTAGCTGTTTCCGGGCGCTTCACTTACTGCACACATGAACCTTCACCTTCCTTTTACCACCGTGGCTAATATTAACATTTTATATTCCCTATAGCCATCAGCAGAATAGGGGAATAACACAGAATGCTCTAGAATTGTAGGTGGTCGTAACAATTAGGCTAGTCCATTCAAAGTAAGGTTGGCGCGAGGCAAATAACCTCGCCCTTTAAAAATTATTATTACAGAACCCAAAATCAGCCTCAGATACACTGATGAACGACGACAACGACTGCAAGGACAAAAAGGGACAAAGAGGTTAATCTGATCGCCGACCAAGTACAGACGAAGTCAGCAGAGCGATAAATCGGCTCAAAATAATAAGGCCCCGGTATCTTATGGGATCCCAGGGGAACTAATAAAAATAGAAGGCCCCACATTACACCAAGCAATTCATGAAACAATAGTGCAATGTTGTTATGTCAACTTCAAAACGATTATTTTTGTTGAAAATCTAACCGTCTTGAAAAGTATACATTTTACTTTTTAAATTCTCTATATTAACTTCACTTGCCCGTTTGTTTGTCGGTTTGTTTGTGGATTTGTGGATTTGTGTGTCATGGAATCATGGAATCTTGCGATAAATTTTTAACCCACTTCCCAAGGCCCGATTTTATTGATGTATATTTCCGGTGATAATACTTTCTATTAAAATTTGAGGCCCCTCGGACCTAGGGTTCGGGGGGCTCCCATACCAATATTTTACTAAATTTTATCCGATTTTCTTTGTACACATGTGTGTCTTCGATGGAAAACACTTTTTGTAAAAATTTGGAGTGATCGGCCCCCTAGGGACCCCCATATACAATTTTTAAATATCGCTATATCGCATCAGATCACGGCAAAGTCTGAGCTCTGTGCTTTGTGTGCAGCGCAGTTCGCTGCCGCTGCGTCAATTGGTGGATGATTTGGCCACAAAACGAGCACGCAGTGTTTTTTTTTTATGGCTGTGCCAAAGGTGGGGAATCTTCAAAAAATATACCAGTAGAGCCCTCCAGGGGTACTAGCATGCACGATTCGTAGACCTGAATGTTCGTACCAGGAATTACGCATACGTACTAAACCCTCCTTACACACTTCAACCACTCTCCCCATGGGACTGCCGTTAGGTATTACATCACTGGGCTGGTTAGCAGATTATTCTTTGCCTTCTGCATCTTCTGCTGCTGCTGATCGCCTTATCTTTTCGATTCTTCACAGCTCGTTTTGCACATTCGTTACGTATACACACACTTCTATCCACTTATCCACAGATCTCAGCATTTCTTCTAAAAGGACCTGTGGACTTGGCAGGTTGCTTCTCCATTCTCTGAAGCGTCTGCAATTGAAAATCTAATGCTCTGGGTCTTCTTCCATGTCCGGACAATCTAGGCAAAAAGGTGAGCTACCGTGTCCAAATCGATAAAGATATTTTCGATAGCCGCCATGGCCTGACAGAAACTGCGTAAGTTGGTAATTGCAGTTACCGTGAGATCGGTTTGTCCAATTCTCAATGTTCGGGATCAGCTTGTAGGTCCATCTTCCTTTCAAACTTATGTCCCACCGGTCTTGCCATACAGCCATTGAGGTGGCCTTTTCTTCCTCTTTGATCATTTCGATTGATCGTTGGTCCTGTTGTGATAAGGCTCTTTTATTGTAGATCCTAAGCATTTCATCTGCGAGGATGTCTACTACCATTCCTGCTATAACGAGGGCCGCATCATCGGAGATCGTTCGGAAGCCGCTGATCATCCTTAGTGCACTGAGTCTTTATATAGCCGATATGTTTCTTCTATTTTCTTTAGCCTCCGCCCAAACTGGGGCTGCGTAAAGGAGGACTGAGCTAACTACTCTGGACATTAGGACCCTCCTTGGATATCCTGGTCCTCCAACATTTGGCAGTATCCGGTGTAATGCTGCCTGCATCTGCGACGCCTTTCTGCTAGAGTAGTCCACGTGTATTTTAAAACGGAGCCTACTGTCAATCATTACTCCTAGGTATTTGACAGAATCTTTGATCTGATGGTCTGATTACCAACCCGTATACTTATGTATTCCTTCTTTTTCCGGCTGGTAATCAGGACTGCTTCCGTTTTATGGTCGGCTAATTCTAGACCGACGGATACTAGCCATTCTTTTATTTGGCCAACTGCTTCGTTCGTGGCTGACTCTATTCCATTGATTGTCTTTGACACTGTGATAACGGCGATGTCGTCAGCGAATCCAAATATTTGTACGCCTGGTGGTAATGCTAGTCTTAGAACTCCATCGTACATAATATTCCATAGAAGGGGACCCAGCACCGATCCTTGTGGGACTCCTGCGGACACGTTATAGTACTTTGTACCCTCATTGGTTTCGTACCTCAACCTTCTAAAGCTTAAGTAGCTTGATACTATCTTCCTTATATAGTACGGTGCATCCATTCTGGCGAGTGATCTTCTTATTGAGGACCATTTTGCAGAGTTAAAGGCATTTTTTATATCCAGTGTCACTACTGCACAATATTCCTTTGTGCCCCACCGTCATATTTCTCCTTCAATCGCTTTCTTTGCTATATTGACCACCGCCTTTATGGCGTCTACGGTCGAGCGCGATTATCGAAACCCGAATTGGTGATCTGACAGTGCTCCTTTATTATCCGCTATATTAAGCAATCTGTCATATATGATCCGCTCGAGTATCTTTCCCATTGTGTCTAGTAGGCATATTGGGCGGTACGACGATGGATCGCCCGGTGGTTTGTTTCCCTTTGGCAGCAATACTAAATGTTGCAGTTTCGGAGTTTCGGAGCCTATAAATTGATTTTTTTATTTGGATATAAGTGTGGATTTTTTGGATTTGGATATAAGTTCAAATTATAATATATTTATATAATAACTAGCTGACCCGACAGACGTTGTCCTGTCCCACTTTCAATAAATTTGCTATATCGCGTCACAGTATTAGTCACATCAGTATAAGCAGAAATACCCGGCGTTTCCCGGCTGTCCCATCCCACTGACCCCCGCCCTCTGACCTCCCGCCTATTGACGCCACACCCACTTACACCCGCGTTTCCCGGCTGCCACATCCCACTGACCCCCGCCCACTGACGCCACGCCCACTTACACTCCACTAACTAACAAACTCACCAATCCAGAAAACTATAGAATCGACACTTATAATAATAATATTTGGCGCGACAGACCATTGCGGTCCAAGGCCTTACTTCTCGCGACCATTTGTGCTGCACATGTTTATTTTTGGACACAAATGGAATGGACCTACAATTTAAGGCCGGATCCGAACGGCTAATTGAGAAGCTTTCCGTGACAAGGTATTAATTACTCTCGGAACGTTTGTCACCCATTCGCGAGAGGTGGGACACCGTGAAAAATACTTTTGGTGTTGCTGGGATTCGAACCAGGACCTCCTGCGCAGCAGCCATTTGCACTACCACTGAGCCACGGCGCCACTTATACCGGCAAAAAATGTACACTTGGTCAAATATTCTTTATATGAAGATCATATACGTCCAAATTAATTTTGTCAACGACTTTCTTTTTATTTAAATATTATATGGTGTGAATTTGAGCCAAATCGTTCCATAAATAAGAATTTTCGGGAAAAAAAACGATACCAGCGCCATCTGCCGGGCATATTTGTGAATCTAAACCATCGAGGGCGTCACCCAAACGCATACAAAAATATTCATTCAAATCGGTCCAGCCGTTTAGGAGGAGTTCAGTGACATACACACGTACAGTAGAATTATCTATATAAAGATATAATTATATAAATTGCAAAACCCATGTTAGCAGTTCCTAATTTTCTATCAACATATATTGATAGACATAGACTGGAATATGATATTTACAGTTACTGAATATTAAATTAGTATGGGATATAAGCAAAAACATTATTTTTTACAAATTCGGTAAATATATGTATATAAAATAAACTTATTTATTTTCTTTATTTAGTGTGCCATCTTAAACCAAACCTTACTAATATAGGTACACTAATGAAAATAAATTGTTTACGTTTAAGTTCTGTTCAAATATTATTGATAGTAAGAAGAGAGATTTTATATTAAAAGCAACAAAAAAAGTTTTAGAATTAATTATTAAAACTAAAATAAGAAATTAAGAAACGTTTCTCTTCATGTATTATTATATACATGCAAAATTGTTGTTGTTAATTAATTACAGAATAACAATTTATTAATTGTTTTGCTACATAAGTTCAAACATATTCCGGGTGTATCCGTTAAGGTGGAAAATACTTAAAGAGATGATTCCATGGTTAATTTCGTGAAAAAAATCGTAAGTGTACGTAGCGTTTTAATGCGAAGAGATGTACCTTTGACCTTACATCACTTAACACCCTGTAACTCTTGAACACTTCTAGCTACAAGGTCACTGTTGGCCTTTTTTGGAAAAGAATTACATTTCTAAGATCATACTGATCTTCTAGAATCTAGAAATATTGTAACATGGATTTATAGAAAATTGAATAGGCTTTAATACTGCATTTGTCAAAAAAAATTATCCGAGAGTATTTTTTTCTTACTTTTATATCGGTAATAGTTTTAAAAATTTAAAAAAATTTACATTGTATGATCTTAGAAATTTAATGCTTTTCCAAAAAAGGCCAAAAGTGACCTTGTAGCTAGAAGTGTTCAAGAGTTACAGGGTGTGAAGTGATGAAAGGTCAAAAGTAGATTTTTCGCATTAAAACGGTACGTTCACCACAGGGGGTGAAAATAGACCACCCATCCCATACGACTTTTTTCAAGAAATTAACCAAGGAATCATCCCTTTAAGTATTTGCCACCTTAACGGATACACCCTGTATAATGTGCGAAAAGCACATTATTTTGCAAACACTATCACACTTATAGTAATTTTGTGTAGATCATTACAAATTATCATAAAAATTTGTTAATTTGTCAATGGATAATTTATAGACATTCTGATGTGCAGCGCTTATCACTTATCATTATCAAAAAAAACTATCTTATGATAAGTTGATAAGTAATAAGTGATAAGTAGTTGGTGCAATAGGGCCCAGGTCTATCGAAAAATATAACAATCGATCGGCGTAAAAATACTACCTAAAAAGCAACCAACGCTGCCTCCCGGACTATAAGGGTTAACAAGAGCACACAGTTAACAATAAAATCGGCGTGACAGACCATGCGGTCTAAGGCCTGACTTCTCGCAACCATTTGTGTTGAGCATGCATATTTTTGCACACAAATGGAGGGACCTACACAATTTAATGCCGGATCCGAACGGCGAATTGAGAAGCTTTCCGTGATAAGTTATTACTCTCGGACGTTTGTCAAACTTTCGCGAGAGGTGGGACACCGTGAAAAATACTTTGGTGTTACTGGGATTCGAACCACGAACTCCCTGCTCAGAAGTCCATGCTCTTATCCACTGAGCCACGGCGCCCACCTACACACAGTGAATATGTTAACGTAAATGAAATCAGAGATTTAGATTTAAGTAGCGAGAGTAAAAACGAGGAAAGTGATCCTCTTGAATTTTTAAAAAAATAAATAAATAACTAATAAAATTATTTAATTATTTATAATGACATAGTAATAATATAAAAACTAACATGCCTACTGCACAATTCTAAAAATTCAATGAAAGGCCTAATCATGTCAGGAAGAAGGACAGCTTGCGCACCATTGTTTCTGGAATTCAAATTTTTTTTATTTCTTAACTGATTTTTCTTAAATATAATATTCATAAAAACAACCCATAAAAATTAAAATTTTTCATCTAACTCTAATCGCAGAAATTGATATGGGAGCCCCTCGATCGTGGGTAATTTTTTTTTATTGTAGGAGAAAATCATCGAAAGAGTCATTTGACATCAGATGTCAAATTTGAAAATGCTCAGATCATTTTATTCTGATTTCTGAGCACTTAGAGCACGCTCATACTCTGAGCAAATAAGAAACACGAGCATTTTTCTTTGACTCTTTGATTGCTCTGAACTAATTTATGAAAACGCCAAATGACAGAATATTGTGAAAACTTGTTGTTCTATCTGTAAGTTGATATCGACAACAAAAAACGACATCAATAAACCAATAAATAAGTAAGTAAGTTGAATTAAGCATAAAACATTTATGTCTCGTCTCATTTGCTTGGTTCATTTGTGAGTGAGCTAAGACTTCTCTCTCGTGGTTTTAGTTTAACGTTGCATTTGCGAACTGTGCCCGGAGTACGGGTTGATTTTATGTACCTTTGTCTTGTAACCGATAATGTTACTTTGCTACCCGTCGGCAATCGGGTACATCGGGCACTCACCTCGTTCACCTCGAAAACTCTGTCACTTTGAAAGCTAACCTATGGGTATGGTTTCGGATACGGTTTGTGCAATTGGAAAGAGACATTAGTAAACAAAATACATACATATTACTTAAAGGTGAAATGGAATGTTCATAATCGATTCGACTTTTATACTATTACGCACATTCATGGTAGCTTTGTGAAATGGCATTAATAATGATTGTGTAAGTCGGAGTAATGTATATTGATGCTTGAGAAATGATGTGAAACCGAAATTTTCTGTTTTCGTTCATTATTAGAAATAATGACATTATTAATAACCATGTAAGTGCCGAGCTAAAAATATGGCGGCCCAAACTCGTAGTGCTTCCATTAACAGACAGAATAGATTTTGCAATCAAAATCCACACCCAAAACCAAGCAGCACAGCCGACTGCGCAGCACACACAGCACACAGTCATTAAAGTACGACGGTATATGATGCCATATGATGATATTTAAAAAATGTATAGAGCCTTGCGGCCGAATCCGGGGCCCGATCACTACCAAATTTTAGAAAAAGTATTGTTTATTGGGTATACACATGTGTGTAAAATTTGAAAAAAATCGGGTAATTTTTATTTTATATTTGTATGGGAGCCCCACGAACCCGGGGCCCGATCAAGTTTTAAAAGATCAAATTTTAAAAGAAAGTATTTTCACCGGAAATACACATGTGTACAAAATTTCAGGAAAATCGGGCTTTAGGAAGTGCGTTAAAAATTGTTAATTAAAAAAAAATTGTATGGGAGCCCCCCGACCCCGGGGCCCGATCGTTTCAAAAATTTTACAAAAAGTTTTCTCCATCGGAGATACACATACGTATAAAATTTAAAGAAAATCGGGAACCCAGGGGCCCGATCACTTCCACTACAGAAAGTGTTGTCCATCAAAGATACACATGCGTGTAAAATTTGAAGAAAATCGGGTAAATTTTTTAAAAATTTTGTGGGACCCCGCGGCTCTAGGGCCACTGCAAAATTTCAATAAAATCGGGCTTTAGGAAGTTGGTTAAAAATTGATTACAAGATTTGGTGTGCCAGCCAGCCAGCCGGCCGGTCGCCACGGGCAAGTGGAGTTAATATAGAGAATTTAAAAATAATTTAAAGAGAATTTTAAGGCAAAACCCTTCAATTAATGCCAGAAGCTAAATATTTAGGGGTCTTGTTTGACAAAAAACTGACATGGAACCACCACATATCATATATTGCAAAAAAAGCTACGCATGTTTAGAAAAACGTAGGGAATAAACCCGCATATTATCTTATGGCTATACTAAAGCATAATTAGGCCCAGGATTTGGTGGCAAAAAACAGCGCAATCATCGACACGCCTAAAACTGAACAAAATACAAAGACTAATCTGTCTAATCCAACGGGTGCAGTAAAGAGCTGTACAACGGCAGCTCTGGAAAAATGCCTGGGACTTCCACCCCTGCACATACACATCAAAAGCGATGCTGGTTCAAGAGCCACAAAACTGAAAATTTTTGAGCAAATTAAAGCAAACAAACCAGGACACTCTAGCATCATAACCAAAATAGATTTGGAAAATGTAACTGTCCAACCATAAGACCTAACGCTAAAAACAAAAAATTTCAAAGACATTATTTGATTAAAATATCCGAACGGAATCAAGGTGAAAATATCATAAATACCCTGCCAAATCATTCATCCATCTGGTATACGTACGGTTCAAAAACAAACACAGGAGCAGGAGTATTCGGACCCAGAATTACACTACGAATACCGCTAGGTAGATCTTCCACAGTATTCCAGGCAGAAACTATAGCAATAGAAGCCTGCAATCTGGAATGTACTAAAAGAAGGTACAGAAAAACCGAGATCTATGTAATCTCAGACAGCCAGGCAGCACTGCTAGCACTAAAAGGTCCAGTCTTTCATTCTAAAACAAAGTGGAGCTGATTCTGCCGCTTAAAAGAACTGGCCAAAAACAACAAAATCACACTAATGTGGTCTCCAGGACACTCAGGCATATAAGGAAACGAGGCAGCAGACCTCTCTGCAAGAAAAGGCGCAGAAGGAACTTTTACTGGTCCAGAAACCAGCATTGCCTATTCCAAATGCCATATTAATAGCAAAATTAAAATTTAAAAAAATTCTAAAATAAAATATAGTCATATGGACAGGGCACTCATACTGGACCGCCATACACTAAGAACACTAGTCTGGTATTTGACAGGACATGGCCCATTCCATTGCCATCTTTTGAAAATAGGTAAATCCCAATCAGACCGCTGCCGATTCTGCAAAAAGGCAAAGGAAACGTCAAAACACATACTCTTCGTATGCGTAGTCCTCACCCAGAAAAGAATAAAACATTTCAAGACTCAAACAGTTCCCTGGCCGAATGCCAGATCAATGGCATTGTCAGATGTGGTGGCGTTCACGATGGAACTACCTAAGCAATCACATAATGTGGTAAAACATCAGGGATCATAATAGACCTTAAGGTCGCAGTGCACAAGGCTCTACAGCCCAACCTATTATCTATATATATATATATAAATGAAATTGACTCGGACCACTATCTTGTTGGTATGGTGCTCCGAGCGCGGATTGCATCATCACGAAAGACTGCATCCGCGAATTAGATTCGAGTCAACACGGCTACCCTTCGTAAAGAAGATACCAGAAATAACTATGGTCAAGCGACAGAACTTGCCCTAAATGCAGGGTGAGTAAGACCTGGGGCTGAGATGTCAGGCGTAGAAGAGAAATCGACACGGCTTAAAAATACTGTAATTAGTACTGCTGACTCCATCTTAGGCAGCAGTCGTAGAGATCGGATCGATTGGTTCAATGACGAATGTAAGCGAGCGACTGAACATAAGAATGTTGCGCACCACAGAGCAATGCAACAATCTCATAGAATGCGGGCACGCGAAGGTGAATATAAAGAGCTCAGAAGATATGTAAAAACAGTTCACCGGCGAAAGAAAGCAGCCTGGGAGAAGAATCTCGTCCGTGAACTAGAACAGTACAGAGAGCAAGGACCGCACCAGGCGTGGAAGTTCTACCAAAGAGTCCGCGGTATGAAGCAATATACACCGCGTTGCACATACTGCAAGGACAAAGAGGGTAATCTGATCACCGATCTTAAAGGCAGTTAACTGAGGAGTTGGAGGCTGTACCAATGACCGAAGATCATACTATGCAGCCGCCACCAAGCATAAACGAAATAAGCAAAGCGATAAAGCAACTCAAAAATCTGATGGGATCCCAGCGGAACTGATAAAATAGGAGGCCCTACATAACACCAAGCAATTCATGATATAATAGTGCAAGTATGGGAGGAAGAAGCTATTCCGGAAGACTGGCGAAGAGGCATCCAGTGCCCCATACATAAGAAGGGAGATATCACAAAATGCAGCAATTACGTTGTTGAATTGTTGAGTTCTTGAGTACCGCGTATAAGATTTTCTCCTCTATCCTTCAAGACAAGATAGCCCTATACACTAAAGTTATCATTAGTCAATACCAGTGTAGCTTCATCCCAGGAAACAACTGATCAGATTTACACCCTTAGGCAGGTGATGGAAAAATGTCTAGAGTTTCAGAACTTTTTATAGACTTTAAAGCCGCCTATGATAGAATAGCCAGAGTAGAACTTTATAAAGCCATGAGTGAATTCGGCACCCAAATAAACTGACACGACTATGTAGGTTGACCATGATGAATGTTATAAGCCAAGTAAAAATATCCGGATCACTATCAAACACAAACACATCTATAACGGGCTCCGACAAGGGGATGGACTGGCCTGCGTCGTCTTCAACCTGGCGTTGGAGAAAGTGATCCGAGACTCTGACGTAACGGCGGGAGGAACAATCCTCTATAAGTCCATTCAGATACTGACTTACGCAGACGATATTGACATCGTTAGTAGAAGCCGAAGAGCTGTACAGGAAACTATGTCTGGTAAACTATAGCAGCCGATAACAGCATGGAACCTGAAATACGTGAACGGTTGCTTAAAGCCAACAAAGCGTACTATAGTCTGTCAAGACTCTTCAAATCCAGGAACTTAACCTTAACATCCAGGCTGCTGATATGCAATCCTTTAACTATGTCTGGTCAACTGTAGCAGCCGATAACAGCATGGAACCAGAAATACGTGAACGGTTGCTGAGACTCTATAATGATGAGATCTACAAGCGTTACCGCGATGTCGACATCGTGAAGAAAATTAAGCTTGGTAGACTCCGGTGGGCAGGACACCTGGCTCGCATGAGCGAAGAGGATCCTGCTCGCTAAGTCCTTTGCGGTAGGATTTATGGAACACGACAGCGAGGCTGGCCAATCCTACGCTTGAAGGATGGCGTAGACCCTCAAAGACCCCCAAAAGACCCTCAAAATACCACCAAATGACCCTCAAAAGACTCTCCAAGAAGACCATACCGAATTTCATCGGTTGAGAAATTATTATTATTTTCGTAGTAGTCAGTCGTTTTTCGGAATTAAATTTTAAAATTTTTGTCTTTTAAATCATAAAAATTTAAAAGAAAAGAATCAAATTACAAATCATCATGAAAGGCCTGAATTGGAGGAAGTTACGAGGAACCGCAGAGAATCATCAAGAGCTCAATTTGATTCAAGATTTTTCGCTCATCCTTGGTGTAATGTTTGCCGTTGGAGCTTATCGGCTCGATAGTTGTGCGTGCATTTTTCGTTTGTTAGGCCTGGTACTACAAACGAATACGGTACAATTAACTGTCAAGTTGTGGGCCTTCAAGAAAGAAGTCAGCTAGTTCCTGAAAGACCGAATTTTTCAGTAGAGGCTCCAAGAACTTTCAAGGCTCACGTATGTCATTTTTTTTGTAATATGTTTTTGGCCAAGGCTTTTTGTAGTTTTCCTTGACCATGGTCCATTCATTAAAGCATTTGGACTCGCGTCGTTTTAGTTTCGTGAACGTTTTTTCCGCATTGCTTTTTTCAATGAATCAGGGAGAATTCCGAGAAAATAAAATTGAAATTTTGTAAATCACATTTCTCCGATTTAATTCTTAATTTTAATAAAGGGCTTAGCCCACCTTATTGCCGTGGCGCAAGTCATTCAGGGAGTATTCCCTTGGCAATAAGTTTAAATATATAAAAAAAAAACTTAGTTCCTGGATGCTAAATAGAAAATACAACAAAAGACACAAACAAATCAGTCCTAAGCATGACTAGAACAACAAATGCTTTAGATAAAAATAATATATGAAAGGGTAGAATACGCACAAAAAAAACATTCAAACCTACAAGGCACCAGGGCCAGATAGCATCCTTTCAGCAAATCTAAGTAAAATTACGGGACAATATTATGACAATACTACCCAAACGAACCTCAAAAGAACCCCAAATATTCCCAAATTTAAAGATGATTTTTTTTACCGTACTTACTTTTCTCCTCACCGCGCGCCTATAAAGTATAGTTTCACTTGTAACAAATAAATGTAAAAAAACTTCGTTTTTCGGGTACCTCCAAACTTTTATGCATAGGTACACCGAAACATGCCACACAGTCCTATAGTATTTGGTAATAATCGCCAAAATATCTGTTTTTGAGGTCGTGCTATTACAAAGTATTTTCTTTATTCCACGCTTATCACATCATCATCACACAACGCGGGATATCAAAATTGGCCCCTGACATTGAGCCGCTCAAAAAATTCCAGCCCTCTAGATCTTGCGAATGGTGGTTAAAAAAGACATAAAAAACTAGAAAATGGCGCGATTTCAACCTACCACAACAAGTGACACTCGTCATACGCGGAATATAAAAAATGCTATTTTGGACATAGACAGTCACAAAATTTCAGCTCTCTATAGGTCATGTGGAACATTGTAAAAAGGACTTCAAAGTGGTCGAAAATACAGACAAATGAAGGGGTCAAGTCAAGTTGAATAAAAGTTTTTAAAAATTTGTTATATCATAGAGCATTGCAATGAATGAAATAGTGTTGTTCAAACAAACAATCAAAACAAATAAATGCTTGTTTCGAATGTAAAACAGATTGAGATTCATTATTATTTCAAATTTAATATAAGAAAATAAACCATTTGGTTGCCTTTTTACAATTTTACTTTGATTTAACATTTCAAATAGCTCTTCACAAGTTCACAAAATGATCACAAACAAATTTATTGAAAGTTGGACAGGACAACGTTTGTCGGGTCAGCTAGTAATAATAATAATAATAATATGTAATAAGGTAATTTAATCGTAGAAAATTAAAAGCTTCAACAAATTTTGAAAATTATCCAACTTTTTCATCAAAGATCGATGGCAAAGAACTTTATGTTCGACAATTATTGTCACCGATATTGGCTATGCCAAGTCAATGGTCTATGCTAATAAGCCAAAGACTTTACACGACCTAAGGACCAACATTAAACGCCAATATCGCTCGTTTTATGCGAAATAAAAAATATTCGGCGCAACATACCTTTGCCTTTCTTTTCGCGACCATTCGATACGTGCGTGTTATATTTTTGCATACAATTGGTATGGATTCTTGCGAAAAAGTCCTGAAAAATTGGGTTCAGTACATGCACTCGCGCAAGCGTTTCCGTGGAGACATTACAATGGTCCTTTAACCCTAAATAATTTGATAAGTAAGTTGTTTTATATAAAAAAATAGAATGGGGCGCTCTTAATGATAACCCCATTATATCTGAGTGAATGTTTGGTCATATGACCATATTGCTGTTACTCTCGGCAAAGCTCATTGCCGCCGTCCAATTTGGATCCCGTAACGTGATCCTGTTGAAACCTTCTGTACCTATCAAAGGCGATGCCATCATATACAAGAAAAATCCGAGATTCAATTTGCGATAACAATTTCCATTGAACATAAAAAGCAATTTGAAACTCACTTAATCCCATCAATCGCAATCACACTCCCATAACATTAAGTAGTAAATAAATACTACAAAAATTGGATACTAACTGTAACCGTACACCTTGACAGAAGACGCATTCAAAAAAAAAACATAGATATATACTCGTAGATTCAATATTGAGGTAAGCATAATTAATTAGAAACAGTAAGTTAGCATTGGCTGACAGGTAGGAGATCTAAGCAAAAACTGGAACACAATTCAACAAATCAACGTAATATCTACAGCTAGACCAAGCTGAACACATGCGACAAAAATCTTGGTTACCATTGCGCAAGCAACATAGACATAAGTGTATATAATTATAATTGTAGTTAGTTTACAAGAAAGATTCAACGTATAAATTAAAAAAAAATTTCGCTTATTCTTTGTATTTGGTCTTTTGATGAGTTGCAACAAAACCCGAACAAGTTTTTCCTCTCGATTTAATTTTTTTTAAATCTTCCCAAAGATATTCAACGAAACTGGTAGTAAGAAAATTGGTTTCTTTCCCCTGTGGTGACGTTCCGGGCTTAGAAATCATGCTTACCTTCGAGATGTTCCACAAGCTAAAGGCTCCAGTTATATTTGGTTCTACAAGAGGTGAGAATACTTTGCTAAATGCCCAAGTCACGGATTCATATATGTATTACTGGAATAAACATTGCTATTTACACAGCAATTGGATGTTAGGGTTAAATTCCTAAATTTGATAAGTCTTGACAGACTAAAGTAGTCATTGTTTGTTAACCGCAACCGTGCGCGTATTTTCAGCTGTTAAAGTTAACGCGAGATAGTTAAGGATTTGCCCTACCTAAAATTCGATCTTATCAGTTATTGATCTGCCTGGGATGAAGCCACACTGGTATGGGCCAATAATGGTTTTAGCTCATGGTGTTATCCTGTCTGGAATGCTAGAGGAGAAAATTTTACAAGTGGTACTCAACAAAGTCATACCACGATAATTTATGCATGTTTTTATATCTCCTTTCTAATTTTTAAGCCTCTTCTTGGCATCGTTTCTTTCTACTGTTCTTGCACTATTAGTTAATGAATTGCTAGGTGTAATAATTAGGGGACTCTGTAATGAGCTGAGGTGGGATGTCATCTGATCCTTTGGTCCTATTATTTAAGCCGATGGATGAGGGATCCGCATTGTGATTGATCGGGAAACTACTGACTGCTCAAAACTTGGTTTCGGCCAGTAGCGCAACAATCAAGTTCGTGATATAGTGCTTGCTCTACCTCATAGTGGTGGTCCCCGGGCAATTATGTGTATAAATCTCTATATATGTAGGCTAAAACTGCAAGTGCGAACGGTCTAGCTTTTCTAGTCTAGTCCACAAATGGAAGGGACTTACAATTTAAGGCCGGATCCGAACGGCGAATTGAGAAGCTTTCCGTGACAAGGTATTACTCTCGGAACGTTTGTCACCCATTCGCGAGAGGTGGGACACCGTGAAAAATGCTTTGGGTGTTGCTGGGATTCGAGCCACGAACCTCCTGCTCAGCAGCCATGTGCACTTCCACTGAGCCACGGCCCATAATAATAAGTAATGATCGAATAATGACGACTTTTGGCTATTGTACCCGGACTAAGATTGGGTTCTGGAATGTGAGGACGCTCTTTTACTCAGGGAGTGAAGGACTTCAAAATGCCAGATTTCTTCAACTGGAACGTGAGTTTCTTCGATATACTGGGAGTAAGTGAAGTAAGATGGTTCGACGATGGAGAGTACCAATCCCCAACGTGTAACACTGTGCTACTCTACGGCAAACCGTCCGGCAGTCCCCGTGAATCTGGAGTGGGTCTGCTGCTAATGCCAACAGCATGCAGAGGCCTAATTTCCTGGCACCCACATAGTGATAGGATCTTATCGGCCAGATTTCGGACTAGAGTACGGCGCGTCACGATCATACAGTGCTACGCCCCAACGAATCCTTCGACTGAGGATGAAAAGGACAACTTCTATAATCAAATAAGCGCTGTATTCAACGCAACGTCGAACGGAGATATCGTCATCGTGATGAGGGACTTGAATGCCAAGGTTTGTAATGACAATGAAGGACTAACACATGTGATTGGGAAGCACGGCCTCAGCGAACGAAATGACAATGGTGAAAGATTTGTTGATTACTGCAACACCAACAACTTTGTCATAGGTGGCACCATGTTTGAGCATAAGACCTGCCACAAGGTCAGCTGGGTGTCAAGAGACAGGCAATCATCATCATCAAATCGAATATGTGGCGATCAGCTGACGTTTTAGGAGCTGGCTTTTAGACGTCCGAAACAGAAGAGGAGCCGACATGGGTATGGTACTGGATCAGCACCTTATGGTAGCTACTGCCCAGTTACGTACGGCATCCGTTCAAAGAATCCGCAATATGATCCGAATGCCTAAGTATAACATCGACCGCCTAAAGATCCCCTCAGTATGCTAACAATTAAGTGATCATTTATCATAACGTGACAAACGTAATTATATTAACAACCTTGCCTCAGAAGCAGAGGAAGCAGCGAGACGGTGCGATAGCAGAATCACCAAAGAGCTGACAGGTGGTCACCGCTCTAGCCAACATCCGGTGAAAGGCCTAGATGGTGCCGTACTCGTTTCAGATGAGGATCAGCTCAAGCGATAGAAGGAGCATATCTCTACGGCCCTTAACCGTGTATTTGCTAACGATATGCACCTGAATCAAACGGAGCTGCCGGAACTAACAATTTCCCGAATTCGCACCTCAACTCCCAGTAAAGATGAGATCGCTACCGCGATCAACGCACTAAAAAACAACAAGTCGGTAGGGCTAGATGGTATACCCGCAGAGATTCTGCGTGCCGCTCCAACGACATCAGCAGAGCTTTTATATCCTCTTTTAGAGAGAGCTTGGGAGGCAAAAAGTTTCCCCGACGAGTGGAAGAAGGGAATGATTGTCAAGCTCCCTAAAAAAAGTAGTCGTATGGAGTGCGAAAACTGGAGAAGCATTTGCGTTCTTCCTGCAGTTGCAAAAATAATAGCAAAAGTAGCACTTGAGCGAATTAAGGAACATCTGGAAGATACACTCGGTGCCGAACAAGCAGGTTTCCGCACTGGATCCTCCTGTGTAGACCACATAAACACCCTGTGGATCATTATTGATCAGTGAGTTGAATTCCGGTCACCACTGCACCTGCTGTTCATCGATTTTGAGAAGGCGTTTGACAGTGTCAACAGACAGTTTAGCTGGTTCGCCTTGCGCAGAAGAGGTATACCCGATAAACTAATAGCTATTATTAAAGTACATATGATGGCTCTAAATAACATGTCCTGCAAGAGGAAAGCTGTCAGAGGAATTCGAGATCCTAAGTGGGGTACGACAAGGTTGCATTCTATCGCCGATACTTTTTTTGTTGGTGATTAGCGATGTACTTCGCGCAGCTTTATCTAGTGGAAACGGAAAAATTCGTTGGACTCTTTTATCTCAACTCAAACATCTGGACTACGCTGACGACGTTTGTTTACTCTTACACAGAATTATGGAGCTGCACCAAATGACAACAAATGTGGAGAGGGAGGCAAATGTTGCGGGATTGAAGATTAATACTGCCAAAACCAAAACCATCAACCTCGGCACTAATTCAGTGACTCAAGTAAACATTGCATTGCAGCCGGTAGAGAGAGTAGAGAGCTTTCAATATCTTGGGAGTATTGTCTCGACCGAAGGTGGAACCGAACAGGACATTGTCAACCGAATCGGCAAAGCAAAATCGGTGTTTGGAATGATGTCCATGATTTGGTGAAGCAATGCGATCAGCTTAAACACCAAGCTGCGACTGTTCCGCTCAAATGTTGAATCTGTGCTGTTGTATGGGTGCAGCACTTGGAAGGTGACCGCTAGTATCACAAAAAGATTACAAACGTTCGTAAATAGGTGCCTACGGAACATCTTAAGGGTTTTCTGGCCTAACCGTATCTCTAACGAACCCCTTTACCAGAGAACGGGCCAGGAACCAATAGGCACAACCATCCAACGACGGAAGTGGCAGTGGATTGGTCATACACTCCGAAAAGGCGACAGTTCCATAGCAAACTACACAATGCAATGGAATCCGTTATCTCAGGATGGTAGAAGAACGGGTCGTCCGAGAAATACATGGCGCAGAACAGTTGAGGAGGAGTCACGGCAATTGGGAAAGAGTTGGAGAGAGCTGAAGCTCATTGCCAGGAACCGCACGCGATGGCGCGTAGGAGTAGTAGAGGCCCTAGGACCCACAAGGGGATATAGGACATAAGTAAGTAAAGTAGTGGATAGCTTTGCTAACTTCGTCTATGCTTAGCGGCGGCAGCATTGTTTTGTTCGTTGGTCAGTGGTGCAACCTCCAATTCATCAGTTAAATGGGCAATTAGAAGCTTGTGAAAGTTTTCTTCCACGCGCTACACAATGCCTTGGAGATCGGCGATCAGATTACCCCGGTACTGCGGACTTCCGTGCCTGTATTGTTCGAGTTCATGGACGAGATTATTCTCCCAGACTGATACAGTGAACTATTTTTTCATATTTTATCAGCTCTTAATATACTTCTTCGTGTGCCGGCGTTCTATTAGATTATTGCATTGCTCGGTTCCAATCATTCTTAAGTTTAGTCACTAGTCGCTAGAACCAGTCATTCCATAGAGTTATCTGCAATACATACTCAATAAAAATCAATTCAACTAAACAAGCAAACAAAAACGTTTATGAAAACTTTATTTTATTTAACAAACCAGCAAGACCAAACTTGACTGGATAGTCCGAAATTCACAAGAGACTTTTGCTCCTGGCCATCCTGAATTAGTTCTAATTCGTCGTCATGCACATAAAACGGCTTCATGAATTCTGCTCCCGTAGATGTTTTTTAGTACCTTCGATGACAGCTGTTGTTTAAATATCGTTGTAGCCGATTTTGACTGAAGGGAATGTTGGTGCTCCGTCGGCAATGATCCGCCTTGGTTTTCCAAAGATGGCTTTCTGAGTGCCTAATTTCTGGATTGCCTCCGATGAAGAGAGTGATTTGCAGGGATAAAGCCAAATAAACTTTGAGAACCCATCAACCACATTATACGTTTTCCCAGTATTCTCCAAATGTGGAATATGTCGCCTTTTTTCCCCTTTTCCGGTAGGACATGATGCACGCTATGCAATTCAGTATGTAAGCTTTAATTTTTTTCGACCTGTCTTTAATGAAGAATTCGCGCTTTACTATCTGATCGGTCTTATCAGTCCGAAAAAAACCCTGGTTATGGCACCGTTGAATCACAGCGATACATTTTGTTTACGGACCACCAGCAATATCTTGCCGCTATCTAGACTATACAGAACACAATCTTTGTGTTGTAACCACGGTGTTCCATTGTGTAATCGTACTGTTGTAATTGTAGGGCCCAGCTAGCTATTCTTTTTCTTCATAGTCGCGTTGAACGCTAAACAATCAGTTACGATCTTAAATCTTAGCCCTAGAAGATGTACTCTTAATTTATGCAGTGATCCTGATCATACAATGGAGAGGGCTTCTAACTCGTAACTTAAATACTTTTCTTCGTAAGGAGTAGTAGTACGAATAAAATAAAACACGGGATGAAATTTTTGGTCTACGTCATCTTTCTGTAACAAAATAGGAGCGATTCCAATATTAGATTCGTCGCAATGTAGTTTCGTTGCCGCAGGAGTGGAATAAATCCTTAACACTGTCACGAGTCCTAGGAACCTCTGAAGGCTTTTTTCGGAAATTTCTTGCATCGGCAATAAATAGCTATGGAAAGATTCACTACGTTTCTTTTTTCTTTCCAGTAGCATTCATTGGACCTGTGCCGAGTTGATCGGTTTTTTAAACTCTTGTTTCAAATAATTTTGCAGTTGTTCCCAGGTTTTCATTCCTGTTTTGGCACTTACGCTGTGTTTGGCCGTACCAACAAGTAGACGCTTAGCATAAACTAACTTCCGTATCGAATTCCACCCTATAGATCTGCCATTTCTTCAATTCCATTATCCATTGTTCCGCCTTTAAATTATCATCTCCACTAAACTTATTCAAGGATTCCTTAACATCCTTAAAAGCGAATACAACATTCGGAGTACATCTACTTTCCATTGTTGCCCTCATCTTTTGATTTTCTCTTCTTAATATTTCAATCTCTTTTTGTTCGGTATTAGGCCGCTCAAAAAAATCAATTGTTTTATGCGCTGTTGCGCGTCTGGTCGATGATGCACCATCATTTCAACCAGCGAAATTGAATTGATCCTTTTTCTGTTAAAAGCCTTGATTAAATTTTCGATCGACTCATACGATCGCTTCGTGCTATTCGACTTCTTAACTCCTCGTTTTCCCATTGTATCTACCACAAATGTACTTGGGTAAAATAATAAAACTACCTAATTTACCGTAGTGCCTTTTACCGCTGTAGGTCCAGTTAGCCACGTTTTTTTAATCTTCACGCCCAACTCTAATTCAATATATTGCAATTGCTGTTTAATGACAGTGTTAGCAAATAAAGCAATTCTGCTAACACCCGGTTGAGCCCCCATGAGGAGCTATCAGCAATGGATACTAAATAAAAATCAATTCTACAAAACTAAAACGTTAATGAAAACTTTATTTTTTTAAACAAACCAGCAAGACCAAACTCGACTGGATGGTCCGAAATTCACAAGAGACTGATGCTCCTCGTTTTTCACTGGACCGCTCCGGATGATGTGCTGCCAAGGTTGTAGTGTACCTACGCCAAAGGCACTCATACTGAACGAGCTGAGTCCCTTGATGTCAGATCTCACCAAGGACGCGTTGGTACTACGGGAGTTGGCTGTACCCGCAGATAAGGTTGATCTCCTTGGAGGTTAGCTGAGTCTGGGCCAACTTTTGCTTGAGGACCCGGTTTCGTTCTGGGTTTGACCTACGTAGTGGTTTACGGTTTGCTCTCGAAGAGAGGATCGCTAAATGGAAATAGTTCATGAGCATGCTTAATGGCGAAAGCTAGGCAAGCAGGGTTCGTCCCACTCAAAGAATGATGTTATGTCAGCTCTATACAGCGAGCGTGAGTTCCTTGAGAAAACTCTTGAAAACGGCTAAACGTTAACGTTTCTGTTGGTCGTCGCCTTGAATCAGTGTTCCGAGGCTGATTTGGGGTTCCGTAATAATAGTTTCTTCGAGCGAGGTTATTAGCCTAGCAAGTCCGGCTTTTCCATTTTTTTGGGGGAAATTACCGCCTGCCACCACGTGGAGCTTTGAATGAACGTTCATAAATATGTACTTGCTACATGTTATAACCACTATTCTGCGTAGGTTGACCGCCAAGATCCTATCTTAAGATTATAAATCGCGGATCCGAAGTAAAAACTTCACAACTCAGCAAAATACGACTTTTCAGTGGAGGCGTATAGGCATTTTAGAAAATTCTTAACGAAAACCGAAATATGAAAAAGTTCGTGCTCAGTTTTACAGTAAGCATTGCCGTTCTCGTTACTTTCATTTATTTACTATGTTTCAACAAATATTTTACATTAAAACATCCGGCATGAACGCTCAGTGTTTTTCCTTTTAACCACTCCACCTACCCACCGGCTTCTATTAATTCCACAAATATATTAGTAAATTCATAGTCTACAATACATTCAGGTACAACATCCATACCTAACCAAATTGGCAGGTGGACAAATATTATGTTCGTAGGAATTAACAATCTGTGTGGTGACAAATATTTATTTTTATTTTTCTACAATGGCAACAGAAAAGAAAACCTCTATTACATCCCAGTCTCTATTCAAAGTGGAAATGACTCATTTGGGACACAGTCGAAGGTGATTTATGTATGGATATATGTATGTATAGTTAGCAAATAATGTTTTGTTATTGTTCAGGTATATTTTTTTCATAGCAAGCGTCTGTCCCCTGACGATGAGGAACAGCGAATAAAATAAAAAATGTAGTTTGATGAGCTTTCAGTTTGTTGTTCCGTTTCGCTACTCGCTGCGATGCCGCTTTGGATTTTGTTGATGGCGTTTTTGTCTTTAGCACTTTGGTTTTCTTCTTAAATTTTTTCATTGACTTTGCTGCGTGACATTGCGGTTGGGATAGAAATATCAGGTCTTAATTAAAAGTGACGAGCTCAATATTATTACGTCATTTTATGGACTTTAAATTGATAAAACATATTTTTAAATACATACATACATATATGATTTACAAAACAAAATCACTGCGTCTATATGACATTGCATAATCAATTTATTTAGTTGCGTAAAATTAGTTTTCATATCCTAATGAAACTAGCGAGCGACTGCTTTGTGTTTCATCCCTCTCAATAAAGCTCTCAACCGTACCTATTGCTTCTATTTTTAGTGTACTCTCTCGTCATTATAATTTCCTGATATAAATTCTTCTTTTTCACGCTTTGTGGGGCAAGCAAACAAGCAATGGACAAAAGAGAAAGGCGTAAACGAGTACGACGACAGCTACGAACTACGAATGCTCAGAGTGTTATATCATGCCGTAAATACTCATATACCTATACTTAATAGCTGTATATACTGTTCGTGATACAGGTCTACATACTAAAAATTGATTATTAAGTGACCTCCTGATATAAACGGAAAAAATGTGGTGTTGCATTATTAAATTCTCTATATTAACTTCGCGAGCCCGTGTGTTTGTTTGTGGCTTGTGATCAATTGTTAACCCACTTCCTAAAGCCCGATTTTATTCAATATCAACACTTTTTGTAAAAAATTTGGAAGTGATCAGGCCACAGGGCCTAAGGGCTCCCTTATAATTTTTTGGAGTTCACTCCTTAAGAATCGATTTTCATATACAGGGGGAGTTTTGTAATAAATTCCATGCTTCTATCCTGAGAACGGTGCTAGATAGGAGAAAATGACTTTTAATGAAATTTGTTAAGGGTCAAGGGGGCCGTCTGGTGGTGACCTTGAAACTTATTAGTTTCGGAGATATAGATAGATAAAAAAATAATAATGCATATGTAATTTGAAGAAAAAAAATTTAATATAGATACATTTACTGAAGATTCCGGCCACATCTGTAAAAGAAAGTCGTGTTGCGCCCACACCTCCATTTTTTTATTAATTTGTTAAAAGTAAATACTTTTTGCTCACAAAATTTTTTTTGTGAAGTGTATGATTTCAGAGATATAAAAAAAAAAGCTGAAATTTTGTGAGCCGCTATATCTTACACCGCATTTTGCGTGTGACGCGTGTCACGCGTCGCGTGTGGCGTGGAAAAGTGGAACTGGTATATGCAAGCTTCTAGTAATCTGAATTTGATGAGACTTGTTTTAAAACCATTCTTAAGGAGTAAACTCCAGTCGCGCGTCAGAGCTGACACGCACATTTTTTTAAAAATTCACCCGTTTTTATTCAAACTTTGCACAATCTACTTATAGGTTGCTTATAAAATCGATATATAGATAATTTTTTTTAAATGAACTCGTAATTCTCAGTCTACTTCAAGCCATACATCAGTCTGTCATTTATGTTTATTGATTGTAAGACAGTGCCACGATTATAAACGTTACACAAATACCTCTTTCGAGTACGAAATGTAATTTCAAATTTTAGATTTTAATAAGTTGGCAAAAGCGAATGCATCCACACCAAAACGCCGACGAGCAACAAGTAATCGGTAACCCTCTAGTATGCAAGATCAACTGCAGAACGTCTACACTAGAATTTAATTAATAAGTAGATACGCACATTTTGGCCTTATTTTATTTATATCATCATTAATGGCCATAGTCCATTTTATAAACTTGAAGAAAGCCTAATGAAAGTTATATTTTATTGTAAATTAATCGTCTTATGTGCTTGGTTTATAGAACAGTAACCGTCAGCGGACGGTCCATGCTTTCGTCTAACTTTATGTCTGCTTTTTACATGTTTTTCTAGAGCGAACAAATTACCGATTATGTATTACTAAAAAGCTAATAACAGGCAATTTACAAGGCAACTAAAATACTTCCTTACTTTTTAAATTCTCTATACGGGTGGCTGAGACCAAGTGTTACCAAATGAAAACGCTGTAATTTTTTTAATTTTGATTATTTTTTATTGAAATTTCGTGGAATATGTTGAAAACATATTACATTTTATGAAAAACATGTTACTGCTCGATATGACCTCCTTTGGCTCTGATTATTTGATTCAGTCTTCCATAGAAAGCATTGCATTGCATTGCAATGATCGAACAAGAGCTGACTTCAATGCATCAACACTTTCGTATTTTTTAGTGGACACCTTACTCTCCAAAATGGATCATATGGAGAAATGGGATTCAAGTCCATCAAGAGTGCGTCCATCTGCAGTCACTGCAGTTCAAACCATAACATAAGCTGGTGATTGCTTGCGCATAACAACTCTTGTGTCCAAATTATCGTTGGACTTGTGCTCTAACCAAACACGATCATTTTGTTTATTCACATACTGTTGAATGGTGAAAATTTTCTCATCAGAAAAGACAATTTTTGGAATCTCATCACGTTCGGCAAAGGCCTTCAATGCTCGTGTTTTTCAAGCCTAATTTTTTTTGTGCCTCCGTAAGATCTTGAGCAGTAACATGTTTTTCATAAAATGTAATATGTTTTCAACATATTCCACAAAATTTCAATAAAAAATAATCAAAATTAAAAAAATTACAGCGTTTTCATTTGGTAACACTTGGTCTCAGCCACCCTGTATTAACTTCACTTGCCCGTGGCAAGGATGTCGGGCGTCGGTCGTCGGTCGTCGGTCGTCGGTCGTCGTGGAATCTTGCGATCAATTTTTAACCCACTTCCCAAGGTCCGATAGACAACACATTCTATTAAAATTTGAGGCCCCTCGGGCCCCGGGGTCGGGGGGCTCCCATACAAATATTTTACAAAATTTTACTCGATTTTTTTCAAATTTTATACACCTCTGTATCTCCGATGGACAAAATTTTTTGTAAAGTTTTTGGAGTGAACGGGCCCTGAGGCCCAAGGGGTGCTCATATAAATTTTTTAAAAATTAGCTCGATTTTCTTCAAATTTTTAACAAATGTGTATCACTGATGGACATAACTTTTTGTAAATTTGTTGGAGTGATAGGGCCATGAGACCCGTGTGGTGTCCATGTAAATTTTTTAAAAATCAATCAATTCGAAATTCCGGATTTGATTTTCTTCAAATTTTAACACATAGGTACCCTCTCCTATTAGAGAATTTACATGAAAAATTTTAATTTTTATGGGTTGTTTTTTCTTTAGTCTCTTTCATATACATATACATATACTAAAATACTTCCTTACTTTTTCTTTTGTCTCTATCATATACAGTCATTTCTAAATTAAAACAGGAAATTCCCAAAAAAATTGACTATAGGACATAGAATAGAGCTAGATGATGAAGGATATAGAAGATGGGGACGTTAATCATATTGCAGTCCACAAAAAGTTTTGTATGAAAGAGCAGAAGAGGACGGAGAGAACATTTTAAAAATTAACAAAAATATATTTATAAATCTAACTATTGGGGAAATACCATCTGGCCCAGCGGATTTGTGAGTGTTAAGATCGTTTAAAACGCTACCAACATTCATGAGTACGAATGAATATCTGTCTAATAGAGTGTTAAATACTCTGAGGTGGAGGAGGCAGCAATGCACAATCTGGAAGCGTGGAGCTAGCTGTGAAATTAGCAGCAGCAGCAGCAGCAGTAGAGTTGACAACTGAGATGTCATTATAAATGCACGTTGGAATCGACAACGAGGATGTATTTTTGATTCTTTTCCCTAAAGACCAAAAATTTTTACCTCAATTTGACTCGCCGAAGATGGACATTGTAATTATTTCTGGCTCGTTTAAAATTTGTTCGGTTTTTGTCAGTGTAAAACCGAAAGCATACCTCTCTAATCCTGGAAGCCTCTTTCAAGCTCGAGTTATACCCTCCATCTTCCTCTGATTTAACAGACTTATTCCTGGAAGGGATAAAGTCTCTCGTACCAAGAAGGATGATATTTGTGATTGCATTAGCGGCGGCATCCACGTTGCTATCGCGAAAACACAGCGACCAGTTTAGTCTCCCAAAGAAGTTGTTAAGGCCGTCCCAATAGGCTTTCTCGTATTGCAATACTGTTTTTAGGGAGTTTTTTCTCTAACCACGTGGTTTATTAACGAGAAATTAGCTGATACTATACAATGGTCAGACGAGCCTGGAGGCGATAATACATTGACGGAGTAATTATCAGGACGAGAGGTAAGGAACAAGTCAAGGTTGTTCGCGGAATGATTTGCAATGTCAGGTATTCTTGTAGGCTCATTTACAAGCTGAGTAAGGTAATAAACCCCGCGAATAACTCGACACACCTTCCTTCGGATGTTGTCTGGCCAGAATGGCGAAGCCAACCAGAATTGTGTACATTAAAATCGCCCGCAATAACGATTTTTACGATGTTTTGGGACAATTCTTAAGATTTAATTATTGAATCTATAGGCCATGTGAAAGTTAGTCAAAAAGAATAAAAACATTTTTACATGCATCACACGCGCCAGACGTTCCTTGCGAAACGTGTCGCCCGAGTTACGTACCGAGCAGCGGTACAATTGAAAACACAAGTTGTACTTTCGACGTTACAAAACAGAGTGAAGTTTATTTTTCATAATTCTTAAATTCTTGGTTTACAATTTGTTAATTTTGCATTTTAGTATTGCAACACGGGACTAAGTTATATTTTCTTTATTTCTAGGAAAAAAGGTGTGCATGTTGCAATACTGATTTGTGGGAATGAATTTATTTGTTTCTTGGAAAATGTGCTATCGAAAGGAAATGCTTATTTTAATTACAATGTTGTGTGTGCTTATATTTATGTGTATTATGTGTATTAATGTTGCTGTTGTGCTGCGGGTGTAACTCCCGCGGGAATTCAGAATTTCCGCGCGAGACTCATTTCTCTAGGTCGTGTAAAAGTTCGTTAAAAAGGACCTCAAAGAAGTCGAAAAAAATAAAAAAAGCTACACGCGACTCAACACAGACGTTTCATGCGATATCTTAGAAACAGCCACTTAGCTCCTCACAAATTGTTAGTTCTCTAGGTTGTGTGAAACGTGGTTATAACGGGCCTCAAAAAGTGGGAAAACCCTCACATGCCTCACATGCGGCATTTTAGAAACGCCCTACGAGACTTAGGTGCTCATCTCTCTAGGTCTAGTGAAAGGTGGTAAAAAGGACCTCAAGGAAGTCGAAACAAACCGACAAACAGAGCTCACGTCAAGTTAAATTTTTTTTTTAAATAGCCAATGCACTGCGACTTTTAAATGCCTATTGTGCTAAAAGAGTAATTGATAAATACGGAGAGCGCTAACGCTTTTCTTATGAAATTGAGTACTTTTCTGGTGCTCAAGTTGTTAAGTTTTACTGAAGTTATGACAACCAACGTACTAACGGCAGCCGGTAAAAAAAACCACATTATTCCAAGAAGGACTGCTTACCAACCGGTTTATTGTAAAACTAAGCCTTAGAAAAAAGCACGGTCGTCCTTACCTGAGGTGGATACTGAAGAACCGGAATTTTAATTCAATTCTTGTCGAAATTTTTCAGAATATTAGATCTGTTCTCGTACATAAAATGATTACTCGTAAAAGAGGAAATTGATATAAAAATCTCTCACAAAGAGCTTCGTTAAAGTCTGCAATTTTATATTTAAAATGGAAGAGAGAGGAAGTCACGTCATGGTATGTTAGGTGTACTATTTCAATAAAAAACATTCACGAATTAATTAGTTTTAATCTGTTTGACGTTTTCTCATAACAGTTATTACTCTCGGAAGTTTGATAGACATTCGCGGGAGGTGGGACCGCAAAAAGCTGTTGAGTGTTTTTCTGGTATTCGAATTTGGAGTCTCCCGCTACGAACTACTTAGTAATCAATGAGCCACGGCATCCACATGCTACCCCTAGTAGGAAATAATTTCATATGGTGGTGAAAATTTTCCTGTAAAACAGATTACCATGGGCTTAATTACCTGCACCAAGCAAAACCGATCCAGATTGAGCTGTTGTTGACCTTATTCGAATAGTCCAATTTTATTCGCACTTTCTTAGTTTTTCTCTCTCCATAGTTCTTGTATAATGATTGTTCATTAAATACTATATTTATGCGACTAAGTTACAGTAGCTTCTGTCTGATTTTTCTGATTTTTCAGCACAGTGTAGTAGTTTTTAAAAATAAGTCTTGGAGACTAAAATGTTTATTAAGCTATTTGAGTAAATAAAGTAACTTATGTCAAAATAAGCATCGGTTTGCAATCCACTCAAATTCGTAAAGTAGCTTATGTTACTTAAGCTATTTTACTAAATTGAGTTTTGTTCTATATACATGTTTTAACGACATAAGGAACAGTATTATTCAAGATGAGAATAAATCACATAAGCTATTTTAAAAAATTCTAAATTTGTCAAAACCACTATTATGTATTTCTGTGATTACTTTGTTATTTGTTTTCGTAGAAATGCGAGACATGTAAAATAAATTTGTTTTTAAAAATTTGCAATGTGATAAGGTAATAAGCTACTTTAAGTTATTGCCAAAGATATAATGCAGAAGCGGGTGTACTATAGCCTGTAACCTTCCTCCACTAGCCAAAATAATAAAAATCATCAGACAAGAAGCAGAAAATGAGCCAATACCCTGTACTATGTTTATGCCCTTAACTATTCTGGCATCAATTTCTGTGCTCTTTGCCTAACATTATGTGCGTTGAAATTTTAATTTAGACAGCAAAAACAATATTCAATTTATTGTTGCTGTTGTTGTTTTATAGTATAAGAATTATCGTACCAAACAATTCATATCGTTTTATCAATGTTGATTAACTGAACTAAGAGCTTGTCGCAAGAAAGCGATAGAATTGCGCATTCCTGTGGGCTTAATGGTGTACTAGTTGTCTGGAGTTATGTCACGAGTAGTGTGGCTGGGTTGAAGGATTCGGAGTGAGCCTGACTATTTCTATTGAGCACTGTCTGTTGAAGTAGGGATAAGATTGTCAATTAGCCCATACCCAAAAAAGGCGAGCCGTCGTCTCCTTCTTAGCACTTACATCCATTCGTTCCAAGGTCATGGAAACGCTGATCAATTATCAGCTTAAGATATATCTTAAAACCAACGAAATCCTTAGTGACCGGCAGTATTGATTTCTTGGGATACGTTCTACTGGTGATTTGATGGTATATCTCACCGAACAGTGGAACCAGTCTTTGCATCATTTTGGAGAAAGCCAACGTTCCCCAGGGCTCTGTTTTGTCCCTCTCTTCCTCATTTTTATTAATAATCTCTTATCTGTGACTTTTAATCCAATTCAGTCTTTCGCCGACGACAGCACTCTCAGCTTCTCATATAAGTTTGAGAAACGTCCATCCACTTCTCATGTGGAACTTAAACAACTACGCATGCTAAGCACGTTAAATTCTGACCTTGACAGCATTATACATTGGGGAGAAATCAATCGAGTAGAATTTAACGCTTCCAAAACCCAATGCTGTCTCCTGTCGTCCAAGCGAATCCTAAATCACATGCCATTATCCATGAATGGCACTTGCATCGAGGAAACTGAAAATCTCGCAATTCTCGGTATGTGTATTAACGACAAGCTTCGTTGGAATGACCACATATTTACCGTCGCTAAAAATGCTGCGAAATATTTAGGTTATCTAGCCCGGTGCAAGAAATGTTTTACTCCCTTTTGATCTGGCTAGCATATACAAGGCTTTTATTCGCCCAAAACTTGAGTACAATTGCCATATCTGGTCTGGTGCGCCTAAGACAACTTTACAACAAAACCGCGCGATAAAACTTATCGGTGACGAAAATATAGCGAAATCAATAGATTCGCTTGAACACTGCAGGAACGTTTCTTGCTTGTCACTGTTTTATCGCTTCTTCTACCAGTGGTGCTCAAGAGAAATAGCCAGCAGCATGCCACCTCTCCTTGAATACAACCGCAATGCTCGTGGCGCTCTAAATGCTCATCAGTTTACCCTCAAGCCCATCTTCGGAGGTACAGATAAATTTAGGGATTCGTTCTTCAGCCGTACAACACTTATGTGTGCTCTGCCACATCACTATGATTCACAGGCATTCAAAACTCAAGCTCATATACATCTCCTATTTTTTCCTCCTCTTCATTAACGCCCACGCTGTGCCAAGCATATAGCCGAGCCTTATAAGGGTGCGTTATACATAAAAAACAGGAAATAGGTTTTATCGGCAGTTTGAAATACTTCCCTAGTAGAATTTGGAATTTACGCTTCTTCTGACCATCAGTTATAAGTGTGTGTCGACTGCAACACTTTACGAAGCAGCACGTCTGCTGCCAATAACCGACCACTTGTTCCAAATGGCGAGGAAATTCGTCGACGGATTGGAAACTCATCCAAGTCCTGTGATGCAAAGACTGAGAAGCGAAGTTTTTCTTATCCTTGTTTCGGTTGCTGGTACTCGGAAGCAGATGAGTTCCGTTTTGTTGGCGTTGATCTTCAGTCCCCACTTCAGGAAGTACTCCCAAAGATTTCGTAGGTGTTCCTCCACTCTTCGGGCAGCTATCTCAGGAGTGCGGGAAACGGCATACGTGATGGAGTCATCCGCGAAAAGCATGGTCCTTGTTCCAGCTGTATTGGTGGGTTGATCCGCCGTGAAGATGCTAAATAGGACTGGTGCAAGTCTGGAGCCTTGGGGAACTCCGGCATTAATCCTTTTCCTTGTCGATGGGCTGCCATACAACTGTACAAAAAAGACCCTGTGAAAAAAAATTTTTTTTTAATTATTTTCACAATATAATTGGGGAAACCAAAACTAATAAGGTTGTACAGAAGTTCGTTTGTCCAGACGCTTTCGAAAGCTTTTTCGATGTCTAACAAACAGGCTACTGTACTACTTTTGACATTCAGTCCTCGAGTGACGTTACTGTGAAGCTTCATCAGAGGGTGCATCATAGAGTGCTTTTCTCGAAAGCCGAACTAAAAGGTAGGAATAACATTTCTTTCCAAGCAATACGCATTGATCTTTTTACGGATCAAAGACTCCAATACTTTACTGATACAACACAATAAAGCTATGGGGCGGTAACCAGTTACACTGGAGCTGTCGGTTTTCTTCGGTACTGGTACTACTTTGGCTACCTTCCAGTTGTCTGGAAAGTATCCAAGTATGATGGTTAACATCAAAATTGCCATACCCGGCAGCTTTTTAAGCAGAAAATTTGAAATCCCGTCAGTGTCCGATGATTTTTTAGAGTTTCCACTCATAATTAAATCACTGACAACAGCTGTCCCGGTAAACATATCCACGTCTACGGGTGCGTTTGCGGGATTGTCTTCGCAAAGGCTTCGGCCTTTTCAACAGGACTGGATGCTACTAGCTCTCCAAATGTGATATTTTCTGGAATAGAAATACGTTTTCCGATCACAGAATTCAGCTTTTTAAAAGCATCCGGGCCTGGTTTGATGTTCTGAAGTCGTTTGGTCAGTTCATCTTCCTGGTAACTTCGCACAGCTTGACGAAGCATGATTACTGTACAACGCAGTTGCGAAAATACAGACTGATATTCGTCATTAACAGTGTTGAGTGTCCTGTTGAAGATCCTCTGAAGGCGTTTCCTTAGCCTTTGCTTGTGAGCATATATTGCCTGAATATTCTCAGAAAGATGTTGAAAGCGATCCTTGCTAGAGCGAACAGTTTTCTGCCGATCTATGGCTGTATTCACTGAAGTCTCGAAATTTCTGATAGCATCATCAATTTCACTATTCTCCAGATTTCTACATGCCGCTGAAATTTGAAGTCCAGATTCGACTTCTGATCTAAACCGGTTCCAGTTTATTTTCGTAAAGTTAATGTGTAGTTCAGGTGTTGGGGTAACTTGCTGAATTTGCTGATTCAACCTCACTCGAAGCTCTATGGCCAAATGATCCGAATCACTATCATGTGCAAAACGGGAATAATTCGTTATTTCTGGCAGAATGTTGACGAAATTTGTCGTTGCCAAGAAGAAATCCAGCATGGATGGTGTCCGAGGATATGTCTTTCGGGGCTATGAAACAACAGCCAAACCACTGATTTCCACCTTTTCGCCTGCCATAGTGTCCCTAATAAGGACCGCCGTCCCAGAGTAATTACTACTTTTGTCGAGCCTGTGGATGTTGTATCCGTCTGGACTGAATAGGTTTCTTCCTGTGAGATTTGTTTCCTGTAAAAGAAGAATGTCAGGTTTATTAGTTTTAATAAATAATTTTAGTGTGATACGCCTAGCTAACGAATGAATAGAGTTCACATTATATGCGGATATACTTATCCTGCTTATTGTGAACATAACTCACAAATAAGTCGACCCAAAACGATTGTTTTGGGCCTGTCATCAAGACTGCTATAATTAGCAGGCACGACTTCTCTGCAAATTTGTAAAGAGGTCAGCTCCAAATAGCCTTTCCGTATCGTCGAAGATGTTGGCTTTTCCGGTAGATGGTACAGGTTTAACGGCTGGCTTTTTTACTGGTTTGCTGTTTGATGCTGCATGGCTGCTTGTTAGAGGCTTGCTGCTCGTTGCTGGCTTGCTGGAAGTCCCCATAGCAGCTATACTAGCAAAACTTACTCCCTTTACTATGGCTTTTGAAGCAGACATCTGGGCGAATTTATGTTGTTCCTTCTTCTTTTGTGCGGTTTTAAGTTTTTCAGCAATCTTTTCCTTATATTTTGGACATCCTTTATAGTTTGCAGGATGTCCATTTTTCTGGCAGTTTGTGCAGAAAACGTTGTCGTCTTTTATATTGTCTGCATTTCTTGGGCATTGGCCAGGCAAGTGCTCATCTTTGCACTTGACGCATCTGTATTTCATGCCGCAGTTGCTTGCGACATGTCCAAACTTTTGGCAGTTTCTGCACTGCGTAATGCCTGCCGGTTTAAGTTTTTCCCAATGCACCAACTGGTTCATCAGGAGGGTTTTTGAGCAAACTGCTGCCTTATCGCAGTTCTTCTCAAGCTCGACAATGAAATTGTTAAACTTCCTGTCGGTCCTCTGAGATTTGAAGGGTTTGACCTCCAGAACAGGGATACCTTCTGCCGCTAACGCATCCTTGACATCATCAATATCGAAGGAGTAGTGTATGCCTCTTAGGACCAACATTTCTTTTCGGTCATCCTTAGCAGTGTAGGTGTTATGTTCAGTCTTTCCCGATTGTAGGAATTTTGTTTTTGAATTTTTTTGTTGCTGGAGCGACAGGTGGTGGTGTCTTCTTAGTGACAATTTGTGCCTCTTTTGCCTTGGCTGTTTTGTTGTGAATCGTCGCCTGATATAGAAAACCTAGTTGCTTCACTTTTTGGCGCAAATGACTTTTTGATGCTACCTTGTTAGCGCACTCAGTAAGCGCACCCTTATAACAAGCCTCGTAGATCCTTGATATATTAAAATCAGCTAAAAATAATTTTTCTTATATATTGTACTCCAGTGCAATCAAGATCCATGGAATACTCGCAACGATCAAATTATTGCTTGCTGCCATCTCTATGACTCGATGTCCATTGTCATTAGTGTTCTCGTATAAGCTATGGGTGCCAATGTACTGCCTGAATACTGGCTCCCTACCTATTTTGGCATTCCTATCCCCCAGAATGATTATTACGTCATACTGAGTACAGGCATGAAGTTCCCGTTCGACTGATTCAAAGAATTCTTCTTTTTCATCATCTGGGGAATCCTCTGTAAGTGAGCTAACGTTTATGAGGCTTATGGTTTTAAATCTGTTCCTCATGCGAAGGGTGAATAGCCGGTCATTTACTGCTTTAAAACCGATAACGGTGGGTTTCATTCTTTTGCTGACTAGAAACCCAACCCCAACCCATGATGTCTTGCATGTGGGTGTAATATATGTTATATTCTGATTTTTGTAAGACACCCGTCAACCGCGTTTCCTGAGAAAATACTTAAATCGCTTAGCTTTCGTTGCCGTGGTCGTCGTCGTTAATCAGTGTATCCGAGGCTGATTTGAGGTTCGGTATATTTTTTAGGGGCGAGGTTATTGGCCTCGGGTCAAGCTTACTTTAAAAGTTACTTCGCTTTTCCTGAACTTGAGGAAAATTACCAGCTACCATCACGTGGAGGTTTGATCGCACTTCCACCAGTCCGAGAAAGTTGCGGCAACATGCATATCTGAAGCATTCTGTGTTATTCGCCCCACTCTGATGACGGCTGCCCGCCTGAATTTAATTTCATTTGGCTCAAAGTCAAAGTCCGTAAGCATGACATTCACTACCGCTTCATATGTATACAGAAGCCCTAATTTAGACAGTGTCTCAAATTGTTATGAGTTAGGTGCACTGTTTGACTCTATCACTAGAATTTTATCACTTGATCCATTTTCTGAAATCGTAATTACGGGAGATTTCAATGTACACAATTTTAGTTGGATTCGCCATTCAGACTTAACAATACTACAAGGAAAGGATATTGAGTTATTTGCTTATTTTAACAATCTCACTAAGCTTGTGAATGAGCCCACTCGAACTCCAGACATTGTAAGTCATACCGCTA
Organism: Nephrocerus scutellatus; assembly: GCA_947095585.1. Taxonomy (NCBI): domain Eukaryota; kingdom Metazoa; phylum Arthropoda; class Insecta; order Diptera; family Pipunculidae; genus Nephrocerus; species Nephrocerus scutellatus. The sequence goes on from OX352763.1 coordinate 94,602,875, forward strand.
ATACCCTTGACTTGTTTCTTACCTCTCTTCCAAACAAATACACCGTCAGTGTATTATCAACTCTAGGCTTTTTAGACCATTGTGTTGTATCAGCTAATCGTTGTCAAACCACACAGTTAAAGAGAAAACACCTAAAAGAAAAGTATGGCTACACGAGAAAGTCGACTGTGATAGATTATCATTCCAGGACAAAGTGTATCAAACCGAAGGAAAATGCTTGGTATAACTTAAGCTTCAAAGAGTCTTCTAGAAACCGGCAGTTATGCTTTCGGTTATATAAAGAAAACCCCACTGTGGAGAACCGAACCAAATTTAGACGAGTCAGAAATGATTGCAATGCCTACCTTAGACGAGCCAAGTTCGACTATGACCAGAAGCAGAGACAAAAATACTGTAATGTCCCAAAGAAGTTTACTTTCTTCGTGAAACGAATTAAAAATTCGGTCTCGTCTTCAATTCCAACGCTCATTCACAATGGCATTCCAACTGTCAGCTCTATAGACGAGACCAATATGCTTGCTTCACATTTGGCAGGTAGCAGCTCTACGCTACCTGATAGCACTTTATCTCCGCCTGCTGGGCCTGATGGTATTCCCGCTATAGTTTTCAAGAGGTGTTCTTCAACGTTGGCATTGCAACTGCGCAGGCTTTTCTTTTTCTCCTTCCTTAGCGACCAAGATTACGGTTTTCGTAGGCAACGTTCTACAGGTGTGCTGATCGCTTATCTCGCTTAAAAGTGGAACTAGTCTATTCACAAATTTGGTGAAAGCAAATTTGTTGCCTCGATATTTCAAGGCGTTTGACAGAGTCTAGCATCAAGCTCTTTTGTCGAAAATGAATGCATATGGAATTGAAAAGGCGCAGCTCGATTGGAATAGGAACTACATGTCTGACCGTTCAATCCAGGTCGTCTTGGACGGTTTCAAATCCAATGTTCACCGCATAAACGCCGGTGTTCCCCAAGGCTATGTTTTGTCTCCAACACTCTTTCTGGTTTTCATTAATGATCTCCTATTCGCCACTTCTAATCCAATCCGACAACAGCACTATTAGCTTTTCATATGATCCCATGCTTTCTGCAAATCCCTCTTCGTCGTGGAACTTGAACAACAACGTATGTTAAGCACGCTAAATTCTAACGTTGACAGCATAACAACGTGGGGACTACATAATCGAGTTGAATTTAACGCTTCTAAGACTCAATGCTGTCTTCTGTCGCCCAAGCGTATTTTAAACCCCATTGATCTTGCATCGAAGAAACTGAAAAACTCGTAATTCTCGGTATGTGCGTCAACAACAAGCTTCGTTGGAACGACCACATATTTGCCATCGCCATGAAGGGTACGAAATGTTTAGATTTCCTAAAACGGTGCAAGATGTAATTCACTTCATCAGAACTGGCTTCTATTTACAAGGCATATATGAGCCCTAAACTTGAATACAACTATGTTGTCTGGGCAGGTGCCCCTTATTATGATGCTTTAGGTGGTTCTTTTCCTTGGTTAGGTATCATTATAATTTTAGCTATTTTTTAAAGTTAACAGTACTGAATTATAATTTGTTAACATAACAACTATAGCCCCTTTGGAAGTTCTTTAAGAACTTGACCTGTCATTAATATAGGACCACGGTCTTTTTTAAATGCTCTACCATACTTCGTTTGCTCGCTGCCTGGCCTGATTTTATTTAAACTTTGCATACATGTGTATCTCCGATGACGACACTCTTTATTAACATTTGCAAGTGACCAGGGATTTTTAAAAAAATTTACCCGATTTTTTTTTTCAAATTTTGCACACATGTGTATCTCCGATTAGAAATAATTTTCATGAATATTTTAAATTTTTATGGGTTGTTTTATGGTTTGATGTTAAGTTTAATTTATTTTTGTACTGCATGCGGTAAAGTTATTTTAATTCGATCATCGTGCACCGTTTCTTTATCATGGCCAGCATTACTATTATCCTTCCTTTGGTTGAAATATATACTTTGAAGATGTTTGAGCTTTTTCTTTATTGCTTTTTGCTTTTTGCCCATTTTCCCTCCATCATTTGTTTCGTAGGACCCCTTAATTTTTGGTGGCCTTCCAAAGAGGAATATTATTATTAGTCTTAGGTGTTGCGTTAGTTGATTTAACGTAGTTTTGTCTGGTGCCATTTCTCCCTTCTCTTTGCAATTCTCTTTTCAAAAAGCCGTTCTCTTATATCCATATCTTATATTGATTTTCGTTCTTTTTCTGATTTTGGAGTCTTTGGAGAATACTGAACACTTAAGAACACGCGCCCAATATGCTCGCTGTGCATTTTGTAGCTAGGTCCACTCTTGCAGATTATGCGTTACTTTCACCTGTAAATCCGAATGTTGAATACTCTATGGGACAGATCCTCTTTGCTACTCGTACAGTTGCGATAGTTTTAAGTGATCGCTACATACACAAATCCGCTGGGTCAGAAGGTATGGCATATGGCGTATGAGTTTTTCCATCTATCCTATTTTTCTTGACTCTTCCCGAGGAATTGAAAAATAGTCTTTGTCCTGACTGTACCTAAAAAAGCTAAGCCGACGTCTTCTTATTCTTACTGGCTCATACCACTTACGTCCATTATTTTCAAGGTCATAGATCTATCCTGAGTCCTTAAAATATTTAGAAAAATAAGTCCGTTCGTGAGCAACGTTCTTCGTTAATTTGATGACATATCTTACTGGACACTGGCACCAGTCTACAATTTGGTGACATATTTATTAATGATATCTTGTCTGTTATATCTAATCCAATTCATTCTTTTGCCGATGTGCAGTAGCTTATCATTCTTAGTGTTATGTACTGAGCCACTGCGCAAAAACTGTTCTCATCGTTGATTGTGTCTCGCTGCTACAGTTATACAGCGAATACATACACATGTACTAGACTTGATCTTTTGTCATTGTTCGACTATGTACGACAAGTAGAGTCAGTCGATGTGCAACTCTCAAATTATTACGACTGATAATAAACGTAGTTAACAGAAAATAAAGGCATTATTTTTATTTCAATTATATTAATCCACAATATAATATTGGCGACGAGGATATTAAAAACGTGTTGCGTTCATAATAATTATTATTCTCGAATTTAGTTCTAAATAAATTATAATATTATTGTGCGCGCATTAAAGTGTACATGATAGTAAAATGGCAGCACCTATAATCGGAACAATGGAACCGTTCGATGTGAAGACACCACACAGCTGGGGCACATATTGTCGTAGATTTGACATGTTTTTCGCAGCTAACACCATTACAGAGGACGATAAAAAACGTGCGATTTTCTTGACGTTGTGCGGTGGTGAAACTTTTGAGCTGTTGGAACATTTAATAGCTCCAAGCAAAGTAAGTGATCTAGCTTTCAAAGATATAGTTGCCAAACTAACTGATCACTTTTCCCCACGCCCGTCGGAAATCACGGCTTCACTAAATTTTTTAAACGGGATCAAATGCCCGAGGAAAAAGCAGCCGATTTTGTTGCCGATTTGCGCCGTTTAGCAAAGGATTGCAATTTTCCAACCGGTAGCCTAGACCGCATGCTTCGTGATAAGATTGTTTGTGGTATACGGGACTCCAATCTACAACAACAATTTTTGGCAGAAAAAATTCTTTCATTGAAGACCGTTATTGAAAAAACCGTTGCTGCAGAGGCGGCAAGGAATGACCACAAAGCCATCGCCGATGCACATGCGCAAATTAGTTTTATTCATCAGTCGCGCCATCCAAACGCTACCAATAGCCGACTAATAATAAATAAACAGCAAGGTATGCGTGTTCATTGTGAGAGTTGTGGAGAAAATCATCCGAGATCAACCTACAGATTTCGATCAAGCATTTGCTCGTTTTGTGGCATCACGGGCCACATTCAAAAGGTGTTTCGGTCCAATCCAGACAACCGCCAAATAACAAGGAAGAAACATAGAAGGGTGAAGGTCGTTCCAATTCCGTGAAGCTGGTCTCCGCACCACCCGAAGCTAAGATGGATACTGCGGTGTTGATAAACAAAATTCTATGCAAATTTGATGTCGATTCGGGATCAAGATACACCATCATATCCGAGCGGACTTTCAATAGTTTATGGACAAATCCACCAATGCTTCAGCCATCTGATTTGGTCTTAACGGACTTCCAGCAAAACCTGATCCGAATTCTAGGTCGACTGGAGGTCGACATTGAATACAATGGCCATCAAATTAATCGACTTCCATTATACGTCACCATGAGCAACCGCACAAACATATTGGGTCGAGAGTGGTTTGCGCCATTGGGCATATCAATTCAAGGAGTACATGCCGTTGATTCACCAAAATGTACTGATGTTTTGGTAAAATTCAAGCACCTTTTTTCAACGGAACTCGGGGAATTCCGTGGTCCACTGGTATTCTTGAAATTAGATCCAACCGTTAAGCCTATTCATCTACCAGCTCGGCGAATTCTAATTGCTCTCCGAGTACCGGTCGAAGAAGAACTAGAGAAGTTGGCGTTGCAGGGAATATTGGAGCGTATAGACTATAGCGAATGGGCAACGCCTATTGTTCCTGTCCTTAAATCAGATGGATCTGTCCGAATTTGCGCCGACTATAAGTCCACTGTGAATAAAGCTCTAACTCCTCACACTTTTCCGATACCGTCCGCCACCCACTTGCTCTCAACGATGCCGAGGGGTAAAATATTCGCCAAACTGGACCTGGCCCAAGCCTATCAGCAGCTTAAGGTTGATGAGGATACAGCAATGACCCAAACCATCACGACACACAAGGGAGCCTACAAAGTGAAGCGTCTTCAATTTGGGATTTCCACAGCACCCGGAATCTTCCAAATTTCATTGAAAATTTGCTTAGTGGACTTGAAGGCGTCATTCCATACTTTGATGACATTATAGTGATTGCATATACCGAAGATGATCTTTGCCAAAGATTATCCAAAATCTTACAACGATTTGATGAAGCAGGACTACGATTCCATAAGGACAAATGTTCGATAGGGTGTGAATCAGTCGATTTCTTGGGATATCGTATTGACGGAAGTGGTCTTCGTCCCACCGAAGACAAGATCGAGGCAATCCGTAAAACACCACCACCGACAGACAAGGTGAAACTTCAGGCGTTTTTGGGGCTCATAAATTTTTACCACACCTTTATACAGGGCAAAGCAACCATCGCTGAGCCCCTCCACCAACTGCTTCATGAAAACATAAAATGGAAGTGGGGACCAATCCAGCAGCAGAGTTTCGACCAGCTGAAATCTGCACTTTCATCAGATAATGTGCTCATTCCCTATGATGAGCATCTTCCACTATTACTGGTGTGCGATGCCTTTCCGTATGGCATCGGAGTTGTGTTGTCACACAGGGTGAGTAACACTATTAATTCCGAAAGGCCTATCGCTATCGCAACGCTCAGATCGATAAGGAGGCTTGTCGATCATTGCCGGTGTAAAAAAATTTCACCATTTCCTGTATGACCGAAATTTTACCATAGTGACAGATCACAAGCCGCTTTTGGGGTTGTTTAACCCTGACAAACCTACACCTCAAATCCTCTCTCCCAGGATGATGCGTTGGCATGTTTTCTTAAACGCGTACCAATTTCAAATAATTCACCGCCCAGGGAAGGAAAATGGAAATGCGGACGGCCTCAGTCGATTACCAAATTCGATTGCTCCGGTCGCTGAAGAGGAGGAGGTTATGATGATAGACATAATACAACGTCCAGTTGTAATGGCGAATGATATTGCCACGTCTTCGAAGAAGGATCCGGTTCTTTCTCGTGTTCTTTCCTGGAGCCTCAGGGGATGGCCCGAGAGAGTCGAAGATCAATTCAAACCATTCTGGATACGTCGGGCCGAATTAAGCTGTATTAAAGACTGCATGTTATGGGGACAACGCACAATAATACCATCGTGCTATCGTCAATCAATATTAGTCTCATTACACACCGCACATCCAGGAATTGTGCGTATGAAGAGTATGGCGAGAAGTTACGTATGGTGGCCATACATTAACGACGTCATTGAAAAGATTGTTCGATCATGCAAACCGTGTCAGGAAAACCGTCCCGAGAATCCCCAAGCTCCCATTCAATTTTGGGAAGAAGCGAAGAGACCATGGTATAGAGTCCATACTGACTTTGCAGGGCCATTCCAAGGTAAGGTATTCTTTATTTTGGTCGATTCCTTTTCCAAATGGTTAGAGGTGCAAATAGTGTCAAGCACATCAACGAATTGCGCACTCAGCGTACTTCGCTCGATCTTCGCTACTCACGGCATTCCAGAAATGATTGTGAGTGATAATGGCGCAGCATTCACTTCAGCAGACTTCAAGATGTTCTGTGAAAATAACGCAATTCAACATACACTAGTTGCTCCATTCCACCAGTCGTCTAACGGACAAGCAGAGCGCATGGTACGCGAGACAAAGGACTACCTAAAGAAGGAGCCAACGGGGGACATCCATAAGCGTTTGTCGATATTCTTATTGCACCATCACGCAACACCGTCAGCGAGTACTGGGAAGAGTCCGGCTGAGCTTCTGTTCAACCGCCGAATTGGTACATATTTTGATAGACTGCATCCAGATTCAATACCAATGAACAAGAAGAAAGTCACTACGAACGATCTACAACCTCGCGAATTAAGCAACAACTCAAGGGTATGGGCCCGAAATTATGCTTCTGGGCCCAAATGGATACCAGCACTAGTTACCGAAACCACTGGACCTGTTTCTTACCGCGTCGAAACAGACGATCATGCGCCGTCACATTGATCAATTGAGATCTCGCCATGAAGATTCACTGACCATCGAGAATTCCTCAACCTCTAAGGATGTAGCAGAATTGCCGTCTCATGTTTCAGCTGCGTCAGATGTTCCTGTCAGTCCAATGCCGAATGTTACAGATGTTGTTCGCCGATCAGAGAGATTAAAATCACGAACAACTGGTAATGTACCGTCTTAGGGTGGAAGAATGTTATGTACTGAGCCACTGCGCAAAAACTGTTCTCATCGTTGATTGTGCCTCGCTGCTACAGTTATACAGCGAATACATACATATGTACTAGACTTGATCTTTTGTCATTGTTCGACTAGTAGAGTCAGTCGATGTGCAACTCTCAAATTATTACGACTGATAATAAACGTAGTTAACAGAAAATAAAGGCATTAGTTTTATTTCAATTATATTAATCCACAATATAATACTTAGCTTTTCATGTAAGTTCGTGGAACGTCATAGGAATGTTTCCAGCTTGTCAATGTTTAGCCGTTTTTTCACCAGCGGTGCTCCAGAGATATATCTACTTTCATGCCGCCTTTCCATGAATTACCCGCTTCGCTAGCGCTTCGGATACTCCTCAGTTTACCCTGAAGCCCATCATTAGATGTACTGTTAAGTTTAGAGATCTTTTTTACATGTATGATTTGAGAACCTCTTTATTTCCGCATCAATACGATCCGCAGGCATTCCTAAGCCTTAACGTACATGTTATGCCAAGCACTGCTTAGTTTTCTGTTGCTTTATAATGTCGTTGTTTTGTCCCGATGCTAGAGGGATATAAATTGGGAGTTTATTGACAAAATACGGAATATGCTAAAAAAGTAAGTTCTACCGCTTTGGATTCAATACAGAGCGTTGGTCTCTACAACATTTATCTCGGAGCGAACACTTCAATAAGTGGCAAAATGGCCAGTTAACCTAGGACCGAAAAAGTTAGCATGACGGATAAATTGACTCAACAAGGCCAAATCTTCTATGTTTCACAGTTATGAGATACAATTCTGTTTTTGATTCGTACATATAGACAATTGCCTAATGAAAAGAACAGTATCCTTATCCTTATATTTTACACTATTACCACAACATGCTGAAAATTTCAAGGCAAAATTTACGTGACTTTAAAGCGACATAAAAAATGTTGCTGGGATAACAAGATTTTACAAAAAATAATTTTACTTATATCTTATCAAATTCAAAGATCTTTGCATTCAAACAGGCGTTATTAAATAGATTCATTCTTAGGTCAAAAAACAATACAACGTCCTCTTTAGATGCTTTCTATCCGGTTACATTACAGCCTACAGTACCTCAAGGTAGACACTATGATCCCTTAACTTTCTTCTTATAAATTATTAATCTTTATTTTAGTCATTAAAGAAAAGAATAAAATGTCTTTATTGGATACGTACAGACGTCGTAAATGTAGCTTGCGCCTTAGGTAATGAGAGTTTTTATATTTGTGTTTGCTTTATAGATTTACCTCTAAGCCTTTTCATGTTTTTTTTGGATTCTCGCGATTTTTAAATTCTCTATATTAACTTCACTTGCCCGTGGCTGGCTGGCTGGCTGGCTGGCTGGCTGGCCAAATCTTGTGATCAATTTTTAACCCACTTCCTATGGCCCGATTTTATTGAAATTTTGCACACATGTATATCTCCCAAGACAACACTTTCTATTAAAATTTGAGGCCCCTCGGGCCGCAGGGTCGGGGGGCTCCCATACAAATATTTTACAAAATTTCCCCGATTTTCTTTAAATTTTGTACACATGTGGTCTTCGATGGAAAACACTTTTTGTAAAAATTTGGAGCGATCGGCCCCTTGGGGACCCCAATATACAATTTTTAAATATCGCTTTATCGCATCAGATCACGGCAAAGTCTGAGCTCTGTGCTTTGTGAGCAGCGCGGTTCGCTGCCGCTGCGTCATTTGGTGAATGATTTTGCCACAAAACGAGCACGCAGTGTGTGTGGGTGTGTGTGTGTGTGTGTGTGTGTGTGTGTGTGTGTGTGTGTGTGTATCCCCGATTAGAGAATTTACAAGAAAAATTTTAATTTTTATGGGTTGTTTTTTTATACTCTCTACATTAACTTTGCGTGCCCGTTGCTTGTGGCTGGCTGGCTGGCCAAATCTTGTGATCAATTATTAACCCACTTCCTAAAGCCCGATTTTATTCAAACTTAGCACACATGTGTAGCTCCGATGACAACACTATCTCGGGCCGCAGGGTCGGGAGGCTCCCATACAAATTTTATAAAAAAAGCACACGATTTTCTTCAAATTTTATACACATGTGTATCTCCGATGGACAACACTTTTTGTTCGAATTTGGAAGTGATCGTGCCCCTGGACCGAAGTACTCCCATTTACTTTTTTTAAAAATTAACCCAATTTTATTTAAACTGCATACATATGTATCTCCGATTAGAGAATTTACAAAAAAAAATTTAATTTTTATGGGCTGTTTTTTAACCTTTGGATTTCTTAATTTGAATAAATAAAAGTGGCCGATACTATAGGTGGGCGGTAACTAGTACATTACCCTACGTCAGCGGTTCAAAAATTTTTTTTTGCAATGGAACAGTTCGCAAACCTGGCAATTTTAACGGAACACTTAGCTTATTAAATTCTCTATATTAACTTCGCTTCGCGTTTCATATCTTCTTGATATCAGGGACAATATTGGTAAGTTACATTCTATTCTATAAATATAAAATAGAGAATTTATATGTTTGTTTGTTTGTGCCTAACTTACTCTCGAACGCCATCACCAATTTAAACTAAACTTGGTATACCACTTGGAATCAAATTCCGTCGGTAGTGGTTGGTCGTTAGTTCGATTCTATAGAAATATAGAATGTAAGACTTTAGATAGTAGGACACCTCTATGGGGTGGGGGTCGATTGGTGAAGGGGTGACCGATATTAATTTTGATTCTATAATTATCGGGGTCGCTGAGGTGAATAGTAATAGTAAGACACCTCTACCGGGAGGGTGTCAATAGGTTAGGGGAGGAGGTGACCGTTATTGCTGTCGATTTTTTCGATTAGATTTATGAGATCGCTGGATATTGAATAGTGATGGAAAGACACATCTATTGGGAGGATGTGTTTGGGATGCGGAAAGATATTTTTGTCAAATTTTACAACCGTGCGACACCTGTCACTATGGTGATGGTAAATCACCGTTATTGGGAGGGGGTCTGTGGAAGGGTTGTGGGGCGATATTTATGTAAAAATGTTCACCCGTGCAACGCTGGGTAATCAACTAGTAGTAATATCGAAAATGTTGCTGAACTTTAACTTTTTTGCAGCATAATAAGAATATTTCGGTTTGCATTAATAGGTTGTAGAAAACGGAAGTAAAACAATAATAGCTTGTTTTGAAAAATGTGGGTACTGTTCTGAAAAAAGTGGCGTAAAAATCATTTAAAAACGGATCTTTGTATTTTTGTTTCAAATCAAAGTCACTAATTAAATCAATTAGCCGGCTAATATAAAAAAAATTATGGACCCGCCCCCGGGCCTCAGGGCCCACTCGTTCCAAAACGTTTACAAAAACGTTTGTCCATCGGTATAAACATATATTTAAAGTTTGAAGAAAATCGGGCCTCAGGGCCCATTCGCTCATTTTGTCCATCGGAGATACACATGTGTATAAAATTTTACCAAAATCGGGCGTTGCACGGTATATCGGTAACCCACCATTCAACTCAGCGACCCCGAAAACCATAGAATCGACACTAATATCGGTCACCCCCCCCCCCCCACCGTTATTGACCCCATCCACCTAGAGCTGTCTTACCATCACCATTCAACTCAGCGACCCAGAAAACCATAGCATCAACACTAATATCACCCACCCAACCATAGGAGTGTACTACCAGCACTATTCGTCTCGGCGATACCGAAAACGGTGGGTCCGACACTAAAATCGCCTGCCACGCCTCCCCCAGCCAAAAAACCTGCTACCCCCCACCACCTATGTTTGATTCTACATAGTAAATAATATGTATACCAAGTTTGGCTAAAATTGGTCAAGGCGTTCCAGAGCTAGTAAGGCACAAATATATATATATATATATATATATATATATATATATATATACAAATAAATTCTCTATGTTATATATATAAACTTGTATGAGGCCCCACGACACCAGGGCCCAGCGTCTATAAAAATTTTACAATAGGTGTTGTCCATCGGAGATACACACGTGTATAAAATTTGAAGAAAGTCGGGTTAATTTTTTTTTAAGTTTTTATGGTGCTACACGACCCCGGGACCCGGTGTCTCCAAAATATTTACCAAAATTGTTGTCCATTGGAGGTACACCCGTTTGAAAAATTTGAAGAAAGTCGGGTTAATTTTTTTTTTTAAATTGTATGGGGCCGCACGACCCCGGGCCCAGGGTCTCCAAAATGTTTACAAAAAGATTTGTACATCGGCGATAACAGCGTGTATAAATATTGAAAAAATTCGGGTAAATATTTTTAAAAAAATTTGTTGGGGCCCCATGACCCAGGGATCTCCAAAATTTTTACAAAAAGTGTTGTCCATCGGAGATACGCATGTGTATAAAATTTAAAGAAAATCGGGTTAATTCTTTTAAACAAATTTAATGAGGCTCGACGGCTCTGGGGCGTTCCAAAATCTTTACAAAAAGTGTTGTCCACCGGAGATACACACGTATATAAAATCTGAGGAAAATCGGGTTGATTTTTTTAAGAAAATTCTATATAAAATTTGAAAAAAATCGGGTTGCTTTTTTTAAAAATAATTACGGGGCCCCACACGATCCTGTGGGGTCAAACAAAAAGTGTTTTCCATCGGAGAAATATATTTGTATAAAATTTTAAGAAAATCGGGTAAATTTTGTTAAATATTTTTATGGGAGTCCCCTGACCCCGAGGTCCGAGGGGCCCCAAATTATTATGATTAATAGAAAGTATTGTCACTGGAAACAAACATGTTTGCAAAATTTAAAAAAAATCGGACTTTGGGAAGTGGGTTAAAATTTGATCAGAAAATCTGACCAGCCAGTGGGTATCTATGTGTTAAAATTTGGAGAAAATCGGGCTAATTTTTAAAAAATGTACATGGACACCACACGGGTCTCATGGCCCTATCACTCCAACAAATTTACAAAAAGTTATGTCCATCAGTGATACACATGTGTTCAAAATTTGAAGAAAATCGAGCTAATTTTTAAAAAATTAATATGAGCACCCCTTGGGCCTCAGGGCCCGTTCACTCCAAAAACTTTACAAAAAATTGTGTCCATCGGAGATACAGAGGTGTATAAAACTTGAAGAAAACCGGGTTAATTTTTTTGAAAAATTTTTATGGGGCCCACGACCCGGCCACAAAAATTTTTGCAAAAAGTGTTGCCCCTTGGAGATACACACGTATATAAAATTAAAAAAAATCGGGTTAATTTTTAAAAAAAAAAATTTGGGCCTGGGATCTCCAAAAATTTTACAAAAAGTGTTTTTCATCGGAGATACATACGTATATAAAATTTGAAGAAAATAGGGTTAATTTTTTTTTAACTTTTGGGGCCCCACGACCCCGGGGTCTACAAAAAGTTTACAAAAAGTGTTGCCTATCGGAGATACACGCGTATATAAAATTTGAAGAAATTCTGGTTATTTTTTAAAAAAAAATTTATGGGGTCCCTCGAACCCGGGGCCCGGGGTCTCCAAAATTTTTACAAAAAGTGTTGTATATCAGAGATACACATGTGTATAAAATTTGAAGAAAATCGAGTAAAATTTTCTAAAATATTTGTATGGGAGCCCCCCACCCCGGAGCCCGAGGGGCCTCAAATTTTAATAAAATGTGTTGTCTCCGGAAATACACATGTGTGCAAAATTTCAATAAAAACGGGCCTTGTGAAGTGGGTTAAAAATTGATCGCAAGATTCCACGACGACCGACGACCGACGACCGACCGACGACCCACGGGCAAGTGAAGTTAATATAGAGAATTTAAAAAGAAGAAAGAGTGTCGGAGACAAAACAGTTCCCTGCGGAACACTGGCGTTTATGCGGTGAACACTGGATTCAAAACCTTCCAATACGATCTGAATTGAACGGTCAGAAAGGTAGTTACTACTTACTAGTCCAATCAAGCAGGGTCTTATCAATTGCATAGGCATTAATTTTCGACAAAAGAGCTTGATGCCAATACCAAAGTATTTTTCACGGTCCTTCCTCTCGCGAATGTCTGACAAAAATCCGAGAGTAATAACTTGTCACGGAAAGCTTTTCAATTTGCCGTAGGAGAAAAAAAAAACGAAATCCGAATCCTCTGTACGTTGATTGTTATCCCGACACAAATTTGGGATTTGTTTCTGTCGACGTGCGGAAAATAAAAGGAAGTAGATTAAGTTTTGCAAACATGCCTGGCGACGAGGATGCTATGGAGACCGTCGACAAATTACGGCACGACATAGCGGAGGCAGTCAAGGCTGTTTGTTTACTAAACGAATCCGACAGGTCCGCAAAAAGTACAGATTGCACCACCGCCGCATGCATCCACATCTACTCCTGCTGTCGATGTGATGAAAACATCAGCTCAGCGAATTCAGCTGCCAACGGTCGACTCATTACATCCGCAGTTGTGGTTAACGGAAGTGGAAATGGCGTGTATGTTGAGTGGCATCACGAACGAGCCACTAATCCTCCAAGTTCGAACAAGTTCCCGTCATTAAAAGAGCATTTACTGAACAACTATGCGCCAGCACCCAAGTCGCAGCTACGTCGTATACTTCGTGGAGAGGAAATAGAGGGCAAGAAACCATCTGCCATCATTGCTCACAAGAGGAAGCTCGCCGCTGGCCGCTGCGATACAAGGCTCTTTTTTGACAGATTGCCCGAAAACATGTTGCTACTGGACAAGAGGACGTCGAAAAGCTTGCTGAGGTTGACGATTTTTTACATGGTCAACGCACATCTGTGCACAGTCGGTGTACCAACGAGACTGCAGCAGTCAAGTCCGTCACAAAAACAGATCCCATTAGCCTAGATTAACTTGCCAAAGCCATCGAGGCAATGCGGAAGGAGGTTCGAGACATCAAGCCCCAGACTCAGTCGAGAAGCCGGTCGCAGTCTCGTGGCCTGACCAACAGTAGTCATCATAAAGAAGCAACATCCGGAGACAACAAACTGTGATATTCCACGAAAAGTTTGTAAATGAGGCCCGAAACTGTCGCTAATGGTGTCCACAATACAAAAAATCGGAAAACTAAACCTGCCGATTCGTTTGCTGCCGAGCGTAATCGGCAATAGTAGGAATCAATATCGCCTGCAAATCGCTGACAAGAAGAGCAGACGTTTCGGTCTTACCAAAAAGATTCACCAACACCAAATCACCAGCCGACTCCAAACTTTACGTCGGCAACCGTCTCAACGTTCGGAAAAAAGCGTATGGCACTTGACCTCGGACTTCGACGAGACTTTCGTTTGCCTTTTATAATTGCTGAGGTCACACAAGCAATTATTAGGGCAGACTTCATCCACCACTATGACCTCACCATTCGATTAAGACGCTAGATGCTGCTAGATGCCTAGTTGAGCGCGGGAGGAAATATCGTCAGCTAAAAATGGCCTACCCTCCACTCCATAGATGTGACAAACCCATTCGCCGACGTACTGAAGGCCTTCATCAGCATAGCAAGAGAGAGCAATCCCAACGTCGCCGAACATTTTGTCCATTTCGTCCTGTTTCGGAAAGCTGGCGACAAACTCAAAGCAGCAAAGGAGGAATTCGAGCGTATGATGCGACTTGGGATTTATCAACCTTCGAAAAGCGAATGGGCCTCACCGTTACATATGGTGAAGAAAAAGTGTTGTAACTGGCGAATGTGCGGTGACTATCATCCGCTCAACAATATAACGGTGCATGACAAGTATCAAAAACCGCACCTACAGGACTTTCAACACCAGCTCGATGGATGCACTATCTTCACCACAGTAGACCTGGTTAGAGCTTACCATCAAATTCCCCTTGCACCGGAAGATATAAAAAAAACAGCACAGCAGCAAAACACAACCATGCAGCGTTCTATAGATGCCGTACTTCGAGGACTGGACTTCGTTAATTGCTACTTTGATGACATCATCATTGCGTCTAAAGGTGAACACGAGCATCGCAAGCTTCTTCGCATAGTCCTCGAATGACTTAAAGAGTTCGGCCTTACTATCAACGTCGCAAAGTGCTGATTTGGAAAAGCAGAAATCCGATACTTAGGATACACGGTCAACAAAATGTTATCAAGACACCAGAGGACCGAACGGAAGCCATCTCGAACCACGCCAAACCAGACACGATGGACAAACTAGGGCGTTTTCTTGGCTCATGGAACTTCTACAGAAGCTGTATACCAGGAGCTGCAACAACTCAAGGCCCACTCATCGAACTCACACTGAGGGCCAAGAAGAAGGAGAAGCGACCTATACAGTGGACACCCGGACGAATGCCGTGCAACTTGCTCATCCTCGAGTAGACGTTCCACTTGTCCTTCGTTGCGACGCTTCCGATGCAGCCATAGGAGCGGCACTAGAGTAACGCTGTGGACATATTGCAGCCACGTGGTTTCTTTTCGAAGAAACAGAGCGAAACAGAAGCCAAATACAAGGTTTACGATCGGGAACTACTAGCCATCTAGCCAACTAGAGCAGTTCGACACTTCAAACCTCTTATTGAGGAGATTGGTCAACACTCCACGAAGATAATCCATATTTCTGGAGAAGAGAACGTTGTAGCAGATGCTCTGTCGCGTCACGCTCTGTCAAATCTATTGACCTGCTTCTCATCTTAAGCACACGAGAACTGGCAGATATTAAGAAAAATGACGACGAACTACGACAGCTCATCGAAACACCCGACAGAACTCGTAGTTGGATTGGAGAGCTACGTATCGACGGAAGAAAAGAGGTGGTACACTGCGACATCGGTAGACCCGGCATACGACCTTACGTACCTCGAAATCTTCGAAAACGAGTGTTCGACAACTGTCACAACCCGTCACATCCGAGTGGACGAGCGACGAAGAAGATGATCAGCAAAAACTTCATTTGGCCCAACATGAACAATAACAACTTGAACTGGGCACGTTCCTGCGTACCCTGTCAACGCTCTAAAATCAGTCGGCACACCAAAAAGATCCAGCAGCACATCGCTATACCGAGTGATCGATGTAATCATGTTCACATCGACATCGTAGTGATGCCTTTGGTAAAAGGTTTCCGATATTTACTCAAGATGATCGATAGGTTCACTCGCTGGCCGGAAGCTGTGCCACTGAAGGAAATATCTGCTATCAACGTGGTCGGGCATTCTACAATGGCTGGGTATTTCGATTTGGTGCACCAGCAACCATAACATCTGATCAAGGATCCCAGTTCGAATCAGTTTTATTCGACGCTTTCGCGAAACTGACTGGCAGCAACAGGACGAGTACGACAGCGTATCATCCAGCCTCCAACGGGATGATTGAACGATGGCATTGCTTCTTGAAGGCAGCGGTGAAGTGTCATGAATCTTGTAATTGGGTAAGTCTATTACCTACATTCCTCTTATGCTTGCGTTTCAGCTACAAAGAGGATATCAAAAGCACACCAGCCGAGCTGGTTTATGGAACAATACTGCGACTTCCCGGAGAGTTTTTCATCGCCAATAATGTCTCAGCGGACATCCTTTGTATGTTGTCATTATTTCTCCATTTTTATTGTCCCCTATTTCGTTCCTTAAAAATGACGGTCACCTAGCTACTCGTGAAGTTATCTACAGTTTGTTTGACTATTAATTCACATATAATAATAAAGACTGTTGTAGTCCGGGGCATAGCTTCTCGCAACCATCCGTGTTGTGGGTTGCTCTCTCATGACAGTATTCACTCTCGGATGTTTGTTCTAGAGGTGGGTCCGTAAAAAACAATTTTTAGCCCAACTCAGCTCAGTAGTCTGCACTGCACCAATACTCAACTCTTCTGTTCTTGCCATTTAATTATGTTAAGGAAAAGTACACGCTTCAACAACGTTTGCAAATTTATCCAAATTGTTTATCAAAGAACGAGATCAGTTGCACCACAACTTTACGTGCGCTAACTCCTATTTTTGCTCGCAGTACTGGTCATATAAACGAAAAATAAAACTTAAACAAAGTGTTGTGATCGGAGATACACATTTCGACGCGAAGTTTATATAGAGAACTAGCTGATTACCCGGCGTTGCCCAGGTATTTATTCATCCCAATCTTCTATTAGGCAGGGGTAGAAAAAAGAATGATATCTATCTACAAGGTAAAATTGCAGTTTTTATTAACAAAATTTATTTTAAAAATATATTTTAAATAATAGCTATAGTATTCAAACTATAAAATTAAATTAAAAAAACATACATAAAATTAATTTAAAACAAAACTTGGTTGTATACAATGTTTTTAGTTTCACCTTCAAGAGCAAGAATAAATAAATTCTTAGGTAGACCAAACCCAGAGCAAGCAAAATGAAGTTGTCCGTGGGAAAAACATGGCGATCTCTTATCTCTCCGCAGTACCTTATAAACTGACCGACTTATTGATCGTCATCGAAAACGCAAGTTTTACTGGAAATTGCAATCTCTTAAATTATATCAAACTGTAAGACGATGGGGTAGTAGCAATCCAGACGAATTAAGTGAGTTTAGGAACTCTGCTAGATAATTAGTATCAGTATCTACAACGGTATCGATACACTTATATTCAGTGACTACGCCTATTAACATGTGAAGTATTTGATTGTTTATTTCGTGGGTGTCTCCATTTTTAGTAACAAGAATGGCCCCTTGTCGCAACCGGTTCAAAATGTGAAAGTTTTGATAAACAGACGCATAAATAGAATTTATTAGTTCTGCGGCAGATTTCAAAAATCGATGTCAATTTAATATAACCATAAAACACGGCTACTAATCTATCTTTTCCAATTTGAAGTAGGGTCGACAATGTCCTCACCCCAAAATTCGTCGCCAAATGGTCGCCGAGTACCATTCTAAACACCACTATTCATCTCAGCGACTCCGAAAACTATGGGATCGCACCCCCCCCCCCATCAGTCATCGTCCCCATCCCCCTAGAGCTGTCTTACCATCACCATTCAACTCAGCGACCCCGAAAACCACTCAATCAACACTAACATCTGAACCCCCCCACCACACTTATCGACTCCATCCCACTAGAGCTGTCTTACCATCACCATTCAACTCAGCGACCCCGAAAGCCAAAGAATTGACACTAATATCTGTCACCCCCACCATCCATTCGTTATCGACCCCATCCCCCTAGGTTGAAATTGGTCAAGGCGTTCAAGAGTTAACAAGGCACAAATATATATACAAGTATTCAAATAAATTCTCTAATTTATATATATAGAAGATTTAAAAACAAAGCCTATCAGTAAAAGTTTAACACAAACACGTCATAGGTTACCCAAGCATAAATTACAAAAAAATCCTCTTATTTGCTGTCTTCCATTCAGGTGGCTGGAGTGTAATACTCAACTGCACTTGAAATTGTTACAAGTTTTATTTTCCTTTGAAATATATAAAATTTATATATATAAAATATATTGCGTTCTGTTTTTTTTTCGATAAGTCTTAAAACGTACTAAATATGCGTAATAGAAGACAGCAAATATAACAACAAAAGCCAAATGCAACAACTTCAAGTGGATTGCTATGAGTTCAAACTGTACAGGAGACAGATTATCCTTAATCGACGGTGTCACTATCAAAAATTGTCTTACCTAATCATTTTTACATTCTTCTCTCCTAGCTGAATACTGTCTAATAACTCAGTTCGATTAAGTAGGCAAAAGCAATAAATATCTAAACATCCACGTTCTGATCCGCGTTGAAGGCATAATCAATCACACTAGGGATCTATATGAACGTATGTAAGTAGATATACTTTTATACAGATACATACATATCGGCCATTACTTGAGTGTACTTTCCATGCAGCACATTTTCAAAATGCGCTGTTTACTGTCCAGATCGATGCAGATAATGAATACGCAATGATGCGCTAAAGGTAGCGTGGCAGTGGCGTTAAACTAACAGAACCCTAATGAGAAAAAATGGCGGCAAATGCAGCTACGCAAGCGTGAACGTACATAACGTGTAGATATATACGACCATATATAATATACAATACGTACATATAAACAAACATAGAAAGGATAACAACAGCCACACACGCCAATAATCTACACTAGGACGGGTTCAATTGATTTTAAGAATCTTCGCAGGCACACAGAGTGCATTCTTTGCGCAAAGAATGTCGAAATAAAGCTAAAGGCCCTCAACTAATAGGTATAATTGTGGTGCAAATCTCACTGAAGCCTTAGCAAAATTAGTGTAAATTGATACCTATATTTCGAATATTACTGAAATTGATAAGAACATCATTTAATGTAATTGTATCCGCGTTTGCGTCTCCCAATTAAGTTGTCCTCAATCAAATGCAAAACATTCTTTTCGCTAGTCCCTAGAACCTACAAAATTGCTTTAGGTACTAAATTAGACGCAATTTTCTTTTTAATAAAAACTAATCATGCATTCATCTCTATTCCTCCATAACACTCTTCGTTAATCGGAATTCTTTCGTGGCTGTTACAATGACAACGTCAAAGTTTCGTATTTTGTTCCAATTACGGATGCAAAACGAAGCCACTCTCTAGATTTTTGCTTATTTCATCTTATTCATTTTCGCCTCTCCCAATATAAAAGAATATAAAAAAAGAGTTCATTGCTGTCCACATTCATTCTCTTCGTAATATTCACTACTTAACGATGAAGATTAACGACGCCAACGCCACGGCAACCCAATGTCAGTCGAATTCTCAAAGAGAGAAAAGGTATAATTTTTAAATGGAAAATGTTGTTACTATACTGCTAAAAATTCCCCAAATTTTGCAATATGAATGTAGTTCATTATTTAAAAATTACGTTTAAATAATTTTCGGTGCTTCAAAATGTAGTTCCTAGATCAAAATTCAATGGCAAAAATCGGTTTCCAAATTAAATTGAGTACCTACAATGACAATTTTTGGCTTCAAGTTTTTTTTGTTTGCGTGTGTCACTGCCAGAGTATTTACTGGAGTAAATCAGAAGAGAGTGGTAATAGATTTAAGAGACTTTCAATAGAGAATGTTTGTTGTTTTGACAGCCACAAAAAGTATAGACTTCACCTAATTACAACTGTTGCCGTGTTTGTGGTTGTTACTTAAACAAATAAAAGTTTTCGTTATTAGTTTTAAACATATTGGGCCATATTCATAAAGATTTACTAAAGTCGTGATTTCTAAGTCCATAGTTTTTATCACGATTGTTTATAAAACACAGCTTCTATTCATAGACGATTTGCTTGCAATGTTTTACTGAACTGGAGTTTATGGAAAAAATCTACTACAATTATACTTCAAATAAAGATATTTGACGTGAGAAAAGTCAAATGTCTGTTGATAAAATGCCCAGCCATAACTTCCCCAATGATCTTTGCAGGGCACTTTATTGGTACATGTGTACAATCTATAGTACCGATGACTCCAGGAAATCCAGCAATTTAAAAAAAATTTTGTTTACGTCAGTTGAAGTTCTTGATTTTGCCAGGTGTAGTGCAAGTTTTTTTTGCAATTTGAGAAATTATTCTACTAACTGTTGGTTGAGGCCATGGAGATCCCCTAATAAAAGAATTTCTATCAACTTATACGCTTACAAACCATTATAAAAGAAAAATGTTGTACCTATATCACTCTGGTGGACATTTCTTCCAAAAAATCTTAATGCAGTTAGAACTGGCAGGCTTGGAGGAATGGGCAATCCTCTGTTATTAGGAAGTTCTTCAATGTTAAGTAAATTTATTATATAATTTGCTGTTTCTTTGTCGAATCGATATCGTTCGTAGAATTGTTTATCATTAAGTTCAAAAGGATCGACACGTGAATTATATACTTTACGTTGTCTTGCTGCTGGCACAGTTTGAACAACATTTATTAAATTGATGTCTTCCAAAATATTTAAATCTTATATTATTCTTCTTATATTATCCATATCGATTGACATTTTTAAGTAGCAAATAATATTAATTTTCAATAATGTATAATATCGGGTGTTTCAACAGGTGCGCTTCAACTTTTCTCCAATAGGGACGGCGAACGACGCCATATTTTTTATTGTTCTTTTATCATTTGGAAACTTCATTAGTATACATTTTATCATGGAACGCTACACATGTGAACAGCGATTGCAATCGTGCAAATTTTTTATCAAAATAATCGTTCTGCTGCCGCTACTTTAAGAGCATTACGGCCATTTTACAGTCCATTTAACGATGAGGCTCACTTTTGGCTAGAAGGATTTGTCAACAAGCTAAATATGCGTTCCTGGACAGAAAGCAACCCACACGTGATTCATGAGGCACCGTTGCATCCCGAAAAAGTCACTGTTTGGTGCGGATTACATGCCGGCGGCGTCATTGGGCCATATTTTTGGTTCAAAGATTGGACTTCGTAAAACGTGCACGCGGTGGTCATGCAAAAGAAATCGAGTTTCATACTTAAATGTATCATATGTATATGTTCACATTCGTTAATAAAAAAAAAGTTAGTTCAAAAGTCGAACAGTTTGTGTTTTATTAAAAAAAAAAGTTGAAGTGCTCTTATTGAAAAACCCTATACTTGGTAGAAAATATTGAAACCAATCAAAAGATATTTTGACATTTAAAAGCATAAATAGCAACTTAAACACAGCATTATCTATTTTTAAAGTTAGCCCTCAGGTTAACTCTTAAGCATAGGTTTAAATTTGTTTATGAATAGCTTAAACTTCAGGTTTGCTTGGTCACAACTTAGCATCAGTTTAAAAATTGTCTATGAATATGCCCCATTGAAACTGGTTTTTTTTATTTCAAGCTGATATTTTTTAATATACCTGAATAATTTTACTCTGTAGTCTGTGTTACTTTGTTTTTTTGTTTTTACTAACTGAACCGGACGCTGAGTAGCACAGGTTCCTTTTTTTTATTCCACAATGAATGTTAGTGAATAACAAAATCAAAATCTATGTATCCTCAACTAATGCTATCAGCAAAAACATTCGTAGGCAATTTCATTTTATTTATTTATCTTTTATCTTAATATGTAATAAAAACAACCCATAAAAAAAATTTTCATCAATTCTCTAATTGCAGAAATTGATATGGGAGCCCCTCGATCCTGGTTCATTTTTTATTTTTTTTATTGTAGGAGAAAATAATCGAAAGAGACATTTGACATCGGATGTCAAATTTGAAAGTGCTCAGATCATTTTATTCTGAACACTTAGAGCACGCTTAACTCTCATACTCTGCGCAAATAATAAACACGAGCATTTTTCTTGAAAACTCTCTGAACTTATTTATGAAAACGCGAAATGACAGAATATTGTGAAAACTTGTTGTTCTATCTGTAAGTTGATATCGACAACAAAAAAAACGACATCAATAAAAATACAATTCAGTAAATAAGTAAGTAAGTTGAATTAAGCATAAGACATTTATGTCTCGTTTCATTTGCTGGGTTCATTTGTGCGTGAGCTACGATTTCTCTCTCTCTCCACCGCCAAAACCATGCAGCGCAGCCGACTGTCATTAAAGTACGACGGTATCTGATTCCACTATAAGAAATTAAAAAAATGTATAAGGGCCTTGCGGCCGAACCCGCGGTCCGATCACTACCAAATTGTAGAAAAAGTATTTTTTATTTGGTATACACATGTGTGTAAAATTTGAAAAAAATCGGGTAATTATTATTTTAAAAATGGATAATTAAAAAAAAATTGTATGGGAGCCCCCCGACCCCGGGGCACGATCGCTTCAAAAATATTACAAAAAAGGAGATACACATGCGTATAAAATTTGAAGAAAAACAGGAACTTTTTTCATAAAATTTGTATGGGTGCCCCCCCGACCCAGGGGCCCGATCACTTCCAAATTTTTACAGAAAGTGTTGTCTATCAAAGATACACATTTGTATAAAAATTTTAAAAAATCGGGTAAATTTTGTAAAATCCGACCTCGAGGTCCGAGGGGCCTCAAATTTTAATAGAAAGTATTGTCACCGGAAATATACATGTGTGCAATTTCAATAAAATCGGGCTATGGGATGTGGGTTAAAAATTGATCAGAAAATCTGACCAGCCAGCCAGCCAGCCAGCCACGTGCACGAGAAGTTAATATAGAGAATTTAAAAATGAAACTTTGTCTGTATGTCTGTTCGAGCGTAGCTCGAAGACCGCTCATCCGATAAAGCTGAAACTTTGTGATGTGGTGGGGACGGTTGGTTTAGATGTTTGCAAGTCAGGTAATAGAGTTGAGGAGGTTGACGTGGTGGGTGGCTTGACTCGAAGACCGTGAATTTTTTTTATACATAAACTTATTACAAAGGGATAACTCACTGAATGACTAGCGCCACGACAATAAGTTGGGCTATACCCTTTGTTTAAATAATAAAATAAACATAATAATAATAATAGTGTTGTTATATGTGGTTAGTGTCTTGAAGGGTTTTGGTGGTCATTAGGGTAGAACTTAGTATGGTGGGGGCAGCCAGGCAATGCTGGGTATTTCAGCTAGTTATTAATAAATATATGAAATGTATGAAAATACATGTACAGGGTCCATTTTTATAAAAACAAATTGTTTTACTTTGTATACAACACACTGGATATTTTGATACCGTTCAACATTACCCAGCTCGGTGTTGCTTAGTTTGAAATTAAGAACAGACCTAGTGATTAACTCTTGGAATCCAATTTTTTGAAAGATTGAAAAAAAGAAAACACTCAACGAACATATTAGTGCAACTACTTGTTTAGTTTTATTTCTTTTTAAAATGTATTTTAATAATAGATTTGTAAAGCATAGATCTATGGATTTATCCGCATTTGTTGTTAATTTTGTTTTAAAAATTTCCTACATTCCCTTCATATAATTTTTTCAGCTTCATACTATTGATCGTGGGCGCCGTGGCTCAGTGGAAATGCGCATGGCTACTGTGCAGGGGTTCGTAGTTCGATTCCCAGTAACACCAAAAGTATTTTTCACGATGTCCCACCTTTCACGAATGGGTGACAAAGGTTCCGAGAGTAAAATAACTTGTAACGGAAAGCCAAAAAATATACATGAGCAACACAAATGGTCTCGAGAAGCTAGGCCTTGAACCGCAACGGTCTGTTGCGACGAATATTATTATTATTATTTGTAGTATTGATCAATTTAACAAAAACTAGCAAGACTAACTTGGCTAAAGTGCATTATAACGAATATAAAGTTACGGCTTTCTGACTCCCCCCATCTGAAAGCCCTTATTGAACAGACTTCAAAAACAGTAATATTATTTGGCGGTAATTCCCCCTCAGGGAGAGAGGGGGGTTTTTTTTTTGAGCACTTTTTTGAAAAATGCATTTTTCTTTATGGTTTGATGGATGTTAGGGGGTTAATTGGTATCAAATAAAAGGTAAAATTTTCAAAATCCCTTAAAATTCGGTAAAACACATATTTGCCCTATTTTTTAAATTCTCTATATTAACTTCATTTGCCCGTGTGTTTGTGGGTTTGTGGGCTTGTGGGTTTGTGTGCTTGTGGATTTGTCATGGATTCTTGCGATAAATTTTTAACCCACTTCCTACAGCCCGATTTTATTGAAATTTGGCACACATGTGTATTTCCGGAGACAACACTTTCTATTAATTAATTATATTTTGAGGCCCCTCGGGCTGCGGGTCGGGGGGCTCCCATACAAAAAATTTTAAAAATTTACCCGATTTTCTTCAAATTTTACACACATGTGTATACTACTGGTCAATCACCTCACCTTTTAGATTTATTTCTTACAACTATGCCTGATAAATATTCAATTGATGTATCTGCTCCATTAGGTCTTTCTGACCATGCTTTGATAGTTGCCAAATTTTCAATATCACCAGCCCTTATAGAGACTACAAGTAAAAGGCTACTCTGGCACTATAAAAATGCTAACTGGGAGCTCCTGAACCAATTTTATAGCTCATTTGATTGGTCAACCTGTTTTTCCAGCAATAATGCTAATGAAGCATCACAACTTATCACGTCAACCATTTTGCTAGGAATGAAAAGTTGCATTCCTTCTTCATTTAAAAAGAAAAATACTCATAAAAATAAATGGTTTAACGAACATTGCAGGTCAGCAGTCGCGTGTAAAAAAGCAGCCCATTTGGACTACGTTAATTGCACTTCTGAAGAAAACCTTGTAAAGTTTCGAATAGCTAGAAACAGATCAAACGCTATATTGAAAAGGTCCAAAATAATATATGACCTTAAGATTCGAGATAGCATGCGAAAAATATTGGATTCTGATTCAAACAGTCGAAGCTTTTGGTCGTTTGCTGCATTGGTTAAAAGAAACTTTGCAGACAATACTTCGTCTATTCCTTCTTTATTTCATAATGGTATTCATTATAGAACTAATATTGAGAAAGCTAATCTCTTAGCTTCTCATTTCGCTGGTGCGTCTACTCTTCCTTTAACTAATCGAAGCCCGCCAATTCTCCCGAATCTAGGCCCAGGTATGTCTAAAATCTATTTTCGGAAACGGGTTGTTTCAAAGATTCTGAAAGAACTTGACCCCAATAAAGCGACTGGCCCCGACGGTATTCCGCCATTAGTATTGAAAAGTTGTCATCATACTTTGGCAAAACCGCTTAGCAAATTGTTTCATCTCTCAATGAAGACAGGTGTTTTTCCATCATTTTGGAAAATAGCAAATATTCAACCCGTTCCGAAAAAAGGTGATAAATCGGCACCTACGAACTACCGACCTATTGCTTTGTTGTCGGTTCTATCGAAGGTAATGGAATCTATCGTTAATTTCAGACTAATGAACTATCTGGATTCGAATGTTCTTTTATCCGATGTTCAGTATGGATTTCGTAAAAATCGATCTTCAGGCGAACTAATGACGTGCATGACTCATTGTTTGGAGCGAAGCATTGAAAACCTAGGTGAATCAAGCGTTGTTTCCTTAGATATTGCTAAAGCTTTTGATAGAGTATGGCATGATTGTCTTATTAATAAGATTCGTGCGCTGAATTTACACTCCTCTCTCATTACATGGATTGAGAATTATTTATGGAACCGTAAAATAAAAGTTGTATTAAATGGTATATCTTCAGATTCACATGGGATCAATGCTGGCGTGCCTCAAGGATCATCCTTGTCTCCCACGCTCTTCTTGATATATATCAACGACCTATTGTCTTCTACAACCTGTGATATCCATTCATTTGCTGATGATACAACACTATCGGCCTCCATTGAGTTTGACAATCAAAAAGAATGCAATTCTCGCTTGAATGGTTCGCGTGAATTAATGAATTTGACTATTCTGTCTAATATTCAAATCATTCTTGATTGGGGCATTTCTAACAGAGTAGAATTTAACCCAAATAAATTCCAGTCTTGCCTTTTTTCTCAGAAGACAACTCAACATTATGTTCCTCCTGTTATTAATGGTACCTCTATTGCGAGATCTGATTCACTTAAGTTGTTAGGTTTAAAAGTATCAAGTGATCTTTCTTGGAAAGAACATATTTATGAAATTTCAAAAAGAGCTAGCCAATGTTTAGGCTTCATAAGACGTTGTAACTTCTACTTCACTCCCTCTGAAGTGTTAAGATTATATAAATCTTATGTTAGACCAATTTTAGAATTTAATTCATATGTGTGGGGTGGTGCTCCAAGATCGCATTTGGTTCATCTTGATGGTGTTCAGAATAGAGTTATCCGTTTGATAAACGATGTAACCATTACTTCGTCTCTTGATACTTTGGAGCACAGACGAAATGTAGGAGCTTTATCTGTTTTCTATAAATTTTACAACGGTAAATGTTCTTTAGAAACCCGTTCTCTAGTTCCTGGGCCTTTTCTCAGTAACGTAAACACTCGTTTAAGGTGCAATCAACATAGATTTGCCTTAAAACTGTTTTCATGTAGAACCCAACACTTTAAATCCTCCTTTTTTCCGAGAGTCTCTTCGATGTGGAATCAATTGGTCGAACACGTGTTTCCAGAATCTTATAATCTGCAGGCGTTCAAATTAGCCGTTTACAAGTTCTTGAAGGATGATGGTTAAAGTATTCATAAGTTGTTTCTTAATATAAAAAAAAAAAAAAAAAAAAAAAAAAAAAATTGTTTATCAGTATTTTTTAAATTATTTTTATAATTTGTAATATTTTCTTGGTCAAGGTTTTTTGTAGTTTTCCCTGACCATGATTCATTGATAAAAGTATTTGGACTCGCGTCGTTCTAAATTCGTGTTCGTTTTTCGTATTGCTTTTCCAATGAATCAGGGAGAATTCTGAGAAAATAAATTGAAACCGGCTACAAACGTGAGGAATGTGATATATTGTAAATCACATTCTTTCGATTTTTATTTTATTTTGAATTTAATAAAGGGCTTAGCCCAACTTATTGCCGTGACGTAAGTCGTTCAGGGAGTCATCCCTTGGCAATAAGTCTCTATATAAAAAAAAAAAAAAAAAAAAAAAAAACCCAATAAACAAACTTTTTCGAAAATTTGGTAGTGATCGGGTCCCGGGTTCGGCCGCAAGGCCCTTATAAATTTTTTAAATGTCTATACTGGCATCAGATATTCGTCGCCCTTTATGGACTGTGTGCGGTGTGTATGGTTTTGGTGGTAGAGAGAGAGAGAAATCTTAGCTCACGCACAAATGAACCCAGCAAATGAAACGAGACATAAATGTTTTATGCTTAATTCAACTTACATTTTTATTTACTGAATTGTATTTTTATTGATGTCGTTTTTTTGTTGTCGATATCAACTTACAGATAGAACAACAAGTTTTCACAATATTCTGTCATTTGGCGTTTTCATAAATTAGTTCAGAGCAGTCAAAGAGTTCTCAAGATAAATGTTCGTGTTTCTTATTTGCTCAGAGTATGAGCGTGCTCTAAGTGCTCAGAATAAAATGATCTGAGCATTTTCAATTTTAACATCTGATGTCAAATGTCTGTTTCGATGATTTTCTCCTACAATAAAAAAAAATGGCCCAGGATCGAGGGGCTCCCATATCAATTTCTGCGATTAGAGAATTTAGATGAAAAATTTTAATTTTTATGGGTTGTTTTTTTATAATTAAACTTATTTCCAAGGGAGAACTCCCTGAATGACTTGCACCACGGCAATAAGATAAAAAATAAAAAATCGAAATGTTATTTACAATATATGTATTACATTCCTCACGTTTGTAGCCGGTTTTAATTTATTTTCTTAGAATTATCCCTGATTCATTGAGAAAATCAATACGGAAAGCGATCACGAAATGCTTAAATCAACGGATCATGGTCAGGAAAAACTACAAAAAATTTTGGCAAAGAAAATATTACAAATAAAAACGTAAGTGAGCTTTCAAAATTCTTATAATCTCTATTGAACGATTCGGTACTTCAGGAACTAGTTGTCGTCTTTCTTAAAGGCCAACAACTTGAAAATGAATCGTACCAAATTCCTTTGTAGTACCAGGCCTAACCAACGAAAAAGGCACGCACAACTATCGAGCCGATAGGCTTATCAAAATTCAGCTACCAAAAAACCTCTTTTCAAAAGATTCCTTAACGACTCTTTGTGGTTTTTCGTAGTTTGGTCAAGGAGCAAATACAAATTCCAGATTTTTTGTTTGGTTTTTACATTTTTATTTTTTACTGCCACCAGTAAATTTGCAATTAGTTTTTTTATTATTTTTTTGTAATTCGTGCATATATGGAGAAGTCAATGTTTCCACTTAGCCTGGTTTCGAGATATTTTAGCGTAGTAATACTGACACATGTTTGTGACTTAACAATTAAATAACAAGTATTGCATTTTCATTATCGTTATCTTATTATTATCATAAGAAACTTATCACTATCAGAAAAAAGATTTAGTTACTTAGAAGACAGACAAACATGGGCAGGACGTCAATAACGTTGGATAAATCTCCCACAAATTGAGCTAAAAATTTAGCTTTTTCAATTTTTAAAGGCTTTTATTTAACCTTATTGCTTTTGAAATTGAACCCAAATATTGGAGTTTTTAAATGTCCGCTTTTTATTTTTTTAATTTTTTTTACAAATTTTATTGACTCTGCTATTAAATTTAACTTTTTTACACTTTTATACTTAAATTTAATATATGCATATATGTACATAGAGAATAAACGTACTCGTATTTGTTTATCAAAACATAACACAGTATTTATCTTCTTGTTATCTACATTGGAAGCAATCGAAAATAGATCCAAAAGCCACAAATCAAAACACTTTTTTTTGAAGCGTGCATGATCGACTTATCTTTAATTCCAAGAGAATTTTCTTAAATCTTACCTTACCACACAATTGCACTTTTTTTGCACAATAGTTGTGTATATGTGGCTCTCTTAGTATTTATTTCGAACTGGAATAACTAACGAGAAACGCTGATGGGAAACAAAAAATATAAAAAAACGTTTTATTCGTGCTGTGCCAGTTGTCATTATTGCAAAAAATTTAGAATCTTGGTTTTGCATTTATAGCTGTACGACCGTGGACCATCCCCGCCTGTGTCAAGTATCTACGCCAATAATATTGTTTTACAGATAAGGCTATCAGTCACTCGGGAACCTTACTTAAAAGAGACAGTCTACTAGTGCGACCAATCAGCCTTTGCCTCTAAATATATGGAAGTAACTGGCGGCTATGACTACGATCATAATTACAACAGCTACATTATTTACGTAAGAAATGTGCATACTTTTAATTATGTATGTATGTATATATTTATGCCCTATTCTGCTGATGATCGAGACCTAATTCACGATTGGGAAGTATGAAAACTTGATTAAAAAAGAGCATTTTCTTCTAACGCACTCAATGGATTTGCACCGTTTTAATACTAAGCACAGCATACGCCTCAAACTCAAATGCCTGCAGATTATACAGATCAACAGATGCGGATACTAAGAATCCGACAATTCATTCCATATAACTAATGTACGGCTAAAAAAAGAATCTCTGAATTGGTTAGTACTTGACACGAGTACAGGAGATCGGTTAGGGGATGGGCGGGATGCAATGCATAATATTCTCCTATCCCTTCAAAACCTCTCCTATGATACGCTTAAAGAATTGAGTTGATTTTTGGAAGCGACGTTTCTAGTACGTGAAATAGTTGAGTTATTTTCATCATCTATACTAATGTTATAAAGAGGTAAAGTTGTTTTGTGTATAGGAGGTGATCTAGGAAACTACTGAACCAATTTAAAAAGTTTTTTCACCAATATTTAGAATGGACGTTCAGGGTAAAAACAGGCCCGTTTTAATAACAGGACCTTTCGTGACGACCAATTTTGTAACTAAATAACTAAAGTCGACGAAAAAACGGTCGGGCATCGTAATGACTGTGTTCGCTGCGCTGTTTCTGTGCTGTACGAACATCACGCAATAATGCCTGTGTGCTATATACTGCGCTGCTTTTTACGTACTGTAATCTATATCTTTAGATATATAAAAGTATATCTGTGGGCTTGTAATACGACACTAAAATCAAAAACGAGAAAGCTCAAACTTTCACAAAATATGCGTCTTAACAAAGTCTCGGTAAACCACATAGTGCGAATACGATCGGGGTGGCGCTTTGTTTATGTTTAGGCAATAGAACATCCCTGTCGTGGTAGTGAAGGCAAGCTGTGGGTTCTTTTAAACGTGCTTATAGAACATCTATGCAACGACAATTGCCGTTTTCAAGCAAAATCGTGTAATGGGTTAATACCATTTTTACTGCGTATTCCATTCATATACCTTTCCCTATTCATATCAAACCGAATATAAATGGTTAAGACAGACGGTTGAGGGTACTCTACTTTTTTATGTGATTGACGATTGTATCGTAAGCATTTGTTCGTGTTTTAACGATATAATCGAACCTATTAGTTATAATTGTTACTTGGCTATTAGATTACCTATCATGCCATCAAAAGGGCGTTATGTTACGCTTTGGGTTTTGGAACACATGCAATGAGCCTCGATAATTTTGTTTATTTCACGGAGTTGAACTTTCTCAATGTGATCACGTTTAAATTTGCCTATGCACTCAACATAAGATTTTTTCAAGTCTTCTAACAACGAAGTAAATTAAAATAAATATCTATGAACAACTGACTTTCCTTCTTTTTTCTGCTCAAGTTCCAACTGCGCATTTGCAATTTGCGCTGAACTCTCTTAAAAGTTATATTATTCTGCTGAACTACGTTTTCTTCGTCAGGAACATCCTCCACATCAGAATCATATTCTTACTCAGGTGTTACCAAAGGAGGAATAACAGAACCATGGTGAACTCCGCCATTTATACGGTGAATATAAAATTTGAAAACGTCCAATACGACTTGTACTGAACGGTCCGAAAAGTATATACTAGTCCAATCAATCATGGTTTGTTCAATTTCATAGGCACTAATTTTCAATACGACTTAATGCCAGACCCTATCAAATGCATTGCAAAAATCAAGTGCAACAACTTTGCTCTCAACAAATTTGTGAATAGATTGGGTCCACTTTTCGATGAGATATGCGATCAGATCACCTGTAGAACTTAGCCTTCGAAAACCATGCTGCTGGTCGCAAAGGTTTTCCTGTTGTTCAAAGTATTTTTTTTCTCTCAATGCGCGTGCCCGTGGCTGGCGGACTGGCTGGCTGGCTGGCTGGTCAGATCTTGTGATCAATTTTAAACCCACTTCCCAAAGCCCGATTTTATTTCAATTGTGCACACATGTATAATAAGACTTAATAAATTAGTAATAATCAATATAGCATAAATAATGAAGGTACCAAAAGAATAGGATAAATGAAAGAGCTTACGCAATGGTAATACCAGCGTTCAAAAACACCTTTTTTAATCAGTTGCGGGAATACCATCTGGCCCAGCTGATCTATAGCAGATTCGGCTCTTGAAAGTACAGGCAGTTGTTACGTGCAATCTGGTAGCGTGGAGCTGGCTGCGAAATGTGAAACAATCAGATTGGCCTTGTTTATAGAAGTGACGTTTGGAACGTCATCGTGAATGAGCGTTGGAATTTACGACAAGGCAGTATTTTTAGTTCGCTTAACGAATGATAAAGTGTTCTTACTTCCTTTGGGACATTGCAGTATTTTTTGTCTAAGTTTCTACTCATAGTCAATTTTAAGATTTGTAGATCGTAGTAGATTTATAGTATAGATTTGACTCGGCATTCGCTCTTCCTTTATCTCAATTCAAATCCAGATATCATATAGAAGCTCTTTGGTACTTCTATGATTAGCTTGTATTTAACTTTGAGGTGTGTATTGTCCACTCACAATTTTAGGGTGCTTCCGAAAATTCCAGTGCTGCAAACAAATCACATTTGCTCCAACAAAGCGAGTCTACTATGATATTTGCTCTGTTTGCAAACGTGTGCGTTAGCTACACTCAATTGCTTCATTTGCAACCGTCGCTCTTGAATTAGAGTGTTGGGTCTGAAAACCCCACGGACCCTAGTCACCTGGCAGTAGGTATAAAATGCAAGGACTGGTTACCCGATAAGGGGCGCCACGGTTATCTTCCGTGGTGTGATGAGCCATAGTCTTATAGTAAAAACTCGTCAATGAACCAATCCAACCTTTTTGATGGAGGGAAACCATAATTTGATAAACTCTGCATGGGGTAACCTGGGTCCTTGGTATCCCCCCGATTGTTCGCCAGTGGCCTGGGCATCGTCTATGCAGGCCCGAACCCCATCGATAGCTGAGATGTCTGCCCAAGGTCTCAGAGGCACCAAGCTATTGGCTATGGGTGAGGATTTACTTATTAGTGAGCATCATTCATATAAAGAAATCCTGAATCTAGATAAAGGTAGCATTAGGAAACTAGTAAGTTTTCTAACTGGCCACTGTGGCATTAGATATCATCTTAGCAAAATGGGGGTGGGCTCTCTAACAGAATGCAGATTCTGTGCGGAGGATGAGGAGTCATCCGAACATGTTCTCTGCGATTGCCCAGCACTTATTTGGTTAAGGAAACGCATATTCCATAAGGAAATATGCTCAACAGCGGAATTGAAAAACTCTGCTACTAAAGAATTATTAGCCTTTATTAGGAAAGTTGTATGTCTATTAGACAATTAATGCCCTATTGATACAATAGATCTTTCAGGTCGCGGTGTCAGTCACTTGGACTAGGGTTTCCAAAAAAAAAAAAAAAACAAGGATCCTGGGAATCCCCCCGCTTTTTCGCCAGTGGCCTGGGCATCGTATATGCAGGCCCGAACCCCATCGATAGCTGAGATGTCTGGCCAAGGTCTCAGAGGCAGCAAGCTATTGGCTATGGGTGAGGATTTACTTATTAGTGAGCCATCATCGGAGGGCAACACGTCGACTGAGTCAATGGGATGTCTTCTCTTAGAGAATGACACAGGTTTAGACTCGACGGTCATCCTTGCGACATCTGTTGCAAGGAAAGCTAATGAGTTTGAATCTGATAGAACTCTTGTTAAGGGAGGAAAGGTGGTTGGTCGAGTACCTAGTACTATCATCACTGCTTTGGATGATCAGGTTTCAGCTGGTCTGACAGACAGTACAGGAAAGCGAAATACAGTAACTACCTCCTTTCCTAAACAAGTGTCCAAGGGCGAAACGTCACCAAGAACGAGTAATCCTGTAACTCGGAATATCTCTGAGGTACGGGAAAGAATCGGTAAAGTGAATGAGACAAAACTGTGCACTATAAAGTCTGTGCTAAAGTCAAAAAGGCGAGGGGGAACGATTAAGAGGCGTGACATATTGGCTGAAATTAAAATGGATGCCGATTTATCACAGACCACTAATTCAATTCCCACGGGCGGCAAACGACCTAGACCAGGTGAGGAATCATCGGATCTGGGGAACTTATCAAACACCCAAGTGTCCTGATATGTATGTAAACACAAAGTGTAAAAACAGAGCGTTGACACTAAGTGTGGAACATAAAGAAAACATAAATGACGTATCAACATGTGTAATAGAATATAGTTCGTAACCTCACGACAATAAAAAGAATAAGGAAAAAGACGTGTACGAGTTTTATAAACACGAAGAGACATTTTATTTGGCGACAAGGATATAAAAGCAAGGAAAATTGAGAAGATTTACAGCTACTTGGACAAGTAAAATAATAATGTCTACAATAAAGTTTTTTGCAACGATAGAGGTCTATGTACCGGGCGATGACATAGAGTCTTACATGAAAAGACTGGAGCGTCTGTTCCGTAATAATAAAATTACAGACGACGAAAAAAAAGATTATTTTTAACTTTAATTGGTGCAACGGCATATAGCAAACTTAAAGCCTTAGTGCTTCCGTCAACAGTAAGCGAATAGTCGTATGCCCAGTTATAACTACAGTTAACGGACCACTACAAACCAAAGCGGAAAATAGATGCGGAGCGCTTTAAATTTTACAAAAGAACCAGCATGAAAGTGCAAGGCTTTAAGATATTTTTATTAAACATTAAAGTAATATACAATTTTGATTTACAACTAAACTTATAACTAATATTAATATGTGTCGGCTCAACAATAGGGGCCCGACGTATTTACATTGTCTTTTTTTGGTATTGTTTATTTTTAAACAATATTTTTTACTACTTAATCTACTACATGTTTATTTTTAAGGTAATTAAATTTTAAACAATAATTTTAAAATAAAATAAAAATGAAATATTAAGCGGCGTATAAACAGGGCGAACTTCAGCCTCTGTAATATTGGTTGCCCGCCTTCTCGTAGAAGGAGACGTCTTGATTGTTAAAGATGTCATCGAATCTAGCATCAGTGAATCCTCTTATGTGTATGTACCGGTGAGTTGGCTCGATTTCCTCGATTCGCAGTCCTTGCATCTCAGGACTTGGATGTATTTCCAATGCGTCGACGAATTTCCTCGCCATTCGGAACAAGTGGTCAGTTATTGGCAGCAGACCTGCTGCTTCGTATAGTTTTGTAGTCGACACAAACTTATAGCTGTTTGTCACCCTCCAGAGTCCTGTACAGATCCTTAGTACCTTCCTTTCAAATAGGGAGATCTTCTTCATCGTTGTTGGTGAGACGGTGAACCATATGGGGTAGCCATAGGTTATCACTGGCCTGATGAGTTGCTTGTAGATAAGCAGCCTGGTGTTGTTGGACAGACCGTTTCGTCTTTTAAGTAGCGGGTGCACCAAATGAAGAGCGTAGTTCGCTTTTTTCATTGTTTTGTCGATGTGAGAGTTAAACTTGAGCCTCTCAGTAAAGTTGATTCCCAGGTACTTAGTCTCTGACTTGGTGTTTATAATTGTGTTATCCGGAAGGGTGATTTTTAAGGCTCTGCACCGGCTTGCGATTTTTCTTATCCTTGTTTCGGTTGCTGGTACTCGGAAGCAGATGAGTTCCGTTTTATTGGCTTTGATCTTTAGTCCCCACTTCAGGTAGTAGTCCCAAAGATTTCTGAGGTGTTCCTCCACTCTTTGGGCAGCTATCTCGGGAGAGCGGGAAACTGCATACGTTATGGAGTCATCCGCGAAGAGCATAGTCCTTGTTCCGGCTGTATTTGTAGGTTGATCCGCCGTGAAGATGCTATACAGGACTGGTCCAAGTCTGGAACCTTGAGGAACTCCGGCTTTGATCCTTTTCCTTGTCGATGGGCGGTCGTACACCTGTACAAAGAAGACCCTGTTAAAAAGAAAATTTTTAATTATTTTTACAATATAATTGGGGAAACCAAAACTAATAAGCTTGTACAGTAGCCCGTTTATCCAGACACTATCGAAAGCTTTTTCGATGTCTAGCAAACAGGCCACAGTACTACTTTTGACGTTCAGTCCTTTAGTGACGTCACTGTGAAGCTTGAGCAGAGGGTGCAGCGTAGAGTGCTTCTCTCGGAAACCGTACTGAAAGGAAGGAATAAGATTTCTTTCCGTACAAAACGTATTGATCTTTTTACGGATCAATGATTCCAATACTTTACTGATACAACACAGTAGAGCTATTGGACGGTAACCAGTTACGCTGGAGCGGTCAGTTTTCTTGGGTACTGGTACTACCTTGGCGACCTTCCAGTTGTCCGGAAAGTAGCCATTGTTTAGGCAATTGTTGAAAATGATGGTTAACATCAAAATTGCCATACCCGGTAACTTTTTAAGCAAAAAGTTAGAAATCCCATCTGTGCCTGATGATTTTTTTGAGTTTCCACTCATAATCAAATCATTGACAACAGCTGTTCCGGTAAACATATCGACGTCTACGGGTGCGTTAGCGCGATTTTCTTCACTGAACTGCACTATAGTATTTCCTGGAGAAGTGGTGTCTTCCACAAGACTTTCAACCTCTTCCAAGAAATCTGGAAGATGCGTTGGTGGTCGGTCCGTAAAGCTCCTTTCAAAATGGCAGGCAAAGGCTTCCGCTTTCTCAGTAGCGCTGGATACTGTTCGATCTTCAATGGTGATAATCTCTGGAATGGAAATACGCTTTCCAACCAGAGAGTTCAGCTTCCTAAAAGCATCAGGGCCTGGTTTGATGTCCTGGAGCCGTTTGGTCAGTTCATCTTCCTGAAACCTCCGCAAAGCTTGACGACACATGTTAACTGTACAACGCAGTTGCGAAAGTACAGACAGGTATTCGTCGTTGACTGTGTTAAGTGTCCTATTGAAGATTCTCTGAAGGCGTTTCCTAAGCCGTTGCTTGTGAGCATATATGGCCTGTATATGCTCAGGCAAGTGTTGGAAGCGATCCCTGCTAGTGCGAATTGTTTTCTGCCGATTAATGGCTGAATTCACTGTAATCTCAAAATTTCTGATAGCATCATCAATTTCTGTATTCTCCAGATTTCTGCAAGCCGCTGGAATAGGAAGTTCAGCTTCAACTTCTGATCTAAACCGGTTCCAGTTTATTTTCTTAAAGTTGATGTGAAGTTCAGGTGTTGGGGTGACTTGCACAATTCGCTGGTTCAGCCTCACTCGAAGCTCTATGGCCATATGATCCGAGTCGCTATCATCCAGCATGAAAGTGATTCCATTAACGATTACATAATGGAACTGAAACTGTTGGCTAGTTTATGTGAGTTCGAAAATTGAAGCATCATATTAAGAGAGCGCCTAGTAATGGGCTTGGCTGATCCGGCTATTCAAAATAAATTGCTGGACAAAGATGCCAGCTTAACATTTGATGTAGCGCTTTCGAAGGCAGCGAATATGGAGTTGACCTGTGCAGAGACAAAAAGGATTAAGCCTGAGAAAACGGATGACATTTATTTTGTTCGTTCCCATTATCGATCAAAGTCGCGATCAAGAGACTATAATAGTCGACAACAAAGCGGCAGTAGAAAAATTCCAAATTCTCAAATTAAAAGCGTAAATAATCAAATTAATGTTGTTACAGGGCACCAGATAGAGGTATTTGGAGTGTTGGAGGTTCCGGTTTGTAAGCCCAACGATGATAAAAACGTATATCAGTTTGAATTGTATGTCATAAAAAGTAAAAAATGTTTTTTACCGTTGATGGGCCGTTCTTGGCTAAACGTGGTCTATCAGGATTGGCAGTCAAGGCATTGCAAATTCGATTGAACAAGATTGAACAAGAACAAGAAAGAATGGATTTCAGGTATATTAAAAAAGTTTAATGTAATTTTTTCGAAGGATCTTTGTAAACAGATTGAGCAATTCAAGGCAAACATTGTTATGTTACCAGATGCAGTACCCATATTTTTTAAACCTTATTCTGTACCGTATGGCCTTAGAACAAAAACGGAGGAAGAATTAGATAAAATATGCCATCAAGGAATAATTACGCCGGTAAGGCATTCGGATTGGGCTTCACCCATTGTGGTCGTTCAAAACGCTGACGGTTCGGTTCGTGTTTGTGTTGACTGCAAGGTCACCATAAACAAATACATCGTCACAGAGCATTATCCATTGCTCAGGTTTGACGATATTATATCAAACCTCGCGAATTGTAAGTCGTTTTGCGTTTTAGACTTATCGGGTGCGTATCTACAAGTTAAAGTTGTGGAAAGTTCGAAAAAGTTTCTCGTGGTTAACAACCATAAGGGTTTATATCAATTTAATAGATTAGTTTTCGGTGTTTCGAGTGCGCCATCAATATTCCAAGGAATCAAGGATGAAATATTGAAAGGTTTTAGACGATCTTTTGATTGGAGGTCGTAGTATTTCAGAGTGTAAGGAAAATGTAGTCCGCGTCTAAGAACAGTTAAAAGAGTACCGAGTCAAGGTAAATTTCAATAAGTGCAAATTTTTGCAAGACACAGTTGAGTATCTTGGTCATATAATATGTGCAGAGGGAATTAAACCAAATCCTAAAAAGGTCGAAGCAATCCAAAAAACGTTTCCGATTTGAAGTTATTTTTAGGTGTTATAAACTTTTAAGATAATTTATCGCGTAGTTGGTCGATGAATAAAAATATATCACAGTTTGAGTTTCGATATAACAACACTCCTACTACTAATACACAAGTCGCACCAGTATATTTAATATTTTCATATAAACCTAGAACAAAAATCGATGCAATTATTACAGACATAGAAAATTTTGAAAATAAAAGAATCTCGAAGAAAAGTAAAAATTGTAATAATCAATAAGATATAACCAAAGAAAATAAATTTGTATCATATATAGTAGGAGATAAGATTTATTATTAAAACCGTTATAAAGAAGACGCCAAGTGGGTGGAAGGCATAATAACAAAAAATAGCCAACACGATTTATTGTATTAATATAACAATTCTACGCCATTGCCAAGAAGATCAAATAGACTTCAGAAAAATCTACTTAAACAAAAACGACTATTCAAAAATTAAGCTATAATTAAAATACTAATAAACCTCAGTCATCTAGAATAGCTCATATAGGCCAACTGAAACGAAGGTTTTCAAAGTCGATAACATTCGGACCAAATCAATATTTCATTGTTGAGAAAAGCAATCCAGAGCATGATTGTGAAGCCACGAATTCCAGCGGAGGTTTGGAAGTTAGAACCGATGTTAAACAAGGCTACACTTCCACGCCATTGCCAAGAAGATCAAATAGACTTAAGAAAAATCTACTTAAACCAACACGCCTATTCAAAAATTAAACTATAATTAAAATACTAATAAACCTCAGTATATTTTTATCTAGTCTTTAAAGTTTTTTGTTTATTGAATTATGAATTAAAAATCTTTTGAAAGGGGGGAAAAGTGATATGTATGTTAACACAGAGCGTGGGCACTAAGTGTGGAACATAAAACATAAATGACGTATCAACATGTGTAATAGATTTTGTTCGTAACCTCACTCACTCGACAATAAAAAGGATAAGGAAAGGCCAAAGTATTGACAGCTGTTATATCAGCTAGGAAGGATGAAGGCAAGATGTCCAAAAAACAACTTGACTTTGTCCAAGAACGCCTTTAGAAATTTGTGGTGGAAAAAAAATCACCGACATTCTAGGGAATGAGCCTGGATCAGGGCACCATCAAAGTGCAATGTTCTAATGAACGCTCCTTCGAATGGCTTTCATCAAAGGTGGGAGGTAAGCAGAGGGGAACGTCAAAAGCTGGTAAAGGCTACAATCCGCTTGCCTGGAAAACTCCGGAAGTTGTCGCAAGACTCCGAGCCCAAAATCAAGGTCTTAACACAAATAAATGGCGAGTCTACTCACAGAAAGAGTGTGGAGATGGTGCATCCCTGCTCTTTGTGGGAGTGGATGATCCATTCTGAAATAAAGGTTCAGATTGCGTACCTACTACTTTCTTGGTCGTGCCTCAGTGCTTATCAAGGGATGTGGCGGGGATAAAGGGGGTAACAAATTATAGATAATGTCTATTGTTTTTACTCAGATTAACTTGCAGTATACCAAATCAGCTACTGCTCTGCTATGCAGTAGTCATGCGAAGTTGAAAACATCACCTCAAATAATCCTTGTGCAAGAGCCATGTGTATATCGGGGACGTATCTGTGGCTTAGTCATGATTAATTGGGGCACTCTCTTTTATCATGAAGGCAGTAATGGTCCTCGGGCCTGTTTCTAAAATGATACAAGAACGAAACTTTGGAACATGTAGTGACAGCCAAAATGCTCTACTAGCTCCTTGTAATCACCTTGTGTCAATTCGAAGATTTTTTTAGAATGTAAGAAAAGGTTGAACTCTATTTCAAGATGGAATTCAGTCACTCTTATCTGGGTTCCGGGACACACAGCAATAAAAGGAAATTAATTTGCAGATGTCCTTGCAAGAAGTGGTTATTCCGATACTCCTACTGGTCCGGAACCAATGGTAGGCTTGAGTCAGAAAAGCTTAAATATTGGTATTCGGAACAGGAGCAACTTTGGCACTTCATAAATACATGTAGAACTACCAAGCACTTTGTGGATAGGCCGAACAAAAACACCGCTAAGTTTTTTTTGGGAATCTCCAGAAGGAACTGTCGGAGCATGGTCGGTTTACCTGGACATAACCCGACTGGAAGTCATATGTTCAAATTGGGACTTATATTGGACCCAATATACTATACTTGCGAGGTTCTCAATTAGCACTAGAGTATGTATTCTGATACCACACCACAAATCTCGAGGTACCTAGCATGGATATTTACGCGGAATCCAGCCTGTAGCGTTCAGATACGAGATCAATTCGATGATCCTGTAAACAAAGAGCTTTTTTAGGTTGCCAAAAAATCGTTTACATAAAGTGTGGTGTCTTGAACCTGGTAGGTCCGAACAACTGCAGAGGAAGTGTATGATTCATTTTCATCTATGTAACTTCTACAGAAGTTGTTCTGCGGTATGCGCATCTTGGCAGCATTGCTGCACACTGGCCAGTGGCCTGTGCTGATAGCCACAACTCTGGCAATATTCATCCGTGTTCTAGATAACAACTCAGTGGTTTTACTTTTCCTTTATGATTGTATCATATGCTGGGCATTCGCAAAGAATGCGCACGGATGATTCTTTATCTTCCGAGCAGAACCTACATTCCGTGTCTGAGCCTAAATTAATTTTGTTATGGTGAAACCGCAAGCCACAGTGACCTGTGAGAAGGCTCACCAGCTTTCTAATGCTATCTTTGTCTAGATCAAGGATTTTCTCATAGGAAAAAGGCCTGATTAATTGTTTGGACTCTTTCAGCCCTGGGACATTTTCCCATTGAGTTAGGCAAAGATTTAAAAATCAAAAGTTTGTAAAATCAATTAGCGCTAGAGTGTGCCATTTTGATACCACACCACAATTCTCGAGGTACCTAGCATGGATATGTAGCGTTCAGATACGAGATAAATTCGATGATGCTGTAAACCGAGAGCTCTCTCAGGTCGGCAAAAAAGTGTATAAACTCCATTTTCTTCGCTCGTTATGAAATATACTATAACAGTGCGTACCTTCAATTACAAGGTAAGGATTATTGCAAAAGAACAGTGAACACTTCGCATGCAGGCAAGGAGCAGCTGTTCTGCCTACTTTGTAGTAAAACGGGCCAAGCCAAAAAAAGAATAGCTACGCAAACAACCATTCAGAAAACCAATTATATCGAAAATCTTGTTTAAACGGGAGTTTCATTTGCCGACATAGGGCGAAATAATATTGGCTCACATACTGTTTCACATTCTTCAAATGAAAGTTTGGAGAATAAAGTAAACAAACTTGCCAAAGATGTGCCAGATCAAAAAGCTCAGCTTAACGCCGTTTTGGATCTGCTACGTGGTTCTTTGAATGTTTGAGCTTAGATGTAGGGCACTAAAAATAGCTGCCTTTAATGTCAACTACATCATCTCGGTCTCCAGACGGGGCGACTTGCTGCGCTTTGTGAAAGACTATAGACCGGACGTAAATGAGACGAAGCGTAACGCAAGACACAAAAAAGAAGTTAAAAACTACGATTTTATACGGACGAATAGAAAGAACGCGATTCGTGGTGGTGGAACAGCAGTGCTGATCCGAAAACTACTAAGTTTCAAAACAATTTAACGCTTTGTTGATAACAACCAGGTCAGTAATAAATTAAAATTATTAATCCCGGTTACGCCAAGTTACCTTCCGGAAACTTATATTTAGACCTATGTATTGCTGGTGTGCGACTGCAAATAGAAACGGTCCACGATAACAAGATCCAGCTGTTGACGTTTTAAATTTTAGAAAAACCAACTAGAAGAGGTTCGAAAACGGGTCACAAGAGAATACAGAAATTGCATTTCCTTGTCTGAAGTTCCTAACAGGAATCTGACGAACGAGGAGTGTATTTTTGCATCGAAAGTCTGAATTCGGTGATTCTGTCGAGTATCAATTCGACAGTTCCAAAAATGAAATGCAAAAATTCTACAGAGTGTTATCTAAACCGCGAAATGCGTACGTTACAGAACTACAGAATACGACGGCAACTCCCTGGTGTACTGGGCAACAGTTAACTACTGAGATAAAAATCCCTCTCGATAAATGTTAAAACCATACTGGAGCAATAATTCCGGAACAATGTTAATAATTACTGGAGACACCGAGCAGAGAATATTATAAAGTCTGAGTCAAGGATAATGTTCCCGAAAATAAATCGACTTTATAAGCCTCGTTATGTTCTTACTGTGCCCCGGAACCTAAAATACCAATTGCTTTGGGTTATTTCATTTCTCGGGATAGAGAAACTCAATCTCATTGGATCGCATTTTGAAACTGTGCACCAAATAGGAAGTCTCCAAAGTGACTCTGTGGATTTGATGAACGAGGAAATGCACGAATTTCGTAATCTGAACAATAACTCGGAATCTCTTGTACGCTTCTCAACTGACATGAAAGCAGACGAACTAACGCAAGACCAAACAGACAACTACTTCTCGACAATGACTGAACTTACGAACATTTTCAGAAAAATAAATAACAAGCCCTCGACAGGCTTAGATAACATTCGAAATATCGCATTGAAACATCTTCCGGTCGATATTTTTTAATACTAGTAAAAAGTATAAAAAAAGTGAAGATCCTTCTGATCCGACGAATTATAGGCCAATTAATCTCTTGTCTAATATAGGGAAAGTTTTAGAAGTAGTTATTAGCAAGTTTTAAACGTGTGCGATGAAAAAGAGATCATACCGCGAAACTGAAAGCGAAACGCATTGTGATGTACGTACACGGTTCGACAGTCGAGGAAATTCAAAGAAATTTGCAAACCAAATACGATGAATTTCATGCATACTGCGAAACATTGAAGCTTAAGATAAGCTATTCAAATTGCGAAGTTATACTGTTTCGCACCTCTCTAAGACGCGGAAATAACGATATTCGACGCAATTGGAAAAACTTATAGATAACTGGTGCAAATGGCTTTCAAATTCCAACAAAGATGGTGGTGCGGTATTTGGGTGTTTATTTGGATTCATTCTTGTATTACAATGAACTCGTAAATACCACTGTGAAAAAAGGTAGAGCTGTTTTTATGGCACTGAAAAAAACAATTTTATTCACGCCGTCTGAGATGGGAGGTGAAGGTCTTTTGTTACCAGGCGTTCGTTAGACTAATTTTAACGTATGCGTGTCCAATATGGTGGAACATCAGTCCTTCATATATGGAAAAATTACGCGTCCTTGAGAGGAAATGCCTTAGATCCAACTATAGACAATCTGTGTCAAATAAAAAACTCCTGGATGCTTCCGGAGTATCAGGGATCGGTAGCGTTATTCTTGATCTTACTAGGAACCATTTCGCTCGGTCAGCATCTATTGCAAACCACTTCTAACGTTCTTACCAAATCCTCAGTACTTCGAGAGAGCACTGGATAATGGATTGATACCACCGGAGGCATTCTTGTATCTGGATGCACTTGGCTATTTGTCGGACTCGTGCAACGTTCCCGTGATCTACCAAATTTCTAGAAGGGCAACGGACGAAAGCATCCGAATCGGAAAGCTAACTGAGGATACTGTAGTATATACCTGAACGAGACATTACGCAAACTAATCTAAACCAAAATTTGTGGCTCGAATGGGATGTGGCAGGCATTCAACCCTTACGACAAGCGGTGGTAGCATCATCTGCCTTCTGTGCAAT
The DNA here is from genome assembly GCA_947095585.1 of Nephrocerus scutellatus. Classification (NCBI taxonomy): domain Eukaryota; kingdom Metazoa; phylum Arthropoda; class Insecta; order Diptera; family Pipunculidae; genus Nephrocerus; species Nephrocerus scutellatus. The sequence continues at coordinate 94,646,802 of OX352763.1, forward strand.
GAGCCTCGCAGGGTTGCCAGCTCTGTGGGTCCAGATGTTCTGGTAATAGGGGATGCTGCAAACGTTATTTATTAGGGAATTATTAACTTAGCTTTAGTTTTGTTTTTGTGGGCGCTGGGCTCAGTGGAAATGAGCTTGGCTACTAAGCAGGGGGTTCGTGGTTCGAATCCCAGTACCAACAAAAAATTATTTTTCACGGTGTCCCACCTCTCGCGAATGGGTGACAAACGTTCCGAGAGTAATAACTTGTCACGGAAAGCTTCTCAATTCGCCGTTCGGGTCCGGCCTTAAATTTTGTGTGCAAAAATATACATGCTCAACGCGAATGATTGCGAGAAGCTAGGCCTTGGACCGCAATGGTCTGTCGTGCTGAATATTATTATTATTAGTTTTGTTTTGTATTTTTTGTCCGTTAACTAGTTCGCTAGTAAATTTAGGTAGTGTTTGTAATAAATAATAATAAATATGTCCTTTAAGATTTTACATCAATTTTCCTTAAAAAATAATAGAATTCACAAGTAATATTAAAAAAAAATTATATTGTTTTTTATTGTATATTAAAACGTTTTTATTAGCTCGCTATCGTGTATGTCTGTCTTTCGGGTGAAATTTGAGGTACCCGGCTGGTGCATCGCATGAAATTCATCGCATAGCAATTCATCGTAGCAACAATTCATCACAAAGCAATTCATCGCATAGCAATTCATCGCAACATTTTCAAAATAAATACCGTTTATCACAAATTGAATTTACCGCTACCCAAACCGCGTATGGACACACTGTAAAAAACAGTGCGCTCAAATAATTTATATTTAGATAGGACTTTTTCCTTTAAAAAAGCATTTTTGAAAATTAAGGACACACTGCCATATGATTCGCGATGAAAAATACTTTTCTTGCACGATGAATTACCACTTTGCGACGAATTGCTTTGCGATGGAGTGCTGCCACGATGAATTGCGTGCGATGAATTGCTATGTGATGAACCAGCCTATAATCTTAAGCCATTCGATTGTGCAATCCGGTATTTCCTGCAGTTGGCGAGAAGCTGTTTGTATGTACATAAGTATGTGAGGAGAGGGTCACCGTGTCATCTGCGAATGTTGCTATTGTACACTTTTGTTGGCTTGGTTTTTGTAAGTCAGCTCTAAATAAGAGGTAAAGTTTTGGTCCCAAGACAGTATCTTGGGGTACTCCTGCATCTATCTGGCATATACATACCTGAGTATCCGTAATTGTATTGCACGTAAAATAATCTGTCTTTTTGAATTCTCTATATTAACTTCGTTTGCTCGTGGCACGTCAGTTTGTCGGTCGGTCGGTTTGTCGTGGAATCTTGCGATAAATTTTTAACCCACTTCCCAAAGCCCGATTTTATTGAAATTTTGCATACATGTGTATTTCCGGAAACAACACTTTCTATTAAAATTTGGGGTGCCCATATAAAATTTCTAAAAATTAGCCCAATTTTCTTCAAATTTTAAACATATGTTTATCTCCGATGAACAAAACTTTCTGTACATTTTTTTGAGTGAACAGGCCCAGAGGCCCGAGGGTAGCCCATATACATTTTTTTAAAATTAGCCCGATTTTACTCAAATTGTAAACATATGTGGATCTCCGATGACAACACTTACTATTGAAAGTTGGAAGTGATCGGGCCCCAAAGTCGGGGGCTCCCATACCCATTTTTTTACACATGTGTATCTCCGTGCTCAACGTTTTTGAAAAATATTAATTTTTTCCAAATAAACCCGGTTCAAACTTTGCACATATATATATGTATATCCTATTAGAAAATTTACATGGAAATTTACATTTTTATGGGTTGTTTTTTTAATAACTGTCGATAAGAGGGTAGTAATCTGGTAGCATTGGTTTGAATTTGTCTACCTTTACTATCAAATGCATTAGCAACGTCTAGATAGACCGCCACACAGTATCTCTGCTCATTCAGATCGTCGAGAATTTAATTATTTACTGTATTTACGTGTTGAGTGTTGTCTACTAAATCCGAATTGGTGGTTTATTATTATTTTAACATTCTTCCTGTTATCATGTCATAAGCTGGGTGTCTTCTTGGTATTTAATGTTTTGTGCAGGTAAGTTGTGTCAACTTTTTAATTTTTTTTTTTCGCTGAGACATTGATGGAGCGTATTGTGGTATTTATTTGGTTAATTGGATTAGTGAAAGTTTTTTTAAAATGGTCGGCTAGTGTTTGTATTTTGTTTGTATTTGTCCTAGACCACGTATTGTCAAATGTTAATAAATGCGTTTGGTAGGCATTACCCTTTTTGAACTTCTTATTTACCTTCCAGCGTGAGTAGTTTGTTGTTCTTGTTGTTCATTATGATCTGCTTTCAAAAGTTCTTTTAGCTCTTTGGTTGCTGTGTTAAGTTTTGCATTGTAAATGGTTATCTGGTAACTTGCCATATTTTTCGTAGCTTCGGTTTTTTTTTTGATTTTTGTCTGGTTGAATGCGGTGACGGTTCGTTGATTTGTTTTGTTTAAATTTCAGGGGTGGACCTTATTGCAACTGATTGTATTGTGTCATTTAAGCGGATAATTGCACTTTCAGCCTCATTTGGTGTCTTCAGTGAAATCTGAAGTTCTATTTTCTCGTGGATTTTTTCACGAAATATAATAGGTGAGTGGCAGAAGACGATTAAAAACAAGAACTAACTGTCAGATAATTTGGATTTATATTCTTTATTATGCAGAAGTCTATGAGGTCTGGTATTTTCCTAGTGTCACTAGGCCAGTAAGTGGGTTCTCCATGGTAACGTGTTTGCAGTTATTCTGTGTTATCGCGTCTAGTAGGCTTTTTCCGTTTTTATTGGTAAATCTGGATCCCCAATCGGCGTTCATCGCATCGAAGTCTCTTCCTGCAATGAAGCGTGTACCCAGAGGTGTTTGTGTATTGAGTTGTACTGATAGTATGCTTTGGTGGACAATAATGTGTAGATATTGTAAGCTATCCTTGTAGGTTATCTATTTGGACTGTCGTTGATTGGATGTGTTCCTTCTTGTACTCTTCCAGCTCCACGTAATTAATATCCTATCTAATTATAATTGCCATAACACCACGGGTTCGCCCACAAGATTTGCATAATGAATGTTGTATTTTGGATTTTAAGGCAATATCAACGTAGTTAGTTAGTTCCAACGCGTGAGGTATTAGGCCATCACCCAATCATCAGAGAAAATCTATTCGCAAAATAAACAATGAGATTAATTTGTGATTTTTCGTAGTTTGGCCAGTCCGGAGGAGCAACTACATATTCATTTCGGTTTTTTTTAATTTCAGCAATTTTGTAATGCTTTACAAACTCTTTGAGATGCAGACATAGCCGCTTTGTTTATACCCTTTTTTAATAAATCCGCTAAGGAAATAAAGCTGATCAACGCTTGCATGGATTTCGGAAACTGATTGGCATTATCACTTGTCAATTGTTAATGTTATTTTTAATTGTATTTAACTATAGAGTAAATATGATATGATATGACATTTAATTTTATTTTACATAATGCCCAACAGTGTGATTATATTTCGCTCACTGCAAAAGTTGAAAGACATTGAATTTTGGTTGGTTAGAATCGCTATCAGCAATTGTCGACACGAGTCGCCGAATTTCTTGGAGATGAGTTTGTCCGGCTCGCAGATGTCTTCGTTGACCTAGCCATCGGAAATTGTTTGCGATGAGCCAGAGTTCAGCGATGACGGTTTTTTATGCATCAGCGGTCGCTGTCTTCGGTGGAGCGTTTTTGTAGCATTTTTAACTTCTCGCTCCTTTTTACAAAAGAATTTGCTTTTCATTAATTACGTTTTCCTGTTCTTGGTATAATCCCAGTCCCTTAGTTCCCTAATTATCTCTCGTTAACTCACTATTGTTTTGGTTGTTGGTATTACGCCTACATTACTTTCTTGGTCCGGTTCACTATTTCAGGGTATGCAGTAGGTAATTTTTTTTAAATGTTTTTAAAAATTCAAGAAGATACGTTAATACTCGTATTAAATTATTTAGTAGAGCGGCACATTCTCGTTATACCATTATAAAGTCATTAACAATGTTGCTTAAACTTTTTTATAATGATTGTACGATATTTAAAACCAATACCGTTTACTGGTAGCTGATTATTGATTTTTCATTAATTAAGTAATTAGCCTTATATAAATGGGATGTATTATCGTTAACATTTTCACTTCTTGGTAGTACATTTTATTTAATTACACAACTTGAAAATTGTGTATTCCTTTATATTGTTTGCGATTGTTTGTTCTCATTGCTCAGTAAGACATTTACATTCAGATAAATTTTATGTAATTTTTTAATTTATTTTATACTGGCAACATTTTACAATTAACTATAATGTGAGACAAACATTTTCTACTTGTTTTAGACAATTTTATCTATCTATATTGAAACGAGTAACACTAAAGCCGATGATTTCGAATTATTAATTTGATTTTATTCACTTCGCCAAAGTACGCGCACACGGACTCGTATCTCTCGCAACAACTGACAATCATCATTTTGACAATTCATTATCGGTAATGCAGTTGCATATTTGCTGCGTTACCATTATACCATCTTAATACTAAACAATTATACAATTTAAATCCTAAAATATACAAGTTACAATATATATAAAAATGAAATGCTATTTTTGGTAACCGCATCAGTTGAGAACAACTTGTCCTGTAACCCCGGTTGGGGCATAGGGCGTCAACAAAACGCGTCCATCCTTCAGCTTCTGCAGCAAGGTATTTTAGCTGTGGCCACGTCCTTCTCTGGGATTCTGCTTCTGCTAAGACAGTTGATTCCATGTTTTTCTTGGTCTTCCAACCCGCCGTGCACCCTGTGAATTCCATTCAAAGGACTGCTTTGCTATTTCGTCGTTTGGTTTCCTCAGTGTGTGACAAATCCATTGTCATCTGCGGTTTCTTATATCGACGTCCAGCCGCTCTTGACTTGTCCTTCGCCACAATTCCTCGTTTGATACAATTGCTTGCAATTTTCTCGAAATACAAGACGTAACTTTCCAAGTTTACACGAAGAATTGGAAAAGTTTATCGAAAAATTGGGAAATTGGGAAAAAACTGAGAGTGCTGTTTTCCATAGGATTTTTGTATGAACTCACGACCATCACTTACGATTCCAATGTATAAATGTTATGCCGATATAAGTGTTGATTCTATAGTTTTCTGGGTGGCTGGGGTATTCAGTTCAGTTAAAGGTGGGTGGTCAGTTGGCGGGTGGTGGATGAGCCAGCCGGGAAACGTCGGTTATTTACGCTGGTAAATTTATAGAACTCCCTTAAGAATATAAAATTTCAAAAAATGCGGGTTTGTGGGTGATGGTTGGAAGAAGATAACTGGAGGAAACAAGGTAGGTGGGTAGAGGTGATGGTTTCCGTTTGTATGTTTGTTCGCGTTTACTTAAAAGACTGTTTTTATAAAAAATATCGTTATCAAAATTATTGCGCGACATCATAGGTAAGTAGGTAAGTAAGTGTTAGTAAGTAGACCTTGCTGAACTTGCGATTTCCTCAATTAGCGCATGAGTGCGTCATTTTGATGCCACAAAGCGTTACATCATGTTCCCTATCTATTCCAACCAACATTACCATAAAATAATAACATTCGGCGCGACTGGCCATTGTAGTCCATGGCAAATATGATATATTGTTATTCACATTTCTCCGATTTATTTCTTAATTTTAACAAAGGGCTTAGCCCACCTTATTGCCGTGGCGCAAGTCATTCAGGGAGTATTCCCTTTGCAATAAGTTTAAATATTAAAAAAAGGCCTGGCTTCTCGCAACCATTTGTGTTGAGCATGTATATTTTTAAACACAAATGGAGGGGACCTACAAACATAATGCCGGGGATCCGAACGGCAAATTGAGAAGCTTTCCGTGACAAGTTATAACTCTCGGACGTTTGTCAGATTTTCGCGAGAGGTGGGACACCGTGAAAAATAATTTTGGTGTTACTGGGATTCAAACCACGAACCTCCTGCTCAGAAAGCCATGCTCTTATCCACTGAGCCACGGCGCCCACCGAAAATGATACCATACAACATTAAAAAATGTAGGAAATTTTGAAGATTTGATTATTTTTGAGTAATTTAATTTGGAGCCCGTTCGATCTGGGCTGCATGATGAGATTTAAATAAATGAGGGCTAATCAACGTCCATTAACGTAGCCGTCTCTTCGGGTAAATGATTTAGTAAAGCAGTGGACCATGAATTCAAAGTATTGCTCCCTTAACTACTTGGGATCAATTGTAACATTAATTCAAAAAATCGTGCTCGTAAGCTTAAAGCCAACAAAAGCGTGCCAATGTTCCTCCAGACTCATTAGTAACTCAACTAAAACTTGACATATTAGACAATGGCCGGCCTAGTATTTGATAGATGCAGTCATGAGTTCAGTTTATATACTCAATGCTCGAGTTGAAAGTTTAACGGGAATGGCAGCATGTAAGTTGATTCAATCGAGTTTATTTTACATCGCAGAGTTTAAAAAATGTTAAACTAGCATCAGATAGATATCGAGACTAGTGAAGAGATTTAGTTTGTATGACTCCAGGGCACAGCGCCGGTTGAAGAGTTAGAGATGATGATGATGACGATAAACGATTCATTACTCAACTTCATATTTACGACTTTCCAAGCCAATATAAAATTCCCTACAGATATAGAAAATTCTTAGTCGACAAAGTAGAATTTTGCCCCATATATTTTCGTACCCTTCTATCTTGCCACACTGCGATAAAGATTTCCCATGGCATTAATAACTTTACTCTGACATAATTGAGCAATTGAATCATTATCCTCATAAGCAGCTGTAGACACCTTAATTAAATGATTATAAAAGTTAGTGTAGTCAAAGTTTACTAATGCGCTTCATACAAATTCGTACAACATATAGAGCCATCGTAGGTTCAGTTCGACGTTTGATTGCACCCTTTGAGGAGTAGAAAATTTTGTGCCCCGACAATGCAGACCATTCGAAGTGCTGATAGTTTTAAAATACATTGGATTTGCTGGACATTTCTTGGTCTGATTGTACCTTTGAAGAATAAGAATCTTTACATTGTCTATTCATTGCTTTTCAATGCTATCGTGTCAATTTACTATCCTACACATCTGATTATTGGACTCTTTCAAATTACCGCAAAGGATGAAGTGTTCAAAAATGTAACAATAAACGTTACTTGCATTGCATGTTCCATAAAAGTTTTACTTTTTCGTAAAAATCTTAATGACATACGAAATATTGAAAGAATATTCTCGCAGTTAGATGAGCGCATCACAACCGATGCCGAAAGGAAATACTACAAAACGCTTTCGAAAAATGTGAAATTAGTTTTGATGCTCTTTGCCTTCATCTACGGTACTGCTTTTTTATTCTCCGAGTTAGCAGTGTTAATAAGCACCGAACGTCGGCTACTGTACCCGGCTTGGTTTCCCTTTGATTGGACAGAATCAACTATTAATTATATCGTCGCACATTTTTATCAAATTCTTGGAGTTTTATTTCAAATTTTTCAAAACTTTGCAAGTGACAGCTATCCACCGGCATGCTTAGCACTACTAACAGGACATGTTCATCTCTTAGCTATGAGGATTACACAAATTGGCACGGACCCGACTAGAACCAAGGAGCAAAACAATATCGAAATACAATATTGTGTAGAAGATCATAACAAAATTATCAAGTACGTTTGCTGTTATTGAGCAAGGATTACAAATGGCATTGATTATTCTTTGGTGCTAAATGTCCCTTTAAAGGTGTTTGATAAATTCATAAGTTCGTCGGACGCTCGACTCTTCTCAGGCAGTGCAGTTATAGTAAAGTCATTTCTGATAAGGCTAACAGTGTAGAAAATGGTAATGCAACTGATCTACTAGTACTACCAGTGAGTTTTGCATATGAGAAAGAAGATACGAAATAAAACAACCCATAAAAATTAAAATTTTTCGTGTAAATTCTCTAATTGATACACAACGTGCAACATTTGATTAACATCGGGTAACTTTTAAAACAAATTTTTGGGAGCCCCTTTAACCTGATCACTCCAAAAATTTTACAAAAAATCGGGGATACACATGCGTATAAAAATTGATGAAAATCGGGTACATTTTCTTATAAAATTTTTATGGGTGCCGCCCTATCACTTCCAATTTTTTACAAAAAGTGTTGTCCACCGGAGATACACGTGTGTATAAAATTTGAAGAAAATTCGGTACCGATCACTTCTACATTTTTACAAAAAGATGTTGTCCATTTGAGATATACATGCGTAAAAAACTTGAAGTAAATCAGGTACTTTCTTTACAAAAAAAATATAGGTAGGTGTAAACCCGGACCCAAGGGCTTGATCACTTTAAAATTTTTACAAAATTAAAAAAAAAAAAAAAAAAAAAAAAAGGTATTTATGTGAATAAAATTTGGAGAATTTCGGGTACTTTTTATGAAATTTGTATGGGTGCCCCCGACCCCGGGGACCGATCACTTCCTAATTTTTACAAAAGTGTTGTCCATCGGAGATTCACATTCGTGTACAATTTGAAGCAAATCGGGTACATTTTGTAAAATATTTGTATGGGAGTCCCGCGACCCCGAGGCACGAAGTGCCCTAAATGTTAATAGAAAGTGTTGTCATGGGAGATACACATATGTGCAAAGTTTCAATAAAATCGGGCTTTAGTAAACAGGTAAAAAATGTATCTCAAGATTTGGTGTGCCAGTCCGCCAGCCAGCCAGCAACGGATACGCGAAGTTAATATAGAGAATTTTAAAATTAAAATTTTTCATACTATAAATGCTGAAAATCGAAAACAAATGCGAAGTACTGCAACCCAACAACAAAACAACCACAATCGCAAAGCAAGCAGCGCTGCTTATAGCGCATCAACTCATCAGCGCACACAGAACCCAGTGATCTGATGCCGCTATATGGAACAAATTTGTATGGGGGCCCCGCGATCCCGCAGCACGATCACTCTCAAATTTTAATAGAAAGTATTGTCATGGGAAATACACACGTGTGCAAAGTTTGAATAAAATCGGACTTTAGAAAGTGTGTGCCAGCCACGGGCATGCGAAGTTAACATAGAGAATTTAAAAAATAGTGCTTGTATCAGTGTGTGCACGTGTAAGAAGTGAAACTTTTTGTATTTTTACGAACGTATGTATTTTTCCACCCATTGACCACCTCAGCCAACCAGAAAACTGTAGAATTAACACTTAATCGGCAAAAAATATATACGTTGGAATCGTAAGTTATGGTCGCGAGTTCATACAAAAATCCCATGGAATGAGTACTTTCAGTTGTTCCCGGATTTTCCAATTTTCCGGGAAACTTTTCCAATTTTTTGTTATATAAACCTTAATCGGACTATTACGAATATTTTAAAATAAAAATGAGCCAAATCAGCGAAAAGCCCTATTTTAATTGCGGTATGTCTTAAGTAGACATTCCCTTTCTATGAGAAGAGATACTCTTAAGCTTCAACAATTTAAAGATCAAACAATAAACTGGTTCGACGTCAGCCGCATAAAACAAAACACCACAAGTTGGCTTTGCTGCAATAAGTAATAACTCTCTGATAACCGTATAAAAAAGAAAAATTGTCACTTCCAGATAATGTAGTTTTTACCTACAGTATTACGTCGATAAGTTAAACTAATTAAAACAAAAAAAACAACCCATAAAAATACAATTTTTCATGTAAATTCTCTAAAAGGAGATGGGTATGTGTTAAAATTTGAAGAAAATCGAGCTAATTTTTAAAAAATTTATATGGGCACCCCTCGGACCTCAGGGCCTCACTCCAAAAACTTTACAAAAAGTTTTGTCCATCGGAGATACACACGTATATAAAATTTAAAAAAAAATCGGGTTAAGTTTTTTAAAAAATTTGTTGGGGCCCCATGACCCTCCAAACCCTGTCTCCAAATTTTTTTGCAAAAAGTGTTGCCCATCGGAGATACACACGTATATAAAATTTAAAAAAAATCGGGTTAAATTTTTAAAAAAATTTCCAAATTCCAAATTTTTACAAAAAGTGTTTTTCATCGGAGATACATACGTATATAAAATTTAAAGAAATTCGGGTTCATTTTTTTTAAATTTTGGGGCCCCACGACCCCGGGACCCAGGGTCTCCAAATTTTTTACAAAAAGTTTTGTCTATCGGAGAGACACATGTGTATTAAATTTGAAGAAAATCGGGTTATTTTTTAAAAAAAATTATGGGGCCTCACGAACCCGGGCCCGGGGTCTCCACATTTTTTACAAAAAGTGTTGTCTATCGGAGATACACATGTGTATTAAATTTGAAGAAAATTGGGATAATTTTTTTAAAAAAAGTTATGGTGCCCCACGAAACCGGGCCCGGGGTCTCCAAATTTTTTACAAAAAGTGTTGTATATCATAGATACACAAGTGTATAAAATTTGAAGAAAATCAAGTAAAATTTTGTAAAATTTTTGTAGGGGAGCCCACCGACCCCGTGGCCGGAGGGTCCTCAAATTTTATTAGAAAGTGTTGTCATCGGAGATGTGCCTGTGTGAAAAATTTCAATAAAATAGGACTTTGGGAAGTGGGTCAAAAATTGATCGCAAGATTCCATGACACACAAATCCACAAATCCACAAACCCACAAACACACGGGCAAGTAAAGTTAATATAGAGAATTTAAAAAAATTATTATATTTATTGGAATATTTTTTTTCAACTAAAAATAAGAGAATTTTTTTAATTTAATTGTTTTAATTAAAAATTATGAAAACAAATCAGTTTAAAGAAAACAAACAGAGTATTTCAGAACAAAGAGTAGAAACATAAATACAAAAATGTAATAAAAAAACAAAGATACAGACGCATTCGTTTATGAAAAAATTTATTTAAGACTTAACAATGTGAAACAAGTGGATTTTGTATTGTTATTTTGCAAAAAGAAAATTTGATTTACTTGTGCTCGATGCCCATTCAAGTAATGTAATCGAACATTGAATTGAACATTTTTGAAATATTAACGATTATTGAAAAACTTTCGTCATGTGGATATTTTGTTCAAGAAGATTTTCGAATAAGGCTTAATCTTCGATAATACAAAATAATTTAATTATTTCCTACTTCTTGCAATTAAATGCCAATTTCATTATTAAACACAAGTCCAAGTAAATGATTAGCTGGAATATGATTTTGCCAAAGGCTTAAAGGAATTTGGTCTTCTTCCAAGACCAAGTGTTTTGTTAGGAAGAAGTTTCCAAAAAAGACCAGTTTTGTCTGCAATGTATACATTTGTTCCCTATTTAAGGTTGTAAGCAACTGATTTAAAAACGGTTACACTGTTTCCTTATTGCTGCACATCTTCATGGTAATAACTCCGTTTAAATTAGTATCCAAGCCTCGCTTAAAATTATATTATCGACATTGTCGCCTAAAATTTTTCACACAAAACAGCGTTTGAATTTCGCATTTCCCATTTGTTGCTAAGTTGGTGACTGTAAAAGTAGCCATACAACGTTTTGTGACAAAAAAAGGAACACTGGAAGATACTATTATATAGTGAAATGAGATCCCAGATACTGTCTCTACTGTCAAATAAAAACACAATCTCAAGAACTATGACTTTTGGATATTTGCTTTACTTGCTAGATGCTGACAAAATTTTTGAAAATGATTATTATTGTTTTTGACTACTATAGCTGGCATATAAAGAGCTCTTCGGACGCGCTCAGATCCTTTTTGTACATGCAACTTCTCTCACTTACTGACGATCCCGATTAATAATGTCCTGGATTTAGACCAGCAAAAGCTGTAAATTGTTCACATTTAGTTCACATTTTTTCCACCCTTATTTCATATTCTTTGAAACGGAGAACCCCTTCTATTTCCAACACTTTCTTTGTTTCCTAATCCATACTTAGCGTTTTTAAGAAGATTAGCATAGTGTGGTATATGTTTAGCAACTTTTGGGTTAAAACCAATATTTGGATTTTCTACAGGAATTACGCTGTCACATTGTGGTGACTTGTAGTGTATGGGTAGTATTTCATTTGCACGCATATCAAATATAGTGACTATAAAGTTGATTGCTCCAACAATTGACTAAATACCAGCAACGTGGAGTGCAAATATGGCAAAATCGACCCCTGCATTCGGGTGGGATATAATTTGTGATAAAGACAGATATAAAGTCCAACACGTACCTGTACATTCGCCAGCAAATGCTGAGAGAATGAGCAAAACAAAAGATCACACTAATAACCAGAAACTCACACTATTCATACGAGGAAACGGGTGTCGGGTGCATCGATAATACAAAGGGTACAAACCAATTACCAAATCCTCCCATTAAGGCTAGCATTATCACAAAAAATACCATTGCATGGCCCGTAATCATTACGTTATATATTTGATAGTTATTATTAGGTATATTGACGTGCATTAATTGAGTGCGGATGAAAACCGATAATAGTCCACCAATAATTCCAGCTATTATGGAAAAAAAATGTATAATGTCCCTATACCTTAATGATTAGTACAAAATAACAAAAGCTTTATGCCCTTTGGTACATCACTCATATCTATACTCCAAATATAACTCACTATTTTTTTATTTTCGAACCCCTTATGAAAATATTCTTTGCTTACTGCTTCCACAACAATTGGCATAAATCCATGTCCTGAACCGCACAATTCGTAGTACCACTGCCGATAATAAACACCAGGCTTTATAACATAAAACCAGGCTTCATTCAACCTTCTTGGTATTGCATAAATTTTCACACCAAAAGCCGGTACCTCCCAACTATGTATTACGGCCCTTGCTGCGTTTTTTTGTTTAGGTACTATAGTGAAAGTGAAACTGGATTCTTAAATTGAACATAGTCAATTTCAAATCATTGACAGCTTTAAATACTTTTGGTACACCTAAATCATTAAACGTTTTTTTGATTGACTTTATCGAACCGTAAACAGATGTAAAAAATATTATTTAACTTCACTTGTCTGTCAGACCCCTGGCATCATCAGTCGATGCATATATTAATGTACCGCACCAGCATCGCCAACATTTCGTAGTTTTTTAAGGTTCTAATCTGGAAATACTGAATATTTCGACATCAGTCGAATAGTGTACCCAATTGAGTTTAATGCCGAATGGTTGTTGATGAGAAGGTACTTGCTAATAGCTGATAATATCCGACAAACATTCTCTGAATAATTATTGATCATCACTGATTTGTCTCATGATTTTGGTTAGCAAGAAAATCTTTGTCGGTAAAACATTTTCCTTTTCCGTGCAGCAATCACATCACTACTTCTTGGATTGCCGTAAAAAGGAATATCACAGACAGGCTGCAGTTGGTTGAAATCACCAAAGAAGAACACAATGAAACATCCAAGTGTTTTATTCATAGGTAAGACCGAACCCCCATAGAATTGTTGCCATAAATAAAATAAATACAAAAAAACAGCCCAAAAATGTTTCTTGTAAATTTCTTAATTGGAGATACACATGTGTGCAGTTTAAATAAAATTGGATTAATTTTTAAAAAAATTATATGGGAGTCCGTCGGTGCTGGTGCCCGAAAAAGAGTTGTCCATCTTCCTCTGACAACACTTTCTGTTAAAATTTGGAGCCCTTCGGTTCTCGGGGTCATAGAAATTTTTTCAAAATTTACCAGATTTTCTTAAAATTTTATACACATATGTATCTCCAATGGACAACAATTTTTATAAAAATTTGGTAGTGTTCGGGCACCGGGCACAGGGGGCACCCATACAGATTTTATACGAAAAAGGACCCGATTTTCTTCAAATTTTATACGTATGTGTATCTCCGTTGGACAACACTTTGTGTAAAAATTTGGAAGTGATCTTGCCCCGTGGTCGGGGGGGACTCCCGTGCAAACTTTTTTTAAAATGTACCCGATTTTCTTCAAATTTTATACGCATGTGTATCTCCGATGGATGGGCGCCGTGGCTCAGTGGTAATGCACATGGCTCCTGCGCAGGAGGTTCAGGTTCGAATCCCAGCAACACCAAAAGTATTTTTCACGGTGTCCCACCTCTCGCGAATGGGTGACAAACTTTCCGAGAGTAATTAATTCCTTGTCACGGAAAGCTTCTTAATTCGCCGTTCGGATCCGGCCTTAAATTGTAGGTCCCTTCCATTTGTGTCCAAAAAAAAATTAACATGTGCAGCTCAAATGGTCGCGAGAAGTTAGGCCTTGGACCGCAATGGTCTGTCGCGCCAAATATTATTATTATTATCTCCGATGGACAACACTTTTTGTACAAATTTGGTAGTGTTCGGGGTTGGGGGGCTTCCATACAATTTTTTTGTTAAATGTACCCGATTTTCTTCAAAATTTATATACATGTGTACATCCGATTAGAGAATTTACAAGAAAAGTTTTAATTTTTATAGGTTGTTTTAAGAGATATTTTCGCCAAACAAAAACCACGATTTGATGGCTTGAAATGGCGTTTTATTTATAATCTAAACACAAGTATTTAATTTTACTTCGCAACGTATATTTATCTTCTATATATATAAAATAGAGAATTTATGTGTTTGTTTGTATGTTTGTTTCTTACTAACTATGAAATGCCTTGACCAATTTTCAATTACAATTCAATTACAAATTTTATTTAAGGCAGAATTTAACTGAATAAATTAGGAATTAAAACCTTTGAGTGAATAAAGCGGAGATATTAAGAGATAAAATACATTTTTAATGGTTGTACTTTTTAAGATACACTCGGCATTCAATGGTTACTTGTTTGAAGAGAAAATATCAGTAGTAATTAAATACTATTGTTCGAAGTTCATGTGGTTCGTACCAACGTATATAGGAGTTACAACAACGTAAAACTTTCTCCATCCTTCTAATTTATTGGTTTTTTTCTTTTCACTTCCAGGGCCTTCTACATAATTCAGGACACAATATCAATAATAATGTTTATACAATTTATCATGTTTGGATTCACTATGTGTGTGACACTCATCATCTTAATGTTTTTTGCCAATGACATTTTCACGGTGATGTATTACTCTGCGTTTGCCATGGCAATACCTTTGGAGATCTTTCCGTGCTGTTATTATGGAAGCGCATTTGAATATGAATTTGGACAACTACACTATGCAATCTTCACGTGCAACTGGATAGAACAGGATGCTAAATTTAAGAAGAGTATGCTGATTTTTGCCGAAAGATCCCTTAAAGTGACAACTATGTATGCATTTGGTATCTTTAAGATTCACATAGATACTTTTTTTACGACATGTAAGAGTGCTTATTCTTTATTTGCGGTCGTAATGAGGGCTAAATAGTTGATTCCTCAAATATTAATGATATTAAAAATCATCACATGTATTTGTATATTCGTTCGAAAAATGGTGAAATAAGGAAATGTACGGTGCAAGTACGAAAATATATCTATATATATAAAACAAAGTCGGCTTAGTTACACCATTTATAACTCGAGAACGGCTGGACCGATTTTTATGATTTTTGTTTTGTTGGATTTGTCTCCGAATAGCATAATAACTATTTAAAAACCCGCTAGGTGGCGCTGGTATAGTTTTTTTCTGAAAATTCTTATTTATGGAACGATTTGGCTCAAATTCACACCATATAATATTTAAATAAAAATAAAGTCGTTGACAAAATTTGGACCCGATAGGTGGCGCTGGTGTCTTTTTTTTGTCTTTTTTTTTTTTTTTTAATTCTTATTTATGGAACGATTTGGCTCAAATAGATTCTATAGTTTTCTGGATTGGTAAGTTGGTTAGTTATTGGGGTGTAAGTGGGCGTGGCCTCAGTGGGCAGGGGTCAGCGGGATGGGTCAGTCGGGAAACGGGGGTGTAAGTGGGCGTGGCGTCAGTGGGTGTGAGGTCAGTGGGTGTGAGTTCAGTAACTGGTGGTTCAGTTTGTATGAGGTCAATGGGTGGGTGGTCAGTGGGCGGGGGTCAGCTGGATGGAGCAGCCGGGATACGCGGGTGTAAGTGGGCGTGGTGTCAGTGGGCGGGGGTCAGTGGATGGGGCAGCCGGGAAACGCTGGTGTAAGTGGGCGTGGCGTCAGTGTGTGTGAGGTCAGTGGGTGTGAGTTCAGTGGGTGGTGGTTCAGTGGGATGGGGCAGCCGGGAAACGCGGGTGTAAGTGGGCGTGGCGTCAGTGGGTGGTGAGTCAGTGTGTATGAGGTCAATGGGTAGGTGGTCAGTGGGCGGGAGGTCAGTGGGCGGAAGGTCAGTGGTTGTGAGGTCAGTGGGTGTAAGTTCAGTGGGCGGTGGGTCAGTGTGTATGAGGTCAATGGGTGGGTGGTCAGTGGGCGGGAGGTCAGTGGGTGTGAGTTCAGTGTTGTGTTAAAAAATTTAACACAATGATGTGACTAATACTGTGACGCGATATCGCATAGCAAATAGCTTTTCACAAGTTCACAAAACGATCACAAACAAATTTATGGGACAGGACAACGTCTGTCGGGTCAGCTAGTTTAAATAAAACATTACTTATGACTTTATAATGTCATACAAAAGTAAGCTTTATACCTATGAGTGTAAAAGTTCAAATAACATTTCAAACAAATTTTTTTTTAATAATTATCCTCCAATATTTTAACTTTTTTGCTTCATTGTTGTCCGATTGTTAAGACGGAATGTTTTGATTCTATATTGTGAATATTGTGCTGGCTTAAGACATTATTTGGCTGAAACTCGTTTGTGTTGCACCATCCTATTGAAACTCCTTAAATTCCACGTCACATTTTATTGGTTGAATACGAGAATATATGAGTTCTTAGACAATTTTTTTATATTTTATTATATTTTATATTATTTATATTATATTTATCGTTCTTGGGAACGTACTCTCTTCCAGTTCTTTTGGAATTTTTTTCAAACTAATGTTTATTTTATTTTAATCGTATTTGCATTATCTTGATAGAATTCAGAATAGAGGTGTACGTATTATAAACGATGTAACCATTACTTCATCTCTTGATTTTTTGGAGCATAGACGAAGCTTTAACTGGTTTCTACAATTTTTACTACAGTAGATGTTCTTTAGAAACCGTTTTTCAGGTCCTTTTGTCGGCAATATAAACACTCGTTTTAAATACTTTAAACTTAAAAACCTTTAAACCTTTTTTATGTAGAACCCAACATTTCCTCTTATCCGAGAGTGTCATCGATGTGGAATCAATTAGTCTACTACGTGTTTCCCGCAACGTTTAATATACAGACTTCAAAATAGACGTCAACAAGTTCCTGACCATGATCCATTGATTAAAGCATTTGGACTCACGTCGTTTTAGTTTTGTGTTTGTTTTTTCCTGCTGCCTTTTTTTGTTTTGTCCATCGGAGATACATATATGTTTAAAAATTTAAAGAAAATCGGGCTTATTTTTAAAGAATTTATATGGGCTACCCCGGGCCTCAGGGCCTATTCGCTCAAAAACTGTCCAAAAAGTTTTGTCCATCGGAAATACACATTTGTATAAAATTTTAAGAAAATCGGGTTAATTTTTATTTTAAATATGTATGATTCCCCACGACCCCGGGGCCCGGCGTCTTAAAATTTTTACAAAAAGTGTTGTTCATCGGAGATTATAAAATTTGAAAAAGATTGACTTAATATTTTTAAAAAATTTGTATGGTGACCCATCGGAGATCCACACGTATATAATATTTGAAAAAAATCGGGTTAATTTTTTAAAAAAATGTTGGGGCCCCGCACCCCGCATTTACCGAACGACCACCACCCTGACCTCCATCCTCACCACAGCCACTCAGAAAACTATAGGACAATGAAACAATTTTCAAATTAATATAATAAAACTACGTTGCAAGTACAATTAAGTACTTGTGTGTAAGTCTATATATACAAAATATAGAATTAGTTTGTTTGTTTGTTTGTGCCTAACTAACTCTGTAACGCATTCACCAATTTTAGCCAAACTTGGAATACATATAAATTACAATCTGGATTCAAATACTGTGGGTGGGTGGTAGCACGTGTTTTGGATGGGAGAGGGGTGGCAGGCATATAAGTGTCGGACCCACAGTTTTCGGTATCGCCGTGATGAATAGTGTTGGTAGTTAACTCCTATAGGTGAGTTATGTATGCTCGCAGGGGGATGGTACCCGATATTAGTGTCGATCCTAGGGTTTTGGGGGTCGCTGAAGTGAATGGTGATGGTAGGATATCTCTAGGGGGATGGGGTCGATGACTGAGGGGAGGGTGACCGATATTAGTATCGATGATATAGTTTTCGGGGTCGCTAAGGTGAATGGCGATGGTAATACAGCTCTATGGGGATGGTGTCGTTAACTGAGGGGGGTGACCGATATTAGTGTCCATTCTATAGTTCTTGGGGTCACTGAGATGAATAGTGTTGGTAGAACACTTCTATGGGTGAGTAGTTTCGATCCCAAGTTTTCGGGGTCGCTGAGATGAATAGTTGTGTTTAGAACGGTAATCGGTGACCGGCTGGATTTGGAGTGAGGATATTGTCGCTCCTACTTCAAATTGGAAAAGGTAGATTAGTAGCCGTGTGTTATGGCAATATAAAATTTACAACGATTTTTGAAATTTGCCGCAGAACAAATAAATTCCATTTATTATTATTATTATTTGGTGAACTGAAAAGCCTGGTGCACTGCGACCTATAGAGATCTATTTTGCATCCCAGATAATTACCACTTTATGTGGTGGCTTTGCTCCTTTATGAATGCCAATTCGATCGACTGTGTGTCCTGGGACTGTGTGAGCCTTGAGGTCCTTAAGTCTTTTCCGTGTGAGAGCATCACACATGGACAGTATGTATTCTAGCGATTCTTTTGCCTAGTTACAAAAACGGCAACTGTCCGTCTAGGATTTGCCTATTTTCGTTAAGTGACTATTGAATCTGGGATCTGAATGCATGACGGTTCAGTTTGATTGCCTTGTCTATGTGTTTAATGTTGTACTTGAGAAGCCTTTTGGTATGTTTCATCCCTGTCGACGATTCCCATTCAGCTTCGATGGCATTGTTAGCCCACGCTTTAATTTTGTTTTTGAGGTGGCTAAGGGAGTAGGCAATGCTTGGTTCCGGCCCAGTGAATGTACCGTCTGCGCCTTCTCTTGCGCAAAAATCTGCTGCCTCGTTTCCTACAATGCCTGAGTGCCCTGGAGACCACATAAGGGTAATTTTATTGGTTTGGGCCAATTGTTTTAAGTGGTAGTAGCAGCTCCACGTTGTTCTGGTGTTGGGCCTTTTAGTGCAAGTAGTGCGGACTGGATATCTGAGATCATGTAAATTTCAGTTCTTCTATATATTATTTTAGTGCATTTCAAGATGCAAGCTTCAAGTGCTATTGTTTCTGCCTGGAAAACGGTTGGGGAGTTACCTAGGGGTATTCGCAGTGTGGTTCTGGGTCCGAATACTCCTGCTCCTGTTCCTATGTCTGTTTTAGATCCGTCTGTGTACCAGATGGATGCATGATGGGGGAGGTTTTTGATGATATTTGCAACTTGATGACGTTCTAGAATTCTAACCAAGAAGTTCCTTTGGAAATCAGTTGTTTTTGTTATTGAGTCTGATTGTAGGACAATACCATATTCCAAGATTATTTTGGAAATAATGTTAGATGTCCTGGTC
Organism: Nephrocerus scutellatus; assembly: GCA_947095585.1. Taxonomy (NCBI): domain Eukaryota; kingdom Metazoa; phylum Arthropoda; class Insecta; order Diptera; family Pipunculidae; genus Nephrocerus; species Nephrocerus scutellatus. Next base: position 94,666,472 of record OX352763.1, read on the forward strand.
TATTGGATTTGGCCTGGTTGTGTATATTGAGAGTAGAGAGTCTTAAGCCAGCTTCACTTTTCATGTGTATGTGAAGTGGTGTAAGTCCTATAATCTTCTCGAGGGCTGCCGTAGGGCAGGTCTTCATGGCACCTGTTGCACTAGGCAAATGAGTCTTTGTATCTTGTTGAGTTTTGAGCATGTCTTAGATTGCTCTGTTTTTGGCCACCATATCAAGGCTGCGTATTTCAGCCTGGGTCTGATTAAATTCAATTTATCCGGCTGTTTCTGAAAAGTATTACATTTTGAACCAGTTGCGAAAAATGACATGAGACATCCACGAAGCAAACAATCAAATAGTTGGCATGTTAATAGGCGTAGTCACTGAATATAAGTCTATCGATACCGTAGTAGACGCTGATGAAGAAGTTAATTATCTAACAGAGTTCCTAAACTCACTTGATTCGTCTGGATTGCCACCAAATATATACTTACAGTTGGATGTCCAATTATTTTACTAAGGAATCTCGTCTCCCCAAAACTATACTACGGCACAAGACTGTGCGTAATAAATATGCTGGGCAATATAATTGAAGCGACTATCTTGACAGAAAAGGGACAGGTTGAAACAGTTTTTATCCCACCGATAGCACTCATTTCGACGGATCTACCTTTCAAATTTACGAGATTGCAATTTCAAGTAAAACTTGCGTTTTCGATGACGATCAATAAGTCGGACAGTTTATGAAGTACTGCGGAATATAGATTTGAGATCGCCATGTTTTTTATACAGCCGACTTTATTTAGCTTGCTCTAGGGTGGGTTCACCTAAGAATTTACAACGCCGTGTAATCAGCAAGTAAATAATAAAACGCAATTCTAAAAATCCAAAAAGTGGTCTTTGTTTGGCGAAATATGCTTACGAATCCTTCTACACATCAGTGAAGCATTCTAAAAAAAAATTTATTTGATACGATTAACTGTGTGGGTTTTTATAAAGGACAAACAAACATCCTTTCATTTTTAAATTCCCCGTGGCTGGCTGGCTGGTGTCGTGGGGCAACCATACAAATTTTATACAAAAAAGTACCCGATTTTCTTCAACTTTTATAGCGCATGTGTATCTCCGATGAACAATACTTTTTGTAAACATTTTGGAGTTTTCGGGCCCCGGTGTCGGAAGGCCCATACAAAATTTTAAAAAATTTACCTGATTTTCATCAATTTTTTTTTTTTTTTTTTTAGATTAAGATATTTTTATTAAACATTAAAGTAATATACAATTTTGATTTAAAACTAAACTTAAAACTAATATTAATATGTGTCGGCTCAACAATAGGGGCCCGACGTATTTACATTGTCTTTTTTTGGTATTGTTTATTTTTAAACAATAAAATAAAATAAAAATAAATTTTTAACAAAGAGGTAATTAAATTTTAAACAATAATTTTAAAATAAAATAAGAATGAAAAATATTAAGCGGCGCATAAACAGGGCGAACTTCAGCCTCTGTAATATTGGTTGCCCGCCTTCTCGTAGAAGGAGACGTCTTGATTTTTAAAGATGTCATCGAATCTAGCATCAGTGAATCCTCTTATGTGTATGTACCGGTGACTTGGCTCGATTTCCTCGATTCGCAGTCCTTGCATCTCAGGACTTGGATGTGTTTCCAATGCGTCGACGAATTTCCTCGCCATTCGGAAGAAGTGGTCAGTTATTGGCAGCAGACCTGCTGCTTTGTATAGTTTTGTAGTCGATACAAACTTATAGCTGTTTGTCACCCTCCAGAGTCCTGTACAGATCCTTAGTACCTTCCTTTCAAATAGGGAGATCTTCTTCATCGTTGTTGGTGAGACGGTGAACCATATGGGGTAGCCATATGTTATCACTGGCCTGATGAGTTGCTTGTAGATAAGCAGCCTGGTGTTGTTGGACAGACCGTTTCGTCTTTTAAGTAGCAGGTGCACCAAATGAAGAGCGTAGTTCGCTTTTTTCATTGTTTTGTCGATGTGAGAGTTAAACTTGAGCCTCTCAGTAAAGTTGATTCCCAGGTACTTAGTCTCTGACTTGGTGTTTATTGTTGTGTTATCCGGAAGGGTGATTTTTAAGGCTCTGCACCGGCTTGCGATTTTACTTATCCTGGTTTCGGTTGCTGGAACTCGGAAGCAGATGAGTTCCGTTTTATTGGCGTTGATCTTTAGTCCCCCCTTCAGGTAGTAGTCCCAAAGATTTCTGAGGTGTTCCTCCACTCTTCGGGCAGCTATCTCGGGAGAGCGGGAAACTGCATACGTTATGGAGTCATCCGCGAAGAGCATAGTCCTTGTTCCGGCTGTATTTGTGGGTTGATCCGCCGTGAAGATGCTATACAGGACTGGTCCAAGTCTGGAACCTTGAGGAACTCCGGCTTTGATCCTTTTCCTTGTCGATGGGCGGTCGTACACCTGTACAAAGAAGACCCTGTTAAAAAGAAAATTTTTAATTATTTTTACAATATAATTGGGGAAACCAAAACTAATAAGCTTGTACAGTAGCCCGTTTATCCAGACACTATCGAAAGCTTTTTCGATGTCTACCAAACAGGCCACTGTACTACTTTTGACGTTCAGTCCTTTAGTGACGTCACTGTGAAGCTTCAGCAGAGGGTGCAGCGTAGAGTGCTTCTCTCGGAAACCGTACTGAAAGGAAGGAATAAGATTTCTTTCCGTACAAAACGTATTGATCTTTTTACGGATCAATGATTCCAATACCTTACTGATACAACACAGTAGAGCTATTGGACGGTAACCAGTTACGCTGGAGCGGTCAGTTTTCTTGGGTACTGGTACTACCTTGGCCACCTTCCAGTTGTCCGGAAAGTAGCCATTGTTTAGGCAATTGTTGAAAATGATGGTTAACATCAAAATTGCCATACCCTAAAAAAGTTTGAAATCCCATCTGTGCCTGATGATTTTTTTGAGTTTCCACTCATAATCAAATCATTGACAACAGCTGTTCCGGTAAACATATCGACGTCTACGGGTGCGTTGGCGCGATTTTCTTCACTGAACTGCACTATAGTATTTCCTGGAGAAGTGGTGTCTTCCACAAGACTTTCAACCTCTTCCAAGAAATCTGGAAGATGCGTTGGTGGTCGGTCCGTAAAGCTCCTCTCAAAATGACAGGCAAAGGCTTCCGCTTTCTCAGCAGCGCTGGATACTGTTCGATCTTCAATGGTTATAATCTCTGGAATGGAAATACGCTTTCCAACCAGAGAGTTCAGCTTCCTAAAAGCATCAGGGCCTGGTTTGATGTCCTGGAGCCGTTTGGTCAGTTCATCTTCCTTACAGCTTGACGACACATGTTAACTGTACAACGCAGTTGCGAAAGTACAGACAGGTATTCGTCGTTGACTGTGTTAAGTGTCCTATTGAAGATTCTCTGAAGGCGTTTCCTAAGCCGTTGCTTGTGAGCATATATGGCCTGTATATGCTCAGGCAAGTGTTGGAAGTGATCCCTGCTAGTGCAGTTTCTGATAGCATCATCAATTTCTGTATTCTCCAGATTTCTGCAAGCCGCTGGAATAGGAAGTTCAGCTTCAACTTCTGATCTAAACCGGTTCCAGTTTATTTTCTTAAAGTTGATGTGAAGTTCAGGTGTTGGGGTGACTTGCACAATTCGCTGGTTCAGCCTCACTCGAAGCTCTATGGCCATATGATCCGAGTCGCTATCATGCGTCAAGCAGGAATAATTTCTTAAATCTGGGAGAATATTTATGAAATTTGTGGTTGCCAGAAAGAAATCCAGAGTTGACGGTGTCCGAGGGTACGTCTTCCGGGGCTGTGAAACTATAGCCATCGTGTGCTGATGCGGATTTGAGTCCATCCAGTCTGTAATGGCCCTTCCTTTGTGATTGCACACTTCGTCCTGCCATCGAGTATGTCTAGCATTAAAATCACCTCCAACAACACAGTATGTGTGTCTAGAGGAGGTGTTGCAGACAGTTTGCAAATCCCGTTGGATGTCTTCCCTCGTTGCGTTACAGTGATTGTACACCGATATCACCAGCAAGGTCTCCACTTCGTTGACTTTAATTCTGACAGCTGTTGCTTCCATGCTACGTAGACCACTGATTTGCACCTTTTTTGCCTGCCATAGTGTTCCTGATAAGGACCGCCGTCCCAGAGCGTCCACTGCCTTTGTCGACCCTGTGGATATTGTATCCGTCTGGACTGAACGGATTTCTCCCAGTGAGATTTGTTTCCTGTAAAAGAAGAATGTCAGGTTTATTAGTTTTAATAAATATATACTTATCCTGCTTATTGTGAACATAATTCACAAGTAAGTCGACCCAAAACGGTTGTTTTGGACCTGTCATCAAGACTGCTATAATTAGCAGGCACGACTTCTCTGCAAATTTGTAAAGAGGTCAGCTCCAAATAGCCTTTCCGTATCGTCGAAGATGTTGGCTTTTCCGGTAGATGGTACAGGTTTAACGGCTGGCTTTTTTACTGGTTTGCTGTTTGATGCTGCATGGCTGCTTGTTAGAGGCTTGCTGCTCGTTGCTGGCTTGCTGGAAGTCCCCATAGCAGCTATACTAGCAAAACTTACTCCCTTTACTATGGCTTTTGAAGCAGACATCTGGGCGAATTTATGTTGTTCCTTCTTCTTTTGTGCGGTTTTAAGCTTTTCAGCCATCTTTTCCTTATATTTTGGACATCCTTTATAGTTTGCAGGATGTCCATTTTTCTGGCAGTTTGTGCAGAAAACGTTGTCGTCTTTTATATTGTCTGCATTTCTTGGGCATTGGCCAGGCAAGTGCTCATCTTTGCACTTGACGCATCTGTATTTCATGCCGCAATTACTTGCGATATGTCCAAATTTTTGGCAGTTTCTGCATTGAGTAATGCCTGCCGATTTTAGTTTTTCCCAATGCACCAACTGGTTCAAAAGTAGGGTTTTTGAGCAAACTGCCGCTTTATCGCAGTTCTTCTCTAGCTCGACAATGAAATGATTAAATTTCTAGTCAGTCCTTTGAGATTTGAAGGGTTTCACCACTAGTACAGGGACACCCTCTGTCGTCAACGCTTCCTTGACATGTTCAGCATCAAAGGAGTGGTGAATACCTTTTAGGACAAACATTTCTTTCCTGTCCTCCTTTGCAGTATAAGTGTTAAATTCAGTCTTTTTCGATTGTAGGAAAGACCGAATTAGCTGATGGCCATCTCTGTTCATGGCTGTAACGACTGATTTTTTGCTGTTGATGTTGCGAATTCTGCAACTAATGTTGGCGCTCTTCGTGAACTTTGATAGTTCAGCGACGTTTAGTCTGAAGCAGACTATTGGCGGCATGGCAAAAGGTTTTGCTGTTGGTCCCGTAGTTTGGGATTTCTGGCTTGATGGAGCGACTGGTGGTGGTGCCTTCTTATTTGAGACCTTTTGGGACTCTTTTGGTAAAGCTGTTTTATCAACAGCAATTTTTTTTATCAACAGCAGCCACTCCAGGAGAAGATGATGTTGGTGGCGATGATGGTCTGGAATTTCCAGACAACCTCCTTTTTTTGCCTTTGCGGGCATGGTTTCGGGAGAAGACCAAGCTTTGCGACTGTCTTCGTCGCTGGAGTTAACCTCTCCACCACTGCTGGATTCGGGCACTTCAGTATCCGATTCCTCGACAACGCTCATGGTTTCCTCCTCTGAAGTCGCTGAATCGCACAGCTGGTTCACTACATCCAGCCTTCGGTACAACGACAAGAGGAAATCCCCACCATGGCTGGTTACTTGTTCCTTAATTAAGGATAAGACCTCGTTTACTTTTTCCTTCCTTTTTGCTTTTTTCCCCATGTTATAGGGCTGATCGAAAGGAAGATCTTTTCTGAAAATATATATGAAATGAAAGAAAAATATTTCTGAAATTAAAAAAATATTAGTGAAATAATAAAAAATAAAAAGTAGCAGGTAGCGAAATGCTCGCTTTTGGTTTTGGGTTTTTTTTTCAATCGGTAGCAGGTAGCTTGACGATATGATGCGTGATCTGCGTGTGCTCGTGTTGAGCGCTCGATGATGACTGTCATCAAATTTTATACACATGTGTATCTCTTATGGAAACACTATTTGTAAAAAATTTTGAGTGATCGGTATAGTGGGCTTTGCACTTTGCACATTGTGTGTCCCCCAATTAGAGAATTAATACGAAAAATTTTAATTTTTATGGTTATTATATATTAGATTACAATTAATTCAAATTCTACAAATAATAATTTAATAATTCAATACTGTTTCAATATTTCCGTAAGTTTGGCGTCTTCAAGTACATATGTACTACATTTATGTTTGTTCCACGTTAGTCTTCTGCATAGTGTACATTGTAACTAATACCAAAGTTAGAATCCTGTTTTAGTGGTATTTATTTGTTATATTTTGATTTTATTTATTTTTATTTTGTAAATGGTAATTGAACGTCAGTTATACACTTTTTTGAAAGAGCCTGAAATACCTTGGTCATGAATGCCTAAAATGGCAGTAAGTGTCATTAGAACACTATGCTGAATACATCTAAGGAAGTAGTCGTGAAGATCGGGTTTGTATAAATGTCGAACAAACAGCCTTTCATTTTAAAACGTTTTTATTAGCTCGCTTTCGTGTATGTCTGTCTGTGCGGGTGAAATTTTGTAATTGATTTTAAACTAACTTCTGATTGAGCTAGAGACTTAAAACTTTAAACATAGCTCAGAACTGGATGAAAAATAATTCCACGCGAGTTTGCAATTTGTTTCAGATCAAAGCAGACTGCTACGCACAATACTGAACGTTTTAAGTTAAAAATGTATTTTTATTAGCTGACATGTTTTTGAAATACTCGTACTCTTTCGTTTTTATTTTTATTTTATAACCCCGAACCCGAGGTCCGATTTTTGTATAAATTCACTCTGTACTTTATTCAGCTTTCCACACAACTTTATTCATTTTACTTTTACCTTTTATTAAGCGAAATGTAATAAATATACATTCCTATAATCTGTAAAAAAAACATTTGTTCAAAGTTGTAATGAGGAGGTGGGTCGGTGGGGTTCTGGTGAGTGGATCTGTGGAAAGGATAGTTGGTCGGAATTCGGGGGTAGTTATTTATATTTATTACAGGTTATGGCAAATGGTTATGTTTAGCAAATAAAAAGTTGCATTGCAGAACTGCTCGTAAAACTAGGTAACCTGCTGGGAATCGGGAAGAAAAGAAGACAATGAAAACTAAAGCAAATTTTAAGTTAACATTTTTAGTTTATTTACAAAAATTAGTAAAGTACAAAAGGTGTAAAAGCAAAAGTGTGATAAGCTAATAAAGCAGCACAAAATAATTCAACAAAGTTTTAGTTCTTACTAAATGTTTTATATTATTTTTTGGCGATATGCTCAATTTAGGATGTTGCACTCAAACCTGTTGTGGAATTGTTGCAACCAGGCAAATCTGCATCGTCCAGTATTTCATCAATTAAGCCAATCACCTTCTGCCGGAAACGACGATTTTGCTTTCCGGTCATTTCTCTGATGAAAGGGTGTAAACTGTTAAGAAACGACTGGTCCCCATCGGGGGATGACAGCGAGGTAAAAGGTTGCTGGTTGTCTCTTCTATATTTAACCCATTCAGCGAATTCATTTAAATCAATGGTAGCCGTATCTTGGAGTGGCTTGAGTGCATTAATCCCTGCATTTTGCTGTGCCTTAACACTCATAGGTGACGCTTTTTCAGTTTTGACAGCAAATCGCGGCTGTGGGTCTTCTTCAATGGTAACCTCTACATCATCCTCGGCAATTGCTACTCCTGGACCTGAATCCTGTGTATCATCCACATTTATCTCAATTACTTTTTTCCTGCTAGTTTTCCGTGCAGTACTGGCGACAGAGGCACCTCTATCAGTGGAAACACTGACGCGTTTTGCAAATGAAACCAAAAATTGAAGATATTTAGCTAAGTAGTATTTTTTCTTGCCACGTCCGGATAAAGTTTTCTCAATTTTTATAGATCGTAGAAAACTGCTACGGATGGTTCTCCAACGATCTCGGCAGTTCCGAACTAGAAGGATACAAGAAAAAAATTTATTTGATGAAAAGAATTATTTAACTGAAAATATTACTTTTTGAAAATTAAAGTAAAATATATAAAAACAAACAAATTTTGTATTATTTCTTTCTTTATATTAACTTTCTTTAATTAATTTCTTTATATTAACTTGGCGTCGGGATGTGTGTGTTTGTTTGTTTTTCGCCAAATCTTGTGTTAAATTTTTAACCCACTTCCTAAAGCCCGATTTTATTCAAATGTGTTCTCCGATGGCAACACTTTCTGTAAAAATTTGGAATTAATCGGGCCCCAGGGCCGATTGGCTCCCATCTAAATTTTTTCTAAAGTTCAAAATTAACCCCATATTATTTAAACTTTGTATCTCCTATATCAACACTTTCTGTAAAAATTTAGAAGTATATTACTCAGAAGATCCCTATCATCCAAAGCATAAAAAGTAACAACAACTAATACATTTTTATACTTTTTACTCAAAATAAATAAATTTTCATATATACTTTGTTTTTAACTACTAATTTTTTAACTATTCAGTCTATTTTGTTCATTCATATCATAAACAAAGTCTTTCTTAAAAGTAACTTAAAAAAACTAAAAGTAAGATAAGATTTACAAAAAATCCTAAAGGAAATAAAAAAAAGTGGACAAAGCTTTTCGTCATCATTTATCATTCCCAGGAAAAATGGTGAAAAATTCTTAAATCTGGTTCTTCTTGCTTAAGTATTGAATTATGTACTGCGACATCCGCAGAGCCATTCAGCAATTAGTGAATAACAGAGATTAGCTTGCTTGTGGATTCTTCAAGCATATCTTTGGTAAATAAGTTGCTTCTCTCTAAGAGCTTCTCTCTTTTTGTATGAAATATTTATGTTCATATTCAATAAGCTTCTTCTGTTTATTGAGAAGATCCTCGTTCATCGCCTCTTGATTTGCTTGAATCGTGCTTATCAGCTTATCTATTTTGCGAGCCTAACTTTCTCGGCTGACTGTTAGGTTTTCTTTTTTGTTGTTGCAATGAACATTAAATTCCAGGAGATTTGAAAATTTAATGTTGGCAGTCCCAAACATATAAGTGTATCCAACCGAAATAGTGAAGTTATCGACAGGTAAAAGCAAATAAAAAAAATAATAATAATAATAATAATAATAAACAATAAAAACAAATTAATATGAGCTAAATTATGGATAGTGAAAAACTGATAAATAGAAGTAAATAATAACACCTACACAGAAAAAAAATGCTGGGAGAGTAAGTTCTAGGGCTGAGATGTCAGGCGTAGAAATAAAATCCATCTTAGGCAGTACGAATAAGGAGAAGAAGAAGGGAGAAGAATTTCGCCCGTGAACTAGAACAGTACAGAGAGCAAGGACCGCACCAGGCTCGGAAGTTCTACCAAAGAGACCGCGGTATGAAGCAATATACACCGCGTTGCACATACTGCAAGGACAAAGAGGGTAATCTGATCGCGGATCTTAAAGGCATCTCAGAGCGATGGGAAGAGCACTTTCATGAGTTGCTAAATGGCCAGCTAACTGAGGACCGAAGATTATACTATGTTGCCGCCGCCAAGCATAGACGAAGTTAGCAGAGCGATAAATTGGCTCAAAAATAAAAAGGCCCCGGGATCTGATGGGATCCCAGCGGAACTGATAAAAATAGGAGGCCCTACATTACATGATGAAGAAGCTATGCCAGAAGACTGGTGAAGAGGCATCCTGTGCCGCATACATAAGAAGGGAGATATCACAAAATGCAGCAATTATCGTGGTATAACGTTGTTGAGTACCGGGTATAAGATTTTCTCCTATATCCTATATATACTGAATATTATGAGAACTCCTAGTAGGTCAATTATATACTCGTTAATACTAATATAGTGGATTTCTGAGCAGGTGGTTCGTAATTCGAATCCCAGAAAAAGTATTTTTCACGGTTCCACCTCTCGCGAATGTCTGACAAACATGTTATAGTAATAACTTGTGACGGAAAGCTTATCAACTCGCCCTTCGGATACGGCATTAAATTGTAGGTCCCTTTCATTTGTGCGCAAAAACATACATGTACAACACAAATGGACGCGAGAAGCTATGCTTGGACCGCCACGGTCTGTCACCCCGAATATTTTTATTATTATTAAAATACTAATACATATCCTAAGTTTCTTTATTTTCTGATTAACCATATTTATATACATATATTCATAAATGATTTAAAAAAAAATAGATTTGAAGAGGAAACATTTAATTAAGTAATTACCCGATGATACCTTTGCTTTTAAATAAGACCCGTTCAACGACACCGAAGATGTACATGATAGACACGATTGGCTGCGTGAATTATCTTTCTTAACCACATTAAAAACTTCTCTGTTGCTGTTTTCCAAGCGATCTATCAGTACCTCTTATTCGGCATTGTAGTGACCTTAAGTAAAACGTTATCAAACTGATTCCAAAAAAATAATGTATGTAAGCAAAAACTTACACCTTACCGAGAGAAAATAAATTGTAAATTCAACAGATCAAAGTTGTCAAAAGCTAATCGGTAAAAAACATCTTTCAAAAATATGTGTCAACAGCTAAACTTGCTATAATCGCCATTTTATAAAAAAAAAATAATGTTTCTGATAATAATACATGATTAGGATTTTTGTACATTTCTACTGACGATGTCTCAACACTCTGGCTAAAGTGGACCTGGCTGTATTCCATTTAAATTTATCTGGTGTCCCGCAAGGTAGTCACTTAAGCCCTCTGCTTTTTAATATATTTATTAATGATATCTATACCTTCAAAGCTTAAGTATGCAAACTGCCTGACATTGATGACTTTAAGATGTTTTTGCGCGTAAGAACATTTATGATTGTAGACATCTTCCAAATAAAATGTTGTGATGGTAATCGACTTACCTTAAACATAAATAAATGTCATTCGTTTTCGTTTTCCAGGTATTAGTCCCTGTTATCTTTGACTATACAATTTCTAGTGCCAATATTTCTCGGCAAACGGAAGTTAAGGATCTCGATGTGATTTTTGACACGAAACTCACATTCTCTTTTCACGTTGATTATGTAGTTGCTAAAGAAAATTCAATGTTAGGATGTCTTAAGCGAACTTGTGTCAAATTTTCCAACCCGTATGCTCTGAAGTCTGTTTATATGTCTCTTGTACGTCCTTTTCTTGAATATTGCTGTATAGTATGGTGTCCAATCTATGTAAATTCTACAAGATGTGCCCTAATAGGGTAAGATACCTTGGAAAAAAGGCGAAACGTTCATTGTATACTGTTCATTCTTGATGTCTTTTCTTATCGTACTATATGTCCTGAATTACTAAATAATTTCAAATTATATGCACCAGAACGAATTCTTCGAACATGAAATTTTTATTCAACCCTATGCATTTTTACAACTATGGTCTCAATGAACCATTGACTTAATGTATTACCCTTTTTAACTCTGTATGTTCAGATATTGATTTATGTGATGATAGATCTAAATTTAATTCGTTAATATGGAATATCTATAACTTTTTCCTGAATTATATGTAAATATTGAATTATAAAAATACTACTGAATTACTTATGTATCGTGAATTGTTATATTACTTTATCTGAAATCTGTTAAGAGTAAAACTCGGTAGATTAATACACTAAACTAAACTAAACAAGTACATATAGGTGTTTTACCAACACACAAGTATATTGAAGCAACTGCTTATATTATTGGCATGCTACGCAGTTTGCACTGTAAATTCAAGAGATTGGTAATTGATCCTATAATTACACAAAATCGTATGTTCAACAGCTTATACTATTAGCTGAAAATGAAGACCAGAAAACGTTGAATTGACTATCTATCGTTTTCGGTAATTTGAACAATTTTTTTTTCTCTGTGTTGATGTATGTATTAAACTTATTATGTATTTATAGAAGGTCTGCAGCCCAACATTATATCGAGCTCTTCAAAGAATGGACAAAGCTCCCAATTATTACCACTTTCATTACTAGTTTTCTTGATTCTTATGTACAAATGCTGCTTGTGGTCTTTTGCAAGAAATCTTCTTTTAATAAATCGCATTACCATCAAAATGTTTTAGAGCTCAAATTTCATTCATTATGGCTAGCACTTCCTTAGTTTCCTCGAACTCCCAGACATTTTTTTTTTTGCCATTTTGTAAAAAATTATTTCACAGGACAAACAAATAAATGTTAAAATCAACCACACAAAAATTAAACAAAACAGGTATCAACTACGCGAAGGTATCCAAATAAATATGCACACATACAGTTACTTGCAGAAACAATATTTTTCAAATTCAAAAAAAATTCAACTTTTCCACCCCGGTTTATCAGCAAATTTTGGACTCAACTTCGTTGAGCGAGTGCATTAGAGTGGTATAAACGTAGTCCAAGCTGACTTCAAACCCGCTTATGAACGTATAGTACATACTATCAATGTAGTCGTACCGACAGCACTAGAACCAAATCTAAAGCTTTTTATCTTGAACCTCTCACATTTTGCACAAAGTTTTAAAAAAGTAAATCGTCGAACTTGGGACCAATGTGTCATTTATTATAACATGCAATCATTTTTAAAATAAACAGAAAATTCCAAGTCTTACAATAACATGACGATAAGTACACAGATCTTGATACCTTTTTGGAGAGAATTGAGACGACATTCATGTTTATCTATCTTTTCGTTTTCCTACTTTGCAAAACAATAAACTTAAATATGCATTGTTGTTATTGTTGTCGGCAACTGTCAAATATGTAGAACAAATTCATTCAACGTAACTTTGTTTTTCTCTTTTTCTACACAAAAGCTATTGAAAGCCACATGTATAGATGTATCTTGAAGTATTCGCTAAAAGCTCTCACCTGTGTCTGTCATTTCATTGGCGATATCTTGCCATGCTTTCTGCACTTTTTCCTTTTTACTGTATTCCAAATGTGTAGAGTTCCAAAGGCATGGATGGCTTTCGACTAATTGTACAAATTTTACATTGAGTACAGGATCGTCCTTCTTCATCATTGCTACGACAGCAGCGGCCGTTTCTGTGTATGTACCTAAATATGTAAATGTATGCAATGTACACAAGAATTTATAAATGCGCGTTGGATTAATTTGCGTTTTAAGCGCGCACTAATGGCCAGCCAACACCTCCAATAAAATGAACTTTACTGAATGACAGTTGAGAGAATACTAAAAAGCTAAAAACCATACAGCAAATACCGCACGATATCACGTCACATGTCTGGTTGCGGTCCGCACCACACTCAATGGACACTTCGTTAAGAGCAAACCCAATGCTATGCACTAGGGAGGGCTTCATTGCTAACAAAAATGTAAGAGCAATCAATTTGCTTGTTATTCAAACGATTTGCTGAGTGGGCAATTTAATCGCCATGCATATTGGAAATACTCGTGTGTTGTGTTATTGCAATACGTTGTGTTGTGTGTGACAAAGGGACGGGATGGATATGGAGTCAACCATTCATCTCATCATCATGCGAACTTTGATCTGACTGCGTAACATGAAAGAAACGATGGAAATGTGTCACGCGGTATCTCATATTCTAAATCTGTTGCCAAGACGCAGTATCTTGTTTCACACAAAAAACCATTTCGGCGCAAAATATTACATTTTTTCCATTCCGTTAGTAATTCTAAAGTGTAAAATCGCAGCATGACTGTCTTATCTGTTAAAGATTTGTTTACTTTAATCACTTGCTAAGTAACGTACACTTTGGAGAGCTACACTACACTACATGGAGAGCATACAGCACAATTAACAAAAATTTTTGGTGGGACATAATGAGTGGATACGCATTTGTATTGGCAAAGTGAAAAGTATGAAACTTTTTTTCACAAAAAATCGATTTGTTTATAAGATAATTTCTTTTTATCTCGTAACAGGATATTCCAACTTTAAAAGCCATCAACAAGTTACGATTTGTCGAACTATGCAAAATGGGCCTTTGTGGCGCGTTTACATTCTCGTTTCATGTGCAAGATCACCTAGTAATTTTGGAAACAGAAAAATTCACATGGGATGCACAGCATAGGCACTAAGGAATAATTAAGGAGCGTATATGTCTATTGCCTTTTGAATGCTTGTAGATTGAAGGAGAGCGGAAAAGGAGAGCTCGGCAGAGAAGACAATCGAATTTTACAACTATAGAAGAAATTTCTGAACTTAACAGTACACAAGACAGATGGCTTGTACGAAGCGCGGTGCGGTTGAATGCAACTTAGTAGATATTTTAATTAAACACCGCTTGTAAAAAATTAATACACAGTGACAAGCAAAAAACAATCCTCCGATTTCTAGTATATTGATTGCCTGCCGCAGTATTCTTATTACCCAAAAACTTCTTAACCCGCAAAGTAGAAAAATGGAAAAAACGAGAAATTTTGTTTCCGTTGCATTTTTGTGTGGACACAGGAATTTAAACTACATATTGGTCGAAGGGTTCAAGGCTGACCCGAGGCAAAAAGGTAAGTAAAAGAAATTAAAGAATTAAATAATCTGCAGTATAACGCCAATGAAAGCAGCGCCACACATACTGTCACTCCCCGACAAAAACCCCTTTTTAGTCGTCGCTCGGCCCAACCATGTATTTTTCGGAATATTCCGTTTTTCGTAGGGGTTGATTGCTATCAATTGAAAGATAATACAAGAACTTATCCTTTCGAAAAATGTTGGGACAAATCGAACCACCCTTGCCTGTGGAAGGTGCAAAACACCCTCTCATCTTCATACAAACCCATGTTAGGGGTGCACGTGGAGTGGGCAGTCTTTTCCGAATGTACCAAATGAAAGGTAGATATCTTTACTAAACAACCGAGTGAGATTTAAGGTCGTGGCATCAAATCAGATCACCCTGCCATATCCATTTGAGACCCGCCACCACTCCACATTCCCTAAAATAGCTGAAGCAAAACAATTTACATTCTGCTTTTTTCATTTATTAAAACTCAAATTTACCAACCGATTTTTATGAAATTTTCGATGTATACTGTTGAAAGGTGAAGACACGTTATAACCCCCCCCTTCTTCCTCCCAGGAGGTATTTTTATTCAATTTGCAATGCATATTATTGGCAGGTAGGGGAAGGTTTTAGGCTATAGTGAACCCTCTTTCGCCGTCACAAAGGGGGGCAAATGTATATATCAGTCACATTTACTAACCATAATAAGCCTCATAAACGTTCACGCACCTAAAGAGGATTCCACAGATGATGAAAAAGAAGAATTCTTTGAATCTGTCGAACGGGAACTCCATGCATGCCCTCAGTATACACAAAGCCACGTAGACCACGTGTTAATAGACCGCCGCCACAACCTGAACCTGATGGCGGTACGAACGTACCGAGGTGCCAACGTCGACTTGGACCACTATCTTTTTGGTATGGTGCTCCGAGAGCGGATTGCATAATCACGAAAGACTGCATCCGCGAATCAGATTCGAGTCAACACGGCTGCCCTTCGCAACGAAGGCAGTAGAAACAACTACGGTCAAGTGATGGGACTCGCCCTAAATGCAGGGAGAGTAAGTCCTGGGGCTGAGATGTCGGGCGTAGAAGAGAAATGGACACGCCTTAAGAATACTGTCATTAGTACTGCTAACTCCGTCTTAGCCAGTAGTTGTAGAGATCGAAACGACTGGTTCGATGACGAATATAAGCTAGCGACTGGATGCAAAAATGTTGCGTACCGAGCAATGTAACAATCTCATAGAACGCGGGCACGCGAAGATGAATGTAAAGAGCTCAGAGTATATGAAAATACAGTTCACCGGCGGATGAAAAAAGAATCTCGTCCGTGAACTAGAACAGTACAGAGAGCAAGGACCGCAGCAGGCGTGGAAGTTCCACCAAAGAGTCCGCGGTCTGACGCAATATATACTGCGTTGCACATACTGCAAAGTCAAAGAGGGTAATCTGATCTCCGATCTCAAAGGCATCATAGAGCGATGGGAAGAGCAGTTTCATGAGTTGCTAAATGGTCAGCTAACTGAGGAATTGGAGGCACCACTAATGACAGAAGACCATGCTATGCTGCCGCCACCAAGTTGGCAGAGCGATAAATCGGCTAAAAAGTAATAAGGCCCCGGAATCAGATGAGATCCCAGCGGAACTGATTAAAATAGGAGGCCCCACAATACACCAAGCTATTCATGAACTAATAGTGCAAGTATGGAAGGAAGAAGCGATGCCGGAATACTGGCGAAGAGGGATCCTGTGCCTCATACCTAAGAAAGGATATATCACAACATGCAGCAATTATCATGGCATAACGTTGTTGAGTACCCCGTTTAAGATTTTCTCCTCTATCCTTAAAGACAGGATAACCCCATACACTAAACTCATCATTGGTCCATACCAGTGTGGCTTCATCCCAGGCAAATCAAAAACTGATCAGATTTACACCCTAAATCAGGTGATGGAAAAATGTCTAGAGTTTCAAAACTCACTTCACCATATTTTTTTAGACTTTAAAGCTGCCTATGATAGCATAGCCAGAGTAGAAATTTATAAAGCCATGAGAGAACTGACACGACTCTGTAGGTTGACAATGACCAGTATTACAAGCCAAGTAAAAATATTCGGATCACTATGAAGCCCATTCAACATATATAACGGGCTCCGACAAGGGGATGGACTGGCCTGTATCCTCTTCAACCTGGCGTAGGTGAGTGTGATCCGAGTCTCTGACATAGCGGCGAGAAGAACAATCCTTTATAAGTCCATTCAGATACTGGCTTACGCAGACGATATTGACATCGTTGATAGAAACCCAAGAGCTGTACAGAAAGCTTTAATCCAGATAGAGCAGGCGGCACGAAATCTGGGGCTGCACATAAATGAGAGCAAAATAAAGTACATGGTGGCTGTTGAAAGCACTGGCAATGACAACTCTGGCGCTGGGATCAGAAGTCGACAGGGAACTGACAGCCCGAAAGTAAACGACCGGCAAGTTCCAAGAACCAATAGAAACTCGCCTTATATTTTAAGTTAAAATCTATTGGCCAATCAGAAATCGCGACATATAATTTGAATCGGGAACGGTCATTCGATTCGATTCGATTTGCAGGATGAAGTGGAGTCGGCAAGAAATAATGGTGGAGCGCTGTCGCTTTTATTATTGTTCCAATTTGTATTCTAAAAAAGTTGTTAGAAATTGATTGTTCAAATATTTTAACTTGACGCTGGAGAAAGAAAACGAAATTTAAAGTTGTTTCGCTTTGTCGCCATTTACTTTCTCCTTGCTTTGTTTTAATCGTGTATTTACTGTAACAGACCGTTAGACGACCACCATTCAATTAATTTAATTACTTAATAAATTTCACAGAGAACGAGCTTGACTGTATTTAATTTAAACTAAAAAATTTGGAAGGTTGTCAAGTTATATCGCGTTGTAACATTCTTTGAATTCTGCAACATTCTTTGAATTTCTGCAACACTCTTTAAATTTCGTGGTTGATTCTTAAATTTCCGACACAAAAAGACAAAACTTCGATTGAATTTCTTTAATACCTGGAAGTCTTTCAACTCGATACCAGAGGAAAAGTTCTTTACAATCGCGTATAGATCGCATGAAATTGTGCTCGAAAAAAACTGTAATTTCTGCCGGAAAATAGCATATATAGCTATCGTTTCGTGTGTGACACAATTTCAACCAATATGTTGAAAGCTCCAGCCGCTATCGTTTTCTTATGTTCAACGCGATTCTGTTGTCATCAGCTACACTGTGCTCCAGAGTCGACTGTGTCTTTTTTTCGCAATTACGCATTGTCATCTATACTGTGCTCCGAAGTTAGAGGCGGCGACGATTTTTAAGTGCGCCACGACCAGGTAACGTCAACTTAAACGACCACGACAGAGATAGTGTACTGAGGTCTCCGGTAAGGTTTTTGGAAGTAATAATAACCAAAAATTTACAGCAAATAAACAAATGACGACTATGAAGCCACAGAGCCAAAAGGAAATGGGAAAAGCCAAAAAACCCACTTAGACAAGTTGCGCTTGCTGCGATGGTAGCGACACACAAGAAATGGTTCATGCGATATCTGTGATAACTGGTACCATTGTAAATAGTCACCGCACATATTAGCTTTGCGAACAGTGTAAGACGAACGCAACAATGACAGATCACTTGGAGACCACAGTTATAACAGCTTTGAGTAATAACACCTTGAAGGAATCTGGACAGTCCAACACAGTACTAGCGAAACAGGCGAAACTAAAATTTCGAAGGCTCGAGGAAAACGTAGATTCCAAGAAAAAGAACGAAGTCGTAGGGAAAAAGAACGAACAATCGGAGAACGGGAAGATACAAATTATTTGGACAAAAAGACAAAAATGTGGGTGCAAGAGTACTAGTCCTTTCCAGACGCGGCTCTCAAATACGATGAAAGACGAGATTACAACCTGAAATCGTCAGTAAAGCCCAACCAAGACCACTCCAAGAACCAATGTTGAAGACCAACCAAATTGTAGCAAGACAAGTAGTATCCAAGGAACTCCCTATGTTTTCCGGACGGCCTGAATAGTGGGCGCGTTCAGAGTAACGGGTACGAGCAAAGTGCTCAGATATGTAGATTCAGTGATTATGAAAATCTAATTCGGTTGCATAGCAGTTTAAAGGAAAAGACAGGAACTGGTGGACAAACTTTCAGCACAAACCAAGCTGAGCTGGGCCAAGTACAAAAAAGGAATTGCTACCGCCTTATACAATCTAGTAATGCTTGATTTCGACTATAGCCATGTCAGAAAAAATTATAAGGACGGCTGTTAAATTCAAGAGACTGAAGAGAGACTGAGGCCAGAAGAGACTGTTTTTCTATTGAAAGAGCTCTGTAACAAATATGCTTTTATGACTTATGAGGAAATCTGAAATACCTACGTTCAGGCTAAAATTTCTGAAATCCATTAAATGTTGCAGCCCCAAAAAATTGGAAAATTAATACAAATAATTAAAAGCAAACATTTTTGTATTCAAAAAACGTATTTTTATGAATTGCGTCAATAATTTAATGTCAAAGAGTGTAGTTGCTAGTCATGGAATTAATAACACCCTGCTCGATTGGACTAGGAACTACCTTTCTGACCGTTCAATCCAGGTCGTATTGGACGGATTCAAATCCAATGTCCACCGCATAAACGCCGGTGTTCCTCAAGGCTCTGTTTTATCTCCGACACTCTTTCTGATTTTCATTAATGATCTCCTATCCACCACCTCTAATCCAATCCATTCCTTTGCTGACGACAATACTCTTAGCTTTTCATATGACTTCTCGCTTTCTGCGCGCCCCTCTTCGGCACAAGTGTAACTTGAACAACAACGTATGTTAAGCACGTTAATAATCATTCTGACCTTGACAGCATAACATAGTTGAATTTTATCGCCTCAAAAACCCAATGCTGTCTTCTGTCGTCTAAGCGTAATTTAAACCCCCAACTTTTATCCATGAATGGATCTTGCATCAAAGAAACTGAAAAACTCTCAATTCTCGGTATGTGTGTCAAAAACAAGCTTCGTTGGAATGACCACATATTTTCTATCGCCAAAAATGCTGCGAGATGCTTAGGTTTCCTAAAACGGTGCAAGATGTACTTCACTCCTTCAGATCTGGCTACTATTTACAAGGCGTATATTCGCCCTAAACTTGAATACGAATGCATTGTCTGGGCAGGTGCTCCCAAGACAACATTGCATCTACTAGACAGAGTTCAGAACCGCGCCATAAAACTTATTGGTGACGTTCATATCGCGAAAACGATCGAATCGCTTGAACACCGTAGGAATGTTTCCTGCCTGTCACTGTTTTATCGCCTTTTCCACAAGCGGTGTCCAAAATAAATATCCAGATGCATCACGCCCATTCTCCAACCCATCCGTAATACCCGTGCCTAAACTCGAGCTCATGGGTCCAACATTAAGCCTATCTTCGGAAGTACTAACCAATTCAGAGATTCCTTCTTTAGCCGCACGATAGTTATGTGGAATGAATTGCCTGATTCTGTGTTTCCGCATGTATATGATCTGCAGTCGTTTAAGACACGTGTGCATAGACATCTCATCCTTTCCTCTCCCTAACTTCCTAACGCCCACGCTGTGCTAAGCATTATTATGTACATTATAAAAAATAAAAATCACTTTGCCGTCGCTAGTGACCCCTTTCTCAACGCTAATCACCCCATTTATATCAAAAAATGTATGCGGTACGGTTTTAGAATACTATAGTATCGCAATATATATAGCTTAGAATAGTACGCCCACGCTGTGCTAAGCATTATAAGGGTGCAAACCCCTTTAGCGTGTCTACATTATAAAAAAAAAATCACTTTGCCGTCGCTAGTGACGCCTTTCTCAACGCTAATCAACCCTTTTATATCAAAAAAAATTTATGCGCTAAAATTTTTATTTTTTTATTTTTGCGTGCATTTGACAACGCACAGCTGTTCTGACATAATACATAACAAACGAGGAAAGTGGAGATTATCGTGCGAGCTAAAGCAAATATAGACTATAGACGTGCGAGAAGAAATGAGCGGGCCGACTATAGTTAAATTCAAGTTGTGGTTAGCCAGAAGAGATTGACACTACGCGAATGTTATACTTATTTTTTAATAACAAGGGAAATGTTATCTATAGCATTATGGTAACATTGAAAAATATACTACTTCTCTCGTCTGGGTAACTCCAATTTCAATTTATAAGGCTGCTCATTTTTTCTCGCACGCCACATATGTTAATCAAGCGTTAGAAGCTTGAAGCACGAAGTGGTAGCCGAGTGCTGCAATCTAATGAGCACGATGATCTAAATATGACTGAAATATATATAAAGCCAAAAGTATGCAAAGTTAAATATAGCTGAAATCGACTGAAAACCACACATTTAACATACCTTTAGGCTGTGTTTATGGCGACGCGATGGTTTTTCGCGCGATCGCAAGCGACATCGCTACGTGCGAAATCGCAAGCGATTGAGTGTTTATGGCAGAGCGAATTCGCCTTGTTTTATTCCTGTTTTGATATTGGTAAAGTGAACAACATGCTGTTGAGCAAAGTCCCGAAATAAATAAAAAAAACTGTTTCCATATTTCAGTGCGCTTTAGCGTGTATTTCAAGTTGTCTGCTTGACGGTTGCTAATCGACTGACTCATAACAGAAGTGTGTGTTGAAGAGAGAACATTTTTCAATTTACTTTCTTAACACATGCGTGCTTCAATAAGCGCTTTTTGTTATTGGAAAGCAGTTATTTGCTGCGTAAAAAATATTTGAAAACATTAAAAATAAATAAGAGATTTCAAGTGCATCCAATAAACAAAGAACGCAAACGCCATGGAGAATTTCAGCATTTGCACCCCCGCCTGAAACAATTTCCCTTACCCACTAAACCGCATTCTTTTTCCACTTCTGCCCAAGAATTTCTAATAAGTATTTTGTTGTAGTAATCTGAATTACGTAGATTCCACAAACACTGGTTTCCGCGCACAACCTTAATAAATTTTTCCATAACAAACGAGCGATTCGCTAAACTGATTCAAAATATTTTGATTGAAGTTTTTCGTCGCACGCATTCGCTTGCAGTCGCTCATTTCGCTTTTCGCCAAATCGCTGCGCCATCAACACCTCCATATGTACGCATGTAATTAATCGCTAGCAGCGAATCGCATCGCGTCGCGCGACATGAATACGTTTCGCCATAAACACAGCCTTAGACTTAAGCCTGACAGACTATCGAACTTGACTGAATTGATCGACATCACTCAAACTGATAGTGTGAACGCTGACTGACTTTTGATGTTTTGATCGATAATAGGTCTGTTCCCGTATAACAAAAAATAAAACAAAACACAAGTTTATTAATTTACAAATAACAACCATAATGAACAATGATAAAATTTACACAAGTTCACAATTTATATTAGTGACTACTATTAGATGCACACAAAAACACTTATAATATTTGTACTTTACAATAATTCTGCAAGCAAGAGCTTTTCAACTGCACTGGTTAAATTCCAAACAACTAATAATCTTACTTCGGCCTAACGCCTCTATTTATACTCAATCAAAAGCTTCCAGAAACATCCAATATTGTAGACAGAAATATCGAGAAAAGACCAGAAAAAATTCCTTTATTTACGACTAACGTCACTTATATGTAATGAGTCATCTTCTAAAAATAGACTTCATGTTCAATCATGTTCTTTTACAAAAACCGGGCAAACCGCACAAACCGGTTTGACTACTTGTTTGACCAGTACACAATGATTCAAATTTGCAGGCGGTTACATTTCAAATTTAAAATAATCTTATAGTCTTAGAGCCTAAAAGTATGCTACATAAAAGTGCTTATTTTTAGTACGCAGCATTTTCTTAGTTCTAATTTAGTACTTATTTTGGTACATTACGATTTATCTAGGATTGGAACCTTCTGCACTACCGACTACTTTTCGTAGCATTTGCTTATTTTAAGAATGCAGTATTTACATTGCGATTTATCTTAGGATTCTAATTTTATTATATGCGCTACTAACTACTTTTCGTAACAATATATATTATTTATTTATACATATGTGGCGTTCGTTCGTTCCTACACTTTCATAACCAAGTGCACTAATCTTCGGCGCTAAGAGAGATGTTTTTTTGTGAATTTGTGTGGAAATGGTCGCACAAATGCCACGATGATGATAAGAATGATAACAAATGTTTTTATTTTAAAATCGTAACATAAACAAACAAATTGAGTCCACTTTTGTGAAATTGAGTGCAGTAACTTTGCACTCTTCCTATCAAAATAAAGCCACATAACTAACTTACTTGTTGAATGTTGAATTTTTGCATAGGGTATTTTAACAGTTTGCTCTCTATGAGATATTTTATGTCAATTTCCTCTTTTGCTAATTTTTACTACAAAAAGTACGGGAACAGACCAAATGTGTACACAAATTCATCAGTCAGCTGTAATTTTTAACGTGAATGGAAGTTATGGTCATGGATGAAAGAAAGCTTTTTGTTGGCTGTCCATCTTTCCTCTTCGAAAATTAGACCTTGACTGATTCATGGTGATAAAGCGAAAATGCCAAAAAAAAGGTGCTAGTCGGCTGAAAAAAATTTAATCTGAATGACATTTTTTCCTTTGACAATTTCGCATTGTTGTCGCGTGTACGCAGTAGCACATACTAACTAAGAAGCTCAATAAAAAATCTATCTTACAATTCTCTTGTATTTTTATTGAAAACTAGCCGTGGATAAACGAGATAGCAAGTTATTTTTTTGAAAGAGATAAGATATATATAAACCGATTTCTAAAAATTATGGAAAACTGTGTTTAATCGGAAAAGGGCTACTATTACTACTATAATTTTCTATCTCGTTTTTCTCTGGTCGCAGAATACATAAGTATTTGTGTTGAATTTGTTATCAAAAATGATTTTGTTTTAAAGAATTATTTTATTTGTAAACAAAATTCTTATTATATTCTCATCGAACACGCCAAGTCTCCATCTTCATGGGCCTGTGTAAAAGATTTGACAGTCAAAAACTAAAAACCTAAAAAGATGCTGATGACAGATTGACATTGTGAGATCGTGAAAGTATTGAATTAAATTTACAAGACATGTCTGGCGCTCCATTGAAATTCACATCGATTATATCAGCATTTTTCCGTAGTGGGATTAATAATCTAAAATTTCTTCCTAAGGTAAGCGAAATTGTTTAGTAACATTTTTGAATTTTATTACTAAACAAAATCAGTTAGTGAAAAATACTACTACCATATTTTTAAAGTTACATTGAGGTTAACTATTTATTTTAAATTTCAGACTAGCGCTGCGCCTTCTGCTTCTATTCGACACTCAAGTTTTCAATCATCAAATATCGTACGGGACTTGAAGGAGTATCCTGAAGTCGAAGTTATTCATAATCCGCCAGAATGGAAATATGTTGAACGTATTTTGGCACCACAGGTTGTTCCCACACCAATTGCAAAGCCGAAATATCCATCCGGGTGGAAACCACCATCATTGGTGAATGAAAACAGAAAGTTTTTTGTCGCGCGGACAAGGAATCACATGATTCCAGTTTATTTGCACAGGAAATTCCGTGGTCTTCGCCGCATTACCGTTGTGCGCTTTATTCAGGGAGATATTTGGAGTTTAGAAAAAGAACTACGTGCAGTTATAGAGAAGTCCCGCAATGGACGAATTTGTGCAAGCCGGGTAAATGAGCTCAGTGGCCAAATCCATTTCCACGGCGATTACGTTGATTTAGTTAGAGATTACCTCATGAACACAAAGGGATTTTAAGACTGCTCATTTTCAGACCAATGTTTGTTATTGTAATGAAGAAAATGTTGAAAATTAAATGATCTAAATCATGTTATCGTTTTTATTTGTTAATTTGCACTTGATCGTATGTTTAATTCATAACAAAATTGCTTGTCAGCTAATATAATGAACGTTAGATAACTAATTTATTGATATTAAAGGACAACTAAAACTTAAGTCTGTTAAAGTGCTTATTTGGGACAGAGCACACTGTATATTTAAATATACAAAAGTTGTTTGAACCAACTGATAAGACCCGCATAGGCTTGGGTAGAAAAAAATAAAATAAAACCAAGAAAAACTGAAAGATGTTGGCTCCTATCATGTAGCCGCAGCTGTTGCAGCCGAACGCTTTAAGGCCTTTCGTATTGTAGTCCAGTCTTCGAGAATTTCTTCGTCGTGCAACATATAAACTATATAAGGACCAGTTACAGTGACAGCCTTCTTCCGTCCAGGGCCCCTTACTTTACTCGTTCGTTTATCTGTGCCCCAATCTGCCCACGAGATATCAACATTGTGTCGGTCCTCCTCCAGCCGCCTAATTTTTTCCATCAGGTCATCGTATATCTGATCCCTTGCAAGAATCTTCTCACTCTGCAGTCGATTGAAGATATTATATAGATCAATGCCCAAAAAAATCAAGGATCACTTGAAAAACTCACTTCAAAATGCTGCTGAGCCGCTTGTTCCTCGGACATAAACTTATGTTCGATGTTATCCAGTCTATATTTTCTTAAAATTTCTGCCACTTCAATTCGGTTGCGGTAGATTTTATCCAATTCTTTGAGTGGTTGTAAATATTCATCAGAACGGCCGTTACGGACATCGGCCAATTGTCTGTCAATTTGATTAATCCGTTCGCAGTAGTACTGTTCGCGCAAGTGGCTAAACTGTCTTTCAAGATTGGCTATAGAACAATAAAATAACATAAGAGACAATAACAAGCAAGTCTCGAACACTAACCTAAATTTTCGATGCACTCCGTTCGTCTTCTTTCAATTTCAGTCACATCCATTTCCGACGAATCGTCTGAATCGATCTCGTCGACTTCTTCGGCACTGGATTCATGACCCTGACTTGAATTAGAATGATCCGACTCAGCTCCTGAAACGTCTCCTTCAGCATCAGATTCGCCATCGTTTTTCACAGGCATTTCCAAAAGCGTTTAAGTAAATGAATCACCAATTCGATATCAGTAGTAAGATATAGTTTTCTTTTACAGCTTTTAATTATTTCAGTTTACAAATAATTGTGAGCTTCGCAACAACAGCATGAGCACACACAGAAACAGAAACTAGAATCAGAAAGCCAAATAAACCAAACATTAATTTTTATTTAATGAAACGTCATATTTCAATGACCCTTTATTGAAATAACCAATACAACCATCTACTATCTCTCTCTTTAACATTACACTGTCTGCTGAATTTGGAAAAAGTGTCAAGTTGTAGTTCTGTTTGTTTGATGAAATGTTCATTATCACGTATAGATGGCGATAAGGACGTTAACTAGAATGAATGTGTAATTCGCTTAATAATATCAATTTTTATAACGGCAAATTCAGAAGCTTTCCGTGACAAGTTATTACTCCTGGAACGTTTGTCACCAATTCGCGAGAGGTGGAACACTGTGAAAAATACTAAGTCTGGGATTCGAAATACGAATCGAAAACTGAGCCACGGCGTCCACAATCAATTTTTAAATTCTCTATATTAACTTTGCGTGCCCGTGTAGTGAACTGTTATTCAAACTTTCCACACATGTGTATTTCCCATGATAACACTTTCTATTAAAATTTGGTGGTCGACGGACCCCCATACAAATTTTATATAAAAAGTACCTGATTTTCTTTATCTATGGTATGTTTATCTAGCACAATTGTTTTTGTAAAAATTTGGAAGTGATCGGGGCCCGTGGTCTGAGGGCACCCATACAAACTTTATAAAACAAGTATCTGATTTTCTTAAAATTTTATCCGCATATGTATCGCCGATACACCTTTTGCAAAAATTTGGAAGTGATCAAGCCCCGGGGTCGGGGGCGCCCATTCAAATTTTGTAAAAAAAGTACCCGACTTTCTTCAAATTACATACGCATGTTTATCTCCGATGGTCAATGGTAGGTAGGTAGGTAGAGTGGTGGTCCTGGCTGTACTTGCGAGGTCTTCAACTAGCCCTAGTGTGCGCCATTTTGATGCCAAAAATCTTGAGGGATCTAGCATGGATAAGGACAAGGTTTAAATACAGCCTGTAGCGTTCAGGTATGAGATCAAGTTGATGACCCTGTAAACTGAGAGCTCTTTCAGGTCGTAAACAATTAACACATGGCTGCTGCGCAGGAGATTTAGGTTCGAATCCCAGCAACACCAAAAGTATTTTTCACGGTGTTCCACCTCTCGCGAATGGGTGACAAACGTTCCGAGAGTAATACCTTGTCACGGGAAGCTTTTCAATTCGCCGTTCGGATCCGGCCTTAAATTGTAGGTCCCTTCCATTTGTGTCCAAAAACATGTGCAGCACAAATGGTCGCGAGAAGTTAGGCCTTGGACCGCAATGGTCTGTCGCGCCAAATATTATTATTATTATACCCAACTTAGCAGCATGACTGCCCACAGGCCAGTGGCCAGTGCTGATAACCACAACTCTGGCAATAGGATGGCCATATCGACCTTGATATGGCGCAGTTCGCCAGACTGTACCACCTGAGCTGTGACTTAGTATTAAAAATGGAGAGAATTTGTTCCTTGACTGAGCTCATTGGACAGCTAACCTTCTCCATAGAGCCAGTGTCCACAACGACACCCATCTTAGCCAATTCGTCCGCCCTCTCATTTATTACTGTGCCCCGGCACCCATGCTATGGTGATGTCCAGGAGTTGACTAATCGAGGCCAATTCTTCTTGGCACTATTGAACTCGTTTCGAGTTTTTTGTGGTCGCATTAATAGCCCTTATGAAAACACAAATACCAACCGATTTGTGCGTTTATGCTCTACAGGCCTCCCTAATTGCTTAAATCTCTGCCTGAAAGATGCTAGCCGAATCGGGTAGCTTGAATGACCTTGACAGATTTATATCATCCGAGAAGATACCTGCACCGACTCCATCCTTCATCTTGGATCCGTCAGTGAATATTGATGCGTCATATTGCCTCGCTACTGCCCAGTTTCCCCTGGTAGGAAACTTAACGCTGAATGAGAAGTTGAAGCTAAATTTAGGGATGCAGTAATCAGTAGATGATGGTGTCGAGCCTTCAGGTACTGTCTGCAGTATATTGCAGTTTCGGTATGGTCTCGTAGCAAACCACCCAGACGCTTTGAGTCGTACTGCACTACACGTTGCAACATACTTGATAAATATGTCAGGTGCAAGATGGTGTTAAGGGCCTCGGTCGGGCAAGACCGTAGAGTTCCTGCAATGCCTACTGATGCTGATCGCTGTAACCTGCTGAGTTTGATGGAGTTATACTTCTTCTTCATCGCTGGCCACCAAACCAGCGGTCCGTAGGTGAGAATTGGCCGTACAACAGCTGTGTACAGTCAAAGAGCCATTTTTGGTTGAAGATGCCATTTCCTTCCGATGGTTTTGCTGCTGGCATAGAGGGCCACGCATACTTTCTAAGCTCTGTTCTCTATGCTAGCTTCCCAGCTAAGCTTCCTATCCAAGATTACTCCGAGCTTTTTGGCGCTGGGGTAAGGCTGAGAATTTTACCATTGAGTTTTGGAAGGATAAAGCCCGGTATCTTGGATTTAGTGGTGAACAAAACCATTTCGATCTTCCCAGGGTTGACTCCAAGGCCACAGCATGTTGCCCAGGAGCTGACTCTACCCAGGGTCCTTTCCATGACTTCACTGATCACGGAAAGGTACTGGCCTCATACGATTATCATCACGTCATCTGTATACGCAACTACCTTCGTCCTAGTCCTAAACACCTTTGTAATTCGGTTTGATTCTTCGGCATCGGGTATTGTTTTATACCTTATATGTGTGTGCCCGTCGGATGTATTTCGGTCGTATTCACTGAATAACCTATATACTCGAGTTCGTCATAGCCGATGTTGCATTTGTTTAGTCTGAGCTCTAGCGGAAGTAGCGATTAGAATATCGTCTAAATAAATAATTAACTTTCCTGCTTCAATCAAATCCACAAATATTTCGTGAAGAAACCGCCCATCTGGCGTTGCAAACGAGGTAAATGAGACTGAGCCTACATGCATTCTAACCTGATTGAATACGTCCCTTTAAGTCGAATAGCTTAAACCAGCGCTTACCGCCTAAAAATTCGATGCAATATTCTATTAAATGCAACGGAAAATTGTCCCGAACCATTTTCTTGTTTAGCGAGCGATAATCGATACATAGCCACAACCCCCCGTTCTTCTTCCTGACTAATACTACTTGTGAAGCCTGAATAATGAAAAAAAATTAGAAAACTCCGTCATTATTGACGGTTTATTGTTAGTTTATCATAATTTTGAATTACAGTATTACATATTTTTATAGACGAATTATAAACTGAATACACTTATAAAAATAATCAAAAAATTTTTGAGCTTAAAGTGTTAAATAACATAATAAAATGTTATACTTGTAAGCTCGCAACTATTTGATAAAGCAACAAACGTTACGTTACGAACGGCGCGATATTTTGCTTGTAAGCTACGAGAAATAATTGATTGTGATCTTCGCATGTCAAAGGAAAATTTAAAAACACAACTGCTTCTTTTTTCTATTTGTGTCATCAAATTGAGGTTATATAATTATATGATATACATTTTTATTGAAGGCACCTTTATGTAATTAAGGTAACTTGCGATGAGCGATGTTACTATAGAAAGCGTTCCATCCCTTTTGAGACTATAATTATTGGTAGCTGATGGCTGGGGATGTGACATATTTTACTGTTAAGGCGATAAATTGCCGATAATAGTTCCTAGAAATGTTGAATCATGATAGAAATGGTAAATTATAAGGAAGGAGAGTGGGTGGAACTTTTACACTCGATCTCTTGGGCTTAATTTAATTAAAGAGTGCCGCGTGAGGGAGTTCAGTATTAGTTCTGAACTAGAGGAATGTAAAAAACTAGTTATCAAATACGATTGGTTGAAACGCTGACCATGCTTATTATTGACTTCATTTTTAAAAAGTTTTATTTAACTTTACATGAACCTTGGTTGTCTGTTTGTTTCAACTTTTTTGAGGTCGTTTTTAACCCACCTTTCAAACGTAGTAGAAAACTGAAATTTTGTATGCAGCTTAGTTTTATCGCGGTAATTATTGAGAGTGTGCCCCGTGTGATGCGTTTAAAAATTGGGAGTTCAACTTCTTGGAGACCCTTTTTTAACAACACTTCTTAGAACCCTAAAATTGTGTATGCAGCTCAGTCTCATGGAACATTACTGAGCGTGTGACACATGTGAAAATTGGACGTTCAACTTCTTGGAGACCCTTCTTAACCAACCGACCTAGAGAGTTGAAATTTTTTCCACGGCTCAGTCTCATGGAAAATTGCTGAGCGCTCATATGTGGCGCGTGTGAATGTTTCTTTTTATCAACGTCTTTAAGGTACTTTTTAATCAACTTTCTCACGTCCTATAGAGCTGAAACTTTGTGCGCAGCTCAGTCTTAGAGGCCCTACCAAAGACTTTTTTTAAATTTTGAGATTTGTTGGATGAGAGAAGACACTTATCGTTCCCAGAAGCTTGTATTTGTATGTCTAGTTGACCAACTTCCAAGAGCGAGCAAAGAATCGACAACAAAGTACCACAGAAGCGTAATAAGGACTCCACCATGGGAACATCCCCTAGCCACTTTGACCATAACTTTATCGTCCATATTCCTTCCCCTGTGAAGATGCTTTTTGAATTAATCTGGTTAAGATTGGTTCCACCCATGCCTTTCAGCAGAGGTGCACATCGAATAAAAGGTGGCATTGTAAAAAACTTCCACAATATCAATAAAAAGACTCCGTCATCATGCTATTCTCAATCCTGTAAACAAGATTATGAAAAGCAGACTCACAGGATCTTCCACGCTGATAGGTGCACTGATTTATGTTTTAGGAATTTCTTCTGACTACATTCGAAATTATGTCACCTAAAGACCTAAAGACCTTTTAGAAAACAAACAATTAAAAACTTATTGGTCTGAAGCTTTTTGTTGGCGAGTAATCACTTTTTCCAGGTTTCTGGATAAACCTATTCCAGCATTGCATAAACATGTAAAAACATATCATAACATAAACATGAGGCCTAGATATAAGTCTATAAGTTTATTACGATCTTGTTTGAGTATTATTGGGTCCATACGAGTACTATATTATTATTATTTTTATTATAATTAAATTACTCGGATCGGCAGCAGGATTATACCAGCTCATATTACCAAACGAGTCGACAGAGGCACTCCCCAAGGAGGGGTTATCTCTCCCTAAGTATGGCTGATGGTAATTAATGATATGCTACTAAAACTTGAAGAGGATAGGACAAAGGCAGTTGCGTATGCGGATGACGTGGTGATACTTGTATCAGGCCGAAATGGTTTTGTTCACCACTAAATCCAAGATACCGGGCTTTATCCTTCCAAAACTCAACGGAAAAATTCTCAACCTTACCCCCAGTGCCGAATATCTCGGAGTGATCTTGGATAGGAAGCTTAACTGGAAGGCTAACATAGAGAACAGGGCTAAGAAAGCATGCGTGGCCCTCTATGCTAGTAGCAAAACCATCGGAAGGAAATGGGGTATTCAACCAAAGATGGCTCTCTGGCTGTACACAGCTGTTGTACGGCAAATTCTCACCTATGAATCGCTGGTTTGGTGGCCAGCGATGAAGAAGAAGTATAACGCCACCAAACTCAGTAGGTTACAGCGAACAGCAGCAGCAGGCATTGCAGGAGCTCTACGGTCTTGCTCGGCCGAGGCCCTTAACACCATATTGAACCTACTACCTCCTGACATATTTATCAAGTATGTTGCGACGTGCAGTCCAGCACAACTCAGAGAATCTGGGTGGTTTGCTGCTACACCATACGGGCACTGCAATATACTGCAGACAGTACCTGGAGGCTTGATACCATTATCTACTGATTACTGCATCCCTAAATTCAGCTTCAACTCCTCGTTCAGCGTTGAATTTCCTACCAGAGGAAACTGGAAGGATGGGACAGTAGCGAGGCAATATGACGCAACAATATTCACTGACGGATCCAAGATGAAGGACGGAGTCGGTGCAGGTATCTTCTCAGATGATTTAAATTTGTCAAGGTCTTTCGAGCTACCCGATTCGGCTAGCATCTTTCAGGCAGAGATTCTAGCAATAAGGGATGTCTGTAGTAAGGCTCAGAAATGCAAAAATCGGATGAGTTGGCATCTGTGTTGATAGCCAATCTGCCATAAAGGCGATTTATGCGAGTACAAAAAACTCGAAATTAGTACAACAGTGCCAAGAAGAACTGGCCTCGATCAGTCAATTCCTGGACATCACCATAGTATTGGTGCCCAGGCACAGTAATATAGAGGGCAATGAGAGGGCGGACGAATTGGCTAAGATGGGCGTCGCTATGGATACTGGCTCTATGGAGAAGGTTAGAAGTCCAATGAGCTTAGTCAGGGAACAAATTGTCTCCTCCTTTAATACTAAGTCACAGCTCAGTTGGATCAGTCTGTCGAGCTGCGCCATATCGAGATCAATGTAGCTATCCTACAGCAAAAAGAAAACCACAGAGTTGTTATCAAGAACCCGGAAGGATATTGTCGGAGTTGTGGCTATCAGCACTGGCCACTGGCCAGTGGGCAGTCATGCTGCTGAGTTGGGTATACCGAAAAACAAGTTCTGCAGAAGTTACAAAGATGAAAATGAAAAAGAAACTCTCATACACTTCCTCTGCAGTTGTCCGCCCCTAGCAGGGTCAAGACAACGCATTTTTTACGACCTGAAAGAGCTCTCGGATAACAGGATTATCGACTTGATTTCAAACCTGAACGCTACAGGCTGGATTTAAACCATGTCCTTATCCATGCTAAAACCCTGGAGTTTTGTGTCATCAAAATGGCGCATACTAGCGCTAATTGAGGACCTCGCAAGCACAGCGTTGACCACCACTCTACCTACCTTTCTACCTACTCGGCTAACTCTGCGACCAGACAATTTATTTAACTGCACAAGGCGCCGACTGAGTCTTGATATATTATGTCTGGACCCTTGTTTCTGGACGACTGGGCTCTAGAGCACTGTTGTGACGGATTAACTAACTATGGATCGTTGGGCATAACGAAGTCCTCTATATTTCCTTTGTGCTGCCTGTAATTACTGTGCCAAATCAAATCATTTGACAATTTTCTTATTTCACCAGGCCCTCAAAAACAATACTTATAGCAAACGTGCAGAACACAAATTAATCTTCGCTCATGTAGAAATTCATTTCCTTCCTATGTCATCGATTTTGTATATTTATATAAGTTCTAACAATACGTTTATTCAGTAAAATAATGAAAACGATATAATTAACGTTTACACCGCCTTTAACACACGCATTATGTTAAACTTTGCAAAGTTGTCGTTCTAACTCCAATGCAAATAAATTGCATATAAGACGTTGTTACACGGTGTGATTAGCAGACAGTTATATTCTTCAAGTAATAAAGAATAAGTGTTTTCCGTGTTACTTAGTTTTTAAAAGAGTCTAAGTTAATTTATCAGCATGGTGTGTTTCAGATCCGTTTTAGTGGTACATGTAATTGTTTTTGCTTCGGTAGCTAATGTGGGCCAGGTGTTGGGTGGGGTAAGTGCTTCAATTTTACATTACTTTCTCTAAAAATAAAAATTTATTTTTTTTAAATAGAAACAAGAGGAATGCAATAACAATAAAAGTAATAATATTTGTCGTGGTCCAGAATCTAGCTTCTCGCGACCATTTGTGTTAAGCGCGTTCTAGTTTTGAACTTAAATGAAAGGGCTCTACAATTTAAAGCCATATCCGAAAAGCGAATTGAAAAGATTTCTATAAGATTACTCTTGGAAATGTTTTCTATTTTTCGAATACTAGAGAACCAAAAAAATTGTACAACACAACAACCCAATAATAATACTTTGGCCAATTGCGGTCCAAGGCCTAGCTTCTCGCGACCATTTGTGTTGTGCATGAATATTTTTCACATAAATGGAAGGGACCTACAATTTAATGCCGTATCCGAACAGCGAATTGAGAAACTTTCTGTGACAAGTTATTGCTCTCGGAGGTTTGTCAGACATTCGCGAGAGGCAGGACCGTGAAATATACTTTTGTTGTTTCTGGGATTCGAACCACGAACCCCCTGCTTAGAAGTCCAAGCAATTATTCACTGAGCCACGGCACCCACAGAACAACTCAAGCTTAATTTAAAAACAAAGCATAAAATTTTTAAGTTGTAAAATTGGTCCTTCAATTTGGATAGTGGATCACAGTTTATATCTTATACTTTTTTTAATTTTTATTTTAATGTACACACTCTAAATGGATTTGTTCCCATATAATGCTAGACGTTAAGAAATTAAGAGATGAGATGTACGTAATCATCTTGAATATTTGCTGATCATTAGATGCGGAAACACAGAATATGACATATAATTTAAAATTCGTTTTGCGTGGCTAAAAAAAAAATTCAAGTTATTTTTAAGCAGACATAACAGCAAAGAAGAAGAACTACGCTCACGGTTCGCGACGGGATTCCTACCTTAGCGCAATGGTAGTAATGATGTTGAGTTTTTTCGTGTAATTAAAAATTTTTTTTAACTTGACTTAACGCCTTTTTGTCTGTAATTTCGAAATCTTGGAGGTCCTTTTTAACCACATTCCACACGACCTAGAGAGTGAGTGTCAAAGTCCAAAATTGCACTTTTTATATTCTACGTATGACGCGTGCCACGTTTCACGTGCGACTCAATGTCAGGAGCCAACTTTTTTGATATCCCGCATTTGACGCGTGTAGCGTGTGGCGCGTGGAAAAAATAAATTTTGGCGATTATTACCAAATACAAAACGACTGTGTGGCGTGTTTCAATGTATACATAAAAGTTTGTACATTTACTTCATTTTTTCTTAAAACCGATACTTTGTGCATGTGCCGAAAATCGAAATATCATTGGTTAGCTACACATACACTCAGCGAAATTCAATTAAAGACAACATTTTTTTAATTTAATGGTAAATGTAAATGCATCCATCATTGGATTAAATATTGGCACCGATTGCTTCAAAACTAAATTGAACAATTTTAATTCTTATTCCAATCCTATATTTTAGTTTTCTTGTCAGAAATAATCTTTTGTGGTCACACAAAATGTAAACACTGTTCCATATACATTCAAAGGATGAAGGCCAAATAGCAACATCATCATTTCCAAATGGCATAGTTCCCAAAATTTCAGACCTAATAGCCATATTTCAGAGTTTCCATAGGAACAAATCTTATAGTCGCATCTTAGTCGTAAGAACTGAAGTTCATACGAAAAATAGCTTAGTTCCCAAAATTACAGACCCTATTGGCCATATCCCATCCATTTGTGTGCAAAAATATACATGCACAACACAAGTGGTCGCGAGAAGATAGGCCTTGGACCGCAACGATCTGTCGTGCCGATTGTTATTATTGGGCGTATGCCAGAATTTCCTATGGAACAAGTCTTATATCTAAGTCCTACGAATCATACGAATCGCTTGAGAAATTCTTTAGTTTCCAACATTACAGACCAAATTCCAAGAATTGATAAAGTGCTTTCACTTACAATAAAAACAAAAAAAAATAAATATAAAATAACTAAATATTCGGGTAATTCGTGCATAATAATTTGGGAAATTACATTATTTATCGGAGATTTAAGAAAAAGCTTACTTTGTTGTACCTATGTTAACGGAAACTTCTCTGTTGATACTAACAGTAAAAACTTCGTTTTAGGACTTTGTTTTTAGAAGAAATACAGTCTTTGTAACTGCGTTTAAATAAAGTCAATATCTTGTTTGAGTCTTCATATATCCAACTTCAATGGCTGTTCCCATGCTAATTTTTGAATTTGAAGTGAATTTTCTCCAGAAAATGCTTAATAAATATAACCTTTTAATATTTTCTTATGAACGTAACAATAATAAAAATAAAAATCAACAACAAGTTTGCGAAAAAGACCCATAGATTTTATGATACTTGGGAAAACCTGCAGCAGGTAAATTTTTTTAAAAATGGTTTTTTTGCTTTAAGCTCCAAAGGCTACAAATAAAAAATAATTTTGTGTAGTTTTAGATAATTTTAATTTTATGTGTGTACAACAACAGTTATAATAGGTGCTCAAAGTGTCCTTCTTGGTTTTGTATGCATGCTAGAGCCCGTTTTTGGGGTGGTAGTTTGAAGTGGCCGATTAACTTGTTTCCAATTACACCTGCCCATATATTAACGCTGAATTTGGTTTTAAATAATGACTGTCTCCTTCTGTGTGGATTCTTCGCAGCCCATATTGAGATTCGTCCGTCCAATGAATTCTGCTAATAAACTCGTTATCATCGAATCTCCGCTCCAATAACCAGTTAGAAAACTCAAGTATCTTTTCCAAATCATCGGGAAGCAGTTTTTGCACAGGCAATCATTCATTAATCATCATCATTCCATATAACTATCGTGCGGCTAAAGAAGGAATGTCTGAATTGGTTAGTACGTCCGAAGATAGGCTTAATGGTGGGCCCATGAGCTCGAGTTGAGGCACGGGTATTACGGATGGGTTGGAGAATAGGCGGGATGTATCTGGATATTTCTTTTGAACACCGCTTGTGAAAAAAGCGATAAAACAGTGACAGGCAGGAAATATTCCTACGATGTTCAAGCGATTCGATTGTTTTCGCGATATGAACGTCACCAATAAGTTTTAACGCGCGGTTCTGAATTCTGTCTAGTAGATGCAATGTGGTCTTGGGGGGGCACCTGCCCAGACAATACAATTTTATTCTTGTTTAGGGCGAATATACGCCTTGTAAAGTAGCCAGATCTGAGGGAGTAAAGTACATCTTGCACCGTTTTAAGAAACCTAAACATCTCTCACCATTTTTGGCGATGGCAAATATGTGGTCATTCCAACGAAGCTTTTCAGTTTCTTTGATGCAAGAACCATTCATGGATAAAGGTTGGGAGTTAAAATTACGCTAAGACGACAGAAGACAGCATTGGGTTTTAGAAGCGTTAAATTCAACTCTATTATGTAGTCCCCACCGAGTTATGCTGTCAAGGTCAGAATTAAACGTGCTAAACATACGTTGTTGTTCAAGTTCCGCTTGTAACGAAAAGGGGCGTGCAGAAAGCGTGAAGTAATATGAAAAGCTAAGAGTACTGTCATCAGCGAAAGAATGGATTGGACTAGAGGTGGTGGATAGGAGATCATTAATGAAAATAAGAAAGAGTGTCGGAGATAAAACAGAGCCTTGAGGAACACCGGCGTTTATGCGGTGAACATTGGTAACATTGAATTGCAAAGCTAAGCGTCTAATGCAGTGAAATCTAAAACGGGGCTCTAACATGCATACAAAACCAACTATATAAAATATAACTATAGGAAACGAGGCATAAAATTGTGACATTGACCATGACTATTTACATGTGACATAACAGTGTCTTATAACAGTGTCTCATACGAGTATACGATAAGTACGATCCGGAAACCAAACAGCAGTCCATGGTATGAAGCCCAACAGGAGCAACCCACCCGTAAAAGCTAAGCAACAAAAATCAGCAACAAAAGTAATGATGTCAGTTTGATCAAAAATTGTAGCTGCTATTCCCCTGAAAAAGGGTCAGACGGTAACTGCAAAATGGTATACAGAAGACTGCTTACCAAAAGTTTTCAAAAATTTGTTGGAAAACCGGAAGAAAGAGGATTTGCGGCGCTACTTTTTACATCATGATAACGCGCCAGCTCACACTGCTAAAATAACGAATAACTTTATTGCGATCTCTGGCATCGAAAAAATACGACCAGCACCATATTCCCCGGAAAGAGCTCCTTGTAATTTCTGGTTATTTCCAAAAATTAAAAAAAATTTGATTGGAAAGGTCTTTAACAGTAACGCTGAGATTATTTATGCCGTTTATGCTGAACTTGGCTTAAAAAGCAAGATTTTGAAGACTGTTTTGAGAAGTGGATAAATAAAAAAAAAAAACTTTTGTAGATATAGATATAGGTGGATTCTGAAAATATCAAGCAGACCGCAAGATTGCGGGGTTCCTATGTGGTCCCTTCTCTGTCGGATCGTTATTCCGCATACTTGGAGAAGATACTTCAGGGTCTCTTTCATAACTCAAAACAGCCTGCAGCTGCCAACCTTTTATGTTCCTATTTTCCATAGGTTTCCTTTGAGTATATAATGTCCTGTTAGGGACCCCGTAATGATTCTTACATTACTTCTGCTTAGTCCCGAAATCAAGCGAAACCTTTTTGGGTTATCGTTCCCCAACATTTTGTTTGCCTGCTGCAGGCCTGGGGGGAAGATTATGCGGTAACGTATGCGCAAAATAGAAACAGCAGCCGGGTCGCAAGATGCCCAAAGGAGAAGAAGATGCAGAAAGAAGAAGACAAAATGATTCTAACCCTATTAAACGAGTTTCTCCCCGTTTGTTCGCGAGCTCATCCGCTGCATCGTTGACTGGCCTGTCCTGGCAACCAGTACAGACATTATCTTGTTGTCTTCACCAGGTGGGCATTTCAAAAATTTCTTGCAAACATACCTTCTAATGATAGAGGCCTTTTTGTAGGTTATATTATACCATCCATCTTCCTTTACTTTGGATGATTTAGTCCTGGAAGGGATAACGTCTCTCATACCAATAAGGAGGCTTTTTGTGATCGCTATTACGGAACAATAGCGACTCGAAAAAAAGTTGGCTCCAAGCCAACTTGTATATTTGCATTTTAATAAAATTTGAAGTTACTAATGTGACTGAATATCATAGGAATGTAAAAGGTTACGTACTCGTGATGTTTAAAAATGAATTTGCTGAACTTTTGAATAATACCAGTATTTGTAATTACAGGTTACTTTGGAACAGATGTGGGCAGCTGGCAAATTGATGCGTGATGTATGCCAGCCAAAATTCCCGAAAATCACTGATGGTAATTTTTTAGTTAAAAATGAGATGTATTTTTTCATATAGTTATTAGAATTTTGAAAATAGAAAAGTCGTATACAGCTATGAGTTTGATAAGACTCTACACACTGTTTAGTTTAGCCTAAGCTCCAAGTCCTTAATATGGCCTTATTTTAAAATTTATTATTTTTTCCGCATTCTCCGAGGAATATTAAAAATCAATAGAGTCGACCTCATCAAAAAAACAAAAAAAAAATTAAAATTTTTTAAAATTGATTATTTTCACTTAACTTTTCAACTAATTTTTCAGAAATCGCAGATAATCTTAAGAATGGAATTATTCCAGATGACAAAGACGCTAAATGTTATATTAATTGCATTTTGGAAATGATGCAAACTGTAGGTACACCAAGAGAGTCTACACTCTGGGAGAAGGTATAACAAATTTTTTTATTCACAGGTTAAAAGAGGAAAATTTCTCTATGAATCATCCCTGAAACAAGTTGATATTTTAATGCCCGATGATTTCAAGGAGGAATACCGCACAGGATTGACGGTTTGCAAGAATGCTGCAAGTGGCATCAAAAATAATTGTGACGCAGCACATGCTCTCTTGGTCTGCTTTCGAGCAAACATTTCTCGATTTTTGTTCCCGTAGTTTCAGGGATTCAACAAAATCACGACTTTATAGTCGTGATTACCTTAATAGCAATAATAGATACAAAAAAAATAATAATGGCAGAAGGCATATTCAAAATTAAACACAGAAAATATTAAAGAAGAATTTTTAATTTATAAGAAAGAAGTACACAATAACAAAACAAAGTGATGACAGATATCAAAAAGTTACTGCTTATAATATCCGCAGTTGGACTTTTTTTTCATGCAAATTTTTTGATGGTTGAAAACAATTTTGAAACAAAATTTCGTTATTATATTAAAATTAATAAAAAACAACATCTTAAAAAAGTAAGATAAAAATGTCACTGTCAAATTAAAGTGAGTGTAAAGTAAGCTTTGAGGATAGATACATAAGGGTGCCGTAAATGTTTTTAGAAAATGGTAATACTAGGGTTTTCCGATGCAAATCTCTATGTCAGTCAAAAATCTTAAAATGTTTGAGGTATTTCCCAAAAGTAATCTGTCAGTTCGCATCGCAACATTGTTTTTTATTTACTTAAAAAATTGAATTCAGTGAAAAAATTGAATTAGCGCGTAAAAATTTTCGTGTGATGATTTTTCACGAAAGGGGCTAACTCAACTACAGTGCTTCGAATCAATCCATGGCGACGAAGAACCACCCTTGACTAGTGTTTATATTTGGTACAATGAATTCAAAACGGCTGTTATGCCAGAAAACATCGATGCTATGGGAAAACTGATTGAAGAGGATCGTCATGTGACTTATCATTAGCATTAGTAACACCAGCGTATATACGAACTTACATGAACATTTAAAGGTGCGGAAGCTATGCGCAAGTTGTATTCCACATTATTTGACAAACGCACAAAAAAGGTTCGTGTCGATTGGTGCCGCCAAATGCTTGAAAAATTCGTTGAATGTACTTCCAAAAAAGTATACAAGACCGTTACAGATGACGAGTCATGGATATTTGCGTATGAGCCTGAAAGAAAAGGGCAATCGACTGTTTGGATCTTCCAATTCGAAGAAAATCCAACAAAAGTTGTGCGAGCTCGGAGCGCTGGAAAGCAAATGGGCGAGTTTCTTCACGAAAACCAGTCATGTGGCTACCATTTGTTTGCCTGAGGTTTTCTACAAATTGAGAGAAAATAACCCAAAACGGCGAATCATTTTGCATCACGATAATGCGAGCTCACACACATCACGTCAAACAAGCGAGTATTTGAGCACTCCAACGATCAAATTGATGTCCGTCCGCCTTACAGCCCCGACTTGGCACCCAATGACTTCTTCCTGTTCCCAACAATCAAAGATAAGATGCGTGAACAATGATTTTCATCGCCTCGGAGCAGTTGAACCGTTCAAAAACCATGTTTTGGAGCTATCATCTTTGGACTGGAAAAAGTGTTTTGATAAATGGTTTGGCGTATGCAAAAGTGTATAGATCTTAAAGGCGAATACTTTAAAAAGCAATCAAGCCATTTTTGATGCAAAATTTTAATTTTTTATTAATTTTTTTAGAAACTTCTTAAATTCTATATTACAATAAAAAAAAACCTTTGCTGCTCAAATCTGTGTTTTGTGTGCACTCCTCGTTCTTATTTTTATTAGATCTTCTGTCTACCTTGAATCATATACATTCTTTGCTGACGAAAGTACTGTAAGCCTCTCGTATATGTTTCCAGGCTCGCGTCTTTTCTCTCAATGTTGAACTAGAACTAGCGTATGCTAAATTCTGACCTCGACAGCGTTAAAATTTTGGCAGAACTCGTCATCTTTTAGCCGCAAGTTCACTTTATTGTACTGTTATGTTTTGGATTATTGCATCCGTCGTAAAGAGTAGAACTTTAAAAAGCCATGAGCGATTTCGGCATCGCAAATAAACTGACACGACCACGTAGTTTGACGAACCATGACCAATGCAGTAAGCAACGTAAAGATGTCAGTATAACCATCAAGACTATTTCACATTTATAAGGGGGAAGGGAATAGAATGGCTTGCGCACGCATTAACCTGGCGTTGGAGAAAGTAATTTGAAACTCTGATGTAACGACGAGAGAAGCAATCATCTATAAGTTCATTCAGATTGTAGCTTACGTAGACGAAATTGATATCATCGGTAGAACCCCAAGAGCTGTACAATAAGCTTGAATAATAATAAGAACAAAACAAAGTACATGGTGGCCAATATTGGTCCAACAATAAAGACAGCGAAGCGCCAACAAAGTCTACTTATGTCTGCCCAGACTGTTCAAATCCCAGAAATTTAACCATAACATCCAAGCTGCTAGTGTGTAAGACAATTGGCATACCAGTCTTATATATTAATTCATGACCTGGGTACTCGGGAAGAGGTGCCTGCTCGGACTTAGGGAACACAACAGAGAGGCAATTCAAGCCTTTCCTGGTAGGATGGTGTAGACCATAGGACGCCAAGTGTTAAGGATGACAAACTGGTTAACATAGGCACTAAATCGGTACCATTGGCGAGATTTTTTGCGGGATGCCGGAAGCTGAACCCGGTTGTAGATCGCAATTATGATGATAACTACAAATTGTGCTGTAACCAGAATTCTTTGCCTTTTTTGTAAATTGTGTAATTATATCATTACCGGATGTGATGTTACATTAGGATGATATGCCGTAATGCACCCACCATGTTTTCGTTAGTTTGATATAAATCAAGTTCCACGTCAGAAAATTGTTATAAAAACCAATTACGATCATATCATCACGATTATTGGCATGCACTATTTTAGAATTTACTATTTAGACAATTTACATGGATAGTTTTAATTTTTATGGGTGCGTTTATTATAAATTATTACCAATAATAGCGTTTTTCAAATAATGTACACATGCTCTAAAGATTTGCAGCCTCTTAATGCTTAGCACAACGTGGGCGTTAAAAACTGGGTGTGGGAGGCTGCGAAAGTGCTAAAAAATAGTATCCTGGCTGAACCTTTTTTTTTATAAATAGTTGACATAGCTCCTCGCATGAACTTTGAAAAAGAAAGCACGTAAAATAAAGTAATAGTACGCCGGAAGAAATTTAACTAGGCGATTGTTTAAATAATTAAAAGTACAAAAACAACTATCAGCTGCGTGTGTAGTGGTTGAAAGGGCAGTAAAGGAAAAGATAATTCGAGCAATACACGTTATCTTTCAGGGTCCAGCTGACATAATAATTATATATAATATACGTTTCACGGTTAAAAAATTGACACTAAGATCGCCGCCTTCCCATCAACTGACCACTCTCCTTAGCGGTGATTTACCATTACTATTCATCTTAGTGACCCCGAAAACTATAGAATAGACACTATTATCGATAACCCCCTGACATCGACCAATCCCTCACCCACTATTCCACTGATTCCAGGTGGTAAGTAATATGTGCACCAAGTTTGTTTGAAATATGTCAATGCGTTCCAAAAATAGTTAGGCACAAACAAACAAATAATTTCTCTATACAGGGTGTATCAGTTTGCATGGCAAATACTTAAAAAGGTGATTTCATACGAGAAAAAATTCGTATGGGAATTGGGAGGGTCTATTTTCACCCCCTGCGGTTTACGTAGCGTTTTAAAAGTAATGACATACTTATGACCTTACATCACTTCACACCCTGTAAGTTTTAAACGCTTCTAGCTACAAGGCCACCGTTAGTCTTTTTTGTAAGAAAATTAAATCCTTACTATCAAACGATGTACATTTTTTAAAATTCTTGAAACCATTACCGATATGAAGGTCGTAAAATAAAATTAAAAAAAAAATTTATTTTCAAATGCTAACTAGAAAAATGGTGTATCCGTTAAGGTGGCAAATACCTAAAGGGATGATTCCTTTGTTTGTTTCGTGAATTTCTGGGGGGGTCAATTTTAACCCCCTGCAGTGTATGTAGCGTTTAAATGCGAAGAGAAGTACTCTTGACCTTACATAATTTCACACCATGTAACATTTGAACCCTTCTAGATACACGGTTACTCTGTTGGCATTTTGGAAAGAAATTTAGATTTTTTTTTAAATTCTTAACACCATTACCGATATGTACGTCTTCAAATTCACAAAAAGAAAATATTTTATGTAAATTTTATTTTCAAATGCGAATATTTCAAAATATGCTCTCTTTTGACAAATTCAGTATTAAAGCCCATTCAATTTCTACAAATCCACCTTCTAATATTTATGCATTCGGTCAACAGTAGCAGGGTTAAAATTGAAAGTTTGTAAAATGAACGAAAACGTACTTTTGATCTTACATGACTTTACACCCTA
The DNA here is from genome assembly GCA_947095585.1 of Nephrocerus scutellatus. Classification (NCBI taxonomy): domain Eukaryota; kingdom Metazoa; phylum Arthropoda; class Insecta; order Diptera; family Pipunculidae; genus Nephrocerus; species Nephrocerus scutellatus. The sequence goes on from OX352763.1 coordinate 94,709,866, forward strand.
TAAATCTTAACACACAAGATTGGTCTTTATTGAAAGAAAATTAAAATTTTAAGATACGATTTTAACGAGCTTTATATCGGTATGGCTTAAATAATTAAAAAAAATGTATATTGTTTGACCTTAGGAATTTATTTTTCTTTCCAGAAACACCAACAGTGACATTGCAGCTAGAAGTGTTCAAGTGTTACAGGGTGTGAAATGATGTAAGGCCAAACATACGTTTCTTTGCATTAAAACGCTACGTACGCCGCAGGGGGTGAAAATAGCCCGCCCCCCATCCCATACGATTTTTTTAACGAAATTAATCAAGGAAATACCCCTTTAAGTATTTTCCACCTTAACGGATACACCCTATATATACTAGCTGTTAACCCCGGTGTTACCTGGAATCCCTCTTCAATATATCAGGACCTGTCAAAAGGTAAAATATAAGGCGTTGTCCAGATGTCCTGTAGCCTATAACCTCCGCAATAAAACCCTGGTGAAAACCTGATTAAAATCGGTCCGGTTTCCAAGATTACCTCCTACACACAAACTTTACCTCTTTATAATATTATTGAATATTGAAAATTCTGGAAATACTCCCCGGGTTGAATCGTCATCAGGTTCAAATATTGGAAAGCGACATAACTTTTGAATAGGCCGCTTGAGTGTGCCGTTCTTTGTTTTGACTTCAACTACTCGAATGTTGCCATCATCGCCGGGATACAACCTTATGACTCGCCCCATCAGCCACTGAGCAGGCGGTGGGTTGTTATCATGTTAGAAGTGTGCGGGTAGTAACTATTCGGTATTCAATACCCGTTACATGCAACTACCCGAAGTAACGATTACTCTAATGAAATACTTATCGTTACTCATCGTTACTTTTTATTCTTTTACGAGTGTATCATGTTTGCATGGTACGAATATTTTGGTTATTGTTTTGTGTAGAGACTATTGAGAGTAAGTATTACAATAGACGACGATTTTTCTCTCGTTTTCCCGTGCCGTTGTGAAATTGGTTGGTCAGCAATAGTATATTTACAAAAAAAGAGATAGACTACTGCCAGATTTCTACGAGAAAAACATATCAAAAGTATAGTACACAAGTTCACAGCAGTTCACACAGCAGTTGTATGAGTTGTATGTTAATTTTTGTGTTGCCTGTTTGAATTTATTTTCTAAATATAATTATATGCGTTTAGTTTCGAACTATATAAATTCAAGTTGCCAACAGTTATTGATTTAAAGTTTGTGCCCGTTGCAAACAAGGGAGCTGGTATACCCACGGTTAGCAAGGTTAGCCAAAAAGCCCCTTTCAATAGTGGCAACTTCTGTGCCTTCGGAGAGAATATTTCAAAAAGTGGGCAAATATTTTCTGATAGGCGTTGTCGTATTAATTAATAATTAAAAATTTTGAAAAAATAATTTTTTTGAATGCTAATCAAGATTTTATCTTATAATTTAGTTCAATTTCTTTTTAGCGTTCTTTTGACGTGACAACGTCTCACTCCAAGGTTTAAGAGGGTACATGTTCAAAAACTCAAATGTTAAATGTCACTATTTAACAGCTGTTAAGTTACGTTTTTAACAGATGTTAAGTAACGTTTTTTAACAGATGTTAAGTAACGTTTTTAAATATCCAATGGGATTTGGTCATGAGGAACTAGAGTTTTTGAACAAAGCAATTTATCAAGCGATTCGCATGAAATTCGGAATGTAGGACTAATATGTGACTATAGGACTTGTTCCTATGGAAATTCTGTGATCTGGCCAATTGGGTCTGGCATTTTTGGAACCAAGCCATTTCTCAAGCGATTCGTATGAAACTCGGAATGTAGGACTAATATGTGACTATAAGACTTGTTCCTATGGAAATTCTGGGATCTGGCCAATAGGGTCTCTCTCTAGTGCGCTCGCCAGCGCACATCTAATCGATTGGCAAAGTAACGAAAGTATTGCGAACGCTATTATGGGCGCAGCATACATTTTCATTATATTCGCTCATTTAATCGTCGGGTTTTGACACTAGCGTAAAGAGATGAAATTACATTATAGTTCCGGCTTAAGACTTCTTGCTATGGAAATTCTTGAATATGATTATTATTGTCTGGAATTTCTGAAACAAAGCAATTTCTCAAGCGATTGAAATGAAATTCGGAATGCAGGACTAATATGCAGCTATAAGACTTCTTCCTATGGGAATTCTGGAGTATGATCATTATGGTCTGGAATTTCGGGAACTAAGCAATTTCTCAAGCGACTCGTGCCTTTTAATTTAATCGTAATATTGGCCACAACGTCAAAGAATTTCACTCCAACCGCGCGTAAAGATTACACGCACATATTTTTTTAACAGCTCTTACTTCTCCTACTACTATCGACGCAACTGCATTACTATGTTTGTGCAGTGATATGATATATTTAATATGTACCCACCTCACAATAAATTGTTATGAACATTTAAATCAGCTTATAAATTATTTATTCGTTGTTTGTGATGTGATTGATGATCATGTATGTGGTTTCAATAACATACAATCAAGCAGAGCAGAACGAAACAAACATATGCAGTAGTAGGCTGCGGTCAAGAATTCACCCGCTGCGCAGTTTATGCTGCATGTTGGTCAAAAATTCACTTTTCAGCCAATGCATTAAAGAAAAATCGACTGCGCAGTTTACGCAGCTACTTAAAATGGGATGCAAATAGCAAAATGTAAATGTCAAATTGTCGCCCTACAAGCAGACTGTAAGTCGGTTCAAAATATAGCCGCAATTTCGTGCATACCGACTGCCTGCCATTTTTTTGTGCAGCACAAGCTGCGAAGCTACTTAATTCTTCACCGCAGCCGTAGTGATAGTATAGTCTCTGTTCATTTTCTATCAGAGCTCTGCTCTGCGTACCGTACTTGAAAATTTGAGAATCGCCTAGAGAAGACTATATTTAGAAATTTTCATTTCAGTGTCGTTTGGCATTTTGTGCACAAAAGTTTGAATGGTTTCTGAATTTTTTAATTATTATAAAAAGTATTACAGTAATTTATTTTTTGTTATTTACATTAAACAATATTTCCTTGTATTGCAGATATTAGCTTTAATATATTTTAGTAATAATCTTCTACAAAAAATCATTTTAAACACAGATTTTTTTATATAAAAATGAAGCTAAATTTAACATTATAAAAATGCCAGTCTCTCAGTCAAAGAAGAGATGTTCGATCGTAAGTTGGATGTCTGCCACTGAACAATGAATCTACCATCGACCATTGAGTAAACCATCAAATATCATACATGGCATTAAGCATCGGTTCAAAGTAATTATTCGATCATTTACAGAAATAAGAGAACAATGCAAAAGAAATTTAATAAGAAATAATTGGCCTGCGTGTTTCAAAGTGACATTCTTACCATACCATTTCGAAGCATGGGCAGCACTTCTCACCACTTTTCTCTTCTAATTTAATTTAAAACTACTCAAATTTTTTATGAGTTGTAGCCAAAAGCTCCATTACTGTGTTTGGGCAGTAATATGCAATATGCAGCAACTTCAAAGTTAGTGGTTATGAACATTAAAATTAGCTTATAAATAATTTATATATAATGTGATGTGATGATGATGTATGTGATGAGCTACGCTGCAAGTCGTAGGACTTGTTTTTAGTATAGAAAAAATATATTTTTAATATATCCGTCCGTGTTTATGTCCTACAGACAATAAGATATTTGTTTTCTTTTCTTTCGTCCCGGACAGATGTTGTCACGCTCAAAACCCACGGCCGTGTCTTCGACACAGCCTACCCCGCTCTTTTTTTTATTCTAGTCTTTGAATTATGTATGAATCGATCGTAGAGTTAATTTTTATTTTATATTTATATTTATATTAAAAAATGAATTAATAGATATCGTTTGTTTTTTTTCGCATAATAAAAACATATTTTGAAAAAGAAGTCTTTTTTCTTAATGAAAGTATATTCCAAAATCAACAGTGTTCTACGAGCCATATATACAAATTCACCAGTAACAATTATATGGTTAGATAGGTAATCGTACTGTTCTCTCTTCTCGTTAAAAAGTGAATGATTACTTTGTAACGAATAAAAAGTAACTGGTATTTGCATCAAAAGTAACGGGTACTCGTGATTACTCAAAGTAACGACATTGCACATCTCTATATCATGTATAAGAACGATATCGTTTAACTGCAACTTTTTCTGCTGTGTTTGCCATTTGCTTCTGGACTGAAGTGGGGTCAAGTATTTGACTTGCCAGCGTTTCCAGAACTGTTGATATATTGCCTTGACTATATCCCATCTTTCATGTGTGTTTATCTTTGCCCCGACTGATGTTTCTGGTATCTGGTGAAATGAACGCCCAATTAAAAAATAAGCTGGTGAAAGAAAATCTAGCACATCATCGAGACTGCAACAAATTAGCGGGAATTTGCAATGCTTTCTATTTCTACGGTTAGTGTTGAGAATTCCTCCATGGTGAGTATGTAATCCCCAACAGTTCGTGTGATCAGCGTTTTGGTAGATTTGACCGCACTCTCCCACAATCCACCTTGATTGGGTGCTGCTGGTGGAATAAATCGCCAGTTTATCTTTTCCTTTAAAAGATCAGAGAGAATTTTATCATTATTGTTATTTACAAAGGTGTAAATTTCGTGAAGATAATTCTTTGCACCGACGAAATTCGTAGCGTTATCGCAGTACATGGTGTGGCATAGTCCTCTTCTACTTCTGAATCTTCGTAGTGCGCACAGAAATGAATCTGCGCTGAGACTCATTCAGATTTCGATGTGTATTGCGTGGGTACTGAAGCATACAAAGATGCATAAGTATGCCTTAATTGGAATGGAGCACCTTCGTCGCATGAGATGACCTTTAAATGGCCCATAAAAATCGACACCGACTGCACCAAATGCCAGTGAATATCTGACCCTATCTTCAGGCAGCTGTCCCATTATCTGGTTCATCATTTTGCGATTTTGTTTTTAGCATTTGACACATTTGCGAAAGACACCTTTCGCAACATCCTTGCCTCTAATCACCCAAAAATTTTGTCGAACTAGACTTAGTAATAAGTTTCGGCTTAGATGTTTGTTTTGGATATGTAAATCCTGTGTTATTGAAACTGCGATTGGTGACTTCGACGATATTATAATTGGATGCATTGTGTTGTATGGCTTGCCACAAATTTTACGGCTCTACTTGTGTCAGCACTCCAGTTTGCCGCTCCCTTTTACCTTTCCACAACTTTAAGTTATTGAGAAATCGATGCACGTACGACATGATTTTTGTAAATTTGAAGTAGCTCGAATATTTTTGGCTTAAATCTGCTATGTAATCAATTTTTGGGGTGATGTTGTATTTTAAGGATATGACACTATTCACTTCATCTTGTTTTTCTTCAATTGTCGTTGGAATCTGGGGTTGATCTGGCCAATATTGATCCTCCCTTGTAAGCCATGATGGGCCATTCCACTAAAGCTTGAGTGACGTCATCTCCCCAGCTGTCTTACCACAAGTAGCACCGGCTGGATTTTGTCGGGATTGCACGTGCCCCCATACATCTCTTTTGTGCATGCCTATTATTTCGGAGGTACGATTTGCTACAAATGTGGTCCAGCCTCTTGGTTGTTTCGAAAGCCAATCTTATATGATGTTCGAATCGGTCCACAATGTGGGGGATGATATGTTGATTGATAAGATCTCAGTGATTTGCTTTACCAATCTGCTCAAAAGTAATGCACCCATCAACTTTTGCGTCGCAAAATCCGTGTAAGGCGATATTAGTCAATGTAGTAATAAGTCGAGGAATTTGCAATTGAGGAGCTTGGCAAAGAACATAACGGAGCTCAATCCATGATGATCGTGTTTTTGTCGGCAATTGTTAATCCCTTTGTAACCATAGACTTTGAAATAATATTTTAATTCTTATTGTAATTGGAGATAAAAGTCGCAAGGAATCGAAAATCTTGCTCGCTTCGGACATGAAACTACGTTTGTTGTAGATTTGGTTATCTTGAGAATGAACTTGGAAGAGAAACCTCCACTACTTAAAATGTCCAATACTTCATATTTTAGTTTTATCAGTTTAGGTAATGTTCAGACACCAGTCATCAAATCATCTACATAAATATCCATCTCAATTGCTCGACATGCTTCTGGGTGTTTCTCTTGCTTTAACTGGGCCAGTTCCTTTAAGCATCTGGTGGCCATGAATGAAGCAGAGGCCATGTCATATGTAACGGTTTTTAAGGCAAAGGGCGAATTGTTTTTTTTGCTTATCTCGCCAAAATATTAACTGATGTTTCACATCTTTCTCGGCTACCCAAACCTGGCAATACATCTTTTCTATATCGCTTACTAATACATTCTGATGTTGCCGGAACCGCATTAGAATTTGTAATAGACTCGATTGTATATTCGGTCCTACCATCAAGTTTTGGTTTAACGACGCTCCTGTTGCTGACTTTGTGGAAGCGTCAAACACTACCCGTAGTTTGGTGTTTGGCTGCTACTGCGGTTTTCAAGATTCCGTGATGCGGCATAATGTACGACCTTTAGAGTTCTGGCTGATTTATCTTGAGTTGCTCCATGTGATCCAAGTCTTGGTATTTTTTAAGAAATTCTTCATGTAGCTGTCGAAATTGATGATCCATTTTGAATAGTTTCTCAATCGCTATCAATCTCTATAACGCTTGCTGATACTGGGATCCTATTATTTTCTATGTTTGCTTAAATGGTAGTTTGGTAATAAATCTTCCATCATTGTCTCGCCGTGTTGTAGTCTTGAACCAGTCTTCACAATCTTCTTCTTCTTTTGATGCCTTGCTAAATTGAGAAACATTTTCGACTGCCAAAAACTGTTGCAATGTGGCATCAATATAGACAACTGTTGTAAATGACTGTGTTGATTCTGCTGTTTCACCTTGCTGTCTGCCTCCTATGACCCAATCCAACTTTGTTTTGTGTGCGAATAGACTTTGAGTCCAGTTTTATGATGTCATTCTCGAGTAATTCAAATACGAGGTCTGCGCCCAATAGTACTTCAATTGATCCGGATTTTTAGAACTGTGAATTTGCCAAATTAAGTTTGTGTAAATTCTTCAGGTAACAGGTATCAAATGCAAAGGCCGGTAATGAAGACGTAATCTTTGGAATGATAAGTGCAGGTACGGATGCCAATTAACTTAAATCGAATCTTGAGGTTAAAATAATGTTGCACTTCCACGAGATCTTCCGCTATTCACTTGACCAATTCCCGTGATTAAGTTTCTGCAATTTTTTCGTTGTAGGCCTAATTTCTAAGATAATGCCTCGGTTATGAAGGCAACTTGGAAAGCCGTATCTAACAAAGCACGATATGATCTTGGTGTACCCAGGTTATTGGTATTGGAGTATCATCTTAGCGTATGTGATTATTTACGACAGTAGTACTTTTTCCTGTATTACCATTTGAGCTGCTAATATTAGTGGTTAGCAATCTGAATTGATGTCCACGTGTACAAGAGTATGATAATTGCGATAACATTGACGGAATCTTCCTCGGATACCGCAATCTTATACCGAATGTCCTGGATTAAGGCAACTAAAACATCGCCTGCTGCTGCCAACTAAGTCTCTTCTCTGTTCGACTGGGAGCTCTTTAAATTGATCGCAATCGATTAATCTATGCGATTTTTTGATTTGTTGGTCGTAGTTGATCGTGTGGGTCGAATAGTATTTTTTATTTTTTTTTTGTATATAGAGACTCATTGCCAAGGGAGGACTCCCTGAATGACTTGCGTCACGGCAATAAATTGGGCTAAGCCCTTTATTAAAATTCAAATTCCAAATAGAATGTGCCTTAAACGATTTAAGTACGTCTGTTCTTTTTATTAAGATATCGAAGAATTCTTGAATACTCGGAAATTTAATTCTTCTGCCCATAAACTGCGGGTTTAATCATCTTGCTTTTGTTGTAGCAGATATATGAGCCAAGGATCTCTGGCTTCGACTTGATCACCTAATGCTTTCAAGCCACGTACTATCTCATCGGACGTATATAATAATTTCCGTTGTTATATTCACATTAGGTTGTTCAACAAAATTGCGTATAAATGCGTTTACCGTATGCTGTTTCCGGTCGTACCTTTGCCTGAGTTTTATCAACGCCTCTGCATAGTTTAATTAGGTCACCTTGAAATGTGTCACTAGCGAGAAAGCGTCTCCTTTAAGCAAACCCTTTAGATATTAAAACTTTTGCACTGGTGGGATGGACTCTATGCTGTGAATACTTGAGTGAAATAAATCAAAAAAGCTTTGCCACTCGGTGTAATCCCCAGCAAAGGTTGGAATTTGTAATTTCGCTAGACGTACCTCTGGTGCCGAATTTATAGTCGTGATATTCAAGGAAGAGTTTGCATTTATGTTAACTAATTCTCTAATTCCACGTGTCTTGATTTAATCATTTAGCTTAGTAGCAGCAGTGTAATAGCATTCTTCTGCTTCGCTCATTTTGGAATCCTACTCACTATTGATTGCAAGTATAGATGATTCTACGGAATCTATCTTCTCCAAAATCTGTTTGGCACAACCCGCCTTTACTTCAATTGATTCGTCTGAATCTTCGGTACTACTCGTCGCAAATTTGTACAATTTGGTCAAGATGCCTCTGTACGTGGAACGTTACTTTTTGAGCCCGTCTAACTCACTCATATTGTTTTCGACTTATGTTACGCAATTTAGGTTAGTTTTTTAACAAGCAACATGCTCACTTCCATTTGTTTCCAAAAATATACATGCGCGAGTAGCTAGGCCTTTGACCGCAATGGTCTGTCGCGGTAACTTGACTTATATCTAATTTTATGTTTTTTTTTTCAGTTGATCGGGATGCAGCTGGATCTGGATTGATATATATATATATATATATAATATATTATATATTTATATTATGTCAGCTGGACCCTGAGAGATATAACGTACATTACTCAAATACTCGTAATCTTTACCTTTACTGCGTCAGCTGACGTTGATGTTGTTTTTGTACTTTTAATTATGTAAATAATTACTTCATTTAATTTATTTTCATCTGGCGTACTATTACTTTATTTTTCGTGTTTTTTACAAGTTCATGTATGCAGTTGGCGCATAACCCCACGATGCAGCTGACTATGTTTTTTTTAACTCACTATCATGTCAACTATTTATAAAAAAACCTTTCAGCCGGCGTACTTTTACTTTTTTTTACCACTTTAGCAGCCTCCCTCACCTAAACCCACCACTACTTGAGCAGCTGACAGTCAGCTCACTGAGTAGTTTAAACGAGGTCAACTATCGATATCAAAATCCGCCGGCTTACTTTGACTTTTTAATTTGCAACCTGCCGGACTATAAGCTAAATAATAGACTCGACTGTGCTCGAGTTGATTTAAGCATCGCTTGTAAAAAATACGATAAAACAGTAACAAGTAGTAAATATTCCTACAATTTGATTTGGATTAAAATTAGCGGACAGGAGATCATTAATGAAAATGAGAAAGAGTGTCGGAGTCTAAACAGAGCCAGGGAACATCTGCGTTCATGCGGACATTTGATTTAAAGTCCAATACGACCTGTATTGAACGATCAAAAGGGTAGTTCCTAGTCGAATAAAGCAGGATCTTATCAATTCCATAAGTATTCATTCTAGAAAAACATCAAGTGCAACAACTTTCCTTTCACAAAATTTTTGAATAGACTGGTTCCACGTGTTCGTGAGATATGCCATCAGATCACCTGAAGAACGTGTTTTCCGGTGATTCAAGGTTTTGCTTTGGCGTACGATTAATTATTTCAGAAATAATAAAAGCTTGCAATCTGATGACATAAAAGCGAAACAGCCAGATTCTATTTTACTTTTTATTGCAATAAATTATTATAGCACTGTTGCTAAGACGAGAACCCTAGGGGACGACCCACTACTGGCATATGAGTCTATCGGATATATTGAAATTCATACGCCGAATGAAAGGACTGGACTGGAATTGCACATATTGGTATAAAGACACACACTACCGTGAGGAAGCTTTGCACTAGATGGATACCGTACGATTTGAAACAGGAAACAGGAGAGAAAGAACCGTTCAGATTAGTTTTGGATAGTCCTTGCAAAATCTAATACATATATTAAACAGCTTTCGATATGTCTGTCCGTTGTTGAGAATCCAAGAAAACACGAATGTATTCGAATCTCTTCTTTTATTTTTTTTAAATTAATACCAAATATATATCTCTGAAGGTTTCGATTTCGTTCAATTGTACATGAGCCGACTGTTTATTATATAATGCACAAAACTAATTAAAATGAGAAAATGAGCTAAATCTTCAAAATTGCAAAAAGCATACGATTGCTATTTGTGTTCGTTGGCGTAACGGTTATAGTGGTAGACTGAAATACAGAGGTAGTAAGAGGTCCCGGGTTTTAATCATTTCTTTCATTTTTAATTTCTCTATAGTAACTTCGCGCGCGCGTGGCTGGCTGCCACACCAAATATTGTGATACATTTTTAACCCACTTCCTAAAATATATGGCCCCTCGTGCCTTGGGATCGTGGGCTCCCATACAAATATCTTACAAAGTTTACCCGATTTTCTTTAAATTTTATACGCATGTGTATCTCCGATTAGAGAATTTCCAAAAAGATTTAATTTTTATGGCTGATTTTTCTCAATTTTCCTAATATCTCTATTTCTCTTTTGAGCAATTGGACCCACTAGTAAAAATATTCTCCTATATGTTGCTCTCCATTAAATTAAAATATTTTTTTTTAAAAACGTATATTAAATCCAGCTAATATGTTTCATCTTTCATTCGACAATTGGTAATAGGTAATTCCTCAAACCAATATCTTCGATACCAACACCTTTTTTTATAATTTACGCACGAATTACGTCGTGGACACCGGAGGGTGTTAAAAAAATACAACTTGTTCCACTGAGTGCTAATTTACAACTGCTTTATTTGTTTCTTTTAAAAATGAAAATTGGTTTAACAATCTATTTTACTTAATTGACAAAATTGATATTTTAAATATTTTGCTTAATTAACATTACAGAATTTATTCTTAATTGACATTATTGACTCTTTTATTATTTTGCCTAATTGACATTACAAAAAAATATATTTAATTGACAAAATTGATACTTTTATTAATTTGCTAATTTAGCATTATATGTGTCGCAATTGGGCCGGATGCTTTATGCGGCTTGTGTTGGGTGAATGACCTGTGTGGGGTATGTAACTCCTCCCCCCTTAGAATGAAGCGACGGCCAGAGATACTGTGGAGATGTGGCTGGAGCTGAATTTTGAAGGATTATTTTATTGGTACTTAATTTTCTGAAAGTATAAGCTGTTAATGAAATGATGATTGTTGCTAAGATTAAAATTGAGGCAAAGGTATAGGATTGTTTATTTTCGAAATTTGTTCGGAGGATTTGGATGGCGTTTTCATTTATCATGTTGTATTGTTGCAATTTTTGGAGGTTTAATTTTTCTGTGGTAAAATTTACGTTGATCTTCTGGTGTGATGTTGGTAAAAGGTGGACTTCCTGCCAGAATACGGAGGGATGGTTCCTGTAGGTGATTCCATTTATTTCTACATAGCGTATGAGAATATTTCCGGAGAGTATGTGTGGTCCATAGCTGCATGATGAATTAATTTCTGTATCTGGAGCTTGGAGTAGTAGAATATAGCTGGGTTCTGGTTGAAGAATTTTTGATATTGGTCCGACTTCGTTCAGTGCACAGGTAGCTGGTTGGTTTGTTAGAAGTTTGCCTAGACATGTGGACTGGTTCATGTTTTCTTGACGTCTAGACTCTTTGCAATAATAAGTGCTTTCTACTTTGGTACATGGTTCGTCGAGGTATTGAATATTTTCGGAGTTATATAGAGCGTATGGTGAAATAGCTATTTCTTTAGTGGAATTTATAGGTAGTGGAATAATATGAAGAAGGGAATACTTTTCGTGGGATAGGATAGGTATCTGAACATTAAGTATGATGTTTGTATTATTATAATAAGCTTGTAATCCTAACATTTCATATATGTTTTCGGTTGAATTTATTTTAACGGATTGATTTAAAAGTATTTCCTGAATTTTATCGAGTTCATCCTGGTTAAGGATGAATTTGGGAATTATGTTTATTTTAGCCATTACGATTGATTCGGCTATATTTGTTATGAGATTATTAAGTAAATCTATATTATAGTTAATTTGGCTAAGATATTGCGTACGGAGAAGAATCTGTTCATTTGTGTGGATGCGGTTACTACTTTCATCATTTAGTTTATTAAGAAAATGTTCAATACTACTTTGTTGTTGGTTGATATGGTTGGTTATATTCTCAAATCTCTGAATCATTTGTGTGTTTAGCATTATTTCCTTATCTAATTCATTTCGAAATTCAGTTTCTTGAGAAGTGAGTCTTTCTATATGTTTATTAAGGTTTTCTGCATCGTTTGCGTCCATGTTACCCGTAATGAACTTGACAGCTGTACCTAACCCATTTATCAGTCCTCTTTTACTCCTTACTTGTGGTGATAGTGCATTTAACTTATATTCAACTTCTTTTAATTTTGCTTTTGTTACTTCAATAGTGTCTTTTAGGTTATAGTCTTTGTCAATGGCTAGTAATGAGTCGGAAATCTTTTCAATGTTTTGTTGGTATGATTTCAAATTAATTATATGTATGAGATTACAGTAAGTTCTTATTGTTCGTGCTGTACCTATTTTAAGTGGAAGTATTGTTTGTTTTTCCGTTAATTCCTGCGTCTCTAGTTTTTGTGCTGTGAAAGCGATTATCGTTAGTCCCAATAGTATTAGCATTATTATTATCCTTGTTGATTTGTTTTAAAGATGTCTTCACTTTTGTGTTGTTGATGTTTAGTTTTAAAGATGTCTTCACTTTTGTGTTGTTGATGTTTAGTTTTAAAGATGTCTTCACTTTTGTGTTGTTGATGTTTAGTTTTAAAGATGTCTTCACTTTTATGTTGTTGATGTTTAGTTTTAAAGATGTCTTCACTTTTATGTAATTGATTTTGTTGATTTGAATCGAAGATGTCTACTTGTTTTCACTTTTATTATGTGTTGTTCACTATTACTCTTTTTTTTTATTTACTTATTATGTATATTATATTTTTCACTTGTTTTGTTTAGTTTACTTTACTAGTATTTAATTATTTTGTTCTATTATCTTATAATTTTCTAGTTTAAATAAGTCACTTAATTTATTTTCTTATGTTAGAGTTTATTTATTTCATTTGCTTAACTTATTACGTTCTTATGTTATGTTACTAAGGATTCAACCGGTGTTTCAGGATCAGAAATCCTTCGGCAAATGATACCACTGCTATCGATATTCCTTCGATATTAGCGAATTTAACAATATGCCTTTGTTAAAACGCTACAGTACCAAATTCTTTAATAGCACTGCGTTTCGGTAAACCGCCGAATTACAATTTCACTACTATAGAATACCGACACCGGGCTACTCGACTGCGCCAATTACGTCGTGGACACCGGAGGGTGTTAAAAAAAATACAACTTGTTCCACTGAGTGCTAATTTACAACTGCTTTATTTGTTTCTTTTAAAAATGAAAATTGGATTAACAGTCTATTTTACTTAATTGACAAAATTGATATTTTAAATATTTTGCTTAATTAACATTACAGAATTTATGCCTAATTGACATTATTGACTCTTTTATTATTTTGCCTAATTGGCATTACAAAAAAATATATTTAATTGACAAAATTGATACTTTTATTAATTTGCTAATTTAGTATTATATGTGTCGCAATTGGGCCGGATGCTTTATGCGGCTTGTGTTGGGTGAGTGACCTGTGTGGGGTATGTAACTCACGCGAGTAAAAATATCTTTTACTAATATTTTGTATAAGTAAAAATATCTTTTTTACTAATATTTTGTATAATATTCCTTTTAAATAAAACTCACATTTATTTGATTGACATTTATTTGAAACAATAAAGGCTTTATTATTTTGGATAAATCAAAAATTATGTAATTAATAAACCTATACTCAGATGGAACCAAATCAAACAATATAATTAATTAAATTCTACTCAGATGGAGCACCGACGTCAACCATCTTACTCAACGATAAAAACAAACTCTCCTACTCTATTGTCACTTCGTTTTCTTTATGACTTGGTCATGGCTGCATCTTATCTTTATGACTCCTACACAACATTCTGAACTTCTGCTTATTCGGCAGGAATTTGCTGAAGTACGAATGTGCCGTCAGAGAGCCGCTTTACTTTGTGATTGTGCCTTTGTCTTTGTGGCTCCGGAATTTGATATTGTTTATCAAATGCAGATTCAATCGCAAAAGTTCTTTCGGCAAGCTGTTGAGTGCCACAAATTGGTGTATCTGCGGATCGAATTTGATCGTGTTGGCATGCATTTATCACTTCTCCCCCATCAAACTCAAAATTCTCCTGAATTTTATTATTTTTAGTCTTCACTTTTTCTTGAGAGTTTTTATTTCAATTTTTACATTAGTTTTCTCTTTAATCATTCCGAAAATTATTACAGCAACCATGACCAACGCTATTAATAGAGAGATACTTATGACATAATTATTATTTTTATGGCTCTTCAATTTTTTTTTAAATTTTCTATTTGAAATGTTTTTATAATGTGGTCAAAATTTATGTTTTCTCTTATTGGGTAGTTTTCCTCGTCTCCATACCAAAATTTATTTATAAATTCTAGATTATAATTTTTAATTGTAATATTTAAAATATTAATCGAACAATTGTTTATATTTATTGCAAAATTTCCTTTTAGTTTGAGTTTTATATCATCACATTTATTTAATACGGTTTCGTCGTGCATATTTTTACAAATAATGAGGTTTTCATCTATTTTTATTACTTCACTATTGTTATTGTGCCTATAATTACATTCAAATTTAGTTAAACAGTTCTTACTTACATTTAAATCTTTTATGTAAATATTATCTGGATTATATTCAAATTTGTTGTCATTTATTTCAAGAAATGTTATTTCATTTATATCTAATTCTTTTAAATTTTTATTCGGTACTGGAATTATCATTTTAAGATCTACTTGCATATATTCTTTAGGAAATTTTATTGCTAAAATTAAAGTTTGCTTATCATATTTCATTAATCCAAATCTAGCATGTTTTAATTTATAAAAATCCAATCCTGAAATCTTCCAGTTAATATACTTGGGTGCAAAATATCCTGTTTAGCAGATGCAATCTAGAATGTTATCGATTTTGTTTTCTAAAATTTTTAATTTTAATAATTGATCTGTTTTTAATTGTCTTAAATGTAGATTTTTTTGCGCATCTGCTATCCTACTATAAACCTCAGATATTTGCTTCCTATCTTTCTCTATTGTAATTTTCATGTTATTGATATTATGTTTATTGATATCTATTTGTTTATTTAAGTTGTCTATAGCAGCATGATTATTTGACTCTATGATGTTCATATGCTCAAGAATATCATGTCTGTCTATGTCATCCATGGTTCCAAATAACCATTTCTGACCAGTTCCTCGCTTTTGTCTTGTTAATGGAACGATAACTTTTAGTTTTGCTTTTATGTTTAAAATTTCGCTTATAATTTCTGAGTTATTCATTAAATGTAATTTTTGCAAATTTTGTTCTGTTGCCTCAATAGTAGATAGTATATCAAAAGTATTTATTATATGTAATATTGTTTGGCTGCTGTTAATTAATTCTACTGGACCTCTATTTAATATGATGAATCCTTTGTTAGCGTTTATTGGTGTTACTAGAAGGGTTGGTTTTGCCACTGCTATGATCATCCCGACAATTGTCCACATCATTAGCCAATTAGATATCTGCGAATTTATTTGGTCTTTTAACCGTTGTAGGATGAACGTTCTGGAGGTTATGCTTTCTATAAAAGGTTTCATCCTTATGCCTAAGGTGTTTATAATTTCTAATATATCCTACTTCTCGGTTTTCATTATAATCTTCCCTATTCTCATTTGTCTTACCTATAACCTTCAGTTAATGTTTTTCAAGTTTTTCTTTTAAATGTTTAGCGTTTGTTTTCTCTGCACTATTGGGACTCATTCCAAGGGTTGAATGATACCTGCTATTATATATTTGAATTGATCTATATATTTTCATATTTGTTGAAAGGTCTTCGTCATTGTTAGTTAATAAAATCTCAAGTAAGGTTGAATGAAACCGCTCTATATCCGCATTACCGGTATGGAAATTTGGTTTGATTAGATGAACTTTTATTTTATGTTTTCTAAAATATTCTATTATATTTTCAGATTTAAATTCATTATCGCAAATAATTTTTTCCGGTTTTCCGAAACGTGTAAATTGTTCCTCTATACAGTATATTTTATTTACCCAGTTCTTACTGACTAAACTGTAGGCATATGCCTTTTTTGTGAGTTTATCTATGAACGTTAGATAACAAAGCTTTTTAAAATGGTAGATATCCATATGTAAAATTTCATTGGGTTTAGATGGTGTTTCTGTAATTTTAAAATTGGGTTTTATGAGCTTTCTATCATACTTGCCCTCTTGGCATACCTGACAGTTTCCTATTATTCTAGAAACTTCCATAATTAATTTGGGAAAGTAAATTTTATTTTTCAATGTATAAAAGGTTTCCGAGACCCTGAATGGCCACTTTCCTTGATATGGTACAGGGATAATTGCCTATGTAATTCTTCGACGGTCTCTATTTCTTGTGCTCTCATTGTACACTTTAAAAAAGAAATGTTTTTGTTTTGTCAAAAATATTCTATTAGAACCTGCTGAACTTTATTATACTCTTTGTAGGGCACTTCAGAAAAAATTCCTATTGTTCCTGGTGTTATATGTTTTTTTAATAATTCCTCCCAATATGGCTTATTTTTAGTCATATTTATTTGAATAATTTTTCTTCCATGGACTGTGTTTATTTCCTGTGTTACGTTATTAGTCAGTATCAGCTGTAATTTATACCTATTTACAATTCCGTCCTTAATAGGGATATGATCAAGTTGTTGTTCTGGTGCAGAGTGAACTGTTGCTTGGTCTGAACGTATGTCGTCTTCTATATTGTCTACATTTTCAATTCTGCTTACAATTGGGGAAGAATATCGGCTATTCGATGTTCTTATAATTTGTTGTCTTTCCATTTCCTCTATTTGATTTTTTACTTCCTGTTCATGTTTTGGGGGTAATCTATATAAACGAGAGTTTATTTGTTGGTCAGTTGTGGTCCTAATTTCATGCATTATTGCGTCTGTATTGGTTAATTCGTCTCCATCTTTATAGACTAACTGTTTGAACTGTTTCAAAAATTTTAATATTTCTTTCCTTTCTATTAACGCTTTATACTTTTTTTCTTGAATTGTAAGATTGCAATATATTTTATCTCCGAGGCCTGGTTTAGAAAATTCTAAATTATTTATTTCTAGAATATCTAAATTATCTGTATTTTGAAAAGTTTTTAGTGTTTCTTTTGATGAAATATTATCTACATCCATAGGTCGTGGGGTTTGTCTACTTTGTCCTGATGTGTTGAGGGTATTGTGTCGAAATTGCACTGATCTATTGTTGAAATTTACTGGATTGGAATATCTTGTATTGGAGTTCTTGTATCAGATCTATTGTTGTAATTATTAACTGGATTGGAATATCTTGTATCAGATCTATTGTTGTAATTATTAACTGGATTGGAATATCTTGTATCAGATCTATGTTGTAATTATTAGCATTAAAATTGGATGGTCCTGTTGTTTCTACCCTACTTCTTAAACTATTTCTATGATTATTAAAGTTATTTTTATTTACGGTTCCATGAGGACTGTTAAATACATGGTTGTTTATATTTCCATACACTTTTATATTTTTCTTTAAATTACCTTCACTGTCTGGAATATACGAGTAAAGGATCGTTTTTATTTTTTTTAAGTCAAACTCGGTTCTGAGTTCTCTTGATAGTTGTCCAGTTGTGACTTCTTTAATTTTTACTATTACTAACTGACTCATTGAAGTAATTATAACTTTAGAATTTGGTTCATATACTGCGTATTCATACAATTCGTTATGAATTACGTCTAGTTTGTTACATAATTCTAAAATACTATTAATAAATAACATTTGGCGCGACAGACCATTGCGGTCCAAGGCCTAACTTCTCGCGACCATTTGTGCTGCACATGTTAATTTTTGGACACAAATGGAAGGGACCTACAATTTAAGGCCGGATCCGAACGGCGAATTGAGAGGTATTAATTACTCTCGGAACGTTTGTCACCCATTCGCAAGAGGTGGGACATCGTGAAAAATACTTTTGGTGTTGCTGGGATTCGAACCTGAACCTCGTGCGCAGCAGCCATGTGCATTACCACTGAGCCACAGCGCCCACAAAATACTATTTACCTTTATATAATTAATTCTGTTGAGAATACTACTCATGTCGATTATTGGCCGGAAATGTTGCACTAGTAGCTGCTTCGCCTCCTTCTAAGTTGCTGGTTGGAATTGGTAAATGCAATTCTTCGCTAGGCCGGTGATCTTCGAATTAAAGATGGCATTGTACACCTCCGTTGTCCTAACGTCTTCGATAGATGCTGAGTGGTTGTCTACCACCGTTAGGAACTGAGTTAATTCCCTCTTGTTCCCGGAAAACGTTGGGATGTAACCAATCTCCTGTTCTACCCGGATTCCTAGTCCTCTTTGCTGTTGAAACTGCTGTTGCTGCTGTTGAACATTAGTCAAAGTGTTCAATGTCAACACCATTGTTTCCAATAACTGCTCCATTTCGTTCTGTGCACTTTCTTTTCGCCGATTTTTGTCGAAAAGTATGTGACGGGCTTTTTTATTTTCAATTTTGGACAATATTTATTTTCCGTATTTATTTAAAACACAAAAAAAATTTATCTTTTCTTTCGATAGATTCAATCACTGGATCCCTTTTTCAACGAATGGGATCCTACCGACTGCGCCAGTAAAAATATCTTTTACTAATATTTTGTATAAGTAAAATATCTTTATTACTAATATTTTGTATAATATTCCTTTTAAATAAAACTCACATTTATTTGATTGAAATTTATTTGAAACAATGAAAGGCTTTATTATTTTTGATAAATCAAAAATTATGTAATTAATATAACTATACTCAGATGGAACACCAAATCAAACAATATAAATTATTAAATTCTACTCAGATGGAGCTCCGACGTCGACCTTCTTACTCAACGATAAAAACAAACTCTCCTACTCTATTGTCACTTCGTTTTCTTTATGCCTTGGTCATGGCTGCATCTTATCTTTATGACTCCTACACAACATTCTGAACTTCTGCTTATTCGGCAGGAATTTGCTGAAGTACGAATGTGCCGTCAGAGAGCCGCTTTACTTTGTGATTGTGCCTTTGTCTTTGTGGCTCCGCAATTTGATATTGTTTATCAAATGCAGATTCAATCGCAAAAGTTCTTTCGGCAAACTGCTGAGTACCACAAATTAGTGTATCTGCGGATCGAATTTGATCGTGTTGGCATGCATTTATCACTCGCGTAAAGGGATCGCACCCTTATAATGCTCGGCAAAATACTTGGCAGATCATGAGCGTTAGGAAAAAGAAGGAGAAAAGAGGAGATGTCTATGAGCTTATGTTGTGAATGCTTGCGGATTGTAGTGATGTGGAAAGACAGAGCTTGGCAGAGCATTCCACATACGTGATGTACGGCCGAAGAACGAATCTCTAAACTCAACTGTACGACTGAGGGTACTTGACGGTGAACTGATGAGCATTTCGAGCGTCATGAGTATTTCGGTTGAATTCAACTTGAGCACCGCTTGTGGGAGAAGCAAAAAAACAGTGACAAGCAGGAAACGTTCTTATTCTTACGGTATTTAAGCTAATCTATTGATTTCGCATTTTTCTGTCACCGATAAGCTTTATCTCTTTGACTATAATTAAAGTATAAATGGAGCAGATAGATCTTTCTCCAGCCATTTACATATGCTTGTATGTTAGAAATAAATGTATGTTTTATGTGTATTTGTATTTGACCTTGTTCTCTAAATTGCCCATGTCTTCAAACGTAAATTCTGGTTCATTGAACACCAGAGGGCCGATTTTGGTCGTAAAAAGAGGCATGAGTCTGTCGCATACGTACGAGGTGTATAGCATACAATTAATTGATTGTGTTCTTCTCCTTTCGTCTCTTCTTTATTTGGGTTAATGACAGAGTGTACTACAAAATTGTTGTTGCGAGCGAATCGGATCTTTCTCGCCTAATGCAGGAGGCTACTCAAATACTCAAAATAGTATATTACGTAACGAGCTAGGAAAGTGGACGTTATCTTGGGAGCGAGAGCATTCGATATGCACTTTTCAGCGAGTAATGTACTATATTCACACGACCAAATTACTTTTCTGCTAAACTGCTCATCATCATAATATTTGGCTCTACAACCGGGGTCCGGTCCTGGCCTTCCGCAAAAAGTCTCTCTACCGGTCCCGATTTCGAGCCGATGTCATCCAGTTTGGCATCGCTCATGCGCAATGCAAAACTACTGTATGAATGTGTGTTCGCTGGGAATGTAGTAAATAACACTAGTATTTTCTATGTTAACACATTAGTGTAGATAATGCCTACTTTAGAGGCTAGGTTATAGTGCAGGAAACAGTCACCTTTATCTATGGTCGTGTGAAACAAAATAACGTGCATGCGCCACTAACAAACAATTTACTACTACTATTAACTTGCGGTAATTTTCGCCTCGGCCTTGATGCAGATGACTTCTTGGATGTTTTTCACTACATTTTTCCTCTACCGGAGCGTCGAACTTGAGTTGTAGGGGCTAAGTAAGGACAAAGATTCTTGAGAATTTTTCTCTAGATGAGTCCTGAAACCAAAGGTCGCTCATCACCCTCTCTCCCCTTCCCGACTTCCCCTCTCATTCCTCTTTTTTTATTCCAATCCCCATTCCTATCCCCTGGGCTGGATTAAGGTGTCACGCGTTCCGTGCCGAGAATCAGCCTGGCTGGGGGCCCAGTTCAAAAAATAGCCCAGTCGCTTACGGAGAATCTGGATAACTGGCGCCCTTCAGAGTACTGGCCTTAACTGCATATTGGCGGATCTCTGTGCAGATTGACCACCCTTTCTCCGCCACTCGTGGGAATCAAATGGCAGGCAAAAATAATTTTTCTTTTTCTTTTGCTAGAATTAAGAACACTATCACGAAGACCGTTACTTCTTCTTTACCGGAGGAGAAGGAGAGAACTGGGTTAGGTGGCTCGTCCGAAAGTGATCTTCTGGCGTCAAGTCAGGATACGCTAGAGGATAGCTGCATACCAAGCACCAGTCGTGGTGCTCTGCAACCGGGCAGTGCTAGTACTATTCATAGTACTCCACTTCTCAGACCAACCACAACATACATTCCTGGGGCTGCAGGTCAAGAAAAAAAGCAATACCGCAGGCACCCGTCTGAAGCAGGAGCACCGGAACCGGCTGTCCGTATTCTTGAAAAAATTGCCAAGAACAAGGCGTCGGGTACTCCTCAAGACAGAGACGCTGCTGACACCCTCCGATATCAAAGAGTGATAGAGGAGTTTAACAAAAGGCAGAACTGCTTTAAGGCGACTGCCACTTCTGCTACTTCTTGCCAGAAGCGTAATAGACCAAACCAGTAACGCAGCGAAGAAGGCGAAGAAAGGTGGACTCATCGAGGCGTCTACCAGTGGTGATGCTAAGGTGGCCAATAAGGGTAAGGAACTTATAAATAACTCTGGCGAGAGGTCTGTAGCTTCCAAACTCTCATACAAAGAGGTGACCAGCAGTCACTTAAATGTGACGCTCATCGACGAGGTTTCGAGGAGCTGCAAGCTGATTCTGGATAAGTGGGGCTTAATCGAGGCTCACATCGGAACTGGACCGTACTGAAAGCTGAAGACCCGCTGCATAAAAACATGTCTCTGGTGCTCACCATTAATGAGGATTGCCTGGAAGCTCTAGAAACAGCAGGACATAGGCTAAGGTTTGGCATTAGGCAGGCCAATGTGAAGGTTTTCCGGATCACCCCTGATGAGGAGGATCCTGAGGAGAACGCGGCCTCCGGTCTGCTAGATGGGCTAGAAATAGATGAACGGCCATATATTGATGGCCATGATGTTCCGCCAATCACATAATGGCGACGATGTCTAAGGCACTGCAGATTAACCTGAAGCACTCGAGATGTGCCTTGGACAATCTGCCGGTTTTCCTAAGGGAGGAAAACATAGACATCGTATCGATACAAGAACCATGGGTCAGAGGTACTGACGATGACGTCATGGGGCTTTGCTACAAAGATTAAAACCTCTTCTATAAAAAAACGAGGGTAAGACAAGATCCTGTATCTTAGAAAAAAAAACACTTTATCGCTTTTCTTTGTCCTCACTACAGCTCATCGGACTTAACATTCGTTAAGGCAGAGGATATAGATGGAGGTCATCGAAGATTCAGAATGTGACAACTGGAATAAGCTCAGACAATCCGTGCCATCTCAAAGTAACTTTGAGTGCCTGTACTAGATTACATGTACGTTGTTACCCTGGATTTATTGTTGAATGTTTAAAGCACTGTTCGATGCTTTGGTGTAAGTATTTGGTGTAAAACTTTTTCGCTTTCAAAAGAAGAGACCTTGGTCTCTTTCATGTAAGGTGTACTGTATAAAGTGTTAATTGTATCGCAACCGGATATGCGGCCACATTGTAAACGTCAATTTGATCTGCGAGCAGATCCACTACCACGTCAGTAATATGCGAACATATTAACTACCACGTCAGTGATATGCAAGAAGATCAACTACCACGTCAGTGAGCTCTCTCCTAATCTCAATTAGAGACATGTAATCGCAATATTTAGCGTGCACGATTTTATTAATTGACAGCAGGTGCATCATTTCATTCGATTAATTACCTGCACTTAGATTACTTTTTCAATGAAAATAATAATTATCGCACTAATTAAAAATTTTTGCTCTCAGTGGTAAAACCACCTATAAATAGTTGGTACAATAATTGATAACACTGCTAGTTATTAATAGTAATCAAACATACCTCGTTGTCGTTGTAGTTTCAATACTTTATATATAACATAAATTAAAACCTTTGTCCTTTTTTGAAATAAGCTATTTTCCAGAGTGAAATTGACCTAATTCAGTATGAAGATTATTTATTGCTTTTTGATTGCGGTGGCATTTGCTGGAGCAGCATGGGTGAGTATTTTATCAATAATTCATAATATTTTTATTTTTTTTTTTTTGTTTAAATAAAAAATACAAATATTTTCGGTTATTTTAAGTTTAAGAAACAAATTTTAGAAAATCCATAGTTGTGTTGTGGGTCGTGAACTTGGGTCGAAGAATTTCTAACAGTTTTACTCCTCCTACACAAAATGTCATTACAAACTTATAGTAAAACTTTACACATTACTAGAAGTTATAAATATGAAAATATATCTGTCCGCTCTCAAAATCTCTAGAAGAAAGCTACGATGAACGCTTCCTGAAATTTTGCACAGATGTTTGGTACTACAAGAAAACATTACCTGAAATATGGAAATCTTATTACAAAGAACTACTTTTCGATTAATTTGCTCAACGTGTTTTGCCCATAAGAGCACATCAAAAATATAAAGTCTCCAGAAATGTTTGTGCCAACACTTTTCTAAAAGACTTTCTATTCGAATGTCACTAATAGCTCCGTGTGCTTTTTGCTGAGCTAGCTCCGATTCCCATACACTATTACGACAATTATCGCCTTATGTACCATACTGTTAGATTTTTTTTATTTGAAAGCTCTTGACAAACTACTTTAATCGAAGAACTAATGTTAAATTTTATACTCAGAACTATTAGTTGTATATATCGGATGTTTTTTTTAAGCCCAAGTGAAATTTAAATTGTAAAAGATAACAGAAAAAATCGAAACCTGCGGTAGCCATATATAGCGCATTCTGGATGTCCAATTTTGACCACTTTTTTGAGCACTTCTGACTGTATGTCACAAATAACACGAACAACGTTGGCGTCAATTGCTGCTGGTTTATCAGCATAAACCAGTGATTTCACGTGTCCCCGCATGGTTGCAGTCGCCGTATGGTACGTAGCGCCGTCCTGTTGAAACCACATATCGTGCGGATCAATGTCATCCATATTTTCAAAAAAAAAAAATCCTTGATCATGGTGCGGTAACGATCTCCATTGACTGTAACGCGAACTCCGGCCTCATCTTTGAGGAAGTAAGGTCCGATGATGCCACCGGCGTGTAAACCGCACCAAACGGTTTCTCCTTTCTGGATGTCTCTTGTGGATTGGTCTCATTCCATATGCGGTAATTTTATTTATTAACAAACCCGTAATTTTGGCTTGAGTCATGAGCCTCAGAGCTAAACGCAATTTTGCAATAAAACAACGAGTCAGTTTCGATTGCTCTACAAAGATTTTTAAAGTAAATTTGGATAATTTGGTAGCGATTATTGAACTTATTTGGTCCATTTATAGTCATTTGGCGGAGTATGCTGATAACATATGTCAATAGTAAGCGCAGTATGATAGCTTGATTGACAGCTGAACCTTCAATTAATGTTATCTAAGCAAAAAACATCCTTTATTATTATGTCTAATTTTTTATATTATACGTGTACGTAATATATATTTAATAGGCAATGAAGAAAGAGGAAGCAATTCAAGCTCTACAAAACTTTGGTGGTAATTGCGATCCGGAGCCCAGTCAAGGTAAACTCTCACTTCATTTTCGTTGAAGAACAAAATATAAACTTTTCTATTTCTTGCTGGATTTTAAAGCCGATTACGAAGCCATCGTCACAAACAATCCAAATCCCGAAAAGACCGCAAAATGCTTCCGACACTGTCTGATGAAACAATTCGAATTGGTAAAGATAAGAAATGAACACACTTCTTCCTTCTATGAAATGTTTAAACTAATAGCAATAACTTTGTTCAAATATAAATTAAATTTATATCAGTTGACACCTGCGAATAAAATAGATATGGAGAAGGCGACCGAGTTCATGAGGATGCTGTTCGAAGACAAGGATAAGGAAGCTGTTGAAATTGTGAACAATTGCAATGCCAAAGTTACGGACACCGACATGTGAGAAAATGGCTTAAGTTTTTGCTTGTTACATACATTTTATAAATTTGCCCAATTTCAGATGTGAAGCTGCCCACGGTTATGGCATGTGCATTTTGGATGAATTTAAAACTAGAGATTTTCCCGTTGAGACTCTGGAATAGTTTCATAAATTCGATTGCTGATGGATATTGACTTGGACAACGCATATGTTTTTAGAAAATTAATTTAATTTAACCCCATTATTGAAGCATACGGTATTCATATAGTTCCTCAAAAAGCTTACATTTTTCCTTTTTCTTATTTTAAAAACAATAATAATAATGTACATTTTTCAATGTGATATTTTATTCAATACTTTTAATAAAAGAATAAAATTCATGTCATATTAAGCATTAGGAGCAGACCAAATTCAAAAGTTTTAATTATATTTGTAATGCGCATGAAGCAGCTAAAGGGATATTTCTCTCATGCGAGAACAACACATGCAAGGCTTATTAAAAACAACCACAATAGAGGGATTGCTGACTATGTAATTGTAAAATGTGGAGTTGTTCAAAATAAAAATAAAATAACCCATAAAAAACTCTCCAATCTCTCCAAAAAATTTGCAAAAAGTTTTGTCCATCGGATATACACATGTACTTACAATATTAAGAAAATCGAGCTAATTTTTACAAACAGTTCTGTCCATCGGACGTACAAATGTGTTTAAAATTTGAATAAATCGGGACAATTTTTAATATTTTTAATGGGCACGCCTCGGTCCTCAGGGCCCGTTCACTACAACCATTTTACAAAAAGTGTTGTCCATCGGAGATTTTTAAAAAAAATTTATGGGGCATCACGACAACAAACAAACAAACAAACAAACAAACAAACAAACAAACAAACAAACAAACAAACAAACAAACAAACAAACAAACAAACAAACAAACAAACAAACAAACAAACAAACAAACAAACAAACAAACACACAAACAAACAAACAAACAAACAAACAAACAAACAAACAAACAAACAAACAAACAAACAAACAAACAAACAAACAAACAAACAAACAAACAAACAAACAAACAAACAAACAAACAAACAAACAAACAAACAAACAAACAAACAAACAAACAAACAAACAAACAAACAAACAAACAAACAAACAAACAAACAAACAAACAAACAAACAAACAAACAAACAAACAAACAAACAAACAAACAAACAAACAAACAAACAAACAAACAAACAAACAAACAAACAAACAAACAAACAAACAAACAAACAAACAAACAAACAAACAAACAAACAAACAAACAAACAAACAAACAAACAAACAAACAAACAAACAAACAAACAAACAAACAAACAAACAAACAAACAAACAAACAAACAAACAAACAAACAAACAAACAAACAAACAAACAAACAAACAAACAAACAAACAAACAAACAAACAAACAAACAAACAAACAAACAAACAAACAAACAAACAAACAAACAAACAAACAAACAAACAAACAAACAAACAAACAAACAAACAAACAAACAAACAAACAAACAAACAAACAAACAAACAAACAAACAAACAAACAAACAAACAAACAAACAAACAAACAAACAAACAAACAAACAAACAAACAAACAAACAAACAAACAAACAAACAAACAAACAAACAAACAAACAAACAAACAAACAAACAAACAAACAAACAAACAAACAAACAAACAAACAAACAAACAAACAAACAAACAAACAAACAAACAAACAAACAAACAAACAAACAAACAAACAAACAAACAAACAAACAAACAAACAAACAAACAAACAAACAAACAAACAAACAAACAAACAAACAAACAAACAAACAAACAAACAAACAAACAAACAAACAAACAAACAAACAAACAAACAAACAAACAAACAAACAAACAAACAAACAAACAAACAAACAAACAAACAAACAAACAAACAAACAAACAAACAAACAAACAAACAAACAAACAAACAAACCGTGCGCATAAAGAAATTGATTGAATGAAAATAACAATAATTTATCGTTGGTGGGTTTTCTTTTTTGTTGTGTTGAGAGTGGTGTGCTGTTGACAGGGGCTGCTAATGACAGGGGATATTGATGACTGCTTGAGAGGGGGTCTCGGTGGGGGAGGGACGGGCGATGGGGTTAAGTCTTTGGAGCTACGGGTATTGATGGTGGTGATGGATGGTAATTGGTGTGGTGGGTGGTCGAAGGGGACGGAATAATTATAGTGGCGGACGCTGCGTAGTGGGTCAGTGGATACAAAATGGGTGGTGGGGTTTTATGTGGGAGGCTATTGATGTATGGGGGTGATGGAGTGATGGGATGGTAATTGGGGAGAAGGCGTGGAGAGGTGGTGATGGGGACTGATAGGGGCGATGGGGTGATGGGTGGGTAATGAAACGCCGGGCATTTCAGCTAGTATAATATAAAAAAATATTCTTAGAATCGTAGCTATGTTTATTTTGTTTTGTTTAGCAATGCTGCTATATCAATTACAAGTTTTCGTTATAAAAGAAATCGAACAAAATAAATAAAATGTTCTTATAAATAAGAATTCGACAATAAAATTTCTGAACTATTAAAATAGTTTAAAATTGAAAACGTAAGAGTTGAGAACTGGAAACGCTATAAAATTCCTGTAATATTTACTTTTATATATGTATTTTAAGTCAGTGCAATGAAGCGAAAATTTAATACACCGAATATGCGTGATTTTTTCCACAGCAATGGTTATGAAGAAAAAAACGAAACAATTAGATCCGAGAATCAAATTCAGTAAGTTCCTCTTCTAGTTCCAACCTTGAAGAAAATTTACCGAATTGCTGGAATGCTGTTCAATTAAAACAATTTTAAGCTAAATATGATGGTCTATAGGTGAGAGAAAAAAAGCTTGGTTGTTTAAAAAATGTCAAGATATTGATAAACTTCGTATTCTCAAAGAGCAAAATATTCACACAGCGGAATCACGGCGAAGTTTTAAAATTTGTGCGTCAGGGGAAAAAAAGTAATTAATCCTTAAGGAACAAATGAGTGAATATTTTAATTCAAATAATTGTCCTAAAATTGATGGCACAAGCAAAAAGAAATGAACTACCCACTATTCAAGATGTGGGAACCACATATAAAATTTTCAACACAGTTTACAGTTTAATAAAACCGGCTCTTTCCGATGTGGAAACAGAGGTTGAACTTCAAATTAAAAATGGCCTAGACCTTGGAGTGTCGCTCTATTCATCATTAAAGGACGAAAATCCCACAATTTTCTTGGATTTAGTTCATCTGGAATCTAAAACTGCTGAACATATTTTTAATGTTCTGCCAAAAACATAAAAAACCAATAGGTTTTCCATGGAGTTTTTAAGGCGTTTTAATTTATTTGCATTTTGTTCTGATGGTGCCAGTACCATGCTCGGTCGAAAGTTAGCCGTTGCATCCAAATTAACACAACTCATAAAAATTAAAAATTTCTCTAATAGGAGAATATGTTTGCAAAGTTTGAACCGGGTTAATTTGGAAACAATTATTATTAGAGGCCCTTCATTTAAATTTTTTTTCACAAACTGTTGCCACCGAAAATACACATGTGTAAAAAAATGTGTAATGGGAGCCCCCGCCCTTGGGGGCCCGATCACTTCCACCATCTAATAGTAAGTATTGTCATCGGAGATACAGATTTGAAGAAAATCGCGGTAATTTTTAAGAAATTTATATAGACACACCATTGGAGATAAACATATGTTTAAAATTTAAAGAAAATCGGGCTAGTTTTTAAAAAATTTATATGGGCACCCCTCGGGCCTCAGGGCCCACTCGCTCAAATAATTTCCAAAAAGTTGTGTCCAATGGAGATACATATGTGTATAAAATTTTAAGGAAATCGGCGTCTGTAAAATTTTTACAGTAAGTGTTGTCCAACTGAACTACACACGTGTATAAAATTTGAAGAAAGGTTAATTTTCTTAAGAAAGTTATATGGTGCCGACCCCGGGGCCCGGGGTCTCCAAAATTTGTACAAAACGTTTTGTCCATTGTAGATACACATGTGTATAAAATTTGATGAAAATCGGTCTATTTTTTTTTAAAGTTATGGGGCCCCACGACCTCAGGGCCCGGTACAAAATTTTTCTCCAAAATTTTTACAAAAAGTGTTGTCCATTGTAGATACACATGTGTATCAAATTTAAACGAAATCGGGGCCTCAAATTTTAATAGAAAATGATGTCTCCGGAAAAACATATGTGTGCAAAATTTTAATAAAAATCAGGCTTTGGGAAGTGGGCTAAAAATTGATCGCAAGATTCCACGACAGACAGACGTGCTACGGGCAAGTTAAGTTAATATAGAGAATTTATAAATTGGCCGCGTTTTAGGACCTACATGGTCAGCTTGCAGTGTACTTGTCTGGCGTGCTTATGTCCCTCTCTACAATTTTTTTTTTTTAAATTCAAAATATTCTGGTATGGCAAATCGACTGGCAAACAAATATTTTATTAATGATTTAGCTTTGATGATCGATATCCTATAAGAAATCTCTTACCTATCCATCGGACTACAAGCAAGATTTGTTTCTATCCATAAGACTGAAAAACTAATAAAACGAACTATTACAATGATAATGCAAAAAAATCGAAATATTTAAGAAAAAACTTGAAATGTGTTTGTCAGATTCAGAAAATAGAAAATTTGAAAGTCTCCCAAGGAAAATACTTCTATTCATTCTATTTGATTCACTTGATGAATTAGTATTTTTAAATACTTGATTAAAAAAAAAAGTGCAAAGTGCAATTGTTCGTCCTTTGTACGAAATTTTATTTAAAAACTGCATTTCATAGAAGTAAGTGATTTAGTGAATTTATCCAATGAAATTTTTTTAATACTTTGTTCTTTTTAAGCAAATATTACATAATTTCAACAAATATGGATGGCATTATACCGCACCTCTATTACGTTCGCAAGGTTTAAAATAGACGATATAGTTAATACCTACGGGACACTTTGAACCCGTTCGATATTTCAGACAGATGGTAACTATAATATGGATTGTTTAAAAACATTTATATCTATCGTCTTGCCTTAACAACTCCCTAAATATTAGTCTTAGAGACGTATAAATATATACTCGTAGATTATGTTTATTTTTTTAAAGGGTGTAGCCCACCTTATTTCCGTGTTACAAGTCATTTAGTGGTAATAAGTTTATGTATAAAATTTTTTTTAAAAAATGCACAGTCACCATTACCACACTAACCCCCTACAAACATCAAGCTAAACCGTCCGCAAGGCCCTTATACATTTTTTAAATTCTCTATATTAACTTCACTTGCCCGTGGGTCGTCGGTCGTCGGTCGGTCGTCGGTCGGTCGTCGGTCGGTCGTCTGTCGTGGATTCTTGCGATCAATTTTTAACCCACTTCCCATGGCCCGATTTTATTGAAATTTTGCACACTTGCGTATTTCCGGAGACAACACTTTCTATTAAATTTTGAGGCCCCTCGGGCTGCGGGGTCGGGGGGCTCCCAAACAAAAATTTTAAAAAATTTACCCGATTTTCTTCAAATTTTACACACATGTGTATACCCAATAAACAATACTTTTTCGATAGTGATCGGGTCTCGGGTTCGGCCGCAAGGCCTGTACTGTACTGTGTACTGTACTGGCATTAGATATTCGTCGCCCTTTATGGACTGTGTGCGGTGTGTGCTGCGCAGTCGGCTGCATGGTTTTGGTGGTGGAGAGAGAGAGAGAGAAATCTTAGCTCACGCACAAATGAACCCAGCAAATTAAACGAGACATACATGTTTTATGCTTACTTCAACTTACATTTTTATTATATACTGAATTGTATTTTTATTGATGTCGTTTTTTTGTTGTCGATATCAACTTACAGATAGAACAACAAGTTTTCACAATATTCTGTCATTTCGCGTTTTCATTAATTAGTTCAGAGCAGTCAAAGAGTTCTCAAGATAAATGTTCGTGTTTCTTATTTGCTCAGAGTATGACCGTGCTCTAAGTGCTCAGAATAAAATGATCTGAGCTTTTTCAATTTTAACATCTGATGTCAAATGTTTGTTTCGATGATTTTCTCCTACAATAAAAAAAAAATGGCCCAGGATCGAGGGGCTCCCATATCAATTTCTGCGATTAGAGAATTTAGATGAAAAATTTCAATTTTTATGGGTTGTTTTTTTATATATTAAGATATTTTGTTTTACAGTTTTATTATCGTCTGCCAAAAGAATTGGTAATGGGGCTCATAGACGATTTCAAGCCGTTTATTGATGACACTGAAAACGTTCTAAATATGTCCTTGCACTTAGAAGTGTTGGCTGTTTTGAATTTTTATGGAAGTCACCAGCGACGTGTTGGCTTGGATGCTTTTACCATCATGAGCCAAAGCAAAATTTCGGCCAGCATACGCAAAATTAGTGAGGTGATAGCATCAAAGCTATCACACCAACATTTTAAATTTCCCAAATCAATAGTGGGATTGATTGATTGCACACATATTGCTATCGCCAATGTAAGCAAAAGGAATGAATATTCTTACATTAATAGGAAGAATTTATATTCAATCAATACTCAAGCGGTATTAAAATTTTATAAATTTGTATGTATAGCTATATGTTACTAATGTATTTACTTTTATCATTAGATATGTGATTTAAATATGAAGATACTAGCAATCAATGCTAGATTTCCAGGATAAACCCACGATTCGTACATATGGGCTGGGAGTAATGTACGTACTCAATTGGAACGCTTAAATGCAGAACCACACATGGTTATTTGGTAATATATTTACTTTAAATATTTAAGAATAAAATACTAATGAAAACATTGTACACATCCGATGCAGGCGACAGCGGGTATGGGCTAAGTCCTTACATGATAGTTCCTTACCGGAGCCCATCAACAGATGCTGAAGAACATTTTAACAAAAACCACTGCAAAATCCGGAGCGGTATAGAAAGGTATGGTTTGTTAAAATCAAGATTTCGGTGCTTGAAAAAATATTCGGGTCATCTGCATTATACGCACAAGAAGGCTGCAAACATAATATATTCGTGTGCTGTATTACACAACATACTCATTGATAACAAGTACCCAATAGACGATATTGAGGACGAAAGTCAAGACGAAATTGTTCCGGTAAGTTGATATCGACAACAAAAAACGACATCAATAAAAATACAATTCAGTAAATAATAAAAATGTAAGTTGAAGTAAGCATAAAAAATGTATGTCTCGTTTCATTTGCTGGGTTCATTTGTGCGTGAGCTAAGATTTCTCTCTCTCTCTCCACCACTCACTCAAAACCAAGCAGCGCAGCCGACTGCGCAGCACACACCGCACACAATCATTAATGTACGACGGATATTTAAAAAAATGTATAAGGGCCTTGCGGCCGAACCCATAGCCCGATCACTACCAAATTTTAGGAAAAGTATTGTTTATTGAGTATACACATGTGTGTAGAATTTGAAAAAAATCGGGTAATTTTTATTTTAAATTTGTATGGGAGCCCCACGAACCCGGGGCCCGATCACTTCCAAATTTAAAACGAAAGTATTGTCACTGGAAATACACATGTGTACAAAATTTCAGGAAAATCGGGCTTTAGGAAGTTCGTTAAAAATTGATAATTAAAAAAAAAATAAAAAATTTTACAAAAAGTTTTATCCATCGCAGATACACATGCGTATAAGATTTGAAGAAAATCGGGAACTTTTTTCATATAACTTGTATGGCCAGGGGCCCGATCTTTCCAAAATTGTTACAAAAAGTGTTTTCCATCGGAGATACACATTTGAATAAAATTTTAAGAAAATCGGGTAAATTTTTTAAAATATTTGTATGGGAGGTCTGAAGGGCCTCAAATTTTAATAGAAAGTATTGTCACCGGAAATATACATGTTTGCAAAATTTCAATAAAATCGGGCATTGGGAAGTGGGTTAAAAATTGATCAGAAAATCTGACCAGCCAGCCACCCAGCCACGTGCACGCGAAGTTAATATAGAGAATTTAAAAACATAATTTAATTTATTTAAAAAAACCAGAAATAAAAACAAAATGTTAATTAAAGTTCGTCGGCTGGTTAAAATGTTTCAATAAGTCGCTTATTAATTTATTGTTTTGGATTAATAACCCTTTTATATCATTTAAAAGGCCGATCGCCTGTTCTTGCCTCTGCAAAGACCTCATAACCGAAGTTAAAGCTACGCTCTCCTGCCAAATAAAACAATTTCATTAAATATAATCGCATCGCATGTATACAATACTTACATTCCTCGGATCCATCTGCCGCTGTCTTCGGAGTGGCAAAATTTCATTAACTCTAATCCTTGATCTTCTTCTTCTTCCTTCTTCTCTGATGGCACTGCTGGAAGTGGCATGTCCCGAAGATCTAAACCACACATATTTATAATACGGTAATCATCGTCATTTAAAAAGAGGTGTTCGGCCACAACCCCACCTCCAGTGCGGTTTCTCGCCACTCTCAATTTTAAAAGCTTCCTCTTTGCCTGCCGCTTCAAGTCCTGCCATGTCTAAATTATATATAAATTTATGTGTTGTCATTATTGCTTATTTAATTAAAAAATTTAAATAAATACCCTTTTCCACTGCTCAACGGATCGCAGCTCCAGCATACTGCTATTTAACTCAATACATTCTTCATTCCACAACATGTTTTTGCGCTCGTTTCCCCGAGCACCACCGAAACCAAATAAAGCATCAAAATTTAATTCAACAAAAGATATGATCTTTGCTTCCGCTGATGACTTATTCGAAACTATAAAAATAAAATAAAGAATTTATAAAAAATACAAAAATAAAAAGGTATTGTTTACTTACAATTTTTGCGTTAAATTTTATGCATTATTGATGACAATGAGACTTTTTCACATCTCATCTAGTTTTGAGTACGTGAGTTGTCATCTGCATTAGACAAAATCGAACCGATTCAGAATTTGTACTGGAATCTGTCATTAAATTACACTAAGCCAAAGAAAGAAAAACTTTAAAATTGTATGCTGTACACCTCGTACGTATACGAACTGACATCTCATATTCAGGTGAGTTTTTTAAATTTTGCGGCCAAAATCCGTACTCAGGACAATAATGACTTCGCTGAAATAATTAATGTACTCGAGAAAAAATCGTGGAATTTATCTGAAATTACTTGTCACTGGGTTTATGGAGAAGAAAAATTAAAGTATCTTAGGCTGTTTTACAAACGAGTACTTATTTGTTTAGCTAAACTTATTTGACGCCATTAATACTCGTGTCACCTCGCCAGCGAACTTATTGAAATAAGTAAGTCTCCACAATCTAATAAGTAAGTCTCCACAAATAAGTATTGGAATGGAAAAAGGCTCTTGGACCTTTTCCAATCAGATACTTATTTGTGGAGACTTACTTATTTGAATAAGTATGCTGGCGAGGTGACTTATTAATGGCGTCAAATAAGAAAGTCTCCACCAATAAGTATCTCGAGACCCCCTTAAGAACACACTAAATACCCTATAAAAACCTCCTCAAGACCCCCGAAAGACCACCCAAAGACTAAAATCCCATCCTCTTAAGTTCCCCCTTATAACCTTAGACCTTCTCAAGACCCTTACAGATCCCATTAATATCCCACTCAGAACCCTCATAAAACCCCCTCAAGACCATCTTAAAACCCACCTAAGGCCCACTCAAGGCACCCTCAAACCCCACTCAAGACGACATCAAGACTTCCTGACGAT
The DNA here is from genome assembly GCA_947095585.1 of Nephrocerus scutellatus. NCBI lineage: Eukaryota > Metazoa > Arthropoda > Insecta > Diptera > Pipunculidae > Nephrocerus > Nephrocerus scutellatus. The sequence continues at coordinate 94,744,786 of OX352763.1, forward strand.
CTACTTAAGACCGCATTTAGATCCTTTCAAAACCATCTCAAGACTTTCCTCAAGACCGCCTAAAGAACCTTTCAAGACCCCCGCAAGACTACCTTCAGACTCTCCTAAGACCCCTCAAGACTACATAAAGACCCCTTGGGACCACCTCAAGACCCTCCTCTAGATCCACCGAAGCATTCCTCAAAACTTTCATAAGACCCTCTCAAAACCCAATTAAAGACCCTCTTAAAACAACCTCAATACTCCCTCAAGATCAATCCAAAACACCATCGAGGCTCTCCTCGAGACCTCCTTAAAGACTCCTGACGGTCCAACTGGAGACCATATCAAAACTTCCTCAAGGCGCTCGCAAGTCCCCATCAAGACTACCTAAATACCCCTGAAGACTCTCCAAAAACCCCTTAAAGACCTCTTCAAAACTTGTTTAAGACCCCTCTTGCAACCCCACTCAATAACCTCTTTAAAACCCACGCCGCAAGCCCTCATCAAGACCACCTCAAAACCCCTGAAAACTCTCTAAAGGTCCCTTCAAAACTTTTTTAAGATCCCTTTTGAAACCCCACTCAATATCCCCTCAAGGCACTCGCAAGTCCCCATCAAGACTACCTAAATACCCCTGAAGACTCTCCAAAGACCCCTTCAAGACCTCTTCAAAACTTGTTTAAGACCCCTCTTGCAACCCCACTCAATAACCTCTTTAAAACCCACGCCGCAAACCCTCATCAAGACCACCTCAAAACCCCTGAAAACTCTCTAAAGATCCATTCAAAACTTTTTTAAGATCCCTTTTGAAACCCCACTCAATATCCCCTTCAAACCCCCACTTAAGACGCCCGTAAGGCCATCTCAAGATCCTCTTAAGATCGCCTCAAATCCCCCGCAAGATCCCATTTTATACCCTGTTAAAACCACCACAATATCCCCTTAAGACCAACTCATAAACCTCTCAACACCCCCCTCAGGACATTCCTCAAGACCCGCCCCCGAAAGCTCTTCCACAATAACGCAACACGAGTAAGTCACAGCACTACAACGAAAAATGCGTGACAGAATGACATGCAAACCAACAGAAACCACCGGAAACTTAATATAAAAGCATTTAATCATCTCTTTTCGAAGAAGCTATTAAAGAAGCCCACATAATTTTCCACGGATTCGATTGTGCAAAAGCAAACGCTGATTTGATGAAGCGACGAAATGCCATCTGACCCTGTTTTAAATTTTAAGATTACATATTTTTTCCATTAATAGACTTAGTTTCATATGAAATAGAAAGCAGATTTGCTGATTCAAAAATAATTTTCCGCAAATTTAATTTTCTACTTAACTTTTTCACCTAATAATAATGTAAATCTGTCTTTTGGGGTCTAGTTTCCTGGCATTGTATTTCGATCCTGTGCAATTTAAGATCGGGTGGTAGCACAAAACCCCAACAGTTCTGGCTACATCTACAGCTCGTTCAATAGATTTCGTACGCTTTGTTATGTCCAGTTTTGTTGTTTAAATTAAATAAGTTCTTTTCTGTTTAGGTGTACGAGCGGTATCTTTTAAATCAATCAATTCGTAATAATATAAATTACAAACTCTTAATCCGCAGAAAAAACTTAAAAAGAACTTGCTAATATGACCTGACCTCACTACACTAACTACACTAACAACTACCCTAAACCGAAAGTGTACCTGCATACATATCCATACTTATGTGTAATATCCTAACAGTATTTTCTGAACGATCTTAAAAACTTTTAGACATTAGCGGCGAAAGCGTGTACAAAATTAGAACGAATTGATTCATAGGTATATTTTTGCGATTTTATTTAAAAACGCAAACCGATTTTTGTTTGAAGTTACGTTACAGCGAACCCACAAAAGAGTTTAAATATATTATAAGCATTTGAGATTTAAAACAGGTTTAAAGAGACTCAAATACATAGCGTGTTGCTTCGATTTTTTGCGCTTTTTCCCCTAAGAAAGACCCCATCAAAGTCACCTAAACACTCCATTCAAACCCCCTCAAAACCCTCTTCAACCCAAAAATACCCCTCACAAAACCCCTTTAAACCTACTCATGCCCCCTTTAAAACACCAACACGTTAAAGGCTACTCCTCAAGTCCCTCTTAAAAACTACCTTAGATCCCCCCAACACTCTCAAACCCCACTCAAGTCTACCTTAAGACGCTTTTAAGTCTTCAGTAAAGGTCCTCTCAAAATCCCCTCAAGACCCACACTAAAGATTCTCTTAAAACCCTCTCTAGACCCCCGTCCACTCACAACCTTCTCAAAAGCCTCTTAAGCTCTGCTCATATCCACCTAAACAAACCACTAAAGACCCCCTCAAACCCCCTCTCAAAACTTCATAAATACTACTCAAGAATCCCATCAGGACCCTCTAAAAATCCCCCTTAATAATTCTCAATAACACACTAAACACCCTATTATAACCCCTCAAGACCCTCCCAAAACAACTTAACGATCAATCCTCTTAACTTAACTTAACTCAAAATCCTTCAAAAATACCTCAAAACCCTCCTTAAGACCCACTCAGCTACCACAGAACCAACCCAAGACCTCCTCAAGAACCCCCTGAGACTCATCTGAAGACCCCCTTAAAATCTCCTAAGGACCCAACTCAAGACCCTCTCAAAACTTGAAGACGCCATGAAACCAACTCAAGGCCCTTTAATAACCCATCACCACCATTTTAAGGGCCGCCTTAAAACCCAACTCAAGACCCTTCTCAAGACCCCACTCAATACTCCATTAAGACTATCTCAAGACGCTCTCAAGACCCCCCTGACCACCGCAACACTTCTTATAAGACCCCATAAGAACCCTCCTCAAGACCTGACTCCGGAAAGTTTTCCACAAAAAATCATACAAGACCGTAAACTTACAGCATTTAAATGAAAAAAGCGTGACTGAATGACATATTAACCAACAGAAAGGCAGAAAGAAAGTTCCACGAACTCAAATAAAAAAAAACAACCCATAAAAATTAAAATTTTTCATCTAAATTCTCTAATCGCAGAAATTTATATGGGAGCCCCTCGATCCTGGGCCATTTTTTTTATTGTAGGAGAAAATCATCGAAACAAACATTTGACATCAGATGTTAAAGTTTTGGGTCGACTTATTTGTGAATTATGTTCACAATAAGCAGGATAAGTATATTCTCATATAATGTGAACTCTATTTATTCGTTAGCTAGGCGTATCACACTAACATTATTTATTAAAACTAATAAACCTGACATTCTTCTTTTACAGGAAACAACGAGGTTGAGACCTTGTTGGTAATATCAGTGTACAATCACTGTAATGCAACGAGGGAAAAATTCAACGGGATCTGCAAACTGTCTGCGGTCTCCTCTGGGCACACATACTGTGTGGCTGGAGGGGATTTTAACGCTAGGCACACCCGATGGCAAGATGAAGTGTGCAACAATCAAGGAAAGGCCATTGCAGATTGGCTGGATTCAAATCCTCAGCAGCATACCATGACTGTTGTTTCACAGCCCCGGAAGACATATCCTCGGACACCATCTACGCTGGATTTCTTCTTGGCAACGACAAATTTCGTCAACATTCAGCCAGAATTAAGGAATTATTCCTGTTTTGCACATGATAGTGATTCGGATCATTTGGCCATAGAGCTTCGAGTGAGGTTGAATCAGCGAATTCAGCAAGTTACCCCAACACCTGAACTACACATAAACTTAACGAAAATAAACTGGAACCGGTTTAGATCAGAAGTCGAAGCTGGACTTCAAATTCCAGCGGCATGTAGAAATCTGGAGAATAGTGATATTGATGATGCTATCAGAAATTTCAAGGCTTCAGTGAACACAGCCAAAGATCGGCAGAAAACTGTTCGCTCTATCAGGGATCGTTTTCAACATATACCTATCTACCTGAGAATATTCAGGCAATATATGCTCACAAGCAAAGGCTAAGAAGGATCTTCAACAGGACTCTCAACACTGTTAATGACGAATATCAGTCTGTATTTTCGCGTTGTACAGTTATCATGCTTCGTCAAGCTGTTGAAAAAGCCGAAGCTTTTGCCTGTCATTTCGAAGGGAGCTTTAAAGACCGACCAACAACTCATCTTCCAGGATTCGTAGAGCAGGTCGAAAGTCTTGTGGAAGACACCACTTCCCCAAGAAATTTTGAATTGCAGTTCAGCGAAGACAATCCCGCAAACGTACCCGAAGCGAAACGTACCCGAAACGTAGCCAAAAGTAGTACCAGTACCGAAGAAAACCGACCACTCCAGTGTAACTGGTTACCGCCCCATAGCTTTACTGTGTTGTATCAGTAAATTATTGGAGTCTTTGATCCGTAAAAAGATCAATGTGTATTGCTCGGAAAGAAATCTAATTCCTTCCTTTCAGTTCGGCTTTCGAGAAAAGCACTCTACGCTGCACCCTCTGATGAAGCTTCACAGTAACGTCACTCGAGGACTGAATGTCAAAAGTAGTACAGTAGCCTGTTTGTTAGACATCAAAAAAGCTTTCGATAGCGTCTGGACAAACGGGTTTCTGTAGAAACTTATGAGATTTGGTTTCCCCAATTATATTGTGAAAATAATTAAAAAAATTCTTTTTAACAGGGTCTTTTTTGTACAGGTGTATGCCGGCCATCGACAAGGAAAAGGATTAAAGTCGGAGTTCCCCAAGGCTCCAGACTTTGACCAGTCCTATTTAGCATCTTCACGGCAGATCAACCCACCAATACAGCCGGAGCAAGGACCATGCTTTTCGCGGATGACTCCATCACGTATGCCGTTTCCCGCTCTCCTGAGATAGCTGACCGAAGAGTGGGGGAACACCTCCGAAATCTTTGGGAGTACTATCTGAAGTGGGGACTGAAGATCAACGCCAACAAAACGGAACTCATCTACTTCCGAGTACCAGCAATAAGAAACAAGGATAAGAAAAATCGGAAGCCGGTGCAGAGCCTTAAAAATCACCCTTCCGGATAACACGACAATAAACACCAAGTCAGAGACTAAGTACCTGGGAATCAACTTTACTGAGAGGCTCAAGTTTAACTCTCACATCGACAAAACAATGAAAAAAGCGAACTACGCTCTTCATTTGGTGCACCCGCTACTAAGAAGACGAAACGGACTGTCCAACAACACCAGGCTGCTCATCAGGCCAGGGTTAACCTATGGCTATCCCATATGATTCACCGTCTCACCAACAACGATGAAAAAGATCTCCCTATTTGAAAGGAAGGTACTTAGGATCTGTACAGGACTTTGGAGGGTGCCAAACAGCTATAAGTTTGTGTCGAATGCAAGACTTTACGACGCGACAGGTCTGCTGCCAATAACCGACCACTTATTCCAAATGTCAAAGAAATTCGTTGATGGGTTTGAAACACATCCAAGTCCGGAGATGCAAGGACTGATAATCGAGGAAATCGAGCCAAGCCACCGGTATATAAACATCAGAGGATTCACAGATGCTAGATTCGACGACAACTTTAATAATCAAGACGTCTCCTTCTACGAGAAGGCCAGCAATCAACATTACAAAGGCTGAAGATCGCCCTGTTTATACCTCCTCTTATATTTTTTTCATTTTTATTTTATTTTAAAATTTATCGTTTAAAATTAAATTGCTTTAAATATAAACATGTAGTAGATTAAGTAGTTAAAAATATTGTTTAATAATAAGCAATACGGAAAAAAGACAATGTAAATACGTCAGGCCCCTATTGTTGAGCCGACACTTATTAATAATAGTTATAAGTTTTATTTAAGTCAAAATTGTATATTACCTAAATGTTTTAATAAAATATCTTAATCTAAAAAAACAACCCATAAAAATTAAAATTTTTCATCTAAATTCTCTAATCGCAGAAATTGATATGGGAGCCCCTCGATCCTGGGCCATTTTTTTTTATTGTAGAAGAAAATCATCGAAACAAACATTTGACATCAGATGTTAAAATTGAAAAAGCTCAGATCATTTTATTCTGAGCACTTAGAGCACGCTCATACTCTGAGCAAATAAGAAACACGAACATTTATCTTGAGAACTCTTTGACTGCTCTGAACTAATTTATGAAAACGCCAAATGACAGAATATTGTGAAAACTTGTTGTTCTATCTGTAAGTTGATATCGACAACAAAAAAAACGACATCAATAAAAATACAATTCAGTATATAATAAAAATGTAAGTTGAAGTAAGCATAAAACATGTATGTCTCGTTTCACTTGCTGGGTTCATTTGTGCGTGCGCTAAGATTTCTCTCTCTCTCTCCACCACCAACAAAACCATGCAGCGCAGCCGACTGCGCAGCACTCACCGCACACAGTCCATAAAGGGCGACGAATATCTGATGCCAGTACAGATATTTAAAAAATGTATAAGGGCCTTGCGGCCGAACCCGGGACCCGATCACTACCAAATTTTCGAAAAAGTATTGTTTATTGGGTATACACATGTGTGTAAAATTTGAAGAAAATCGGGTAATTTTTTTAAAATTTTTGTTTGGGAGCCCCCCGACCCCGCAGCCCGAGGGGCCTCAAAATTTAATAGAAAGTGTTGTCTCCGGAAATACGCACGTGTGCAAAATTTCAATAAAATCGGGCCATGGGAAGTGGGTTAAAAATTGATCGCAAGAATCCACGACAGACGACCGACCGATGACCGACCGACGACCGACCGACGACCGACCGACGACCGACCGACGACCGACCGACGACCCACGGGCAAGTGAAGTTAATATAGAGAATTTAAAAAAAAGAGGTATTATTCAATAATTTTAGGTTATTTGTAGTAGGTGATAACAGCCAAATTGTAGAAAAAAGGTCCTTAGCAGTACAAATCAATGGATACGACAATGATAGAGACTAAATGTTCGCTATGAAGATAGGATCTACTTAATTAAGGGATGGTAAACTGAACTGTACTCGCTCTTACTTAATAAGATACCATAAAACTTCACTGCGACTTTTCTTTTAAATCTTAACAAAAACATTAATATTTATGAACAACAAGCTTAGAGTTTGTTAATAATCTCCATGTTCACTCAGTAAGTTAAGTTGATTTTCCGCAATTTCATTTCACGGACGATACAGTTGTTGATTTCATAAGCAGCTTCACATCTTTCCTTGGCACCTATACGTAAACTGTTGTTGCACCGTCCAGCGACGGCCATCGCAATTGACACAACTAACGGGTTGCTCTGGAATAATAGGGCGGCAATTCTTCCAATTTCACGTACGGATAATTTATTATTTTTGGTCATCTGTGAAGATTAAGACATTTCTTTATGAATATATGGAATAGATGATATTTCTGTGACAAAGAGAAACTCACCAGTTTCATGCGTTTTAAAATGCATGCAAGCCAGCATTTTTCCTGTGACGTAAGTGCCTCGTCAGAACACATTAGATATTTCCCAAGGTCGGGGTTTGAAACTCCCACTTCATCTGCGCATGTTGCTTTTATGTTATTCAGTTGCATCTGTAACTCGTCAATAGTTATGCGTTTTGGAAACTGCCGCTTTGTTATTGGTTAAAATAAAGAGTAGCAATAGCAGGTAAAACTTACTCCATACCAATTTTCATGGGATGTGCCAAAAGAAGCAAGACAGCAGCTGACGAACAACAACTCAGTAGAGAATCTCATTTTATTGGGTTTTTGTTTTTCTGTTGGTTGTTACACTAACTGTCGCCTTCTTATAAGCTTTATTTGTTTGCTGTTAACATTGTATGAAATTCAAGATATTGCGCGTATCTGCGTAGAGCCCGATTTTCCTACAATAAGCAAAACGCGAAATTGTTTTCAAAATGCGCATGACTTTTTGCTGAGTTACATTTATTTATTGAGCTAAAGTTGGTGACAGGTGTTATTTACAAGAAGTAATAATTCTAAAACAAAATGATAAACGAGTATATTTTATCAAGTTCTAGGTGTTCTGCGGCGCTTTGCTACCCGCAGACACGAGTACCCAGGTGTCCAATTATTTTCAAAATATGACAGGTTCTTGTTTCGTATGCAAAATTTTAAAATTCAGCATAATTTGTGAAAACATAATTTTGGAAAAAAACATTTGTGTGGGAGCACGTAAGGTAAGGTAGTTCTTGTTTTCTTGAAAACCAAAATGCTGAAAAATTCATTAATACAAGACAGATTTTAAACGTGGATGCCGCCGTTGATGCGATCCCTAACATCATTCTTATTTGTATGAGAGACTTTATTACTTTCAGGAATAAGTCTATCAAAGTCTTTTAAACCAAGGAAAGATGAATGATGATAGAGGCATCTAGGATTAGAGAGTTTTGTTGTCGGTTTTACAAAGTAAATCCTACTAAGGAAATCCGAAAAAATTTCAAACGAGCCAGAGAAGTGAAACCTCGTTTTACTTATAAAAGAACAAAAGTTAAATAGCGTTGGACGAGCTGGGTTATACAAAATTAACCTTCGGCGAGTCAAATTCGCCTAAGACCAGAAATTGAGGCAAAAAATACTACAATGTTCCAAAGATAGTAAAAATTCCAGCTATCAGCTTTAAGCACAAGGCCAATTTGTTTGCTGCGCATTTTCCAGCTAGCTCTACGCTGTCCACAGAACAGATTTACATTCGTATTCGTGCAGTTGCTAGAGTTTTAAATGATCTGAACACTCGCAAATCTGCTGGGCAAGATGGTATTTTCCCATTCCCATTAGTGTTCCACCAATCTGGCGTTGCCATTGCGTAAGCTTTTCAAATTATACTATACTTCTGGACTCTTCCAGAGATGCTGGAAAACAGCCTTTATCCATACCCAACAAAGGCAAGCCGTCGTCTCCTTCTTCGTATCGACTCATAGCACTTACGTCCATTCTTTCCAATGTTATGGAAACGCTGATCAATTTTCAGCTTAAGAAATATCTTGAAACCAACGAAATCCTTAGTGACCGGCAGTACGGATTTCGTGGGCAATGTTCTACTGGTGATGGTGATGGTATATCTCACCGAACAGTGGAACCGGTCTTCGCATCAATTTTGTGAAAGCAAAGCACTCGATATTTCCAAGTCATTTGACATAGTTAGGCATCAAGCTCTTTTGTCCAAAATGCGTGTTTGTGGAGTCGATGAAAAATTGCTGAGGCCATTTTTTGATCGCTCATTAATTTCTATGGCGTTCCACAGTTTTGTCCCCGAGACTCTTTCTCATTTTTAAATTCTTTAATTAACTTCACTTGCCCGTGGCGGCCGGCCGGGTGGCTGGCTGGCTGGCTGGCTGGGTGGCTGGCTGGCACACCAAATCTTGCGATCACTTCTTAACCCACTTCCCATAGCCCGATTTTATTTGCACACATGTGTATTTCCGGTGACAACACTTTCTATTAAATTTTAAGGCCCCTCGGGCAGCGGGGTCGGAGGGCACCCATACAAATTTTACGAAAAAAGCTCCCGATTTTCTTCAAATTTTATACGCATGTGTATCTCCGATGGACAAAACTTTTTGTAAATTTTTTGAAGCGATCGGGCCCCGGGGTCGGGGGGATCCCATACAAATTTTTTTTTTTAAATTATCAATTTTTAACGCACTTCCTAAAACCTGATTTTCCTGAAATTTTGTACACATGTGTATTTCCAGTGACAATACTTTCTTTTAAATTTTAGAAGTGATCGGGCCCTGGGTTTGTGGGGCTCCCATACAAATTTAAAATAAAAATTACCCGATTTTTTTCCAATCTTACACACATGTGTATACCCAATAAGCAATACTTTTTCTAAAATTTGGTAGTGATCGGGCCCAGGTTTCGGCCGCAAGGCCCTTATACATTTTTTAAATATCCGTCGTACTTTAATGATTGTGTGCGGTGTGTGCTGCGCAGTCGGCATGGTTTTGGTGGTGGAGAGAGAGTGAGAAATCACGCACAAATAAAACCGGCAAATGAAACAAGACATAAATGTTTTATGCTTAACTCAACTTACTTACTTATTTACTGAATTGTATTTTTATTGATGTCGTTTTTTAAATTCTCTATATTAACTTCACTTGCCCGTGTGTTTGTGGGTTTGTGGATTTGTGGTGGATTCTTGCGATCAATTTTTAACCCACTTTCTACAGCCCGATTTTATTGAAATTTGGCACACATGTGTAGATGGAGACAACACTTTCTATTAAATTTTGAGGACCCTCGGGCTGCGGGGTCGGGGGGCTCCCATACAAAAATTTTAAAAAATTTACCCGATTTTCTTCAAATTTTACACACATGTGTATACCCAATAAGCAATACTTTTTCGAAAATTCGGTAGTGATCGGGTCCCGGGTTCGGCCGCAAGGCCCTTATACATTTTTTAAATATCTATACTGGCATCAGATATTCGTCGCCCTTTATGGACTGTGTGCGGTGTGTGCTGCGCAGTCGGCTGCGCTGCATGGTTTTGGTTGTAGAGAGAGAGAGAAATCTTAGTTCACGCACAAATGAACCCAGAAAATGAAACGAGACATAAATGTTTTATGCTTAATTCAACTTACATTTTTATTTACTGAATTGTATTTTTATTGATGTCGTTTTTTTTTGTTGTCGATATCAACTTACAGATAGAACAACAAGTTTTCGCAATATTCTGTCATTTCACGTTTTCATAAATTATTTCAGAGCAGTCAAAGAGTTCTCAAGAAAAAGGCTCGTGTTTCCAATTTGCTCAGAGTATGAGCGTGCTCTAAGTGCTCAGAATAAAATGATCTGAGCATTTTCAATTTTAACATCTGATGTCAAATGTCTCTTTCGATGATTTTCTCCTACAATAAAAAAATGACCCAGGATCGAGGGGCTCCCATATCAATTTCTGCGATTAGAAAATTTAGATGAAAAATTTCAATTTTTATGGGCTGTTTTTTTAAATACTCTATACTAACTTCGCGTGCCCGAGGCTGGCTGGCTGTGTATCAACGATGCACAACACTTTTTGTAAAAATTTGGAAGTCACTCGGCCCCAGGGTTTGGAGGCTCTCTAACAAAAATTTTAAAAAATTTACCCGATTTTATTCAAACCGCACATTGTGTATTCCCGATAAGAGAATTTACACGAAAATTTTTAATTTTTATGGGTTGTTTTTTTATTAATGATCACTTGTCCATTAATTCTAATCCAATTCATTCTTTCGCTAACGACAGTACTCTCAGCTTTTCTCATATGTTTTAGGAACGTCGCTCTACTTTTCATGTGAAACTCAAACAACTACGTATGTTAAGAACGTTAAATTCTGACCTGAACAGCATAATAAAATGGGGAGAAATCAATCGAGTAGAAATTGACGCTTCCAAAACCCAATGCTGTCTCCTGTCGTCTAAGGGAATCTTAAATCTGACGCCTTTATCCATGAATGGCACTTGCATCGAGGAACCTATTTCACTCCCTATGATCTGGCTACTATCTATAAGGCTTTTATTCGCCCGAAACTTGAATACAGTTGTCATATCTAGTCTGGTGCGTCAGCTAGATAGAGTACAAAACCGTGCGATAAAACTTATCAGTGCCGTATACATTGGGAAATCAATAGATTCGCTTGAACACCGCAGCATCGTTTCCTGCTTGTCGTTATTTTATCGCCTCTTCCACCAGCGGTGCTCAAGAGAAACTGCTAGTTGCATGCCACCTCCCCTTGAATTCAACCGAACTACTCGTGGCGGTCTAAATGTTCATCAGTTTACCCTCAAGCCTATCTTCGGACATACAGTTAAGTTCAAATTTTCATGATTAATATACCTCCATTTACTATGTAAAAGAAAGTAAAAAGGGCTAATGGCGGGTCCATTGACCCAAAGGTATTATTCCAATATATGACAGGTTTGTGTTCGTTTGTAAATAATCATATAGGGATACAAATTTATATATGCATACAAATTCTGGACAATTTATGAAAACAGAAAATTTAGAAAAAATATTTATTTATATTTATTTATTTTATTTATACTTTAACCAAGATGTCTGACCCCTTCTTTAATATGTCGGTACTTGTTTTCTTTAAATAACAAACAGGTGTGCAAAATTTCAGTTTAAAAATTCTGGAGAATTCACAAAAACAAGCGATTTGTAAAAAAATTCATATGGTGACCACCTAATATGCAAAATATTTGCAACCATTTGCAAAATATGACGAAAACCAGCTCATTATTGAATACAATGGCTATAAATTGTATGTAAGGTGTAAAAACGTTTAAATACCATACATACATACAGATTTAAATTTTTATTAATAATGATTTTTTGTTAACAAAGAAAAAAACAATAAACCTAGCTACATCACATATATCTTTTAATATTGAATACTAAATGCAATTCTTCTTAAAAATGTTCAACATTAATTCCACGATCGCTTAAGGTGTGCATGATGCACATTGAAATTTTGTGAGCTCGTTCGCATCTAGATAATTAAAAAAATATTCAGTGGGTTTATAAAGTATTTTAAGAGTTTCAAGACTCACTTATCATCATCACCGGAAATTTCTCCAGAGCACTGTCCGGTTGCATCAGCGATTGCCTCTTGGTTTTCTTCGGTCCCCATTTCGGAAAAGACCTTCTCAAAGAGTTCCTGTATATGTTCAACATTTAAAGTATCGTCCTCATTATGCTAAAAGAGTTTAATTTATAATTAAATTCCAACAAAAATCTATCAGCAATGGGTTTTCAAATTAACTTACTAATTCGTGAGCATGCATCACACAATAAAGCATACATTTTGTATTTCTTGGAGGTTCTTGATTACTTGTGACTAATGCTTCGAAGCCGTCTGAAAATATCAAAATATCCGAATTGAATTATATTATTATTATTTAGAGAGCTAGATGAACCCACCATCGGTCATTTCAACTTTAAGAGTTTCCTCATCGTCTTCGTAGCAATCATTTAGAGCTTCATTTACGATTGTCCTCAGAGTATCTTGCTCAGTGGTATCCGGTCGAGCCTATATAAATTACAAATAAATGTATAAAATAGCTGTTTTGTTTTCTGTTTTCGAATTGGCTACCTTAAAATTTACAAAAATTTTATCATTTGTCAAATAACCAAAAGGCTTAATCATCTTGTCGCTTAAAAAATCGAGTAATACTGTTTGCAGGAATAAGTCATGCCTAAGGTTACTTTCTAGAGTGTAGTTCGGAATTTAAGTTGGGCCATTGCATTGTTTTGATTATTAATAGTTTCCTGCAAAATTTATATTTGTTCCAAAGTGAAAACAAAACTACAACAATGTTATACTAGGTGACGCACATTCATATTTTGCGGCGTTTTGTCTAACATTCTGTTTACCGGCAAAAGATAGAAGACTGTGAGAGGAACCGCACGAGACGCACAAGTTCTACCACGTCCGCGATATGACGCAATAAATAACGCGTTGCACATATTGCAAAGAGAGTAATCTGATCGCCGAACTCAAAGGCATCTTAGATCGATTTCATAAATTGCTTAACGGCCAGCTATGACTATGCTACTGCAAACCAGGATAGAAGAAGTTGGCAGAGCCATAAAAATTAACTGAAAATAATCTTGAAGGTCCGCACTAAACAAAGCAATTTATGAACTAATAGTACAAGTATGGGAGAAAGAAACGATGACAGAATACTGAAGAAGAGGCTCGGTGTATCCCGTTAAAAGGAAGGGATATATCATTACGTGGTAAAACGTTGTTAGGTACCGTGTATACGAGTTTCTTCTCTATCCTACAAGACAGAATATCTCCATGCGCTACAATATTGTCCTATACTAGTGCGGCTTCATCATAGCCAAAAAACAACTGATCAGATTTTCTACATTAGGCAGACAATTGAAAATCTCAATAGACTTTATACTGCCTTTGATAACAAAGCCAAAGTAGATCTTTATAAAACCATGAGAGCTCTAAGCTTACACGACTTTGGTAGGTTGATGATGACCAATAGTGTAAACCAAGTAAAAATATACGAATCACTATGAAGTTCATTCAACACCGTTACGGTGTCCGACAAAGGGATGGATTAGCCTGCGTCCTTTTAAACTTGGCGCTGGAGAAAATGATACGAGACTCTGATGTAACGTCGAGAAAACAATCCTCTATATAGGTCCATCCAGATACTCGTACTAGATAACGCAAACAATATTGACGGCATTGGTAGAAACACAACAGCTGTTCAAGAAGCTTTCATCCAAATAGAGCGGTAGGTTTGAAATCTGAGCCTGCACATAAATGAGAGCAAAATAAATTATTTTGCGGTCACGTCTGCGAGCAGTCCCTTAATTAAGATAGTGGAGTAGATTTTTGAAGTAGTGAAATCCTTTAACTACCACGGGTCAATTGTAGCAGCCGATAAAGTATGGGAGCAGAAATTAAAAGCAAACAAATCTTAGTGTAGTCCGTCAAGACTTTTAAAATCGATGAATTTTACCACAAAATCCAAGCTGCTGATGTATAAGAAAGTGGTCATACCAATAATTACAGAGACTTGGATGATTCGTGAAAAGCGCTCACAGTGAATTGTTTGCCCCGTATGTGAAGAAAGGCGATTGTGGTGGGCGGTATTGAGATATAACATCCGAGCACTCACAAACTAGAATATTGTGCTCATATAATTGCCCAGATCGTTGGCTCTACACTGATAAATAAACTCCAGTTGTACAGCAGTGTACTGCACTTGTATATCACATGTACAGCATCATATCATGTGTATTAAGAGACTGAGTGATCAGTTTTGTTGAAAATATTTCGTCCCTTTTTTGGACGCGAAGGGAATTGAACCTGTTGTCCTTCGAGTGGGAGCCTACTTTCTAAACACTACACCACTGACACTTGTTAAAATCAGTTGAAATCTCAAATTTTTGTCCCGATATTTATCCAATAAAAACACATTTAAACTTAATTTTATGTTAATCGACCAGAACATACCTTTGTTGTGGCAACTAATACACAAACTGCAAAATAGTAAAACAAAATTTTATTCATATTGACGATAATAAAACTGCCGTGATCTTTTTTCTGACAAATGTAAAATCCAAACTGAAAGTACCAGAGTGCACTTAGTACCATTTATACACAAACGACAGCTTTTGGCAATAATAATTATTGACGTTTTAACGTGAATTGCAATGGGAATTTTCATTTTAATTGCACAAAAGATACGCTGATAAAGTTTAGTAAGTACAATTAATAGAGATATTTATCAAAAAAATTCTCACAGTCAATAAATTCAAAAGACTCAACACCCAAACACCCGTGATTTTTACTTAATTTTCATACCCAGAATGTAAAGAAGTCGAAATTCTCCCATGCCTCTCCTATTAACATGATGTTTCTATATTGGTTTCAGTGAAAAATGTATTTATAAATAAAGAAAACAGAGTAATAATCTGATTGTTCCCAGTTAATTTATATAATCGAGTTTATCAAATTGATTATAGGTATAGGTACATAGAATACGCCGTGAGGGTGGGACATTTGGGCCCCCTGAAGTCATATACTTTAATTTTTTTCAATCTATGTTTCTTTTAATGTTTACACGCTCAAAAAATTAAGATTAATTATTATGCGCAATCATATTATGCGAATTAAGAAGAAATCGGTTCGTCCAAACATTTACTCTATGTAAGGTACACATGTGGGCTTCAGTTGTGCCACAAGTTATGTGGATGGATTAAAGAATGGACGGAGTGCTTCTTATGCTTTCCAACTAGCTTAACATTATTTGTTGTTGGAGTTCCACTTGTGAAAAAGAGGCTTGTTCAAAAAATGTGAAGTCATATTAAAAGCTGGAAGTGCTGTCGTCAGCGAAAGAATGAGTTGAATTAATAGACGTAGCGGAAGATCATAAATGAAAATGAGAAAGAGTGTCGGGGACAAAACAGACCATTGGAGAACTCCAGCGTTTATTCGGTGAACTGTAGATTTTATAGCGTTCAATACGACTTGGATTGGAGCGTCAGAATGACAGCTATTAGCACAGAATCTTATCGATTCCAAAGTCACTCAGCTTGATGACAGACTTTGTCAAATGTCTTGGAAATGTCGAAACAAAGTTCCTTTTTTCAACATATAATAGACTGGTTCCCGTTTTGTGTGAGATATGCCACTGTCCCATAGAGAAAACGAGTCTTGGGGATGAAGGCGGAGGAAATGCGCAATATGATAGCGTGGAGCAAGCTGCAAAATTTAAAGCAAGCAGATTTGCCTTGTCTATAGAACAGACACTTCTTGTAATTCATATTAAAAATGGCCAGAAATTACATTGAAATATTTCTCAATTGCTGGTCAAAGTCAAATTTGACTCGCCAAAGGTAGCCAATGCAATCATTTCTGCATCGCCTAAATAAAGCATACCTCAAGGTTCACATGCCTTTTTTGCAGATAAAATTAAATCATCAATTTGTCTTCGTTTTGATAGACTAGGTCCTGCTAATAAATGACTCATGCCTTCGTGGTCATATTAGATAAGGCATCCAGATCACTATTTTTAGTTTTGTGTAGGATAGTAGAGACCAGTTAGTACATACGCCTTAAGAAGTCAGTCATCCGAATTAGCTTTCTTGAATTGTAATGTTGTTCTTTTAGTAGTCTTATCTATAACTGAGTTCCACAACAAGAAATTAGCTCATACTACATACTTTTTGAAAGAGCCTAGAGTTCATGACAGTCTATTTATATCGATGGGAGATAAGAAACATACCCTGGACATGTCAGTGTGATGACCACCAATGTTGTGTATTTTTTCGTAGGCTCATTTACAAGCTGAATGAAATTTTAAGACTCAACAAATACCTCAACGTCACTTTAGGTTGTTGTCTGACCGAAATGGCGAAGCCAAGTATAGTTGTGTACATTGTACATAATTCTTGATATAGACTCAGACAGCGCATGAAACTCATTACATGTTAAATGGCTGTTTAAATTAGGGCTTCTATTTATGAAACAGTAAAGAATGTTATGCTTAGGTCTTTTAACTTTTAGCCAGATGAAATTAAATTCCAGTTTTGAAAATTGCCTGAATTTATATTGAGTTTGAGAAGTTACTACGAAGATAGATAATGGGGAAAAATTCTGGCTTCAAGTTGATGTCAGGCAAACTGAATTTCCAAATATCAGAATCCGTATTTACCTGTGTTTCTATTAGTGCCAGAATTTCAGGTGTTTGGTCTGCTAAATTGTCGTACGTAGCAGAGAATATAATACACTGTATTCACGTACCGAAGCAAATTCGCAAACACAAAACGGGTAAACCGACTCTACAGAACCTACCCGTGAAGTGAAGGTCCAATGTTAATACCTATTGTCCGTTAATTTTCCATACGACAACATATGCTGAGACTGGTAAAGACAATCACACACCGTCCGCCTCTTTGCAGTACTAAACACACTGGACAGTTGAGCCCGTTTAGCACCGAACTGCGAGTCGTGTACGCTATTTTTCACGCGTCCAAACCGGTTTTTTTGCTAAATCGAGAGAGAAGCAGAAATGTGAGAATGTGTGTTCGCTGTGACTGCAGTAAATAACAAAGAAATGGATTTTTCCCGCGTCCAAACCGGTTTTTCTGCTAAATCGAGAGAGAGAAGCAGAAATGTGAGAATGTGTGTTCGCTGTGACTGCAGTAAATAACAAAGAAATGAATTTTTCACGCGTCCAAACCGGTTTTTCTGCTAAATCGAGAGAGAGACAGAAATCACAAAGGACAAACAAAAGAGAATTCTTGCTCATGCGCAATGTGTTCGCTTAGATTGTAGTAAATAACAAAAGACGTTTATATAATAACATAACTAGTGTTGTTATGGGCTACTTTCGAGGCTAGTTTATAGCGTACGAAACAGTCACTTTCGTCTATGGGCGTGTGAAAATATCTTAAACTAGCTGACCCGACAGACGTTGTCCTGTCCAACTTTCAATAAATTTTTTTTGTGATCGGTTTGTAAATTTGTGAAGAGCTATTTGAAATGTTAAATCAAAGTAAAACTGAGAAAATACGTCATCCAAATGATTTCTTTCTTTCATTAAATTTGAAAACACAATAAATCTCAATGTGTTTTATTTAAAACTCGATTTCGATTCCAATGTCATAGCTAACCGATCGAAACAAAGCATTTGTTTGTTTTGATTGTTTGCTTGAACATCACTATTTCGTTCAATTGCAATGCTTTATGATACACGACATTTTTGTGAGTGAAAGGCGCGGCGCGCAGCCGAAAATTTAATACAGTATCAAAATAAAATTTTGTGTTGCGATTTTTATTCAAATTATTGGTCACATTTTTTGTACAATTTTCAATTTTGGGAACTAAGTCATTTCTCAACCTTTTGGTGGTATTTTGGGGGTCTTTTGAGAGTTTTTCTTACGGTTTTTAAGAATTTTTGAGTGTCTTTTGGGTTTTTTTGGGTTTTAAGCGTCTTTTGATGGTCTTTTGAAGTTTTTCAGTAGTCTTTTGGAGGTATTTTGAGGTAGTCTTTGGAGAAGCCTTTTAGGGGTCTTATTGGGGTCTTTAATGATTTTTTGGGGAGTCTTTTATAATCTTTTGTCTCTTCTTCTTTTGTCTTTAAGTGGCCTTCTACGGATCTTTTGGTGTTCTTTTGGTGTCTTCTAGGGGTCTTTTGTGATTCTGTTTAGTGTCTTTCGGATGTCTTTTTATGATTCTTTTTGGGATTTTGGGAGTTTTTTGGAAGTTTTGCCCACAACTTCAAAAGCGCGTAAAAGGTTTGCGCACTTTTTTACTTTCTTTAACATAGTAAAAGAAAGTATTCCTGAACATTTTACCCATTTCCGTATCTCCCAAGTCATAAAAAGCTAAAAAAATCTCTGTCTGTATGGCTGTGTGTCTGTGTCCACTCTACAGTCCATTTGAATTGATAGCGATAAAAGTTCATATTTAAGGTTTTTACATAAATTTGGAGGAGCCAGTTGATTTTGACGGAAATCGGCAAATCGGACGTGGCAGTTTACTTTTAAAATTTTTCAAGTTATTGCAAATATCTTAAAAAGTATAGCACTTATCGGAAATCTGTTAATCTGAAATCTGAAGATTCCGGCCATTTCCGTAAAATAAAGTCATGTTGTGGCCACACCTCCATTTTTTATTTGTGTTGTTGTCTGAAGCTGATTGTTTTTCTACACTGGAGCAGGCGACATACAATTAACCACGCGAGAAGCATGGATTTTCAAGGTAAATGCCACAAACACTCAATGACTGCACTTGTGATTTGTTTATTGTAATTGCGAATGCAAACCGCACCAGAAACTGCAAGTGCTTAATGTCTAATGACATGTCGGTCGGAATCATTGCGTTGACAGATCGCAAAAGAAAGACCGTGGAATTGGATCAGCAGCCAACGACATTGGCGCACATAGCACCAAGTACTGGATTCTATTAGAAAAGAAATGAAATAACGACTTTCTCTCTCTCTTTTTAAATTCTCTATATTAACTTCGCGTGGCCGTGTGTTTGTCTGTTTGTTTATTTGCCTGTTTGTCTTTTTGTCTGTTTGTCTGTCCTGGAATCCTGCAATAAATTTTTAACCCACTTCCCAAAGCCCAAAAGATTTTATTGAAACATTAAACACATATATATTTTCGGTGACAACACTTTTTATTAATATTTGGCAGAGGTTGGGCCCCGGGGTTGGGGGGCTCCCGTACAGATTTATCTAAAAATTATACACTGTATCTTCGATGAACAACACCTTTTATAAAAGTTTGTGGTGATCGGGCCCCGGTGTCGGGGGTTCCAATACAAGCACTTGTTTCTTTTACACATGTGTATCTTTGATGACAACATATTTTGAAGGGGTTTGTAAGTGATAGGGCCCTGGGGCCGAGGGGTTCCCATACAAATATTTAAAAATTTACTTGATTTTCTTCCCTTCACTTCCCCGTGGCACGGATGTCGGTCGGCAGTCGGTCGGCAGTCGGTCGTCTGTTGTGGAATCTTGCGATCAATTTTTAACCCACTTCACAAAGCCCGATTTTATTGAAATTTTGCACACATGTATATACCCAATAAACAATACTTTTTCTAAAATTTGGCAGTGATCGAGCAACGGGTTCGGCCGCAAGGTCCTTATACATCTTTGATACAATTTGAATTACAACAATTTATTGCAAAGCGGAAACAATTCTATGCTCTTCAATAATTTCTGGTCTGATGTCAGCCTTATTAGAAAAATTTTAAAATAAAATTTCCGATAATTTTATTTTATTTACTATTAGCTGTTCCCGGGCGCTTTGCTACCCGCTCACTGACGCCACGCCCATTTACACCCACGTTTCCCGGCTGCCCCATCCCACTGACGCCACGCCCACTTACACCCGCGTTTCCCGGCTGCCCCATCCCGCTGACCCCCGCCCACTGACCTCCCGCCCATTGACGCCACGCCCACTTACTAACCAATAACTAACCAACTCACCAATCCAGTCGGGTCCAAATTTTGTCAAACATTTCTTTTTATTTAAATATTATATGGTGTAAGTTTGAGCCAAATCGTTCCATAAATAAGAATTTTCAGAAAAAACCGATACCAGCACCAACTAGCGGGGCTGAATTCACCCTTTAAACCTTTTCTGGACTTCCACAAATAATTTAAGACCAAAATTAGCCAAATCGGTTCAGCCGTTCTCGAGTTTTAGCCAGTCTAACGAACAGCAATTGATTTTTATATATATAGATTATCCAGTTTTCTTACCTTGGCATATGCAGCCAATGAGTAGAGAATGATTACGAAAATGTAGATCATTTTATGAAAGTTTATTTATTTCTTAGAAAATACGAAATACTTCAAACTGCAACAGTTGTAGTCAGCTGTAAATTTAAAACAACTGTATGCTTACCTCTCCCACTTAATACTGTTATACAACAAGCGTGGATACAAAAGGTATACTTAAGTAGAAATATGTATTTACAATTAAGTTAAGGATAGTGTACTTTACTGATACAACAAATTATCAATTGATCGAATTACTTAAAAAATCAAGTAAATGTAAAAAACTTCGTTTTTAGCGTACAAAATTTTATATCTACAGGGTTTTTCAATAAGAGCACTTCAACTTTTTTTTGAATAAAACACAAACTGTTCGACTTTTGAACTAACTTTTTTTTTTATTAACGAATTTGAACATATACATATGACACATTTAAGTATGAAACTCGATTTCTTTTGCATGACCACCGCGTGCACGTTTTACGAAGTCCAATCTTTGAACCCAATTTTCGACCACTCTTTCGCATAAAGCGGCCGAAATTCCAGCAATTTCACGTTCAATATTGGCTCTGAGCTCTTGCAACGTCGCCGGCTTATTGGCATAGACCAATGACTTCACATAACCCCAAAGAAAATAATCTAGAGGTGTCAAATCACACGAGCGCGGCGGCCACTGGACGGGCCCATTTCGCGAAATAACACGCTCATCGAACTTAGTCTTCAATAACGCGATTGTATCGTGTGCTGTGTGGCATGTGGCCCCGTCCTGCTGAAACCACATGTCGTCCAAGTCCATTCCATTCAATTGCGGCCAAAAAAAATCGTTTATCATATCGCGGTACCGATTTCCATTAACAGTAACGTGGCGATCGTTATCGTCGATGAAAAAATATGGCCCAATGACGCCGCCGGCATGTAATCCGCACCAAACAGTGACTTTTTTGGGATGCAACGGTGCGTCATGAATCACGTGTGGGTTGCTTTCTGTCCAGTAACGCATATTTTGCTTGTTGACAAATCCTTCTAGCCAAAAGTGAGCCTCATCGCTGAAGATGATTTTTCGGTGAAAATCTGCTCTTAAAGTAGCGGCAACAGAACGATTATTTTGATAAAAAATTTGCACGATTTGCAATCGCTGTTCACATGTGTAGCATTCCATGATAAAATGTATACTAATGAGGTTTCCAAATAACAAAAGAACAATAAAAAATATGGCGTCGTTCGCCGTCCCTATCGGAAAAAAGTTGAAGCGCACCTGTTCAAACACCCGATATATATCGAGAAAAGTATAAATTTTCGTTTTGAGTTGCTGAAAATGATATCTACTTTTAAACGCGCCAAACGCGGGATCTCCGATATAGGCCATTTTTTCATTTTCAGGTCGTATAAAAGTTGTTTATAAAGTACCTCAAAGAAGTCGACAAGAATCACTTTTTTTTTTTTTTTTTTTTTTTTATATAGAGACTTATTGCCAAGGGATGACTCCCTGAATGACTTACGTCACGGCAATAAGTTGGGCTAAGCCCTTTATTAAATTAAAAATAAAATAAAAATAAAAATAAAAAATAAAAATAAAAATAAAAAAAAAAAAAAAAAAAAAACGCTTAACACGCGCCACACAGGACTCGCGATATGTGTCACACTCGGAATTTCAGAAACCCCCATCGAGACTAAGGTGCTCAGCTCTCTAGGTCATGTGAAAGGTGGCAAAAAAGGACATCAAAGAAGTCGAAACAGGCAAACAGAGGTCAAATCAAGTTAAATAAAAGTTTTTAACAAGATACACACACAGTTTATTGAACTTTCCCTCTTTACCTTGGTGATTTCCAATGCACATACTCGAACTCGACCCACCCCTCGATCAACCCTTCCTCATCTTCAGTCAACCCCGTCGGTCGGTGGTAACAAGCACACTACACAAGTGATAAAAAAATTTACCTTAAAGGTTCCTGTGAGGAGTTAGAGATAAAAGGTAATTTATTGGAATCAGTTTGTATAGCAGATACCTAAACCCGTTTCTAATCTTAATATTCTTGAGTTATGCTGAGAACATCCTGACAGATTTTTTTTTTACTTTTTTTGGCTGCATTTTTCACACAGTCTCTTCTTACCAAAATAATTGCCAACTGTGATCGAATTGAAGGCATACATTAAAAATCTCGTTTCGGAGAATGCTTTTTTCTGGTCAAATGGAGACGATAAAAGATTATAGAGGCGAATATTCAAAAAACATAAACATATATTTTATTAAAAACTTACATTACATTTTTCACCTACTTCTACCGAGCCAGTTCCTGCAATTATTGTACGCATACTTGATTTCGAGGACAATAAAGTTATTAATAATTTCAGACGCGTGTCGCGTGTATAACGTGTATATGATGCGTGCGGCGTGCGTGGAACTATCTAAAGACTAAAAAGTATTAAATAATAAAAGAAACGTTTTTTTAAACACTTTTATTTAAAATGAACTAAAAAGTCCGTGATTAAGAAAAGTACAGAGAGCGAAGATCTCACCAGCCGAGGAAGTTTTACTTAATAGTCCACGGTATGACGCAATATACACCCCTTTGCGCATACTGTTAACACAAAGATGGTAATCTGATCACCGATCTCAAAGGCATCTTAGAACGATGGGAAGAGCACTTTCATGAGTTGCTAAATAACCAGCTAATTGAGGAACTGGAGGCTCAACCAATAACCGACGACCACGGTATGCTGCCGCCACCAAGCATAGACGAAGTAAGCATAGCTATAAATCGGCTCAAGGATAGTAAGGCCTTGGGATCAAATGGTATCCCTGTAGAACATATTAAATCAGTAGGTCTCGCACTACACCAAGAAATTCATGATGAACTAATAGTGCAAGTATGGGAGGAAGAGGTGATGTCAGAAGACTGGCGCCATACATAAGAAGGGAGACATCACAACGTGCAACAATTATCGTGGTATGACGATTTTCAGTACCGCGTATAAGACTTTCTCTTCAATCCTTCAAGACAGGATAGCCACTTACGCTGAAGTCATCAGTGGCCCATACCAGCATGGCTTCATCCCAGGCAAATAAACAACCGATTAGATTTTCATCCTAAGCAGGTGATGAAAAAATGTCTAAAGTTTCGTAACTTACTACACCATATTTTTATAGATTTTAAAGCCTTAAAGCATAGCCAGAGTAGAACTTTATGCCATCCCAAATAAACTGACACGATTATATAGGTTGACCATGACCAACGTTATAAGACAAGTAATATTGGGATCAGTATCAAACCCAATCAACATCTATAACGGGCTCCGACAAGTGGATGAACTGGCCTGCCTTCTGTGCCTGCGTATTCGAAGTGGAAGCTTCACGTTACTTTAAATTCTCACTAGACTATAAGTTAAAAAATAAGTTTAAATTTCAAAAAAAAAATATAATTTTAGACGTACTGCCTATTATTTATTACTAATTTAATAAATACAAGATAGAAGGTGTTAACTAAGAATAAAAACATTTTGATACTCTACATGCATTTATTAGTTGTAACTGAAATGGTCAGCAAAAGCATTGCACTCAATGCAAATGCTTACTTAGTTGTTTGTTCGCAAACGCAAGTAATTCCAGGTATTTTGTCTGCTAGGTGGATTGAACGGAAATTGGGTCGTGTGAACGATTTGCCAGTGCACTGTGGAAAGTTGATCTATTTCCTGTTAACTTATATTCCGTTAAAAAACCCCGTTAGATATTTTTATTTCCTTTTCTTTTCGTATTCGTACTTCGTTTGACTTTTTGGAGTAATCAGTGTTCAGCGTTCGTTCATACTTCATGGTTCATTTATATATATGATATATTGGTAAAATATAAAATTAAAATTTAATTTTTTGAAATTTTGGAAAAAGTTTTGTCCATCGGAGATACACATGTGTTTAAAATTTGAAGAAAATCGAGCTAATTTAAAAAAAATCCATGGGCACCATTTGGGCCTCAGAGCCCGTTCACTCCAAAAAATTTACAAAAACTTTATCCATCAGTAAAACATATGTGTATAAAATTTAATTTTTAAAACATTTACATGGGCACCCCTCGGGCCTCAGTGCTCAGGGTATGGGTACCCCTAATACATAGGAGATACATATTAAAAACAAATGTATCTCCTATTAGAGAATTTACATGAAAAACTTTAATTTACATGTCCACCCCTCGGAATTAAGAACCGATCACTTCAAAATTTACAAAAAGTTTTGTCCATCGGAGGTACACATGCCTTTAAAATTTGAATAAAATCGGACTAATTTTTAAAAAATTACATGGGCACCGCTCGGGCCCAAGAGCCCGATTACTTCAAAAAATGCCCAAAAAAAATTTTCCATCGGAGGTACACATGTGTATAAAATTTGCAGAAAATCGGGTTAATTTTTTTTTAAATTATTATGGGGCCCCACGACCCCAGGGCCCGGGGTCTCCAAAGTTTTTACGAAATGTGTTGTCCATCGGAGATAAACATGTGTTTACAATTTAAAGAAAATCCGGTTAGTTTTTAAAAATTTTATATGGGCACCCCCTAATAGAAAGTGTTGTCTCCGGAAACACACATGTGTGAAAAATTTCAATAAAATCGGGCTTTGGGAAGTGGGAAGAAAAGCGAAGTAAATATAGAGAATTTAAAAAGAAGACGGCGCGCGTGTGCCTGTGCGTGTACCAACATATTTTGCGAAAAATTATGACAACAACAAAAACCGTGGTGTTTGTCTGCCAGCAAACCAGTTCACGTGGTCGTTCGGTAAACGCGTTTAAAGTGCAGTGTGTGGTGTCCGTGCATTCCGTCCCCAATAGCCAAGCTAAAGAATACAGTGTATTATAACTGTTCTATGCTTGCATGCGGCAGTGTGATTATCTAATTCTTTAGCAACAGTATAACGGATTGTGAGTGTTTGTTTCTTCTAGTGATTTGACTCATTTTGTCGTGAAGGTATAACACTGGCGACAATTTGTGTCAATTATCAATTGCGAGACATCCACTTCTAAATTTGGTTAAAAAAAGCGTTAAGTAGTGTTTTGTGTGTTTTTCTATGTAGTTATGTATAGTTTTAGAGTGGATCTTAGCAACATACGTGGGCTGAGATCGAATTTTTTCGATGTGTACGCCCATGTTAATGCCCACAGTCCAGCAATTCTGGCTCTAAGTGAAATTCAGGTATTTGTTAATTCCGATAGCTCGGATTTAAATCTGCCTGGTTATAACTTGGTGCCATTATTTTTCTCTCGACGCGGACTCGCAAGCTGATGTTGCGTTTCAGCTTTTGCCTCAATTCAGTCCATGTTCCAATCCGGAATTTAATTTCTTTTGGCTCAAAGTAAAGGTACAAGAGCGCAACATCCACTACTGTTTCCTTTACAGGAGCCCAAATTTAGACAGTGTTTCAACTCAGAGCGATTTGATGCAATTTTACGAATTGTCACAAAAAACTGAAATCGTTATTGCGGGCGACTTTAATGTACACAACTCCGGGTGGCTTCGCCATTCTGGCCAGACAACACCCAAAGGAAGGTGTGTTGAGATATTCGCTGAATTTAATCACCTTACTCAGCTTGTAAATGAGCCTTCAAGAATACCCGACATTGCAAGCCATTTCGCAAACACCCTTGACTTGTTTCTTACCACTCGTCCTGATAATTACTCCGTCAATGAATTATCGCCCCTAGGCTCGTCAGACCATTGTGTTGTATCAGCTAATTTCTTGCTAATAAACTACGCATTTAGAGAGAAAAACTTCCAAAAAAACAGTATGGCAATACGAGAAAGCCAATTGGGACGGCCTTAACAACTTCTTTGGGAGTATTTACTGGTCGCTATTGTTTCGGGATAGCAACGTGGATGCCGCCGCTGATGCACAAACATCATCTTTATTGGCATGAGAGACTTTATCCCTTACAGGAATAAGTCTGTCAAACTAAAGGAGAATGGATGTTATGACTCGACCTGTAAAGAGGCTCCTAGGACTAGAGAGGTATGCTTTCGGTTTTAGAAAGCAAACCATACTAAGGAAAATTGAACAAACCTTAAACGAGCCAGAAATGATTGCAATGCCCATCTACGCCGAGTAAAATTCTCCTAAGACCAAAAATTGAGCTGTCTCCTGTCGTCTAAGCGAATCCTTAATCGTATGCCATTATCCATCAATGGCACTTGCATCGAGGAAACTGAAAATCTTGCAATTCTCGGTATTTGCGTTAACTACAAGCTTCGTTGGAATTACCACATATTTAAGGTCGCCAAAAATGTTGCGAAATATTTAGGCTTTCTAATCCGGTGCAAGAAATATTTCACTCTATCTGATCAGGCTACTATCTACAAGGCTTTTATTCGCCCTAAACTTGAGTGCAATATTGTCATATCTGGTCTGGTGCGCCTAAAACTACCTTGCACCAACTAAATAAAATACAAAACCGTGTGATAAAACTTATCGGTGACCAAAACATTGCGAAATCAATAGATTCGCTTGAATGCCAGGCTCTGTCTTTCCACATTATGATCCGCAGGCATTCAAGGCACAAGCTCATAGACATCTCCTATTTTCTCCGCCTTTTCCTTGACGCCCACGCAGCATATAGTCGAGCATTATAAAGGTGCGAATCCCTTTAAGCATTCGCGATTGAAAAAAAAAAATCCAAAATCCGTCGGTATTTGAACGTGAACGTTCAGGTTATGCTTAACTTTTGGAATTTGGGCCTTGCCTAGTACAAGGATCATTGCCTGCAGAAAGCTACATCAAACCGATTAAGGAGAGGCTGGAAATATATGGTCTGAATTTGCATGAAGTCATTGTATGGATCACAACAGATGGTTCCCCTGCGATGCAATAATTTGGAAAACTACTTTCTTGTGAGCAAAAACTTTGCTGCGTACATGCGGTACATTTCTCAGTTTTGGATGTGCTCTACAAGAAACTAAAATCTCCACTAAAGGAAAACGTTTTCGAAGACGATAGACTCAAGATGAAGACGACGATGGACTTCAAGTTGTCAGCATGAGGATGTGCCAGAATTAGTGAACGAACTGCACCCATTGATAAAACAGGGGAAATCTATTGTTAAATCATTTCGGCATTCTCCCAATGCCGAATATTTTATGCTAAAACGTTTTTACGAATTTAAAAACTGCATACTCTAATCCTTAATTGATCTAAATTTAAACTGGTGCTTTGAAGAAGAGGAATTAAACAATATTCATAATTTGTTGTGACGATAAAATTGGTCGTAGACACGCTATGTCGTCTTTTAGCTGATACAATCATTCACGATAAATAATTTGAGTACCAGTGAGTTTGCCATCGAACTAAAAGAATCACATCACGTAGAATTAACGAGCGACGAATGAATACATTAGTTTGTTACAATACTGTTACGTAAATGGATTTGGTACAATTTACAGCGCCATCTGTACCTCAGTATAAGTAAAATTGTTTATAAAAATTTGTGGAACTTATTATATGTACTATTTCATTATTCATTACGTAGTTGTACGTAGTTACCTGTGGTAGTTGTATATGTTCTTATATGTGGTGTTGTTCCAATAATAGTTGGACCATACATGTATTATGTACTTATACTTGTTGTTTATTTCATGTGACCTATATCTTCTTGTTATTTGGTGAGTTATATGAAAAAATTTACCAGTATGTTCTTGTCCTTGCTAGATAGTTCAAATGGAACAGAATTGGGTATAAATAGCCCGAACTGCGTGGCAGTGAGTTTAGTTTTTGAAAGTTATCAACTGGATCTGTACTGAAGACTGGATCTGTACTGAACTCTTGCTCTTCGAAATAAAAACTGTAATTTGTGAACACAAGTTCGTTTGTGTTGTGTTTTTATATGCAAAATCCATTACAAACCTTTAGTAAGCCTAAATTTCGTAACAATACTTACCCAAGCAAAAACTAGATTATGCTAGTTTGAACTTAGATTTTTTATTAAAGTTTAGATGTTTGAACAAACTAGCGATTGTTTCCATGATTATTAATATGTCAAAGTTAAATGACGATGACAGCATCACTTTGCCTGAATTAGAGTCCTTGACGAAGAAAATTCGCATTTGACCATGGAAGAAAAACTCGCAAATACCATCACAACGGAAACCAATTCCAAAATCATTCCTAACAAAAAACGAAGAAATCATTATGTCACAAAAATAATCAAATAAAAAAAAAACAACCCATAAAAAAACAACCCATAAAAATTAAAATTTTTCATGTAAATTCTCTAATCGCTGATACATGTGTGCAAGTATTCAAACTTGAACACCTCGAAAACTCTGTCACTTTGAAAGCTAACTTATGGGTATGGTTCGGATACGGTTTGTGCGATTGGAAAGAGACATTAGTAAACATAATAGTTACATACATATTACTTAAAGATAAAATGTAATGCTCATAATCGATTCGACTTTTATATTACTACGCACATTCATGGTAACTTTGTGAAATGGCACTAATAATGATTGTGTATATATTGATGCTTGAGAAATGATGTGAAACCGAAATTTTCTGTTTTCGTTCATTATTAGAAATAATGACATTATTAATAACCGTGTAAGTGCCGAGTTAAAAATATGGCGACGCAAACTTGTAGTGCCATGAACAGGCAGAATAGATTTTGCAATCAAAATCCACCAAACCAAGCAGCGCAGCCGACTGCGCAGCACACACCACAAACAGTCGTTGAAGTGCGACGGTATTTAAAAATATGTTTAAGGGCCTTGCGGCCGAACCTGGGGCCCGATCACTACCAAATTTTAGAAAAAGTATTGTTTATTGTTTATACACATGTGTGTAAAATTTGAAAAAAATCGGGTAATTTTTATTCTAAATTTGTATGGGAGCCCCACAAACCCGGGGCCCGATTACTTCCAAATTTCAAAAGAAAGTATTGTCACCGGAAATACACATGTGTAATTTCAGGAAAATCGGGCTTTAGGAAGTGCGTTAAAAATTGATAATTAAAAAAAAAAATTTGCATGGGAGCCCCCCGACCCCGGAGGCCGATCGCTTCAAAAATTTTACAACAAGTTTTGTCCATCGGAAATACACATGCGTATAAGATTTTAAGAAAATCGGGAACTTTTTTCATAAAATTTGTATGGGTGCCCCTCCGACCCAGGGGCCCGATCTCTCCAAAAAATTTACAAATAGTGTTTTCCATCGGAGATACACATTTGTAAAAAATTTGATGAAAATCGGGTAAATTTTGTAAAATATTTGTATGGGAGCCCCCGACCCCGAGGCCCGAAGGTCCCAAATTTTAATAGAAAGCGTTGTCATCGAAGATATGTATGTGTGCAAAGTTTCAATGAAGTCGGACTTTGGGAAGTGGGCTAAAAATGGATCGCAAGATTCTACGACAAACAAACAAACAAACACACGTGCAAGCGAAGTTAATGTAGAGAATTTAAAAATACCTGCCTTACGCCTGCAGTTAAATTAGAAGTTATAAGGAGAAGTGTCATGTATATGGCCTACTACCTTTATAAAAAAAACCACTTCACTCAAAACTTAAGGTAAATACTCTATTATTACTTAAACACTTGAAGTTATGGCTGATTATGATAATGTTGAACATCTGTTGAAATTTAAACGAACTCGGATTGTTGACTTTTCGCTTTTGTATTTTCTTTTTCTTATTTGATCTGCTGTCTTGTCATATTAAATACTATGGTATGTTTATATTGTTTTGTTATAGATACACTTATGTATGATCCATTGAAAAATTCAATATTAACTCAATACTTAAAGTAAACATTTATATTATATTTTGTATTACAATTTTTTATCTTTTCTTTTCCTTGTATAATCTGGGACCCTATTGTAATGTCAAAAAAAAAGTTATTTAAAAATGCATTCGGTACTTTAAGCTTGTCTCATTTAGAATCACCTAGATTATTTTATTTATATCTGCATAGAAGTAAAATGTAAAGTCTGTTAAATTGTATTATTAATAAAATAATTGAAAAAAAAATTGCAGCAGCCGATAACAACATGGAACAAGAAATACCCGCATTGCTGTTTAAAGCCAATAAAGCCTACTTTAGTCTGTCAAGACTCTTCAAAGCCAGAAACTTAACCAAAACATTCAAGCTGCTGGTGTATAAGGCAATGCTCATACCATTATGTACTTAGATATGGTGCCTTAGCATAAAACATTCTGATCTCTTAGCCACGTACGGAGAACCCTCGTAAAAGCAATGCCCTCTTTTAAGATGATGTTCAGTTTGTATTCAGTTAATATTTGAATCAATATTTATTTAAGCACAACAAAATGTTCGGATATATTGAAAAATTTCAAAACACTTGAAATCTTTTGTTTAATTGTTGTTGTTGTGGGTAATAACAGAAATGATGTTGTTAACATAAGAGTCTCCACACTTACGAGTTTTATTCAAAGGTAAATTATTCTAGAAAAGTTCATTATAAAACATGCAATTTCTGGAGAAAACAATCAATTTTGTTGCAGTCTTGTTGCCGTCAAAATTAATTAATTCCTAATAAATGAAATCTTTCATTATGAAAAACATCGTGGTAATTATTCTTTGCTTATCTACCTGGGTTGCTTATGTCAAGGTGAGATAACCGAATAAAAGTAAATAGCAGACATATGTAACTATGTTTAACGAATAAATAGGCTGACACCAGACAGCAAGTTATTGAAAATTTTCGAAGGGCAGGAATTCAGTGCAAGAATGAAACAAATGCCAGCGATGGTCATTATTTTATAGAAATGGCTTCATCGAATATTTTAAGGAATTGAATTAGTGTTATCTTTCTTACAGATGATATGGCCGATTTGAAAAATCGCCACCCACCCCGTAGTGCTAAGGGAAAGTGCTTCCACGCGTGTATAAAGAAAAAATTGGGCCATGTAAGTTAAGTTCGTTACCATGATGATTCAATATTTTAATATTGTGTATTTGTTTCGTTCCATTTTCGTTGTACATTATTTTCTAAGATGGATAGCAATGGAAAACTTAACAAAAGAGTAACTTTGAAAATTGCCATTGAGTTAGCCGAGGGTAATAGAGAGATTATAAAAAAGAGTGAGGATGGTATTGACGTCTGCATGAATTTGCAAGTTCCAAATAATCAGTGAGTATATCTAGTGTCCGTTGATGATAAGAAATCTTATAAATATACTAAAACTTTTAAACATTGAAGTTGTGATGCTGCAGAACTTTATGGCACATGTTTAAGGCGAGAAGCAGCTCTAAGAGGAGTCGAATTGCCATTCTAATTAATGGATAACACAATGCATTCAATAATAAGATAAATAAAAGTGTTGCAAAGTTTGAGTAAATCAATAATTAACGTTTTCTTTTTTAAATGGAGGGGGAGTTCGAAAATTTAAGTTTTGCGACTTCTTTACTCCTGTCTAATTAGACCTTACGTTTTTTATTTCACAAGAGCTTTCCATTGAGGTGCCCTATTTTCTAACAGGGTTTTTTTGACGTTTCGACTCGTCTATACTGGATATTTATGCGGTTGTCTAAATTTTCGGTCGTCGTACTCGTCCAGATAACCGAACAATATTTTCACGTCCATTGGAAAAATTTGAGTCGATATATGTACTTTATAATAATGTTCCTGGGCCAACAAGACAAAGAAACGCAAGAAGTGCCAAAGATGTTGGGGCTACAGTCGCGAGTGTGAGGCTCAACATTTTTCGACTTTAATTAATCTCAGGAATTGGTAATATCTGTTTGTGGCAAACTTAGACCTACATCCCCATAGGATCGCTTTGTTCCAAGAGCTAGAGCGGGACGTAACTTCAGTGGTTGGGCACTGTTCGCTAACCACCATGACGATTATTACAAATTAGTCGCACTGATCCAGCCCATTTTTGGCTATAAATTTTCATTAAAAAGCAAAGTTGTCATATTTAAGCAAGTAAGGAATCCGAAACCATTCACGAAATTTAATTTTATGCTAGGTGGCTCATTGAATAACACTCATACTTAACATATATACACATATACTTCTTCAATGATTCTGGCAAGGCAGTCACAGTCAATGAAAATCGATACCGGATTATGATGACCGATTTCTTTTTGGCATAAATGGAAGAGGTTTATTTGGGGCACATCTGGTTTCAACAAGACGGCTCCACATTTTTAAATTTTGAATATAAATTTATATCTCATTCACAAAATTATACACCTCAGCCTTTAAAAAGAAATAGGGCGCTCTTAATGAAAACCACATCAGTATAGATACCTAGGAGAATTGAAATAAAGGAACGGAAAAAAGTAGGTAGCTCGACGTAACATTTGGAATTCATGGCTTAAGCTCAAGAGCTGAGTAAAGAAACTGCACATTTTAATAGGACACTTGTAAAAGGCAGTGCTACTCCCCAGCCCCGCGGCCCGAGGGGCCTCAAATTTTAATAGAAAGTGTTGTCTTGGGAGATATACATGTGTGCAAAATTTCAACAAAATCGGGCTGTAGGAAGTGGGTTAAAAATTGATCACAAGATTTGGCCAGCCAGCCAGCCAGCCAGCCACGGGCAAGTGAAGTTAATATAGAGAATTTAAAAAGAAAAAAAAACCATTAAAATTAAAATTTTTCGTGTAAATTCTCTAATTGATACACAAAGTGCATGATCACTCCAAAATGTTTACAAATAGTGTTTCCATCGGAGATACACATGTCTACAAAATTTAAAGAAAATCGGGCTAATTTTTTATAAATTTATGTGGAAGCCCCTCGGCCTTGGGGCCACTTCAACATTTTTACAAAAAGCATTGTCCATAGGATTAAACATGTGTATATAAAATTTGAAGAAAATCGGGTTAATTTTTAAAAATTGTAATTTTCCGTCACCGTGGCCCGATCAAGCCAAAATGTCTACACAAAGTGTTGTCCGTCGGAGATACACTTGCATATACAATTTTAAGATAATCGGCAACTTTTTTTACAAAATTTGTATTGGTGCCCCCCGACCCCGGGGCCCGATCACTACCAAATATTTACAAAAAGTGGTGTCCATCGGAGATGTGTATAAAATTTGAAGAAAATCGGGTACTTTTTGTAAAATATTTGTATGAGAGCGCATCGACCGCGCGGCCCGAGGGGCCCCAAATTTTAATAGAAAGTGTTGTCATGGGAGATACACATGTGAGATACACATGTTTCAATAAAATCGGGCTTAAGGAAGTGGGTTAAAAATTGATCACAAAATTTGGTGTGCCAGCCAGCCAGCCAGCCGCCACGTGCAAGTGAAGTTAATATAGTGAATTTAAAAAGAAATAAAAGTAATGTATGTCAGCTCTGACGCGCGATTGGAGTTAACGAACTTTCGACTGTGGAATATATTCAATATAAATCTCATCAAATATATATAAGATTACTAAGACTTATTTTTTTTTTTTAAATTTAAAGCACTCCACAACAACAAAAGTGAAAAAATTTCTACAGCAGAAGTGCAGAAATTTTACAAATATTTTTACAAAAATAATTACATTATTTACAAAAATAAGTGAACCATTTTTATAAACATTTTTACAAAAATAATTACATTATTTACAAAAATAAGCGAACCATTTTTATAAACATTTTTACAAAAATAATTACATCATTTACAAAAATAAGTGAACCATTTTTATAAACATTTTTACAAAAATAATTACATTATTTACAAAAATAAGTGAACCATTTTTATAAACATTTTTACAAAAATAATTACATCATTTACAAAAATAAGTGAACCATTTTTACAAACACTTTTTTACAAAAATAATCGCATTATTCCCAAAAATAAGTGTAAAATTTTACGAACATTTTCTACAAAATAAAGAACATTAACAAAATAAACTATTGGTCAAATCAACATAAAGAAGACGAATCAAAGACGATTATCCGCAGCATTATTAGAAAACAAATCAAAGACGCTTCTCCGCAGCATCATTAGAAGACAAATAAAAGACGATTATTCACAATATCACTAGAAGACAAATTAAAGACGATTCAACATAATAAATTAACAAAGAACATCAATCAATATTTATTATCAAACTAGCTGTTCCCGGGCGCTTTGCTACCCGCCCACTGACGCCACGCCCACTTACACCCGCGTTTCCCAGCTGCGCCATCCCACTGACCCCCGCCCACTGACCTCCCGCCCACTGACCACCCACCCATTGACCTCATACACACTGACCCACCGCCCACTGAACTCACACCCACCGACCTCACACCCACTGACCTCCCGCCCACTGACCTCCCAACCACTGACCTCCCGCTCACTGACCACCCACCCATTGACCTCATACACACTGCCCACCTACTGAACTCACACCCACTGACGCCACGCCCACTTACACCCGCGTTTCCCACTGACCCCCGCCCACTGACCTCCCGCCCACTTACACCCGCGTTTCCCGGCTGGCCCATCCCGCTGACCCCCGCCCACTGACCTCCTTCCCACTGATGCCACGCCCACTTACACCCCAATAACTAACCAACTCATCAATCCAGAAAACTATAGAATCGACACTTATACAGGCAACAAATGTACACTTGTTCGAGTATTCTATGAAGATTATATACAGGGAAAACTACATTTTCCACCCCAGCGCCACCTATCGGGTCCAAATTTTCTCAACGACTTTCTTTTTATTTAAATATTATATGGTTTGAATTTGAGCCAAATCGTTCCATAATTAAGAATTTTCGGAAAAAAACGACACCAGCGCCACCTATCGGGTCCAAATTTTGTCAACGACTTTCTTTTTATTTAAATATTATATGGTTTGAATTTGAGCCAAAACGTTCCATAAATAAGAATTTTCGGAAAAAAACGACACCAGCGCCACCTATCGGGTCCAAATTTTGTCAACGACTTTCTTTTTATTTAAATATTATATGGTTTGAATTTGAGCCAAAACGTTCCATAAATAAGAATTTTCGGAAAAAAACGATACCAGCGCCACCTAGCGGGGCTTTTAAACCTTTTAAACCTTCCCGTAGCAATTACAGACAAACTCGCAGAAGGAAGTATCCAATTTGGTCCAGCCGTTCTCGAGTTTTAGTCAGTCTAACGCACAGCAATTGATTTTTATATTTATATATAGATTGCTGATCTGAAAATTAAATCATGGTGAAATCATAGACATTTTTACTATTAAAAAATATATACACAATTTAAACAATTTTTAACAAATAAATTCTACAATTTTTATTATATATATAAAATATAAGGTTACTTTATTTTTTTTATTATTACAAACAAATATTTAATAAAATCAAAATGGAAAATCAAGTAAATAATTTAATGCAAGAAAATTTAATGCAAGAAAATAATATTATCTTAGAAAATAAAATAATCCTAAATCCTATTAAATACCTAAACGCCCTTCCTTACTTTGACGGAAATTCGGACAACTTATTAACATTCACTAATTTAGTAGACAGAATAAATCCCCTATTAATAACTTACGATGACCTTTCTCAATATTTATTTTCGGACATAATAAGAAGCAAACTTATCAGAAAAGCTAGAGAAGTAATAGAAATTAATACCCAAGCCATTGCTTGGAATGATATCAAAATCGTTTTACAAAATAACTTTGCCGAAAGACGTAGTGTAGAACAACTTTTCGACGAATTGAGAGGTGTTACTTTCAAAATCAATGTTTTAAGTTTTTTTAAACAAAATAAAAGATAAACTACGAAAATTAAATAACAAAACTTTATTAGTAACTGGCCCTGGTAAAATAGCGAACGAATGTTCATTAAATAGCATACGTACTGCACTTGATATATTTAAAAATAAAATACCTGAACCAATGAAAACAATTCTAATTTGTAGAAATCCTGAGAATTTAGAATCAGCAATTGATATACTTAGTCAAACAGGCTACGCAGATCAATCAAACCCAGAACCATTCTATAATCACAATAATAATAGAAAAGTACGTTATTATAATAGTTACAATAAAAACAATAATTTTTCTCCAAATAAACCAGAATATGGAAATAAATACCAACAAAACCCAAACAGGAACGAACATCTTAACAATTATAGATACAGACAGACAGAACCAAACCAGAATAAAAAAGAACAATTTAATAAAAATGACCAAAGACAAAATAGAGAAAAACAATATAATAATTATAGATCCGACCAATATCAAAATAGGAACAGGCAGTTCAACAATTATAGAAATGATAGCTATAATAATTATAGATCCGATCAATATCAGAATAAGAACAGACAGTTCAATAATTATAGAAATAATAGTTATAATAATTAAAGACAACCAAATTATAATCAATTCACAAGTGACATTCCAAATAATTTGCCTGATATCCAACAAAATCAAACTGTCGAACCTATGGACATAAATAAATACGAAACAAGTGAAAATTTTCACTCGCGAGCCTCGGAGGAGACTTACCATTTGTAAAAATAAAGTCAAATAAAAATCCATTAAAATTCATTATTGACACTGGAGCGACAAATTCTATAATAAACCCAGGTCTTTGTAACCCTAAATGGAAAGTACCAATTAATAAAACGTTACAACATAATATAAATGTAACTGAAGGAGTATCAGTTCCCCTTTTTAAAGAATTTGGTAATTCAAAGCAAAAAATTGACTTTTTGGTCTGCGCGTTCCATGACAAATACGACGGTATTATTGGAAACGACATACTAAAACGATTTAACGCTAAAATAGATTATAAACATAATCTATTAGAAATCAATGGACAAACTATACAAATGTTGTTTGAAAGATCAAACAAACATACTGTACAATTATTGGTGAATCAACAAGAAGGATTAGTTTACCTCAAGAAGCAGAAGTTCTTGAAAAACGAACTAATTTTTGATGAAGAAATTTACAATGTTGAAAATCATAAGATTGAAGTTCAAACGAATGTAAAATGCCAAGGTCCATTTGAAATAAATCCAAATGAAATTGAAGAAGTTAATATAAAAAATTTCTCTATAATAGAAGAATATAATAATAAATCATTAACGGAACAAATACAAACTCAACATCACAACGCAGAAGAGAAACAAAAATTATTGAAAATAATAAACCAATATTCAAACATTTTTTATCAAGAAAATTCAAATCTCTCTTTTACAAATGCAATTAAACATGAAATACGTACCACTGATAATGTACCAATAAACGCGAAGTCATACAGATATCCTTACATACATAAAGATGAAGTCAAAACCCAGATTCAAGAACTCCTCGAAAATAATATTATAAGGCCGAGCCATTCGCCTTATTCAGCCCCTGTGTGTATTGTACCGAAAAAGGTCGACGCCAGTGGAAAACAAAAGTGGAGGCTTGTCATAGACTATCGTAAACTAAATGAAGTTACAATAGACGACAAGTACCCTCTACCAAATATTGATGATATACTAGATAAACTGGGCAGATGCCAGTATTTCACAACCCTTGATTTAGCTAAGGGATTTCATCAAATAGAAATTGAGGAAAAAGATATTCATAAAACAGCCTTTAGCGTAGAAGGAGGACATTATGAATTCTTAAGAATGCCATTTGGACTGAAGACAGCCCCAGCGACATTTCAAAGACTTATGAACAATATCTTAAAGGATTATATCAATAAGATTTGTTTTGTCTATCTGGACGACATTATCATCTTCTCTACTTCAATACAAGAGCATATACATTCAATTAATTTAATATTTAATTGCTTAAGGAAAGCAAATCTAAAAATTCAATTAGATGAATCAGAATTTCTAAAGAAAGAAACAGAATTTCTTGGACACATTGTGACAGAAAATGGAATAAAACCAAATCCAAAAAAATAGAATGCGTAAATAAATTTCCAATACCCAAAACTACGAAACAAATTAAACAATTTTTAGGACTAACGGGTTATTACAGAAAATTCATTAATAGCAAAGCCAATGACATTATTCTTAAAAAAGAATGCTAAAATAGACATTTCAAATATAAAATATCAAGAAAGTTTTAACACACTTAAGAAATTATTAATAAATGATCCAATATTAAGTTATCCCGATTTCAATAAAAATTTTACCCTTACAACAGATGCTAGTAATTATGCTTTAGGAGCAATACTTTCTCAAAATAATCATCCGATATGTTACGCTAGCAGAACATTAAATGAACATGAAATAAATTACAGCACTATTGAAAAAGAACTATTAGCAATCGTCTGGTCAACAAAATATTTTAGACCATATCTTTTTGGACGTAAATTTACAATCGAAACCGATCATAAACCTTTAACTTGGCTTTTCTCAATCAAAGAACCAAATTCAAAACTAGTAAGATGGAGACTAAAACTATCCGAATTTGATTATGAAATCACATATAAAAAAGGAACCAAAAACAAAAATGCAGATGCACTCTCCCGAATAGAAATAAATCTTACAGAAAGAAATGAAAAAAATGAATCAAACATATTTCCACTTAGTAAATCCCCTTTAAATATATTTAAAACACAAATAGCAATCTTTACAATTACTTCCGGTTCATTAAGAATTAAACAAATAAAAATTTTTAATAAAAATAGAAAAGTTATTTATATCAAATCACTGGATGAAGAAACAGCATTAATACTCTTAAAATCGCATTTTAACCCAAAATCCTTAAACTGTCTTTATGCAGATAACGAAGAATTTATAAAAACATTAGAAGAGGTTTATCAAAAATATTTTGCAGACCAGGGACAATTAAAAATTATAAAAAATAAAAAAATTCCTAAAAGATATAACAGATGAAGAAGAATTATTTGAAATCATTAAAAATGAACATCTCAGAAATAACCACAGAGGAATCATAGAAGTATACAAAGAACTATTCTTAAAATTTTATCATCCAAAGTTCAATATTAGAATAACCCAATTTATCAATAATTGCGAAATATGTAATTTAGAAAAATATGATCGTAATCCAATTAAAAATAAATATCAACTAACGGAAACCCCTTCAGCACCAAACGAAATTATTCATGCAGACGTTTTCTATTCACTTGAAAAACAACTCTTTGTCACGTTCATAGTTAAATTCAGCAAATTCGCTCAAGCAATAAAAATTACAGCAAGAACATGGACAGAATTTAAAAGAAGCATTCTAACGTTAATCGCTGCTATTGGACCAATGAATAAATTAATTGTAGACAACGAGCTAGGATTTAAAGCCCTTCCACTTAAAGAATTTTTACAAAACGAAAACATAGAAATTCATTATACCTCAAATTATAACCACACATCCAATTCAGATGTAGAAAGACTACATAACACAATCAATGAACACATTAGATTATTAAGGCATGATCCAAACACAAATAATAATACTGTTGAGGAAAAGATATTAAAAATTATAAATTATTATAACAATACCATACATTCAACTACAGATAAAAAACCAATCGATTTTAAAAATGGAACAATACATTATAACGAATATGATTCTATTAAAGATAAAATAATCAAGAAAAAACAAACTTCCATAAATAAATTAAATAAAGAAAGAGAAGATTTAGAAATACAACCAGGAACTACTTTCATTAAAGAAACACGCGGTGGAAAAAAGCACACGAAATTCAGAAAACTTGATGCAGAAAAAATAGACGAAAATCATATAATCGATAAACGAAATAATTTAAAATATTATAAATCACACATTAAACGGAAAAAGAAATATCAAAACTACAATTCACCAACAATTAAAACAAAAGGAAAAACACATAAAAGTAACTCATAAACTAGTAAAATCTTAAAACAGAAGAGGAAAATTTAAAAAAATAACATAACATAATATAAACTACGAGTAACTCCAATAAAACAAGAATTTAAAATTAAATCTTTTACAGATGAATTTCCAAATCATCATTTTATCAACTATACTATGCTGTTATCCAAATACTAAAGCACAATTTCTTGAGATACACGATTTAAACAATAATAACGGATACATGACAATTAAAAAGGAAGATATAAACATTATTCAAAATTTTAATAAAATTCTACATATAATAAACATAACAGAAATAGAAAATACTATGGATCATTTAAACGAAAATATTAATCTTATACAAACCAAAATAGGTACAACTAACCCAATGTTTAATACACTAATACATAACTTCAGACAGTTAAAACGAAAAATATCTAATCTTAAACCACATCCAAAAGTAAAACGAGCACTAATAAACATATTAGGTACAGGACTTAAATATATAGCAGGCAGGCACAATGGATTCTCAAGACGAAATTGAAATAAAATCTCAACTAAAAGCTCTTAAATCAAAAAACAAAGAATTAATTTCAGAAAATAATAAACAAGTTTCATTCAATTTTAAGATATCTCAACAGATAGGAAATATAACTAATCATATTCAAAACCAACAAAAGAATATTACACGATTTTTAAACGACTTTTATAAACTAAATAAAAAGGACATTACTAAGATAGATAAAGAAATAAATTACATAGAACATATTTATCAAATTAATTATGACATCAATCTTTTCCGACATCACATAGACGACATAGAACAAATTATTCTAACAAGCAAACTTGGTATACTTACAAGAAATATTTTAACAGAAAAGGAACTAAAACTAGCTAAAAATATCCAAGGACTTAAAGACACAAAAATAGCCGTAATATTCGAATATGAACTTATTATAATAATCCTCTTAATACCTGAATATTCTAACTCCTCATATTCCACTATTATCATTGAACCAATGCCAAACAAAAACAATTAAGCCATATCATTAAACGAAAGCACCTTTATAATAGATCAAAATAATAATATATATGATAAAAATGTAAAAGATAAGTTAGAGAAAAACTTAAATAAAATAAGAAACAACTGTACTACAAATATTATTAAATTTGAAAAAGCCTATTGCAAAATGAGAAATTTTACAGAGGAAGAAATTAAAGAAATAATTCCAGGAATTGTAGTAACGAAAAACATTTCTAAAACAAATATCAAACATAACTGTAATCAATTAAAAATAGATATATATGGAAGCAAAATAATTAAATTCGAAAACTGTAATATTGAAATCAAAAATAAAACATATATAAATTCATATTTTAAAATAAAAGATGATATCATTCTTCCATACTTTATATCAGAAGTAATAGAAAACAAAAGTATCGAAATAATCAACTTAGAAGATTTTCATATCGAAAAAATAGAAAACAATAGAAAACATATTGAAGAAATTACTATAAAAACTAAAGAACAAACCTATTTTCATACATCTTATATATCCATAATTTTCTTACTAATAATTATAATATCAATTTATAAATTTTTAAAATATAAGAAAATATCAATATGTAAAGCTACTACTTCGTCGGAGCCTCAGGCTAGCGGTGGGGGTGTTAACATAGAGAATATCCCACTACAGGCACCCGTTATAATATAGAAATACTGAATAACAATATAAGATATTCACAGTATGCAATCACATAATCACATAGAATAAGAATAATGTAAATGCGATCCAACTTCATATCTTGTTTACCATCTTCAATTCAAGGCCAATCAAT
The DNA here is from genome assembly GCA_947095585.1 of Nephrocerus scutellatus. Taxonomy (NCBI): domain Eukaryota; kingdom Metazoa; phylum Arthropoda; class Insecta; order Diptera; family Pipunculidae; genus Nephrocerus; species Nephrocerus scutellatus. The sequence goes on from OX352763.1 coordinate 94,787,011, forward strand.
GATCAAAACACCAGATGGTCAATTACGACGAATTTAGATATCCATTCAAAGCATGTTAGAACATGAAAACAACCTTATCTCAAATCAGATCTAAGACAATAACATGTTTACGTCCTTAAAGACGAAAACAAGTTCAAAGTCCAAAACTATATCACAACACAAGTTGGATCACATAACAGAACAAGTGTATAGAATTAAGTATAAAAGCAGAAGCATTCAGTATTCATACATTCATTAAGTATCCATCCAACATTCATTAAGTATCCGGTATTCATTAAGTTAACGGATTGTATTATTAACACTTCCATTCTACAAATTTATACAGTGATACAGGATATAGAATCATTCAATAAAGAAAATTGTCTTAAATAATTTTATTGTGACTTGTAATTTTATTTTAATAAAGAAAGATCTTTTTTAAAATTTACTAAGTTACATTGAAAACATAATTTGAGCTCGCATTAGATGCAAAATGATTTGCCGTTCTCTCTATGTGTTGAATTGACTGTCTTTTGATTTTCAAGAGCCACAGTAGCCACATGACCGGTTTTCGTGAAGAAACTCGCTACCATTTGCTTCCCAACACTCCGAGCTTGCACAACTTTTGTTTGTTTTTCTTCGAATTGGAAGACCCAAACAGTCGATTGCCCTTTTCTTTCCGGCTCTTACGCAAATATCCATAACTCGTCGCCTGTCACGATCTTGTGTACGTTTTTGGAAGTACCTTCAACGAATTTTTCAAGCATTTGGCGGCACCAATCGACACGAACCTTTTGTTGTGCGTCTGTCATAAAATGTGGTATCCAACGTGCACATAGCTTCCGCACCTTTAAATGTTTCATGTAAAATCGTATATACGCTGGTGTTACTAATGCCTAGGCATGCCTCGATTTCACGATATGTCACATGACGATCCTCTTCAATCAGTTTTCTCACAACATCGATGTTTTCTGGCACAACAGCTGTTTTTGGACTGAATTCAAATTTTCAAGTAAATAAAAAAAACAACCCATAAAAATTAAAATTTTTCATCTAAATTCTCTAATCGCAGAAATTGATATGGGAGCCCCTCGATCCTGGGCCATTTTTTTTTATTGTAGGAGAAAATCATCGAAACAAACATTTGACATCAGATGTTAAAATTGAAAAAGCTCAGATCATTTTATTCTGAGCACTTAGAGCACGCTCATACTCTGAGCAAATAAGAAACACGAACATTTATCTTGAGAACTCTTTGACTGCTCTGAACTAATTTATGAAAACGCCAAATGACAGAATATTGTGAAAACTTGTTGTTCTATCTGTAAGTTGATATCGACAACAAAAAAACGACATCAATAAAAATACAATTCAGTAAATAAAAATGTAAGTTGAATTAAGCATAAAACATGTATGTCTCGTTTCATTTGCTGGGTTCATTTGTGCGTGAGCTAAGATTTCTCTCTCTCTCTCCACCACCAAAACCATGCAGCGCAGCCGACTGCGCAGCACACACCGCACACAGTCCATAAAGGGCGACGAATATCTGATGCCAGTATAGATATTTAAAAAATTTATAAGGGCCTTGCGGCCGAACCCGGGACCCGATCACTACCAAATTTTCGAAAAAGTATTGTTTATTGGGTATACACATGTGTGTAAAATTTGAAGAAAATCGGGTAAATTTTTTAAAATTTTTGTTTGGGAGCCCCCCGACCCCGCAGCCCGAGGGGCCTCAAAATTTAATAGAAAGTGTTGTCTCCGGAAATACACATGTGTGCAAAATTTCAATAAAATCGGGCCATGGGAAGTGGGTTAAAAATTGATCGCAAGAATCCACGACAGACGACCGACCGACGACCGACCGACGACCCACGGGCAAGTGAAGATAATATAGAGAATTTAAAAACAATGTTGCGATGCGAACTGACAAATTACTTTTGAGAAACATAACCTCCAAAAATGTTAAACTTTTTGACTGACATAGATTTGCATCGGAAAACACTAGTATTACCATTTTCTAAAAACATTTACGGCACCCTATGTAACAGTGTGGTAGCTAACTTTTAATTAGCAATTAAAAAATAAATTTCGCAAAACTATAAAATAAAATAAAAAAGTCAAGTAAAGCACTCCGGGAGTGCCGACAGACAGCGTTAGACATTTTTTAGATGGGTACTAGGGTTATTGGTTTATGAATTGCATTTTATTTATGAATTGTATTTTTTTAATTATTATAAACTTTAAAATACATTTAATATTCTTTTATGAATCATCGTTAACAATTTCGACCACTCTTGTATCATCATCATTATCATAAAAATTTTTACAATCTAAAAAAAAGCTATAGGTTCATGGTAACTAAAATAGGAAATAAACAATTTTGATTCGAAGTTATTTAAATATCTCGTGAATACCGCATCAATTGTACTTTTATATCTCGTTGTGCTAATATTGCGTTGATTGGACATAGTACAATCAAATTTTTTTACGGGAAATGCTTCCATCAAGTTGGTTTGTGCGTTAACTACAAATAACTATGTGCTACCAACTACTTTTGTTTTTGATTTCAATTGTAAACTGGATTGTGTCCTTACTACCAGAAAATAGCACTATACTGCCATCTTCTTATTTTTCATTTGAGTGAGTTAGTTGGTTTGGATAGCTGGAGAGATATGAAAAAAAGGTAAAAAATCTGACACACAACAACACAACAGTGCGGTTGCGCCAACACACGAGGTGTTCCAAAGCGGTCCCCCGTCTAAGTACTAACCGCGCCCGACGCTGCTTAATTTCGGTGATCGGACGAGAACCGGTGCATTTTTTAAATTCTCAATTTTTAATCCACTTCCTATAACCCGATTTCATTGAAATTTGGCACACATGTGTATTTCCGGAGACAACACTTTGTATTAAATTTTGAGGCCCCTCGGGCTGCGGGGTCGGGGGGCTCCCATACAAAAATTTTAAAAAATTTACCTGATTATCTTCAAATTGTACACACATGTGTATACCCAATAAACAATACTTTTTCGAAAGTTTGGTAGTGATCGGGTCCCGGTTTCGGCCGCAAGGCCCTTATACATTTTTTAAATATCTATACTGGCATCAGATATTCGTCGCCCTTTATGGACTGTGTGCGGTGTGTGCTGCGCAGTCGGCTGCGCTGCATGGTTTTGGTGGTGGAGAGAGAGAGAGAAATCTTAGCTCACGCACAAATGAACCCAGCAAATGAAACGAGACATACATGTTTTATGCTTAATTCAACTTACATTTTTATTTACTGAATTGTATTTTTATTGATGTCGTTTTTTTGTTGTCGATATCAACTTACAGATAGAACAACAAGTTTTCGCAATATTCTGTCATTTGGCGTTTTCATAAATTAGTTCAGAGCAGTCAAAGAGTTCTCAAGATAAATGTTCGTGTTTCTTATTTGCTCAGAGTATGAGCGTGCTCTAAGTGCTCAGAATAAAATGATCTGAGCTTTTTCAATTTTAACATCTGATGTCAAATGTCTGTTTCGATGATTTTATCCTACAATTTTTTAAAATTTTTGTTTGGGAGCCCCCCGACCCCGCAGCCCGAGGGGCCTCAAAATTTAATAGAAAGTGTTGTCTCCGGAAATACACATGTGTGCAAAATTTCAATAAAATCGGGCCATGGGAAGTGGGTTAAAAATTGATCGCAAGAATCCACGACAGACGACCGACCGACGACCGACCGACGACCCACGGGCAAGTGAAGATAATATAGAGAATTTAAAAACAATGTTGCGATGCGAACTGACAAATTACTTTTGAGAAACATAACCTCCAAAAATGTTAAACTTTTTGACTGACATAGATTTGCATCGGAAAACACTAGTATTACCATTTTCTAAAAACATTTACGGCACCCTATGTAACAGTGTGGTAGCTAACTTTTAATTAGCAATTAAAAAATAAATTTCGCAAAACTATAAAATAAAATAAAAAAGTCAAGTAAATCAAGCAATATTCTGTCATTTGGCGTTTTCATAAATTAGTTCAGAGCAGTCAAAGAGTTCTCAAGATAAATGTTCGTGTTTCTTATTTGCTCAGAGTATGAGCGTGCTCTAAGTGCTCAGAATAAAATGATCTGAGCTTTTTCAATTTTAACATCTGATGTCAAATGTCTGTTTCGATGATTTTATCCTACAATAAAAAAAAAATGGCCCAGGATCGAGGGGCTCCCATATCAATTTCTGCGATTAGAGAATTTAGATGAAAAATTTTAATTTTTATGGGTTGTTTTTTTTTGCATTTTTAAATTTTTATTTATTCAATCAATCAATAATTTTACAATGTGTATAATAAACAACTACAAGACAAAAAATTTTCTAGTAAAATGGCCTCATAAAGCACTCGATACATAAATTGACATATTTACATTTAATTTTTACAATAATAATAATATTTAGGACTAAATTTTATAAATTTTACATTCATTTTTGTTGAAGTCAAAATATAAAATACTTCTACCATCTCATACATTTTTATCCTAAAGCTAATATCACAGATTTAAACTTACAAACTAATACAATATGTATTTATAAATATATAAATAAGTCAAATATTAGGTTTTAAATAAATAATAAAAAATAAATAACTCTTAAATAAAATATAAATAAATAAATAATAAAATAAAAAATAAAAATAATATATATAAATTCATAAAACATGTCAACTATAATATATATAAATAAATAAATAATATAAATAAGTCAGTAAATAAATTAATAAAAAATAATATAAGTATATGTATAACATTTTGTCTACAATTAAAACTAAACAGACAAATAAATAATATAAATAAATTTTTAAACAGCTATAAACAAAGTACATTTTGTATTTTAACAATTCAACAATATGATTTTTAATGATTGTCAAGTCAGTGTGTGTCCGTCTTTAGTCACCCCAGTCAAGCCACCAATAAAGATCTCTCTTCTCTTTGCTGTGATCTTTTTTATCCCGTTCGGGTATAGCCATGCAGTATCGCCAGACAGGATTTGGAACACTCGAATCTAAATGTGCTTCATGTGTTATCTTTTTATTTGTTGCGCGTCTATATGCGTGATACAGTACAGGCACATTATGCGCGTCAGAGACGTAGCCATGAGCGTCGAGGTATAGGAATGCCTCGGGCGGTATGTAGCCAGTCTCCAACGTCCTCCTGAAGTACTCAGGGTTAGGATAGAATATCCCCGATATTAGTTCATTTTCTATAGCGTTTGCTGACCTCGCGAAGTGATTCCTTACCTGCCTAATGATCTCATTATCTATTCGGGATATTCCCGATGCGTCCAGTAAGTCTTTGTTCGAGACCATGTACAGATAATCGGACTCTGCGGTACGATATCTGCCTAGACACGCCCTGAGACATATCCGTTCAAACACTCGGATGCGTTCCATGTAGGAAGGGCTTAGATTGAACCAGATTGGACAACCATATACTATGATCGGTCTGACCAACGTCAAATAACACAACACTTTGACATCGGAACGCAAGTGTCTTGAAAAAAACAAGCGTCAATGCCATGAAAGCAGCTATCGCCTTTTTCAGTTGTGCATTCACGTGGCGATCATAGTATAAGAAGTCCAGACCAATCCCAAGATATTTGACGCACGTCTCGTTTCGGATTGGCACTCCGTCGTCGTCATAAAGCCGTAAGCTTTTATAATTGTGTCTAATATCCCTATTACAGAGCGCCAAGGGCGGTCTAAACAATATTGTCTCACACTTGGTAACGCTGATCTTAAGTCTCCAATCAGTACAGAACGACTGTAACTGATTGAATTTTTCTTGGAGTTCGCTCCTCATTGCCCCCACCATATCACCGTGTGTGTACAATATGATATCGTCAGCAAACGCTAGTGTCGTGTTCCTATCCCTGAGCACCTCGCTGATGTAGATGCAGAAAAGGAGTGGCGAATTCACAGTCCCCTGCTGCAGACCATTCGCGATATTAAAAACTTTAGCTGTCGTGTCACGGTTATCAGTTACAACAAACTTCTTATCATATATCATTTGCATTATTATTTTAATAATGCTTGTGGGGAATCCTAGTCTTATTAATTTACAAATCAGTCCATCTGTCCACACCGTGTCGAAGGCTTTCTCGATATCTACTAGACAGGCTGCAGTGCACCTCTTGTCATTCAGATGCCAATTGACATCTGAGATGAGTTTGGTAACCGCATGCACTGTCGAGTGATTTTTTCTGAACCCGAACTGGTTCCGCGGTATGACGTCTTTTTCTTCGCAAACGGACCAAATCGCTTTGTTGATGACAACTTCAAAAACCTTTCCGATGTTAGGCAACAGGCTGATTGGCCTGTAGCTCAGAGGATCAGAAGGATCCTTCTGCTTCTTTGCTATTGGAAATACCTTCGAGACTTTCCAACAGCTCGGAAAGTAGAAGTTGTTCAATAAATTGTTAAACAAGACGCAATATTGCCTGATGAATCTGTCTGGTAAGTGTTTTAAAACGATGTTGGGAATGTTATCTAAACCGGTTATTCAGTCGCCTAAAGATAAACGTCAGGTCTTCAAGTGTTATAAAGTATCTCTGGTTTGTGTCTGGTGTCAATGCGTCTGATCTAAGCCCTTCAGAGAACGTTACTAGTGTTCTTAGTGAGGCACTCCGATATATAAATCGGAATACCTCATCTCTCACCAAATCGATGTTGCCGCCCGATTCGTCAACACCAGAATGAATAGCCTCAAAATGGCTACCGATAAGGCTGAGTTTGTCAATGTTGGAGTCGATGACAAAATCATCACCGACTCTACGAAATGCACTCAATGAAATCCCGGCCTGTTGTAAGCATGGCTCTCTTAAAACTGGAACCTTCAGTTCCGACATAGCAACCCTGGCTAGCGGCCTAAAGATCCGATTAATCTGCGGAAACATGTTCCTAGAATCGGATTTTTGAATGTTTTTGATTTTTTGCCGCCAAAAGTCACTGATGCTATTCCGAAACTGTTGGCTCAGGAGCGCCTTACAATTTTTTAGCAAAGCCTTCAGCCTTATCAGTTCATCCTGTCTTTCTCTATCCTCAAAGCGACGATAGATACCGTTGATCCGCATGAGGAGAGAACTTTTATATCTCTGTAGGACTTTTATGTCACGGTTCAGATAACATTCCATAGAATTCCGACTCTTAATCTTCGGTACCGTGGACTTTACAGCTTCTAAAATCGCGCAATCTAATTTCCCGATATAGGTATCCAATTCCGAATTGGATAGATTTCTATCGCTAGGAATTTCCCAATACGGGCATGAATCCCTATATTTTCTGATTGCGCATCGCCCGAATTTGCTCCAATCGGTTTTATTGTAATTTAATTTACGATCTTCTTCGTGGATCGCCAAGCTAAAAACGGACTCGAATTCAAAATAACTATGGCGTTATGGTCGCTGTCATAAGGCAATAGCGGTAGTTTGTTCCGTATTCACTACTCGCGGTGTAAATATTTAGTCTAGCGTCTGCAAAACAAACGTCAAGAAAAGAATTCCCTCTTGGGAAGCTTGCTGTAACTGGGCTATAGAATTTAAATTTGTAATCAATCTGGCTCTCGTCAATAAAATTATTTAAAAAAGTGCCTCTTGTGTTATTCACACTATTGAGCCAGTTGGTGTGTTTTGCATTGAGGTCTCCCGCTAGAATGAAATAGTTTGATAAACTATCTAATCCTAGTACCGCGAACAATCTTTTGAATTCGAAGTCGAAGTTACTATTTGGCACTTTTGCGGCATATGCAGACATCACAAAGTATCTGGAGTTGTTAGTTAATTTAAAGGAGACAATACAAGTTTCATTACAGCTAAAGTTTCTAATTTCTCCTAAGTCTACTATATCACAGTTTAATGGTTTCCTAACTAATATTGCCGTCCCCCCGCCCTGTATTGCACATCTCCTATCGCCCTCTCTAACCTATGTCTAGGGTTCAGTTTTGTTTCGCTCAGAAGGAGCACGTAAGGTGAATGGTCTGCTAAGAAACGAAGCAGGTCATTACTAATTATTGAATTGACATTCAAAGCAATAATTTTAAGTTTTCGCCGCTCCACCCTAGTCATGGTTGGACACTGATTGTATCACGCTGAAAAGAGCATCTATTCTTGCTGACTGGCTCTCAACTACTCTGACAAGCGAGCTTATTTGCTCTTGCAGCTTGCTGACTGCATTGTCAGAAATAGTTGGCTTTTGGGGTCTCTGTTGAGCTTCCCTAGCCCTGTCAGCAAAGCTGACGCTCCTCTCAACGTAATTTTCAAACATTTTTTGTTTTTCGATGTTCTTTGTTTTAACTCCCTCTTTCTTTTTCTGAAGTGTTCTCAGTAAATTGGAGTAAACTTCGCAACCCCTCCAGGAAGCTGGGTGCCCAACCTTTTTGCACAAAACACAGAACAAGGAGTCCTTCTGAGACTCCTTATTTGTGACGCACTTACCAGGCTCATGCCCTTCCCGGCACTTAACGCACCTGTACTGCATGCTGCAGTTAGACGCGGCATGACCGAAGCGTTGGCAGTTTTTGCATTGGAGCACATCACTCCTCTTGATTTTTTCCCATCTTATAATGTGGGACCCGATGGCACGTATTTCTTAAGTTTTTGTGCATCACTGTCTGTCGATAGCTGCACAGCTATGGGCAGTATTCTATTTTCTCTTTTCGAACGAGCAGTGGCGTATCGGAAGGAACTAACAAATTGAACTTCTTCAATTTGCAGTTCCTTCAATTCCTGAAGAACTTCTTCTGGGGTAAATTCCACCTTAAGTCCTTTAGTTAGATATGTCTGCTTTTTTTTCTTTTTTGTCCGTGTATGTAAAGTATTCAGTGACTGTCTCTGTCAATATGTCTTTAATTTTGTCATAATTTATTTTATTAAAAACTTTTATCGAGTGCTTTATTCGGCTCAACTGTTTTATAAAATAATTATTTTTTCCAATTGTATTATCTAAAATTTTTGCTAAATCCTTAGCATCTTGATTGAAGAAATTTATTGGGGGCATACTCCTGCGTTCGTCTGGTGCCCCCATATTTGTTTATACTCCGCCGCTACTGGTACTTTTATTTGGCTCTTTTCTCTTTCTCTCTTTCTCTCTTTCTCTTTTCGTTCTCTCGGGTTAATTATATTAATCGGATTAATAATAGTTCTCTTCTTTTGATTATTTTTCTTGTTTAATTCATTTATGAGAGAATTGGTGTCGGTAGATTTCGATGTTGCTGGTGGTGTTGGTGGTATTTTATCACTTAGACTTACTATGTTTAATGCTACTGCATCGGCATTGTCAGTTTGTTGTTCCGGTGTATTTTCACCTATTTCCAGCCTTTTTTCTCTTGCTCGTTCTTTCGTCTTCGTCAGAATTGTGTCCATCAAGTAAAAGTTTCTTTAACTTCTCGTTCTCTTTCATAACTTCCGTCAATCGTCGATTTAAGTTTTCGATCAACGAACGCGTCACTAAATTCGGCGTTGTTGATCTCGTTGATGGTGCTGCTCTTGCTGTTGTCATCGTTTGTTTGTGTTGTAATTTATTTGGTTTTATGCAGTTTTATGCAGTTCTGGGCTCTGCTCTCTGTGCGACAGATCGCTGCTTGCGATTCGCAGCTTGCACTTTAATGTTCTTATTTTTGATTGTTTTTAATATTGACTGCCACAAATAAATAAACTTTTACAGGGAAAAAAATGTTAAGGACGACATGAGTGTTGCCTGAGGCAATCTCGTAAATTAAAAAAACTATTCAAAGAATACTAAAGGGTGTTTTTTTAGGAGGTTTGTTTTTCCGATAGATGTCGTTTTATTTTATGACAGTTGTTTTGACAGCTCAAAGTGGCATTTCTACTCAATATTGTTTGGCAAATCATTATGAATAGGTTAACTCCAGAACAACGTTTTCAAATCGTGGAAATTTATTTTCAAAATCAGTGTTCAATTAAAAATGTTTATAGAGCACTTCGTGAATTTTATGGTGCACATAATCGTCCGTCAGAGACCACCATAAAGAACGTAATTACCAAATTTCGGTCTACATTCACTCTTTTGGATGCCAAGCCACCGACAAGAATGAGAAGAGTTCGTACAGAAGAAAATATTGCTGTCGTTGAGGCCAGTGTCGAAGAAAACGACAATTTATCGATTCGTCGTCGTGCTCAGCAAATTGGACTTTGTCCATCGACTTTATGGAAAATTTTACGTAAAGATTTGGTTCAATTGGTGCAAGAATTAAAGCCACACGACCATCGTTTGCGCCGTGAATTCAGTGATTGGTCGTTAAATCAATTGAACGAAGATCCATTTTTTTACCGTAAAATTCTCTTCAGTGATGAGGCGCATTTTTTGTTAAATGGATACGTCAACAAACAAAATTGTCGCATTTGGAGCAAAGATAATCCACACGCCGTTCAAGAATTACCAATGCATCCTGATAAATGTACTGTTTGGTGCGGTCTATGGGCTGGTGGGATCATCGGTCCATATTTCTTTAAAAATGAGGAAGGACGACGCGTTACCGTGAATGGAAATCGATACAGAACCATGTTAAATGAGTTTTTGTTGTCAAATCTTGAAGATATGGATATGGATGAAATGTGGTTTCAACAAGATGGTGCTACTTGCCATACAGCACGTGAAACAATCGACTTATTGAAAGAAACTTTCAACGACAACATTATTTCGAGAAATGGTCCGGTGAATTGGCCTCCGCGTTCGTGCGATTTGACGCCACTCGATTACTTTTTGTGGGGATACGTGAAGTCATTGGTTTATGTGGATAAACCTCAATCGATTGACGCTTTGGAAACCAATATTCAACGTGTCATTGCTGACATACGCCCTCAAATGCTTGAAAAAGTGCTGGAAAATTGGACCTCCAGAATGACATTTGTGAAAAATAGTCGTGGTAGCCATATGCCAGAAATTGTGTTTAAATGTTAAATGCCAAAAAATTATCTACCAAATAAAAAAAAATTTTGGTCATTTCATAATTTTATATGTGTTTTATTCAAAAAAAAAATCGGCAACCTCTTAAAAAAACATCCGTTATAAACACTGACGCTAAATTCAACACAACAAAAAACTCGTCTGGTCGTGAGAGAGCACAAACGATCACTCACGAGAACCGGTGCGTTCAGGGTGATATGGTCGTTGACGAAATTCTTATTGGCAAAAACATTACTTCAAATTCAATGTTTTATACTAAAACTGCTATGTTAAAGACATTTTATGCAAAATATGAAAATAATGTCCTGCTGTATTTGTTTATTGTACATAATATTATAAAAAAACTAATCTGGTTTAATAAACAATCTAAAATCACAAAAAAAAACATATATAGGGTTTTTTAATAAGAGCACTTCAACTTTTTTTTTGAATAAAACACAAACTGTTCGACTTTTAAACTAACTTTTTTTTATTAACGAATTTGAACATATACATATGATACATTTAAGTATGAAACTCGATTTCTTTTGCATGACCACCGCGTGCACGTTTTACGAAGTGAGCCTCATCGCTGAAGATGATTTTTCGGTGAAAATCTGCATCATTTTCGATTTGCTCTTGAGTCCAATTCACGAATCGGCGTCGCTTCAAATGGTCAAACGGCTTTAGTTGTTGTGTCAGCTTGATCTTATACGGATGTAGGCCAAGATCTTTACTATACGGTCGATTGTCGAACGGGCTGGCTTGTTAAATGGACCGTAAAATGGCCGTAATGCTCTTAAAGTAGCGGCAACAGAACGATTATTTTGATAAAAAATTTGCACGATTTGCAATCGCTGTTCACATGTGTAGCATTCCATGATGAAATGTATACTAATGAAGTTTCCAAATGATAAAAGAACAATAAAAAATATGGCGTCGTTCGCCGTCCCTATTGGAGAAAAGTTGAAGCGCACCTGTTGAAACACCCTATATTTCATATGATGACCACCGTGTTCCCAAGCGGTCCCCCATCTATCTAAGTACTAACCGCGCCCGACGCTGCTTAATTTCGGTGATCGGACGAGTACCGATGCGTTCAGCTTGGTATGGTCGTTGACGAAATCTTATTGGCAAAAACAGTATACTTCAAATTCAATGTTAATGCATATATCACCAGCGTCTCGGTAACGGTGTCGCGAGTTCAGAGATTTTATCTCATCTAAAATATGCGTGCCGCGCTAAAAGAAGTTTTCACTTCAATAAAATAAAAGGAAATTTCGTTAAATTTACTTGAAAATTTTAACATTTATTATCTTCATTGTGGTCTTATAGAAATGGATCCATTATTTAAAGTGGCAAGTCGACACCTCTTAAAACAGCTTCACTCCTTAAACAAGTACCATACAGCGCAGCAGCCTCGCAGCTTTTAAAGTCAAAACAAAATTTATATACATATATATCTTTTTAAGATTTACTCGTCATAAAATAGAGATACTCACTGATCATTTGGAACCCGTAAATCCTTGCAGGCGTCTATAACTTGTTCACTTTTTCTAATTGCCTCTGTGTTACCCTCGGCTAAATCGATCGCAATTTTCAAAGCTTCATTCTTGACAAGTTTTCCATTGCTGTTCATCTAAAGACGAAAGTTTTAAACAAATATTCCTATATACGTCAAACGAAAAATGATGAACCTACAAAGCCCATCTTTTTCTGTATACAAGCGCGCAGGCACTTTCCTCTGGCAGTACGGGGTGGCTTACGATTTCTCAAATCAATTATGTCATCTGTAAAAAGATAAAGAGAAAATATTGAATTTCTAAAATTTCTTTAGTAAACAAATTCTTCAAATGTATTACCATTGCTAGCGTTTGTTTCTGCCTTACACTCATTCGATATCCTTCGAAACCTATCAATAACTTCTTGTCTGGCCTATTCAAAAATTTTCGAAAATTTATTCGTTTCCTAATTAATGTTAGATTTTAAGTCATCTTACCGTGACATAAGCCATCAATGTGCAAAGAATAAGTACTACGATATATTTCATAACGAATTTTTTTTTTCTTGGGGATTTGAATTCCTGTTTTCGATAACTAGTCTCCAGTGAAATTGATCGTATTTCCTAGAAGTTTCAGGTTTTATAACAAAAATTCAGCAGGCAATTAAGCAAAAAAAAATTCACAACTGTTTTAAAAGAATGCAGTCCGACATAATCTCATGATTACATTTCAAACAAAAGAATGTCAAGTGTTTTGAAATAAATGAAATACATAATAATGATCTTTATTGAATCAGTGTTTTATTGGGCATTCATTTAAGAATGTTCCAATTATTAAATTAATAAAAAAAAGTATCATCACATACGCTCGCCGGTTCCATGGCTTCACAGTTTTTTTTACATGAACAAATAAAAAAACAACCCATAAAAATTTGATTTTTATTGTAAATTCTCTAATAGGAGATGGGTGTGTGATAAAATTTGAAGAAAATCAGGCTAATTTTTAAAAAATTTACATGGACACCACACGGGTCTCAGGACCCTATCACTCCAACAAATTTACAAAAAGTTTTGTCCATCAGTGATACACATGTGTTTAAAATTTGAAGAAAATCGAGCTAATTTTAAAAAAATTTATGTGGGCACCCTTCGCGCCTCACTCCAAAAACTTTACAAAAAATGTTTTCCATCGAAGATACACAGGCGTAAAAAATTTGAAGAAAATCGGGTTAGTTTTTTTGAAAAATTTATATTGGGCCCCAAGACCCCGGCCACCAAAATTTTTGCAAAAAGTCTTGTCCATCGGAGATACACACATATATAAAATTTAAAAAAAATCGGGTTAATTTTTTAAAAAAAAATTTTTTGGGCACAATGACCCTGGGGCCCGGGATCTCCAAAATTTTTACAAAAAGTGTTGTCCATCAGAGAAATTTGAAGAAAATCGGGCTAATTTTTTAAAAAAAAATTTATGGGGTCCCACGAACCCAGGGCCCGGGGCCTCCAACATTTTTACAAAAAGTGTTGTCTATCTGAGATACACGCGCATATAAAATATGAAGAAAATCGGGTTAATTTTTATAAAAAAATATTATGTGGCCCCACGAACCCGGGGCCCGGGTCTCTAAAATTTTTACAAAATGTGTTGTCTATCAGAGATACACATGTGTATAAAATTTGAAGAAAATCGAATAAAATTTTGTAAAATGTTTGTATGGGAGCCCCCCGACCCCGTGGCCCGACGGTCCTCAAATTTTAATAGAAAGTGTTGTCTCCGGAAATACACATGTGTGCAATTCAATAAAATCGGGCTTTGGGAGTGGGTTAAAAATTGATCGCAAGATTCCACGACAGACGACCGACGACCGACCCACGGGCAAGTGAAGTTAATATAGAGAATTTAAAAAACAAAAACACGGTTTGCTGTAACAGGGGTTATTTTAAACGTTTTTTCCGCCAAAGTGGTGTAGCAAAATGCAACCAATTACCCTGCAAGGAAGGAGTGTTCTAACCAATGCCTAATGCCATGTGAGGCAGCTCCCGCTCCCAATATGGAGCTTATGGTGCCGTACCCGTTCCAGGTTAGAAATTAGAATGATGAACAACTTATTTCGGCCACTCGTAATTATTCAGAACTTCAGAACATTTAAGGTCCGGCACACCCAGTTTCTTTTATGCAAGGATCAAGTCTTCCAGGCTATGTGTTACGCGTGCGATTAATAGGTGATTCATCTTTACGGGAGGCGAAAGTAAAAAAAAGGCTTTTCCAAAGTAAAAAGATAGAGAAAGAAAAGTGCGCGATCAAAGATTTTGAGAGATCAATAATCGGAAGTTTTACCAATTGGTAAAAAAACTATATATATATATCAAAGCCGCAAAGCCTGAAGAGAAACCTGTCGAGGTAAGGAAGGAAACTTCGTAGTGGAATCACAGTCAATATTACGATGTTAGGCAGATGGCACGGGTAAGAAAGGAAACCGCGTAGGGAAATCACAGTCAGTGTTAAGAACATGGAAAGACCACTTCTGCAGACTATAAAACGATGAAAAAATTAAGAACGAACCATTCGACATGGACGATGACCAACATGAAGTGTAGATTGCAGTATACAAACTCTCACTAAATAATCTCCTTAAGATCGCATATAAGATCCTATTTTCCGTATTGGATGAACGCCTGAAGCCATCATCAATATCCTGATTGACCCCGATCAGTGTGGTTTTAGGCCAGAGAAGTCCACAATCATGCATATATTCGCACTGTGGCAGATCCAGGAGAAGGCCTTAGAAGTACAGATCGATACTGATCATCTTTATATCGATTTCTTTACCATGACCGCATTTATAGAGATGAGTTTTACAACACCTATCTAGTTTCCCAGCCAAACACTTTCGCTTGTGTACGATGACGATGTAGAATTCTCGCTGCTTCGTCAATGTTGAGATAAGCCTGACCGTGACAGTCGATATTAAGAAAGGAGTTTGACAAGGTGTCGCGCTGTCAACTGATTTTATTAACATCATATTAGAGAGTTGTACGAAACGCTTAGGTCCACTATTTTCTCCAAGTCTGTTCATTGACTTCATTGGTTAATTGGCAGAACCCAATGAGGTGTTACTAGTGCATTTGTTAGTATTGTCCAGAACGTCACAATAAACAGCTATAACTTTGAGGTAGTAGGGGACTTTGTCTACCTAGATTCCGATACAACATCCAATAATGAGACCATTACATAAATTAAACAAGAACCACGCTTGCCAATCTTTGTTTCATTGGGCTAAGAAAGCAATTAGTAGTAAAGCCCTCTCTCGAACCACTAAGAAGATCCTGTTTAAGAGTTCAATCATCAAAGTTATTCTCTATAGCGCTGGCGCATGGACTTTGTCAAAGGCCGATAAACATATCCTTGGTTTTTTTTTAGCAAAACATTTTTCTGACGATTTTCGGTCCCGTTTGCGTTGAAAGGCTTTAGAGCAATAGATTCAATGAAATAATAGCTGTGCAGCGACATCAGCAACGACGTAGTCAAGAAACTACATACTGGAGTTTTAACGTTTAGAGTTGTTTGACATCCAGGTTACAGCCTGCAGAGTCTTCGAATCTAAGCTTAAATGGATGGTGACCTGCAAAGGATAGGTGTCCGCAGTAACCGGAAGGTGCCGAAGTAACTAAGTTGCGTTTGGAGGAGATTTTGTTATAGGTACACTTAGAAAAAGTCAAGAAACTAAGCATTGGACGTATGAGATTGCTAGTTCATTTATAGCGAACGGATATCAACAAACTCAAAGTCTAGTCAAACCCTCCTAGTGACAATTCAGTAGAGGCAAACCGCGCCTTAAATGGCACGCAGAAGGATAGTTGTGCCAAGTTAGAGACAATTAGCTAATTGCTATCATTGCTAATTGAAGAGATATGTTAGCTGAAACCCATGCGGTTCTTGAGTACCCTGTTTTCTGCAGTGTTTTTGCCTTTCTATCATTCGGTGTACGGCATGGATGTGTTCTAGATGTTCTAGGTGGTAGGTCGTGCTTCACGTAAATCTTCAACGTCTAACATTAAACTCATTGTCATACCATTTCACCAAACGTGAGATACTATCACCAATATCAATTTTTATTATTTTCCACGCAATATAATAATAAGCCGTTGGTGTTCTCGAGCTAATTGCATATTATGACATAATTGCTTGAAATTATTGATTGTGTCATTGAAATTACTCAAATTACTTGCGTCATCTAACAGAAGGTAATCTGACCGCGAAACTTTTAAAGCATACCTCGTAGCTCGTAGTAATAGACCAACCGCAAATCTTATATACATATTGTTACGAAAAGTAGTAGCGAATATAATGGAATTAGAATCCTAAGAGAAATCGCAATGTAAATACTGCATACCAATCCTAGATAAATCGTAATGTGCCAAAAATAAATGCTACATTAGAACTAACAAAATACTACGTACTAAAAAAAATAAGCACTCTCATGTTCTAAGACTATTATATTATTTGAAATTTGAAATGTAGCCGCCTGCAAGTTTGAATCATTGTGTACTGGTAAAACAAGTAGTCAAACCGGTTTTTGCGGTTTGCCCGATTTTTGTAAAAGAACATGATTGAACATGTAGTCTATTATTAGAAGATGACTCATTACATATAAGTGTCGTTATTTGTAAATTAGGGAATAAGGCTACAATTTTCTGGTCTTTAGTCGATATTTCTGTCAACAATATTGGAAGTTTCAGGAAGCTTTTCATTGAGTATAAATAGAGGCGATAAGCCGAAGTAAGATTATTAGTTGTTTGGAATTTAACCAGTGCAGTTCTTGTAAACTGATAAAGCTATAAGCTATGAGAATTATTGTGAAGTACTAGTGTTCTTGTGTACATTTAAAGTAATCACCATTATAAATTGTGAACTTGAGTTATTATTACTGTTTGTCATTAAAGTTGTTATTTGTAAATTAATTAACTTTTGTTGTGTTTTAATTGCAAAATCCTTACCGAACTCGAAAGCCTGAATTTCGTAACAATATAATAAAACAACCCATAAAAATTAAAATTTTTCGTGTAAATTCTCGAAACGGGCGATACACAATGTGCAAAGTTTGAATAAAATCGGGTAAATTTTTTAAAAAAATTGTTTATCTATCTATCCCGATCACTCAAAAATTTTTACAAATAATGTTTCCATAGGAGATATACATGTGTATAAAATTTGAAGAAAATCGGGTCAATTTTTAAAATTTCATATGGGTCCTTCCGAGATCGGGGCCTGATAACTCCAACATTTTTACAAAAAGTGTTGTTTATCGGAGATACACATGCGTATAAAATTTGAAGAAAATCGAGTACTTTTTTGTATCAAATTTGTGTGGGTACCCCCGGACCCCGAAGCTCGATCACTTCCAAATTTTTACAAAAAGTTTTGTCAATTGAGATACACATGCGTATAAAATTTAAAGAAAATCGGGTGCTTGTTTTTATAAAAATTTTATGGGTGCCTCCCGACCCCGGGTCCGATCCCCGGATATACACATACGCATAAAACTTGAAGAAAATCGAGTAAATTTTTTAAAAAATTACAAATTTTAATAGAAAGTATTGTCACGTGAAATACACATATGTGCAAAGTTTGAATAAAATCGGGCATTAGGAAGTGTGTTAAAAATTGATCACAAGATTCTGCCCACCAGTCAGCCAGCCAGCCAGCCAGCAACGGGCACGCGAAGTTTTGTGGCAAAATCATCCACCAAATGACGCAGCGGCAGCGAACAGCGCTGCTCACAAAGCACAGAGCTCAGACTTTGCCGTGATCTGATGCAATATACCGATATTTAAAATTTGTATATTGGGGTCCCCAAGGGGCCGATCGCTCCAAATTTTTACAAAAAGTGTTTTCCATCGAAGACACACATGTGTGTATGAGTGTATGTGTGTGTGTGTATCCCCGATTAGAGAATTTACAAGAAAAATTTTAATTTTTATGGGTTGTTTTTATTAATATACTAGCTGATTACCCGGCCGTGCCCAGGCATTTATTCACAATCTTCTATTAGGCAGGGGTAGAAAAAAGAATGATATCTATCTATAAGGTAAAATTGCAGTTTTTATTAACAAAATTTATTTAATAAAATATATTTTAAATTACAGCTATAATAATTAAATTATAAAATAAAATTAAATAAACATACATAAAATTAATTTAAAACAAAACTTGGTTGTTAGTTTCACTTTAAGAGCAAGAATAAATAAATTCGTATGTCAACCCAACCCAGAGCAACCAAAATTGAGTTGTCCGTGGGAAAAACATGGCGATCTCAAATCTATACTCCGCAGTACTTAATAAACTGTCCGACTTATAGATCGTCATCGAAAACGCAAGATCCGTCGAAATGAGTGCTATCCGTGGGATAAAAACTGTTTCACACTGTCCCTTTTCTGTCAAGATAGTCGCTTCAATTATATTGCCCGGCATCTCTTTTACGCACAGTCTTGTGTCGTTGCAAAGTTTTGGCGAGTCGAGAAGCCGTAGTAAAATAAGGTGGCAATCCAGACGAATTAAGTGAGCTTAGGAACTCAGTTAGATAATTAACTTCCTCATCAGTATCTACAGCGGTATCGATACACTTATATTGAGTGACTATGCCTATTAACATGGCAAGAATTTGATTGTTTATTTCGTGGGTGTCTCCATTTTTAGTAGCAAGAATGGCCTCTTCTCGCAACCGGTTCAAAATGTGATAGTTTTGAGAAACAGCCGGATAAAACGAATTTATTAGTTCGGCGGCAGATTTCAAAAATCTATGTAAATTTAATATAACCATAAAACACGGCTACTAATCTACCTTTTCCAATTTGAAGTAGGGGCGACAATGTCCTCACCCCCAAATTTGTCGCCAAATGGTCCCCGAACCATAGAATCGACACTAATATCGGTCACCCCCTCCCCCTCCGTTATCGACCCCATCCCCCTAGAGCTGTCTTACCATCACCATTCAACTCAGCGACCCCGAAAACCATAGAATCGACACTAATATCGGTCACCCCTCCCCCCTCCGTTATCGACCCCATCCCCCTAGAGCTGTCTTACCATCACCATTCAACTCAGCGACCCCGAAAACCATAAAATCGACACTAATATCGGTCACCCCCATCCCCCTCCGTTATCGACCCCATCCCCCTAGAGCTGTCTTACCATCACCATTCAACTCAGCGACCCCGAAAACCATAGAATCGACACTAATATCGGTCACCCCTCCCCCCTCCGTTATCGACCCCATCCCCCTAGAGCTGTCTTACCATCACCATTCAACTCAGCGACCCCGAAAACCATTGAATCTACTCTAATATCGGCTCCCACCCCCCTGCGGGAATATAACTCATCCATAGGAGTGTACTACCAGCACTATTCGTCTCGGCGATACCGAAAACGGCGGGTCCGACACCGACAGCCAAAAAACCTGCTACCCCCACCACCTATATTTGATTCCACATAGTAACTAATATGTATACCAAGTTTGGTTGAAATTGGTCAAGGCGTTCCAGAGCTAGTTAGGCACAAATATACAAACAAATAAATTCTCTATTTTATATATATAGATTATTC
The DNA here is from genome assembly GCA_947095585.1 of Nephrocerus scutellatus. Classification (NCBI taxonomy): domain Eukaryota; kingdom Metazoa; phylum Arthropoda; class Insecta; order Diptera; family Pipunculidae; genus Nephrocerus; species Nephrocerus scutellatus. Next base: position 94,807,034 of record OX352763.1, read on the forward strand.
TTCTTCTTTATTCACATTATTTTGCTGTGTTACCCTTATTCACTCCTTCTCTCACGCTACAGACACTATAGGCGCTGCATTCTCATCTTCTTTGCCAGTTTCTAATGGCTTCGGCGCGTGCTGTTTTGCGGTTCTCGGCTCTCGTTAGATACTCCTGGCGCCTATAAATCACCTGACGTTCCTTGGCCAGTAAGTCGATTGGGAGCATACCCGCAACCACAAACGCTGTATCGCTCGAGATGGTTCTGAAGCCACAGATCAATCTTTAGAGCACTCAATCGCTGGATAGATGACATATTTCGCCAGTAGCTAACCTTTCAGCCCAAATTGGCAATCCGTATAAAAGAATGGACGAGACAATATTAGCCAATAGCTTTCTTCTTGTTTGCCTTGCATAATTTGAGACAGTGCTGAACACACAGTCTCTCCTTTATAGCCTTTATATGCTCTTTGAATGAGAGTTTCGCATCAATTACCATTCCCAGGTATCTAATTAATGGCTTAAATATAATTGAACAATTACCAACTACAAAGGTTACTGTCTCTCTTATTTTCCTACTGGATATTAGTAGAGCTTCAGTTTTGTGTTCTGCCAACTGTAATCCGATTGACGTCAGCCAATCCCGGATAGTCCTAATTGTTGCGGTTATCTCTTCCTTGTGTTTTGCTACAACGAAGACTGCGATGTCATCTGCAAAACCGACAATCTCTGCCTCTTCAGGTATTTGGAGCCTAAATATGCCATCGTACATTATATTCCATAATAAAGGGCCTAGCACAGACCCAGCCGGGGGCGCCGGTAGCATTAACCTGAGAGCCATTTCAGCAAGATTTCGCTCTTGCCTACTCAGGTTATAGAATACCACAGACGTCAGCCCATAAGTTGGCAAAACAAAATGTTGCTTCCAGTATACCATAATTAAGACCTAACTGGGCTCAGTCTTAATGCATTCATTGAATGCCGCATTCCCTCGTTGGCAACGGCTTTTTCTCCGGGCGGGTTGGATGTATGTCTGTATGTCTGTATGGCCGTATGTCTCTATGTCTATGTTTAGCACGAATGCAAGACCAAGACCAAAACTCGACCTGCAAGACCAAGACCAAGACCGAGATGAAATGGTGACACATGTGTGCAAAGTTTGAATAAAATCTGGTTTCAGGAAGTAGATTAAAAATTGATCATAAGATTTGGTTACCACAAACACAAAATCGGACGAGGGGTTAATATACAGGGTGTCCCAGAATTCGGGGTTAATATACAGGGTGTGCCAGAATTCGTGGTACAAACGAGCGGGCGTTCCGACGGATTAAAATAAATTTTATTCGACGATGTCGATTATGTATTATGGCAAATGGTGCACTTCGAACACTTGTTATAATATTTAAAAAAAAAATTTAAAAAAAATATAATTTTGCTTTATTTCTGACAACGCAGCTTATTTTAGCACTCGAAAGTGCATTCTTTAATAAACATGACTTACTTTGTAAAACAATTGATAAAATTCTGTTTTGAATATTCCTATGCATGATACTATTTAAGAATATGCATTAATGTCGCAAGTTTTTCTGATAGTCGGTCAACTTTCTATAGTACATTGTCACACTCTTCATGATCGTATTAAAAAATAAACATAAACAAAATAACTGTTGGTTTTTAAATTCCGGGTCGCGTGGCTGGCTGGCTGGTTGGCACACCAAATCTTGTGATCAATTTTTAACCCACTTCCTACAGCCCGATTTTATTGAAATTTTGCACACATGTATATCTCCCATGACAACACTTTTTATTAAAATTTGAGGGCCCTCGGGCAGCGGGGTCGGGGCTCCCAAAGAAATATTTTTACAAAATTTACCCGATTCTTCAATTGTTACACGCATGTGTATCTCGGATGAGCAACACTTTTTATAAAAATTTGGAAGTGATCGTGTCCCGGAGTCGGGGAGGGACACATACAAATTTTATAAAAAGAAGTACCCAATTTTCTTCAAATTTTTTCATATAGATTCATCGAAAGTAGAAGATGAAATTAAAGCGCCTAATTCATAAGAGCAAAAGCTTCTGAAAATAGTTTAAGTTTTTACTCCATGAAGAAAAATATCCCTGTTTAAGAACCATTGCTTTGCAAATTTTTTGGCTTCACCTATCGATGTGAATCAGTTTTTTCTTATAATATTCAAATATTAAAATGTAAATACCGCAGCAGATTTCCATTTTAAAATGTGTCTACACTTAGGAATGACCAGTTAGGTGCCATCGTTTGACCAGCTTGCTGACAACATGGTATGCCATGCGTCAAATATGCAAACACAAATATTCAATTCATGGCTTATTATGTAATATTTATGAACTAAATAAATTATAAAAAAATATTTCGAAAAATTGTATTTATACTTTTAGTCGATCTTGCATTATATTTTCAGGTTGGATCGATCTTAATTACGAAAAGTCTGGCCACACCTGATCTAGAGCAACTAGAACCGTTATAAAATTAATGAAAATTGCTGCAATTTCGTTAATGAAAATCTGGAAAATTCTCTCAAACCCCCCTCAAACTCGTCTTAAGATTCCAAACCCCCCTGAAAACCCGCCAAAAACGCCGTAAATAAATATTGTAATTTGTCTCTATTTTTTGCTCTAGAAAAATTGTTGAAAACTAGAAGACGCGTTCCTTTAATCATTTACTCAGCGGTACTTCAGACGGCATGATGGAAAACGGAATCAATATTATTCATTGATGCGCCCGGTGGAAGACATTTTTAAATAACGAATGTACTATGAGCCACCGATCGCATATTGAAGCAGTGAACAGAGCTTTAAAAAACGTTAAAAAGATTCTGGAAAGTTACTCTAATAAGATTACTCATGAATTTGCGAGAGAACTTTAATATCTGCAAGAAATGCATTTGCTGACCACATTAACGAAGGAAGTTTCAAAGAGTACCTGGGTGGGAAAAGTCATAAGCCAATATATACGGGGGTAAATGAAAAATGCACACTAGACTGCCCGTAGATTTTCTCAAGAAGGAAAGAGTATTTAAAGCTGCAGCAATTGTTTGTACTGGAAATGTGAAGGATTTTCAAGTAAAAACCGTGCAAGAATCTCTCTGTATCCTCCTCACTCATCTCATTAAATTGGACACAATATCTCACTGAGGAGAATTATCCGATTTTCTGAGACTTACATTTTTTGGATTCATTATCTCTTCACTCTTTGTCTGCTAACTTTGACCGTCATTATTTCTGAGTTGGCAGATAGCTGTTGTCTTGATAAAACCAAAAGTGTTCACTTAGCCGAATGTCAATAATTTCGCACCCACAGTTACATGGGACATGGCCAATATCTTTGTCTCAAAATCCCGTTAGTGATTTAGCCGGCATTTGAATAGATCCAATCCTCTAGTTTCGAAGCCTTTTCAATACCATGTGACAAGAGTACGAATATCGGTGGCGTTCATTAGTTAGATGTGTTTTTTAGTCCTTTGCGACACGGATTTCAACATTCTTTAGGAACATTAGCAATAAGCTAGCAACAATTGACGCGTTGGATGTTATTATGTATTGTTTTGTAATGTGTAATTTTTGGAGCAAGGCCCATTGCTTGAAAAATTGATTAAAAATTTATAAACGTTGAGATGGTCACATCGCTGGAATTATTTAATTCCACAAATTGATCTTTCAAATAAAATTAATTCAATACACTTCTTGCTTAGCAGATCCTTGAAATTAGATTCTTTAGTCAAAGCTTGTGTATATATGTATAGTCTATTCAATACTATACTTTTCAGCTAATATGCTTCAAAACTGGACTCTACTTTACAACTCTAGGTAAGTACTGTTTGGGACTGATGTAATCACCGGAAGCACATTTTTTCACTAAACATTCGCATCACTTTATAGAAAACTTTATTTGTCATGCATCTCAAATCATCCTTCAGACCAACAGTACTTTTGTCTATCAACTATGCGCCATTGAATTTCATAGCTCAGTAGTTCTCTAAATTTCTCTTTCATTCTTTCAACAAAAGTCAAATTATCACACTTAAATATCAATTATCAAAGTAACTAGAATATCCAAAATTCAACCCTGCATGACTTCTTGGCATTAAAAAATGTAAACCTTTTTCAATGCCGCAAGTTAAATTACCGTAATTTATTTAAGAAAAACCAATTCACATGAATAAGATAATGTACAGGGAATAGGGGATACTAACAGCCGTCTTTTGTTCAGTTGCGTAACGATGCGAGTCCTCTAGCTTTAGCTTCCCTATGTCCACAGTTTCCATACTGTTCAGCCGCTTCACAGCTGTTAAGCAGAAAACGCATTGAAAATTCGACGCATTGATATATTGCACTCAAGATATACTTACTGATTCTCTGAGACTGCTAAGTCCTTGCATGCATCAATGGCTTCCTCGGCCAACTTCAACTTTGAGGCATCTCCTTGAGAAATCGATTCAATCAATTTTAATGCCATTGGCTTGGAGAGTTTTCCATTAGAATCCATCTTGTTGGGAAAAATGTTAATTTGCTACTGCGATAGGGTGTATATGAACGATCTTTTTAAAACACTTACAATTTCGTACTTTTTCATAACGCATGCGCGTAGGCATTTGCCTTCTGGGCTATCAGCCGGCTCCTGTTTAATCATCGCTTGCACATCGGCTGTGTAATGTAAGACTTTTATTCGTTATCCCCTTCAAAAGTCAGAAAATACCTTACCATCATTGGCATTTGTCTCATCCTTGCATTCTTGCGCTGTGCTCCTGAATGCAACTATTGCCTCCTCCTTAGATGACTGAGCCTATATGGCATACAAAACGGAGGCTATATTATTCAAAATTTAAAATGTTATCCACTCAATTTAAAATACCTTTACAATAACGGCTACTGAACACAAAAGGACTACGCAGAATAATTTCATTTTGATGGAAAAAATTGCTTGGTTGTCTCAAAACAATTGCGGAATACAACTGATGATTTGCTCAGTGTGGATGTTAGCTTTTATAGGTTATCGTTGTGGGAAAATCATCCGCGATTTGCCAATCATAATATTATGAACAATCAAAGCTGAGGTGTTCTCTTCGCAATAATTTGTTAATTCGTTGTACAGTAAATTATAATTATCTTGACAATGAACTTCATTAGACACATCGTATGAGTAAATGCTTTGTAATTATTGATGACAAGTAAACTTAGAAAAAATTTCTGTGTCAGCAGTTCTCAAAATATTTTATTTTGCGGAAAATATTAAAAAATTCAATGCAAACACACTGACAGTAGATGTCTCCGGTTGAATTCATAGCAACCAGAAGTTTTCGAAGTGATACTTCGTAGAGAGTACTTTCAAAGCTGGAAATATTGTTGATAAAAACAAGTAAATGTAAAAAAACTTTGTTTTTCGAGTACAAACTTTTATGTATACATCGACACACACCACACAGTCCTTTATTATTTGGTAATAATCGACAAAATATCGGTTTTTTTTTCAAAGTATTTTCTTTATTCCACGCATTACACGCGCCACTTGCGACACGTGTCACACGCAGGATATCAAAATAGGCCCTTGACATTGAGCTGCTCACAAAATTTCAGCCCTCTAGCTCGTGGAAAAGGTGTTTAAAAAAGACTTCAAAAAACGGGAAAATGGCGGCATTTCCAACCATCACACGCGTCACACACGTGTCGACACACGTCACAAGCGGAATATAAAAAATTCTGTTTGGGACCTAGACACTTACAAAATTTCATCTGTCTAGGTCGTGTGAAAGGTGAAAAGGAACTCAAAGATGTAAAAAAAAATTCGACCCATCACATACGTAGCACGCGGAATAATAAAAATGCTATTTTGGACTTAGACACTCACAAAATTTTAGCTCTCTGGGTCGTGTGGAATGTGGTTAAAAAGGACCTCAAAGAGTCGAGAAGCCACACGTTTATGTTTTTTAATTTTTTGTTTAATTTTGAGCCTCAGTTTTCTAGTCAAATTTGTGCTGTGTAATAGCTGGGGAGCTTCTGGATTAATATGAAGACGGAGGCATTCATTATGACTTTTTACATTCACTTAGGTAGGTAGAGTGGTGGACCTCGCTGTACTTGCGAGATCAACTCGATGATCCTGTAATCTAAGAGCTCTTTCAGGTCAGCAAAAAACTTTCTACCTAAAGTGCAGTGTCTTGACCATGCTAGGGCCGGACAACTACAGAGGAAATATATGAGAGTTTCTTTCTCATTCTCATACTTGAAACTTCTGCAGAAGTTGTTGTGCGGTATACCCAGCTTGGTGGCATGGCTACTTGCCCGTGCTAGTGGCCCGTGCTAATAGCCACAACTCTGGCAATATCGTTCCGGGTTCTAGATAACAATTAGGTTGTTTTCCTTTTTGCTGTAGGATGGCAACATCAATCTTTATATGGCACAGTTCTAAATACCCTTCCACCTAAGCTTAGTACTGAATAAAGCAACCCATTAAAATTAAAAATTTTCATCTAAATTCTCTAATCGCAGAAATTGATATGGGAGCCCCTCGATCCTGGGTAATTTTTTTTTATTGTAGGAGAAAATCATCGAAAGAGACATTTGAAATCAGATGTCAAATTTGAAAATGCTGCAGATCATTTTATTCTGAGCACTTAGAGCACGCTCATACTCTGAGAAAATAAGAAACACGAACATTTATCTTGAGAACTCTTTGACTGCTCTGAACTAATTTATGAAAACGCGAAATGACAGAATATTGTGAAAACTTGTTGTTCTATCTGTAATTTGATATCGACAACAAAACGGACCCAGGGGCCCGATCACTTCCAAATTTTTACAGAAAGTGTTGTCCATCAAAGATACACATTTGTATAAAATTTTAAAAAAATCGGGTAAATTTTGTAAAATATTTGTATGGGAGCCCCCGGACCCCGAGGTCCGAGGGGCCTCAAATTTTAATAGAAAGTATTGTCACCGGAAATATACATGTTCGCAAAAAAAAATAAAATCGGGCTATGGGAAGTGGGTTAAAAATTGATCAGAAAATCTGACCAGCCCTGGCTGGCTGGCACGCGAAATTAACATAGAGAATTTAATAAAAAACAACAACATAAAAATTTAAATTTTTCTTGTAAATTCTCTAATCGGGGATACACACACACACACACACACTGCGTGCTCGTTTTGTGGCAAAATCATCCACCAAATGACGCAGCGGCAACGAACAGCGCTGCTCACAAAGCACAAAGCTCAGACTTTGCCGTGATCTGATGCGATATTTAAAATTGTATATTGGGGTCCCCAAGGGGCCGATCGCTCCAAATTTTTACAAAAAGTGTTTTCCATCGAAGACACACATGTGTACAAAATTTAAAGAAAATCGGGTAAATTTTGTAAAATATTTGTTTGGGAGCCCCCCGACCCCGCGGCCCGAGGGGCCTCAAATTTTAATAGAAAGTGTTGTCATGTGTGCAAAATTTCAATAAAATCGGGCTGTAGGAAGTGGGTTAAAAATTGATCACAAGATTTGGCCAGCCAGCCAGCCAGCCACGGGCAAGTGAAGTTAATATAGAGAATTTAATAAAAAGGAGATAATTTTTGTTCCTTGACTTTGTTGGATTAAGTTCCTTTAAAATCCCTGTGAAAATCGTTGCTCCTCACGTACCAAGCTTCTCCTACTATGCCCTCAGAACTTTATTCCGGAACTTTTGGAAACTTCATTAGTATACATTTCTACGCTACACATGTGAACAGCGATTGCAAATCGTGCAAATTTTTTATCAAAATAATCGTTCTGTTGCCGCTACTTTAAGAGCATTACGGCCATTTTACGGTCCATTTAACAAGCCAGCCCGTTCGACAATCGACCGTATAGTGGCAAAATTTGAGTCTACGTTTTCGCTACATAATGTTCCGGTGCCCTCGAGAGCAAGAAGTGCTCGAAGTGTTGAAAACATCGCAGTCGAACAGTTTGTGTTTTATTCAAAAAAAAGTTGAAGTGCTCTTATTGAAAAACCCTATATAAGCTTCTTTTTTTTTGATATGTTTAATACAACTCCCGACTGGTTTTCCATATGTCTTTAAAACTTGATTACAAAGAAACAGCTTGCTGTGAATAGGTAGACAAGGAGTGTCTTCCCATTATCTAGTAAATTGTTGTTTTGCATCGAATAGCTTAGCATTTAAAGTTATGCTAAGATACTTTGCTGTGTTAGCTATAATATTGATTAGTACCTTTACTTACTCGTGGAAAGGGGTTGCAGATCATTGTGTTTATTTTGTATATAGCTGGCAAAGGCCCATACTTTTCCACAATTGTTGAATAGTGCTGCTAGACGTAGTTTTATATATAGCTTACAGCTTCCCCCCACACGTGCTAAGGGTTTTTGTGAGGTTCAAATATATCAATTTGAATTTATTCAACTTTATCCTCCATTTTCGTGTCCTATTTTGTATCTGACATTGTTGGAATTAGTTTGTTTCTTGCAATTATTGTTTTCAGTCTTTTTATTAACTGTTTCTCGAATAGTTTTGATATTATGGGAGATTAGTCTCCATGATGATGCTTTATGTGGTCCTTTTTCTGGTTTAGGTATTATTATAATCTCATCTATTTTACAAAGTTGTGCAACATCGACATTTATGATTTTTGGTATTTAAAATTTATAGCCTTATTTGAAGTTGGTTTAAGATCTCATTAAAACAAAGCCGGAGGATTTTTTTGGGTTGATATTTAAATTCTTTCCGTACTTTATTCGAGGAAGTTAGTTTAATTCGATCCCCTTCGTGCACAGTTTTTTTAACATAACAAACATTATTCTGCCCTTCATTTGGTTAAAACTGTGCAAACCCATTTTCCAAAAAGATTTTTAGCTCGAGGTGTTTGTTTGGTAGGTAGCTTTAAGTTTTAAGTGGTGGCCTTTCATAGAGACATTAATCTGTATTTTTTTCATATGGTTATTGTTCGTATTAGCTGTTGCGTTAATTGATTTAACGTAGTTTGTCTACTGGAGCCCTGGCCTGGTGTAATTTCTTCCTTGCTCTTCTCTTTTTAGAAATCAGTTGACTTCAACAGGGTAGATTTAGCTTCTCAAACTTTTTCTGATCTCTGGAGTATTTTCCCACTTGTACATCGGGTATCTCTAGTTAATTTTTCCACTTCTATATATGATGATGATAGAATTATCAGAGGTTATATTATTTTAGTTACAATAAAGGCTGATTTACGAGTATGATGTGCTTTCGGCCACCAACGTCCACTGACAAAACTGTAGGTTCACACAGAATTGCTTTGCGATGACTGTAATTGCTCTCTATTCCTTTCGTTCGAAAAGCTCTCTTCACATTCGTTCATATGTCGCTTGAATTCATATCTCAGTTACCCAAATTTCAAATTTCCATCAGTTTTGACACAAAACTAAAGGAAATACTTTTGACAGATTTTTAGTGGACACAAGAGCTAGGTAGCTAAATTATCGTATTTTCTTACTCGATTTTTCCTAAAATTAAAAGAAATTAAAACGTTCAATGATATTAGACGTAATGTTAAAAATTTTCAGTAAACAATATCTCTATCCTCTAGCAAAAATCCACCCGCGCCTCGGTAAGGTGCGGAAACGCTGCTTTTGGACGATTTTCGATTTATCTTTGATTCGCTGTGGACAATTATAGATGGCTTTGTGATTGCACATAGACACCTCCTTTTAAACAGCTTAAATTCGCTGTTTTGCTCTACTGAACTTTGGCCGTGAACTTTTGAAGTTAATTGAGTTTATTTGTATTTCAATTTTTTATTTGATTTAGTACTTACATTTAATCTAAAACATATTAAATGAAACTGATCATTATACAGAGTCACGAGCTACGAATAGTGCCTAGTCTCTAGAGTCTACAGTATACATATACAGGGTGTCCCCTTATTCGTGCACAATAATTGGGAAAATTATTCTTAGGTATATTCTAAGAAAAAAATTGTTCAACAGTAAGGGTCTATCTCTAATATTGACATGATTTATCAGGTATTTAAGAAAAAGCTTACTTTGGTGTACCCTGACCCATGTTAACGGAAATTGCTCTGTTAATACTATTAGTAGAAACTTTGTTTAGGACTTCATTTTTAGAAGAAAGCCTTTGTAACTGCGTTTAAATAAAGTTGATTTCTTATTTGAGTCTTCAGATATCCAAGTTCTCTGCCTGATACAGTTTTCTTGCCTATGCTAATTTTTGAATCTGAGGTCAATTTTCTCCAGAATATGCGTGATAAACATAACGTTTTACTAGTTTTTTCTTATGAACGTAACAATAATAAAACTAAAAAACAACAACAAGTGTGCGGAAACCCAATAGATTTTATGATACTTGGGAAAACCTGCTGTAGGTAAAACTTAAAAAAAAACAGCCCATATAAATTAAAATTTTTTATGTAATTTCTCTAATAACCAAAAGTATACTGAATTCTAATATAAAAGCTGAAATATAAAAACACATACGAAGCACTGCAACCAACAACAAAACAACCTCAATCGTAAAACAAGCAGAACTGCCCACAGCGCACAACGCACACAGAACACAGTCATTATAGTATGAAATGATCTGATGCCGGAAAAAAAAATTTGTATGGGAACCCCCCGACCCGGCGGCCCAATCACTCTCAAATGTTAATAGAAAGTATTGTCACTGGAAATATGCATGTGTGCAAAGTTTTAAGAAAATCGGTCTCTGGAAAGTGTGTTAAAAATTGATTAAAAGATCCGAACAGCCAGCCAGCCAGACCGCTAGCCACGGGCACGCGAAGTTAATATAGAGAATTTAAAAAAAAGGGTTTTTTTTCTTTAACCTTCAAATGCTATGAATACAAAATGATTTTGATTTTTATATTATGTGTGTACTAAAACAGTTATAGCAGGTGCTCAAAGTGTCCTCCTTGGTTTTGTATGCATGCTAGAGCCCATTTTTTAGATTGCACTGCGAATACTTATTGATGCCAACTGTTGCCTCACTTTTGATAACGCTTACGCTCTTCTAATTCACTTAGAGTGGGTATTTCGCCTTAAAAAAAACAACCCATAATAAAAAACAACCCATAAAAATTAAAATTTTTCATCTAAATTCTCTAATCGCAGAAATTGATATGGGAGCCCCTCGATCCTGGGCCATTTTTTTTATTGTAGAAGAAAATCATCGAAACAAACATTTGACATCAGATGTTAAAATTGAAAAAGCTCAGATCATTTTATTCTGAGCACTTAGAGCACGCTCATACTCTGAGCAAATAAGAAACACGAACATTTATCTTGAGAACTCTTTGACTGCTCTGAACTAATTTATGAAAACGCCAAATGACAGAATATTGTGAAAACTTGTTGTTCTATCTGTAAGTTGATATCGACAACAAAAAAAACGACATCAATAAAAATACAATTCAGTATATAATAAAAATGTAAGTTGAAGTAAGCATAAAACATGTATGTCTCGTTTCATTTGCTGGGTTCATTTGTGCGTGCGCTAAGATTTCTCTCTCTCTCTCCACCACCAACAAAACCATGCAGCGCAGCCGACTGCGCAGCACACACCGCACAAAGTCCATAAAGGGCGACGAATATCTGATGCCAGTATAGATATTTAAAAAATGTATAAGGGCCTTGCGGCCGAACCCGGGACCCGATCACTACCAAATTTTCGAAAAAGTATTGTTTATTGGGTATACACATGTGTGTAAAATTTGAAGAAAATCGGGTAAATTTTTTAAAATTTTTGTTTGGGAGCCCCCCGACCCCGCAGCCCGAGGGGCCTCAAAATTTAATAGAAAGTGTTGTCTCCGGAAATATGCATGTGTGCAAAATTTCAATAAAATCGGGCCATGGGAAGTGGGTTAAAAATTGATCGCAAGAATCCACGACAGACGACCGACCGACGACCGACCGACGACCGACCGACGACCGACCGACGACCGACCGACAACCGACCGACGACCGACCGACGACCCACGGGCAAGTGAAGTTAATATAGAGAATTTAAAAATTAAAATTTTTCTTGTAAATTCTCTAATCGGGGATACACACACACACACACACACAGACGCACTGCGTGCTCGTTTTGTGGCAAAATAATTCACAATGACGCAGCGGCAGCGCTGTTCACAAAGCACAGAGTTCAGACTTTGCCGTGATCTGATGCGATATAGCGATATTTAAAAATTGTATATTGGGGTCCCCAAGGGGCCGATCGCTCCAAATTTTTACAAAAAGTGTTTTCCATCGAAGACACACATGTGTACAAAATTTAAAGAAAATCGGGTAAATTTTGTAAAATATTTGTATGAGAGCCCCCCGACCCCGCAGCCCGAGGGTCCTCAAATTTTAATAGAAAGTGTTGTCTTGGGAGATATACATGTGTGCAAAATTTCAATAAAATCGGGCTGTAGGAAGTGGGTTAAAAATTGATCACAAGATTTGGCCAGCCAGCCAGCCAGCCACGGGCAAGTGAAGTTAATATAGAGAATTTAAAAACAAGTTCTTCCACTCTTCCCTCAACCAGAGTTCTTGAACAGGTGTATGTTGGTATTGATAAAGGTTTTCTCCATGCAGTACAATAGAAATTTATGTCTGGAAACATTGAATTGCATAGCTAAGCGTCTGATTCCGTGAAATCTAAAAACGGGCCTAGGATACATACAAAATCAAGGAGGATATGTTGAGCAACTGTAATAACTGTTGTTGTACACACATAAAATAAAAATTACCTAAAACCACACAAAATCATTTTTTATTCACTTCCTTTTGAGCTTAAAGCAAAAAAACCCTTTTTCAAATGTTACCTGCTGCAGGTTTTCCCAAGTATCATAAAATTTATGGGTTTTTCCGCAAACTTGTTGTTGATAGTTAATAGAAGCTGGATATCTGAAGGCTCACCTTCATTTAAACGCAGTTACAAAGGCTAGGATTTCTTCCAAAAAAAAGTCCTAAACGAAGTTTTTACCATTAGTATTAACAGCATTAACATTAAAAAACAACCCATAAAAATTAAAATTTTTCATCTAAATTCTCTAATCGCAGAAATTGATATGGGAGCCCCTCGATCCTGGGCCATTTTTTTTTATTGTAGGAGAAAATCATCGAAACAGACATTTGACATCAGATGTTAAAATTGAAAAAGCTCAGATCATTTTATTCTGAGCACTTAGAGCACGCTCATACTCTGAGCAAATAAGAAACACGAACATTTATCTTGAGAACTCTTTGACTGCTCTGAACTAATTTATGAAAACGCCAAATGACAGAATATTGTGAAAACTTGTTGTTCTATCTGTAAGTTGATATCGACAACAAAAAAACGACATCAATAAAAATACAATTCAGTAAATAAAAATGTAAGTTGAAGTAAGCATAAAACATGTATGTCCCGTTTCATTTGCTGGGTTCATTTGTGCGTGAGCTAAGATTTCTCTCTCTCTCTCCACCACCAAAACCATGCAGTGCAGCCGATTGCGCAGCACACACCGCACACAGTCCATAAAGGGCGACGAATATCTGATGCCAGTATAGATATTTAAAAAATGTATAAGGGCCTTGCGGCCGAACCCGGGACCCGATCACCATCGAAAAAGTATTGTTTATTGGGTATACACATGTGTGTAAAATTTGAAGAAAATCGGGTAAATTTTTTGAAATTTTTGTTTGGGAGCCCCCCGACCCCGCAGCCCGAGGGGCCTCAAAATTTAATAGAAAGTGTTGTCTCCGGAAATACACATGTGTGCAAAATTTCAATAAAATCGGGTCATGGGAAGTGGGTTAAAAATTGATCGCAAGAATCCACGACAGACGACCGACGACCGACGACCCACGGGCAAGTGAAGTTAATATAGAGAATTTAAAAAGAAAGCTTTTTCTTAAATTTCCGATAAATGATGTTAACATTAGAAATAGACCGTACCTGTACAACGAATCAGAATGGGATCATTTCCCAAATTATTGTACACGAATTAGGGGACACCCTGTATGCAATTCTTTTCTGTTTTAACCCGTTCAGTCGAATTAAACGCAAATTTAAGTTTTGCAATTAAATACAATTTTATTTATTTATTTTTTAATGTAAGAGTACAATTATTACTGCACAGAGTGATAGCAAAATTAGGTTCTCACAGTTTTTTATAAAAAAAAATGTCAGACGAAAATAGCACAATTAGCTTGATTATGGAAGGCTTGATTATGGAAAACGAGCTGCGAGTGCAGTGCTTTGCTTGAATTTGATTATTACTAATGCAATTATAATTGTTGTTCACAACTTTTGTATTTTCCCCTTGAATCAACAACGCTGCAAGTGTTGAATGAATTGCATGCCTTGACAATGATTCTTATCGATAGAATTATCACACCTGCGCGATGATGGCAAAGGGGCTGCGTAAAGAAACCAAATTTAGACTTTAAATAAATAGGTAAGTATGTTTATATTTATATATAGCATAAAGCAGCTCTGAAGCACCGGTATGACACATTATACACCGCGTTGCAATACAAAGACAAAGAGGATAATCTGATTGCTGATCTGAAATCTTGGATTGATGGGAAGAGCACATTCATGAGTTGCTAAATGGCTAGATAGCTGAGGAATTGGAGGGTTCACCAATGATTGATGACCACACCACCAAGTATAGATGAAGTTTGCATAGCGATAGATTGGCTAAATAATAAGACAACAGAATCAGACGGAATTCCAGTGGAGCTGATTAAATCTGGAGACAATCCATGCAGTCCATTAACTAATATATAAGTATGGGAGATATTAGAAGACTGGAGAAGATGAACAACGTTCATCAACTATAGTAAAACATTGAACACTTTATAAAGCCATGAAAGATTCGGCTTCCCAAATAAATTGTTTCGACTATGTAGGTTGACCATTTTAAGACAAGCAAAGAAATCCGAATCACTTTCTAGAGGGCCCATTCAACATTAAAAATCTAACCCGGTATAGATCCGAGACTGGGGTGCTTAGCAAAGAGCACACTGATGTCCAAGCCTCGTCCACGAGGAAAGCCTAACGAAGAATTGTTAGATCCGTATTTGAGGAAAGGCGATTTCGGAGACATAACAATGATATCTATGATATTGGACAAGATACATAGCTCGCATGAGCAAAGAGGATATTGCTCGGAAAGTCCTTTGCGGTAGAATTTATGAAAAACGACTGCAATGCAGACCAAGCCTACGCTGACAGGATGACGTTGACCAGGAGGGCTAACGTTTAGGGATGCCAAACTAGATGACATTTTTTTTTATAATTCGCGCACGCTAAAAGGGGTTCGCACCCTTATAATGCTAGGCTATATGCTTGGCACAGCGTGGGCGTTAAGGAAAAAGAGGAGATGTCTATGAGGTTGTGCTTTGAAAGCCTGTGGATCATAGTGATGTGGGAAGACAGAGCTTGGCAGGCCATTCCACATACGTGTTGTTCTGCTGAAGAATGAATCCCTGAATTTAACTGTACGTCCGAAGATGGGATTGGGGGTAAACTGAACAGCATTAAGAGTATTGCGGTTGAATTCAAGGAGAGGTGGCATGCAGGTGGCTACTTCTCTTGAGCACCGCTGGTAGAAGAACCGATAAAACAGTGACAAGCAGGAAACGTTCCTGCAGTGTTCAAGCGAATCTATTGAATTCGCTATATTTGCGAATTGCGATTTATCGCGCGGTTTTGTATTCTATCTAGCTGATGCAAGCTAGTTTTAGCGCATCAGACCAGATATGGCAATTATACTCAAGTTTTTGGCTTTTATTCGCCCTATATTAGAATCGGAGGAGATATTTTTTGCGGGAGGCCACTAAGATACCAGTTGTCAAATAAATTAAAATAAAAGGCAAATAAAATTTGATTACATGTGATTATTTTCAAGTATAATGCCATGGCCCTTAGCTCCATCATAAACTCCACTGGCTTCAAATTTTTGCATCGCCATACACATATTATTTTAATAATCTATAAATAAATCTAATTTGCATAAAATACAAAAATACTTTCAAATTTATATACAGGGTGCATCCGTTAGGGTGCCAAATACTTAAAGGGGCGATTCCTTGGTTAATTTCATGTATTGTATTGTATTGGAGGAGGTCTGTTTTCCTCCCATGCGAAGATACGTACTTTTGACCTTACATTACTTCACACCCTGTAACTCTTGAACGATTCCAGCTACAAGATCACTGTTGGTCTTTTTTGATAGAAAATTAAATTTTAAAGGTAAAACAATGTAAGATTTTTTAAATTCCTAAAACCACTACCGATATGAACGTCGTCCAATTAAAAAAAAATTAAAAACATGGTCTCGCATAATTTTTTTGACTAATGCAGTATTAAAGCCTATTCAATTTTTTACAAATCCACCTCTTAATATGTATGTATTCGGTCAACATACTATTGTGAATTTGCAGACATCCAAAAAAACGAAAGGATGTTGCAAGAAAATATGAAATACTTCCTCCTTAATTTTGGACGTCATAGCGAAAAGACGCGTTTTTTAAATAAAAAAAATTTAATTTGGAGAACCTAATCAACCAGTGAATTGTCTTCAAACAGACTTGCCATGAAGGACCTAATTTGTGAGTGGACACATAAAATTGGTGGTGAAAATGGGCATATGAAAATATAACGGATACACCCTATTTAATATACAAAACTCGATGTGTGTATGTAGGTGTGTAAATTCCGTATGTTCCGTATAGACTCCAAAAAGACTGCACCGATTTTGATGAAATTTTCAGGCAATCGTCAGATTAGCCCAGCGGATAATCCTGTGAAGGTTTGGTAGCTATCGGATCAACAGGTGGCGCTGGTCGCTTTTTTCTTATTTATTTCAAATTCACTCCATTTAATATTTAAATCAAAATAAAGTCCTTGGCAAAATTTGGACCCCATAGGTGGCGCTGGGGTGAAAAATGTAGGTTTCGTCTTCTTTTTCTTGCTATTATTACGAAATTCAGGCTTTCTAGTTCGTTAAGGATTTTGCTAATAAATTGTTTGCTTTTACGGACTTTAAAAATAGCCGACGGATTTTTTCCAATCCTAGTGAGCTCGATGTAATTACACAGCTGAACAATAACACCGTTTTAATTACTTGCTATGCTTCGATGGTAATTAACACAAATCACATTTAAAATAAATTTTTATATACTACTGTGTACCGATTTCCAAACACAATTGTGGCTGCAGTTTTGACCCTTTTTGCACACTGGACCCTTTTTAAATTCTCTATATTAACTTCACTTGCCCGTGGGTCGTCGGTCGGTCGGTCGTCGGTCGGTCGTCGGTCGGTCGTCTGTCGTGGATTCTTGCGATCAATTTTTAACCCACTTCCCATGGCCCGATTTTATTGAAATTTTGCACACATGCGTATTTCCGGAGACAACACTTTCTATTAAATTTTGAGGCCCCTCGGGCTGCGGGGTCGGGGGGCTCCCAAACAAAAAATTTAAAAAATTTACCCGATTTTCTTCAAATTTTACACACATGTGTATACCCAATAAACAATACTTTTTCGAAAATTTGGTAGTGATCGGGTCCCGGGTTCGGCCGCAAGGCCCTTATACATTTTTTAAATATCTGTACTGGCATCAGATATTCGTCGCCCTTTATGGACTTTGTGCGGTGTGTGCTGCGCAGTCGGCTGCGCTGCATGGTTTTGTTGGTGGTGGAGAGAGAGAGAGAAATCTTAGCGCACGCACAAATGAACCCAGCAAATGAAACGAGACATACATGTTTTATGCTTACTTCAACTTACATTTTTATTATATACTGAATTGTATTTTTATTGATGTCGTTTTTTTTTTGTTGTCGATATCAACTTACAGATAGAACAACAAGTTTTCACAATATTCTGTCATTTGGCGTTTTCATAAATTAGTTCAGAGCAGTCAAAGAGTTCTCAAGATAAATGTTCGTGTTTCTTATTTGCTCAGAGTATGAGCGTGCTCTAAGTGCTCAGAATAAAATGATCTGAGCTTTTTCAATTTTAACATCTGATGTCAAATGTTTGTTTCGATGATTTTCTTCTACAATAAAAAAAAATGGCCCAGGATCGAGGGGCTCCCATATCAATTTCTGCGATTAGAGAATTTAGATGAAAAATTTTAATTTTTATGGGTTGTTTTTTTTATTTTTATACGTGCGTACCCCAGGTTTTACATAGTGACTAATAAGTTTTGTGATATCATGGAAATGTTTAATTTTTTTTTAGGATATTTTTATTAAACATTAATGTAATATACAATTTTGATTTAAAACTAAACTTATAACTAATATTAATATGTGTCGGCTCAACAATAGGGGCCCGACGTATTTACATTGTCTTTTTTTTTTGGTATTGTTTATTTTTAAACAATATTTTTTACTACTTAATCTACTACATGTTTATTTTTAAGGGAATTAAATTTTAAACAATAATTTTAAAATAAAATAAGAATGAAAAATATTAAGCGGCGTATAAACAGGGCGAACTTCAGCCTCTGTAATATTGGTTGCCCGCCTTTTCGTAGAAGGAGACGTCTTGATTGTTAAAGATGTCATCGAATCTAGCATCAGTGAATCCTCTTATGTGTATGTACCGGTGAATTGGCTCGATTTCCTCGATTCGCAGTCCTTGCATCTCAGGACTTGGATGTGTTTCCAATGCGTCGACGAATTTCCTCGCCATTCGGAACAAGTGGTCATTTATTGGCAGTAGACCTGCTGCTTCGTATAGTTTTGTAGTCGACACAAACTTATAGCTGTTTGTCACCCTCCAGACTCCTGTACAGATCCTTGGTACCTTCCTTTCAAATAGGGAGATCTTCTTCATCGTTGTTGGTGAGACGGTGAACCATATAGGGTAGCCATAGGTTATCACTGGCCTGATGAGTTGCTTGTCTTTTAAGTAGCGGGTGCACCAAATGAAGAGCGTAGTTCGCTTTTGTCGATGTGAGAGTTAAACTTGAGCCTCTCAGTAAAGTTGATGCCCAGGTACTTAGTCTCTGACTTGGTGTTTATTGTTGTGTTATCCGGAAGGGTGATTTTTAAGGCTTTGCACCGGCTTGCGATTTTTCTTATCCTTGTTTCGGTTGCTGGTACTCGGAAGCAGATGAGTTCCGTTTTATTGGCGTTGATCTTTAGTCCCCACTTCAGGTAGTAGTCCCAAAGATTTCTGAGGTGTTCCTCCACTCTTCAGGCAGCTATCTCGGGAGAGCGGGAAACTGCATACGTTATGGAGTCATCCGGGAAGAGCATAGTCCTTGTTCCGGCTGTATTTGTGTGTTGATCCTCCGTGAAGATGCTATTCAGGACTGGTCCAAGTCTTGAACCTTGAGGAACTCCAGCTTTGATCCTTTTCCGTGTCGATGGGCGGTCGTACACCTGTACAAAGAAGACCCTGTTAAAAAGAAAATGTTTAATTATTTTTACAATATAATGGGGAAACCATATCTAATAAGTTTGTACAGAAGCCCGTTTATCCAGACACTATTGAAAGCTTTTTCGATGTCTAGCAAACAGGCCACTGTACTACTTTTGACGTTCAGTCCTTCAGTGACGTCACTGTGAAGCTTCAGCAGAGGGTGCAGCGTAGAGTGCTTCTCTCGGAAACCGTACTGAAAGGAAGGAATAAGATATCTTTCCGTACAAAAGGTATTGATCTTTTTACGGATCAATGATTCCAATACTTTGCTGATACAACACAGTAGAGCTATTGGACGGTAACCAGTTACGCTGGAGCGGTCAGTTTTCTTGGGTACTGATACTACCTTGGCCACCTTCCAGTTGTCCGGAAAGTAGCCATTGTTTAGGCAATTGTTGAAAATGATGGTTATCATCAAAATTGCCATACCCGGTAACTTTTTAAGCAAAAAGTTAGAAATCCCATCTGTGCCTGATGATTTTTTTGAGTTTGCACTCATAATCAAATCATTGACAACAGCTGTTCCGGTAAACATATCGACGTCTACGGGTGCGTTGGCGCGATTTTCTTCACTGAACTGCACTATAGTATTTCCTGGAGAAGTGGTGTCTTCCACAAGATTTTCAACCGCTTTCTCAGCAGCGCTGGCTACTGTTCGATCTTCAATGGTGATAATCTCTGGAATGGAAATACGCTTTCCAACCAGAGAGTTCAGCTTCCTAAAAGCATCAGGGCATGGTTTGATGTCCTGGAGCCGTTTGGTCAGTTCATCTTCCTGAAACCTCCGCACAGCTTGACGACACATGTTAACTGTACAACGCAGTTGCGAAAGTACAGACAGGTATTCGTCGTTGACTGTGTTAAGTGTCCTATTGAAGATTCTCTGAAGGCGTTTCCTAAGCCGTTGCTTGTAAGCATATATGGCCTGTATATGCTCAGGCAAGTGTTGGAAGCGATCCCTGCTAGTGCGAATTGTTTTCTGCCGATCAATGGCTGAATTCACTGTAACACTGTTTTTATTGGTTTGCTGTTTGATGCTGCATGGCTGCTTGTTAGAGGCTTGCTGATCGTTGCTGGCTTGCTGGAAGTCCCCATAGCAGCTATACTAGCAAAACTTACTCACTTTACTATGGCTTTTGAAGCAGACATCTGGGCGAATTTATGTTGTTCCTTCTTCTTTTGTGCGGTTTTAAGCTTTTCAGCCATCTTTTCCTTATATTTTGGACATCCTTTATAACGGGTGTTTTTTTGGGAGGTTTGTTTTTCCGATAGATGTCGTTTTATTTTATGACAGTTGTTTTGACAGCTCAAAGTGGCATTTCTACTCAGTATTGTTTGGCAAATCATTATGAAAAAAAAAAAAAAAAAAAAAAAAAAATGACATTTGTGAAAAATAGTCGTGGTAGCCATATGCCAGAACTTGTGTTTAAATGTTAAATGCCAAAAAATTATCTACCAAATAAAAAAAAATTTTGGTCATTTCATAATTTTATATGTGTTTTATTCAAAAAAAAAATCGGCAACCTCTTAAAAAAACACGTTATATCAAACGGGTGTTTTTTTTAAGAGGTTGCCGATTTTTTTTTTGAATAAAACACATATAAAATTATGAAATGACCAAAATTTTTTTTTATTTGGTAGATAATTTTTTGGCATTTAACATTTAAACACAATTTCTGGCATATGGCTACCACGACTATTTTTCACAAATGTCATTTTTTTTTTTTTTTTTTTTTTTTTTTTTTTTTTTCATAATGATTTGCCAAACAATACTGAGTAGAAATGCCACGAGCTGTCAAAACAACTGTCATAAAATAAAACGACATCTATCGGAAAAACAAGCCTCCCAAAAAAACACCCTTTAGTTTGCAGGATGTCCATTTTTCTGGCAGATTGCGCAGAAAACGTTGTCGTCTTTTATATTGTCTGCATTTCTTGGGCATTGGCCAGGCAAGTGCTCGTCTTTGCACTTGACGCTTCTGTATTTCATGCCGCAATTACTTGCGACATGTCCAAATTTTGGGCAGTTTCTGCATTGAGTAATGCCCGCCGATTTTAGTTTTTCCCAATGCACCAACTGGTTCAAAAGGAGGGTTTTTGAGCAAACTGCCGCTTTATCGCAGTTCTTCTCTAGCTCGACAATGAAATGATTAAATTTCTTGTCAGTCCTTTGAGATTTGAAGGGTTTCACCACTAGTACAGGGACACCCTCTGTCGTCAACGCTTCCTTGACATCTTCAGCAGTGAATACCTTTTAGGACCAACATTTTTTTCCTGTCCTCCTTTGCAGTATAAGTGTTAAATTCAGTCTTTCCCGATTGTAGGAAAGACCGAATTAGCTGATGGCCATCTCTGTTCATGGCCGTAACGACTGATTTGTTGCTGTTGATGTTGCGAATTCTGCAACTAATGTTGGCGCTCTTCGTGAACTTTGATAGTTCAGCGACGTTTAGTCTGAAGCAGACTATTGGCGGCATGGCAAAAGGTTTTGCTGTTGGTCCCGTAGTTTGGGATTTTTGGCTTGATGGAGCGACTGGTGGTGGTGCCTTCTTATTTGAGACCTTTTGGGACTCTTTTGGTATAGCTGTTTTATCAACAGCAATTTTTTTATCAACAGCAGCCACTCCAGGAGAAGATGATGTTGGAGGCGATGATGGTCTGGAATTTCCAGACAACCTCCTTTTTTTTTGCCTTTGCGGGCATGGTTTCGGGAGAAGACCAAGCTTTGCGACTGTCCTCTATCCTCTCCACCACTGCTGGATTCGGGCACTTCAGTATCCGATTCCTCGACAACGCTCATGGTTTCCTCCTCTGAAGTCGCTGAATCGCACAGCTGGTTCACTTCATCCAGCCTTCGGTACAACGACAAGAGGAAATCCCCACCATGGTTGGTTACTTGTTCCTTAATTAAGGATAAGACCTCGTTTACTTTTTCCTTCCTTTTTGCTTTTTTCCCCATTTTATAGGGCTGATCGAAAGGAAGATCTTTTCTGAAAATTATATGAAATGAAAGAAAAATATTTCTGAAATTAAAAAATAATTAGTGAAATAATAAAAAATAAAAAGTAGCAGGTAGCGAAATGCTCGCTTTTGGTTTTGGGGTTTTTTTTCAATCGGTAGCAGGTAACTTGACGATATGATGCGTGATCTGCGTGTGCTCGTGTTGAGCGCTCGATGATGACTGATGAAAATGTTTGAACTCATTTCCGTATATCCCGAGTCAAAAAAAGCAAAAATAAAATAAAAATCTCTGTCTGTCTGTCTGCATGCCTGTGTCTTCAATACAGCCCAGAAGGCTCAATTAATAGTAATAAAAATTCATACAAAATTCTCTAATCATTCCGATTTCTCTGACATCAAAAATTAAAATCTGTATTTTATTTAGACATTTTTCTTGAAATTTTTCTTTTGAAATTAACTTGTATTCCAAAAAACGCACAGAATGTTTTTTTTAAAAAAAACTTTTTTAGCCAACTTTCACTAGAGAGTTGAAATTTTGTGTGCATGTTAGTCTTATAAAGATTTTCTGAGATATTCCTTACTTTTTGTGCAAAATTTTAACTGAAGCTATTGCCACTTCAACGCCATTGCGCAACCAAATAGGATCCGCTGGGTATTGGGTAATTTGGCTTGGAAGGCGAGAGGTGGGTGCGGTCGAGCTTTTTTGGAAGCTTGCATAGTAACCATTCTTTTATCTTCTATGCACTAGTCGCCCCTGTCTAACACTCACGCACGCACGCATTATTGTAATTCTTAAATGTGATAAAATATCATCAGATACTAATTCAGTTTTCTACAGCTATTCTTTTAGTTATCAAACTTTTAGTTCAGAGTTCAGTTCAGTTCAGCGTGTTCAGTTCGTATAATCAGAATATGACATATATTACAGTTGTCATGCAAGACATCATGTGCTCGGGGTGTGGTTTCTAGTCAGCAAAACAATGAAACCCGTCGTTATCGGCTTTGAAGCAATAAATGAACGGCTATGCACCCTTCGCGTGCGGGGCCAACGTCGACTCGGACTACTATCTTATTGGTATGGTGCTCCGAGCGTGAATTGCATCATCACGAAAGATTGCATCTGAAAATCAGTTTCGAGTCAACACGGTTGCCCTTTGTAACGAAGAGACCAGAAACGACTACGTTCAAGCGATAGGACTCGCCCTAAATGCAGGGAGAGTAAGTCGTGAGGCTTAGATGTCGGTCGTAGAAGAGAAATGGACACGCCTTAAGAATAATGTCATTAGTACTGCTGACTCCATCTTAGGTAGTAGTGGTAGAGATCGGAACGACTGGTTCGAAGACGAATGTAAGCTAGCGACTGAACGTAAGAATGTTGCGTACCGAGCAATGCAACAAGCGGGCACGCGAAGATAAAGAGCACAAAAGATAAAACAGTTCACCGGCCCGGCAACACACCAAATTCATGAACCAATAGTGCAAGTGTGGGAGGAAGAAGCGATGCCAGAAAACTGGCGAAGAGGCATCCTGTGCCCCATACATAAGAAAGGATATATCACAACATGCAGCAATTATCGTGGTAGAACGTTGTTGAGTACCGCGTTTAAGATTTTCTCCTATATCCTTCAAGACAGGATAGCCCCATACGATCATGAGGGATCATTGGTCCATTCCAGTGTGGCTTCATCCCAGACAAATCAACAACTGATCAGATTTAGACCCTTAGGCAGGTTTAAAAAATCGCTACACCATCTTTTTATAGACTTTAAAGCTGCCTATGATAGCATTTTTTTTATATTTAAACTTACTGCCAAGGGGAAACTCCCTGAATGACTTGCGCCACGGCAATTAGGTGGGCTAAACCCTTTATTAAAATTAAAAATGAAATCGAAGAAATGTGATTTACAATATATCACATTCCTCACGTTTGTAGCCGGTTTCGATTTATTTTCTCGGGATTCTCCCTGATTCATTTAAAAAAGCCATACGGAAAAACGATCACGAAAATAAAACGACTCGAGTCCAAATGCTTTAATGAATGGATCATGGTCAGAGAAAACTACAAAAAAACCTTGACCAAGAAAATATTACAAAAAAATGACATACGTGAGGCTTCAAAATTCTTGGAACCTTCATTGAAAAAATTCGGTCTTTCAGGAACCAGCTGACGTCATTCTTGAAGGGCAACAACTCGACAGTGAATTGTACCGGATTCGTTTGTAGTACCAGGCCTAACAAACGAAAAAGGCATAGCCCATTCAACATCTATAACGGGCTCCGACAAGTGGATGGACTTGGCTGCGTCCTCTTCAACCTGGCGTTGGAGAAAGTGATCCGAGAGTTTGACGTAACGGCGAGAGGAACAATACTCTATAAGTCCATTCAGATACTGGCTGGATACGGAGACGATATTGACATCGTTGGTAGAAACCGAAGAGCTGTACAGGAAGCTTTCATCCAGATCGAGCAGGCGGCATGAAATCTGGGGCTGCACATAAATGAGAGCAAAACAAAGTATATGGTGACCACGTCTGCGGGTAGAAGATCCAACATTGGTCCCTCAATTCAAATACTGTAGCGCGAATTTGAAGTAGTGCAATCCTTTAACTATCTCGGGTCAACTGTAGCAGCCGAAAACAGCATGGAACCAGAAATACGCGCACGGTTGCTTAAATACAGGAACATAACCATAACATCCAAGCTGCTGGTATATAAGACAATGGTCATACCAGTACTTACATATGGATCCGAGACTTGGGTGCTTAACAAAAAGCATTCTGACCTTTTAGTCGCGTTCGAGAGAAAAGTCTTACGGAGAATTGATGGCCCCGTATGTGAGGAAGGACGATATCCGGTAGGATTTATGGACCACGACAGCGAGGCCGGCCAAGCCTACGCTGGAAGGATGGCGTAGATCAGTACGCTCAGAGTTTAGGGATGCCAAATTGGATGACATCGGCTCGAAATCGGGACCGGTGAAGAGATTTTATGCAGGAGGCCAGGACCGGACACCGGTTGTAGAGTCAAATATGATGATGAATAATCACTAAAAGAGCGGAATTGACAACAAAGAAGTTGCAAGAAGAGCTCGACCCTATTATCAAGCCGCTTTAAACCACAAGTTGCGCTAGAGAGACGAATGGATAAGCCCGGGCACATGTCAGTTCATGGAAACAGGGTCCGCTGTGCTAATTGCAGCACAAAAGCTAAGCCACATCGTACTAGGTATCACTGCTACTCATGTAAAGTAGGTATCTGCCTTCAGGAAAACAGAAACTGTTTTATACTTTTCCATTCCTAAAATGTATTAATTTATAACTTTCTTTGTTTTTTAATTTTTTTAGTATTCAATACAATAAATAATTTTCTTTCAAAAATTAACTTGAATGCGTTTATGTTCCCAATGGTACCAGGGTCGCTTGAGCTGATCCTCATCTGAAACGAGTACGGCACCATCTAGAACTTTCACCGGATGTTGGCTAGAGCGGTGACCACCTGTCAGCTCTTTGGTGATTCTATAAACGGTTCTGCTATCGCACCTGCTCGCTGCTTCTGAAGCCAGGTTGGCAATATAATTACGTTTGTCACGTCTTACACTACGCTGCACTTCCCTCATTTCTCTTCGATACAGGGACTCTAGCTCGATCCTCGCTGCTGCTGGGGTGTCAACACTACGAGCTTTAAGTAGCTTAAGATCTTCAACCCGCCTCGAGGTATCTTCGGTAAGCCACGTGCCGTGCCTTGCCTGGCTTCTTCCAACAATACTTTCCGCTCCAGATGTGAAAACATTTTTCACAACCTTCCAATGTTCTTGGATGGTTGTCGGCAGTGAGCTGCTGATTGCTTTCACTCCTTGCGATAAATGATCCCTTAATTGTTGGCGTACTGAGGGGATCTTTAGCCGGTCGATGTTATACCTAGGCATTCGGATGATATTGCGGATTCTTTGAACTGATGCAATACGTAACTGGTTGGTTCAAGATCATAAGGTGATGATCCCGTACCATACCAATGTCGGCTCCTCGTCTGTTTCGGACGTCTAAAAGACAGCTCCTAAAACGTCGGCTGATCGCCTCATGGTCGATTTGGTTGTATGATGATTGCCTGTCAGTTGACACCCAGCTGACTTTGTGGCAGATCTTATGCTCAAACATCGTGCCTCCTATGACAAGGTGGTTGGTGTTGCAGAAATCAACAAATCTTTCACCATTGTCATTTCGTTCGCCGAGGCCGTGCTTCCCAATCACATGTTTGAGTCCTTCATTGTCGTAGGCCCTCACTATGGTAGGGGCCTTGACGTTGGCGTGAGGGCTTAAGTTGCAAAGATTCATCCTACAAGCTGGGGACCTCCCTCGCTAGCAGGTTTGATGAGTAACGAACCAAGAACTACCGCCCCCTAATCCAGTGGTGTGATGCGACCCGTGCCCAGTGGACTGGTTGGTAGCCAGGGGTAACCGGCTATCGCGAACGTGAGCCCGTGGATACCTGCCGCCCTCCATGCGTATCGGGCCCTCCAGTACAAGAGGCTTTGTGCTGGAGGTACTACTTTCCTCATTACTCGTGGGAATCATATGGATAAAAAAAATAATAAATTTAATTTTTATAAATTGACGCAGGGCATGCCCGCGTCGGCAGCAGCGGATCAAGCTGAGCGGATGCTTCGCGATGAACCCTGTGAGAGACCCAGGCTCGGCCGGGGGGGCATGACCTCCAGACCAGCTAGGGGCAGTGGTGCGGTTACGGCAAGGGGGATACTGGGGCATTCGACCCGTGAACCCGAACCGAAACCCAGCACCAGCTGAGTGGCGGTTCGAGCGGAGCAGAAGCCTCACCTTGACCCGCGTAGGAAACCGGACGTTGGTCGAGGAGGGATGACCCCAAGACTGACGAAAGGTGGTGGGGGAACCCCAAGGCGCGGCTGGGGCTATCCCGCCAGGCCGAGGGTGAAGCCTCCACCAGTAGGCAGCAAGTGATGATGCCGCAGCTGAGCACACCCTCAGCGAATGGTTCGGGGTCTCTCCCCAATCGTCAGCCGACCACTGTCCCCAAGGTGTCGCTAGGAGCAGTCCCCAAACCTAAGCCGAAAGGCTCTAAAAGGAGGGGACCTCCTGACCCGCCAAAGGGGCAGCCGGGAGGTGTGGACGATCCCCTGAGAAAGGGTCTCAGTGGGGCGGGGACGAGGCACTATCTCCGACTCCTTGAGCAGGGCATAGAACCCGCACAAGCGAGGAAGGAGGTTGATGATAGGAAGTTGGCGGCTGCAGGGCATGGACCTCCCGTCATCACTCCCCAGGGAACGAAGAGGGGGCCATCGGTCCTCACTCCACCAACTAGGGAGGATAAGAGATTGAAGGAGGGCACCGGGCAGTCGACCAGTGCCACCTTCGGGGGTAGCGGGGGCTCTCAGCCTAGCTATGCGGAGGCTACGAAACAAGTCAGGGTCGCTATCCTCGCGGAGCATGATCCGGAGGAGACACTGACCCATGAGCAGTTAGCAGCTTTGGAGGAATCCATCCTGGATGAGGTGGCGCTGGGCTGGGAAGTCAAAATTGGCTTCGGCGGCGTCCACTTCAGGCCAGGGATGATTCTTGTCGATTGTTGCGATGGACGCTCGGCGGCTTGGCTGAAGGCACATGCTCCAACCCTTTCGACGTGGAAGGGACCTAAGCTCGTGGCCAGAGACGGGCCGACTATCATGTCGGTGTTTCTGCCACGCAGCAACCGGCAGGGGATGGAGCGCTCCATCTCCCTGATTGGAGCACAAAATGAGGGTCTCCATGTAAATATGTGGAAGGTTATCGGCTGTCGAGAGGAAAGGGGTGGGGTATTTGCCACTATATCCATAGACTCTCGAAGCCGAGACATAATAAAAGGGGCAGGCCACTCCATTAGATACCGGTATGGCAAGATATCGGTGGGTGGTCTGAAAAAGAAGGAAGCCATACAGGTGGAGAAGGGGCTGATAGACCCTCCCGCCGTAGTAGCAGATGAACCCCAGGGGGCAAGTACAATGGACACGGAAGGAGAAGCGGGAGCAGAAGAGGTACCCATTATGGAAGACCTCGCTGCCCTTCCCCAACCGAACATTGTACTAGACGAGCTGGAGGCGATCCGACAGCTAGAGGAGGACGAGTTGCTGGAGGAGATCCAGCACCTTGAGCTTGAGACTGGAGAGGGGCAGCCGCCCTCTTCAGACAACTAAAGCATGACCAGCGCACGCATTGCTCAGGTGAACACCCACAAGGCCAAAGGGGCAGCCGCCGTGGTGGCCAGGACGTTCACCAAACAACATCTAGAGCTAGTGCTGGTCCAGGAACCCTGGTTCTACAGGGGACAGATATGTGGTCTGTTTTGCAGAGATGCTAAGGTAATATATGACGTGGGGCAAGCTGCCCCACGGGCCTGCATCGTCGTTAGAAATAATATTAATTATCTATCTCTTTCAGAATTTATAACCCGGGACGTGGTAGCAATCCAGTGCCAGTTTAACATAGACGGCATGCACCGGGAGTTAGTCATCGCTTCGGACTATTTCGCCGGGGACAAGGATGAAATACCGCCACCAGAAATTCAAGAACTGGTAGATTATTGCCGAAGGCTTAGCAAACCTCTTCTGATCGGGTGCGATGCAAATGCACACAATGAAGAATGGGGGAGCACCGACACGAATAAGAGGGGTGAGTACCTTTTAGAGTTTTTGGTGAAGGAAAACCTAGATATTTACAATGTAGGTAGTACTCCCACATTCGTGACTAGGGCTAGGGAAGAGGTACTCGACATCACATTCGGAACTCCGACAGTGAGTCGTTTACTCAGTAAGTGGAGGGTTTCCTCCGAACCAACTCTGTCAGACCATAGATTAATTCTGTTTGAATTGGGAGGGGTGGTCGTAGGGGAAAGGGTTATTAGAAACCCCAGAAGGACAAATTGGGAAAAATTTAGAGTCTATTTACAGAGCAATCTACTACACGCTTCAGTTCAAAGAGTGGCCAGGTGCCCGCGCGAACTAGAATGCGCAGCAGTGGAAATGAACAGGGCAATCTCTGACGCATATGAGTCGAGCTGCCCGATGAGTTCACCCAAAGGTGGTAATGAAGTTCCTTGGTGGAACGCAGAACTGTCAGCCCATCGAAGGCAGGTAAGAAAACTCTTCAAGACCGCCAAGAGAAGGGGCAATTGGCAGGAATACAGAAAGTCTCTCACGGCATATAATACAGAAGTGAGAAGAGCAAAGCGCAGAAGTTTTCGTAAATTCTGTGAGGAGGTTAAAGACACTAAGGAGTCTGCCAGGCTGTACAAAGCGATGGCAAAAGACCCTAGTTGTTTCAAGGCTTAACTGAGAAACCAGGAAGGTGAGTTCACAGAAAACGAAGAGCAGAGAGCTCTACTCCTCCTGAGAAGTCACTTCCCGGGGAGTACGGTGAACAGTACCGAATCTGATAGAGGCTCAAACCGTCTAAGATTTAATAGAGAAGACTGGAAGAAAGCCTCGGAGATATGCACCGAGCATAGAATCCGGTGGGCAGTTAAAAGCTTCCAGCCCTTTAAGTCAGCAGGTATAGATGGGATAATCCCAGCTGTCATGCAAATGGGGCTAGACAATCTCCTCCCATACCTACTAAGAATTTACAGAAGTAGCCTAGCACTCGGATACATACCGAAACTCTGGAGAAGGGCTCGGGTGGTATTCATACCGAAGGTAGGGAAGAAAGATCCCACACACCCAAAGTCCTACAGACCAATCAGTCTCACTTCGTTTGTCCTAAAGACTATCGAAAAGGTCATCGACAACTATGTAAGGTCGACTTTACTGGTAAAAGAACCACTACATTCCAGTCAACACGCATACAGAGCGGGCAGATCTACGGAGACCGCACTGTGGGAAGAATAGAGGGCTCCCTTGCCAGTAAGGAAATCGCTCTATGCGCCTTCCTAGATATCGAAGGGGCGTTCGACAACGCATCACACGAGGCGATAAGGAATGCTCTGGAGAAGAAAACAGTTGATGGCACAATCAGTAAATGGATGTGCGAGATGCTAGTCACTAGAACAGCAGAAACTATAGTCGGGGACAAAACCATTATGGTTAACACGACAAGAGGGTGTCCACAAGGAGGAGTACTCTCCCCACTACTGTGGAGCATCCTTGTAGACGAACTACTTCAGCGACTAGCTAAAGCAGGAATCGTATCTCAGGGTTACGCGGACCAGGGCCAGGGGGAAGTTCGAGGAAGTTCTATGTGACATAGTTCAAAATGGACTAAATATCACAAGCAGATGGTGCCATGAGGTGGGACTTAGGGTGAACCCAAGCAAAACCACACTGGTTCCCTTCAGCAACAAAGAAAATTGGGGCGAATGCGACCAATAACCCTCAATGGCGAAGTGATCTCAATCAGCGAAGAGGTCAAGTACCTTGGTCTGATATTAGACAAGAGACTGCTATGGAATAAACATCAGCAGGCAGTTATTAAAAAATCTAAGAGAGCGCTCATGGTGTGCAGAAGGGTGGCGGGCAAATCATGGGGAGTAAGCCCCAAAATAATGCACTGGATGTACACTATGATAGTTATACCAATGATCACCTACGGAGCAGTGGCATGGGCAGGTAGAACCAAGCTAAGCACCACAAGGAAAGAATTGGAAAAGGTACAAAGGCTGGCTTGTGTCCTAATCACAGGAGCTATGAGGACCTGCCCAACGGCGGGTATGGAGGTAATCACTGGGCTACTCCCGCTGCATATAGTGGTAGAGGGCAAATCCATTGAAACCATTGTACGCCTGACCAAGGTTGGCTGCTTAACGGGTAGCAGAGCGGAGAGCTTAATGAACTCACTAGCCAAGCTAACTCCTGTGGCATGCATGCCATGTGACAGCATGGTGCAAAAGCTTGAGTTCATAAAGAACTATGAGGTTAAACTAAGCAACAAGACGGACTTTAAGTCCGAAACAGACTACAAGATACATCCAGGAACTATAAAATGGTATACGGATGGATCAAAGAAGGTGGATGGCACAGGTGCGGGAGTAATAGGGCCACGAACCAAGTACTCTGAAGCAATGGGCCATTATCCAAGTATTTTCCAGGCAGAGGTTCACGCCATCGAAAGATGCGCATCGAAATACATGAGGCTGGAAATTGCCATCATGTCAGACAGCCAAGCCGCGCTTAAAGCTTTAGATGCAGTCCACACCACGTCCAGACTGGTGGAAGAATGCAAAACAAAGTTAAACAAACTTGGTGCAGACAACAAAGTAAAGTTATACTGGGTGCCGGGACACATCGGTATAGAAGGGAATGAACAAGCGGACAAGCTCGCAAACATAGGGGCAGAGACTACGCTTGTAGGGGCCGGAACCCTTTTGTGGAATTGGGTACAGTATTATGCGTGAAGAATTACGCAATATAGGTAAAAAAACCGCTTCATTAAGATGGGAGGAACTCCCAGGTCTACGGCAAGCAAAGGAAATGTTGGGTGGATATAATCCAAAGAGGTCCCGATCAATAATGGGACTAAGTAGGGGTAACGTGAAAATCATTACGGGGTTCCTAACAGGGCACTGCAGACTGAAGGGACACCTTAAGAAAATGAAATTAGAAGAGGATGACAGCTGCAGGCTATGTGGTGAAGCGGAGGAAACCACGTGGCATCTTCTCAACGACTGTGGAGCAACGATCCGCCGGAGGAGGGAACAGCTGGGAACTCACGCATTCTCCGAGCTTGAACGTCACTCATTAGAACCTCTCCATATCATTAGGTTCATAAAGGCCATTGGCATGGAGGGGGTGCTCTAGGGCTGGGCATGCACCGCCCCTACAGCGCTAGTCGGGGGGGGGGGGGGGGGCGCAATAGATCCACTTGGGTCGCAGTGCCATGGTTTTTCACCCCCAACATCATCATCATCATCATCATCACCTTCATTGTCGTTGCCTACCTTGGCATTCAAGTCCCCCATCACGATGACGATATCTCCGTTCGGTGTTGCGTTGAATACAGCGCTTAGCTGATTGTAGAAGTTGTCCTTTTCATCCTCAGTCGAAGGATTCGTTGGGGCGTAACACTGTATGATTGTGACGCGCAGTACTCTAGCCCGAAATCTGGCCGATAAGCTCCTATCACCATGTGGGTGCCAGGAAATTAGGCATCTGCGTGTTGTTGGCGTTCGCAACAGACCCACTCCAGATTCACGGGGACTGCCGGAGGGTTTGCCGAAGTAGAGTAGCACAGTGTTACACGTTGGGGATTGGTACTCTCCCGCGTTGAACCATCTTACTTCACCCACTCCCATTATGTCCAAATTATATCGAAGAAATTCACCAATCCAATCTTAGTCCGGGTACGATAGCCAAAAGTCGTCATTATTCGATCATTACTTATCCGAGGCGTTGTGTCGGTTTCAGTAGCGGGTATTTTTCGGTTCCGCAGGGTGCTAACTCACGTTACTTAGACTAGAAACGCTAGAACGTTCGCACTTGCAATTTTAGTCTACATATACATAGGATTTTTACACATAGTTGCCCGGGGACCAACTCTAGGAGGTAGAGCAAGCTCTACATCACGAACTTGATTGTTGCGCTACTGACTCAAACCAAGTTTTGAGCAGTCAGTAGTTTCCCGATCAATCGCAATGCAGATCCCAAAAGCTGAAGCGACGGAAGGTCCTTAACCGTGTATTCGCCAACGATATGCACCCAAAACAAACGGAGTAGCAATTTCCCGAATTCGCACCTCAACTCACATTAAATATGAGATCGCTACCACGATCAACGCACTAAAGAACAACAAGTCGGTAGGACTAGATGGTATACCCGCAGAGCTTCTGCGTGCCGCTCCAACAACATCAGCAGAGCTTTTATATCCTCTTGTAGAGAGAGCTTGGGAGGCAGAAAGTTTCCCCGACGAGTGGAAGAATGGACGAAGGGAATGATTGTTAAGCTCCCTAAAAAAGGTAGTCTTATTGCGAAAACTGGAGAGGCATTTGCGTTCTTCCTGCAGGTGCAAAGTTAATAGCCAAAGTAGTACTTGAGCGAATTAAGGAACATCTGGAAAATACACTCGATGCCGAACAAGCAGGTTTCCGCACTGGATCCTCCTGTGTAAACCACATAAACACCCTTCGGATTATTATTGAACAGTGCGTTGAATTCCGGTCTTCACTGCACCTGCTGTTCATTGATTTTTAGAAGGCGTTTGACAGTGTCAACAGACAGTTTACCTGGCTCGCCTTGCGCAGGAGATGTACACCCGATAAACTAATAGCTATTATTAAAGCAACCTATGATGGCTCTAAATGTCAGAGGAATTCGTGATCCTAAGTGGGGGACGACAAGGTTGCATTCATTCGCCGATACTTTTTTTGTTGGTGATTAGCGATGTACTTCACGCAGTTTTATCTACTGGAAACGGAGGAATTCGTTGAACTCTTACATCTCAACTCAAACATCTGGACTACGCTGACGACGTTTATTTACTCGCACACAGGATTATGGAGCTGCACCAAATGACAACAAATGTGGAAATGGAGGCAAGGGGTTTGAAGATTATACTGCCAAAACCAAAATCATCAACCTCGGCACTAACTCAGTAACTCAAGCGAACATTGCTGGACAACCGGTAGAGAGAGTAGAGAGTTTCCAATATCTTGGGAGTTTTGTCTCGATTGTGATGAAAATAGTAAAGCGTACTCCATCGAGTTTGCCATGTAATGTTCTGCACCGCCTAGAAGACCTGGACTATGCCAATGATATCTGTCTCCCATCACAATCGTTAGGTGACAAGGATCGAAAATTAAACTCGCTAGAACTCCACGCAGCTGGATGTCAAAAATGGTGACGCTGACTCGGATGTGTGCTCTCGTGTAAACAAGGCGCGACACTCCTATAGTATGCTAAATAATATCTGGAACTCCTCGCATATCTCCCGGAATCTGAAGCTAACGATCTTCAGATCTAACGTTCTCTCAGTACTCTTGTATGGCTGCGAAACGTGGAAAGTCACGGAGTCAACTGCGACGCGCCTCCAAGTCTCCGTCAATAAGTGCTTAAGGAGGATACTGAGAATAAGATGGCCAGACATTATCACCAATCAAGACTTGTGGAGAGTAACGCAGCAGGAAGCAATCGCGATAACCATCAGACGACGAAAATGGAGCTGGATTGGCCACACTTTAAGAAAGCTACCAGACGATATTACGAAACTAGCGCTCAACTGAAATCCACAAGGAGCCGCCGAGTTGGTCGTCCTAGTTGACATGGAAAAGGACAATAGAAGAAGAAGCAAGATCCCAGGGGACAGAGTGGCGTCTCTTGAAACCTCAGACGACAAGTTCGTTGACGGGCGTTGAAATAAAATTACATTAATTAATTAGCTTAAGCTTTTCAATTAGAAAAGATTCATTGCATCTTATTTTATTTAAATTTTTATTTTTATGTTACTTTTGTCGACAAAAAAGACAATAAGGATCACATGCAATTGTATTAGCATACGTCAAACTAAAAAACAATTAATCCTCAATGTTTTACAAAATGTTACAAATGTTTCAATTAAGTAGAAAACTTTCTCAGAGAAATAAGTAAGTAATTTATTGTGAAATTGACGGAAAACGGTCGGTCATAGGACAAGTTTTAAATGTTCCCTCATCGGCACACGACAAACTGAAGAGCAAAATTTGTAGAATAAATTTTCAAACTTAACGATTTTCTCCGTGATGCCGTAGACGTCAATACTTTGGATGTGGAAGCAAATACATATAACGCGCTTTGATTTGTTAAAAATTATTTGAAATTTTATTTTCCGTATGTAAAGTTGGCTTTTTACTCATATATGGTAGCTATTGATGGTTATTTTTCTGTCTTATTTTGTCGCTGTTTGTCTTCAAAAATAAATTAATGGTAAAATGAGTGGAATATGAAACTGAGCTGACGGGCTAAACTAAATGAAAATACATATCCTAATATGAGAAGGACAACGCACGCAGACGTTTCTTGGTAATTGGTATCTGAGTTTGTGTTTGAGAAAGGGTTTTTTTGTCAGAGATTTCTCGTCTTAGTGTCTGTGTATAAATCAATTGAAATATTTTTATTTTTTATTTAGAGGAAATAGTCAGCTTGGGGTTTCTTTGACGGGATGCCTCGACTTTCTTGTGGTGCCGCTTCAAATATCATGAAATCTCTATGCAGGTACTCG
The DNA here is from genome assembly GCA_947095585.1 of Nephrocerus scutellatus. Classification (NCBI taxonomy): domain Eukaryota; kingdom Metazoa; phylum Arthropoda; class Insecta; order Diptera; family Pipunculidae; genus Nephrocerus; species Nephrocerus scutellatus. Next base: position 94,842,579 of record OX352763.1, read on the forward strand.
TTCAGTTCCAAAATCGCAGCTACATTGCCGCATCTAAAAACAAATAATAACATTAATTACATTAGCGTGGTTGGATTTGTTATATTTGTAATCTTTCTTTTCACCTATAACAGTAATTCGGCGCCGACCACACCGTCAGAACAGTCTCATTGAAATGCCACTTGAATCCTTCCATGACCAGTTGATGTGCTCGACATATCATATCGATATCGTTCGTCCGGTTGAACTGTGCCACAACATCCGACCCGAATAGATAGCCGGCTCCTCGTGGTGATACACCCCAACCCGTCTGATCTTCCGGATCACTCCATAGCAAATCACACATTGGCCCGTCATGGGGCACTTCCTGTTTCCGATCGATCGTACGAATCTGATCTAAATACTGTATTGACGGACTTAAACCGCCATGAACACAAAATATCTTTCCATCAATGATTGCCGACAAGCTGAGATAGTCAAAGATCTCTGTGCAGTACCTCCATACCGCTGTCGAGCCATATTTCCGCAGGCACTCATCATAGAATCCGTACACCTGTGTGATCTGTCGTGACTCATGATTGCCGCGAATCAATGTTATTCGATCAGGATACCGAACTTTGAGTGCGAGCAGCAGAAGGAATGTTTCCACACTATAGTAACCGCGATCAACGAAATCGCCCATAAAGAGGTAATTCGTTTCGGGTACATCGCCGCCAACTTTGAAAAGTTCTTTCAAATCATAAAATTGTCCATGAATGTCACCACAGACGGTCACTGGAGAATCGACACGCTGCACATTACCCTCCTCGACGAGGATCTCACGCGCTTTGGCACAGAGCGCTTTCACTTCGTTTTCCTTAATAATCTCACAACGTTTCAGCTGCTCGATTTGACGATCCAGATCGCTGTAGTCTGTCATTCTTTTGTGTTGTGTATGTGTCTGAGTATACTTTGGTTAGAAATTAAGTTTGGCTTGCTTGTTTGAATTGCATCTGCTAGCGGTTTTTAAGGGGTTAACTTCTACGCTACGCTACGACGAAAGGGCGGAACGCCAGTCTTCTTTACAGTAACGACGAAATCTTTATCGGCTCTCTAGATCAAGTCAGTGATGTCTTCTTGGTAATTCATTAAGTTTCGATTGATTAGATGAAAACTTAAATTAAAAAGGACATAAGCAATAATTAATTAATTTTATTTTTACAACTTTGTTGTTACAAAGATGAGATAACGGTATGTTTTATACTTTTTACAATCTCGATATAAAGGCTTCTCGATGGACGAATGGTAAAATAAATATCTATTTTGAATATGTAGCAAGTAATAGAATAAAAGGGATCGATCGATTAAATCTGTTGTGTTCCAGTTCGATTAATCTCTGAAACAGGCCCAACCTCAAAAACAGATAGTTTGGCGATTATAACCAAATAATGTAAAATGTAAATATGAAGGGACTGTTATTATTTATTTATTAATAATTACCCAGTTAATGCATTAAAAAAATCGTCTTATATAAACTCAAATCAAAAGTGAAATGGCAGCACTATAGTAGATTTCCTTGGCAAAAGAGGAAAAACAAAAGATCATTTATTCACAAAAAATATAGAAATTATAAAGTTAACTGGATAATAAAAGAAACAATACTATTTTTACGTCATACTAAGTACTAATAATATTAAAATTGTATTTTGGTTTTCCTTCAGTTCTTGTAAAACTAGCAGGAACGTTGATAATAACATTGTTTGATGTGTGCCTTCCTTGTTCTTATAACAATAACTCATTAACAATTAACTACAAAAACCCGATTATTGTCTCCTAGATATCCAAATCGATTAAATTTATTTTCGATATTATTTTGGAAAGACAGCTTAACGAGTGACGATGTTAGCGACAAATTAATGGACATGATATAAATCTGCATGGAGCTCTGACTTTTAGAATAGGCGCAGAGACACTTGTAAAGCTATACGCTTTGAGAAATATTCAAGAGCTATCATCCACGGTCGCACGAGATACCAGCATGTATTGTATTTGTGTCTGTGGCTGGAAACCAGTTCACAAGAAGCCCCAAAACGATGACACATTTGACAAACAACGAAAAGAATACATTATATCTTGTGGGGCTTCCTCATGATATAGAAAAATGTGTGTAAAATTTTTAATTAAGTAATTTATATAAAATTGTGAACTTTCTAACCTTTACATTCAACTTTTTATACAAAACTGGTGAGGCGCTGAGGATGGTTACCCATATGGTTGTGCAAGAAAATTTAAAGCCGGGAAAACCAAGCATAATAACCTTTACGATCGTATTGGTATACTTTCGCTGCAAAAGCGAAAGCTAATTACTATAAAAAAAAAATAGCACAAAGGACTCCATCTAAGAGATTTTATAGAAAATCAGAATAGCAATTCTTCACCACGCAACTGCAAGGCCAGCAACCAGCATTAATGACGATCGGAACGCGTACATAGAACGTTCTTCTAAGAAGCAGATAGAAGAAAACAAAACGCATACAAATTGAAAAAATTTCCCACTTTTTTTTTCTTTTTTGACACAAAGCATACCCATTCCCATGGTCGCTTTATCGCCTTCATAATCAACTCACCTAAACTCGAACAGGTTTTAATTCCGAAAAACTATTAGTTTGTTTATTGTTGTATTACTTTACTGGTTAATAAAAAATGACAGGAGTAAATGCAACTCCATACGAAAATACAACTCAATACTCAATGCGATTACAATTTACAATTACACTACAATTACAATTACAATGCCAATGCCAAAGCAAACGTTGCTTACTTCAACTCCTCAACACGACTTCACTGTTCGTTGACTTTCTTCGATATTCAGATGCAAAAATTCGTTAAAGGCAACGCGAACGAATTGTTGCCGTCTCTTTTTCTTATTTATTTTCTGCGATAATTTGAGTCATGTTGCTATTAGTCCTACTACTCTAACATATTGTATTTACGACAATCAAATGCCTTTTTTCTTGTAAATATAACTCGTATGAAGAGAACGAATATAAGTACTTAGGAATTTTCGATAACATTTTGATAGCCATATTGGATTCAATGCAGTGTCTTACAGAAAACTGCTAGAACTAAAACCATTCATTTAAGTCGATTTCAATTTGCACTTGAAGGCAGTGTTTTTTCTTGTATGCCGGAAAAATCGGAGTTATCAGAGATCCGAGATATCCGATAAATCTGATAATTGTTTCCTCTGATCAGATTTGTCAGATCAAAAAAATTTTCTGCTGCGCTGCTTTTTTTAGTAAAAGAAAACAATTTTATTTATCCCCTAAATGATTCATAATAGCCGATATTTCTCATGTTTAAAGAATCAAACAACTACAGCTGTCAAGAAATGTTCTGTATATTTTTTCAGAGTAAAAAGATCACATCCGAGAATTATCGGAGCGTAAAAAAACGCGTCACAGAAAAAAGATTTCTCAGAGAATGAAAATAAAACACAAATCTGAATTCTGACAGTTAAATTATCTCTCCGAGAAAGTCACAAAACTATACGCTAATACTACTTTTAATGTATTCAATTTAGAATAAAGAAGCTACTACACGTGGCTTACTTTGTTTGCAAACAAAACTGATAGTTGAATTACACGCTCATGGTCCTGACAATCTGCGAAACACAAACACATATGTTTGCAATTGTTCTGTTGGGACAGAAAGCAAAAAACCCGTTTTAGAGCAAAAAAAGGGCCCTCAACATCATTTTATTATATAAAAAATGCTTTTTTTGCTCTAGAACATGTTTGAAAACTGTTTTTTTTTGGTCGAGTTATCTCTACTTTTTAAAATTCTCTTTATTCTCTGTATTAACCCCGCGTCGGCATGTGTCTGTCGGTCTGCCGGTGACTTGCTGGTGGAATCTTTTATTTAAGCCCACTTCCTAAAGCCCGATTTGTATATCCGTTGACAAAAATATTTTTTAAAATTTGTGATCGGAACCCAGGGTCGGGGGACTCGTATACAATTTTTTTAAAAGAATTACCCGATTTTACTCTAATTTTGTACCCATGTGTATATTCGATGACAACAACACTTTTTGTAAAAATTCGGGCCCCAGAGCCAGATAATTTTTTTTAAGTTTAACTGGTTTAAGCTTTCAACACATGTGTATATCCGACTATTATTTATATGATTATAGGATTTCAAATCCAAATTAAACCATTTAAAGTTCAATGCAAACTTTTTCAAAAGCAAACGAAACCTTTTCAAAAACAAATAAAACTTTTTCCAAACCAAACGAAACTTTTTCAAATCCATATGAACCTTTTTTAAAATTAAAAGAAACTTTTTCAAAATCAAAAGAAACTAAAATTTTTTTTTCAATGGAGGGGCTGCCTGTCAATTGCTTGTGGCAATTTCATAAGCATATTTGTGTAATTGTTGCAGTCGTTTTAAGTAACTGTTTTTAACGCCTCGTTTATCACATTTACCATATCCAAATGTCTATATAACAATTTCGCTTATAATTCTCCGAGCATTTTGAATCTAAGTGAAAAAATCAATGTTAACGGCAAGTATAAAAATTCATATAAATATATAGAAAATGTACAACAAGAAAAAATGTACGAAAGTTCAACGACGACTTTTAAGTATTTCGGTGTTTTAAAAATAATTGTGCCTATGGTCGCAACAAAATGACAGTAGAACTTAGAAACCGATAAAAAAAATTTAGTTTCTTTTGAGTTTGAAAAAGTTTCTTTAAATTTTGAAAAAGCTTCATATGGATTTGAAAAAGTTTCGTTTGGTTTGGAAAAAGTTTTATTTGTTTTTGAAAAGGTTTCGTTTGCTTTTGAAAAAGTTTGCATTGAACTTTAAATGGTTTAATTTGAAATTGAAATCCTATATGAATAAAATTTAGTCAATGACTCTTCGTCAGAATCGGCATGTAACCCTTTATGGGTGGTTTTTTATTAGACATACCGCGAAATGACGCGATCATCGGGCATACAAATACATCATCACGCCTCACCCAATGGACGTATCCAAGTGATATTTACACCATATAAGTTAACCCTTTTTTGGACCCGGTAGTTGGCGCTGGAGTGGAGATATTGTTAAATAAGTGTGTAAACCACTGGATATATTAAAGCTTAATTTTCTCCATATTATCCTAAATGTTTATCTCTTTATCGAGTCCGGTAGGTTGCACTGAAGTCGAGTTTTTTTTTTTTGAAAATATACCAAATGTTACTCCGATAAATTTATGTTTTTTAGACCTGGTAGGTGGTACTGAAATCGAGATATCATACCCCGACGTATCGAAGCCATATTTACACCAGTTAGATAGTTGAGATATTTACGAAAATGTGTATTTATGTTTGTAACGAGTTCAAATCTCGGCATTTTGTGGGTCATGAGAGGGTATTGAGTGGGTCTTGTTGGGGTTTTCGTGGTGTGTGGTCAGCGTGTCCCGGGTAACACCGGGGCTATCAGCTAGTATAAAATAAAACTATTAGGAAATTAAAATAGGATGAGGCTTTGCCAACAGGGCACATTTTTGGACACAAAATGAAAACCCTAGAAACCCATAGCATCTAAGTAAAAAAAATAGTTTTTGACATTTGACATTTCAACAATACATCATCGGCATCATTAAATAACGTTAGTCAATTAAGGCAGTACAACGCAGTACAGTTCAAAACAAGTTGTTTTACAATACATATTCCCTTTTGATAAGGGAACTTTGCAGGAGGAAGAAATGGTGATGATTTTAAACGGCATGAAGTGGAAAAAACTACACAACTATTGTCAAAAAGCGTTAAAATATAGAAGAGCGATTCTCGAAGAATCTTTTTAAACATAAATCAACAGTAACGTCAAACTCTGGCAGACGGCTTTTTAGCCATGTCTTAAATTTAAGAATTTGTATTTTGCTAATGAATTATTGTAAATGAATAAAATCTATCTATCTATCTATCTATCTACAATACATATTAAAACTTAACATTTGGAAATTAAAAAAAAAAAATAGAAAAAAATGCCAATGAAGGAATATGAAGAAGAATAACGCGTGATTTAGACTAAACCCAGCCATGTTACAAAAAATGAGCAGCATGACAATAGTTAAATTGAAATTGTAGTTAGCCAGAAGAGATTGTTATAGTTATTTTGTAGAAACATGAGAAATTTTACCTATAGCATTATAGTAACATTGAGAAATATACTACTTCTCTCGTCTGGTTAACCACAATTTCAATTTGTTCAAAGAGAGTAAAGAAGACAACTGTAGTCAAAATTGAAGTACAACAATATTTATAGTACCTTTATAGCATTACTAGCTGATTACCCGGCGTTGCCCAGGAAGTTTGTTACGCTTGATTTACATTTGTGGCGTGCGAGAAAAAATGAGCAGGGCGACTGTTAAATAGGGGTTTTTTTGAGGGTCATTTGAGGGTATTTTGGTGTTTTTTGGGGATCTTTTGGGGGCCTTCTAAAGGTCTTTTGAGGAAATTTTCTGGTCTGGGTCTTTTTGGGGGGTCTTCTGAGGGTCTTTCAGGGGTCTTTGGGGACCTTTTAAAGATCTTTTGGGTTTTTTGGAGGTCAGAAGTTTTACTTCTGACACTTGTACTCTGTACACATGCATTTTTTTTTAATTGCAGATTTTTAAGACTGTTTCCGAAACGAAGACTTATTTATGGAACCTAACTTTTTTAACTAAGTCTCCTCGCGAGATATCTTATTTTATATCTCTGTCTTGTAAAAAAATCGAATTTACAAAGAGACACAATTTTTATTTTGATTTTGTTGTCAAATTGTCAAAGTTGAAGTCAATCCAGACGTTTTTACTGACGTATTTAAGATGGCGGTGAATAAGTCAATAAGTGCGAAATAAGTCTTCGTTTCGGAAACAGCCCCGCGAGGTGACTTATTTTATATATCTGCATTAAAAAAAATTAATTTGGTATTCAAAATTACAAAGATGTCTGAGAGACACAAATTTCTATTTTAATTTTGTTGTATAAGTAAGTATATGGAATTAATCCGGACGATTGTACTGACTTATTTAAGATTGCGGTGAATAAGTAAATAAGTATAAAATATTCGTTTAAGAAACAGCCTAAGTAATACTCTCGAGGAAATTAAAAACTTTGCAAGAGCAAATGTTTTCAGTGTTTGACTCAAACTATAATTGAGAAAGAACCTTTTTAAAAATATCCTATGTAAATTCAATGTACAGAGCTAATTTGTCTGACAAACATTTTAATTCCGTTATGATAGGAGCATCAAAATTGTACCCAAAGTGCACAGATACTGTATGTAGAATGTCAGGCACAGCTACACACAATGCACATATGCATTAGAAAGCCACAAAATAATACATATATAAGAAATATTTTAATTTATCCTTCTTCAATTTAATGTAGAATTACATTATTTTAAATAAATGATATCTTTTCTTTTGACATTTATTTAATTGCATATTTTAATGATACATATACATATTCAACCCCGCAAGTGAAAAAGTTTGGAGACCCCTGCGGACAACATGGAAAAAAACCAATTCGTTTTCATTTTTGTTTGACCGGTTAAAATTAAATTCTTTTAACCAAATATATCGACACAAAGCATTATGATATTAATATTACATTGATTTAGAATGATTTAGAATCTTATAGACAGAAATATCGAGAAAAGACCAGAAAATTGTAGCCTTATTCCCTTATTTACAACTAACGCCGCTTATATGTAATGAGCCATATTCTAAAAATAAACTACATGTTCAATTATGTTCCTATACAAAAATCGGGCAAACTGCACAAAACAGTTTGACTACATACCAAAATCGGACCAGTACATAATGATTCAAACTTACAGGCGGTTATATTTCACATAATCTTACAGCCTAAAAGTATGCTACATAAAAGTGCTTAATTCTAATTCAGTGTCTATTTGCAGTATGTACATTGCGATTTATCTTTAGATTCAAAATTCCATTATCGACTAACTGTTTTTCGTAACAATATTATACCTATACTTTTGAATATTTAGCGAATAATAAAAACACTTGTTACCGTTTACGGTGGATAACACACACAGTTACACACTTTTGTCGATTTAATTTTTGGAGACAAAAAAAACAACATGAGCAAGTGTAAGCGCAAAAAGAGTTGCTCTAAATTTCATTTCATGTTCTTTTGGGAATCTTTATTGAATCTATTCAGTTTTGTTTAGAGTTATTCTGCTTTTCACTTGCACATATGACATACACTGAGGTCCCAATTTACGTCCAAGAATAGTTCTAAAAATTGTGTACGCAAAACGAAACAACGCAAATCAAAACACATTTTCTCGTATATTCCTATACAATTGGTGGTTGATTTGTTCCAAAGTTTATAAACAAATTTATTTCGTTACGTAAATCGAAACAAATTTTCCCAGATGATTTAATACTTTTGGTAGTAGATTTTTTCCAAAGACCGTTAATTTTTATTTATTTATTTCAATAAAAAACTTATTTAATTTGACATGTTAAATCTCTTTAATATGTCCTCCTGTTGATGAAAGGAGATCGCCTTTCGTTTATTGCAGGCCATTGTTCTATAATATAAACGCAGAACATTAAAATCATCTAATAACAAGAATAACATCAAAGTAAATTCATGTTACATACCTTGATTGGGATCAACCAATCACTCGCTTAAGCATATAAAAGTATGTACACTTGTAATGTAAATATTATTTTGATTAACACAAATTATCTCTAAGATTTGAACTGTATTTAAGTATTCTTATACACCCAAATTCACTAAAATTCTTACGGTGTAAAAATATACAATGATGTTGGTAAAATGTATGTATGTATGTATGTACATACGTATATGGATGTATTCCTAAGAAATGGTAACATTTTTGTTGCGACGCAAATCAAGGAAACTAAGCAAACCGATTTTTTTTTGGGACGCAAATCGAAACGACGAGTCAACGCAAATCGGGACCCCATTTTAATGTCAAACTTAAGAAAAATTACACGTTATTTTTATTGAGTTCTAATTGTCTTTTTTAAATTCTCTTTATTAATTTCGCATGCCCATGACACATATTTCTTCAAATTTTTTATGCATGTTTATCCCCGATAGACAACACTTTTTGTAAAAATTTGGAAGTGATCGGTCCCCGGGGTCGGGGGGCTCCTATACAAATTTTTTTAAAAAAAAAATAAATTTTATGCACATGTGTATCTCCGATTAGATACAAGAACAAGAAAAGTTTTTTATTTTTATGGGCTGTTTTTTGTTTGTTATTGTAATAATTTGGCAGTGGTTCTACTTACAGCCGCTCATTACACCGAATTGTGTAAAAATTCAGTAAATCTCTCATATTTCAGCAGCTGAAACTGAAATTAGCTCAATATTTTTGTTATATTTTAATATTCAGAACGATTTTTGTCATGACAACGACTCCATATGAAATGTATGTTAAAAACTAATCCACTCATTATACACATAATTTGGTGAGTTAAGTTATCCGCTCGTTGTTAAAGAAAAAAAGAAAATTACCAGTTAACAGATGTCTTACACTGCTATTCAGTGTTTATTAATACGGGGTTTAATGTTTTAGAAAAAAGAAACTAGCTTAGGAAGAGTAATATTTTTTCACAGAATCTTCTTTCGATCCTTTTGTGGAGATCCAAAAGAATTTGACATTAATAAGAAATTATAAATTATGTCACAACGTTAAGCTGAAAAGACATACTTAATACCGTCTCGTATCACCCGTACTTAAAACTGAACGTTTTCTGTTGTACAGTCTAAGGCAGCACTAATGACATATAAACAACAACAAAATTTAAAAAAAATACATCTTTCGATAGCACTGTTCTACGCCAGCTGTCAAAATCTCTGAATATAAACTCTCATTTCTGATGATATTGATAACCCAATACAGAGTAAATCTCATGCAGAATTGCATATACAAGAGTCATGACGTTATTAATTATACACTACACTCTCTCTCTTAGTATCAATCATAAATCCAATGCGTCAAGCGCCACTAACTCCCATCAGCAATGTATAATAAGAACTGAGATAGTGAGATATTTCAAAAAAAAAAAAAGAGAATGAAGCAGAATAAAATAGAATTCATATATCCCATTTCTAAACCCACCCTCGTCATATGACAAACTTGAATAAATTCAGAGAATCAAATATTTGAGCAAGCTCCGTGCCACAGAACAACAGAACGTAATTTGTGCTTTAATCGTCTAGTTCGTCGAGGTGTGGTTACGGTATTTTGTGGTGTGCTTATCATTTTTATTACCACAAGAACAGCGAATAAGCAAAAACAATAGAATAAAAAAAGTAAGAATGAAATTGTTGATTACAACACCATCCACATATACCAAACCGGTTTTATTTGTCACAATTTCGTGTTGTAAACAATCGAATTTTTTGTTTATTTTTGTTTTGCCGTTTTGGTTATTAAAATGCCAGTATATACATACATGTGTGAAATTGTGAATGCTTTTAATTAGTTAACGAAGGGGTGAAAAAACTAATAATTGCGATTTCCTTTATAAATTAATGTAGAAATAATTAAAAAATTGCTAAATTTCTCGTAAGATATTTGGCTTTCCATTATTTTTCAGTGGGTGGTGTTACAGCGAGCAGCAACCAAAACCAACTTGTCATTGACTGACAAAATGTTCTTTTCTTCTCTGCTACTATTATCTATTTTGGAGTTGGGTAGCGATAAAAAAAATCCTCCGTGCTTATCGCATCAACAAACGGTTTTAATTGTAATCAACTGATGTGTTGTAATAATGTAAACAATTTGGTTACTCACAACAACAATGTTAATGTGACCTCCAAATGATTAAATGACATTAATAACAACAGAATCAGAATGAAACATGCATACCGTTGTCGCAGAAATTAAATAATAAATGAATGTGAAAAACCAGTTCGTCTAAATTCTTATTAGACAAGACATGCAAAACGAGGAATTTTTCGTTAGCCGAGTACCACAACTTCATACGTCAGTGTCAGTGCTAGTCGGTGTTCCAATAGTTTTCCTCGAATGATGTCATTTCGATCTGCTGATTGTGCTAGGGGCGTGATGTGTGTGTTGGTTATAAATAATCGTCCGAATTCTAATCAATTATTAAAGTTTGCCTACACCGCATCTGCATTTTGAAGCTATTTTTATTGCTAGTCACTCCCTAAATCTTTCGAACATACCGTATCATAAATTTACAGTGTCATGTCTCTCGCAATCATCTGGGTCGGTCTTGCAAAAAATTAATTCATAAATCAATTCAAATACAATATTTAGAGCAGGAATAATATGAAACAGAACTTAAAATGTTAAAGTTCGTGTTTTGTGCATCTTAACAGATTACACTTTACTGTGTTAATTGCAAATAAATGTTATGAAATTCAAAATTTATAATTTTATCCACATAGCAAAAGAGTGTTCAGTGTAATTTTAAATCGGTCGCATACTTTTAGGTGTTGATTAAATTTATTTGCTTGCCTTTCTGTTCAAACTGAAAAGAAAACTAGATTTGTTTTTTTTTTTCAATTTTTAAATTTAAATTTAAATTTTTCATAATTCATTTTAGTTTTCTTTTTGTTTTTGTCTATCAAAGTTGTGCTTTCGTCGAGTTCGAGTGTTTTCCGTTGATTTTTTGATATCAATTTCTTAATAAATTATCCAAAACCTGAAATTTATCGTTGCGAGAAGGATTCAATAAAAAAGGAGGAAGCATGGGTAACATTCATACAACGGGACCAAATGAGGCGCTTATTGTTTCAGGTGAGTTTTTTGTGGGCTTTCTATAGCACAAAAAAAAACATGGCTGCATCTCTGGCTGAACCTACCCTAGACTGGTACAATCGTTTATGACCAATATGATAAGTCAAGTTTTAATAGCCTGCTTCCGTAAAGATAAAATTCTTTCCGCACATAATGCACTTGGCAATAATTGTTAAAGATTAGCATGTCGCGTACCTTAAATAAAAAAAACATTTCCATCCATTTAGTATGATGATCTTATATGGTTACCAGTGAAAGCTAATTGGGATGGCCTCATCAATTTCTTTAGGAACATGAACTGGCCACTAAATGCCAATTGTGCTGTGAATGCCGTTTATGATACGATCATAAAAATAATCCAGGAGGGTATTAGACAATTTATCCGTTTCAGGACTAAGTGTATCAAACCGAAGGAAAATTCTTGGTATGATTTAAGCTGCAAAGGGGCTTCTAGGAACCGGAAGGTATGCTTTCGGTTATATAAATAAAACTCCACTGTGGAAACCCGAACCAAATTTAGACGAGTCAGAAATGACTGCAATGCCTACCTTAGACGAGTCAAATTCGACTACGACCAGAAACTGAGACAAAAAATACTTCAATATCCCAAAGGAAGTAAGAATTTTTGATCATTCGTGGGGAGGAAATTAAAAATACTGCCTCCTCTTCTATTCCAACGCTCATTCGCAATGACATTTCAACTGTCAGCTCTATAGAAATGGCCAATCTGCTTGTTTTACATTTCGTAGCTAGCTCCACGCTACCAGATTGCGCGTTGTTGCCGCCTGTACTTTTAAGTACTCGTCAAGTAGCTAGAGTATTAATTGATATCAACATTCATAAATCTGCTGGACCTGATGCTATTCCTGCTATAGTTTTAAAGAGGTTGGCATTACCACTGCGCTGGCTTTTCAATTTTTCTTATTCTTCTAGAGTCTTCCCAAGGAATTGAAAAACAGCCGACCAAACTCCATACATTCTAAAGACCAGCAGTACGGTTTTCGAAGGCAACGTTCTACAGCTGATCTGATGGCATATCTCACCAAAAAGTGGAACCAGTCTATTCACAAATTTGGTGAAAGTAAAGTTGTTGCACTCGATATTTCCACGGCAAGGAAATTTGACAGAATCTGGAATCAAGCTCTTCTTTCGAAAATTTATATCTAAGGAATTGATAAGACCCTGCTTGTTTGGACTAGTAACTACTTTTTTGACTGTTCAATCCAGGTCGTATTGGACGGATTCAAATCCAGTGTTCATCGCATAAACGCCGGGGTTCCCCAAGGCTCTTCTTAGTCTCCGAAACTCTTTCTCACTTTCTTTAATGATCTCTTATCCGCTACCTCTAATCCAATTCATTCTTTCGCTGACGCTAGCACTCTTAGGTTTTCATATGAGTTCGTGCTTTCTGCACGCTCCTCTTGATCCCAAGTAGAATTCGAACAACTAAGTATGTCAACTACGTAAATTCTGACCTTGACAGCATAACAAGGTGGGGACTACACAATAGAGCAGAATTTAACGCTGCCAAAACCCAATGCTGTCTTCTGTCGTCTAAGCGTAATTTAAACCCCCAACCTTTACCCATGAATGGATCCTGCATCAAAGAAACAGAAAACTCGCAATACTCGGTATGTGCGGCAACAACAAGCTTCGTTTAAATGACCACATATTCGCTATGTGAGAGATGTTTAGGTTTCCTAAATCGGTGCAAGATGTCCTTCATTCCCTCAGACCTGGCTACTATTTACAAGACATATAGTTAATAATATAATAATATTCGGGGCGACAGACAATTGCGGTCCAAGGCCTAACTTCTCGCAACGTTCCAACTGTCAGCTCTATAGACAAGGCCAATCTGCTTGCTTCACATTTCGCAGTTAGCTCTACGCTGCCAGATAGCGCGTTGTCGCCGCCTGTACTTGAAAGAGTTGAATCCTCTATGGGACAGATTTACTTTCGTACTCGTCAAGTGGCTAGAGTATTAAATGATCTCAACATTCATAAATCTGCTGGGCCTGATGGCATTCCCGCTTTAGTTTTGAAGAGGTGTTCTTCAACGTTGGCATTGCCACTGCGCAGACTTTTCCATTTTTCTTATTCTTCTGGAGTCGTCCCAAGGAATTGGAAAACAGCCTATATTCAGCCTGTTCCTAAAAAAGGCGAAACGTCATCTCTTTCCTCATACCGACCCATTGCGCTAACATCCATACTCTCCAAGGTTATGGAAACCCTGATCAATCGTAAGCTTATGCAATACCTTGAATCACGTGAAATCCTTAGTGACCAGCAGTACGGTTTTCGTAGGCAGCGCTCTACAGGTGGCCTGATGGCTTATCTCACTGAAAAGTGGAACCAGTCTATTCACAAATTTGGTGAAAGTAAAGTCGTTGCACTCGATATTTCCAAGGCATTTGACAGAGTCTGGCATCAAGCTCTTTTGTCGAAAATGACTGCTTATGGAATTAACAACACCCTGCTCGATTGGACTATGAACTACCTTTCTGACCGTTCAATCCAGGTCGTATTGGACGGATTCAAATCCAATGTCCACCGCATAAACGCCGGTGTTTCTCAAGGCTCTGTTTTATCTCCGACACTCTTTCTGATTTTCATTAATGATCTCCTATCCACCACCTCTAATCCAATCCATTCCTTCGCTGACGACAGTACTCTTAGCTTTTCATATGACTTCTCGCTTTCTGCGCGCCCCTCTTCGGCACAAGTGGAACTTGAACAACAACGTATGTTAAGCACGTTAAATTCTGACCTTGACAGCATAACAAGGTGGGCCTACATAATAGAGTTGAATTTAACGCTTCTAAAACCCAATGCTGTCTTCTGTCGTCCAAGCGTAATTTAAACCCCCAAACTTTAACCATGAATGGATCTTGCATCAAAGAAACTGAAAAACTCTTAATTCTCGGTATGTGTGTCAACAACAAGCTTCGTTGGAATGACCACATATTTGCCATCGCCAAAAATGCTGCGAGATGCTTAGGTTTCCTAAAACGGTGCAAGATGTACTTCACTCCTTCAGATCTGGCTACTATTTACAAGGCGTATATTCGCCCTAAACTTGAATACAACTGCATTGTCTGGGCAGGTGCTCCCAAGACCACATTGCATCTACTAGACAGAGTTCAGAACCGCGCGTTAAAACTTATTGGTGATGTACATATCGCAAAAACAATCGAATCGCTTGAACATCGTAGGAATGTTTCCTGCCTGTCACTGTTTTATCGCTTTTTCCACAAGCGGTGTTCAAAAGAAATATCCAGATGCATCCCGCCCATTCTCCAACCCATCCGTAATACCCGTGCCTCAACTCGAGCTCATGGGTCCACCATTAAGCCTATCTTCGGACGTACTAACCAATTCAGAGATTCCTTCTTTAGCCGCACGATAGTTATGTGGAATGAATTGCCTGATTCTGTGTTCCCGCATATATATGACCTGCAGTCGTTTAAGACACGTGTGCATAGACATCTCATCCTTTCCTCTCCCTAATTTCCTAACTCCCACGCTGTGCTAAGCATTATAAGGGTGCAAACCCCTTTTTTAGCGTGTGTACATTATAAAAAAAAAAAAAAAAAAAAACCATTTGTGCTGCGCATGTATATTTTTGGACATTTTTTAAATTCTCTATATTAACTCCGCTTGCCCGTGGCACTTCAGTTTGTCGGTCGGTCGGTCGGTTTGTCGTGGAATCTTGCGATCTTCCTAAAGCCCAATTTAATTGAAATTTTGCACACATGTGTATTTCCGGAGACAACACTTTCTATTAAAATATGGTACCCTCGGGCCTCAGGGCCCGATTTTCTTTAAGTTATATATATATACGTATGTATCCACGATGGACAACACTTTTTGTAAAAATATTAGAGACACCAAAGTTTTTGGAGAGAACGGGCCTTGAGGTCCCCCGGTGCCCATGTAAATTTTTCAAAAATTAGCTCGATTTTCTTCAAATTTTAACCACATGAGTATCACTGATGGACAAAACTTTTTGTAAATTTGTTGGAGTGATCGGGCCCTGAGACCCGAGTGGTCCCCATGTAAACTTCATAAAAATAAGCCCGATTTTTTCAAATTTTAAACACATATGTATCTCCTATTAGATAATTTACATGAAAAATTTTATTGGTTGTTTTTTTACGCTCAAAACGTCGATAAAACTATTTTTGGAGTACATTTATTTATTTTCTGCAAAATTTCAATAATTTAAATGTTGCTCTAGTAATTGCTAATAGCTCTCCTTGCAGTAAGCTGAGCAGGCTTATAATATACGTTCTATTTGGTGTAACGCAGCCGATACAAAAAGTGCAAAGCCTTTAAATCTTCACGTATAATGACAGTAAAACTTGATGTTTGTATAAAATGCAAGCAGTGATGAATTGATGATGTTAATGAATCAATCCATCAGTAAAAATTACAGCAAACTACATCTACAAATATGAAAATAGATCTACTTTAAAATAGCAATATGAGACAAAAAATAAATCGATAAAATGCCAAATTTTTATTTGCCATCGTTGGTTGCGCCTTTGTTGGGAAAATTATCAACGTCGGGGATGAATTTTCATCTTTGCTTTTCCCTTAGTTAATGTTGCTTCTGTTTGATGTTCGTGCTATGAACTCTCTTTGTATTCCCCATTGTTGATTATTGATACACATGTCTGCCTGCATAAGTAACGTACTGTAACCAATGCCAATGTTATACACATTGGGAATACTGTTTCGGACTTTTGCAAACATTCGGTTAGGATATTGTCGTAGCTTTTATAATTGATATTTGATTAAATTTATATAAAGTTATTATGTTCAGAAATAAGTTTAGATATAAATAAACACAAAAGAGAACAATTTATAAATTACTAGTTAAGTTCCCGGCCTTGAGCGGGTGAAAAATTTGACACTAAATTCGCACCTTCCTACCTTCTACTTCCCTTCCAGATTCTGTAAAGTTTGAACAAAGACAGATACGGTGACTTGACTTAAGTATGGCCGACATTTAACCGATATTCAGCTATGCGGACATAACTGTCGCTTCCGTACGGACATAATTTTTACAGTTTTGATATATGATATTTTAGTTTTGTTTAAGATAGTTTAGTTTTTAGTTTATTAGATTCTAGCTGATTGTCCGGCGTTGCACGGTTGTAAAATTTGAAACAAATATCATGGTGACTTACCCTCACTATTTATATTAGCGACCGCGAATACAATGGGATCGACATAAATATCGAGCAACCACAAAAACTATGGAATCAACACTAATATCGGCACCCACTTATCTATCGACCCCCTCACACTAGAAATGTATTACCATCACTATTCATATCAGCGATCCCGAAAACTATACAATCCTCTCCCCCTACATCGATCAACCCCCACCCTATATATTTGAATTCAGGTGGTAATATGTATATGTAATATGTAAACCAAGTTTGTATGAAATTGGACAAGTCTCTTTTCCAAATCATCGGGAACAAGTTTTTGCACAGGTGTATGGTGGGATGGATAAAGAT
The DNA here is from genome assembly GCA_947095585.1 of Nephrocerus scutellatus. Lineage (NCBI taxonomy): Eukaryota > Metazoa > Arthropoda > Insecta > Diptera > Pipunculidae > Nephrocerus > Nephrocerus scutellatus. The sequence goes on from OX352763.1 coordinate 94,859,876, forward strand.
TTTCTCCATGCAGTACATAAGAAATTTTATGTGTGGTAATATTAAATTGCAAAGCTAAGCGTCTGATGCAGTGAAATCTAAAAACGTGCACAAAGCATAAGCATTTATACAAAACCAAGGAGGACACTTTGAGCATCTGTTATAACTGTTGTTGTACACACATAAATAAAAAATTATCTAATACGACACAAAATCATTTTTATTCATCGCCTTTGGAGCTTAAAGCAAAAAAAACCCTTTTTTGTTAATTTTACCTGCGCAGGTCAAGTATAATAAAATCTATGGGTTTTTTCCGCAAACTACTACGCACAGTTCTCGTTTTAATGTTTTAATTTAAAAATGTATTTTTTTTTTGAGTGGACAAATGAAAATTGTGTTGAAAATTGATACATGATAAAGGTGTCCACTCACTAAATTAGGTCCTTCTTGACAAGTCCGTTCGTGGCAAATTATGCACTGACTGAATGCACAAATATTGTGCCACGGATTTGTAGGAAATTGAATAGACTTTAATACTGTATTTGTCATAAAAAAATGTATCTAAAAGTATTTCTCGAAATAATCGTGTTTGTAAATACAATTTTAAAAAAGAAAATTTGGTTTTCATATCGCTAGGGCTTAAATAATTTAAAAAAATGTATATTTTTTGATCATAAAAATTAAATTTTCTTTCAAATAAAGCAACAGTAACCTTGTAGCTGGAAGTGTTCAAGAGTTATAGGGTGTGAAGTCATGTAAGATCAAAAGTACGTTTTCGTTTATTTTACAAACTTTCAATTTTAACCCAGCTCCTGTTGACCAATATAAATATTTTTAGGTGGATTTGTAGAAAATTTAATGGGCTTTAATACTGCATTTGTCAAAAAAAAAATATCCGCGAAATAATCGCGTTTGAAAATAAAAATTTAAAAACGTAATGGTAATGGTGATGGTTTTAAGAATGTAAAATAAAGTACACTGTATGACCTTAGAAATTTAATTTTCTTTCAAAAAAGATTTACCGTGACCTTGTAGCTAGAAGGGTTCAAGAGTTACAGGGTGTGAAGTGATGTAAGAACAAAAGCACCTGTCTTCGCATTAAAACGCTACGTACACCGCAGGGGGTAAAAAAAGACACCCATACGATTTTTTTTCAGGAAATTAGTCAAGTAATAACCCTTTAAGTATTTGTCACCTTAACGGATACACCCTGTATATACAAAAAACATGTTTAAATCGTGACTTATGCTCGCGAGTAGTTCATACATAATTTTCATTTTTTTTAGTTTTTCCCGAATTTTTCAATTTTTTAGGTTCCTATAATCATTCACGTACTATTACGAAAATTTGAGACAATTGGTCCAGCCGTTTAGCCGTGAAAAGGTAACAGGATATTTTAATTAAGAAAGACAGAAATAACAGAAAATAACATCAATTCGAATTACGTAAACAAAATTTGTTTTATAATTAGCGCCCGCTTTAAGGGATTTGCACCCTTATAACGCCTAGGCACAGCGTGGGCTTTGAAAATATTTGGATAGAAGAAGGAAAGTGAGTTGAGTCACACCCGAGCACTCACAAACTAGAATATTGTGCTCATAAACACACACATTGATTGGCTCTACATCTAGATTTCTTCATACATCAACTCAACCGTACATACAGCAGTATACGTCAATGTACACAGCATCGTTTCATGTGTATACTGATAATTTAGGTGGTCAGTGCGGTGACAAAAATTCGTGCTTTTTTTGGACGCACCAGGAATCGAATTCGGTGTGCTCCGAGTGGGAGTCAAAGTTCTAACCACTGCACCACCGACAATGACTGATAATGTAGTCTGATGCCAAGATTTTGTACTGATCCGTATTAAACCTACTGAAATTAAAAATAAGATTCATCAAATAACATGCCTACATAGGCATGCGCATCAAGAAAGACTGGATTCAAATGATCGTTGTTACGAGATATTAGAAAATGTAAGCAGTTACAACTTACAAATATGTTGGTTGATGTGGGATTTGCAGAGCACACAAAGTGTAGAATCTGATGAAAGCATTATTTATGCAGTACCGAGATTAAGATATTGCGCAATTTTTGAAATACTTGAACAAATATACTACGACAGAATCTCTGCGGCCGGCGGTAGAAACTATTGGCGTTGGGCAGTGCTATTTCACAGTTACTTGTTCAATGTCTGTCAAGGCTTAAAAATCCAAGAATTTCATACTAATACTTGCATATGTATCCGTGACTTGGGTGCTTAGCATAAAGCACTCTGACTTCTTAGCCGCGTTCAAGAGGAAAGTCTTACGGAGAATTGTTGACTCCTTACGTATGTAAGGAAGGATGGAGACTCTATAATGATGAGATCTACTATAGTTACCCGTGAAGAGAATTAAGCTCTGTAGGCTCCGGTGGGCAGGACACCTAGCTCACAAGAGTAAAGAGAATCTTCCTCGAAAAGTTCTGTCCTTTGCGGTAGAATTTTTAGGACATTTTCAAATAATTCAAATTTTTAAAACATTCAAATAATTCTGTTATAGCGTATGTAACAATTAGATACGCTTTATAAAATATTCGTCTATGCATATAAACTCAAAGTAAAATTTGAATTAGCTCATTTAACAAAGTTAAAATAATTAAAAAAGAAAAAAAAAAATTATAAATCGGAAGGTTAATTAATGTATAGCAATGATAATAAAATAATTAATAATTTAAGCTAAATCATATCGCTAGCATTTAATATGTCGGAAGATTTCATTATGATAATAAGTATTGTGCAACAATGAAAATTTATTGTTGTCAATACGGATTGCTATCTGTTGATTATTAGTTTAGGACGCAAAATTCTCCATACAACGCAAGAAAGAAAGAAACAATTTTGTAGAATTGTTGTGTGAGAAAGTTTAACATTCCCTAAGGTATTTTACGTTAAACATGTGCAAAAATAAACTAACCATTTTAAATGCATTAATATGAACTTGCCGGTGTCTGTCTGTCTCTTTATATTTCTGTCGGTTTAAATGTCATTCTGTCACTTTTTTAAATTCTCATTATTAACTTCGCGTGCTCTTATGTTTGTTTGTCGTGGAATCTTGCGATCAATTTTTAACCCCAAAGTCCGATTTCATTGAACAACACTAACTTTTAAAATTTGGTGCATACATTTGGGGAATTTTTGCATACATGCATATTTCCGATAACAAAACTTTCTACTAAAATTTTAGGCCCCTTGGGCCTCGCGATCGGTGGGCCCCCATACAAATATTTTACAAAATTTACCCGATTATCTTCAAATTTTGTATACATATGTGCCTCCGATGGACAACACTTTTTGTAAATATTTTGGAGACCGCGGGCTCCGGGGTCGTGAGGCCCCATACAATTTTTTTAAAAAAATTAATCCGATTCTCTTCAAATTTTATACACATGTGTATCTCCGTTGAACAACACTTTTTGTCAAAATTTTGGAGACCCCGAGCCCCGGGGTCGTGAGGCCCCATACATTTGTTTTAAAAAAATTAATCCGATTCTCTTCAAATTTTATACACAAATTAATTGGAGTGAACGGACCCTGAGGCCCGAGGGGTATTCTTAAAAACAATTTTAAAAATTAGCCCGATTTTATCAAATTTTAAGCACAGGTGTATTTCCGATGGACAAAACCTTCTGTAAAATTTTTGGAGTGAACAAGCCCTGAGACACTAGTTGTGCCCATACATTTTTTTTTTAAAATCGAATGGACAAGCTTTTTGTACAATTTTTGGAGTGACTGTGCACTGAGCCCCATATAAATTTTTTAAAAACTAGCCCGATTTTCTTCAAATTTTCCTGTTATTTTTTTTTTAAGTTTTTACACATAAGTATCTGCGTTGACTAAAGTTTTTATAAAAAATTTGAAGTAAAGAGGCTCTAATATTTTTTTTTTGTCCAAATCTACCTGGTTTAAACTTTGAACACATGTGTATTTCCTTTTAGAGAATTTACATGAAAAATTTTAATTTTTTTTTTTATTCTAGTGCTGTGAGTCGATAGTCTCGTACGCATTTTTATGAAAGGTTGTTCGGTCTTGAGGGGATCATGAGTGGTTCTTTAGGCTATCTTGTGGGGTCTTTAGAGGGTTGTTATCGCTAACGAGGCCTTTAGGGGGTCCTGAGGGTGGTCTTGAGCGGGGTCTTGAGGGAGTTTTAAGAGGGTCTTTAGTTGGATCTTGAGGACCACGCTAAGCATTTGAAGTTTATGACAAGATTAAAAGAACATAAAATGCTTTTTTTAGGCTTAAATATTTGAGATTTCAATTAAATCATTCCAGCAATTTTTATTTATTTTATAACAGTTCTGTTGCTCCAGATTTACCAGGTACTTTATTTTCTACCTTTTAGGGGCCCACTTATTCTTCAATAAAAGCATTTTTTTTAATATTATTGCTGTCATCATCTGTCACATGCTGCTTTTTGCCTGCCAAATCAGCAGGTGTTGCTCGATCCCTTAAAGCTCGCAACATATTTTAAAGATAATTTGTTTTTGAATAATCTCTAGAAGTGAAGTCTCATTAAATCCAAACAATTTTCAATCTTTTTTGTTGTTTGTTTGCCTTTTTTCCCATTTGATTAGAAGTTCAATTCTATTTGTTTTAGGCGGTTTTAAGTCTTAAAGTTACGGCATTAACTTTCTTATTGATATCGACGATCCTTTGATGGCAATATCACCTTCAACTTTTCTTCCTGGTCTACGCCCCTGGCTCTAAAAATCTTCCTAAAACGTTGCAGAAGCAGAAGCAGAAGCAGAATTTTAACCTTCCTAATCTGGCTAGTATTTACCTAGCTTTCACAAAGTTTTGTTGAGTTGTCATCGTCCGTCTGGTCAACTGCACGTAGGACCGGCTTGCATCTCCAAAACAGAACACAGAACTGCACGTTAAAACTTAAAGGCGATTAAAACATTACGGAGACAATCGATTTGTTTTTACGTCGCAGACATATTTACTGCATATCATTGTTCTGCCGATATTCAGTAGTGCTCACATGAAACAGCTTCTCTATTAATTAAACTTCCATATTCGTGGCGCTGCAAATGCTGTTCTTTTAATGTACGTTTAAGTTTTAAAGTTTTTCTTTGCCTTACAACACGAATGTAAAATGTTTTGCCAAACTCTGTATTTCCGCAGCGCTATGATTCGTGTGCATTCTTATTCAGAATGCATGCACAAAGATTCATCTTTTTTTCCTTAGTACCAGAACGCTTTGACTTACATTAAAAGGGTGCGAATCCGGCTTTTATTTCACAACTTGTTCAATTCTATTAAATTTAATATTGCATTTGCAGGGGTCAATAGATATTTTTTTTATCGTGGCGGAGTCCACGTGCTGTGCCATGAAATCCTAGTACTTTCAACGAAACAAATAAAAGGAGCGGCTTTGGCAACTGTACGAGTGTATCCCATAAAGTTATGCATCAATACTAATCTAGGGTAACAGCGAAGAGTTTCTTATATAATCTAAGGTAGAGGAATACTATCGCATAAGCAAAAAGTTATTGAAGGGATGATAATGATTTTTTGGTCATGATCCCTCAGAGTGGCACCATGTTTATCCGTTCATGAATTCAGACGGACAAGTCTTTGCATTTGTTTTCGAGGTTGATAAACCGGCCGGAACACCTCATTTTCCTGCGTATGTAGTTGCGTTTGGTCGTTATGCCGGCGGTGAGTGCCAAAGAGGGTTGAGATGAACGAGACGACAAGTTGTTTGTAAACAAAGAACGAAAGGAAAGGTTTAATGGGAAGGAACATTGTTGATCAGGTACGAGGACGATGTTTATTGCAAAATAGACTGTGTAAACTGTCTCCTTCAGATCAGAGAGCTACTAATGTGGTGGTGGTGATGGTGAATTAAAATTTCTATCCTTAACGTCCTTGTCGGTTTGCCGCACATGCTCAATAATGCCAGATAGAAAGGGCAGCTCCTTTATATATAGCAACTTATATATATTTTGTATTGTAAAAGTGTAATATTGTCCTTCTAAGGTGGCTTGTGTCGCAGCTGTGCTTTGGCCTCCTTTGACACGTCGTATATTAGGTTTTTATTCAGCGTCATTCAATTCACTTGGGCTGGGCTGGGATGACTGTTCGTTAATGAGTGAAATTTGAAATTTAAATCCTTGCATTCACGTAGAGCACAATTCTTTTTATTTGGTGATGGTACCGAGTCTGGTATGTGCTTCAACTTCAATATTAACGTAACAGCTGAGCGGAGTTATTCTATCAGATGATTCTTTTGATGTTTATTTTGTAAATTTTTTATTTTTTTTTTTTTTTGTTTATTATTTTACACGTTTATTATTAAACCACACACACACATTTAGAGTTATCCAAATTGGCGAATATCATTTATTCCACGAAGAGGTCACAATATTAGAAACGTGCATCGAATCTTTAATAAATATGAAATGAAAAACAGTCTGGCGAATAATTATAGTAAAATGCTTGCAACGATTTTAATTTATTCAATTTGTGATTAGCCCTGCAAAATTCGATTGCCTACTACAGTTTTCATAAGAGACTGAGCTCTCTTCTCTTTATATTTTTTTATAGAAGAGTCATAGCTTTGGGAGGTGGGTCTTTTTTCACCCCCTGGTGGTGTACGTAGCGTGTTAATGCGAAGACACGTACTTTTGTCACCCTGTAACTCTTGAACGCTTAAATATATAAGGTCACTGTGGTCTTTTTTGAAAGAAAATTAAATTTTTAAAGTCATAAAATGTACATTTTTTTGAATTCTCAAAACCATTACCGATATGAACGTCGTCAAAGTAAAAAAAAAATTATTTCTAAAAATAGTCAAGCCCATGCAATTCTCTACGAATCCACCTAAACATGTTAATTCATTTGGTCAACAGGAGCAGGACACCATGCCATGAAAGTTTGTAAAATGAACGAAAACTTACTTTTGATCTTACATGAGTTCACACCCTATAATTCTTGAAAACTTCCAGCTACAAAGCTACCGTTGGTCTTTTTTGAAAGAAAATTAAATTTTTAAGATCAAACAATGTACATTTTTTTTAATTATTTAGCCATACCGATATTAAGGTCCGAAAAATTCAAAAAAATTAATTTTTTTTTAAATTTTATTTTGAGAAATGCCCTCGGATACATTTTTTTGACAAATGCAATATTAAAGTGTATTCAATTTTATACAAATCCATGGCACAATATTGTACATGTACAATACATTCAGTCAACAAGAGCGAAATAGTGCGGGTTGATACTATTACTACTCCGTGTAAGAAGAATTGCATGCCGTCTTCATGTTCCTGCAGCAACAGTGCAACAAAATTGCACGTGGAATGGATGCATTCTTACAATTTCACTATAGTGCATAATCTGCTTCAAGCGGATATGTAGTATCATTCTGTGATCATCAGATGGCATACGATCGAGAGCGGTTTTAAGCAATCGAATTAATTCATTATGCTGATGTAAGAATGTTTGAAGTTCAGAAACAATTTGTCGCCTTGCGATCAATTTTTAACCCACTTCCCAAAGCCCGATTTTATTGAAATTTTGCACACATGTGTATTTCCGGAGACAACACTTTCTATTAAAATTTTGTGACCCCGGGTTCGTGGATTTTTTTCTAATTTAATACACATGTGTATCTTCGATAGACAAAACTTTTTGTAAAAAATGTGGACACCCCGGGCCCGGGTTCTTGGGGCCCCATAACTTTTTTTTTAAATAATTAACCAGATTTTCTTCAAATTTTATATACGTATGTATCTCCGATGAAAAACACTTTTTGTAAAAATTTTGGAGACCACGGGCCCCAGGGTCATCGGACCCCAATTTTTTTTTAAAAAAATTAACCCGATTTTTTTTAAATTTTACATACGTGTGTCCGATGAGCAACACTTTTTGGAAAAATTTTGGAGACAAGCCCCAACAATTTTTTTAAAAAACTTAACCCGATTTTTTTTTTTAAATTTTATATACGTGTGTATCTCTGATAGACAACACTTTTTGCAAACATTTTGGTGGCTGGGGTCGTGGGCCCATAAAAAATTTTTCAAAAAGAATTAACCCGATTTTCTTAAAATTTTATATACATGTGTATCTCCGATGGACAAAATTTTTTGTAAAGTTTTTGGAGTGAGGCACTGAGGCCCGAGGGGTGCCCATATACATTTTTTAAAAATTAACTCGATTTTCTTTAAATTTTAAACTCATGTGTATCACTGATGGACAAAACTTCTTGTAAGTTTGTTGGAGTGATCGGGCCCTGACCCTGGTGGTGTCCATGTACATTTTTTAAAAATTAGCGCGGTTTTCTTCAAATTTTAACACATACCCATCTCCTATTAGAGAATTTACATGAAAAATTGTATTTTTATGGGTTGTTTTTATATATATATAGAGAGATATAAATTAAATTATGTTGGGAAATATCAAATATTGAGTCTTAAGTTTGCATGAAACCGAAAATGCCGATAAATTAATAAATAAACTCAGAAAACGGTAAATCTTCCATTAACATTAAAAAATATTTAAAGATAAAGTTTTTTTTGTTTAAACGTTTAAAATGTTTTTACTAAACTCTTAGACTCATGTAAAATGTATAACAATTCGTTTTAATATCTTCTATTTATTCTATCTATCTTCTATTACAAAAATAGGAAATTTTTTGTAATGAAATCCACATTAATAACTTTACAAATTTAAAGAACTCAAACTCGAAATTAAGAGTGAGATCCTTGCACAGAACTGTATATATTATACAGTAGTATCGCAGCACAGCAATACTGTAATAAATCTTACGTACGCAATAGAACAAGTGCAAACCGACCAAGCGAACACATACAAATATATACGTGTTACTTGTGGATAAAAATGGGTTGGTCCAATCACAAATTATTATGCCAAAACGTTGGGTAAGGGCTGCACTTTGAAAATGCTTGTAATTGAATCAGGTTGGGGTAATTTGTTTGTGTAAAGCCTTTCTTTCATTTTACATTTTCTTTTTGCGACCAAAGGGAACAAAAGAAAATAAATAAAAGAAAATAATAAACAAACATATACACAGAGAGGTCAACTTCCTAATGGGGTTCACTGCACCGACAGTAAATACAGATTAAATAAGTGATCCAACAACATTGTACATAGACATGCCTGCTTCAAGTAACAAAGTTAAGTAATCCAACGTGTCAGGTGTAACACGATGGTAAAATTAAGAAAAGGGAAAACTGGAAACTACCCTTCATGACACGTCGACCGAACTCTGTCCTATTTATATATGTAGTCGTATAAAAAAAGTATCTAACACGGTAGCACATAGTGCAAAGCTCCCAATGACATTATTATCGTTCACATTAATTTGGTAGGCATCAACATTTGAATTAGCATATTTGTAACATGTGCTGTCTGAATGCAAAGTAACCCTTAATAAATACTCTGGGCGGTAGTTATCTAAATACATATTTTTGTTATTGAATTAGTGCTGAAGATTATGAAAATATACATCTCCAACACAGTGAGATGGTACAAGGAAAGGAGGAAAGGAAGTGTAGATGCCGGTACGTTATACATAACTTGATTGATCGAAGGTTCTTAATATTCTTTCTAATTGGGAACACCAACGAAGTAGTTCTCTATCGAACTATCGAACACTCGAAAGTTCTTTTCATAAGTTTTCGTCATCGACTTTCCTTCTGCTTTATAGAACAGAAGGAACTTGTATTAGTGCTAGCGTGGAAGTGCTAAGGTGGAAACAAGAAAAGGGACTAGCTCAATTATTTAAGGTAGTCCCTTCAAATTAAGTTTGGCTTATAACCTCGGCCGTATAAAAACTATTAAGCAAATCCTGATGCAGCCACTCGCATCCAGAGTGGCGATCTACCAACACGTGGTCTAGTTGGTAGATCGCCGCCACAACGTGAACCTTATGACGGTAAAAACGTGCAGATATGCCAACGTAAATTTTGGCCAGTAAATGGTTGGTATGGTTCTACGAACGCGAATTGTTTAAACATGAAAGACTGCATCTGCAAATCATAGTCAAGACAATACGGCCTCACTTTGCAGCAAAGAGACCAGAAACAACTTTGGTCAAGCGATAGGACTCGCTCTAAATGAAGTAAGAGTAGTATACCGGAAGTAGAAGAAAAATTGGCACGCCTTAAAAATACTGTCAGTACTGCTGACACCATCTTAGGCAGTAGTCGTAGAGATCGACCGAACAATGCAATAATATTATAGAACGTGGGCATGCGAAGAGCTCATAAGATATGAAGAAATAGTTCACTGGCGGAAGAAAGCAACTTGCGAAAAGAATCTCGTCTGTGACCTTGAACAATACAAAGGTATGAAAGTTCTACCTAAGAATCTGTGGTATGAAGCAGTATACACCGCGTTTCATATACTACGAAGACAAAGAGGTTAATCTGATCGCCGTTTTGAGATTTTGGATTGATAGGAAGACCACTTTCACCAGTTGCTAAATAAGCAGCTAACTGAGGAGTTGGAGGCTCCACTAATGACCAACTACCACACTATGCTGCCATTACCAAGCATAGTAAGCTGAAAAAATATCATTAATGCCTCACACTGGAGCTGATTAAATCAGAATAAAACTACACCAAGCAATTAATGAATGATAGTGCAAGTATGGAAGGAAGAAGAGTGCAAGTATGAGCGAAGATGTCAGAAGACTGGCTAAAAGTCATTCTATATACATAACAAAGGGAGATATGTAGCAATTATCGTGGTATAACGTTGTTGAGTGCAGCGTATAAGATTTTCTCCTCTTTCCTTCAAAAGAGGACAGTCGCATACACTAAAGTCATTATTGGGCCATACTAGTATGGCCTCATCGCTGGCAAATTAACAAATAATCAGATTTTCATCTTTTAGCAGATGGGAAAATGTCTAGAGTTCCAAAACTCACTTCACTATCTGTTGGAGTGATACGTTATAAAGTCGTTAGAGCATTGGGATCCTAAATATACTTTCCCGACTGTGACAACCTCGTGAATTTTAACGGAAATTTAAAAAACTAAATTTCGTGTGCTATTTAAGCAAGATGTTCAGCCGCAATCCGGCCGAGTTTTTCAGCCGTTTCGTACCCGTGGACGAAACATGAATCCATCACCATACACCGGGGACCAAGGAACAATCAAAACAGTGGGTTTCTCTGGGTGAACGTGTGCCAAAAAAGACAAAGGTGGGTCTGTCGGCCAACAAAGTCATGGCCACAGTTTTTTGGGACGCACGCGTTGTCCTTAACATCGATTACCTTAAAGAGGGTAAAACGATCACCGGCGACTCTTGGACAGATTTGATATTGATTTGAAGCAAAAATGACCGCATTTGGCGACGAAAAAAATTCTGTTCCATCAAAACAATCCACGGGTGTACACGTGTGTAATCACCATGGCAAAAATCCATAAATTGGGCTACGAACTTCTACCCCATCCTGCATATTCTCCAGATTAAGACCCCTGCGACTATTTCCTGTTTCCAAACCTGAAGAAATGGCTGGGTGGTAAGATATTTGGGTCTAACGAAGAGGTCATCTTTGAAACAAACGCCTATTTCCAAGGCCTTGAAAGAACCTATTATTTGGAAGGAATAAAAAAATATGAAAAACGGTGGACTAAATGTATCGAGCTTAAAGGAGACTAGCGTGAGAAACAAAATGCTTTTTTGCCGAAAAAAATGTATTTTATTCAAAAAGTCCACTGACTTATCAAACCACCCTCTTACACATGTTTGTAAAAATTAAATAAAATCGGGTTGAAAAAATGATATGGGAGCACTTTAGCTGCAGATTAATGAGAGCAAAACAATGAACATGATGGTCACGTCTGCATTGGACTCTCAATTAGTATAGTGGGGTGCGAATTTAAAGTAGCGAAATTCTCTAACTATCCAGAGTAAATTGTAGCAATCGATAAACAAACACGGAATCAGAAATATGGACACGGTTGCTTAAAGCCAACGAAGTCTACTTAAGTCTGCCAAAAGTCTTCAAATCCAGGAATTTAACGATGAGATCTAAGGAGCTGATGTATAATACAATGGTACTTATATATGAATCCCAGACTTTGGTGCTTAGCCAAACTGCATGCAAATATATGAGAAAAGTTCTTGGAATTGTAAATGTTAATAAAGATTAGAGAACTAAACGCTGTATATCCGGGCTGCCACCATTGTTAGTATCAATGCTGGTTTGAAGATAAGCAAACAAAAAGTGTAGATGTTGTTATAATGACTTGTCCAAGACGCCGCTATGCCAAACAATAGCAGACAATAATCTTGACTTAGCACGAGTGTCGTAAACATCTTGAATTTCCCATTACTTTAAATACTTTTGTAATTGCAAAATTTGTATTTTGTTCAAATTTGCTTAAGAAATATTTCCTGACAAAAATAAATTCTGATAAAATAAAACCCAACGTTTTCTTTTTCAATAATAAACCAATATATAAGTATACGTATAATACAGATACACATGTCATATCTAGATGCGCGCACAAGCCATCATCGGACACTCTAAACGAGGATTATATTACCGGCCTGCACAGCGGTTATGTGATCGGCGTAAAAATAACAACAACTTGTAACTTAAGAACTTTTGTCGATTTATTTGTGTCTGGATCGCCAATTTGTCAACACCTGTTGAGCAGTGAAGTTATTCAAATTATAAGCTACTGTGGGCGGAGTATTCTAGACAATAAAACAAGAAACTGCCGGAAATATCTGTAAAACTGTTTGTGCGTAAATTAATTGCCGGTATTCAATTAAGAATTAAAACGAAAACGCAGTACCTAAACATTTAATTATAAATACAAAAAAACTAAAATAACTAAATTAATTAAAATTTTGCTACGTGTTGAAATTCTAAATCTAAATTCTTAAAGTTGGTTGGTTAAAGTTTTAAAAGATACATTTTTTAATTCGAAATGCATCACTATCAATGCTTACAACTACTGCTTTCGACATTGATGGCATTGTGCAATTGTGAATTCCATCCCAATTCTTTCTATAAGTATAGTTCGCGAATAGGCTTGCATAACTACTTTAACCAACCTCTTATCTCAGATTGTGAGTATTACTATTACGACTGTATCTTGTTTCTTTTGTTTACGCATTCTTTCCATTGCTTTCGCAGTACCAGAAAAGAATGCTGTCAATGACTTTATAATTGTCGGCGCTGGTCCGGCCGGTTGTGTATTGGCAAATCGCCTCTCGGAAAATCCAAATTGGTCTGTTTATCTGATTGAAGCTGGTGGCACAGAGAATATCTTCCATCAGATTCCCCTCATGGCTGTGTACATGCAAGGTACTGATTCCAATTGGGGTTATAAATCGACACCACAGAAAAATGCCTGCTTTGGAATGAGAAACAACGAATGCGCTCTGCCACGGGGAAAGGTACTAGGAGGAACTAGTTCTATTAATTTTATGATTTACAACCGTGGAAATCGGCGTGATTTCGATCGCTGGGCGGAGAAGGGCTGCACTGGTTGGTCATATGCTGATGTGCTTCCATATTTTTTAAAGTCTGAGAATGCTAATCTCAAGGGTCTCGAAAATTCATCATACCATAACCATTCAGGGCCATTGAATGTGGAGGATGTTAGCTTCCGAACAAAAATTGTTGATTCATACATACGTGGAGCTCAGCAAGCTGGTCATAAGCTAACTGATTACAACGGAGAGTCACAATTGGGCGTTTCATATGTTCAAGCGACGACGATTAATGGACAGAGACACAGCGCTGCCAGGTCCTATATAGAACCGATTCGGAATATTCGTAAGAATCTTCACATCTTAACATCGGCACGTGTAACACGCATCCTAATTGATCCAAATACGACTACTGCTTATGGCGTGGAATTACTTTACAAAGGAAAATTTTACAAAGTCCGAGCGCGAAAGGAGGTTATTCTCTCAGCTGGAACGTTCAATTCGCCAATGCTGTTGATGCTGTCGGGCATAGGACCAGCGGATAATTTGAAGGCAATTGGAATTCATATTGTCAAAGAACTTCCTGTGGGTAAAATCCTTTACGACCATATGTGTCATTTGGGACCAACATTTCTTACTAATACCACCGGACAATCGCTGTTTCTCGACAATTTAGGAATACGTGACGTTAAGCTTTTTCTTCAAGGAAGTCCTTCAACAATATTTTCTACCATTGGTGGTGTCGAAGCCCTAACGTTCGCAAAAGTACCAAAATCTCAAGAGCCAGCTGGATTTCCGGACTTTGAAATTATTACAGTACCCGGAAGTTTAGCTGCAGACCAAGGAACTGGCCTTAAAGAAGGCGCCAACTTTAAAAATGAAATCTACAACGTTGTCTATCGTCCATTGGAGCAGCAAAAACAGGACCACTTTACCACATTAATAATGCAATTTCATCCAAAGTCGGTGGGGCGCTTGTGGTTAGAAAACAGAAATCCCTTGCAGTGGCCGAAAATAAATCCAAATTATTTTTCTAACACGACTGACATTGAATATCTGCTTAAGGGAATTAAAGAGGCCATTCGAATTTCACAGACTCCAGCCATGCAAAATATTGGAACTCAACTGCATTCTATTCCCCTTCCGGGATGTGAAAAGCATTCGTTTGGTTCCGATAACTATTGGCGCTGTTCCATAAAAACCTTGTCCTATACCCTACATCATCAAATCGGAACATGTCGCATGGGTTCTAAAAATGATCCAACGACGGTTGTTAGTCCTCAACTAAAGGTTCACGGAATACGGCGATTGCGTGTGGTTGATACGAGTATCATTCCATTTCCACCGACAGCGCATACGAATGCGGCATCCTTTATGATCGGCGAAAAGGCGGCCGACATGATTCGCGGAGAATGGCAGTAGATAATATTTGAATTTATTTTGTTCTTTATTATTTTATGTAGGTACGTATTATTATGTTATGTACATAAATAAGTGTTATGTAAATTGTAAATTTTGCTATTATGTATAAAAAATTCGGAAAATAATTGCTCTTATGACAGTTTACAAAACTCAATTCAAAAATAAATGTTTAATTTTAGGACGGAAATACAAATTTAAATGGACTTACGTAGCACATTAGGATTGGTTCGTTTTTATTTCCGGATATTGCTTTGCTCATTTAAGTCGGATTCCTTTACGGAAATAATGTGATTTGCAAACGCTGGTTGTGTAACACAGTGTGCTTTAGAATCAATTCCGGACCATGTCTATTTGTAGATCACGTTGTAAGTTCTGCAAAAGTAACCATAATATTATCCACCTTAATGGCTCTAGTATAGAGCAGATATAGGGTTGGTTCTAAGACACTTCCTTGTGGGGTACATTTTAATTTTCTCGGAAGAGTCGATCTGGAATGTAGGATTTCAGTATTACATAATATTGTCTAGGTAGATCTCTATGCAGCTTAAACTTCTGCCCGACCTTTTTAAAGGCTTGACCAACATCTAGAAATAGTGCCCTGCAAACTAATTTTCTTCAAGTGCCCTCTCCACTATATCCGCAATACGATGGATCGGTCTATCGTGAAGTGCTTATGTCTAAATCGGAACTGGTGATTCGAAGTTAGTTTTCTTTCCTCTAATATTTTTTCAAGCTTTTTAAGGTGCAAGTTTTCAAATACCTTCCCATAATTGGTATAAGTGAAATTTGCCTAGAAGTTGTCACTTCGGTTGGTGGCTTACCTTGTTTGGGTATTACTATAACATCAGCAATTTTCCAATGAAACATAACGAAGTTTTAGGCAGCCATTTATTACAAATTAAAGTTTTTGCAAGGCTATTGATGGCATTCCTTTCAAGACCTAGGTAGTTATTAGGTCGTCCGCTGGTGCTTTTTTATTAGATAGTTTCGACACCTGCTTCCTAGATCTTTCTTCATTTCTTCATCATCTCTTTTATAAAGAAGTTCTAGGTTTTCTGCAAAAAAGTCAGCAGATACTTTTAGATATTCGCTTTTTGAGTTTATGCTGAATACGGTTAAGCATAGCCCTATCCTCATAGTTTGTTATTTTCTACGCGACCTTCTTTTTCTTAAATTATCTATATTAACTTGGAATCGTGGAATCTTGCGATCAATTTTAAACCCACTTCCCAGAGGCCGATTTCATTGAAACTTTGCGCACATGTGTATCTCCGATGACAATATTTTCTATTTTGGGGCCCCTCGGTCCTCCGGGTTTTTTAATTTTATATACATATGTATGTCCCATGGATAAAACGTTCTGTAAAATTTTTGAAGTGAACGGGCCCTGAGGCTCATATATCTCAATGTATCTCCGGTGACATTCAGATACTGGCTTACGCAGACGATATTGACATCGTTGGTAGAAACCAAAGAGCTTTACAGGAAGCTTCATCCAGATAGAGCAGGCGGCACGAAATCTGGGGCTGCACATAAATGAGAGCAAAACAAAGTACATGGTGGCCACGTGTGCGAGTAGAAGATCCAACATTTGTCCCTCAATTCAAATAGTGGAGCGCGAATTTAAAGTAGTGCAATCCTTTAACTATCTCGGGTCAACTATAGCAGCCGATAACAGCATGGAACCAGAAATACGCGCACGGTTGCTTAAAGCCAACAAAGCCTACTATAGCCTGTCAAGACTCTTCAAATCCAGGAACTTAACCATAACATCCAAGCTGCTGATATATAAGACAATGGTCATACCAGTACTTACATATGGATCCAAGACTTGGGTGCTTAGCATAAAGCATTCTGACCTCTTAGCCGCGTTCGAGAGAAAAGTCTTACAGAGAATTGATGGCCCCGTATGTGAGGAAGGACGATTCCGGAGACTCTATAATGATAAGATCTACGAGCGTTACCGCGATGTCGACATCGTGAAGAAAATTAAGCTCGGTAGGCTCCGGTGGACAGGACACCTAGCTCGCATGAGCGAAGAGGATCCTGCTCGGAAAGTCCTTTGCGGTAGGATTTATGGAACACGACAGCGAGGCCGGCCAAGCCTACGCTGGAAGGATGGCGTAGACCAGGACGCCCAGAGTTTAGGGATGCCAAACTGGATGACATCGGGACCGGTGGAGAGACTTTTTGCGGGAGGCCAGGACAGGACCCCGGTTTCAGAGCCAAATATGATGATGATGATCTCCGGTGACAACAGTTTTTGTAAAAATTTTGAAGTAAAGGGGCTCTAATATTAAATTTTTCCAAATTAACCCGGTTCAAACATTGCACACATATGTATCTCCTTTTAGAGAATTTACATAAAATTTTTTAATTTTTATGGGTTGTTTGTTTGTTTTTTATTAGCTTCTTTCTTCCGAAAGAATATTGTGTAGCATAAATATAAAAATAAAACCTGAAAGGTTATACATAATTCGTAGCATTATGCATTTATATATAAATTAATATTTGGTTATCACATTCTTTGTATGAACATAAGCATGTTGCGTTAACAATTGACTAATGCATATTAAAACAGACAGAACAATCTAATAACGGGTCACTCGCCTAAGCACTTGTTGAAGTTGGTGCTGTTTTCTTCTAAAAAGTCCAACTTAAATAATTTTTTACTTGCAATTTCGGACTTTCCTTTTTTACTTTACTTTTGCTACTTTTTTACTTCTCTCAAACCTCAAAATTTAAAACTTTGACCAAATGTTTTAATATAACATTTAAAAATTTTAATGTTTAAACTGGAAATAATTCAATGAACAGAGATTTCTAGCGATGTTTATGATGACATATGATATTATGATCATTGAATCACTAACAGTGTCGATTCAATATGCATTCACTTCACGTATTTAAAATCACGCCAAATACTTATTTTTTTAATGCACTATCGCCAAAGAATGACTGCTAATCTTTATGCCAGAAACTTTAATTTTTCCACGTAACTGTACCGTCTTATTTTCAAATCCATAAAAAGTAAATAAACTAATAAAAGTTTAAAATTAATGCTTCATTCAAATTCACACTTTACAAGTTTAGATTTCAGCGACAGAGAACACTGCTTCATTGTTGCATTAAGCCTTGAATTTTTTTGGGTCTATTAAAAGTATTTGGAAGGTATATACAGGGTGTTTCAGAATGAATGAAGCCATGAAGATTTTTTTTCTAAAATTTTATTTTAAATTCTTCTCACAAGCTTTTGCTTCTGGTCCAGCTTCTGTTTATAAAAAGTACAAACATACTAGTAATTTGTAGCCAAAACAGGATTTTTGAGAAAAAATTAAATGGTGACCGCTTGACCCAGTTTGGACCTTTTTGCTTCAAAGTATGGGTATTGATATTGATAAAATGACAACCTGACCTGAGCTCTATAATGCCAAAAATTGGCATTTGATTTATCAGTAATTAGACATCTTTCTTTTATCCCAATTTTCATGCTTCATATTACGTTTTTTTTATTTTCTTTTTAAAACGCTGACGTGTCCTAAATGGTTATTTCTTTTTTGTGTCATCCTACCCTTTTAGAAAAATGAAATATTGTTCGTTGGTAAGCGCATCACTTGAGAACGGCTGGACGGATTTGGCTCGTTTATATTTTAAAATGTTCGTCAAAGTCCGAATAAGGTTTATACGGAAAAATTGGAAAAGTTGCCCGGAAAAACCGGAAAACTGAAAGTGTTTTTGTATGAGCTCGCGATCATTTGGAGGAGGGGGTTCAGTGAGCGGGCGATCGGTTGGGTAGGGGGAGGTCAGTTGGATGGGGCAGCCGGAAAACGCCGGGCATTTCTGCTAGTTCATAATATATCAAAGCAGTACATATTTAATTTTTTGCAACATACAATTTTAACGCAGCAACTGAATGAATAAGTATCAGTGGATTGGGTTTCCAGTTTTCCGGTTTGAGCTAAGATGCATCTATAAAATTGTGATGACAACGTTCGGAGATCTATCAAAAACGAACTTATTGGCAAAGACCGTAATTTTGACATAATCCTAAGAAAAAAGGCCATAGGCGTCAAATCACACGAACGAGGTGGCCAATTGAGTGGTACATTTTTGGAGAACGCCATGAAGAGAATAAATGGGCCAGTTAAACGCGCCTCAAACAGTAAATTTTTGTTGGTGTAATGACATTTCATTTCGGGTTGCTGACTTTCCCAAATATTACAAATTTGTTTACTAATGAAGCCGTCGAGCCAGAAATAGACTTCATCTCTCAGAATGATTTTGCAAAAATACATATTTAGGACCCAATCACTAAAGTTACGTCATTTGGCTTGAGTTCTTGTGGAAAAGCGATCTTATAGGGATGCAAGGTGGAGTCCTGCCCCTTTCTATGAAACTTTGTGGTGAATAAGCTGGTTGTATGCCGTTGATGACGTTGCTATGGCCGTCTCAGGAAAGCACCCTAACACCTTAGAAGAAAATGCTCTCTACAAGCTTACAAGTTGGGCAGATCTTTGTTGTTTAGGAGTAAACCCACACAAAACTGACTTCACTAGGAAATACAAAATCCCACAGATTGACCCTACTTCTATTAAAGGTACAAGCTTAACTTTCTCTGATAAAGCCAAGTATCTAATACTAGACAGAAAGTTAAGCTGGAAACCAAACTCACAAGAAAGTTCGAAAAGTCACAGTGGCACTCATCTCTTGAAAAAAAGCCATTGGAAACAAATGGGGCTTTCAATCCCATGTATACCAATTGGCTATATCAGCGTTATTAAGACCTACACTTCTATACGGTGTGGCCGTATGGTGGACTGCAAATCTTGACAAACTAAGCAAAGTCCAAGGATCAGCTTGTTTATGTATTAGCGGAGCACTTCGTACAACTCCCGCCGCCGCACTTGACATTCTGTGTAACCTTACACCACTAGACATTTTCAGTAGACAAATAACCGCTAGCTCAAAAAAATCTCCAAGTGGACCAGAAATGAAATCGGTCAGCCGTCTATCCTTTCTAGGAGCTTTTCTTTTACAACGACCTTAATAATAATAATAATATTCGGCGCGACAGACCATTGCGGTCCAAGACCTAGATTCTCGCAACCATTTGTGTTGAGCATGTACATTTTTGCACACAAATGGAGGAGACCAACAATTAAATGCCGATCCGAAAGTGGGATTGAGAAACTTTCCGTGACGCGAGAGATGGGACACGCTGTAAAATACTTTTGGTTTTACTAGGATTCGAACCACGAAACTCCTGCTCAGAAGCCATGCTCTTATCCACTGAGCCACGGCGCCCACAATGACTTAAATAATCTAAAAAAATAATTAAACGAGTACGATGACCGACAAATTGTAGTCAGCGCATGTTAAGTTGTTGCAACCAAATGGGAACTTTGTTAAAACATTTGGTTAATTTGCAACCTTGTTGAAGCTTGTAATATTTAATGATAAAATGGAAAGTATCGACGAGTTAAACCACAATCAAGCCGCATCTAAATTCACGCATAGCTGATAAACCCTACTGGGAAAATGGGGCGTCCCAATTGAAAACCCATTTACTCTTATGCCTTTAATGTATTAGTTATCGGACGTTTGTCAGACATTCGTGAGAAGTGGGACCGTGAAAAAGATTTTTGGTGTTTTTCTGGGATTCGAACTTCGAACCTTCCGCTCCAAAGTCCAAAACACTAACCATTAGACAAAAAATGAAATCCGAGGTAGTGTACAAAGCATTTGCATATTTGAAGGACCGTCGAGAACATGGCAACATTCAACAGCCTTCAACAACGAAAACTCAGTATTTCACTTCGTTTCATGTTACTTAGTTAGTAATAACTTGTTAAGCGAGAAGCGAGAAGTATTTCAACCTTTCTCAATCCGAGTGAATATTTAAGTCTGTGATATTAAACTGTCGATGTCATAAATATCACCTGTACTGCAAATTAAGTAAACTATAACAAATAACAAATAAACCTTATTGTTAAAAACTATAAATTGCAATATAATAGTACAAAATTGGGCCAACACAAGTAAAATAATGCTTTTCCTTTCAAAAGTGAATCATAATTATAGTCATGATTTTACTTTACATAAATTACACTTTTTCGAATTCACACTGTGGCTCTTATTTGACCAGAGTAGAAAGATTCAAATCTCTTATTAACTCGATTTATTTCTGTCTCGATCGTCAACCTGAAAACATCTGATATTGGGCGGTTCGAATAATTTGCGACAAGAAATCATTCGGCGGCTGGCATGGTATTGTAAACAGCTATAAAATTCATAAAAATGTTTAAAAATATTCATTCAATATAACAAGATGTGTATTGTGTTAATGGAAAAAGAGGAAACAACTAAATTGAATATTAAATTCAACTCAATATGTAGTATTGATTACCTGCATACTTAATTATTAAATTTGCAAAAATGACAAGCTTCGAATTATTAGTGCTTATGGCTGTAGTGTCACTGTGCAGTTGCAAGTATCTTCCGAATCTTCTTTATGATAACATTTTGGAAGTAGGATTGCATAACTATTTTAAGCAACAATATATGTCAGATTGTAAGTAAATCATAGATTGTATTTATTCCCTCTTTGCTAATTTTACTCATTGCTCTCTGCAGTACCACATCAGAATGCAGTCTATGATTTCATAATTGTAGGCGCTGGTCCAGCGGGTTGTGTGTTGGCAAATCGCCTTTCGGAAAATCCCAACTGGACTGTATATCTGATAGAAGCTGGTGGCACGGAGAACATCTTCCATCAGATTCCCCTCACGGCTGTGTACATGCAAGGTACGGATTCCAATTGGGGTTATAAATCGATACCACAGAAAAATGCCTGCTTCGGAATGAGAAACAACGAATGCGCTCTGCCACGTGGGAAGGTACTAGGTGGAAGCAGTTCTATTAATTTTATGATTTACAACCGTGGAAATCGGCGTGATTTCGATCGCTGGGCGGAGACGGGCAGCACTGGTTGGGCATATGCTGACGTGCTTCCTTATTTTTTAAAATCTGAGAGTGCCAATCTCAAGGGTCTCGAGAATTCACCGTTTCATAACCATTCGGGGCCATTGAATGTGGAGGATGTTAGCTTCCGAACAAAAATTGTTGATTCATACATACGTGGAGCTCAGCAAGCTGGTCATAAGCTAACTGATTACAACGGAGAGTCACAATTGGGCGTTTCGTATGTTCAAGCGACGACGATTAATGGGCGGAGACACAGCGCTGCCAGGTCCTACATAGAACCGATTCGGAATATTCGTAAGAATCTTCATATCTTAACATCGGCACGAGTAACACGCATCCTGATTGATCCGAATACGACAACTGCTTATGGCGTGGAATTACTTTACAAAAGAAAATTTTACAAAATTCGAGCGCGAAAGGAGGTTATTCTCTCAGCTGGAACGTTCAATTCGCCAATGCTGTTGATGCTGTCGGGCATAGGACCAGCGGAAAATTTGAAGGCAATTGGAATTCCAATTGTCAAAGAACTTCCTGTTGGTAACCTCATGTACGACCACATGTCTCATGTAGGACCTACATTTACTACAAACACTACCGGGCAATCGCTGTTTGTCGACAATATAGGCCTACCAGATGCTAAGCGCTTTTTTCAGGGAGATCCTTCGACAGTTTTATCTTCCATCGGTGGTATTGAAGCGCTAACATTCATAAAAGTACCAATGTCGAATGGGCCTGCAGACCTTCCAGACATTGAGATAATTACAGTTCCAGAAAGTTTGGCTGCAGATCAAGGAACCGGGCTTAAAGAAGGCGCAAACTTTAAAGATGAAATCTATAACGTTGTCTATCGTCCACTGGAGCAGAAGAAACAGGACCACTACACTACATTAATAGTGCAATTTCATCCGAAATCGGTGGGTCGCTTGTGGTTGCAAAATAGCAATCCCTTGCAACGGCCATCAATAAATCCAAATTATTTTTCTAACGCGGAGGACATTGAGTATCTCCTTGAGGGGATTAAAGAGTCCATTCGAATTTCAAAGACACCAGCTATGCAAGAGATTGGAACTCAGTTGTACACTACCCCCGTTCCTGGATGTGAGAACCATTCGTTTGGTTCCGATAACTACTGGCGTTGTTCCATTAAAACGTTATCATATACCATGCATCATCAAATTGGTACATGTCGAATGGGTTCCGTAACAGATCCAACAACGGTTGTTAATCCACAACTTAAGGTTCATGGAGTGCGGCGATTGCGTGTAGTCGACACGAGTATTATTCCCATCCCACCGACGTCGCATACAAACGCAGCGTCATTCATGATTGGCGAAAAGTCAGCGGACATGATTCGTGGTGAATGGCAGTAAAGTTAATTAAAATTATTTCACTTTTTCATCATTGACTGAATGTAAAGTGTCAAACAATTGCAAAATCATCGCCTGAACATCTAAAAGAAAATTTATATTTTAAAATTTATTTATTTAATTATTGATTGTTTTCACTTGCATAAATTTTAAGATCGCTTAAAGAAACCTCAATTCTATTCATTTTAAAAAGGATAATTAATGTAATAATAATAATAAAGTTGAAAATCTTTCCGTGGCAAGTTATTACTCTCTGACGGTTGTCAGACATTCGCGAGATGTGGGACACCGTGAAAAATACTTTTGGTGTTACTGGGATTCGAACCACGAACCTCCTGCTCTTGTCCACTGAGCAACGGATGATTACCCAATTTTAAATCTATTTTTTCCGTAAAATGTCCTTTCAATATCACATCACATTTATAAATCACATTTATATATTATTATTTTTTTGAATAAAAATTTAGAGAATATCTGCATTACATGGACGCATTCATTACTCTCCTGACTAATGCTTAATAACATATAGCATTTCCACCATACTAATACTAATACGTATTAAAAGCGTCACATTTTTTTTTTTAAATAAAAGCATGTTTTTTGTTTGAAATATAAAAAAAGGGAAAAAATGGGATGTCAATTTCCTTAACGGAAATTCTGAACAGAATTTTTCATTACGCATTAATAGGGCGATATGCTAGTAATTTTGCGTTCGGTGTTCGACCTGAGGTCGTGTTAAGTATCTGGGTAATTGGCAGAGACCGTGGACTTAACATCACACGTATGAGCCTGCTTGGTTCATTTTTGGAGATAACAGGCTCACCGAAAATCCCAGCTGTGTGGGATGTGGTAACTTCTTGTTAAAACCAAGTGAATTTCATAATTAAAGATGAATAGTATTGACCCTCTCGCCTCGAAACCCATATCAAACAGTACATTTTTGTGGGTTTACTGATTGATCCAAATTCCGCAATTTTGCTTATTAACGTTGAGCCAGAAATGGTCTTCATTACCAAGAATGCTTTTGGGATAAAAATCGAGAGAATTTTCGCAAATTTTTAGGGCCCAATCACTGGTCATTCGGCTTCAATTCGAAGCGATCTTATATGTAAGCTGGCCCAAGTCCTTGTGCAAAATCCAACATAAACTGGGCCCTATTTCATAAACATTGACAGGTGCGACAGGTGACAATTTGTAAATGACAACTTGACAATTGTCTAAATTCTGTCCCATAACAAAATTGACAATTTTGTAGAATTGTCGGAGAATTTGCGACAATTGTCAAGATTTCGGATCATATAAAAATTTTCATGACAATGAATTGTTTGAAAATTGTCACAAATTTCCCGACAAATTTGCAGTGACAATTTTTTTATGAAACAGATAATAAAGAACAAATTACAATTTTGTCAGTATATGTAATTGACAATTGTGACAGGCAATTGAGTCTCGGTAGTGATGTGACGATTTCGGTAAAAAATTTCTAATGTTATGTTTTCAAGTGAAAGTGATAATGAATTTGATGTGCAATTTCGCGAAGTACGAAGTATCCTCGAATTTTTAAATAAAGAATTAACAATGATTTTGCTGCATTAAGTGATTTTCAATTTAATGAAAAATTTCGCGTCTGCAAAAGTACAGCGGAATATATTTTGTTAAAAATCGGTCGACACCTCCAGCATCTCACAAAAAGAAATCATGCCATTGATGCTAAGATCCAAGTACCATGTAGTTGGTGATGGACAGGGGGTTTCAATTTTGCAATCTGACGGTAGATAACCTTATGAGGGAAGAAATCCGCTGGCCTTCGGAAAATATGACATCTATACCTCAACGTTTTAGACATTTTGCGAATTTTGCTTGTGTTGCTGGCATTGTTGATGGCTCTTTAATAAGAATTGATGCACCGACTGACAATGAGTCAGAATTTGTTGACAGAAGTGGTGACCACTCAATTAATGCCACGTTTGTGTGCGACCCAAATTTTGAGTTTTTTATGTTTCTGCACGCTGGGTGGATCCGTTCACGAGGGTTCTAAGAAATATATTGGGTGGGAAATTGGATGGAGGCCATTTCCAAATGCTTTAATATTAGGAGACAGCGGTTATGGACGAAAAAGTTGGCTAATCACACCAGTTATTCCACGCCAAATTGAACAATCTGAAGCATTGCCAAGATTTTCGAGGGCTCATAAGAAAACGAGGAGGCTTGTAGAAAATGCATTGGGCATTCTGAAAGAAAAATTTCCTTGTCTAAACTATTTGAGATTGTCACCAGCAATTGCATGCAAGGTTATTTTGAGTTGTACAGTACTGCATAACTTGGAAAATCATTTAGGAAGTGGACATACACCATATGAAATGATGGATGATGATAATGGTAAGTTAGAATAACATCAAATTTTGTAAGCATATACCGAAATAATGTAACGTATAGATGCTGAAGATATACTTGATCGTATTGAAGAAGAAGATGTCACTACCACACTACCAACGAAGACGAAGTCAACGACTCTACATCAAGTGCTGTTTTTCGCACGGTTGTGTCCAGATTTTCTTAAACATACCAAAAAAAATTAGTTGAACTGAAAGTCATGTTACTCTCGTAACTAAAAATGTATGAAAAAAAACAATAGTTTTACGAAATAAATCATTTTCTATATGTACACAATATGTACATACATAAATAATGTTGTAAATCAATTCAGTCTCTTGTGTACATTATAAAAAATTTGTTTAAATATGACAATGACAAAATTGTCGTACTTAACTGTCAATTATGTCACCTGTCAATACGTTATGAAATGAAAACCTGTCAGATAAAAGCGACAAATTTGTAGAATTGTCACTTGTCAATGTTTATGAAATAGGGCCCTGGTCACATGAATACCCAATTCCTAAGATCGACGCGGAATCATAAAATTTGTTACCTCACTTACTCTCGCGGCTATAGCCGGAATATTCTCGAAACTTGTTGCGTTTCTTTGCGTTGTTGGCACGGGATGAGTATGACGACCGAAAATTGGAGTTAGCGCATGTAAAGTTGTCGAACGCGAAATTTATGAAAAAATATGGGTAGTTTGCTAATGTTCCCGAAGTATGTAATTTTCCACGATTAAATGGCAAGTATAGAAGAGTGGAAATGTCGAAAAACCGTAGGTAACTTCGCGCATAGCCGGGAATAATGGGGCGTTCCAATTGAAAAGCCTTTTACTAGTCGCCTTTCAAAACCAATTTACTGGAATGACGGCAGTAGAGGGTTTGTATGGAAAATATCTACAAGTAGTTTTTAACTACACCGAAGCTAAAGCAGTGAGTTTGGAAATAAACCGCAGAAGTTCGCTTTAGCAGCAGATCTTAAGTGCGGTCTGTTGGGGAGGACACTTGGTATACTGGATATCCAGCGGATATACAGAAAACTATAGAATCGACACTTACACAGACAAAAAATGTACACTTATTCGAATATTCATTATATGAAGATCATATACAGGGAAAACTACATTTTCCACCCCAGCGCCACCTATTGGGTCCAAATTGTCAACGACTTTCTCTTTATTTAAATATTATATGGTGTGAATTTGAGCCAAATCGTTCCATAAATAAGAATTTTCGAAAAAAAACGACACCAGCGCCACCTATCGGGGTCCAAATTTTGTCAACGACTTTCTTTTAATATAAATATTATTGCGAGCCCGAAAGTCGAAGCTAATAATCAGAGGACAAGAAAATTTTTCTAGCGTACGTGTGTGGGTTTGTCGGTTTGTCAGTTTGTCAGTTTATCAGTTTGTCCGGTTGTATATCGCGGCTTCTACCAGTCAGAATTTGATGGGACTTGTTTTACAAAAATTGGTAAGCGCTTGGGTTGCGATGACGTGAGGCGTGTCACGTGTTGCGCGTCGCGTATGGCGCGTGTCATTTTATTTTTTTAAGTACTTGTTTTAAATCTTGGCTTGCGATGACGTGGCACATGTCGCGCGTCGCGTGTGGCGCGTGTAATTTTTTTTTTTTAAAATAATTGTTTTTAAACTTGACTACGTGCTACGTGTCGCGTGTAATTTTTTTTTTTTTATTTATTTTTTTTAAATACCAGTTTTAAAACTTGGCTTGCTATGACGTGATGCGTGTCGCGTGTAATTTTTATTTAAATTACTTGTTTTAAAACTTGGCTCGCGATGACGTGAGGTGTGTCACGTGTTGCGCGTCGCGTGTGGCGCGTGTAATTTTTTTTTTAAATACCAGTTTTTAAACTTGGCTTGCAATGACGTGACGCGTGTCACGTGTCGCGTGTGTCGCGTGTAAAAAAAGTGTTTTTTTTTTTTTTAAAGCAAAATCCTTTTAAGATAATTCAGTCTTTATGCTGAATTACAATTATCCTTATGGCGAGCTGAGAAGCTCGCTTTTTTACCTTATATATATAGATTATCGTATTACCATATATTGTAAAGTTTATAGACCAATTTCAAATAACTTTACAAATAGAATTGTATTCTGCTGTCAATCAATTCGTAATATTGTGAAATTGTAATAGATTTCCTTTGGCAAAGTTTGATCACATCACATCATATTGTAGAATTTACACTCTATGTTTTGAATTTACTTTAGCTTCAACACTCTATGTTGTGCGCGATTGGCGCACCTCAGACGATGGAAATGGTGGCGCAGCATGTTTTAGGTTAAGCCTGCTGACCCTAATTATCTTTTTATAATTCTCGTATGTAAGAAATACGTTTCGAAACTAGCAAAATAGTTTAATATCTAGCGATCAAACTCGCAAGCAACCCAGCACCTAAATGCATGCTGTGCGAACGACGTCCATCGTCTGAAACATTAATAGTAATAAGTTTGCGAATACCGAAGTTTGCCTTCTTCGAAAATGACAGGCTAGATCCTAGAAGAAAAGAGAAAAACAACAATCACTTCCTTTTTTGAAGATGAAGTTTTTAGATTTTCCTTGAGCGATATTAAGCTATAAAATTACATACAAAAATCAAAATCATCATACACCGTGAATATTGTAAGACAAAATGATTATAAAGCCAACTATTATTAAATAATAATATGATTACTATTACAATTCTAATGCATATAAACGGTGGGGGGTAGCACGTTTTTTTGGCTGGGGGAGGCGTGGCAGCCTTTAGTAGTGTGGGACCCACAGTTTTCGGTATCGCCGAGACAAATAGTGCTGGAAGTGCACTCCTATGGGTGAGTTATGTATCCCCGCAGAGGGGTGGGCAATCGATATTAGTATCGAGTCTATGGTTTTCGGGGTCTCTGATTTGAATGGTGATGGTAAGACAGCTCTAGGGGGATGGTGTCGATAACTGAGGAAGGTTGACCAATATTAGTGTCGATTCTATAGTTTTCGGGGTCCCTGAGTTGAATGGTGATGGTAAGACAGCTCTAGGAGGATGGAGTCAATACCTGAGGGGGGTGAATGGTGATGGTAAGACAGCTCTAGGAGGATGGAGTCAATACCTGAGGGGGGTGACCGATATTAGTGTCCATTCAATAGTTCTCGGGGCCACTGAGATTAATAGTGTTGGTAGGACACTTGTTAGTAGGACACTCCTATGGGTGAGTTGTCTCCCCGGAGGAGGGAGGGTGACCGATATTAGTTTCGATCCCATAGTTTAGGGGGTCGCTTAGATGCATAGTGGTGTTTAGAATGGTACTCGGCGACCATTTAGCGACGAATTAGGGGGTGAGGACATTATAGGATTTCAATTTCAAATTAAATCATTTAAAGTTCAATGCAAACTTTTTCGAAAGCAAACGAAACCTTTTCTAAAACAAATAAAACTTTTTCCAAATCAAACAAAACTTTTTCAAATCCATATGAAGTTTTTTCAAAATTAAAAAAAACTTTTTCAAAATCAAAAGAAACTAAATTTTTTTTCAATGGAGATGCTGCCTGTCAACTGGTTGAGGCATCGCCTAAGCACTTGTTGAAGTTGGTGCTGTTCTTCTAAAAACTCCAACTTAATTTAAAACTTTCACGATCGTTATGTATAAATTTTTTACTTGTAATTTCCTTTATCATGATTTTACTTCACTTTTGCTACTTTTTAATTTCTCTCAAAATTCAAAATTAAGACTTTGACCAAATTTTCTAATATAACACTTAAAAATTTTAATGTGTAAACTGGAAATAATTCAATGAATCGAGATTTCTAGCGATGTTTATGATGACATATTATATTATTATCATTGAATCACTAACAGTGTTCGATTCAAAATATATTCACTTCACGTATTTAAAATCACGCCAAATACTTATTTTTTTAATGCACTACCGCCAAAGAAGAAATGCCAATCCAGAAAATATTTAATTTTTCTACGTAACTGTACCGTCTTATTTTCAAATCCATAAAAAGTAAAATAAAGTAATAAAAGTTTAAATTTAATGCTTCATTCAAATCCACACTTTACAAGTTTAGATTTCAGCGACAGAGAACACTGCTTCATTGTTGCATTAAGCCTTGAATTTTGTTTGGGTCTATTAAAAGTATTTGGTAGGTATATACAGGGTGTTTCAGAATGAATGAAGCCATGAAGATTTCTTTTCTAAAATTTTATTTTAAATTCTTCTCACAAGCTTTTGCTTCTGGTCCAGCTTCTGTTTATCAAAACTACAAACATACTAGTGATTTGTAGCCAATTGAACTGCATCATCTAGAAAAAATTTCTATAGGGCCGCTGACCTTTTTTTAATATCAAATGGATGAATTATTAAAACAGAATTTTTTGGAAAACATTTGAATGGTAACCCGTTGACCTTTTTGCTTCAAAGTATAGGTATTGATATCATACAAAGACAACCTGACCTGAGCTCTATAATGCCAAAAATTGGCATTTGATATATCAGTAATTAGACCTCTTTATTTTATCTCAATTTTCATGCTTCCTATAAGGTTTTTTTGTTTATTTTCTTGTTAAAACGCCAAAGTGTCATAAATGGTTAGTTCTTTTTTGTGTCATTCTACCTTTAAATGAAATCTTTTTAAAGAAAAATGAAATATTGTTCATCACTTGAGAACGGCTGCACGGATTTGGCTCATTTATATTTTGAAATGTTCGTCATAGTCCGAATAAGGTTTATACAGAAGAATTGGAAAAGCGCTTTTTTCCGTGTTATTTTTGTATGAACTCGCGACCATAACTCACGATTCGAACATATTTAATTTTTTCCAACATACAATTTTAACGCAGCAACTGAATGTATAAATATCAATGGATTGGGTTTCCAGTTAGCCGGTTTGAGCTAAGACGCACCTATAAAATTATGATGACAACTTTTGGAGATCTGTCAAAAACGAATTATTATGGTTGCCCGTAAATATTGGTTCCAGCGAGTTTTTCATGACTTTTTCGCATAATTAGAATATGAAGACCTAGCTTCTCACAACCATTTGTGTTGAGCATGTATATATTTTTGCACACAAATGGAGGGGACCTACAATTAAATGCCGGATCCGAAAGGGGAATTGATAAGCTTTCCGTGACAAGCTATTCCTCTCGGACGTTTGTTAGACTTTCGCGAGAGATGGGACACCCTGAAAAATAATGGTTTTACTGGGATTCGAACCACGAAACTCCTGCTCAAAAGCCATGCTCTTATCCAGTGAGCCACGGCGCCCACAAAGGCCTTAATAATCAAAAATCTAAAATCCAACATTAGTATGTAGCATCTTGCGCTTCATTCGATGCTCCTACTGGTTCAACGAGTAGGTGAGAATATTTTTGTAGATCCACGGGGTATCACAATGGAACATTACTGGTCTGAGTGTGTCGGCCTTTCGACCGACAGCCACTTTAACCTTACCATGCAGACACAAGTTCAGTCCCTGTGCACAATTTTCACAAAACTGGTCACATAGATGTCCGATTCATGAGATCGAGGAATCGATAAATTTGTGATCTCACTTACACTCGCGGCTGCGGCCTAATATTATCGCCACTCCTTGCCTTTATTTGTATTATTGGCGTAGGAGCATTATGAAATGCATATCGCACGGACAGTATTCTTTAAGTAGTGCAATATGTTGACTCAAGTTTGTCCACTAGACGTTCAATTTTTCGTTGAATTAAACGAGTACGATGACCGACAAATTGGAGTCAGCGCATGTAAAGTTGTTGCAACCAAATGGGAACATTTGGATAAATTGCAACTTTGTTGAAGCTTGTAATATTTAATAATAAAATGGAAAGTAAGACGAGTTATATCACAAACAAGCCGCAGCTAACTTCACGCACAGCCGATAAACCCTACTTTTGTCAGTTGTGAGAGGTGGGACCGTGAAAAAGATTTTTGTTATTTTTCTAGGATTCGAACTTCGAAACTTCCGATCCAAAGTCCAACGCACTAACCATTAGGCAAAAAATGAAATCCGAGGCAGTGTACAAAGCATTTGCATATTTGAAGAATCGTCGAGAACATGGCAACATTCAACAGCCTTAAACAACGAAAATTCATTTTTTCACTTCGTCTTTTTACTTAGTTAGCAATACCTTGTTAAGCGAGAAGCGAGAAGTATTACAACCTTTCGCAATCCGAGTGAACATTGAATCATAATTATAATCATGGTTTTTACTTTACATAATTTACACTTGTGCGGATTCACACTGTGGCTCTTATTTGACCAGAGTAGAAAGATTCAAATCTCTTATTAACTCGATTTATTTCTGTCTCGATCGTCAACCTGAAAACATCTGATATTGGGAGGTTCGAATAATTTGCGACAAGAAATCATTCGGCGTCTGGCGTGGTATTATAAACAGCTATAAAATTCATAAAAATGTTTAAAAATATTCATTCAATATAACAAGATGTGTATTGTGTTAATGGAAAAAGAGGAAACAACTAAATTGAATATTAAATTCAACTCAATATGTAGTATTGATTTGGAGGTTGCATTGCTAAATCATTAAATTGCGACTGTGAAAAAGTTTAAAATGTGCTGCAAATTTTATTGGAATTAATTGAATCCATTTTTTTGAAATAGAGCTTCAAATTACCTGCATACTTAATTATTAAATTTGCAAAAATGACAAGCTTCGAATTATTAGTGCTTATGGCTGTAGTGTCACTGTGCAGTTGCAAGTATCTTCCGAATCTTCTTTATGATAACATTTTGGAAGTAGGATTGCATAACTATTTTAAGCAACAATATATGTCAGATTGTAAGTAAATCATAGATTGTATTTATTCCCTCTTTGCTAATTTTACTCATTGCTCTCTGCAGTACCACATCAGAATGCAGTCTATGATTTCATAATTGTGGGCGCTGGTCCAGCGGGTTGTGTGTTGGCAAATCGTCTTTCGGAAAATCCCAATTGGACTGTATATCTGATTGAAGCTGGTGGCACGGAGAACATCTTCCATCAGATAC
This sequence comes from Nephrocerus scutellatus, assembly GCA_947095585.1. Taxonomy (NCBI): domain Eukaryota; kingdom Metazoa; phylum Arthropoda; class Insecta; order Diptera; family Pipunculidae; genus Nephrocerus; species Nephrocerus scutellatus. Next base: position 94,892,490 of record OX352763.1, read on the forward strand.
CCCTCATGGCTGTGTACATGCAAGGTACGGATTCCAATTGGGGTTATAAATCGATACCACAGAAAAATGCCTGCTTCGGAATGAGAAACAACGAATGCGCTCTGCCACGTGGGAAGGTACTAGGTGGAAGCAGTTCTATTAATTTTATGATTTACAACCGTGGAAATCGGCGTGATTTCGATCGCTGGGCGGAGACGGGCAGCACTGGTTGGGCATATGCTGATGTGCTTCCTTATTTTTTAAAATCTGAGAGTGCCAATCTCAAGGGTCTCGAGAATTCGCCGTATCATAACCATTCGGGGCCATTGAATGTGGAGGATGTAAGCTTCCGAACAAAAATTGTTGATTCATACATACGTGGAGCTCAGCAAGCTGGTCATAAGCTAACTGATTACAACGGAGAGTCACAATTGGGCGTTTCGTATGTTCAAGCGACGACGATTAATGGGCGGAGACACAGCGCTGCCAGGTCCTACATAGAACCGATTCGGAATATTCGTAAGAATCTTCATATCTTAACATCGGCACGAGTAGCACGCATCCTGATTGATCCGAATACGACAACTGCCTATGGCGTGGAATTACTTTACAAAAGAAAATTTTACAAAATTCGAGCGCGAAAGGAGGTTATTCTCTCAGCTGGAACGTTCAATTCGCCAATGCTGTTGATGCTGTCGGGCATAGGACCAGCGGAAAATTTGAAGGCAATTGGAATTCCAATTGTCAAAGAACTTCCTGTTGGTAACCTCATGTACGACCACATGTCTCATGTAGGACCTACATTTACTACAAACACTACCGGGCAATCGCTGTTTGTCGACAATATAGGCCTACCAGATGCTAAGCGCTTTTTTCAGGGAGATCCTTCGACAGTTTTATCTTCCATTGGTGGTATTGAAGCGCTAACATTCATAAAAGTACCAATGTCGAATGGGCCTGCAGACCTTCCAGACATTGAGATAATTACAGTTCCAGAAAGTTTGGCTGCAGATCAAGGAACCGGGCTTAAAGAAGGCGCAAACTTTAAAGATGAAATCTATAACGTTGTCTATCGTCCACTGGAGCAGAAGAAACAGGACCACTACACTACATTAATAGTGCAATTTCATCCGAAATCGGTGGGTCGCTTGTGGTTGCAAAATAGCAATCCCTTGCAACGGCCATCAATAAATCCAAATTATTTTTCTAACGCGGAGGACATTGAGTATCTCCTTGAGGGGATTAAAGAGTCCATTCGAATTTCAAAGACACCAGCTATGCAAGAGATTGGAACTCAGTTGTACACTACCCCCGTTCCTGGATGTGAGAAGCATTCGTTTGGTTCCGATAACTACTGGCGTTGTTCTATTAAAACGTTATCCTATACCATACATCATCAAATTGGTACATGTCGAATGGGTTCCGTAACGGATCCAACAACGGTTGTCAATCCTCAACTTAAGGTTCATGGAGTACGGCGATTGCGCGTGGTTGACACGAGTATTATTCCCATCCCGCCGACGTCACATACAAACGCAGCGTCATTCATGATTGGTGAAAAGGCAGCGGACATGATTCGCGGTGAATGGCAGTAAAGTAAATTAAAATTATTTCACTTTTTCATCATTGACCGAATGTAAAGTGTCAAACAATTGCAAAATCATCGCCTGAACATTTAAAAGAAAATTTAGATTTTAAAAGTGTTAATTATTGATTGTTTTCACTTGAATATTTTTTAAGATCGCTTTTTTAATTGGTACGAGTATCTGGTGGCACACATTTTCCTTTTATCGTAGGATGCGAAGACTATTGATATATTCGTAATATTCGTTATTCAATCAGGTTTATTTTTATATTTCTTAAGAAAGCAAAAATTATATTTAAGTTTGTAGTTGGTAGATTCACAAAAAATAAAATGAAATAAAAAATGTATTGCAATGCTCATTTTATTTGGGCTTTAAAAAATAAATTTTATAAGAGACTTGTTAAAGGAATTACTGGGAAGAACTTATTTTTGTCCTTAGGTTTTTGCCATAACTTACTTAAAATTAAAGAACCCTCAATTCCATTCATTTTAAAAAGTATAATTAATGTAATAATAATAATATTTGGTGCGTCAGACCGTTGCGGTCCAAGGCCTATATCCTCGCATCCATTGAGTATGTTTATTTTTACACACAAATGGAGGAGACCTACAGTTTTAATGCCGTATCTGAAAGGTGAGTTGAAAAGCTTTCCGTGACAAGTTATTACTCTATGACGGTTGTCAGACATTCGCGAGAGGTGGGACACCGTCAAAAATACTTTTGTTGTTACTGGGATTGGAACCACGAACCTCCTGCTATTATCCACTGAGCCACGGATGGTTACCCATTTTTAAATCTATTTTTTCCGTAAAATTTTCTTTCAAGAAAACATCACATTTATTTATCACATTTATATATTATTATTTGTTTGAATAATGCATCCTGAAAAAATTGAAAGAATTTCTGCATTACATGGACATTCATTACATTCATTACCATCCTGACTAATGCTTAATCACATATAACATTTCCACCATACTAATACGTTTTTTATTAAGAGCGCCACATTTTTTTTTTCATATAAAAGCTTGTTTTTAAATTCTCTATATTAACTAATATATTAATATTTTAGCGCCTTTAGTTCATCATGTTTACAAAAACTGTTGTCACCGGAGACACACATGTGTAAAAAATTTGTATGCGAGCCTCCGACCTTGGGGCCCGATCGCTTCCAAAATTCAATAGTACACATGTGTTGAAAATTTGAAGAAAATCGGGCTAATTTTAAAAAAATTATATGGTCATATGGTACCTCAGGACCCGATCACTCCAAAAATTGTACAAAAAGTTTTGCCCATTGGAGATACACATGTGTTTAAAATTTAAAGAAATTGGGCTAGTTTTTAAAAAATTTGTATGGTCCCCCTTGGCCTTCAGGGCCCGTACACTCCAAAAATTTTACAGAAAGTTTTGTCCATCGGAGATACACATGTGTTTAAAATGTGAAGAAAATCGGGTTAATTATTTTAAAAAATTTGTATGGGCCTCACGACCCGGGGCCCCGGATCTCCAAAATTTGTACAAAAAGTTTTGTCCATCGGATATACACATTTATATAAAATTTGAAGAAAATCGGGTTAATTTTTTTTTAAAATTTGTTTGGGGCCTCACGACCCCGGGGCCCGGGGTGTCTAAATTTTTTTACAAAAAGTGTTGTCCATCAGACATACACATGTATACAAAATATTAAGAAAATCGGGTAAATTTTGTTAAATATTTGTATGGGAGCCCCGGACCCCGAGTCCCGAAGGGCTCCAAATTTTAATAGAAAGTGTTGCCATCGGAGATATGCATGTTTCAATGAAATCAGACTTTGGGAAGTAGGTTAAACATTTATCGCAAGATTCCACGACAAACAAACAAACACGGGCACGCAAAGTTAATATAGAGAATTAAAAAAAGTAAAAAATTTTGCGTTCGGTGTTTGACCTGAGGTCGTGTTAAGTCTCTGGGTTCATCTCACGTACGAGCCTTCCCGGTTCATTTTTGGAGATAACAGGGTCACCGAAAATCGACTTCAATAACTCAATTGTCTGACGAGCTGTGTGTGATGTGGTAATGTCTTGTTAAAACTACATATTCCCCATGTGAATCTCATAATTAAAGATCAAAACCCATATCAAACAGTAAATTTTTGTGGGTGTTATGGAATTTCGTGAATGGCTACCGTTTACTGATTGGCCAAAATTCCACAATTTTGCTTATTAACGTTGAGCCAGAAATGAGCTTCATTGCCAAGAATAATTTTGGGATGAAAGTCGAGAGAATTTTTAGGGCCCAATCACTAAAATTACGTCGAAGCTGATGGTCATTCAGCTTCAATTCGAAGCGATCTTATAGGCCCAAGTCCTTGTGCAAAATCCTACATAAACTGCTCACAGAGATACCCAATTTCTTAGATCGACGCGGAATCATAAAACTTAGTCTCGCGGCTGTAGCCGCAATATTCTCGAAACTTCTTGCGTTTCTTTGCGTTGTTGTCACGGGATGAGTATGACGACCGAAAATTGGAGTTAGCGCGAGTAAAGTTGTCGCAGACAAACTTGTAATTTATTAAAAAATTTGGGTAAATTGCTAATGTTCCCGAAGTATGTAATTTTCCACGATTAAATGGCAAGTATAGAAGAGTGGAAACGTCAAAAAACCGTAGTTAACTTTGCACATAGCCGGGAATAATGGGGCGTTCCAATTGAAAAGTGTTTTACTAGTCGCCTTTCAAAACCAGTTAACTGGATTGCAAGCATTACTTGTTTTCTAGTCGTACAAGAAATGAAGAAGAAGAAATGAGGAATGAGAATGAAGAAGCGAGTTTGTATGGAACATATATGGAAGTAGTGATTACCACAGAGTTCGGAAATAAACCGCAGAAGTTCGCTTTAGCAGCAGATCTTAAGTGCGGACTTTTGGGGCTGACACTTGGTATACTCGTACTTGTACTTTATATTCAGCGGTCCTTAAATTTATTTCTACGCGGTAACTTAATGTTAAGATCATAATCTCGCAAGACATAAAAATTTAAACCGTAAATTTTATATTTTTAAAGTCTATATTAACTAGGTGTTCCCGTGGACGTACAACTCGGCTGCTTCTTGTGGATTCCAGTCGAGCGCTAGTTTCGTAATACCGTCCGTTGGCTTTTTCAAAGTGTGGCCAATCCAGCTCCATTTTCGTCGTCTGATGGTGATCGCGATTGCTTCCTGCTGCGTTACTCTCCACAAGTCTTGATTGGTGATAATGTCCGGCCATCTTATTCTCAGTATCCTCCTTAAGCACTTGTTGAGGAAGACTTGGAGGCGCGTCGCAATTGACTCCGTGACTTCCCACGTTTCGCAGCCATACAAGAGTACTGAGAGAACGTTAGATCTGAAGATCGTTAGCTTCAGATTCCGGGAGATTTTATATTAGCATACTATATGAGTGTCGCGCCTTGTTTACACGAGAGCACACCTGCGAGTCAGCACCTTCATTTTTTGACATACAGTTGCACAAATAACAAAACTTACCGACTTCCTCTATCTGATGTCCGTCAATCGAGAGATCACATGTTCCACTGGCGTTAACGCGAAGTAGTTTTGTTTTTGAGAAGTTAATTTAGCTTGGAGTTCTAGTGAGTTTAATTTTCCCTCCATGTCACCTAACGATTGTTATAGGAGACAGATACCATCGGTATAGTCCAGGTCTTCTAGGCGGTGGAAAACATTTCATGGCAAACCCGATGGAGTACGGGTTACTATTTTTATCACCCAGTCGATGACAATTGTGAAAAGCAATGGTGAGAGGGTGTAACCTTACTTGACTCTTGAGTAGATGTTGAAAGGTGAGCTAAGATGACCGTTATGAGTCGCGGTATAGCTCCTTAATGATGTTAATGTGTTTTTCCGGAACACCATAGCTAGACAAAATCTGTCACATCATGTTTCGGCCCACGCTATCAAAAGCGCGTTTAAAATCTACAAAAACCATAAACAGAGGAGGGCGATACTCTACTGACTGCTCAATACTTATACTCAGGGTGTTCATTTGATCAGTACAAGAACGGTTTGGGCGAAATCCAGCTTGTTCCAGCTACGCATTCCGTAAGCGACTAGCTATTATAGAGATCACTTTGTTTATTGTGTTTAGCAGGGTAGTTCTTCTGCAGTTTTCGCAATTGCTCAATTAACTTTTCTAGGGGAAAGCCTTTTAACGACGATGAAATGGTTTGAGATTTCCATATACCTTGATATTCGCGAAGTTAACTCGACGTCGGCTTGAAGGAGTTCTACTTAGATGTTGTCTTTGCCTGCTGCTTTACCTGATTTCAGTGAACGAATTGTTGTCCTTATCTCACCCAACGAAGGAGTAGCGACGCTTATGTTAATTAGCCTATTAGGGTGCATATGTGGGTTAATGGAAGTGCCTGACGAAGAACAATTCAAAACATTCTTAAAATGTTCTGTCCAGCGGGTTAATTGTTGTTCCTCCATAAGGATCAAAGAGCCGTCTATTGCCTTAACAGGGTAGTTGATGAGGTGTTTCTTGTTGGCGAGCTTACGAGCGAGTTGGTAGACTGTACTGTATTGTCTACTATCAGCGGCTTGCTGTGCTTGTGTTGCGATGTCGCTTAGCCATGCTCGTTTGTCGTTCCTAGCTGAACAGCCAACTTGCCGGTCCAGATCCCTATACTTCCGCGCTAATGCGCTTCGCATGGCACCCGAGGCCGCGTTTAACTCTACTTTAATGGATTGGCGTTCACGAATGGTGTTCCATGTGCTATCTGATATCCATTCTTTTCTAGTTTTGTCGGGATAACCTAAAATGGTTGAGTTTTCTTCCGTATACGGATTAACTGTTTTCTCCCATTTAGCCTCTAGGGTTTGGGCTGTTATCTCAGAGAGAGACTGTTGTATGCCGGATACATATTGCAGTTTCACATCTGGATATTTCAGTGCTGCTACAGCTGGCTTTCTCGTTGTTTGACTTCGTGTGGTTCAGTGGACCGCGAGCTTCATTTCGTACACTGCCAACCACAAGGTGGTGGTCGCTGTAGACGTCGGCTGCTCTTCGGGATCGGCTCTTCTATCGGATATTGCTTGCCAGTCCTGTAACGATCTTCTTGCGGCTTTAGAGAGTAAAGATCCCACTCCATTGGCATGATGTTCTCCTGCAGGCTTACCCGAAAAAGTTAGAAACTCGCCGGCAGATGTTTGTTTTTCCCCTACTCCAGGCCATCTCACCTCATTAAGACCAAGAATCTCTAGATGGTATTTACTTGCGGTGTGGTGTTTGTTTGTGGTAGTTATTAATAAATAACCATTGATTAACCGTGTTTTTGTACGATTTTGATTAAAGCTAAGCCTATAGCTCCAACCAAATTGGAACGGTGACCTCAGCCAACAGAAGGTCTCAACAAATTCATTATGAATTTAATCTTACGGCGAAGCAACGTAAGATATTATAGAAATCACCTCTTTTCCCTTCCTTTCCTTTTTCATTTGTTCATGCTGTGCAGAAACAGGAGTAGAATATCGTCCGAGAAACCGAAGGCGTCTTATAGAGATGAGAAGAGCACCTTCATGAGTTGCAAAATGGCCAGCTAACTGAGAATTGGAGGCTCCACCAATGACCGAAGACGAAGGTATGCTGCCGCCACTTAGCATAGGTGAAGTAATAAATAGTAATAATATTCGGCGCGACAGACCTTGCGGTCCAAGGCGTTGCTTCTCGCAACCATTTGTGTTGAACATGTATATTTTTGCACACAAATAAAGGGGACCTACAATTTAATGCCGGATCCGAACGGCGAATTGAGAAGCATTCAAGTTATTACTCTCGGAACGTTTGTCACCCATTCGCGAGAGGTGGGACACCGTAAAAAATACTTTTTTGGTGTTACTGGGATTCGAACCACGAACCCCCTGCTCAGAAGTCCATGCTCTTATCCACTGAGCCACGGCGCCCAGTAAGCAGAGCAATAAATCTGCTGAAGAATAACATTCCTCGGGGTTGGATGGCATCCCAGCAGAGCTGATTAAATTGTAGGTGCCTTCCATTTGTGTTCAAAAATATAGCACGCACAACACGAATAGTCGCGAGAAGTTTAGGCCTTGGACCGCATCGTTGTATAGTGCCAAATATTATTACGAGCATTATTATCAATATTATATTGAATTCGAATTGATTAATCTGTGACACACAATCTCATGTGCATACAAATACAAATACACATGCAGAAACAACTTTTTAATATAGTAACTGAACTGAATAACTGTCAAAGCTTATTTATTACGTTCGACATGGACATATTCGACAAATTCATATGATCATTCCTAAGTTTATTTGCAATGGACCAATAAACTTTTCGGTTTTACTAACATTCGTTCACAATGTGTCGAATCTCGAAAAACGCCATCTATTCACAAAAAGACCTAATATCGGGTGTTTCAACAGGTGCGCTTCAACTTTTCTCCGATAGGGACGGCGAACGACGCCATATTTATTATTGTTCTTTTGTCATTTGGAAACTTCATTAGTATACATTTCATCATGAAACGCTACACATGTGAACAGCGATTGCAAATCGTGCAAATTTTTTATCAAAATAATCGTTCTGTTGCCGCTACTTTAAGAGCATTACGGCCATTTTACGGTCCATTTAACGATGAGGCACACTTTTGGCTAGAAGGATTTGTCAACAAGCAAAATATGCGTTACTGGGCAGAAAGCAACCCACACGTGATTCATGAGGCACCGTTGCATCCCGAAAAAGTCACTGTTTGGTGCGGATTACATGCCGGCGGCGTCATTGGGCCATATTTTTGGTTCAAAGATTGGACTTCGTAAAACGTGCACGCGGTGGTCATGCAAAAGAAATCGAGTTTCATACTTAAATGTATAATATGTATATGTTCAAATTCGTTAATAAAAAAAAAAGTTAGTTCAAAAGTCGAACAGTTTGTGTTTTATTCAAAAAAGTTGAAGTGCTCTTATTGAAAAACCCTATACAACCAAATTAAGACTAGCTAAATATATAATATTTCTTTTTAATTGTTATACTCGTAATTGCTATACTTATTATAAGGAGTTTAACTTGAGAATTGTTTACCAAATAAATGCAAATTCGATCGATCAATTATTGGACTATCAAATTTTTTAAACGGTTATTTTGTTTTTGTGATCATTTTTTGTTGTCTTTAATTATTTTGCGTTTTAGTGTTAATTCTTTCTTATTGCAACGTGTAGGTCAAACAGGTTGGATTCTTTTTTTGGGGCGTTATATTACTTTAATCCACCCCCCTCAAAGTATTTCAAATTTACCACGTCAACTGTAGACGAATCACGACTATTGCTTTTAAATCTTGGCTGTACTCGTATTGTCTAAGAATCAGCTTGAACTGCCTATGTTTAAAACGGAAATTGTCCAATTAGATTCACAATTGTTTTGAATGTTAGAACATACTAATTGAGTACCCGGCGTTGTCAGAATTAAGAAGACGAATTGTAATAAAGATTTTTTGTTTTCTTGTTTGATGTTAAAATGACCACAGATTATTAATATTATTTAATATAAATAAAAAAAAAAGATTTCTATAGTTTTTTTTCACTTTCTTGGACTTTCCTTGGAAAATAAATAATGAAATAAATATCTAGCACGGCAAAGATCAAAGATAGACATTACATAATCTAAAGTATCGTTACTACTATCGATCAGATATGATTGTCTTCACAGCGTTCGAAAGTACGATCACTACCGAAATAGGAACACAAAGTTTCTTACAAGCCTCACCTGTTTATAGCAAGTGACTTTATGTCATGGTAATTCAGAGATGTAGAGCAAATAGCATTTAATGTGTTGCTACTTAGATCTTCTAAGTCATCACTATACGAGGTTTCATCAAAAACTGCTGGTCAAACGAATACCCAGATTGGAGATGTGAGTAGGTGTGTTATCCAAGTGCAATTGTCATAAGTTGTTTCGCCGGGATTTTCTTCGGATCGCAAAAGCGAACACGAGTAATAAAAACTTAAGTTCCGCTTTAACCAGAATTGGTCAAACCAATCCATTCCTCCCTTGATTGACCCTGTTAATTTACTTTCTGTTTATAACTGTTATATACTTATGAAAATATTAAAACATTTTTTATAAAAACAAAACGAAAAATCCAATTCGCACACATTTCACTAACAAAAAATATACGCTCAGTTGCCCGTACACTCAATGTAACTTATAATTTATTGCTTCTGCTAATGATTGTGATTAAGCTCGATTACCCTAAAAACAAATAAGCGGTTTACTTTCATTCGCTTTAGCTTTCATTAGTTTTTTGGCATCGTCTTGGACAACATCGTTTCGGCCAGCAAAAAGACATTTGATTTGTCGCTAAGCTTAGTGCTGAAAGTGAGAAAACAGTGAGAACATCAACAGCAATTTAATAAAGAAATTATTAAAAATTCTCCCATAAAAATGTCAATTGATTTCTTGTAAATAGTAAAATTTGTTTTTAAATAAATTTCAATAAAATAATAAAGTTCCTTTAAAAGATTTCTAGGAAAGTCTTTTATCGCAAATCCCAGTAATTGTTTTTTTTTTTAGAAAAAATTATGTCAAAATATGCTGTGAAGACTTTAATTTCCGCGATCTTTCTAAATTTTGCTCTCGCTCAAGATCCTTACATGAATATCCTTCAGCTGGGTCTGCATAATTCAATCGAGCAATTGAAACCAATCGACTGTAAGTTCTTTGCATTGAAAATCAATTAAAATCTTCTATAAAATTATTGCAATCGCAGTACCACCACGAGAGAATGCCGTTTATGACTTCATCATCGTTGGCGCCGGTCCAGCAGGATGTGTTTTGGCCAATCGTCTGTCAGAAAATCCAAATTGGACAGTTTACTTAATTGAAGCTGGAGGCACTGAGAACCTTCTTCATAGAGCTCCAGTTTTGGCTCCGTATTTGCAGTCTACGCACTCCAACTGGGGTTATAAAACGACACCGCAGAAACTTTCGTGTTTCGGAATGCGCAACAATGAATGTTTCCTTCCGCGGGGAAAAATCCTCGGTGGAACCAGTTCTATAAATTTTATGATATACAATCGAGGTAATCGCCGAGATTTTGATCAATGGGCGGATGCAGGCAGTAAAGGCTGGTCGTATAAAGAAGTCCTGCCATATTTCTTAAAGTCGGAGAATGCAAATCTCAAGGGTCTCGAGGGCTCTCCATATCATAACCATTCGGGACCGTTGAGTGTGGAAGATGTCAGGTTTAGAACGAAAATAGTTGATTCATATGTGCGAGGAGCTCAGCAGGCTGGCCATATGCAAACAGACTACAATGGGCAGTCACAGCTAGGAGTGTCATATGTTCAGGCGACGACCATCAATGGTCAGAGGCATAGCGCAGCACGATCGTATATAGAACCGATCCAGAATATTCGTAAAAACCTGCATATCCTTACTCTGGCACAAGTAACTCGCGTTCTCATCGACCTGAAAACAAATACCGCTATTGGGGTGGAGTTTCTTCATAGGAAAATTCTTTATAAAATTAAGTCTCGAAAGGAGATTATTATTTCAGCTGGAGCATTCAATTCGCCGCAAGTGTTAATGCTGTCAGGCATAGGTCCGGCAGACAATTTGAAAGCAATTGGAGTTCCACTGTTGAAAATGCTGCCCGTGGGTAAAATCCTTTACGACCACATGTCTCACTTTGGTCCGACATTCCTGGTTAATACTACTGGGCAATCGATTTTTACCAGCAGGACTCGACTGAGCGATGTAAGTGCGTATTTATTGGGAAGTCCATCTACTATGCTTTCGTCAATTGGCGGCGTAGAATCTTTGACTTTCATTAAGGTTCCCCAATCGAAGGAACCACCGGATATGCCAGACATCGAAATTATCTTGGTACCGGGAAGTTTAGCTTCCGATGAAGGGACCGCCCTAAAAGAGGGGGCAAATTTCAAGGATGAAATCTACGACCGTCTCTATAGACCACTGGCGCAAAATAATCAGGATCACTACACCACATTAATTATGCAATTCCATCCAAAGTCAGTTGGCCGAATGTGGTTGCACAGTCGAAATCCACTCGAATGGCCAAAAGTTGATCCAAAATATTTCAACAATAAGGAGGACATCGAATTTCTACTTGCAGGAATCAAGGAGACAATTCGAATTTCGAAAATGCCAGCATTGCAGAAAATTGGCGCAAGACTACTTACTACGCCGTTGCCTGGTTGCGAGCAGTACAAATTTGGAAGCGATAACTATTGGCGGTGTTCAATAAGAACAATGTCTTATACACTCCACCATCAAATCGGAACGTGCCGAATGGGTCCAGAAACGGACCCCACGACTGTTGTCAATCCACAGCTAAAGGTTCATGGTATTCGCCGCTTGCGTGTGGCGGATAACAGTATTATACCATTTCCGCCGACAGCACATACGAATGCGGCATCCTTTATGATCGGAGAAAAGGCTGCAGACATGATACGTAGCGAATGGCAGAGTTGATAATTATAATTATAAAATAGAAAATTCTTAACAAATGTTTTGTACTGTTCATATTTGCATATTTCTGCATATTTAAATCAAATAAAATAGTAAAATTAATAATAGTAAATAAAAATTAATTAAAAATGCAACACCCCTATTGTGAAGATTCCGCCTATCATGCTGCTTGAAAGACGGTAGAGAGTATTCTATTGCCTCAGACATGCTTTATAACTATCAATAAATCAATGCTATATAACAATGATCACTTGTAACATTTCATTTATCAGGATCCAAGCATACAATAGTAACTCTTCATAGCACTCTGCTTCCGGGAAGGTGAGTGTGGAGTAAGTGAAAGTACCATCAAGTTTCCTGAGTTTATTTCTGTAGTCTTTCGGAAAGATTTTGCATTTTTTTTTATATAAAAATATTCTTATAAGCCTCAAGCTTTGATTTCTTTGCAACTGGCTTTATTATTTCTGTGATCTTCTAACTACAAGTCTATCATTCGCCTTCAATGTCCATTTTAAAAGCTTTTGTGAGATTTTACAAAGTTTCTGAAGTCTAATTTATAAGTTAGACAATTTTGATAAAACTTTTAAATAAAAATTATGATCGTTTGTTGGAGTTGTTGTTAAAATTGTTGTTACTATTGAAACTTGAAATTGAAGTGGGCGCCGTGGCTCAGTGGAAATGAGCATGGCTACTGAGCAGAGGGTTCATGGTTCGAATCCCAGTAACACCAAAAGTATTTTTCACGGTGTCCCACCTCTCGCGAATGGGTGACAAACGTTCCGAGAGTAATAACCTGTCACGGAAGGCTTCTCAATTCGCCGTTCGGAGCCGGCCCTTAATTATAGGTCCCTTCCATTTGTGCCAAAAATATACATCCGCAACACGAATGGTTGCGAGAAGGTAGGCCTTGGACCGCAATGGTCTGTCGCGCCGAATATTATTATTATTATTATTGAAACTACTACTACTCTTTTCTATAAAAAAAAAAATAAATCTTTATATACGCACAATACCCCTTTGTACTCGTATAAGACTAAATTTACAAACAGAAGGATTCACGTGCTTTAATGATACCTTGCCATAACCGAAATTGTTGTCTTTAATTAGCCGGCTTTCACTTAATTTTGTCATTGAACCTGATATTTGCATGGAGACGGCAATCGTTACAAAGTTCAAAAAGGTTCAAGTACAAGTTGCTAATATCTTGTAAAAATTAAACGAAAATTAAAACGTAATGACTGGTAAATTAAGTTTTATACAGACTAGAACCCATTACTATAAATAAATATTATTAATTATTGTTCTAAGGTTACTCTGTTTTTTTATAGGAATCGAACCCGGTTTCCTCCGAGTGGGAGCGAATAGTTCTAACCACTACACCAGCGGCACTGATAGAAATGAAAATGAATATTATTGTGTTGTTCTTTGACATATTTTTGTTTTTCAAATGTTCGAGTGTTTTAAGTGTTTGTTTTACTAATGCAATGCACACTACTGCCTAAAATAAAAATATTTTTCTTTTTTCGTTTTCAAAACATTCCCAATTATATTTATTTGTCTTGCACGCCAAATACCTCACAACCATCCAATCATCGTCCCTGCAACTCCAAATGTGTTTTCTGCATTGCACTGTGCTTCGTTTTGTCTGATGTAAATATGAACCGCAGATTGTTTCAGCTGTTGCAAATGGTACGCCTTAATTACCCAGGAGAAATAGTTAACATAAAATTAATTTTGTTAAGATGTTGTAACTAAAGATCACATGCAAATTACAGTAAATCATAAATAATTAACTGTATGAAAAACTTAATTGCCTGCAACAACGTAATTTTGGTTTTAAATGCAATTTAGTTGACCTTTTTCCCATGGGCCAGATTAAGACTCTTTCAAATCATGTCAAATGAAAACCTAACTTAACGAACACGAACAAATTTTCCGAATTAGGTACACTACAATCTGTTGTTAACTTAAGCTTCCTTAAAAAAGTCATGTGAAATCCATATTATGATTACATTTGTAATACTTTCATAGTCAATCTGGTCGAATTTTATTCCCTAAAGACAGAAAATCTTTTACCATCGAGCATATGTATGCCGCCTAACATCTGGGCTTTCTGGTCTACGCCATCCTTCCAGCGTAGGATTGTCTGGCCTATGGTCGTGATCCATAAATCCTACCGCAAAGGACTTTCCGAGCAGGATCCTCTTCGCCATAGCGAGCTAGTTGTCCTGCCCTCCGGAGCCAATCGAGCTTAATTCTCTTCACGATGTCGACATCGCGGTAACGCTCGTAGACTTCATCATTATAGAGTCTCCGTAATCGTCCTTCCTCGCATACGAGGCGAACAATTCTCCGTAAGACTCTCTCACGAACGCGGCTAAGAGGTCAGAATGCTTTTTGCTAAACACCCAAGTCTCGGACCCATATATAAGTACTGGTATGACCATTGTCTTATATAACAGCAGCTTGGATGTTATGGTTTAGTTCCTGGATTTAAAGATTTGTTGGCTTTAAGCAACCGTGCGCGTATTTATGGTTCCATTCTGTTATCGGCTACTACAGTTAATTCGAGGTAGTTTTAAGGATTGCATTACTTCACTTTCGCGCTCCACCATTAGAATTGAGGGACCAATGTTGGATCTTCTAGTCGCAGACGTGGCCACCATGTACTTTGTTTTTTTCTCATTTTTGTGCAGCCCCAGATTTCGTGCCGCCTGCTCGATCTGAATGAACGCTTCATGTACAGCTCTTGGGTTTCTACCAACAATGTCAATATCGTCTGCGTAAGCCAGTATCTGAGTGGACTTGTAGAGTATTGTTCCTCTCGCAGTTACGTCAGAGTCTCGGATCACTTCTCCTACGCCAGGTTGAAGAGGACGCAGACCAGTCCATCCCCTTGTCGAAGCCCGCTATAGATGTTGAATGGGCTTGATAGTGACCCGTTAATTTTTACTTGGTCATGGTCAACCTACATAGTCGTGTCAGTTGGGATTTGGGATGCCGAATTCCCTCATGGCTTTATAAAGTTCTACTCTGGCTATGCTATCATAGGCGATTTCAAAGTCTATAAAAAGATGGTGTAGTGAGTTTTGAAACTTTAGACATTTTTCCATCACCTGTCTTAGGGTGTAAATCTGATCAGTTGTTGATTTGCCTGGGATGAAGCCACACTGGTATGGACCAATGATGACTTTAGCGTATGGGGCTATGCAGTCTTGAAGGATAAAGGAGAAAATCGTATACGCGGTACTCAACAACGTTATACCACGATAATTGCTGCATTTTGTGATATCTCCCTTCTTATGTATGGGGCACAGGATGCCTCTTCGCCAGTCTTCTGCCATCGCTTCTTCCTCCCATATTTGCAATATTATTTCATGAATTGCTTGGTGTATTGTGGGCCCTCATATTTTTATCAGTTTTGCTGGAATCTCATCTGAACCCCAGGACCTTATTATTTTTGAGCCGATTTATAGCTCTGCTAACTTCATCTTTGCTTGGTGGGTGGCGGCAGCATAATATAGTTTTCGGTCATTGGTGGAGCCTCCAATTCCTCAGTTAGCTGGCTATTTAACAACTCATAAAAGTGATATTCCCATCGCTCTAAGATGCCTTTGAGATCGGCAATCAGATTACCTTCGTTGTCTTTGCAGTATTGCGTCATACCGCGGACTCTTTTGTAGAACTTCCGCGCCTGGTACGGTCCTTGCTCGCTATATTGTTCTAGTTCGCGGACGAGATTCTTCTCCCAGGCTGCCTTCTTTCGCCGGTGAACTGTTTTTTCATATCTTCTGAGCTCTTTGTATTCATCTTCGCGTGCCCGCGTTCTATGAGATTGGTGCATTGCTCGTTACGCAACATTCTTAAGTTCAGTCACTAGCTTACGTTCGTCATCGTTTTTTTTTTAAATTAAATATTCTTTCCTAATTTTTGGATTAATATTATTTGATATAAATATTGAAATAAAATTATTTATTAAGGGGAATAAATATTTATGTATGTCGTGCCGATATCTACATCTACTGCCTAAGATGGAGTCAGCAGTACTAATGACAGTATATTTAATGCGTGTTCATTTCTCTTTTACGCCCGAAATCTCATCCCAAGGACTTACTCTCCCTGCATTTAGGGCGAGTCCTATCGCTTGACCATAGTTGTTTCTGGTCTCTTCGTTGCGAAGGGCAGCCGTGTTGACTCTAATCTGATTTGCGGATGCAGTCTTTCGTGATGATGCAATCCGCGCTCGGAGCACCAGACCAACAAGATAGTGGTCCGAGTCGACGTTGGCACCTCGGTACGTTCGTACCGTCATCAGGTTCGGGTTGTGGTGGCGGTCTATCAACACGTGGTCTATCTGGTTGCGAGTGGCTCCATCAGGACTTTGTGGACATTTTTACGCGCAAACTTTTTACTCGCAACGACTAAATTATTGCTTGCTGCCATCTCTATGACTCGTTTCCATTGTGTTCTCGTGTTAGCTATGGTTGCCAATGTACAGCCTGAATACCGGCTCCTACCTAGTTTAGGATTTATATCCCCCAGAATGATTTTTACATCATACTAAGTGCATGCATGGAGTTCCCGTTTTTTTTTTTTATAATTCGCGCACACTTAAAGGGGTTCACACCTTTATAATGCTTGGCCCTATGCTTGTCACAGCGTGGGTGTTAAGGAAAATGAGAAGAAAAGAGGAGAAGTCTATGAGCTTGTTTTTTGAATGTCTGTGGATTATAGTGATGTGGGAATCGACAGCGTTCGACTGATTCAGAATTCTTCTTTTTCATCATCTGGTCGCACTCTGTAGGTGCGTGAACTTTTATGAGGCATACGTTTTTAAATCTGCCCTGCACGCGAAGGGTTCCCGTTCATTTATTGCTTTAAAGCCGATAACGGTGGGTTCCATTCTTTTGCTGACTATAACCACACCCCGAGCACATGATGTCTTGCATGACCGCTGTAATATATGTCATATTCTGCTTTTGGTGAGACACCATTGCCCGTCCAACGCATCTCCTGGTTTGCTGTTATGTCAGCATTATATGTGGACAGGGTATCGGATAGCTGTTGTGCAGCTCGAGCTCTATACGGTGAGCGTACGTTCCATGAGAAAATTCTTAAATCGTTAAGCCGTTTTCGTTGCCGTGGTCTTCGTCGTTCATCAGTGTAAACCGAAGCTGATTTTGGGTTCCGTAATAGTTTTTTTACGTGCGAGGTTATAGCCATCGCGCCAACCTTACGTTGAAGGGACTAGCCCGATCATTCAGCTTTTCCTGTATTGGAGGAAAATTACCGGCGGCTATCACGTGGAGGTTTGATCGCACTTGCAATTTTGATGCATTTTGGGCTATTCCCCCTATTCAGCTGATGGCTGACTGCCTTTTTACAGCTTCACCTCTTGCGAATCTCTGAAAAACGTTCGAGTGTAATAACTATAATGAAAAAGCTTCTTAACTTACCTTTCGAATACCGCTTTAAATTGTAGGTCTCTTCTAAAATATAACAGGGACAAGTCAAATTGGACGAAGAAGATAGTTAGAAGAAGATAAGCTAGAAGCCGTGGACCACAACTGTCAGTTGCATTATCGCCTATGTTTTTATACCTAACTTTAGTTGTATTGTAATCCAAACATAACTTTGGTTGGATTGGATTTTGTATGCTAGTCCAGGAGGTTTAAAAATATTCACACTTTAGGCTACAAAAATCAATAAACTCAACAGCACCACCTTTTCACTCTTAACTCTCTTCTCTTTTTTTAAAACAAAATAACTTTTCCGTTTTTTTACCACTGTGCGGCATTGATTTTCCAGTTTTGATATACAAAGTGAAACAAAGAGATACAAACTTCCGTCTCACAGGGATGATGTTTGGCGGTGAATAGATAACGAATATCAAAAGTTGTTTGAATGAATAAATACATAAATTACGAGGACCAACAAAAAAGGTTTGAGGTTGTATGCGTATTGCGATGCTGAGATTAAATTCATCACTTGAAGGCAGATTTTTCCCTTAATTTCTATTTCCAAATATTTGACTACATTTTGCCAAACGTTTTAGAAAAAAAGATTTTAGAAAAAGATTATTGCAGTTAATTAGATGTACTTATGTTTGTGCAATAGAAGCAAACAATTTAAAAATAACACCACTTTTGAGTGCGATACGCAATTTTCAATTTCAACTTTCGCTGAATACCATTGCGTAATAAAATATTTTTGCCTTACTTAGTTTTACTCTTTTAGAATGGTATCCCTTCTTCCTAGACTATTATGAAGTATTCAATAAATTCATAATGCTTTAAATATATATTAAAATTTATGTTTCATAGTATAGTAAGTCACTGTTAACATATACCGGTTGACTGACACGATGTGTTACCAACTTCAGAATGTCATTGCTGTCAAACCAGTGATCACTGAACGCTCAAATTTACACTAATGAGAGTTCATTCCATTGTTTATAAGCGCACAAAAGCATTTTAGTGTGAAATATTCAGAAATAGTGTGATTGCCCTATTTTTGGCTGGAAAACCACAGTCGCAGATTGTTGACCAGTTAAAACATCTGCATGTCAATAAAATGTTTATATATCGCACCATAAATCGTTTTAACGATACTGGCAGCATTCCAAACGCCATGGTGGTGGACCGAAGCGCACTGCATTCGGAAGGTGAAGGCCAAATTGGCTTGGAATCCGCGGCGTAGCGGCAGAAAAATGGCTCGTGAGGCGAACATTTCTCTCGAACGGATGCAGCACATATTAAAAGATCATCTTAGACTAAAGGGCTTGAAATTCCAACAAAACGCATGGTCTCACCGATGCTCAAAAAAAAGTTAGAGTGGAAAGAGCAAAGGAGTTGTTAGGCTTGCACGAAAGTGGCGATTTGCCGAATTTGGGTTTCTCCGATGATCACCGTTCGTTATTGAGCAATATGTGAACAAGCAAAACGACCGGATTTACTTGCCCGGCCGTTCTACTGAAAATTTGGACCAACGGATTGCCACTCGAAACCAAGCGCAGCCGATGGTGATGGTTTCGGCCGCCGTAACGGCCGAAAGCTGTTCACCGCTCGTTTTTTTTTGACCGTGGCATCAAGATAAATGTTCAAATTTATCGGGATCATGTGTTGAAGGGAGCGTTGAAGCCTGGGCACAAAAACATTTCGGACCCACACCAGCGTAAGAGAATCTTTAGTAAAGTGTCCTTATTTTCGAGGTTGGTTTAGAGGTTGAAAGCTATGTCATCTACATCTTTTGTGGTATAATTGGCAACATTTCCACATAACACAGTGCGTGGAAAACCTAATTCGTTTATCCTAAGAGAAGAGGACTTAAAGGCTGTATACGTTTAATTTAATGTGCCTTCGTACAGATCACTGTGTCTGGTTACAATCTCAATTAATTAAACCTGTTCCAGGAGATAAGACATGACAGACACAATGAAGCACATTTTCTGAGAGTTTCTAAGGGAGAGTGTCTGAGAGTGGTTAGGGACATCTAGAGACACATTCATCTTTATGCGTTTCGACATAAAGAGTGCTCGGAGTGCTTGCCACGGCGAAGAAGATTTGAAGAAGCGAGGAAAATGTCTTTGTGTAATTGAAAATATTTGTTATTTAGAATTTATTTCAATGTAAAACCGCCATTTTAAGCTGTGCTACGACTTGTCTGAGCCTGAGCCATTCCTAAACAGCCGTTTAATTTTTTACCTTTGATTACTTTGATAAGCAATCAGTGTAAGCTCGTTCACTTTACCGGTGGACAAATGTTGAGTGTTAGTTTTTAGTTTCTCATATAAATTGTCCAACGGTTATTGCCTCCTATCATACAGAAGTTATTTAATAACTGAGTACCTTTATCAAGAGTTTTATATGCGCCAATGAAGTCGGTCTACTAACTGCCCCTAAATGTAATGTATGTACGTCTGATATGCACCGAATGCATATAGGTGATTAGATTAACCTGTATTGTAAGCGCTACAATTATGGCCCAATTGGCATTTGACCAGGTTGTATCGCTGAATCGTTGAGACGGCCTAGCATCGTGGACATTTTGTGCAGTCCGATCTATAAGTTATAAGTTAGGCGATCTGATAGATAAGTGATGTAAGTCGGGTGTGTGCGAAACTCAACAGATGTCTGGTAAGCACCATAGGTTAATTTAATTTAGATACAATAGACATGTTTTGGTCAGTGTCGACTATTGGACAAGTCAGTTAATATTGCAGAGGAAAATAACTAAAGGACAAAATATATTTACTACATAGCGGCGGGTTATGAAACTCAATTGAATTGACTTTAGATATAAATCTTTTTTCGACTTCTTTGAGGTCCTTTTTAACCACTTTTCACATGACCTAGAGAGCTAAAATATCAAAAACAGTACCCATTTCATATCCTTATCAAGCATGAGTAACTCTTGCATTATTGAGAGTGTCTAAGTCCCAAATATAATTTTTTATATTCCGCGTGTGACAGACGTGTGTCGGCGTTTCGTATAAGGCGCGTATGATGGGTTGAAGTGTGGTCATTTTCTCGTTCTTTGAGGTCTTTTTTAAACACCTTTCTCACGACTTAGGAGGCTAAAATGTTATGAGCAGTTCAATGTCAGGGGCTAATTTTGATATCCCCCGTGTGGCGCGTGTTATGCGTGGAAAAAATAAAATATTTTGAAATAGGCCCGACATTAAAAACAGATAATTTGTCGATTATTACCAAATAATACAATGTAAAAATAAACTGTATGGCGTATGGCTTGTGTTTTTTTTACATTTACTTGTTGTGTCTGTTTTTTGGGGTCCATTTCTACAGTCACTCGTGTAAAAAAAGATTGTAGATACCGTAGGAAAAAACAAAGTTTTTTTTCATTTACTTTTCTTTGTTCACAAAATTCGTTGCAAAAAAAAATCATTCGAATTCGAGCTGTGCTGAATCTAATTTAATTATTATAAAAATTAATATAAAACTGTTATTAAATAATTTTTTATTTACCCTTTTTTTCAGGTATGTCCTCAAAAATATATTAAACCTAATATTGTTAAATTATGATAATGGTAAGTTTGGTAAGTTAAAATAAGAAATGTATCTTCAAAGTAAAAACAAAGTAAAAATAAAAACAAAAAAAAGTATGTAAATATTAACTTGATTTTCAAAGGCGTCTTGTTTGTCGTTGAAGTGAACGTATACAACAAAAAGCAATACGATATTTCCAATATTCAATACTAGCCTATGTATATAGACAGTTTTTATGTAAATGTTTCACTAATATCTCGAAGCCTTTATTTGCTTGCTATATTTTAAATGGAATTACTTAATTGTACTTAATTGTACAACGAGTTGTCACATTTACACTACGTTATTTCTTGTTGGCGTCACAAAACTGTCTCACTTTTTTCATCTTTTCTGTATCACACGCCCAACAAAATGCGTGATGAACTGATGCCAAAATTTTAAATTGCTATAGCATTAAAAGGTTACTGACACGATATCTATACGAGTAAAACATCAGCATCGTTATAAGTACTGTGCGTCCTAAGCTCTGGCTTACCATCCCTGGCTTCCCTTGCTTCCTTCAACATTGCTGACTATTCAATTTCGCAGAATCTCTATGAGTGAGTGTGTCCCAGTTTTTTGTTGTCAGAGCTCTCTAAACGACAAACAAAGGTGGGAGAAACTTGTATGCCTATCTTGCATATCTTTATCTAACAAAAATCATTACATACTCAAATACTCGTACATGTACAAAGTCCTCTATCAAACAAGCCCTATCTTTTAGTACAAAACTACGTCCTTGTTTTCCCGCCTTTCCCTGCAGCATAGTTTATTCAATTTCTTTATGTATGAAATATGTTCAAAACATATACCCCTAGCAAAGTGGGGTGGAGAATGGGTGGAAAGTTAATGTACAAGCAGAGGTATGCATGTAAGCGGTAAACTTTTACTTTATTTTCATTTGCTTTGGTTCGAGTTGAGTGACTGTTGCTCCGTTGTAATTCTCTCTTACTGCATATATAAGTAAGAGAGAATGTAGATTTGCTTGACAGGACATTTTACTTAATGGACAGCCAATGTTAAAAACAGGGAATAAACTTTAAATGTTCTTGAATACGACAATTTTAAGTTAATCTTAACCATTTTTTGCGTCTGAAATGAAAGCTTAATAAGAACTTGATATTTGTTCAGATTTTATTTTTATGTTTTTGTGGCATACATACTAGTAGATGGTAGAAGTACACGACCTGGCGTATAGATGGCAGTTATTGTTTGAAAAAAATTAATTATGGTCGCAATTACGAAAGTTTGGTATTTGTTTGGTAGCCATCCACAGTGAGCGCTCCCCATTTATTTTTTAAAATTGAAAAAAATTGGTCATCGTTATGTAATATAAATAGGCGACAGACCGTTGCGGTCCGAGGTCTAGTTTCTCGCGACCATATTTTATATTTTTGGACACAAATCGAAGGGGCCTACAATTTAAGGCCGAATCCGAACGGACAATTGAAAAGCTTTCCGTGACAAGTTATTACTCTCGGAACGTTTGTTACCCATTCGCGAAAGGTGGGACACCGTGAAAAATACTTTTGATGTTACTGTGGTTCGAACCACGATCCCCTGCTCAGTAGCCATGCGCTTTTCCACTGAGCCACGGCGCCCACACTTCGTTTACAACAATCAAATATTGAGTGGCAGAGTTTGAACAAGGCTGTACGAGCTGCCAATGCGAACATAGCAGTGGTCGACCAAATGAGGTGATCATGTCAGAAATGGTGAAGAAAATCCACAAAATGGTATTGGATGACCGTGCGAGCTTGCAGACATGGTAAGCGTTTAAAAAAGTCCTATATATATGTATCGCATATTGACTAAAAGTTTGGACAGGAGAAAGCTGTGTGCAAGAGTTTGCTAACAATGGAACAAAAACAGCGTCGAGAGGATATTTCGATCGAGTGTATGATGGTGATGTTTCACAAAAATAAAACCCGAGTCTTTGCGTTTTTTTTTGAAAAATAATCAACGGCGAGTATTATGCGAACTTATTGCAGCGTCGTGAAGTATCAAGTATTTTGTTAATCGTAGCATAAAGTCACGACACAAATTTTACTCACAATATGCGGAAGACGCCTTTACAGTTCGTATGTTTTCAACGGATTCTCATTTCAATGAATACCGGCAACTGGCAGAACATAATGAGCTGGATATATTTTTTTTTAATTCTCTATATTGACTTCGCGTACGCGTGTGTTTTTGTGGCTTGTGGTTCGTGGGTTGTCGCCAAAGCCCGATTTTATTTAAACTTTGCACACATGTGTAGCTCCCTTACGAACTCTCTTGCTTTGCCATATATATCATATCTACCCACTGATTCCACCAATGTGGCGATTGTATACGCAAACTAAATGGGATCGTTCGATGATCACATTCCTTTCGTTTGGCTTATCATAACGTCGTACTTGTGACATCGGAAGGTCGTATTCGTATTTGGACTAGGAATTTCTTCTTTGGTCAGAAAATCTAGAAGTATTAAAATGAGGTGAAATAGTTGTCAAACCACAGTCTATAACTTTGGTTCCTTGGAATATCTCCAGACAGTCTAATGACTATGTTAGATGTAGTGCCTATATCTGACTAATCAGACTTAACCAGCTTCTGTTTCCAGCTCACATTTGTATGCCAATCTGCTAACACCACCAAGAGCACCGAGACTTTATAAACCTATTTCTTTGGCCTTTGGGATTGTATCTTTTTATGCTATCCAATGCTTTGGTGTAACAAATTTGATTATCTACACACAGAAATGCTCTTGCAAATCGTTTTTTTTACTATTTGTCTTATCTTGGAAAGGTGTTCGCTAGAAACGTGAGAATTATGTCAGCGTCTTGTTACTCTTGAAAGAATTTTTTTTTTGTAGTGTAATTTTCTTTATTAATTTTAAGGTAGTACATTATATACATTATTGTGTATCTGTTTCTCTCACACAAAACGTTCAATTCCAGATTTTTTATTTACAGGGTACAGTCGATTATTTATTTATTCTGACGGCTTCCTGATGGGCCTGGTTGAAAATTTAGATTAGAGAGGCATTGAGGCTCCACAATTATTCTATCGACGTTGTGGGCGTGCTCGCGTCCATCTTATATCAAATGAGTGTTTAGATTTATTTTGATGTTATATTCATATAAAGAATATTCGAACAAGTGTACATTTTTTGCCTGTATAAGTGTCGATTCTATAGTTTTCTGGATTGGTGAGTTGGTTAGTTATTGGGGTGTAAGTGGGCGTGGCGTCAGTGGGCGAGGGTCAGTGGGATGGGGCAGCCGGGAAACGCGGGTGTAAGTGGGCGTGGCGTCAGTGGGCGGGTATCAAAGCGTCCCGGAACAGCTAGTACATAACTATAAACGCCACGTTCTTCTTTTTCAACTTTGCTTTTTCTGCACTTGTTGTCACGTTGGTATGTTCACTGCAACTGGTAGTGTTCGTTGGTTTCGAGCCGAGCCGACTTTTTATTATCGCTGAATGTTTCCAAGTCTTGTAAGCTTATTTCGAATTACGAAATTGTCCTACAAGTAAAACATGTGTAGCCTACAACATTCTGCATTAAGGTTTAGTATAAAAGTGCTTACACGCAAACATGTGTTGTGCGCATCTATGTATGTTACGGAGGTCCGTTACAACGTCTTTCCCATCTAGCTCACCATCGGACTGAAATTCCGATTCCTCTATAAACTTGCCTAGGGTTCAAAATCGTCGTTATGAAAAATTTTGCATAATCACAAAGTTTTATTCAAAACAAGTTTATTACAAAAACAAGTAAGTCTACAAGTTTCTTTACAAGTGAACTGTAACCAACAACGAGTCTCTAATGTGATCTGTTTTGGAAAAAATGAAATAAGAATGCATGCATACACAAAGAAAACGACGGTTTAACCGGTTCGTTTTTGTAGCATAGTTTTAGGCTTTAATATTCGTTTGGTGTGCATAATATAACATATATAAGTACATAATCGTACTTGCGTAGACATAATGGAACACAGAGACATAAGCGTGGAAAAATCTATTTTGTGCAATTGAACAGGGCCCCACTTGTTGATTTATAATGGACACATGTTTTGGTTTTTGCGGTTAGAAACAAAACTGTCCCATGATGCTATAAATGGTTAATATCACTAGAAGGAGATATAGAACTACTTTCGTACAGAATAATATAACAGCTTGTGGGATTAAAATTCGATTTTTAGTATGCTTTACCAATATGACAGTGGTGATATAGAGGAGCCTAACTCAAACTTCGTGCGAGCTGAAATTACTTTTTCAAACTTCTGAGTTTGACTCAAGTCAAATTGCAAAAGGTCAAACTTTACTTGTTATTTGAAAACAGTATGAGTTGTGAGTAAAATATGAATATCAATCTAGGTTGTATTGGACGGTTTCAAATCCAATATTCACCGCATAAACGCAGGTTCCACAAGGCTCTGTTTTGTCTTTCATTTTCATTAACGATCTCCTTTTTGCAATTTGTAATCTAATCCATTCTTTTGCTGACGACAGCACTCTTAGCTTTTCATATGATTTCAGGCTTTCTGCACGCCTCTCTACATCGCAATGGAATCCATGAATGGATCTTGCATCAAAGAAACTGAAAAACTCTCAATTCTCGGTATGTGCGTCAACAACAAGCTTCGTTGGAACGACCACATATTTGCCATCTCCAATAATGCTGCGAGATCTTTAGGCTAAGATGTATGTAAAACGGTGCAAGATGTATTTCACTCCTTCAGATCTGGCTACTATGTACAAGGCGTATATTCGTCCTAAACTTGAATACAACTGTATTGCATCTACTCGACAGAATTCAGAATCGCGCGATAAAACTTATTGGTGACGTTAATATTGCTTGAACATCGTAGGAATGTTTCCTGCTTGTAACTATTTTATCGCTTTTTTTACAAGTGATGTTCAAAAGAAATATCCAGATACATCCCGCCCATTCTCGAACCTATGCGTAATACCCGTGCCTTAAACTAGAGCCCATGGGTCCACCATTAAGCCTATCTTCGGACGTACAAACCAATTTAGAGATTCATTCTTTAGCCGCACAATAGTTATGTGGAATACACATGTGTTTAAAATTTCAAGAAAATCGGGTTAATTTTTTAAAAAAAATTTAATGGGGCCCAATGACCCCAGGGTCGGGTCCGGGGCGTCCAAAATTTGTACAAGAAGGGTTCTCCATCGGAGGTACACATGTGTATAAAATTTAAAGAAAATCGGGTTAAGTTTTAAAAAAATTGTATGTGGCCTCACGACCCCTGGGCCCGGGGTCTCCAAAATTTTTACAAAAAGTGTTGTCCATCGGAGATACAAATGCATATAAAATTTTAAGAAAATGGGGTAAATTTTGTAAAATATTTGTATGGGAGCCCGCCGACGCCGAGTCCCGAGGGGCCACAAATTTTAATAGAAAGTGTTGTCATCGAAGATATGCATGTGTGCAAACATCAATGAAATCGGACTTTGTGAAACACTAGGAGTATTTTACCGGTTAAGTTGACACTGGTTATACATTTTCACAGTTTGCTCAATGTAATGTAGCCACAAAATATCGCTGCTTGCCCGAAATTTCATGACAGTTATTCCAGGGTGATTGGAATGTGGAAAATTTAAAATATTACTTTGTAAGTGCTGGTGGTATAACCACCCGAGTACCCATAAAATACACGTTCAGTTCAGTTTCTCTTTAAAGGAAATGTTAAAACTTATTTTCTATTTTTAATGGCCACCCATATGAATTTTATTATTAAACTAGCTGTTCCCCGGCGTTTCGCCAGCCGAACACATGAACCCATGGAATCGGGTGTGTGCTATAGCCTATAACCTTTCCCCACCTATTTATAATTTACATTGAAAAATTTATAAAAATAGGTTCGTAAATGTGGCTGATATTAAAATTTAACATTCCCTTCAGCGAATGTAAAGAGGGGCGGGGTAACTGTGGCCTATCGCCACCAATAATACAGATTGAAAATTTAATTAAAATCGGTTTGTTAATTTGGCTGTTATTAACATTTTACATTTCACACCACCAGGAGGGGGAAGGGGGTATACTATAGCGTATAACCATCATCCACTTGCCAATAATAAACATTGAAAATTTTATAAAAATCGATTGGTAAATGTGAGTTTTCATAAATAACAACCGCACAAAATTTAATTTTTATTTATATTGATTATTATTTGTGTCGCATAGAACTGTTCTTAAATTTTGTGTTGCTTGATAGAAATTTGCTCCCACTGTTCGATATATTTTCTTTCATTACATAAGTTTTCCGTCTGTCAATATTGCCAATTACAATCATAAATTACCAAGGGAAAAATATGTCTGTGACGTCAATAACATCATCCCCTTACATAATTATTTGGTGCCAAGAATATTTACGAAATAATATGGTCGTCCAGATTTAAATCGGGTATTAATGCGTGAGTGAACCACTACACGTTTATTAAGCCGCTCATATATTGTGTATAGTTTTGGTGTAGCAAAAAAGGGAGAAGAATGTGCTCCTATTAAATTATGTTAAGTTATCCGCATTTATCAATATAATAGTAGTTGAAAATAAAAGTTTTTTTTCTATTGATGTTATCTGCTTTTGATAATTTTTTTTGAACTTATTTGATAGACATAGACGTTAAATGTTCGTTCATAAGGCAGTGCCCAATATATTACAAGAATCGAAATGTGAATTTTAATACATCCGTAGCATTTAGCGAGGTGCTACTGTATTAATGATAGTGCCGCAAATTGGTGTTGCAAATTTGCGTGGTAAAACACAATTTGTTTTATTTTCTCAATGTGCATTTTATTTGTCGGAATGAGGGATGCTTTATTGCATAGTCACAGTCGATTTATATCACATAAAAAAACAATACCCACCCTAATGCTTGGTGCACCACAATAGGTGATATTGCCTGGCATAATGCAAAACGAATGCGAATGCATAAATCGGCTTTCAGGGAAATTTCCACACCAGGGGCAGACATACGAAAAATCGCAACAGAAAAGTGCTTTAATTGCTACGATTGTTGTCCGTCCTGCAAAATTCCCCAAAGAGTCGGTGGTAAAATCGATATTTGAAACATTAACACGACATGCAATTGCCTTAAACTCTGTTGGCAAGGACGTCACGTCACATCGTCACATTAGATTTCAGCTCGATTCTTGCATTTGGATGGGGTATAAAATTTTTGGTTTTTTTTTCAATTATCCGCCAGGTCAAGACAATTTTGCTATTTTCCATACTAACGAGAGCGTATTTTTTTCTTAAATGCAAAGATGTAATGAAAACGTTCTCCAATGCACTCGAGAGGAATTCGCGCTCTTTCCTGTGGTCCTCGGGGATCCCCTGTATTTGCATTTTATATGTAAATATTTCATTTGGTTGACATGTATATTATTATGATAGGAGTACAGTACATACGGAATGAAAAGCAGAAATGCACGTTGTGGGCGATGGTTAGGCACTTGTAGATTTTATTCATTGAATTTTTTTGCTGTTTATACAGTTAATTCTTTTACAGCGATGGACGTTCTTTTTCCTCGTATTCACTCAGCCAGTTGTCCATGTATATGCGGTCAAAATAGGGGGGATTTTACCAAATCGTCGAAATACTTCAGTCGTCATCAAAGCATAATAATAAACAAGGGTTCTTCTGTACGTACAGAAACCATACATTGCACAATGTTCGTAAAATATTATTCTAATTAATTTCTCAAGTGACGAATTTACGGCTTCAGTTGGTTTGAATTTTCAAATTGTCGAGTATTGTGACCTTTTATAATTTTAAGTTAACATTGCTGCATGACGTTTTAAGTTCCATCATCATAATTTGCTCTACAATCGGAGTCCGGTTTTTGCTCCGGCAAAAAATCACTCCGCTGTTTCTGATTTCAATCCGATTTCATACAATTGCGAAATTCAAGGTACCTACACTTGAAGTTAATTTTAAAAATATTTCACCATTTTCATTGGTAGAAATGAAATAGAATAGAAATAATGAATCACGTTGTAATAATCCGCTTATGAAAATACATCTTACTTATAAAACATTGAATTTGATTGATATTATTTACAAAAAAAATTTAGGAAATGGTTTCAAATTATTACAAATGAAATTGGTGAGAACACAAAAATTTTGTTTTTTTTTTAAATCGGCACTCAACTTTACGCATCAGCATACAAAACAAAACAGGAAATTAATTAATCAATTTGGACTTAATATTACAAAAAATTACTAATATATAAAATTAAAACTATGTGAAATTTTTTTTGTTACTTTAGATTAATTTTCATTTGCTGAAAAATCAATTAGAGCGAAGTGAACGAAGACCCTACCCAAGGCATCAGTTCTATGGGATATGTAACGGCAATCATAAAAATAATGGTAACAATTAAGATACCTGTTATACAAGTTACAATTAAACAAGCTTACGGAAATGATTGGCTCCCAATTGAAAGAGTTAAAAAATAATGCAGTTAATTGAAACTTACGCCAACTAACAGACGATAAATCGACCGAATACTCACTGTGGTAAATAACTAAAAACTCTAAACGTCCAATTCAACACAACTCACCAATTAAATAAAATAACTCATGGGCCAAACGCAACTCTGAGAAAGCAGAAATATTCGCCGAGTATTTGACGAATGTATTTCAAGGAAAAATGAAGTAATATGACAGGAAATCGATCAACTCTCCGTGGAAATTCCTCACGTTACACCCTTCGAAGTATAAACAACTATACAAAAAGATATCAAGAGGAAAAGTCACCTGGGCTATGATCTTCTTACTGGTGACCTAGTACAATACCTACCGCCAAGAGCTAAGACCAAATTAACAGTACTTCTAAATGCTTGTCTGCGCCTGAAGCATGTCCCCTGATACTGGAAAGTTTCATAGGTTATAATGATCCCTAAGCCAGGTAAGCATTCGCACGAAATGTCATCACACAGGCCAATCTCCTTACTACCCATTTTGTCAAAAATTTTAGTAAAGATACTACTAAAGAGACTTAAGCCATTTATAAATAGTGAGATATTATTCCGTCTCATCAATTTGACTTTAGATACCAACATTCTACTATCGAGCAAGTAGGTACATAGAATCAGCAATAGTGTTGAAGAAGACCTTGAAAATAAAATGATATGTTCTTCAATATTCCTGGACGTCGCTCAAACCTGCGATAAAATGTTGCATGAAGGCCTACCATATAAGCTCAAAACTCTTTTTCCTAGAAAATATTCAACAATTTTAGAATCTTACCTCACTGATAGATATTTCCGTATAAAACAAGAAGATGCCTATTCCTCGTTAAAAGCGATTAAAGGCGGTGTTACCAAAGAAAGTATATTAGGCCCAACAATATATATACTCTTCACAAATGACATGCCAACCTTTTCGAATTGCACACTTGCTACGTTTGCTGATGACACAGCAATTCTCTCAGTTTGAAAAAATAAAATAGAATCAACTCAAATTCTACAGAATGCTGTCAAACTGTGTTGGACTGGACTAATAAATGGGGATTAAAGGTAAATAGCATAAAATCCATACAAGTTAATTTTACTAACAAAAAGATTTAAATATTCCAATTGATGTTAATGGGTTGCAAATTCCTTATTCCAATAAAGCAAAGTACTTAGGAAGGAACTTTGACTCTAAGTTACGATGGAAGGATCATATAAAAAAACAACCAATAAAAATTTAAATTTTTCATGTAAATTCTCTAAAAGGAGATACATATGTGTGCAAAGTTTGAACCGGGTTAATTTTGAGAAAAGTAATATAAGAGTCCTCTTTACTTCAAAATGTTTACAAAAACTGTTGTCACCGGAGATACACATGTGTAAAAAATGTGTATTTGTATTTCAATAGGTAGTTTCTTCATCGGAGATACACATGTGTTGAAAATTTTAAGAAAATCGGGCTAATTTTTAAAAAAATTTATATGGGCACCCCTCGGGTCTTAGGGCCAGTTCACTCCAAAAATTTTACAAACTGTTTTGTCAATCGGAGATACACATGTGTTTGAAATTTGAAGAAATCGGGCTAATTTGTAATATTTTTTTATGGGCACCCATCGGTCTTCAGGGCCGGTTAACTCCAAAAATTGTACAAAAAGTTTTGTCCATCGGAGATACACAGATACAGATGTGTTTAAAATTTGAAAAAAAAAATCGGGCTAATTTTTAAAAAATGTATATGGGGGGCACTGTAAAACCTCGTTCGGTTCTATTAGATCTTCTTGCACATAAACCAGAAGATCTTCGAAGTTCACTGTAAGACCTTGGTTGTTTTGTCGTAACAACGGCACATGAACCGAGCTAGACTGAAGTGCTTAAGTTGTTGGCTGAACAACGGTACTTCAACAGAGTTAAATGCGGAGTTGTCATCGGTAGGTTTGAGGAACGGCACTTTAACCGAGTTCAATGCGGAGTTTTAGTAGGTTTGTTTGAACAACGGCACTTTAAACTTTAATCGAGTTCAAGCTCGCGATATGTTACAACTTTACTTTATTTTCCTAATGATGTACTTAAATACTAAACATTGTGGGAAAGTTCATACAAAATATATAAAACAAAATGCAAATTTGAGAAATTACATCAACCAAAGATAATAATTTACGTTGCAACAACAGTCGACACAACTCATGTTACCAGACTATGTGCACCGCAGCCGAGTACCGGCCAACGGGCTATTGTAATTAGAATCCTTATTTCACGGTCACAAGTGATTTCATCATATGTATGCAATGTCACATGCCTGAAGTGCACTCGTTTGGTGGAATTGCTGAGCGACGATCAACCAGCTCGGAATCCCTATTTTGCGATCACAGGAGATTGTATCCAGTGTATGCAGTGGCACATTCCTGAAGTTCCTGAAAACATATGCCGGACTTGCTGCGTTGCAAACAATCTGGTATGAATTGTCTCAACTGTTTTGCTGACTGTGTGTCTGTAGGTGTTTAAACATTCTCCCCCACGTAAAATTCAAAATAATTAAAACAAAAAAAAAACCCGTAAAAATTCTATACAATTTTAAGAAAATCGTGTTAATTTTTATTTTAAATTTGTATTGTTATCTGTCGTAGACATACACGTATATTTGAAAAAAATCGGATTAATTTTTTAAAAAAATTTGCTTGGGCCCCATGACCCTGGCACCCGGAGTCTCCAAAATTTTTACAAAAGGTGTGGCCTATCGGAGACACATACGTATATAAAATTTTAAGGAAATCGGGTTAATTTTTTTTAAAAAAATTTGGGGACACAATACCTTGGGGCCAGGGGTCTCAAAAATTTTTACAAAAAGTGTTGTCCATCGAAGATACATACTTGTATAAAATTTGAAGAAAATCGGGCTAATTTAAAAAAAAATTGGGGCTCTACGACCACGGGGCGTGGGGTCTTAAATTTTTTTTCAAAAAGCGTTGTCCATCGGAAATACACATGTGTGTTAAATTTAAAAAAAATCGGGCTTTGGTAAGTGGTTAAAAATTGATCGCAAGTTCCACTATAAACCGACCGACCGACCGACAAACTGACGTGCCACGGGCAAGCGACGTTAATATAGAGAATTTAAAAAATAAAATATAGCGTTGCCAACAGTTCTAAAGAGATGTTCGCCAACCCATTTCCATCTCCGTTTTGATTTTAGTTTTTTACAGAGCACTTGAAAAACAGCCTGTAGTCAAAATGGTGAACCTTCATACTATATATTTTCATACAGATTATGTCACACTTAGTTTCTTGGTCGTGGAAACGCTAATTAATCGTCGGCTTATGAAAAATATATTCGATCATAAAAACTTAAATGTCTGGCAGTACGCTTTTTGTGGAAGCTTTTAACTGGTGACATATCGTCCGAAAGGAGTATCAATTTATTTCTCACAAACAAATTCAATATTTTCAAGGCATTTCATAGACTTCGGCATCTAGCTCTTTTTTTGTTAAATTCAAATATGTACACCGAACAAATATGATTTGTCTTCGCCAGTCTTTCTTATACTCATTAACGAAATGCTGAGGGTAGCAATTTCATATTTTCATTTGTGTTTCTTGGTCTGGTCAGGTGAACCTAGATGATCTGCTAAACAAAAAACAGAACCGCGCAAACTTAAAAGTGACCAAAACAATGAATATCACAGACTTTTCACTATCAATGTATCACTATTTTTATGACGATGTGAACTTAAATAAACAGTTACATTGACTCCCCATCTCCTCTAATGCTAGTAGTGTAGTTTGGTTGAGTCTTGTATTATTAGGATGGTATTAAGTGTGCTAATAAATGTATTTGATTGAATTGGAGACACACACTGGCTAGAAAAGTTTAAAAGTAACTGGTCATATATTATATTACTTTTTCATTATCTTTGCACAGTTTTAGGCGCTGGTTGAAAATAACGACGTACACGTCTGATGATTCGTTTTCAAATCGACAGATTTATTTGGTTCAATTTATCTAATAGAGAAAACAATTACTAACTAACCGAAGCTTCCCTCTGCTCGTCTCTAGAAAGACAGTTCTGCTTTGTTTTGTGTCGTAATAATCGTTTTGACTAACAACTCGGAGTAATTAAGAGAACCATACGAATAGAAGTCCTATTCGAAAAATGGAATCACTATGTGGGCGTTGAACCTTTTCTGGCAGACGCATATAGGCCAACGCCTGGGTAACATCATGCTATTAATTTATGAATTTTTTGCAGATTTGTTGGCGATTTTGTGTTCGGGTTTTTTTTGTTTGTGGATTTTGTGCTTGGGGATATTAAAGCTCTGGGGATTTTGTTTTTGAGGATTTCGTGTCTCTCCCGCATTTGGCAACATGGAATTTAAATAGAAAAGACGTTCAAAATCCACAGGAGTTTCTAGAAATAAATGTTTATCAGGGTTGGAAAAAGCTGAAATGGTTTTAAATGGAAGTGGGTCAGAAAATTTGTTAACCTGAATTATGGAACTTCAAGTGTGTTTTGAATTTTTTTGAAAAACAACAACAAATAAAATGTGTTCTCGCATACAATAGAACCTTTTTACAAAAACCAGCACGCTACCGTGCTCAAACAATCATAAAAACTGTTAAAACGATTACCATGATGCAACCTTCAGAAATACAAATTTGCACTCAACCAACTATGTATGCGTAAAAATAAAATGAAAGACTTTGAAAATCGGTTGTTGAAGCATTACGGAAATAAATGAGAAAATAAATGCGAGTCTCTATTGGCGGAAGTTATTTGATTTAGTCATTTATGTAGTTTTGATATCTTCAACAAATATATAGTTTTGACACATTCATGCCGGCGGCCTCGACTTTGCACTTTGATGTTGACCTTATGTTGACAAAAGTCTTTGGTTTATGTTTTTTTTAATTCCAATAGTTCTTTTTATTAAACTTAACTTTTTGAATTAAATTAAATAAAGGATTTTGATTTTGGAAGCTCAAAAAAAATTACTTAAGAATTAAAATAAAATTATAATTTTCGGTTCTTTAATCTTATTTTCAGTCATCAATCATCAATCTCAGTTTTAGTTTCAAAAGCAACAGTATCCATTTGTTGATAGCATTTAAAAACGTCGATTTCTCGGCAAGGGAACATTTTTACTTTCTTTGACATAGTCATTTTCGAGCTCGGGATTTTGCAGGTTTACTCATTTGAATATCTCAAAGTTAGAAAAAGTGAAAAAAAATCTCCGTTTGTCTATGTCCACTTACAGCCCAGACGGCTTATTGGATGGGGATAAAATTCATATTTACGCTTTATACATAAATTTGGTGGTCCCGGTTGATTTTGGCCAACAGTAGTAAGTGGCAGTTTACCTGCTTGTACAGTTTTCGAGTTTTGGCAAATATCTCAAAAACGTATAGCACTTACGAGAAATCTGTTAAGTGCAAAAGAAATTTAAAAAAAAACTTAAAAACAAAAATTTAAAAAAAATCGAGAAAAAAAACTCATAAAAATTAAAATTTTTCATGTAAATTCTCTAATAGGAGATACATATGTGTTTAAAATCTGAAGAATTGGGCCTCAGGGCCCGATCACTCCAAAATATTTACAAAACATTTTCTACATCAGCGATACACATAATCATCATCATCATATTTGGCTCTAATTTCTTTTTTTGTAGTTCTCCTGAGAGAATATATTAGTTATATTTCTAGTCCATTTTAGACTGTACTTTACAATTTTTTTAAAGAAACATAATCTCAATTTAGATTTAAACTTTGAATGCACACTGAATGACACCGATTAACTGCAGAGCCTGTCAGTAGTTCTGATGTTGAATATTAACGATCATGATTTTCCACGACAGTAAAATTACCGACCACTAAATATGTATTAAAAGTTTTACCAAAATATAATACTTTTCGTTTGTCAATTCAAAGCGATCTACTCACAGATTATTAGTTAGAGCTTGCTTGGTTATAAAATCCGGTTTAATTAATTTATTCGACGATTTATAAATAATGTGCACTCTGGAGCATCACTACACCATGTAGGTATGCCATTGACTTTGAAATTAAGTTTCAATGTCAATTCACACCTCATAACCTACACATACCTTCTCTGTTCGTCTAGTGTGTCTTTTTGGCATTTATATCAAGAGTTATAGTTGAAGAGTTCATTACCTTCAATTTTTTAGTTGGAATCTACAGTTTTTTCTGGTGTGATCTGTGTAAAAAAAGACTTATAGATGAATTTATAATGGCCATTTATTGATTTAATTTCTTCAATAAGATAGCGTATTCATATTGATGGACACAGGTCCACACAGGTGAAGATTTTTTAACCTTTTTTTGTTAATTTTATAGTATTGAATTTTATTGACATAGTTTTTGTTTTGTGTTTTTTATTGGTGTTCAGTGGTTAACGTGTTGTTAACTTTGATTTTGGTATATGCTGCAAGTTAAAAAACTGTTTGGGTCTTCGCTGAGCCAAAAGCAAAACACTTGTTTCTTCGACATTACATCTATTAGCTAGTCGTTTGTCTGCTAAAACCGAATAACTTTGTGTAATAGTAAACTGAGGGCCCTCCAGATTTTATCAGCTCCACCTTCCTTCTGATACCTTCTGATCCCGAGACATTATTACTTTCAAGCTGGCTTATCGCTTTGCTAACTTTATTTATGCTTGGGGGTCGCCGGTTTTAGTAACTCATAAAAATATTCATATTACGGTGGTGCGGTCCTCGCTCTCTGTACTGTTCGTGTTCACGAACGTGACTCTTCCCCCAGGATGCTTTCTTTCGCTGGTAAACTACATTTTAAAATCTTCTGATCTCCTTATATTCTCCTTCACTTGCCTGCTTACTATGCGATTGTTGTATTTTCTACATTCTTACGTTAATTCGCTAGCTTATATTTATCATCAAACTAGTTGTTTTAGCGTACGTTTCATAAAATCGTTTAGCCGTTTTCGTTGCTGAGGTCGTCGTCGTGGATCAGTGTTTCCAAGGTTGATTTGAAGTTCCGTAATACAGTAGATTTCTGATTATACGAGTATTTACTCTCGTTTATAGGAATTACTCGAATATATAAACTTCAAAATTTTTCTACTGAAACTCGCTTATATTAATGATAATATAATATATGCACTACGCGTTCAAAAAATCAAATTTCAGATGAAAATATACGAAAGCAGAAATACACTTATCGTATCAGTCAAGTCAAAGTAATTTTTCTTTAATCTAATGTTACATGTTAAGATGACGATGTTCCGTTGTCTCTATACTCTTAAAAAAATCCATCCAAAATTATTAGATGTATCTTTGATGAAGAATGCTATTATTATTATTATTGTAGATGAGGCTGTAAAGTCTTTTACACTGCAACCTTGATGTCTATTGTACATGGCAGATGTTTTACCACATAATGTGATTTCTCAGTTTTTTTGTGAACGCCACTACATCTGTCAATCCGATTGTTCTGGCAGAGAACTGTATGAGCCTTGAAGTGTTTTATTGTTTTCTGGGCAAGGGCTTCACATATAAATAGTATGTGCTCTTCCTTTGCCTCGCTACAAAATCGGCAGCGATCCGATTGGGATTTTCCCATTTTGAAGAGATGGCCATGGAATGGGCCGTGTTCCGTCAAGTACCAGACTAGTGTTCTTAGTGTATGGCGGTCCAGTTTGAGGGCCCTGTCCATATGACTAATGTTGTATTTAAGAAGCTTTTTTGCCCGTCTCATCCCAGTCGATAATATAAATACATTCCGCTTCGATACCAGTGTTTTCGCGCTCTCTAATCTTGTTTTTGATATATCTTTTGGAATTGGAAATGAGCCAAACTCGTTGCCTCGTTTACTGATATGTCCGGAAGACCACATCAGAGTGGCTTTGTTGGTTTTGGCCAGTTCATTTAAGTGGCAGTAGCAGCATAAAGAATGTTATTCATGAGAGCAATGTCTTTAATAGACGTTGGCGATGGTTAGCAGCAGCTTCAGTCACAGATTTATCTCTGGAAGATACCTACGATGATGTTTTCGGTATTGATAATGCAGGCAATGTTAGCAAAAAAAAAAACAATAAAAATGGTTCTCCTTATAAAGAAATTTTATTTTTTTTAAGGGTTTAAAAAAGCCTTTTAACAGGGACTTATAACGACAGCCCAAACAAAAACTGTCAATTATTTTTCACGATATTAAAAAATGTTATAAAATCTGAAGAATAGGGCCTCAGGGCCCGATCACTCCAAAATATTTACAAAACATTTTCTACATCAGCGATACACATCATCATCATCATCATATTTGGCTCTAATTTCTTTTTTTGTAGTTCTCCTGAGAGAATATATTAGTTATTTCTAGTCCATTTTAGACTGTACTTTACAATTTTATTAAAGAAACATAATCTCAATTTAGATTTAAATTTTGAGTCCTTTTAACAGGGACTTATAACGACAGCCCAAACAAAAACTGTCAATTATTTTTCACGATATTAAAAAATGTTATAAAATTCCTTCTGTTCTGTCACTTAATTATTTTACTGATACACCGGCCTTGACCGCTCCTCTCTACTGACCACCTTAGCTCTGAAACCACCTCAATGACATCACACCTACTGATCCCTTCCCCACCACCGATTCCACCCCCCAAACATAAACCCACCACCGACCCAAAACTGTAACTGTAACTTTCGGGGCAAAAAACCCTGTACAATGTTGAAAATCGGTCAAGCAGATTTCAATTATATATAACTAAATTAACAGGCATAACCCGGCTGCCCTTCTCACCCTACTGCTCCAACCAAACTAAGCACCACCTAACCGACCACCCCCCACTGAGCCCACACCAACTGACCCGCTCGCAACTCTTGCCCCCACCGCTGAGACACCACAACCTACCTACCTACCCGCCACTGACCCAAAACAATAGCGTATAGCCTCAATTAGATGAAATTTTCGATCATATGAAATTGCCTTATATTCATTAGTTCATATAATCGAGAATCTATTGTAATGGTTTTTTTACGAGCAAGGTGGTGGTTGGTTGCGGCCCCGGGTCGGGGGGAACTCACACAAATTTTATAAAAATGCCCGATTTTATTCAAATTTTATACGCATATGTATCTCCGATGGACAAC
Organism: Nephrocerus scutellatus; assembly: GCA_947095585.1. Taxonomy (NCBI): domain Eukaryota; kingdom Metazoa; phylum Arthropoda; class Insecta; order Diptera; family Pipunculidae; genus Nephrocerus; species Nephrocerus scutellatus. The sequence goes on from OX352763.1 coordinate 94,931,175, forward strand.
ACTTTTTGTAAAAATTAGGAAATGATCGGGCCCCAGGGTCGGGGGGCACCCATTAAAATTTTATAAAAAAATAACCGATTTATTTCAAATTTTATACGCATGTGTATCTCCGATGGACAACACTTTCTGTACAAATTTGAAAGTGATCGGGCCCCAGGGTCGGGGGGCACCCATTAAAATTTTATAAAAAAATAACCGATTTATTTCAAATTTTATACGCATGTGTATCTCCAATTGACAACATATCTTTGTAAAAATTTGGAAGTGATCAGGCCCCGTGGTCGGGGGGCACCCATACAAATATCATAAAAAATGTACCAGATTTTCTTCAAATTTCATACACATGTGTCTCCAATGGACAATATCTTTTTGTAAAAATTTGGTAGTGATCGGGCATCGGGGTCCGGGGGCACCCATACAAATTTTCTAAAAAAAGTGTCCGATTCTATTAAAATTTTATACGTAAGTGTATCTCCGACGGACAACACTTTTTGTAAAAATTTGGAAGTTATCAGGCCCCGGGTTCGGGTGGCACCCATACAAATTTTATAAAAAAAGTACCCGATTTTCTTAAAATTGTATGCGCATATCTCCGATGTATCTCCGATAGACAACAGTTTTTGTAGAAATTTTGGCGTGATCGGACCCCGGTGTCGGAAGGCCCCATTAAAATTTTAAAAAAATTACCCGATGGAAACACTTTTCGTAAAAATTTCGAAGTGATCGGGATAGGTTCGCAAATTTGTTTTTTAAATTTTACCCGATTTTATTCAAACTTTGCACTTTGTGTATCAATTAGAGAATTTACAAAAAAAATGTTAATTTTTTTGGGTTGTTTTTTTTAAAAGTAAATCACCAGTTTAAATTTTTTGTTTGGTAAAAGTATTTATTAGCGGTTAGATGGGTAGCTAAATACTCGGTTATGATAAATACATAACAAAGTACGACATTTCATCCAAACTAAGCTGATCATGTGAATACTTTATCACACTTCTTTTTACTCGTAAATTACCCACTGTAACAATTCCTTTTTAAAGAATTTACCAAAAATATAAACAATTAAAATTTGAAATTTTGCTGTTACATTCTGTTTTTGAATTCTTGGTTGTCCTTGCACTTTTACAACATTTTATTCTAAGTTGTGCTACTGTTCCGAAAGGAGCTCATCCATTCGATGAGATTCCGTCAGTGTTTGTGTAAAGTACAAACAATATTGTACCTATATAAATAAATATCGCAAGATGCTGAACAGAATGAAAACATTTTAACAGCTTTAAGCCATTATGTATTAATAAATATGTTGACAGTCATGATTTGTGAAAAGTGCTTCTTTTCTGTTGCCCATTTTTTTTGGCTTGAGATGTATATCTTGTGTACCACATTTTTATGTTGTGGCACCTAAAATTCGTTTCAAGCAATTTACATATTCAGCATACATATGAAAGGCATCGAATTCGGGTGACATTAAACCTCCAAATATCATTGAATTAATATTATTGAATTAAAATTGATGATAAGTTGTCCCTCGAAATCTTAAAATAAATGCTAATTTAAGCAAAATTTATTTGTTTAATTATCTGACCGCCATCTTTGTTTAGTTTTTGTTACTTTTTTATAAAATGCAACGCTCCATTGTGAATTCTTCCAATATCTATTGAGAGATACTTATAGACCATGACCTAAAATAGCCAAAAATATTTTTATACGCATTTTTATAAGCCTTATCAAAATTCAGATTTCAGATTCTCACAGTTGTTGTTGATTGTATCGACATATTGCTCTACAAATATTACAGTTTGTAAAAGATGCAAAATCGACTATTGATTTCATAGATCTCATGGCATAATAAAGTAAAAAAAAGAGTGATATTGACACTGAAGAAGTTGACATTGAAATGGTTGGAAGAAAATGACATTAAGATAATTATTAGATAGCAATACGGATAATATAAAAGCTTTTTTATCTATCGGAAAAAATTGTTGGTTATTTCGGAGTACATTTTTTATTTTAGAGATTATTTATTTTTTTATCATTTATTCATTTAATTATTTGTTTATTATTTATTATTTTTAAAAAATTTATTTTATTTTCACTTAATATCTAACATTTTCTTTTCCTATTATATATCTTATACTTAGTCACTTTATTACAAATGGTTATGGGCGGCCTAATTTTATAAAAATCACATCTTATTATCGAATATTATTGTCAAACTATTTACACTTCATCATGATGTAATGATGTTTCCTAGAAGCACATTTTGTGCAACAATTCCTTCGCTTTACAGCGTAAACCCATGGTCCTGTTTAATCATATCGGCTGCTTTCTCAGCAATCATAAACACTGGTCCATTTGGATGTCCAGACATAATCTCGGGCATTATACTAGCGTCAGCAACGCGTAAATTCTTAATACCATACACCCTCAAACGTGGATCAACAACAGCGGATCGATCTGATTTTGGACCCATTTTAGCCGTTCCAGAATAATGATAAATGGTAAAAGTAAAGTGTTTTACATAACATTCCCAATATTCTCTCGATTTGTAAGCATATTTTGAGCACGTCGGAATCTTTTTTTCCCACAGACGTGCATTAATCCCCTTCATTGCAGGACGGTCCATAAGTGAAATAGTTTTGAGTAAACCCCTAACTGAAATGTCCACATCGTACGGATGATTAAAGTAATTGGCATAGATGAGGGGATATTTCATTGGATCACTACTCTTAAGCATAATTCTGCCACGGCTCTTTGGTCGCAAGATCATTGGAAAGACCATGAAGGCGTTCAAGTTGCGACTTTCAATTTCCCCAAAAAGTCCATCATAAATTGATCTTTTTAGTCCAAAGCCGCGTGAAATTGCCGGATTCGATGACATAGACCCTCCAACCAAAAAGAGTTCGATATCTGGCCATCCGTCTTCCTTCTCAGGGTGATCCAAGTCCCAGAAAGCAATCGCTTCGCAACCTCCAGGCGAGCCGTAAGGTCCTTCTTGACGCATGAATTCATTCATTAGCATTGGATCGGAGAAATCTTCGAAATGTAGCGATGTAGCGTTTGTCGTAAATGTAACAGCTGGAGCTGTGTGATCCTGCAAATTGTACCCCACGGCCAGGTCTGCTAGTGGCTTTATATTCTTCTCGCGAAGATGCTTAGCTGGGCCGATGCCTGATAACATAAGCAATTGTGGTGTGTTTATTGCACCTGCTGATAAAATCACCTCCTTCCCGGCCAAAATCTTGTGTGTTTGTCCATCTGTCTGAACCAAGACTCCGTACGCGGTCTTTGTATCGGGATGAATAAGCACCCGCGTCACATGTGCATTTTTCTTTATATGTAGATTCGGTCGCTTCCCCTTGATCGGATACAAGTATGCGCGATTAGAACTCCAGCGCGTCGCATTCCGAGTGGTCGTATGCAAATACGAGACACCATTTTGGATGCGTCCATTGTAGTCAATGTACCGCAATCCGTCCTGCTGAGCTGCTTCAACAAAGGCAGTCGCTATCTTTGATTTCCAGGTGACATATGAGACTTTGACCGGCCCATCACGTCCGACATAATCAGCCTCGGCATTTGGCACATTAGATCCCTCGTATTTTTTAAAATACGGCAAAACGTCCTTATAGCTCCAACCTTTATTACCCAGCTCAGCCCAACGATCGTAATCGCGACGATTACCGCGCGTGTACATCATATAATTTAGCACCGACGAACCGCCCATCACCTTGCCGCGCGGCCAATTGCATCGATTATTGTTCATTGCCAGACAGGCATGATCTGACGGTTGTGTACGGTATTTCCAATTCATGTCGCCAAGTTGCAGAAAGTGCGCAATAATCGGCACATCCATGATGAGTCGTTCGGGACCGCCAGCTTCGAGCAAAAGCACTTTCCATTTAGGATTTTCCGATAGACGAGCAGCTATAGCACAACCTGCGGTACCCGCCCCAACAACAATAAAATCATATTCTCCATTCATCGGCTGGTTATCCATGTTCTCCAAAATCACCTCATCATTGCCGCGTCTCAAAAACTCCAGTGTTGACAAGATAACATTCTGCGAATTGATTACAGCTATGCTGAGCGCAATGAATATCACTAACAATTTAAAATTTGTACTTGTCAGCATTTTGATTATTTTTTCAAATAAAATTCCGATTTGTTAAAAGTTATCAGTTCATTTTACACACTCATATAATTCAGCTGATTGTTTCTTTCTGTTTTCAAAATCAAAATTCTTTTTTTTTTTTTGTTGCTTTTTTCCAATTAACTTCACTTCTAACGTTGGTTTTGGTATATTTAACTAAAGCGTATCTATTTTTACACAAAAACTTCACGCTTAAAATAAAAATCCTTCGCGACGCCAACTGATGCCGCGTACCACAGAAGATCAATGTCGTGTCTTAACTAAGCAAATTTATAACTATAAATGCCGACTGCTGTCCAATTGAGACTCACTTTAATATAGAAAAAACTAAAAAACTATTCGATAAACTCGGCTCAATCTGGCAGAAATATGTGAGCTTTTTTTTTTGTGTTTGTGTGTTGACGAATTTTCATACATAAACACAGTATACTCGTATTATATTTGTTGCAAGCACGAAGCCAAACGGCTTGTTCTTAGTCTTGTTTGTCCTTAATCAGAGTATAGTTAGTCATTTGAGATTTGGTCTAGGTTATTTGCTTAACTGGAGAATATCCAACAATACATAGAAAACTACGAAGGGGAGATAGTGTTTGTGGTGTTTGTGAGAGAGACTTGCTAAGAGAAGCAAGAATTATTGGCTTTGGATTATAAGCCAAGTGAAAGATATACATTTTTTATATAAAACTTAATCAAGTTTTGGTTTTTATTTACTCTCTTGAGATGCTGATTAGTTGTACTGTCTGTATAGTCCGCCGTTGAACAGATACCCGTTCTTATGGCATACACTTGGTTAATCGATTGGGCACTTTACCTCCATCCTATTGGTCCACGCTTCACAATGAAAATGAATTTCAAAGTCAATGTCATTGCTGGTTAAGGGTTATCTTGCCACTCCGATGTCCGGTAGTTAATTGTTGGCGGCTGCTAACTGATGCTATTCGCAGTAAGTTGGGTACGAGGAAGCAAACGACGATTTATTGTGCTTTATGCAGCGGTTGCTTTCATGGTTGCCTTTCAAATCGTTTATTTTGTGTTGTTTGTTGATCAAAATTCAATTAATTGTTCGCGCATGGCTTTTGTGACAATAACGATTGACGCATTTAATAAAGTTGTTGCTCTTGAAAACGTCCACTTGCTGTCCATTACTGCATCTATCTTGAACATCTTGACCGTTTGCTAAACATGGTTTGTTGCATTAAAATATTCACACAAACTTCTTGTTAAATACTAGAAAATATTCTGGTTTTTTTCCACAAGTTTAAAGTTTAGACAATTGTTGAAAAGTTTTGAATATAAATAAAAGAAATAAATGAGAGTTAACATTATACATGATTTAAATTGCTAATCGCAGAATCTTTCTGAATAATTCCATGACGAGTATATTTACATAACAAATTGGTTTTATACAATTTCAGCTTCTAAAAATTTAGTTTCGAAAAGGCTACGTGCTACTGAGCAGATCGTCTGTCCGTGTGTTGGTTCATTAAAATAACTATTATGTATTTTTTCCTTTCCTTTTTTTTTTGTTACGCAGATAACATCACATTCTTCTCTTACTCGTATATAAATTAGATACTAATATAAAGCTGGTATGAACTTTTTGAAACTAGTTACGAGAACAACATTGTTACGGTTCAATAATACTTTGTTTTTTTTATATACATGTAGTCTTCTGACACCTCTGCCTCATTAGTGCTCTAAAGTTGATACTTCCAAAGTGTAGGACAAAATATCAAGCTCACCAAAATATTCGTTATTTTTAATATATGAAGATCACTAGAAGCAATTTTTTTGTCAAATCATGAAGTAGACCAATTTATGCATGATAAAAAAAAGTAGGGACTTTTTGTTTATGTTCATCACTTAATTAAAAAATGTTAATCTTTGATAAATTTTTTCTGTGAATTTTTCTTTTTAAATTCTCTATATTAACTTCGCGTGCCCATGGCTGGCTGGCTGGCTGGCTAGCTGGCGGACTGGCACACCAAATCTTGTGATAAATTTTTTACCCACTTCCTATAGGCCGATTTTATTCAAACTTTGCACACATGTGTATTTTCCATGACAATTTATATTAAAATTTTGGTGCCCAGTAGGACCCGGGATCGGGGGCTCCCATACAAATAATTTACAAAAGGCGGAGGCGGCTTAAGGGTGTAAATCCTAATGGTGTAAATCTGATCAGTCACACTAGTATGGATCAATGATGACTTTAGCGTATGGGGCTATCCGGCCTTGAAGCATAGAGGGGAAAATCTTATACGCGGTACTCAACAACGTTATCTCACTTCTTATGTATGAGGCACAGGATGCCTCTTAGCCAGTCTTCTGGCATAGCTTATTCCTCCCATACTTGCACTATTATTTCATGAATTGCTTGATGTACTGTGGGGCGTCCTATTTTTATCAGTTCCGCTGGGATCCCATCAGATCCCGGGACCTTATAATTTTTGAGCAGATTTATCGCTCTGCTAACTTCGGCTATGCTTGGTGGCGCCAGCATAGTATGATATCCGGTCATTGGTGGAGCCTCAAATTCATCAGTTAACTGGCCATTTTGCATGACATAAAAGTGCTCCTCCCATCGCTTTAAGATCATCAGGTTCGGGTTGTGGCGGCGGTCTATCAATACGTGGTCTATCTGGTTGCGAGTGGCTCCATCAGGAGATAACCAGGTGGCTTTGTGGATATTTTTACGCGCAAACCTTGTACTCGCAACGACCAAATTATTGCTTGCTGCCATCTCTATGACTCGTTGTCCATTGTCATTAGTGTTCTCGTGTAAGCTATGGGTGCCATTGTACTGCCTGAATACTGGCTCCCTACCTATTTTAGTATTCTTATCACCCAGAATGATTTTAACATCATACTAAGGGCAGGCATGGAGTTCCCGTTCGACTGATGCAAAGAATTCTTCTTTTTCATCATCTGGGGAATCCTCTGAGGTCCATGAAAGTTTATGAGGCTAATGTTTTTAAATTTGTCCCGCACGCGAAGAGTGCATAGCCGTTCATTTATTGCTTTAAAGGCGATAACCGTGGGTTTCATTCTTTTGCTGACTAGAAACCCCACCCCGAGCACATGATGCCTTGCATGACAGCTGTAATATATGTCACATTCTGATTTTTGTGAGACACCATTCCCCGTCTACCGCATCTCCTGGATTGCTGTTATGTCAGCCCTATATTTAGAGAGGGTATCGGCCAGCTGCTGTGCATCTCGAGCTCTATACAGTGAGCGTACGTTCCATGAGGAAATTCTTAAATCGTTTAGCCGTTTTCGTTGCCGTGGTCGTCGTCGGTCATCAGTGTTTCTGAGGCTAATTTTGGGTTCTGCAATAATAATTTTTTACGGGCGAGGTTATGGCCTCGCGCCAACCTTACTTTAAAGGACTAGCCCGATCATTGCGCTTTTTCTGCATTGGAGGAAACGTACGTTCCATGAGGAAATTCTTAAACCGTTTAGCCGTTTTCGTTGCCGTGGTCGTCGTCGGTCATCAGTGTTTCTGAGGCTAATTTTGGGTTCTGTAATAATAATTTTTACGGGCGAGGTTATGGCCTCGCGCCAACCTTACTTTGAAAGGACTAGCCCGATCATTGCGCTTTTTCTGCATTGGAGGAAAATTACCGGCGGCCACCACGTGCAAGATTGATCGCACTTCCACCAGACAGATATAGAAACGGCCACCTGCAATTCTAGAGCATTCTGTGTTATTCCCCCTATTCTGCAGGTGGCTGACCACCTTCTGGTGACAATACTCTCTTTTTAAATTTTATTTTCTTCAAACTTTAAAAACCTGTGTGTCTCCGATGTACAAAACTTTTTGTAAAATTTTTGGGCTCTGAGGTCCGAGGGGTGCCCATATATTTTTCTTAAATTTTAACCGGATTTTCTTCAAATTTTTAACACCTCCTGTTTCCTCCTGTTCTCCTCGGACCTCGGGTTCGGGGGGCTCCCATACAAATATTTTACAAAATTTACCCGATTTTCTTTAAGTTTTGTACACATGTGTGTCTTCGATGGAAAACACTTTTTGTAAAAATTTGGAGCGATCGGCCCCTTGGGGACCCCAATATACAATTTTTTAATATTGCTATGTCGCATCAGATCACGTCAAAGTCTGAGCTCTGTGCTTTGTGAGCAGCGCTGTTCGCTGCCGCTGCGTAATTTGGTGGAATATTTTGCCACAAGGCGAGCACGCAGTGTGTGTGTGTGTGTGTGTGTATCTCCGATTAGAGAATTTACAAGAAAAATTTTAATTTTTATGGGTTGTTTTTTTTTTTTTTTTAAATAAAACAGCTTCTGTTTGAGACATAAAAAAAGTACCATTGGGGCCAATTATTATGAACGTTATTCAAATGTCCTCCACGGAAATGTCGCGTAAAGCCTCTGGTTTAATAGCATAGATCGTGGACTTGACATAGCCCCAAAGAAAAAATTCCACTGATTTGGCATACGGAAGAGGTGGCTAGTCCATTTCTGTAGATTACACGGTCACCGAACTTTGACTTCAATAACTCGGTTGTTTGGCCAGTGGCGCCATCTCGTTAAAACTACATATTCAACAAGGTTTGGTCATGATCTTCATTGACGTTGCATGACACCAGCATGAAATAAAATTTCGTGAAAGCGTTCGGCTGGATGCTTCACTTCACTTCACACAAATGGACTTAAAGTAACCATGCGTTTGTTTATTGTTCAATGTTGTTATCAGAAGCATTTGTCAGTTGACTCGAGGCAGTAAATGGATTGCACTTTTTCGAATCAATCCTTCCTAAATGTTAGATCTTCCGTTCTGACACTTCTGCAAAAATTAGGTTTAATAAAACAATTTCGGTTACTTCCGCCTGAAGTGTTCTACGGGTTTCACTGTTTATGATTATGGAATGGTTCATAGAGGTATATTTACATGTAGATTAAAATAGTTGGATTATTCATGGGAGCGCTCCTTTATTTAATGGACTGTCAGATTGTCAGATCTATGGTTATCAGATATATGTATGTATATGTTTTTGGCCGCCATATTGAAAGTGTCATGGTTCTAGCCAAGTAATTGTCACCTGACCGAAAAAAGTCGTTCACTATAATTAGCATAGCTGTACTTTACTTCGTACCTTCACTTCATTAAGGTCAGTTAATTTAGGTGCGCTGTTTGTAGTCAGTTTACCGCAATTAAGAAGCTTGAAAATGCTGCAGATAACCAAACGAATTGTTGGTGTACTTTCATATTTTTACCTCTGAAGTCGTATGAGTTTTTTCAACGTTTCCTAGATCGTTCCTCACTAAGTCTTTATGTATAGAATTTAATTTTTACGTCTAAGAAGCTTATTTTACAAAATTTCAATTAGTAAAACAAACATTCCTATGTAAAAATATATCATTAAAATATTGATTAAAACTATAGGTTAGGAACATTATATATACGTATTTTGAGAATTCAAAATTACCTTTACTTCCAACAATCATTAAAATTATTTGACCACAATAAATCATGTGGTTGGGGTTTTTTACAAACTTTACAAAACAAGCACAATTATAAATTCTCCGTTATGCGTTTCAGATTGTTTTTTGTCCGCCGAGTTTCTTAATATTAACTTATTCTACACTTAGACGAAAATATCGGCTCTTAAAGTCACTCCATGACGTGTTAATAATGTTGTGTTGTGTTGCGTTGTGTTAATGTTGGATTTTGTGTTTTTGTTCGCATTCACGCTCGAGAATATTTCTGCTTTTTGAGTAGCTTCAGCGTACAAAAAATCGGAATACCCAATACTTTAAGTTTTATAAAAAGCGAGACAGATGCTGCGATAAGGAAAAAAGTCAAGGTCTTGTTAGCGACTAATGTTGGTGCAGTTTTTGCATTAACGTAACACATTATTGGTAGTCGTGTTGACGGTGGTTCTTTCATTTAATTTTAGTGTGAATTTGTAAACAACTTATGCAAATATTACAAAATATTTTTTCTTTTTTATATGCTGCGCACCATAATGCATATGTGCGAATTGATGATTGTTTGTCACCGGATATATTATATATATTTATATTTCGTTCATGTGGCTACCTCTACTGGCCTTACAGTAATCCATCCTGTGAGTCCAGTTTTCAAGAACTTTTTCAATAATATCGGCGGCTATCTCGCGAATAACAGTCGCAATGTTGATGAGGTCATTAGTGTCGTTGTGGAAGAAAGCTTCCATATGGAGTTTACGTTTTTGGGTGAGGGCTGGATAAGTACAGAGAAGAAGGACGATGGTCTCCTTCTCCTCGTCCATGCAGCTTCTGCAGAAGTCATTCGAAAAGCCTCCAAGTCTTGCTGCCTGCCTGCCTATGAGACAGTGTCCGGTAATAACACCTACAGTAGCACCGAAGTGCGATCTTTTTTGAGAGATTAAACACTTTGAGCTTTACGGATCCAGCTTGGGTTAGATCTGCTTTGACTCTATGCAAATTGTGCCGTTTGACCACCTAAAGTTAGTTTTTACATAAGCATCCCTTTTTAAAAAGAGTTTGCATGTAGCGATTGATATTTCTATTGAACCATATTCAGGTTAGAAGGGTAGTGTAGTTCCTTGCTTGGCGAGTGCTTCAGCCAGTTACCCGGAATCTCTTTGTGCCCCGGCACCCAACACAGGTGGATACTGAACTGCTCCGCCATCTCCACCAGATATGATCGGCAGTTAAGGACTAGAATTGAATTTATGGAGACTTATATCAGGGATCCGAGAATATACGGATATCCCTAGCAGATATGACGTTTCTCTTCAGCCAAGACATGGCTTCAGTGATTGCCATAATTTCAGCCTGGAAAACACTACAGTGATTTCGAAGACGGAAAGAGAAGGCGGAGATATAGATTTTTTGAGAAAACACCTTCGCCGAATCCGTCATCAGTTTTTGACCCGTCTGTGTAAAAATGAATGTGTTCATCTTCCTAGTAAGCGTCTTCGTCCCAGAATGATCTGGAGCGGATGGTTACCTAGAAGTTTTTGTTGAAAAGGAGTTGCAGAATGGTGTAGTCTGGGATCTGGCATCCTGACTAAATTAAGGATAGAGGATTGACCGATTTCATTTCTAGTCCACTGGGAGATAGCATTAAAGCGAATAGCCGAACTAGCAGCTAATGGCCTGCTGTAAATGTCGAGTGGTGTAAGGTCAAACAGTATTATTCATTTTTAAACTCACTTTGTTAGGGTGGAATTCTAGTGAATTTAATTTTCGCTCCATGTCACCTAGCGATTGTGATAGGAGACAGTTATCATCGGCATAGTTCAGGTCATCTAGGCGGTGAAAAACATTCCATGGCAAACCCGATGGAGTACGGCGTACAGGTTACTATTTTTATCACCCAGTCGATAACAATTGTGAAAAACAAGGTGAGAGGGTGCAACCTTGCTTGACTCCCAAGTAGATGTGTAAAGGTGAGCCAATATGACTGTAATGAATGACGCGGCATGTTGAGTCGCGGTACAGCTCCTTGATGTTGTTGATGAGTTTTTCCGAAACACCATAGCTAGACAAAATCTGCCACATCATCATTCGGCCCACGCGTTTAAAATCTACAAAAAAACATCTGACAAACGGTGAAACGCGTGACTGGAAACTCGGCCAAATCAAGTGAACGATTTCGCTACCCAATCCGATTTGTATTAGCTTGAGTCTCTTAGCTTTTTGGCAGAGACTTAAGACGATCTCAAGTCTCAAGATAGAACGCGAGATGGCCGGCGTATCGCCCGATTTATTAATGTTCACTTGTGCATGCGTTTCCATGGGGAATATCTGAATGATGTTGGGTTTCATAATTTATCCAAGGTGTTTTAATTTGAACTGAATTTTTCAAACAATGAAATCCTAATGAAAAACCAATTGTATATACACGTACTGTAAAAAAAGTTTGTTACAATTTTAATCCCATTAATGGTAGAAGTATTCAAAAAATACTGTTGTTCTGGTATTGCTTTTCGGTTAGGTATTTTGATGATACTCTAAAATTCGTAAGCTTTTTTGACATTAATGAAAATAAATGTTAGAATCAAATGAAGGACGTATAAAAAAGCTAAACTTCTGTGAAAATAAGTGATACTTACTCATTTTTTCATCTTCTAAAAAAGATAATAACAAAGTAGACAACTGTAGAATTACAAGTGGAACAGTTACTTTATTTACACCTAGCTTCTGAATTTTGTGGGCCACAATCGCAAGTGGCTTGTAACTAAACTGAAATTAGCTTCTTAAACTTCTGATAGGTGGTGTGTCGGTTGCAAAGCTAAGTTCCGTTAAAAGTTATTCGCACAATGGCGACCTATCGTTTAGTTTGTTTAGTTTGTTGTGGAGGATGTCTTGAAAGAGTGCGGAAGTAGATTTCGAAGCACTGATGGATGATAAAAGGTACAGTTATTGTTCAGTATATTTCAACATCCCTCAAAAACTTTTGCAATGAAATACGAAATCTGTCATATTACAACCCTTGAAAAACCAGTTTTGCAACTTGATGTCTTACATAAAAGTCAAAGTAGTTTAAAATTTAAATCCAAAGGTTCGGCTTGTCACTACTTTCGATGAGAAACTACATAAATAGTAGTTAAACACGTTTAGCACACGCTAGTGGTAATTAAATTTTAGGTTTATGCAAAATATTCATAATCAGTCTTAAAATTTGACAAAAATTGTCAAAGGCGAATGCCTTTTTTTTTTTAATTTTTTGTAAAGTTTTTGGAGTGAACCGGCCCTGAAGCCCAATGAGTGCTCATATAATTTTTTTAAAAATTAGCTCGATTTTCGTCAAATTTATAACACATGTGTATCACTGATGGACATAACTTTTTGTAAATTTGTTGGAGTGATAGGGCCATGAGACCCGTGCGGTGTCCATGTAAATTTTTTAAAAATTAGCCCGATTTTCTTCAAATTTTTACACATACCCATGTCCTATTAGAGAATTTACATGAAAAATTGTGTTTTTATGGGTTGTTTTTTTTAAAAGTTTCCTTTACAATTCAGAAAGAATTGTTTATCCAGTATGCGAAAGCAATATGTTTCGTTTATGTGTGTAAATGCAAATGCAATTACGACAATATAAGAACACACAAATTAAGAATAGAAAATTGCGAAATTATTTCGGTCAATGACAACCACTAATAACTTTGGGCTATTTTTGTTTTATAAAGCTCAAGAAGTTTGTATTAACGTTTAAGTAGTTAAAAATTGTATTCAACATATTAGCACAAATACTTATACAACAGAAAATTTAAAATTGTCTCTTAATAGTGTTGGGAAAAGCTTTTAAATCGTTTTTGCTAATATCTTTGCAGCACAAATGCTGCAATTCTTAACTACAAGTTCTTTAAACTCTTTACATACACAGAAAGATCTCTCATAAAACCAATTATAGAGTTCTTTGCCTCCAAAATTGGAAACTTGCTCAACTATGGGCAAGCAAATTGTGCACACAAGTCGTGCCGCAGAAGCCTTGAGCGGCGCAATTTGGCTTCGAATTGTAATGCACTCATGAATGCAGCGCAACTAACAGAACCGCACGTAACTACTATCCGCCAAAGAACTATGCCACATGCAAGCTATCTCGTATACATTTTAAACATACTTGCTTGTCAGGGCTGTCAGGGCAGGTGATATTTACAACGGGTTTTTGTGCAACATCTTCTCCGTCAGCTTCTTTTGATGATGTTAATCAGCGCAGTGGTCGCGTCTTTTATTGATGTGTCCTTGAGAACCATCGATATAGTTCCCTTGAACTACGTGAACATTCCTTAGAGTTTTATTGCGATCTTGTTTGAATCGAGATAACAAAGTTGTTGTTTAAGAACTTATTAAAATAGTGCTGTACGTCCGTTGATCGCACGAACTTCAGAATCGTCCAAGTTAATCTTTCCTCAGCGAAATCATGTTAAGTTTTTAATCCATTTTTAATGACGACTAGTCATTTAATTGAATCTGTTTTTGATGTTCTGGTAATTCATTCAAGTGTTAGAGTCTGTAAGAAAGTTTGATTTTTTCCGAGTTATTATATTTCTCGATTAAGAAACTGAATTTTATGAATAATGAGTAACATTACTGTAGTAATTAATTTTACATGTAGCAATACCTTACTAGTTGTCTTTACTAAAGTTGTTCAGTTCACATAACTACAGTAATGATAATGACGACAAAGAGGATTAAAATATTGGACAAGAAGTGAGATAAAAAAATGTGTAACAATCAGCTGGTTCTGATTTCTTCAGATTTTTATTTACAAGCTTCGTTTTTTCGTTTATATAAGTAGTTGGCACTTTCTACAACATTGCTCTTACTGCTGTAGCTCCGTGTTCTACTTTACCATAGATATAAGAAATCATTTGTCAACTATTTGGCAGAGTATGCCAACCGGAAGTGTGTACATAAAAAAAAGAAAGATAAATAAAATTTACTTCAAATAATGTCACACTAATTTGCCTGTTGACGAATAAAACAAAAATGTTGTCAGGAAAAGCTTAAACCCTTTTCCTTGAGTTCCTTAAAAGAAATTTGCTTTAACCATTTTGGTTAAAAATCAAGACGTGCTGGATCGGAAATGTTCAATATATACTATTATTGCCTTTATTATGTTTCCAACACGTAGTTGTGAGGAATCGCCGTCACAACCCGAACCTGATAACGGTACGAACCTACCGAGGTTCCAACGTCGTCTATCTTGTTGGTAAAATGGGACCTTCGCGGATTGCATCAGCAAAAAATACTCATATTTATTCATATTTAAGTTAATGCGGCTGCCCTTCGCAACGAAGAGATCAGAAGAGACTGCCGTCAAGCGATATTACTCGCCCTAAGTAAAGGAGAGTTAGTGCAGGGGCTGAGATTATGAGATGAGAAATAGACACGCCTTAAAAACACTGTTATTAGTACTGTTGACTAAATCTTAGGCAGTAGTAGAAGAAATCGGAACAACTGATTCGATTATAAATGGCAGATAACGACGGAAAGTATGAATGTTGCGTACTGAGCAATGCAACAATCTCGTATGGCGTGGGCGCATGATGAAGAGTAAAAAGGTCTCAAAAGTTACGAAAAAATAGTTTACCGATGAAAGAAAGCCGCCTAGGAGAAGAACTTTATCCGTGAACTAGAACAGTACAGAGAGCGAGGAATGCACCAGGAGTGATAGTTCTACCAAAGTTCCGCTGTATGACGCAGTATAGTATACACCGCGTTGCACATACTACATAGATCACCGATCTCAATAGCATCACGGAGCAATGGAAAATAGCACTTTCATTAGTTGCTCCATGACTAGCTAACTGATGAATTCGAGGGTCCACCAATGACCGATAACTACACTATGCTGCCGCCACCTAGGGAAGATGAAGTTAGTAAAGTGATGTATAGATTAAAAATTAATAAGGT
Organism: Nephrocerus scutellatus; assembly: GCA_947095585.1. Lineage (NCBI taxonomy): Eukaryota > Metazoa > Arthropoda > Insecta > Diptera > Pipunculidae > Nephrocerus > Nephrocerus scutellatus. The sequence goes on from OX352763.1 coordinate 94,946,719, forward strand.
TTCTAGATCATATTACACTTTAGCAGAGCCGATTAAATCTGGGGAACCCGCACTACACCAAGCAATTCATAAACTAATAGTGCAAGTACGTGAGAAAGAAACGATGACAGAAGACTAAAGAAGAGGCGTCTTGGGTTTCATTCTTAAGAAAGATTATATTATATCGTGGTATAACGTTGCTGAGTACCGTGTATAAGACTTTCTCCTCTAGCCTTATGCGCTTAAGTCATCATTGTCCCATAATAGTGCGGCTTCATCGGCAAAAACAACTTAGGTAGGCGATGGAAAAATTGAAATTTATTGACTTTTTAACTACCTAGAGCATTGCCAGAGTAGAAATGTATAAAGCCATGAGAGCCATTAACTGACACGACTTCTGTAGGTTCAATGTAACCAATGGTTTAAGGCGAGTAAATATATCTGGATCACTATGAAGCCTATTCAACATCTATAACAGGGGCCGATGTCCAGCGTCCTCTTCAACTTGTCGCTGGAAAAAGCGATTCGATACTTTTATCTAAAGGCGAGAGGAACGCAATCCTCTATAAGTCCATCTAGGTACTGGATTAATAATATTCGACGCGACAGGCCATTGCGGTCCAAGGCCTAGCTTCTCGCAACCATTTGTGTTCAGCATGTATATTTTTAACACAAATGGAGGGGACCTACAATTTATTACCGGATCCGAAGGGCGATTTGAGAAGCTTTCCGCGACACGATATTTCTCTCGGACGTTTGTCAGACTTTCGCGAGAGGTGGGACACCGTGAAAAATACTTTTCCTTCTCAGAAGCCATGCTCTAATCCACTGAGCCACGAAGCCCACAACTGGATTACTGGATTACGAAGACGATATTGCCATCGTTTGTACTAGAAAGTTTCATTCAGATCGAGCGGGAAGCACTTATTTTGGGGCTGCGCATAAATGAGAGAAAAGAAAAAAACATGGTGACCACGTCTGCGTGCAGAAGACCCAACATTGGTTCCTCAATTAAGATAGTGGAGTAAGAAATTGAAGTTGAATTAACCCTGAAATAACGGTTGTGTAAAGTTAACAAAGCTGACTTATGTCAATACTATGCAAATCCAGGAATTAAACGTTGAAGAAAAGGTGGTGGTGTATTAGGCAATGATCAGTACTTACACACGAATGCATCGGAGATTTGGGTGCTTAGCAAAAAGTTCTCGACCTCTTTCGAGAGTAAATTCTTATGGAGTAAAATCTTGTTGGCACCATATGTGAGGAAGGACGATTCCGGAAACCCTATAATGGTGATATCTATGAGCGTTACCGCGTTGTCAACGCTGTGAAGAGAATTAACATCGGTAGGCTCTGTTGGGCAGGACCCCTACCTCACATGAGAGAAGAGGATCCTGCTACGAAATTCATTTGCGTTAGGATTTTTGGGACACGATAGCGAAACAGGCTAGGCACGCTGAAAGGATGCGTTGAATGATGTCCAGAGTTTAGGGATTCTAAACTAGTTCAGATATGGACCATTGGAGAGATTTTTTGCGGGTAACCAGGATCAGTCCACGGTTGTAGAGTTAGAAATGATGATGGTAATGTAATAAACTCAAAAATAGTCTCCAGCTGAAGTTGGAGCAATCGTCAAGTCAGGTAGATACAGTATATTTAAATATAATCGGTTGGGCGTACAAAAAGTCAACTTTCTTCCTTAAAAACTTTTAGTAAAAACTTATAGTAAATATACATTATCGTTTTCAGTTATAAGAAAATTATAGAATATTAAGTTGTTGTGTTTTAGAAATAACAAGCGTTAAGAAGTTAAAAGAGAAAAACACAAAATTAAATTAAGAAACTGGTCTAGAATGGCAGCTCACACCTTTTTAGTTTAAACTAAAGAGCCAAAAGTCTGTCACTATCCTAACCGTTAAAAATTAACTAATCAATAATATATAAGGAATACTGAAACTATATACAAAAAGATGGGAAAAATACTCGAACAATCGTCCAGATAGTGACACAAATTTCTGAAACTTGCCAATCTGCCTCATATGCTGACTGCATACAACAGTTGCAATTGCGGCCCAATTATCCATTCAAATTCCTTGGTGACGTTTGAAGTGAGTGCGTTAAAACAATCAGCACTCGAAAACAGATTCTGACGTTACCTAGCGTATGTTTTAATTCTGACTATGGCTTAACGCTTAATTTATCAAGTCATTCATTTTTTACACCAATTTGTGTCTTATTCAGTCTCTTTGGGTTAAGACTATCACAGTTAACCTTAGCACGATACGAAGTATAAATGTTCGTTCAAGCTATTGTTTATACTTGTACGAATCAATTGATCGATTGTTTTCGAAACCAAGGTCTCGATAGCATAATTAAGACGAAGAAATCAGATTTCGTGGTTTACTAATTAGGCGACTATTCGTAAAGCCATATCCCCTACTGTGTAATTGCACCTAATATTTGTTTATATCTTTACCCAATTTTAAAGGGGCTGTTGAACTTGAGAAATTTCTGTTTACCGATGACTGTTCGTATATTTGTTTTACATAAATGCAAATACGTATTTCCATGTTGTTGCTGTTGTTTTTATTTTTGGTACGTGATCTGTGCGACGTATTTTTTTTGATGATTAATGAGAAACTTTGTTTTACAGGTTTTAGTCTGGAGTTCCCTGCACAACATGTTTTTAGTAAAGTAATTTTCTTTTTCTCTTTTTCTTTAATTAATCTTATAATCTTTTTATGTATTATGGACGATTTTTGTTACCACTTGTAGTGATAAGTCTGTGTCTCATTTGTGGATCTAGGAGTATTTCCTGAGTGACGTATTTCCCTTTAAATTAATCTAAAAGTTTATCAGCTTAGGAGTGCGGTAATAATGACCAAGTACAGATAATTAAGTAAATTGCTTAAGTATTTAGAGTTTATTCACATTTTTTTCGAATTGTTATACAAATGGAAAAATAAAGTTCTGTTTGGCAATAACGTGTTATTCAGTTGCGACAATAGATTTGATTTTGATATTGCTCGGTTTAATCCTACAGGGAACGACAATAGCCGAAGATCCAGGAATAGTCCCTTGCGCTAAGCTGCTACTTACATATAGAGGTCGCAATCCTCTTCTCCCGCTTTTACCGGGATCTTGTCAGCAATATATTATAGTGCGTTATAAACAACTAGGGTTGAGCCAAATTGGACCAAGACCAAGAGCAATACCATTACTATAAACAAAACTATATTTGTGTTGTTGCTAGCTTCTTTTAAGTTGGAGTGGTTTGATCACTCAGTAACTCAAGTTAACATAGAGAGAGTAGAGAGTTTCCAATATCTTGGGTGTAATGTGTCGACCGAAGGTGGAAAGATTACAAACGTTAGTAAATAGGTGCCTACGGAAGATCTTAAGAGTTTTCTGGCCTAACCATATCTCTAACGAACATCTTTACCAGAAAACGGGTCAGGAACCAATAGGCACAACTATCCAACAACGGGATTGGCAGTGGATTGGTCATACACTCCGAAAAGGCGACAGTTCCATAGCAAGCTAGGCAATACAATGGAATCCGTTATCTCAGGATAGTAGAAGAACGGGTCGTCCGAGAAATACATGGCGCAGAGCAGTTGAGGAGGAGTCACTGCAATTGGGGAAGATTTGGAGAGAGCTGAAGCTCATTGCCAGAAACCGCACGCGATGGCGCGTAGGTGTAGTAGAGGTCCTAGGACCCACAAGGGGATACAGGACATAAAGAAAAAGAAAGAACATAATAATAATTAAAGTTACAAAGATGAAGTTAAAAGAATAAAATAATAACAATATAGCTAACCAATTTACACATCCCTACAGGATTTATTGATTGTTAAGGTATAACTGACATTCTAACTTGACACTGTCAAAACGTGTTATGCTTTCAATATTTGCTGGGATTAGGTTTCATAGTCTAGTACATCTCCACAAGAATGAGTTTTTCATATAGGTGGTGTTTGCCTTTGGTAAAATTAGATTTTGTGTTTTTCAGGATTTTGCGAATTGTCATACAAGTAAGCCGGTTGGTAATTATTGATAATTTAATGAGTTAAGCTGAAGATTTTAATATCAAAATAATATAAGGAATTAAAGCTAGCTGGTTATAACTTGGTGCCATTATTTTTCCCTCGACGCGGACTCGGAATTTATGTCCGTAGTGATGTTGCGTTTAAACTTTTGCCTCAATTTAGCCACTATTCTAATCCGGAATTTAATTTCGTATGGCTAACAGTGATAGTACAAGGACGTAGTAACATTCACTATTGCTTTTTATATAAAAGCCCCAACTCAACTCGTAATGAGTTCGATACACTGTCTGATTCTGAGTCAGACAACACCCGAAGGAAGGGATGTTGAGATTTTCGCGGAGTTTATTCACCTTACACTGCTTGTAAATGAGCCTACAAAAATTCCTGATATTGCAAAGCATTCCGCGAACACCCTTGACTTGTTCCCTACATCTCGTCCTGATAAATAGTCCGTCAATGTATTATCGCTCCTAGGCTCGTCAGACCATGTGATGTATCAGTTAATTATCGTTAATAAACCACGTAGTTAGAGAAAAACCTCACAAAAAACAGTATTGCAATACGAGAAGGCCAATTGGGACGGCCGTAACAACTACTTTGGGAGTATTAACTGGTCGCTAATATAAATATAAATATAAATATAAATATAAATATAAATATAAATATAAATATAAATATAAATATAAATATAAATATAAATATAAATATAAATATAAATATAAATATAAATATAAATATAAATATAAATATAAATATAAATATAAATATAAATATAAATATAAATATAAATATAAATATAAATATAAATATAAATATAAATATAAATATAAATATAAATATAAATATAAATATAAATATAAATATAAATATAAATATAAATATAAATATAAATATAAATATAAATATAAATATAAATATAAATATAAATATAAATATAAATATAAATATAAATATAAATATAAATATAAATATAAATATAAATATAAATATAAATATAAATATAAATATAAATATAAATATAAATATAAATATAAATATAAATATAAATATAAATATAAATATAAATATAAATATAAATATAAATATAAATATAAATATAAATATAAATATAAATATAAATATAAATATAAATATAAATATAAATATAAATATAAATATAAATATAAATATAAATATAAATATAAATATAAATATAAATATAAATATAAATATAAATATAAATATAAATATAAATATAAATATAAATATAAATATAAATATAAATATAAATATAAATATAAATATAAATATAAATATAAATATAAATATAAATATAAATATAAATATAAATATAAATATAAATATAAATATAAATATAAATATAAATATAAATATAAATATAAATATAAATATAAATATAAATATAAATATAAATATAAATATAAATATAAATATAAATATAAATATAAATATAAATATAAATATAAATATAAATATAAATATAAATATAAATATAAATATAAATATAAATATAAATATAAATATAAATATAAATATAAATATAAATATAAATATAAATATAAATATAAATATAAATATAAATATAAATATAAATATAAATATAAATATAAATATAAATATAAATATAAATATAAATATAAATATAAATATAAATATAAATATAAATATAAATATAAATATAAATATAAATATAAATATAAATATAAATATAAATATAAATATAAATATAAATATAAATATAAATATAAATATAAATATAAATATAAATACATGAAAATAAAAGAATTCACTTAAATAAAATAGTAAAAAAAGAATCTTTCGTTTTACTTGAGCAATAAATATATTATTTTCAGCAAATCAAATGAAAGTTTATGTCCTATTCGATATATACAGTATACGAGGGTGGGTCAATAAGTCCCTGAAAAATGAAATAAGGAACACTCTTTTCGGCATAAAAACATTATATTTTTCAACATAGTCTTCTTTTAGCTCGATACACTTCATCCAATGTTTCTTCAATTTTTAGATGCCCTCCAAATAATACGATTTCTCCAGCCCTTAAAATAAGCCTTTGCGACGACCTCTTCATTTGACCCAAATCTCTTATCTCCAAGCCATTTCTTCATGTTTGGAAACAAGAAATAGTCGCAGGGGGCTAAATCTGGGGAATATGCTGGATAAGGGAGCAGTTCGTAGCAAACTCATGCAATTTTGCCATTGTGACTGCCATTGTGCGTTGTCCTGGTGAAAAATAACGTTTCTATTCGCCAAATGCGGCCGTTTTTGCTTTAAATCGGCTTGGAATCAATCCAGCAGTTCTGCGAAATATTCGCCAGTGTTGGTTTAACCTTTTCAAGGTAATCGATGTATAAAGCACCACGCGCATCCTAAAAAACTGTCGTCATGACCTTGTTTGCTGACAAACCCACCTTCGGCTTCGATTCACCAGGAGAATTCCATTGTTTTGACTGTTCCTTGGTTTCTGTTGTGTTGTAGTGAATCCAGGTTTCATCCAAGGTTACGAATTTTTTGAATTTTTCTGGAACATGGCCAAACACACCTCTGAAGTTTGTTGTCGATTGTGAGCAAACGCAGCACCCATCTTGCGGAAAGCTTTTTCATGTCCAAATATGTATGTGGCCTCTTCAAGCTCGCGCACGTTCACTCGCCGATCGTCCATTATTAAACCATGGATTTTGTCGTCCATTCCTGGTGTGGTGACCTCAATTGGGCGACCAGAACGTTCGGCATCACTTGTGCTTGAACGACCGCACCAAAGATGAGTAAACCAGTGGTGAATGGTTCCAAACGATGGTGAAGAGTCCCCATAATATTTGTCAAGCTTTTGTTTGGTTTGCGTGATAGTTTTTTCTCGCAAAAAATAGTGTTTAATGAGTACTTGAAATTAACGTTTTTCCATTTTAACGAAAATGCTCGTAGGCGTCTATATAAAATGGCTGCCACAACAAAACTATTTGACATATCTGTCTGAAAAATTTGGAGCGTTGTTTTGAAAGATTCTTGACAAAAAAAAGATAAATTTAAGGTGACGACACAATTTTTGTTAATTTTCAGGGACTTTTTGACCCACCCTCGTAAATAAAAGTTTTCACCCAAAAAAACATTTACATTTTACATGTTAATTATCCAATCATTGTTCAAGTTACAAGAGTTAAAAAACTTAAGAGCAAGCTAGGATGTTATAAAAAACAATATTATGATGATACAAATAGTGAGACAGTTCGGCGAATCCCCTTACTAACGCACAGGGTGATGTATTGTACATCACTTCGACTATTGATTGTTATATGACAGTGCCAGTGCTGTAGATGACTGGTCCTGTAGACAAAATATATACTTAAATTTAATTTAAAACATTCATATCTTTTTTTAAATAAAATTATTTCGGATTCAATTTAATTAATTATGATTTTATTTTTGATTTTCATAATGAAACATAATTTGGATTGGATATGCCAGTTGTTCTAATATAGCTTTTTATCTTTTCTTTTACGTTCAATCTATTTATCAATGTCCACTTTTACATATTTTCTTCTGCGTAGCCCTTGAGACCATTTCACGTACCCTGGCGGTACGCGTACTACAAGTTGAGAAACGCTGTTCTAGAGGGCTTTGTTTATTTTTTGAAAAAGTTCATTTTAATTTCATGTTGCTTAAATCGAATGCCCTGTGTTTATTAGTTGTATCCTTCATCTACTGCATGAACTCTTAAATCTGTTCCAAAAATTCAATAACTCTATACAAACAATTCATACGATTTTAATCATTTTTCGAGCATTTATTTTTTATTTAACAAAATTCGGTTAAAAAAACCATAGTATTGAAATTACTTAGAAAAAAACAAAAATTAAGGTACTCCAATAATATGTTTTCTCGACGTTTCAGGCAAGCATAACTTCAGAATGAAAAGTCACATTTCAAAATGTATTTTTTTCATTTGATATTGAACCGAAGTTTTTGGAATTTTTAAATTTTCAGCGTATAGCTTTATTTATAATTTCTATTCATAACCAATGACCTTAAAAGAACTTTAAGAAAATTAAGAAGATTATAAACTAATAAACAAGTTATTTGACCAGCCATAAAATGTCTTGCCCAACCCAAATTACATTTTATGATCGAAATGACACCAATGAAATATTCACCCTGATCTCGTTCTTAGAATTATATTTTTATTACTTTACCTTATTTTACCATCTGCTAAATAAGTAATTCACGCTTGACAATCAAAGCGCCACCAAGGCCTGCTCACTCGCATCTTATTTTATTGTCCGAAAATCATTGATTGGATGACTGCATATTCACGCCATAATCACAAAGTATGTTTACAATCTTTCGCTCTCGTATCCTTGGTCTATTCGGAAATATTATAGTCTCTCAACAGTACGATACGAAGCCAGATTACAGCAGATTTTTGTGAACAGATGCTTAAAATGCTAAGAAACAGAAATGTGACAAGTGCGTAGCTTAACTTCTGTGCGGTGTGTTGTGAAATTAATTGTCCTCAGTGATGTGTATTGAATCTTCGTTTTACCACAACTGGAAAATTGTTACTTGTTTTATTAATAAAAGTAATTCAAGATAAAAAAAATGTATTAATTTCATCGCCAGGTTACGCATATCAGCATAAACTGCTCTATATTCGATTCCTCTTCTAAAGTTCTGCGTCTGGTTTGTATTGTAATTGTATGCAATGGGGTTTGGTAATTTATTAATTCTAATACAATTCAATACAATGCTTATTTTTATATACGAGTTATTACATTTTAATAAAAGATTTCTATTTAAAATTTCTTAGCTTACATAATACAGAAATAGAATATGCCTTTCAGAATACTCTCTCTGTCATTACCATTTATTAAGAATTTTCCTAACCATCCGCTTTTTTAAGTTCTCTATATTAACTTCGCGTGCCCGTGGCTGGCTGGTCAGATTTTCTGATCAACTTTTAGCCCACTTCCCATGGCCCGATTTTATTGAAATTTTGCACACATGTATATTTCTGGTAACAATACTTTCTATTAAAATTTGAGGCCCCTCGGACCTCGGGTTCCGGGGGCTCTCATACAAATATTTTACAAAATTTACCCGATTTTCTTTAAATTTTGTACACATGTGTGTCTTCGATGGAAAACACTTTTTGTAAAAATTTGGAGCGATCGGCCCCTTGGGGATCCCAATATACAATCTTTAAATATCGCTTTATCGCATCAGATCACGGCAAAGTCTGAGCTCTGTGCTGTGCTTTGTGAGCAGCGCTGTTCGCTGCCGCTGCGTCATTTCGTGGATGATTTTGCTTGTGGCACGCAGTGTGTGTGTGTGTGTGTATCTCCGATTAGAGAATTTACAAGAAAAATTTTAATTTTTATGGGTTGTTTTTTATATACGAGTATGTACATTTTAATAAAATATTTCTATTTAAATTTTCTTAGCTTACATAATACAGAAATAGAATATGCCTTTCAGAATACTCTCTCTGTCATTACAATTTAGTAAGAATTTTCCTAACCATCCGCTTTTTTAAGTTCTCTATATTAACATCGCGTGCCCGTGGCTGGCTGGCTGGCTGGTCAGATCTTGTGATTAATTTTAAATCCACTTACCAAATCCCGATTTTATTGAAATTTTGCACACATGTGTACTTCCGGTGACAACACTTTCCATTAAAATTCTCAGGGCCGAGGGGTGCCCATATAAATTTTTTAAAAATTGACCCGATTTTCTTCAAAACGCCGATGACAACAGTTTATGTAAATGTAAAAGTTTTGAAGTGCAGTCGCTGTAATATTAAAATTTTCCAAATTAACCTGAGTATGCATTTGGTCGCAAATGTGTAAAACTCACATTTTAAACGCAAGTTCATGGTATTAGTAGATGTTGTGTGTATGATTTTCTCATATGCGATAGCATGTTATTTATTTTATAATTTTTATTCTTAAATTTTTACCATGAATGCATTTCTGCGATAACTCCATAATTTTACTCAAACAAGCAAATTATTTTATTGTAGCATTATTGTTATTTGACGTGGAAACAACGAGTAACACTTTGGTGAGACTTTCTCACATCTCACCTAGTTTTGAGTACGAGAGTTGTCGTCTACTTGAGACAAAAGCGAACCGATACAGAATTTGTACTAGAATCTTGTACTAGAATCTGTCATTAAAATTACACTTACCCAAAGAGAGAGAAAACATCACACCACATTAAAATTGTATGCTATACACCTCGTACATATACGAACTGACATCTCACGTTCAGATGAGTTTTGCACATTTCCGACCAAAATTCGTATGTCTGGTTCATACGTTAAATAAAATTGCTTATTAATTATATGTAACTATTTTGTAACTATGTAACTTCATAGCTGGTTCTCGTATACGTATCTAATCATAACACTCAATTTCAATTCAGTGACCAATAAAATGCTAAACAATTCTTTAGGTATACAGTATTCTGTTACATTGATTGATTCCAAGAATCGCTGAAAATAATTGGGTAATCATCGGAGCTTACTCTGTGATCTAATAATTTTATATAAATTTAGAAATGTGGAAAAAACTTCTCACGTAATATTAATATTCATCTGTTTTCTCTCTCTATAATTTCACTTAATGTTTACTGCAATAATTAATTACGACGAAATTATATTATATTATATAGAAATACAATGTTGAATTAATTCACGAGGATTCGATGAAACGTGTTTCCGTAGAATTTTTTTTAAAAATTAACTATGTTTACATAGTCACCCTTACACTTCTTGCATACTCTACCATAACAGCTATTAATTCATATAAGGTCAGTCGAGGTTGCAGTTATTTTTAATCTTTGAAACTTATTGCTGCTGCGATTGAGAATTGTTCATTTTGTACGCAATTAATATATTTTTACAATTACTTAAGCTCTATATGATGTAGATAACTTGGAGCAATATTGAGATAATCGAGTTTGAAATCCGGCGGTCAGCCATCAGCAAAATAAGGGGAATAACACGTATGATTGCACGTGGCCGTAAATATCTCTGACTGGTGGCCGCCGGTAATTTTCCCCCAATAAAGGAAAAGCTGAATGATCGGGCTAGTCCCTTCAAATTAATGGCGCGAGACCAGTTTCCTCTACCACTCTACTCTGTCCTACGACGACGTCCACAACAAAGAAAATGGCTAAACGATTTAAAATTTTTCTCATGAAACGTAGAGCTCGAGCTGCAGAGCAGCTAGCCGATACCCTGTCCAAATAGAATGCTTTCATAACAGCAATACAGCAATACAGGAGATGGTGGACAGGAAAAAGAATGAAACTCACCGTTCTAGGCTTTAAAGCAGTAAATATACAGCTATGCACACTTCGCGTGCGGTGCTAATTTAAGAACATAAGCCTCAGAAACGCTCGATCAACTACAGAGGATTCTACAGAAGATGGAAAAGAAGAGTTATTTTAATAAGTCGAATGAATCATTCAGTATGATGAAAAAATCATTCTGGAGATATGAACGCAAAATTAGGTAGGGAGACAGTATTAAGGTAGTCCTTGGCACCCATAGTTTACACGAGAACACTAATGACAATGGACAAAGACTCATAGAGATGGCACCAAGTTTGATTGTTGCGAGTGCAAGGTGGCAACGCGGCTGCCTTTCGCAATAAAGTGACCAGAAACGACTACAGTCAAGCGATAGGACTCGCCCAAAATTTAAGGAGGTGCTTACATGCCGGGCATAGAAGACGCCTTAAGAGTAGAATCATTAGTACAGCTGACTCCATCTTAGGCAGTAGTCGTAAAGATTGGAACAACTATGACGATTTACGAAGTATAATATAAAGAGCCCAGAAGATATGAAAAGAAAGGTCACCGGAGAAAGCGTACGAGAAGAATCTCGTTGGTGAACTAGAACAGTAGAGAGCGAGGACCGCGCCAGCTAATTGTGGAATTGAAGGCTCCACCATTGACCGAAGGCCACACTATACTGCCGCTATCAAGGAAAGACGAGCATAGCAGAGCTATAAATCTTAAAAATAATAAGGCCTCGGGTTCAGATGTTATCCCAGCGGCATTCTGTGTCCCATACATAAGAAGGGAGATATCACAGCAGCAAGTTACATGAACAAAAAGATGCAGTAGGATTTATGAGACACGACAGCAAGTCCGGCCTTAAGCCTACGCTGGAAAGGAGGGCGTGTACTGGGACGCCCAGTGTATAGGAATGCCAAACCGGACGGCTCGAAATTTGGACTGGTGAAGAGACCAGGTCAGGACCGAATTCTGGTTGTAGGGCCAAATATGATGATGATTGTGAGTTTGAAATCCTGTGAATCCATAGGGGCATTCGAAATTGAAAAATATGTGAATTGCTTCATGTTTGGTATTTATTTTCTCTAAAAACTAACATCATCGTATCGGCTGTGGATCTTTGAGGGTTACAAAAATAATTTGCCGAAGGTATTACATGCTTTTTAGTTGGCGTCTTTAACAACCTGTCTTGCAAAGACTTATTGTTTTAAAAAAATCCGTGAATTAGTCACAGCTCCAATTTACGTAGAATAAGGCATAAGACCTTTTACATTCTTTCTAAAGTCATATCAAAAATGGCCAAAGAATGAAATTCACTTAGCAAGCTAAATGTTTCTCAATTCTCTATGGATCGTGAAATATGTGAAAAAATCTATCTGTTCAGAGCGTTTGAACTTGGCCAGATTTTCGATTTTTATGTTCGATGTTCTGCTAGGAGTTACCTTCCATTGTAAAGCGCGGGAGCGTCCGTTATTACAGAACTTACGAATTTATCAATTCTCTCATACGGCATAAACAATTATCCGTAAAATTTTTTTCTCAAAAGCAGCAGAGTTCAGAGAGCTTTTATTTTCTTTTACATAGTAAAAGGAAGAATAGTAATCATAAAAATTTTCGAACTCGGGATTTTTGCAGATTTACCCATTACCTGTATGTATGTCTGTCTGTGTCCACTCTACAGCTCAGACGGATGAACTTATCGCTGACAGCCGGAAGTGACAGTTTAATTTAGCTAGACAGTTTTTTGAGTTTTTCCACAAAATCGTTGATTTTATTTTCTTAACCTAATGGGATGATATTAATACAATGGCAGCAATTTTCTATCAATTTTAGTTTATTTACATATCTCTTAATTAGGTTACTTTTACAGAATGGAAAGTTACAACTTAGAAAAAGGAAACAGTATCGGTCTGCAAAACATATTTACATTTTAAGACGTCTGGATGTATGTCAAATTCTATGATAATAAATTAAAAGATTTTTATAAATACAACTAATGACTTTTTCTCTACCCATAATAATTAAAACAATGTTAACAAATTTAATGGTTCTGAAGAACCATTCGTTTGTCGATGGCACTCGAAACCTCAACTTTTAATGAAACTCGCCCAATAAATATACCCATCATGCGGCTAACTGGTCAATTTTTAGAGTGGATCCTTTAACCAATCTTCTTTGATGAGATCGGCACCCTTCTCGGCGATCATTATCACTGGAGCATTTGTATTCCCACTACTTATTGTTGGCATAATGCTCGCATCAATCACTCGTAGGCCGCGAACTCCATAGACTCTAAGGCGGGGATCGACCACGGCTTCGGGATCCCATGAAGGCCCCATTTTCGCAGTGCCACAAGGATGGTAAATAGTCATTGAAATTGTACGCACATGACATTCGAGGTAAGCATCGGACAAGAACTTGTACTTTTTACAGTTTGGCAGTGGCTTTCGATAGAGGCGGGAGCCAAACTGCTTGAACACTTTTGAATCAGCTACACGCAGTGCAATTTTTGCACCCTCCACGATGGTCTTTACGTCTAAGGGGTCATCGAAGTAATTGGCATTGATAAGTGGGTAGTGGAAGGGATTTGATGACCTCAGACGAACCCAACCTCGAGAGCGTGGTCTCAGCAACAATGGCATTATCGTCCATGTATCTCTGTTTGCGATTGGTTTGTAGACTTCTCTGTAGAGTGACTCCTTAAGTCCTAAAACCTTCTTAACGCGCGCACCATTATCGGAACTTATCGAAGCCGGAGCCATGTGGAATTGAATGTCAGGCCAGTCGATAGACTTGTTCGAGTATGGTGTGTGTACAAAGGCTAATCCCTCAACGCCACCCAGAGTTGTCATAGGGCCACGCTCCCGCAGCACATACTGGAAGGTGATCGCTGTTGGGTTAAAACGATCTTGGACGATAGCTACTTGTTTATCCACGAGGAACGACATTCCGCCCATTCCGACGTGGTCTTGCATGTTCTCGCCGACTGGCAGGTCTTGCAGCACAGGAATACCGTGACTCTCCAAATGATCCTTCGGTCCAATTCCAGACAGCATTAGAATATGTGGTGAGTTAATAGCTCCAGCAGCGACAATAATCTCCTTTCGAGCTTTAATGCGGAATATTTTCCCGCCTTTGGTAAATTCCACAGCAACTGCTCGCATTGTATCTGGATCTATTATGATCTTTGTCACATGCGAGTTCATCGACAAATGAAAATTTTTGCGTAACCGAATAGGTCTCAAGAAGGCCTTTGCTGTGCTGCATCTTGATCCACGACGAATCGTACCCTGAGCGATCATAAAACCGGCCTGCTTCTCGCCGTTAATGTCACGATTGTCGTAACCAATTTCGGTGCCAGCTTCTACAAAAGCTGCAACAAGTGGGGAATGCCAAGGCGACTCCTGCACCGTCAAATATCCACCTTTACCATGGTAAAAATTATTGGCCAAATACGGGTTGCGATTGTCTTCGGATTTTTTAAAGTAATGCAACACATTGTCGTAACCCCAGCCAGAGTTTCCAAGCGATTCCCAGTGATCGTAATCATAACGATTGCCACGAACGTACAACATGTAATTAAGAACGCTAGAACCGCCCAACACCTTGCCGCGTGGCCAATTGCAACGATTGTTCTTCATGCCTAAGCAGGCTTTCGTCGACGGTTCTGTCTTATATTGCCAATCGAGTTTACTTAGTTGCAGGTAAGCAGCCAACGATGGGACATCAGAGATTTCATTTTCATCTGGACCAGCCTCCAGCAAAAGTACTTTCCATTTTTTCACTTCTGTTAAACGATTGGCGACAACAGCTCCCGCCGATCCAGCACCAATCACAATAAAATCGTACTCCAGATTCAGTTGAGTTTGGTCGATCGGTCTTGACTCGGGATCCACATGATCGTATCGATAAAATGTTATGGCGGCAAGCATGAGAGGAATAAGCCATAGTCCAGTACTGACCACACCAAATGTTGACTTTATCACAGTCGTTATCAAGAGCAGGTTTAGAACCATGTTCGCCGGGCGGGTTTTACCGTTACTTAACTTTTTCTTTTAACAAATGATTATTTCGTTCCTTTTGGTTATATGTATAAAAAATTATAATGTAATAGATTTGCGCATGGGGATTTAATTTTTCTTTTGTTTCTAATATCTGTTCTTAATTTAGTCTTTAATTTTAACTTTTAAGCATTTGCAGTTTCGTTGAAAGAACATCGTTTTTCTATGATTTCATTCAAATGGTGATTTGTGGAAGATTTTTCCCAGGGAACTTTTCTTAATAATCTGAAAAGATAATAAATACACAAATTTAGTTTTTGAATTGTCTTTGCTTCATAAATATAAAATAAGAGGCATATCGAATAACAGTATTTTCTTTTTTTTTTCTTTACAGGTAAATAATTTGTCACATTTCCATTATTACGTGAGTATAACTTGAATGGCACTTGTTCAGTTGTGGCTTCTAAGAAAGCATGCAGTTATGTGAGATTCTGTTTTAATGAGAAAATAAGTAAATGTAAATAAACTTAGTTTTTCAGGTACAAACTTTTTTATATACATCGAAACACGCCACACAGTCGATTATTATTTGGTAATAATCGCCAAAATATCTATTTTTGAGGTCGTGGATATTTCAAAGAATTTTCTTTTTTCCACGCTTCAAACGCGCCACACGCGACTCGCGACACGAGTCATACTCGGAATATAAAAAATGCTATTTTGGACTTGGACACTAACAAAATTTCTCTAGGTCGTGTGGAAGTTGGTTAATAGGGACCTCAAAGAGGTCGAAAATACAGACAAAAAGGGGTCAAGTTAAATAAAAGTTTTTAAAAACGTAATTTCTAAAATATATCTGAACTTCTTCAAATTGATATTATATATATTCAGAAAGCCAGTCTCTTAGCTTCGCATGTTGCCTGTGCGTCAACCCTTCCATTATCTAGTCAAAGTCCACCAATTCTTCCGAATGTAGGTTTGTCTAAAATATATTTCCGTCAACGGGTTGTTTCTAAAATTCTTAAAAAACTTGACCCCAGTAAAGCAACTGGACCCGACGGTATTCCGCCATTATTATTGGAAATATGTCATTATACTTTGGCAAACTGTTTCATCTCTCAATGAAAACAGGCGTTTTTCCATCATTTTGGAAAATAGCTAATATTCAACCCGTCCCGAAAAAAGGTGATAAATCTGCACCTACTAACTACCGCCCTATCGCTCTGTTGTCAGTTTTATCAAAAGTAATTGAATCTATCATTAATTTCAAACTAATGAGCTATCTGGATTCGAATGCTCTTTTATCCGATGTTCAGTATGGATTTCGAAAAAATCGATCTTCAGGTGAACTAATGATGTGCATGACTCATTGTTGGGAGCGAATCATTAAAAATCTAGGCGAATCAAGCGTTGTGTCCTTGGATATTTCTAAAGCTTTTGATAGAGTTTGGCATATTTGTCTTATTAATAAGATTCGTGCGCTCAACTTACACCCCTTTCTCATTACATGGATTGAGGATTATTTATGGAACCGCAAAAAAAAAGTTGTATTGAATGGTTTTTCCTCATCTTCGCATGGGATCAATGCTGGCGTTCCACAAGGGTCATCCTTATCGCATTCACTTTTCTTAATATATATCAATGACCTGTTGTCTTCTACAAACTGTGATATCCATTCATTTGCTGATGATACGACGTTATCGGCTTCCATGGAGTTTGTTAGTCAAAAAGAATGCAATTCTTGCTTGATTGGTTCGCGTGAATTAATATATTCGGCAATTCTGTCGAACATTCAAGTCATTCTTGATTGGGGCAGATATTATAGGGTGGAATTTAACCCAAATCAATTCCAGGCTTGTCTTTTTTTTCAAAAGGCAATTTAACATTACGTACCACCAGTAATTAATGGTGCCACTATTGCGAGATCAGTTTTACTTAAGATGTTAGGTTAGAAAGTTTCAAGTGAACTTTCCTGGAAGGAACATATTAATGGAATTTTAAAAAGAGCGAGCCAATGTTTGGGCTTCATAAGATGTTGTAACTTCTTCTTCATCCCCTCTGAAGTATTATGTTAGACCAATTTTAGAATTTAATTCGTATGTGTGGGGTGGGGCTCCAAGATCGCATTTGCATTATCCTGATGGAATTCAGAATAGAGTTATCCGTTTGATAAACGATGTAACCATTACTTCATCTCTTGATTCTTTGGAGCATAGGCGAAATGTAGGAACTTTAATTGTTTCTACAAATTTTACAATGGTATATGTCCTTTAGGAACCCGTTCTCTATTCCTAGGTCCCCTTGTAAGCAACGTTAACACTCGTTTCAGGTCTAATCAACATAGATTTGCTTTAAAACCGTTTTCATGTAGAACCCAACACTTTGAATCATCCTTTTATCCGAGAGTGACTTCGACGTGGAATCAGTTAGTGTACTCCGTGTTTCCTGAACGTTTTAACCTTCAGCAACTTCCTGAAGGACGACCGTAGTGAACATTAGAAGATTTTATTATTTAATTTTTAAAAAAAAATATGTTATTGTCTGTATTATTTGTTTTATTCATAAAATTTGTAAAATTTTCTTGGTTTAAGGTTTTTTGTAGTTTTCCCTGACCATAATTCATTGCTAAAAGTTTTTGGAATCGCGTCGTTTTAGTTAGTGTTCGTTTTTTCGTATTGCTGTTTCAATGAATCAGAGACATTGTCCGATATGGGACCTATCATCTTAAAGGAGAAAATAAATTGAAACTTGCTACAAACCTTAGGAATGTGATATGTTGTAATTCTCTTTACTTCGAATTTTAAATTTTAATTTAAATACAGGGCATAGCCCACCTTATTGCCGTGACGCAAGTCATTCAGGGACCTTCTCCCTTGCCAATGATAAAATAAAAAAAAAAATTCTCAATAACTCGTTTTATAAACCTGAATATAAATAGCAGTGTGAAAAATTTTCAAAAGCCCCTTGGATCTAACGATCTCAAAGAATATATGGTCAACATATTCTCTCTAAAGCAAGAACGTACACAAAATTGAAAGTAATCGGTTCGGTAAATGTAGGTGAAAATTGGATTGCAAGATTTGACCAAACAAATAGAGATTTGTCAACGCGCTACACGCCACACGCGAAAGCATATACACAAAATTTAAAAGGATTTCAACTTTGAACATTTTTAAATATTTACGCGATCTACCTTACCCAGTGGTTCAATAAATTTGTTTGGCTTTTAAAACTAAGCACCATAGCAATTAAGTTATTAATTAAAGTTATCTAATTTCTAATTTAAAAAATGTATTTAAATACCTTGCACTTGGATACCGGAAGTAAACTCGTCCGTTGAAATAACTCAAATTATTTCCGTGCACCATTGACCTAGTAAATTTATTTTCAAACTAAATCGGACTTTTTGTATCTTAATAATATTTACTCGTATCTTAGTTTTAAAGTTGCCAAGTTTTCTTTCGATAAACACAAAAAAAAATACAAATAATGCAATAATAGATTCATACTCAGGATTGTTCGGAGAAAAAACCTTGAATCTGACCATCCGAATTGGTAATACTCATCGAATCATCGATATTGTTGAGTCACGTAGATGAGTAATGTGTCGATTAGCTGATAATAATTTTGACCTTTTGTTCTATCATCGCATGCAATAATTGTGCTATGGCTCAATTTTTATTATACATTTTCGGAAGGTTTTGTCAAGTATTTGTGCTAAGATGGACGTCATTGCAAATGTTTTTGCCAACTCTAAATAAATGGTTGAAGTGAAAATACAATACAGGGGGTGTCCGCCGGAAAGTTGTACTACTTTGTTTGTCATTTGCCATTTTGTTAAATATTAGTTTTGACAGTTTATATGGCAGTCGTGGAGCAAAGACGTCACAAATTTATTACGAAAAAAATCGATAAATCAACGTGTTTTGATTGTTAAAACGTTTTATGCAAATTAATCATCAATTACTGGAACGATGAGAAAATTACCTGAAATTTTTGTGAGAAAATTCGAATATTCTTGACTCAATTCTCGAAAGAGACATGTTCTGCCCTTATCCCCGACACTTTGGTCAGGGAGCACTGTTTCGTAAAAGAAATTTGAGGTAAAAATATTGGACCAGGTAAACTGGTGTAATGGTGTTCCGGCATTAGACGCTAGAGGTCTGGTCTGGTTCACAGATGGATCATAGATGGAAACTGGAGTTGGAGCTGGTGTCTTTGGAACCAACACCAAAGGCTCGATACTAATGGGAAAAAGTCCTTCGCTTCTCCAGGCGAAGCTCCATTCACTTGAGATCTGCGCCGTGATTAACCTTAATAAAGGAATTAAAGGCGCTAGAACATATATATCTTTTCAGATAACCAGGCAGCACTTAGAGCGCTGTCCTCCAACTTGGTGGACTCGATATCAGTCAAAAACTGTTACGATGCACTGCAACCTTGCCGCCACAGAACTGAAAAATTGTTGGGAACACAAACTTCGTCTGACCCACTGAAAAATCGGATTTGTGAATAAACAGAATAGTCCGTTCTTCACAATGGAAAACTAAAAAATTACGCATGAGTTCCAGTCTGGTGTGCAATTTGGTCAGCAGAAATCATTGGACCTTACTTCTTTGAAAATGAAAACGGCTTAACGGTAACTGTCACTGGCGAACGATCCCGTGACATGATTGAAAACACTTTGATAGGAGAAATGAATTCTTTGGGCTTGATTCCATACTCTTTGATACAATAGATCTTTTAAAGTCGCAGTATCAGCCAATTGGGCTATGGTTTGTCTATAAAAAAAACTTGTGATTCCATCAAAACGGTGCCTCATCGAATACAGCCAGATGTACAACCGATTTAATGCGAGACCTCTTTTTACAACAAGTTATCTCAAGAAATGGTGATGTTGATTGGTCTCCACGGTTGCCGGATTTGACTGCCCAGGACGATTTTTTGTGGGGATATCTGAAGGGCAAGCCTTGTGCAGTCAATCAGAAACCCCTGATCAACTCAAATAAAACATTCGTGATGAAATTAATGAAATACCGGGTGAAATGTGTCAAATGTAATGAAAAATTGAACACGCATTTGTGATGCTAACAGAGACGGACATTTATCTGATATTCTATTCCATACATAATTGCTTACATTAAATAAACCATTTATCAACATTAGATCCATTCTCTTTCATTTTACCATAATTTATAATCAAGCAAAGTAGTATACCTTCCCGGCGGACACCCTGTAGAAAAGAAAAACTTATTTTCCGTTGCTTTCGATTTCCTATGTGTATGTTTGTATGAAACGCTCTAACTAACGAACGGAGTCTTCGATTTAAAGCAGCTTAAAGGGTAAATATATGGCTTTAGTTTTGTAAGTTGTATTCGATTATTGGTCATTTGTGGATGATATGAGGAAAAGGAAATTTCATATAAAATGATCTTTAATTTTTTTTAATTCTCTATTATCATTTCGCCTGCCCGTGTGTTTGTGCATTTGTTTGTCGTGAAATCTTACGATCAATTTTTAAACAACTTCCCAAAGCTCGATTTCATTGAAACTTTGCACACAAGGGGATTTCCCATGACAACACTTTGTATTGAAATTTAGAGCTCTTCGGTCTTCAGGGCCGTGGGGTGCCCATATATATGTTTTAAAAATTAACCAGATTTTCTTTAAATTTTATACACATTTGTATCTTCGATGGACAACACTTTTTGTAAAAATTTCGGATACCCTGGGGTCGTGGGGCCCCAAATTCAAATTTTATATACGTGTGTATCTCCGACGGACAACACTTTTTGTAAAAATTTAGGAGACCCCAGACCCCAGGATCATGCGGCCCGATTTTTTTTAAATTTTATATACGTGTGTATCTTCAATGGACCACACTTTTGGCCAACATTTTGGAGACCCCGGGCCTCAGGGTCGTGAGGCCCCATACACATTTTTAAAAAAGATTAATCCGACTTTCTTCAAATTTTATACACGTGTGTATATCCGATGGACAACAATTTTTGTAAAAATTTTGGAGACTCTGGGCCCCGGGGTCGTGGGTCATCATACAATTTTTTTTTAAAATAAACCCGATTTTCTTTAAATTTTAAACATATGTGTATCTGCGATGGACAAAACTTTTGGAGTGGTTCTGTGGCCCGAGGGGTGCGGCATATATATTTTTTAAAAATAAACCCGATTTTGTTTAAAGTTTTAAACGTATATGTATCTCCGATTGACAAAGCTTTTTGTAAAATGTTTAAGCGAACGAGCCCTGAGACCGAGGGTTGCCCATATAAATTTTTTAAAATTAGCCCGATTTTCTTCAAATTTTAACCATATGTGTATCTCCGATGAGCAAAACGTTTTATAAATTTAGGGGTTTTTAAATAAATAAATAAATCAATAAAGTGGTAAGCAAAGATTAGATGAAACAATTTCGACTTCTATGATGTGTTATGAGTCCTCTAAATCTAGACTCTAGAATAAGAGCACGAAGGAGTGCGATAGCGCTCAAGAGGCGTACGGATAGCGAAGCGCCCCCGAATAGCTAATTTCTTATTAAAGCTCAATTATATTTTTTTTAAGCAAACTTTCTTCATCATCAAGATTTAATTTCGGCCTGTTGATGCCGATCTAATCTTAGTGATCTTAAAATTTTTAGGAGAGTTAAAGTGAAAAGAAGCATTTCTTTAAATGGCTATATAAAAAATACCAAATTCAACCTTGATACAATATTCCTCAATACCTTGATTAAAACATAGGTAGTGGGGGTTGGTCGATGGAGATTTTTTAAACATTAACTTATTGCCAAGGGATAACTCCCTGAAGCGCTTCGCTACCCGCACACATACAGAAACCCACGCCCTCCTGTTAGCACCGCGAGGTGGTTTCTACTATAGCCTATAATTTCCCCCACCTGATACATTGAAAATTTTATAAAAATCGGTTTTTAAATATGCATTCAAAATTTGATATTAATCGGTTGGTAAAGGTGAGTTTCCATAAATAACAATTGCACAAAATTTGATTTTTATTTATGTAGATGAGCTATCGTTACTGTAGCAATATTCAATACTTTTAGTGGAATTTAATTACAATTACGGTTGCTGCAAAGTTATATTCCGCTCAATTTAAATACTTCAGCATAGACTTATAGCAGCAACGACAGTCCTAAACAAAGATAGCATATTTCGCAAAAATTAAAACTTATCTGAATAGTAGCAATAAGCAATTTTTGAATTATTTCACAATACGTAATTTATAACTATTTATATTCAGGAAATAAACACTTAAATACGGAAAAACTGATATGATCTTTACCTTTAAATATTCAATTTTTTACTAGTTAATGTTGTTAACTTCATTACAATAATTTGAAAAGCATGCCCGAAAATATGCAATGATTTTTGGATGAAATTGTTTTCCTAATCAAACATTTGCTATATGTTTATTTGTTGCATTATTTTTGGATGAAGCGTATTTTGATCATAGCCCTAAATTTCTAAGCAATATCGTAAAAACGTGCAACTTTACATTTTTTATATTTTTTGTGATGGATCCATGTTTAGTCCATGGTTACTTTCCTTGGTTTCGGTGATGGTTTTTACGAAAAAATTATGCTTAATTTTACCTTTTTCCATTTTCTTAAAAATTCACGAGGTTGTCTGCTTTCAATGGCTGTCAAACACAAACTAAATGACGCAGCTTGCTTGCTTGACATTAGCCTATTAATAGATGGCAGTTGATGGAAGCAGTGTTGCATTTAAAGTAAGTGCGTGGGAAATTAAAAACGTCAATAACATTTTTATTACAAGGTTTTGAACAACTTTTTGTTCAGCAATTCTGCAATCATGTATTATACATACAGTTATGTCAGTTGGAACCCTAAGATCTAGTCTGATCATGGGGGTCACAGAACATCTAGGATCATATAATGGCATAACATACACTACTCTAGTTTGTGCTAGTTGGAATTCGTCGAGAACGCTGTCGCAATGGGACACCAAACCTTCAGCGAATCGAAAGCGCTGAATGATCTTAATTGCATGGACGAGTTTTAATGGAATG
The DNA here is from genome assembly GCA_947095585.1 of Nephrocerus scutellatus. Lineage (NCBI taxonomy): Eukaryota > Metazoa > Arthropoda > Insecta > Diptera > Pipunculidae > Nephrocerus > Nephrocerus scutellatus. The sequence continues at coordinate 94,970,120 of OX352763.1, forward strand.
TGCGAAGCAATGACGATGTAACGCAGGGATTTCGTATTCTCTCTTCTTCTTCTCTATTTAAACTTCGCGTGCCCCAAGGGCCCCCAAACAAATTTTTTAAAAAATTTACCCGATTTCGCGAGAACCTAGGCCTTGGACCACAACGGTCTGTCGCGCCGAATATTATTATTATTTAACAACAAAAAATGGCTTATTTGATTTATAAAAACAAGTGAAAAGAATGGTATGAATAGTGAGAGAATTCCAAAAATGTGCATACATTTTTTAACAAAAAGTGTTGTTCATCGAATAAAATTTAAAATTTATAGAAAATCGGGTTAATTTTTAAAAATTTTATATAGGCTCTAAATTTTAATAGAAAGTTTTATCTCCGGAAATACACATATGTGCAAAATTTCAATAAAATCGGTATTTGGAAAGCGCGCAAGATTCTACGACAAACAGACTGACCGACCGACAGACAGACATGCAACGGACAAGCGAATTTAAAAATTGAAATTTTTCTTGTAAATTCTCTGATCGGAGATTCGATTTTGTGGTGAAATTCCCAATTTGGTGGTGAAAACATAGCAGCCACAGCGCACGGCTGGTGCGACAACGACGTACGAAGTACCACTAAAATTCTTTCTTTTGAGTTGAGTTAAGCTTTAAAGGAGTTAAGTGCGTAACCAGTTTTTCATATACTCGTAATATTGTACAAAACACAAATTAAGAATGCACTCACACAACTGAGTGTACAACATATTTCAATTGCGGAACCATTCAGTTTTGTATAAAAATATTTGTTTTACTTCCTCTTGATATTTCTATACTCTTTGCTGCAGCACAACAACAAAACAACCACAATCGTAAACAAGCAGCGCTTCTTAAAGCGCATCAGCTCATCAGCGCACACAGAACATAGCCATTATTGTATGATAAGATCTGATCCCTCTAAATGGAAAAAATTGTGTTGGAGCCCCCGCTGCCCGATCTCTCGAAAATTATAGAAAGTATTGTCATCGGAAATATACACGTGTGCATAATTTCAATAAAATCGGGCTTTGGGAAGTGGGTTAAAAATTGATCACAAAATCTGACCAGCCAGCCAGCCAGCCACGGGTACGCGAAGTTAATATAGAGTATTTAAAAAATAATCGCAATTCTTTTTAGTTAAAGGGAAATTTGCTTTAATTAAATTAAAGTATGCATTATTTATTAATTTATCAGACTTAAATGGCTAATTAATTTGTAAAAAAAAGTTATCATCAACGAGCACGTGCACTTTTGCTGGCTGTGTGCATGCGGACAGCAAGAAAGACTGCTGCTGCAAACTGCGTGCCTATTAATGCAAAACTTTTGTTATTAAATGCAAAAACAAAATTTTAAACTTAAAGTAAATCTTCAAGGAATTTTGCATTATCCATTTATATAAAAGCAATATCGAAGAAAAATAGTAGTAATCTTTTACAGATAATAACCGTAACCAACTGCTGATCTTGCGTCGGTTGACTTTTATTAACTTTGCGTCCAGGTATGTGTGTCTTGAGAGAGTGTTAAGTGGAGTCTTTAGGGGATTTTAAGGAGGTCTTGAGCTGGAGTTGGGGGATTTGAGTTGCGTCTTGAGGGTCTTGATGGGTCTTAATGTGGTCAGAGGGGTCTTGAGGTAGTTGTAAGGTATTTCTTTATGGGGTTTTTGAGATGGATCTCGATGAGGTTTTTTATATACATAATATCGTTATCAGAATTATTTCGCACGATTTCATAGTTATCAACTAACATGTTTAAACATGTGTATCTCCGATTAGAGAATTTACATAAAAAGATTTACTTTTATGAGTTAGGTTTTATAATATACTAGCTGAAATACCCATCGTTGCCCGGCTGCCCCCATTACTTACCGCCAAGACCCACTTTGATACCCCCAGAAACCCAAACTCGCTCCCATTCTCTACATATATCATCTCTATCTACCAAATGCACGGTCTTCGAGTCAGTCTTAAATCAATATTACCACCCCCAACGATTTTCACTTATAACGTTGTCTCAATGTTTGTAATGTGAATAATGTGAGTAGAAAATAAAGTGTAATCCACCTCTGGCATCGAATGATTAATTTCTCTCTTTTATACCTACAATTCTAATCAGTTCATTAGTAGTAATTTTTTATGCACATTTCCAACCATACAAACTTGCATTTCCCTTTTACTCGAATTACAAAGTAGTTCCAATTTTACATGCAATTGAGTCAAACCTGGCAGTAGGTTTTACCGCTTTCGTGATACCGGAAAACCGTTATTAATTTGTCAGTTTTCATTACCGATTTACTGAGAATATTTTTCGGTGTTTTCAGTTAATTAATTTTTGCTCATTGCTCATGGTCACATTGAATTTCTGAACCCAATATTGTATAATGTGATTTTAATAAATGATATTAAATATTAATTATGAAAAATTATGAAAAATTCACAACTTCTTCGAGCAATCTTCACATTTGTGAAGTTTTACTTTTACTGGCCATAAGGATCTTCAAACATTGGGTCAATTTCATAGCAGGCAGTTTTATCACGGCTGTGATAAACATTTTTTAACACAATTTATTAATAAGTTGACATAATTCAGGAATTAATTGCTTATTGTTTCACTGATATATCCAAATCGAAAAATGTAGTAGCAAATGTTGATTTTTTTTTTTTTATAATGTACACACGCTAAAGGGGTTTGCACCCTTATAATGCTTAGCACAGCGTGGGCGTTAGAAAAATAGGGAGAGGAAAAGATGAGATGTCTATGCACGCGTGTCTTAAACGACTGCAGATCCTAAAAATGCGGAAACACAGAATCAGGCAAATCATTCCATATAACTATTGTGCGGCTAAAGAAGGAATCTCTGAGTTGGTTAGTACGTCCGAAAATAGGCTTAATGGTAGACCCGTGAGCTCGAGTTGAGGCACGGGTATTACGGATGGGTTGGAGAATAGGCGGGATGCATCTGGATATTTCTTTTGAACACCGCTTGTGGAAAAAGCGATAAAACATGACAGGCTGAAAACATTTTTACGATGTTCAAGCGATTCGATTGTTTTCGCGATATGAACGTCACCAATAAGTTTTAACGCGCGGTTCTGAACTCTGTCTAGTAGATGCAATGTGTTCTTGGGGGCACCTGCCCAGACAATACTATTGTATTCGAGTTTAGGGCGAATATACGCCTTGTAAAAAGTCGCCAGATCTGAAGGAGTGAAGTACATCTTGCACCGTTTTAGGAAACCTAAACATATCGTAGCATTTTTGGCGATGGCAAATATGTGGTCGTTCCAACGAAGCTTGTTGTTGACGCACATACCGAGAATTGAGAGCTTTTCAGTTTCTTTGATGCAAGAACCATACATGGATAAAGGTGGGGGGTTTAAATAACGCTTAGACGACAGAAGACAGCATTGGGTTTTAGAAGCGTTAAATTCAACTCTATTATGTAGTCCCCACCTTGTTATGCTGTCAAGGTCAGAATTTAACGTGCTTAACATACGTTGTTGTTCAAGTTCCACTTTTAACGAAGACGGTCGTGCAGAAAGCGCGAAAAGCTAAGAGTACTGTCATCAGTGAATGAATGGATTGGATTAGAGGTGGTGGATAGGAGATCATTAATGAAAATTAGAAAGAGTCTTGGAGATAAAACAGAGCCTTGAGGAACACCGGCGTTTATGCGGTGAACATTGGATTTGAATCCGTCCAATACGACCTGGATTGAACGGTCAGAAAGGTAGTTACTAGTCCAGTTGAGCAGGGTGTTTTTAATTCCATAAGCATTCATTTTCGACAAAAGGGCTTGATGCCAGACTCTGTCAAATTCCTTGGAAATATCGAGTGCAACACCTTTACTTTCACCTAATTTGTGAATAGACTGGTTCCACTTCTCACTGAGATAAGCCATCAGGTCACCTGTAGAACGTTGACTACGAAAACCATACTGCTGGTCACTTAGGATTTCACGTGATTCAAGGTATTGCATAAGCTTACGATTGATCAGGGTTTCCATGACCTTGGAGAGTATAGATGTTAGTGCAATGGGTCGGTACGAGGAAAGGGATTACGTTTCGCCTTTTTTAGGAACAAGCTAGATAAAGGCTGTTTTCCAATTCCTTGGGACGACTCCAGAAGAATAAGAGAAATGGAAAAGTCTTCGAAGTGGTAATGCCAACGTTGAAGAACAACTCTTCAAAACGATAGCGGGAATGCCATCAGGCCCAGCAGATTTATGATCAGAGAGAGTTACGTGAAAAATTTATAGTTTTGTTTCACAGGTAAATAAGCAGAATAAAAAATTTAGTCTGAGCTTTGACAAGTTAATACCTGGTTCGAAATAGACGATACATTAACCTAAATTCTCGCTAAGAAATATGGAATTTTTGATCGACTGTAGTAATCGGTCCCTTGACTATTTTGAAGGTTTGGTTTATCTTTTCAATCGGATGTAGTTGCACTAAGTAAAGTGCTGTGTTTCCGTTAATACCATGATAAAATACTATGATTAAATAAATCCTACAGGCTCGAAAAGTGTATAGACAATGATGTTGAAGAAATTCCAGGTCTTTGTGCAACTTCGTCATCTCCACTAAGCGCTCTAGCCGGTGAGCAACCTGAACACTACATAGCAATCATTTGGGAGAGTAACACGTTTTGTGGGTGGTAGAGGGGTGGCAGCCGATTTAGTGTCGGACCCATAGTTTCCGATATCGCCGTGATGAATAGTGTTTGTTGGAAGATGGCGATATTAGTGTCGATTCCATAGGTTAGGGTCGTTTATTATTTGTAAAAAAAGTCAAAAAATAAACAAAAGCAATATTTAATCGAAATACAAGTTTTTTCTATTGGTCTAACTGAAAACTATCGGTTTTGGTAAAATTTTACCAAACCAGGTACAGGATTTGGAAAAATTCTCCCGAAGTGGACTTTATGCCTAGCACTCCTTTGAAAATCAATGTGTCAGATGAGAAGTATGATCGAGCTATCAAGAAATAGGCGTTCGATTTTTTCGATGCGTTCCTGAAAAAAAGACACGACCACGAGGTGCTCTGAAAATGCGAAACACATTAAAATATAGAATTGAACACGTCAGGAAATGAAAAAAAAACTACCTAAAATCGGCATCAGACTCGTTTTGAATATACTTAAAAGAATTCTTCCTAAAAAAACAATTATTTGGATTTCAATTGCTCACCGCTATCAGCACTCGTGGTTTAAATTTAATTCATATAAGAGCATAGGTAAATATTAAAGAGGCCTGATTAGTAGGATAACATAAAAAGGTTAAATACAAAGCTACATATTTTTTTAAAAACATAAGGAAGGCGCAAGGTATACACAAACTATCTCGATTTTAGGTTTTTTTCTTCTTCGTTTTTTATTTTTTATTTTGCAATAGTTTCCCATCTGAGTGGTACAAATTTCACAACTATGTAAGTTTACAAATCGCACAATCAATTAAGTTCGTGTATGTGTCGAACAGCAAACATCAGAATTTCAGTATCATGCACTAACATACTACACAGTAACTTTAAAATTAACTCTAAGCCACATACATTATGGTATACATATAATATTTATGGGAAATTGGCAGTTGAAGAAACTTAAATAACTTAAAGTAATTGGTGCATAGCAAGTGCGAGCACTATCACGAAAGAATTATCTATTGGCTTTTTTTTTCGTTGTGCATTTCAAAATTCACTAGAAATGTGGGTTAAATGAAAACATCACGAATTATCACGTATTGGTACTATCATACGATACTTTACCACTTTTGCTTTGTGTTTAAATACAAATTGTGTTAAAACATTGTGTTTATAGTTATGTTAAGCTTTGTGGATTTAATAGAAAAAAATGTGCGTTTTTCACGGACTGTAAACAAAATCGTAGCTGTGGTTTGTGAATCGAGGAATTGCCTGTGTACGAATAGATGTTATGTATAAAATTTTGTACAATTTGAAAGTGATACAGCTCCAGACAAGTAGACGCCCAGATAAAAAAATTTACTCGTAATCTTTATTATTGCAATTGTTATGGAATTCGCTTCGTTATTCATGAATAAAGCTTTCGGAGGGCTTTACTTTGTATAAATTGATAACGTTCTATGACTAAGACATTGCCATTGTATAAGTTTCAGTCGTATACGCTTTTCCAAATAAAACAAAACAGTATGTTTCTCAAACAATATAAAACAACAAAAATTCGCTAATTTTTTTTAATCTTTTGTATAGAAACAGTTTGCAAACAAAACAAATCAGAAATCCTACCCGTTTTTATATTATTTTCTCTATATTAACTTCGCGTGCCCGTGGCTGGCTATAAATTTGGGACACCTCGGGGTCGGGCGGCTCGCATACATATTGTTTACAAAATTTTACCGATTTTCTTCAAATTTTATACGCATGTGTATCTCCGATGGACGACACTTACTGACTTACTTACTTAATTACTTGGAAGTGATCGGGCCTCTGGTTCGGGTGGTACCCATACAAATTTTATAAAAAAAAAAAAGTACCCGATTTTTAAATTCTCTATATTAACTTCGCGTGCACATTGCTGGCTGGCTGGTCAGATTTTCTGATAAATTTTTAACCCACTTCCCATAGCCCACATGTATATCTGCGGTGACAATACTTTCTATTAAAATTTGAGACCCCTCGGACCTCGGGTTCGGGGGGCTCCCATACAAATATTTTACAAAATTTACCCGATTTTCTTTAAATTTTGTACACATGTGTGTCTTCGATGGAAAACACTTTTTTTTTTAAAATTTGGAGAGATCAGCCCCCTGGGGACCCCCATATACATTCGCATCAGATCACGGCAAAGTCTGCGCTCTGTGCTTTGTGTGCTGCGCTGTTCGCAGTGTGTGTGTGTGTGTATCCACGATTAGAGAATTTACAAGAAAAATTTTAATTTTTATGGGTTGTTTTTTTTCCCAAATTTTATACGCATGTGTATCTCCTATGCACAACACTTTGAAATTTGGAAGTGATCGCGCCCAGGAGTATTTATAAAAAACCCGATTTCTTTAAATTTGAAACACATGTGTATCTCCGAAAAAAAATTTTTTAAATTCTCTACAACTTCCGCTTGCCCGTTGCTGACTGGCTGGATGATAAAATCTTGTGATAAATTGTTAACCCACTTACTAAAGCCCGATTTTATTCAAACTTTGCACACGTGTGTATTTTCTACGACAACACTTTCTATTAAAATTTAGAGCCCCTTGGGCCTCGGGGTCGGGGCTTCTATACAAATTAGTTAACAAAAATTACCCGATTTTCTTCAAATTTTATACGAATGTGTATCTTCGATCGACAACACTTTCTGTAAAAATTTAAAAGTGAGCGGGCCCCGTGGTTGGAGGGCACCCATAAAAATTTTATAAAAAAAATTATGGACAACGCTTTTTGTAAAATCTTGGTAGTGATCGGCCCGTGGTCGGGGGCACCATTATATATTTTATAAAAAAAAACCGATTTTCTTTAAATTTGACAACACTTTTTGTAAAAACTTGGTAGTGATCGGACCCGCGGTCTCGAAAGGCCCAATACAAAAATTTTAAAAATGTACCCTATTTTCGTCAAATTTTATACCCACATTTATCCTCGTATGGACAACGCTTTTTGTTAAAATTTGGAAGTGGCCACAGGGCCGAGGGGTTCCCATACATTTTTTTAAATTGACCCGATTTTCTTCAAATTTTATACACATGTTTATCTGCGATGGACAAAACTTTTTGTAAATTTTTTAGAGTGATCGGGACCTGAGGCCCGAGGGGTGCCCATATAATTTTTTTTAAAAAGAAGCCCGATTTTCTTCAAATTTTAAACACATGTGTATCACTGATGGACAAAACTTTTTGTGTATTTTTTGGAGTGATCGGGCCCTGAGGTCCGAGGGATGCCCATAATTTTTTTTTTTAAAATTAGCTCGATTTTTATAAATTTGAAACACATGTGTATCTCCGTTGGTCAAACTTTTTTAAATTTTCTGGGTGGTAAAATGTTTTGATACATTTTTAACCCACTTCCTAAAGCCCGATTTTATTCAAACCTTGCACACGTGTGTATTTTCCATGACAGTGCTTTCTTTTAAAATTTGGAGCCCCTCGGGCCCCGGAAAAAAAAAGTTTTGTTCAAATTGTATACGCATGTAGTGATCGGGCCCCGGGATCGGGGGCTCCCTAACAAAATTTTTAAAAAATTTACCCGATTTTATTCAAACTGTACATTGTGTATCCCCGATTAGAGAATTTAAACGAACAATTTTAATTTTATGGGTTGTTTTATTTATTTTTTATAAAACTTTCTACGATATTGGGAATATCTCAGTTATTAGAAATGATATTGAAATTTTAATTTGGTTTTATTTAATTGTTTCTAATTACTACACTAACAGAAAACCATTGTAAAAATGTATGACATGCCGACTTGACGTCATGAACATACCGATTTGTCATTCATTGATCATCCACAGTTATACATGCGTGTCACACATCATTCCATATCGTAGTTATTTGTGAAATTGTGTTCAAAATTAACCCGATTTTATTTAAACTTTGCACACATGCGTATCTCTAATTAGAAAATTTGCATGAAGAATTTAAATTTTTATGGGTTGTTTTTTAGGTTCCACATTGCCTTAAACATCGAGGAAAAATGTTTGTTGGGTAACTAATACTTCGTTATTTTTAACTCAAGTAATATTTCCAAACAATATTATCTCCTAAAATGATGAGATGGGTTAAACAATGGCTGGATTTAACAGATTTAGTTTGGTGACAAAACGTTTTTATTACACACGACATTTTTGACGAATTTAATAAAAAAACTGACGTAATCGTACTAAGAACAAGAACCATATTCATCGATCGCCGGCGAGTAGCAAAGTTACGATTGCGATTTAGAAGGTCTTCAAATGGACCGCAAGTTAATACAAACCATGGGTATGAATTGTAAATGAACTCAAAATTAAATTGCAATTGGAATGCAATTTTATTCGCGTTTATAAAAAGAACATTTTATGATAAGTATACATTTAAACAGGAATTGCTAGTCCATGCGAACTATGGTAAATAAACAAAAACAGAACAGCTAAAGTTAGCGACTTACGAATATGTTTCCAGCAAGTGCAGTACAGTATGCTGCTTTAGTTGAAAGCGATAAATTTAAAAATTTATTAAGTTATTTAGCAAAAAATCTGTTACTAGCCTGGTTTTCTCTTATAAAAAACTTTTGAGTTTGAGTAAATAAGCTGACGTTGCTCGAGAGGCCGAAGAAAGAGCCTTGTTAGTTTATTCCGGAATTATTGGATCGGGTTAAATACAATACCAAAAACCAGTGAGTACGAGAATGATAAGACGACAATCTTCTATTTTGCAAGCAGTTAAGTGTTTAGTGGCACAGCGATAATAGCGCTTGACTAGAAATGTAGAGGTCCCGGGTTCGAATCCCTCAAGTATTTTTTTTTTGTTTTTTTAATTTTTCCTAGTATCTTTAAAGGTCTTGGTTTTGTGTAATTGCACAGTTACTTATACCACTTGTAATTAGTTCCATAGTTTTAATATAAACTACATATATGAAATACAACATTTTTTAATAAAAAATTCTAAAGATTTATCTGAAATTGTCGAAAAAAACGAAAGTATAGTTCATTACTATGCGAGTTTACTGTAATATCAATCCTAAAGTCGTTGCGTTGCTTTAGCGTACTTGTTTTCAGATAAATCCAATAAAAATCTGAAAAACCGGCTTATTGACACAATTTTTCACCCTGTCGTTTTGTTGTGTGTAATTAATTCGTCCGTTGTACTCGCTTATTGTGGTTCACTTTTGCTAGAGTATGCAGTCAAAAAAACAGCATCTCATACTGGTTTTATTTCCTTTCATCGAAATTTAATCTCTCTGAATGACCTTTCCTTATATGTATAATCTACAGTATAATAAAAAAAACCTGTTTTTTTTCTATTATAGCCCAGTACATAAATATTCCAGCTTTCAGTCAATTGCGGTTTCAAAATTATCTGAAATAAAATCAATTTCGTTACACCATCACCACATCACGTTCACGTAGCTTTTGCTCTTCAAGTGAAGAATACGTTTGTTTACCTATCTTTAGTTCGTTGTTCAAGGTCAAGTGGTCACATATCACATCTGTACTTTCGTTTTCTTCTTGACCGGCAAATGATGTCAGGCATTGAAGGTTAATTTTTCTGTAGAGCGTCAATATTCATTAAACTTTTAAAATTGTTATCGTAACTCTTAGAAAAATAAAGTTTTTTTGGTTTTTTTTTGTATATAAGCCGGAGCTAAAAACTACAAATTTGTCTTAGTTGAGTTTATCCTGTATTTAAAGTTGTAGTGCGAGTGATCGGTGGAAACTAAAGAAATTGGGTTCTAACACGTTGAGATTGCAAGATTATGTATGAAGTTTTCCAATAAGAACATTGGTGACATATCACACTATCTTGTTGATACACCCTCTTTTTAAAAAGGGCAATAAAACCGACAAAAGCAACTATAGACCAATTTCCTTATTACCTTCGATTTCAAAGATATTTGAAAAAACTGTTAAAAGTAGAATCCTTGCGTACCTAAGTAAGATTAGTTACTTCAGTCCTGCACAATTTGGTTTTAGAAAAGGACTTTCCACCGAAGATGCTCTTCTTGACTTTTGCTCTGTTATGTATACGGGACTTGATTCTAAAAGCTCGTGTGCAGGTCTTTTCGTTAACATAAAGCCTTCGATATGGTAAACCACAATTTACTTCTATCAAACTATATAATGCGGGATTTCGGGGTTTTATTTACGAATGGTTTAAGTCATATCTTACCAAAAGATCCCAAAGGGTTGTTGTCTGTGATAAGGTGAGTAATTCCAAGTTCATTATGCATGGTGTACCGCAGGAATCTGTTCTTGGTCCCATTTTATTTTTAATCTACATTAACTCTTATTTTGATCTTCCTTTAGAGGGTAAAATCACAGCCTTTGCAGATGACCTTGGAATTGCATTTAATTCAGTAAACTATTTTAATTTGGTAGCTGATATAAATATAAACCATGATATCCACCTATTAAGAGAATGGTTCGCTAAAAACCAATTAATTGTCAGTAAAAAAACTAAATTAATGTATTTCTGCCTCACCCCACATGATTCATCACCTTGTGAAATCGTATTTCATTCCTCTGATGGTTCGAATGCATCCTTTGTAAATGCTCAGGTATGCGATACAAAGTGCTTCGTAGTTGAAAAAGTAAACACTTTTAAATACCTCGGTGTTACGTTCGACAAAAATTTCAGTTGGTCTGAACATATTGAAACTTAAAAAAATATTTTCTATTAGTGTCTAGATACTTTTACCGTCTTCGAAATTATTTAAATATAAATACCCTTAAAGCAATTTCTTATGGCCTTTTTCATTCTAAGTTACAATATGGAATAATCTGTTGGGGAGGTGCGTACTTCAATAAAATTCAGCAATTGGCTGTATTGCAAAAGTGTGCTATTAGAAATATTTGTAATGCAAACCGTTTAACTCACTTAATGGAGTTTTTCAGATCGATGAAAATACTACCAGTAAGACACTTATACTACTTTAAAACACTGAAAGTTTTCTTTAGGAGAAGTGGGTTTTATAGGACCCCAAATGTAGGACTAAATTTACGTAGCAACTCAGGCTTTGTAGTAAATGTTCCTTCATTTCATACAACCTTATTCAGTCGATTTTTTACCATCGCATCTTGTCGATTATTTAACAAGCTTCCTGTTAGCATACGAGTCGTTAGAAAATTACCTGTTTTAAAAAAAAAATTAAATTGTGGCTTCTTGATTTTAGTCACGTCGATATCGAAACTTTGCTACTCATTGTTACATAATTTTTACGATGTCAATTCTAATGTAGTTATTATATGCTCAAAGAAATTTAAAAATAACGCACGCATAATTTAGTAAAATATTAAGTATCATTTACCCCACTAACTTACTAATTAGTATGTAATTTGAAGTGACCTTTACAACTAATTTTAAATTACAAAATGTCACTAACTTTTTTTCTTCTCATATAATTTTATGCTTCTATATAAACTGTAAATTTATAGTTTATTTTGTCAATTTTTGTATATTTTATGTTAAAAAATGAGGAAAATAAATGAATTAATAATAATAACAAACTTAGAAATGATATAAAAAATATTAAGAACGTCACATTTTAGAAATGCTCGTATAAAAATAAACAATATTTTTTTTTTCCACTTCGTGTGTCCAGATCCACCTGACAGATCTAAATTTGGGGCTGCTGTGTGTGTTTGTGTAATTGATGTTCACTCTTATGTTTCCAGTAAAACTGATGAACATTATTTATCATTATTTTTATATCCTCTGATTCGCTGGGAAAACTTATTGGGCAAGAGTTTAAAAGCTACTAACCTTTTGATATTCTCAATTCGCCGTTCGGATCCGTTCGGATCCGGCATTAAATTGTAGATCCCTCCATTTGTGTGCAAAAATATGCATGCTCAACACAAAATGGTAGCGATAAGTCAGGCCTTGGACCGCATGGTCTGTCGCGCCGATATTATTAACCTTTTGATAAAGTAGTTTTTCTTAATTGAACTTTATTTGCCTTGGATAAAACTTTTATTAATTTAGAAACTTACTTTAGAAACGATTATTGCAAATAGTTGTTTTTCTCGACACTTAATTACCACTGTTACCAGGGTAATGTAACAAGCGGAAAATTGGGCGCTAACCTTGACTTTTTCTTGGTGTATGCATTAAATTACAGAAATTTAACATTCCTTGATCTCTTGTGGTGACGGTGAAGGCCGAACACAATTGACATTTGTTGTTAATGCGCTGCTTTGAATGTGCTATCATGTTACATAAAAAGAATACTTATAAGAATAGAAAAGTATTCCTTATGTATGTAATAATAACACGAAGTAGTTAAGGCATATATTTTTAAAAAAACCACTCCACTTTTTTGTTGAACGTGATTAAGTGTGTAAACCTTTAAGTTAACTCACTCAACCGGAGGAGTCCTGAGTTTCTTTTTTCCAGATCATATAAAATTATAAAATTACAGCGTATACATATAATTTAGGACTACATGTTGAAAAGTCTAATTGTAAGCAAGTTTTGTTGCATGTTGCAAAAAGTTAATAATGCAAATTGTTAAGACCACCTTAAGGTCGCCATTACGTTATCATATTTCAATATCAAAGAAATATGTTAATTTAATCTTTCATATTTTAAAATATATCTAAATATCTACTTTTAACAGACACAAAATATAAAAGCAGAAACTCTTTCAGAGATCCTCAAACTTCTCTTTCAGTTATTTTCACACTTTTTTTTCGGTGATTCTGAAACTTTTAAATAAAGATTGAGAAATACTTTTGTTTTAAGACAGTTTCTTCGATCACCGGTACATACAATTCAGTTAAGTTGACAAACCCCCTCGCCAATCACCTTATAGAAATCATAGGAAGACTGTATGGCTCAAATACCGAGTAACGTTTAAAAACTATTTTAACGTAAACTCTGATCTTACAATTCCTTCCCCCCCTAAGCACTAATGAACTTGACAACAAGGTCAAGTTTCTCACCTGCACCTGCTTTTAATAAAGCGCTTTCTGCCTCCTGCCCTCTCATTTGTCCAAGAGGAAAGAAGAGGCCACATTCGTGGACTTCGCAGTTATGGCATTTCAGGAACAACTGCAGAAAGCTATTCAACGTAGCCAAGGCTTCTAGATTAGAAACTGATTGGGATGCTTACAAAGCATCTCTCAAACTTTATAAAATATACTTAAGGACAGCCAAGCGTTCTGCTTGGAGACTCGTCTGTGATAAAATAGAAGAATCTTCTGAGGCGTCTAGGCTAAGAAAATTCCTCGCAACCAATCCAATAGTGACGAGCTGCCTGAAAAAGGCAGATGGCTCGTGGACTACCTCAAGCGAAGAATCGCTCATTCTGCTTTTAGATACCCACTTCACGGGAAGCTTCCATGCGATAAGTAATGTCGGCCTTCAGGGCTGACACTCGTACATTTATCTCCAACGATCTAATTAATAAGGACAAACTGCTTTTGGCGCTACAAAGCTTCAAACCATACTAATCTGCAAGACCTGATGGCATAATTCCAGCCGAGCTGCAAAGGACTTCGGATATTATCCTTCCTTTGCTGAAAACAATTCTAAAGAGTTGTCTCGATCTGGTCCATATTCCAGTTTAATGGAGAGAAGTAAACGTGCTTTTCATACCCAAAGCCGGCAAATATTCGTATGTTAGTCCAAAGGATCTCAGACCAATCAGTCTTTTATCATTCCTGTTAAAGACACTGGAAAGACTGATCGATATCTACATACGCACACCCATTGACAAAAGACTCCTGTCTACAGATCAGCACTCGTATTGTAAAGGCAAGTCTGTAGAAACAGCTCTGCACATACTGGTACGTTCTATTGAACATTCCCTTCACCACAAGGAGTACACAATGGTGGTATTCCTAGACATAATTCAAATCTGTGCGTGTCGTCTGCCAGAAGATCTGGCTGCGGAGGAACCCCAAAAGGTGGAGTCCTGTCTCCCCCTCTAGGGAACTTGCGGTAAACAACATCTGGTATGCCTAAGAGGAGAAGGCTGCAGAGTAATAGCTTATGCGGATGACGTTGCTATTGCCGTCTCAGGAAAATACCCGAATACCTTTAAGGAACTCCTGCAAAATTCTCTAAACAAGCTATTTTGCTGGGCAGATCGCTGTGGTTTAGGGGTAAATCCTCCCAAAACTGAGCTGGTCCTATTCACCAGGAAATATAAAGTTAAGATAAGTTCCACTTATTAGCCCTCCTTCTATAAAGGGCTGCATATTACTTTGGACAGGAAGCTGAGCTGGAAACCTAACATACAAGAAATAGTTCGTAAAGCCACCATGGCACTCTTCTCATGCAAAAAAGCCATTGGTAGACGTTGGGGTATTTAACCCCATATAACCCATTGGCTATATACAGCGGTAGTAAGACCTACTCTTCTATACGATGTGACTGTATGGTGGACAACCTTAAATAAAAAGTAAACCTTGACGTAGTAAGCAAAGTCCAAAGATCAGCTAGACTATGCATGAGCACTTCGTACAACCCTCTTCGCCGTATCGGACATCCTGTTCGACCTTACACCACTCGATATTTACAGCAAGCAAGTAGCTGCTAGTTCGGCTATTCGCCTTAATCCCAGTGGATTAGAATTGAAAACGGTTACTCCACTATCCTGAATTTAGTCAGGTTCCCAGACAGCATAGACTAAACCATTCCGCATCTCCATTTCAACAAAAACGCTTAGGTCTCCTTCCCCTCCAGATTATTCTGGGTCGAAGGCGTCTACCTGGAAGATGAACACATTCATTTTTACACAGACGGGTCAAAAACTGATGAGGAGTAGGACTTTCCATCTTTCAAATCACTGTAGTGTTTTCCAGGCTGAAATTATGGCAATTACTGAAGCCTTGTCTTGGCTGAAGAGAAAAGTGATATCCGCTAAGGATATCCGCCGTATATCCTCGGATAGCCAAGCTGCACTGAAATCCCTGGAATCAGTATCCACAAGTTCAATTTTAGCCCTTAACTGCAGTTCATCTCTCGTGGAGATGGCGGGGCAGTTCAATATCCACCTTTGTTGGGTGCAGGGACACAGAGACATTCCGGGTAACTGTATGGCTGACGAACACGCCAAGCAAGGAACTAGACTACCCTTCTGACCTGAATATGGTCCTATAGGCATCCCAATCGCTAGAGGAAAATTCTTGTTAAAACGGGATGATAACGTAGGTGGTACAACTTGCACAGCGACAAAGCAGATCTGGCCCAAGCTGATCCGAAACGCTCCAAGTGTTTGATATCTCAAAAAAGATCGCATATTGGTTCTATTGTAGGTGTCATCACTGAACACTGTCTTAAAGGCACGCATGCAGCAAGACTGGAAGTCTTCTCGAATGACTTCTGCAGAAGCTGCATGGTTGAAGAGGAGGAGGAGACCATCGTCCATCTTCTTTGTACTTGCCCAGCGCTCTCCCAAAGGCGTAAACTCCATATGGGAGCGTTCTACAACGACACTAATGATCAACATTGACATTGGTAGTCTCCTACGCTTCATACGAAGCTCTAGTTGGTTCATCGAGTAGGTGGAAGAAATTCTTTCTGATCCGTGTCGTATCACTGGTCTAAGTGTGTCGGTTCCACTGACAGCCACCTTAACCTAACCTAACCTAAGACAGTTTATATTTAATTAAATAATACAAACTAGGAGCATGTTTTTTAGTAAAACGGACTGCTGCCACACAAGTCTATTTATAATACACACCCCAACGAGAAACGGGATCAGAATGAAAACGACGCTTACTTCCAGTTTCTATAAACCAGACATTTGCTATGTGTGTTCTGTAGCTCATATTAACTTTGCGTGCTTGTGGCAACGTCTATCTTTTTGTTTGTCGTGGAATCTTGCGTGCAATTTTTAACCCACTTCCAAAAGCCTGATTTTATTCAATTGTGTTCGATTTTCCTCAAATTTTCAATACATGTGTATCACTGATGGACAAACAAAATTTTTTGTAATTTTTTTTAATCCCGAATGGTGCCGATGTAAATTTTTAAAAAATAAGCCCGATTTAATTCAAATTTTAAACACATGTGTACCTCCCATGGACAAAACATTTGTAAAATTTTTGGTGTGAACGAGCCCATGTAAATTTTGTACAAATTAGCTCGATTCTTCAAATTTTAAACACATATGTATCTCCTATTAGAGAATTTTCATGAAAATTTAAATTAGTTAGTGGATTAGTGGATGTAATAGTGTCATGGTGACAATTAAACTAATGGAGACTTATCTATGGGTTCACTACAGTAGGTCAAATAATTTTACGGATTACTTGCTTATTAGTTTTCTATGCACAACAAAATTAGTCTTTGTTAAGAAATTTTATACCTATATTCTGTTAATGTATATAGGTTACACAAACTAAAAGTTTAAACAGAATTACAACACCTCAAAAAATAGCTCAGTATTCATTACTTCACTTAATTCACTTATACTTATAATATAGTTTCAAATCAATCTATCCATACAATAACATAATTATTATTATTCCAACCATGTTACAATTGCACCAATTGTCATTACTGCAATCACAAAGCTCGCCGATTTAAAACAATACCGTAATTTGTTGGCACAACGTCATCGATCGTCACCTGCTCTAAACCAGACAGACAATTTTAAATGCTTGCTACACCCATTTGAATATCCACAATTATTAATTATAAACATATGTACAAACAGACGTAAGTCAGGCTTTTCCTGTTTTACTTTCAAACATCGAGACTTGCGATTGAGGTGAGATTTGAAATTATTAAGCCTTAGAAACCAAACACTATTCTAAATGGAAACCTAGCAACACAAGTGTCTTACTTATTTTCAGGTCTCTTAAGCCACATTCGTTTGGTGATCGGTTCCTTATACTGTTATGGTGTGTACTTTGATAAATTTATCTTTAATGTACCAGAGTCGAGATCTGTGTCAACGGGCTCAGGTTGTGTTGTACTCCATTTTGTATGTGAAATTGATTGGAAGCGGCAAACTATCGTAATGCGATGAAAATTGTTCAACTTATTTTATACTAAAAGAAAATTAAAGATTCCGTCAAACTTAAAATTTATCGATTAGATTGCAATCCGAAACTGGTTTCCTGTTGTGTTTTTGTTTTATTTTTTTTATTAAGACATGTTTTGTTTTTATTAAGACACTGAATACTCGCCAACTTTTCTAAATTTTCATATAGGTTACAAAAATATTTTTTATTAGTTTTAATTTCCTTTTGTATTTTGTTCACGAGTTTCCGTTTCCGCTATTTTTCATATTATTTATTGAATTTTTTTCGCCATTAATTTCATCACTTCGTTTACTATCCGAAATTGTATTTTTACCCAAACTTCACGGCGCGTCGGTTTGAATCAGACTGAAGTTAAATGTGAAGTATGGCAAGAAGCTTGTTGGCTTACACTGCACATCTGATTCACAGCCACGGCTTAGCAGGCAAGAAGAAATAGAGAGTGAGAGAAACGCAAAAACATAACAACTAAAGAAAATCTGCATCAGCCCATCAGGTACCCGTACCACAGATCGGCCTCGTCTTGTGTAAGATCATATTTTTGGAGAGGGCTGGAAAAGTTGAAAAGAAAATGAAATAACTGAAATAGTTTTCCAATTGACATGGAAAGTGGTAAAAAAGGAGGGTGCTGGCGACCACGTCGTTGAGTGAGTCGAACATCGTCATAATCTACTATGTTTTTTGTAAACATTATGTTGATTGCTTGTTTGGAATCCCTCGTTCGTTCACATTCGCTTGGAATTTCTTCGCGCAATTACGTAGGTGGTTTACGCTTCTACGTTACTACGGTAAGACCTACAAACTTTTCACTTTTTGTCTGATATTTTTACAAATTTTTTGTTTATTTTGTTGTTCTGTTTTGTTGACATTTTCTATTTTTCTCTTTGACAATTTTTGCTGTTATGTCATATTTATGTTACGTATGATAATCTTCATTTCCATATGCATATTTTATTTGAACTAACTATCCCATCCAATCGGGTTTGTGGGTAAATGGAACGTGTGAATTTTGACGTAGCTCGATGCGCGATAGTTTTGGAAATTTATTAACACTGAAAACGCAAGACATTTGTTAATTCTATAAATCAACGCTAGCGCAATAATCTGGCGACAAATATTGACCGCATTCAGTATATACAAATAAATTTTTAATTATATAGATTTTTACATACTTTTGGATACCGAACTTGTAGGGCAAATAGTGTTTTGGGTCTAATCTCGGATAATAAAATGAGAAGTTATGACCAAAATAAACCAATACTTTAATGAGTATATTGCCATTACTTGTATGTATTAGTTATTATTTCTTACCACTACGTTTACAAAAATATTATGTAGTATTAAATTTGAATGTTCTATAAATTCCGGCTTATGAGAGATTGAAGTTAGGCCTTGGACCGCAATGGTCTGTCGCGCCGAATATTATTATTATGAGAGATTGATCTTCTATCGCAATATCTTTTTTTTTATAATTCGCGCACGCTACAAGGGGTTCGCTTATAATCCTCGGCTATATGCTTGGCACAGCGTGGGCGTTCAGGAAAAGGAGGAGAAAAGAGAAGATGTCTATGAGCTTGTGTTTTGAATGGGCGTGGGCGTTCAGGAAAAGGAGGAGAAAAGAGAAGATGTCTATGAGCTTGTGTTTTGAATGCCTGTGGATCATAGTGATGTGGGAATACAGAGCTTGGCAGAGCATTCCAACGGCTGAAGAACGAATCCCTGAATTTAACTCTACGTCCGAATATGGGCTTGAGGGTAAACTGATGAGCATTTAGAGCGCCACGGGTTGAATTTAAGGAGAGGTGGCATGCAGCTGAGAAGTGGAGGGACGTTCCTCAAACTTATATGAGAAGCTAAGAGTGCTGTCGTCAGCGAAAGAGTGAATTGGATTAGAAGTCACAGATAAGAGATCATTAATAAAAATGAGGAAGAGTGTCGGCGACAAAACAGACCCCTGGTGAACGCCTGCATTTAAGTAATGAACTTTATACTTGAAACCATCGAATACAACTTGAATTTAGCGATCAAAAAGATAGCTTATAATCCAGTGAAGCACTTTGTCATCGACTCCATAAGCACGCATATTGGTCAAAAGAGCTTGATGCCAAACTCTGTCAAATGCCTTGGAAATATCGATTGCAACAGCTTTGCTTTTTCCAAATTGATGCAAAGACCGGTTCCACTGTTCGGTAAGATATACCAACAAATCACCAGTAATCCACCTTTTCGGGAAGAGTCCAGAAGAATAGGATAGTTGGGAAAGCTTACGAATTGGTAATGCCAGCTTGCAAGAACACCTCTTCAGAACTAATGGGGAAATACCATCTGGTCCAGCGGATCTGTGAGTGTTGAGATCGGCTAAAACTCTAGCAACTGCACGAGTACGAATGAATATCTGTCCCATAGAGTGTTCAATACTCTGAGGTGCAGGAGGCAGCGATGCACAATCTGGAAGCATGGAGCTAGCTGCGAAATGCGCAGAAAACAGATTAGTCTTGTCCATAGAGCTGACAACTGGAATGTCATAATAAATGAGCGTTGGAATCGACGACGAGGGTGTATTTTTGATTCTTTTCACGAAAGACCAAAATTTTTTACTTCTGTTGGGACATTGTAGTATTTTTTGCCTCTATTTTTGGTCATAGGCGAATTTGACTCGCCGAACATGGGCATTGCAATAATTTCTGGCTCGTTCCAAATTTTTTTGGTTTTCCTCAGTAAGGTTTGCTTTGTAAAACCGAAAGCATACCTCTCTAATGCTAGAAGCCTGTTACAGCTAGAGTTATACCATCCATCTTCCCTTGGTTTGATAGACTTATTCCTGAAAGGGATAAACTTTCGCATACCAATTAGAATGATGTTTGTGATTGCATCAGCAGCGGCATCCACGTTGCTATCGCGAAACAATAGCGACCAGTTGTTAAGGCCGTCCCAATTGGCTCTCTCGTATTGCCATACTGTTTTTTTTTGGGAGTTTTTTCTTTAACTACGTGGTTTATTAACGAGAAATTAGCTGATACTACACAATGGTCTGACGAGCCTAGAAGCGATAATACATTGACGGAGTATTTATCAGGACGAGAGGTAAGGAACAAGTCAAGGGTGTTTACGGAATGAGTTGCAATGTCAGGTATTCGTGTAGGCTCATTTACAAGCTGAGAGGTTATTAAATTCAGCGAAAAACTCAACACAACTTCCTTCGGGTGTTATCTCATAGAATGGCGAAGCCACCCTTTACAATCGCCCGCAATAACGATTTAATTTTTACGATGTTTTGTGACAATTCTCAAAATTAAATCAGTGTATCAAACTCGTTGTGAGTTGAAACACTGTCTAAGTGGGGGCTCCTGTAAAGAAAACAGTAGTGGATGTTGCGCTTTTGTACATTTACTTTGAGCAAAATGAAATTGAATTCCGGACTGGAACTTTGGCTAGATTGTGGCAAAAGCTGAAACGCAACATCACTACGGACATAGTGATAGCGAGTCCGCGTCGAGAGAGAAATAATGGCACCAAGTTATACCAAGACAGATTAAATTCCGATTCATCTGAATTATTAAAAATCTGAGTTTTACTCACTGCCAGAATTGATGGTCTATGGACGTGTACATAATTAAACACAGCGAAAGAATTCGTTCTCAGCCCACGTATTTTGCTGAGATCCACTCTGAAGTCACACATAACTACCAAAAACAAACACACAAAACACAACTTACTGCTTCTTTCAACCGAATTGAGTAGAGTATGTCGCAAAATGGAGCAGATATACACTTTAACCTGAAATTTTCTCACTATGTTTCAAAATCAATTCCATCAGTCGAGACACCCATGCAAATTATAGAGAAATATTGAAACGAAACGCACTTCTCACTTCTCTACAGCGCTCTGTAAATAATTTAGAAAACTAATTTAATAAAATCTTTCAATGAATTTTTGACAGACTGGAAAGTAAAAAGGTGACAGAAGTGTTAGCTAAGCATTTGTTATAATTGTTGTGATAATTAATAGACTATATATTTTATCCTGCGATTTAAGAACTAAAACGTCCACGTATTTTGGTTTGTTTTAATTTCCCTTTGCCTTTCGCAAAAAGTTCTACTCAACGCTTCAAGGCCAAAAATAGATGAGAGAAATTGGTGGGAGTTTCATTGCTTATTATAGATTTACTTTGCTGCCTTTCAATGCGAGGTTAGGGCCGCAATATCACATATGTTGTACAGATGCGAACATATTGCTTACCTTTTAAAATGATGGACATTTCTTGAACCAAATTTCTGTTGAACGAACAAATGAAGTGGACTTGCAGATTATGCTTGAAGAAAACATGACCCTTAAAATGATAGAACCTGCTCGATTTTGCACTATCCCAACAAGAGCGCCGGAGATTTTTTTTCTTGGTCTCAATAATTAAACGTTGTTGTTTTGAATACTTCTCCATATTCTTAAATCGTGTGGTTGTACGTGACAAATGTCAAAAAAAAATCATCGTACAACTCGTATTAACAAAATGGCGGCAAATTTAAATCTGGCGCTCTTGTTGGGACGCCCTTTATTAACCAAGGTTTTTTCGGAAAATTTTTCTCTCAATTTCAAGAGAAATTATAAGATAACTAAAGATTCTATCGAAATATGCCTTGACTTGAAGAGTAGCAGTCGTTTAACTGTATAAGCCTGTTGTAGTATGGGGTATAATCATAATATTGGACGCGACAGACCATTGCGGTCATAGGCCAAGCTTCTCGCAACCATTTATGTTGTGCATGTATATTTTTGGACACAAATGGAAGGGACCTACAATTTAAGGCCGGATCCGAACGGCGATTTGAGATGACAAGTTATTACTCTCGAAACGTTTGTCACCCATTCGCGAGAGGATGGACACAGTGAAAAATACTTTTGGTGTTACTGGGATTCGAACCACGAACCTCCTGCGCAGTAGCCATGTGCATTTCCATTGAGCTACGGCACTTACTCCCTTAAAATGATAGAACCTGTTTAATTTTGCGCTTAAGAATAATATAAACCAACGAGAAATTGTAAAATAAATAAAGATTCTATCTAAATATAACTTAAAAACTAATTTTTTGCTGAAAACCGATAGTGGTGGCTTGACTAAAGCGTAGCAGTCGTTTAACTGTAAATGAAAATTTGGGACGCGACAGACCATTGCGGTACAAGGCTTAGCTTCTCACGACTGTTCGTGTTATGCGTGTTATATATTTGCACACAAATAGAAGGGACCTACAATGTAATGCCGTATCCAAAAGGCAAATTGAGAAGCTTTCCGTGACAGTTGTTACTCTCGGACGTTTGTCGGACATTCGCGACAGGTGGGAAAGGATTTTTTTTCTGCGATTCGAACCTCGAAACACCTGCTCAGAAGTCTAACGGCCCCCACGTATATGGTATAATAAATATATATAAAAATATATATAAATATAAATATTTATTGCCTTTTCTAGTGTTACATTCTATCATTTTAGAAAAATGTATTCAGCTTACAAAAAATAAATATATATAATAAAAAACATAAAAATGTTTCGTCTCCAATAACCAAAAGTATTCATTCATCCACTCTAAATGCTGAAAAATAAAAAAACATGCGAAGCACTGCAACCCAACAAAAAACCAACCACAATCGTAAAAAAAGCAGCGCTGCTCACAGCGCACCAGGCACACAGAACACAGAATGACATGTTCTGATGCCGCTATATGGGAAAAAAATTGTATGGGAGCCATCGACTCCGCCGCCCGATCCATTTCAAATTTTAGTAGAAAGTGTTGTCATGGGAAATAGACACGTGTGCAAAGTTTGAACAAAATCGGACTTTAGGATGTGGGTAAAAAATTGATCACAAGCCAGTCAGCCACGGGCAAGCGAAGTTAACTTTTAGAGACAACAATTTAATAAGTTTGCTGATAAAATTTGGATCGCTTAGCGGCGATTGAGTCGGGATATTTACGAAAAACTACATTTACTGATATTTGTTCATATCAGAATGGATGTACGTTGGCTATGATTATAAAAATGTTTATAATTATGATGAATTCTGATAGATGGCGCTGTATTCCTACTTTTGTATTTGTAAGTATTGTTATTGACATTTGAGTAGAATTGTTGCATGTAGTTAAACAGTCCGCTTTATGCGCATGAATGAAAATAAAAAAAATCGTTAGTGGTAGCGGTGATGTGTTGATGACAGGGGATGTTGAAGATTGTTTGGGAGGGGTTCGGGGGAGAGAATTGGCGATGGAGTTAATTATTGGAAGCTACGGGTATTGATAGGGGTGATAGATGGTAATCGGTGCGATGGTTAAAAGGGGGCGGAATCGTTAGGGTGTTGGTCGCTGGGGAGTGGGTCATTGGATAGAAAATGGGTGGTGGGTTCATATGTGGGAGGTTATGGATATTTATGAGGATGAAGCAGTGATGGGATGGTGGTTAGGGAGAAGGCGTAAAGAGGTGGCGATGGGTAATGAAGCCACGAGCAACGCCGGGCACTTCAGCTAGTTAATTAATAAAAAAAAACATTTTAAATGTTTAATTGCAATTACCAACATAACAACAGCTCAACAAAACAGTGCTAAAAATGCTATATAACACCTTTAAGGTTAAACAAAAATTCACGTGACTTTATGACTAAATCAGTTATGTATTTTTTACTACTTTCACCACTCGTGCAGCTTTTTTTATCACACAAAGTCGGTATAATTACTAGGTAATCCTTCCAAATGTATGGCGAACATGTAAATAGATATGTACACATATTTAAGTTCAAGAGTGAGGTTATTTTATGTTGCCGTAATGGATACTGGAATCAGTTTTTTTAATTGCAGTACATACTTCTAATTTGCATTGCTTTCATACTCATTTCTTTTTACCATTGTTTGCAAAATAAAAATAAAAGAAAAACATTTTACAAAACTTATACTTCCGCTGATGTTTGACAAATGACAAAATATGTTTTGTACAATGACTTTTTTTAAGTTTCTACCTAACATAACTTATTTTTTTTAATAAATAAAAGTGAATGCACAATTCATGTCGTCATTAACGGACAGTTCCTCATGAAGCCTTTTCCTGTTAATATTGATTTTTAGTACAAAGCAGAAATAAAAGAGAAAGAACAACCAAAAATTTTCTTCTCGTCTTTAGTTATTATAATTGCAAAATTGCTACTAGAAAGTTGATCTTACTTATAAAATTGAAAGTCAGCTTGGTTCAGAGTTTCGACCAAAGTATAAAACAACATTTCGTATTGCATAGATAATGATTAGCTATCACAGATGAAAGATTATTTCTCAGACAGTTACATCGTAAAATTATTGATAAATTTAATGGTTGATGCAGTATATTTCCTGTCAGCCAAAATGCTTCTTGGGTTGAGTAATAAAATTGACTTGATCGCGAAGAAAGTTGAAGATCGTAGAGCTGCACCGCAATTTACTATTGATTGATCCACAAAAACAAAGAACGCCCCTTTTATTATTGTGGTAAAATGCAGCAAAGCAAGTAGAAAGTTGGCCAATATTATAAACTCACCTTCAAATGAAAAAGAACATGACAAAGGATCATCGTGCGCTCAAAAAAATTCTAGAAAACCGAACATTTTTGAAAGTTTGTTCACACCTATACCATTTTGTTTGTATATACAAGAATACGTCAATTGAAATAAAAAGCTCTATGTAATTTGCATGTTGATATACACTTTATATGTAAAAATCCATCAAGCAAAAGCAAAAAATGTCAAAAAGGTATGTAAGGTTTTGCATAGTTATCATTTTAATTACATTCAAAGTCATGGTAAAAAAAGATTGACATTGAAAAATTAAAAACTTGTACCGTTTTCACTTGTCTTCAGTCATATTTATCATTATACCCTCACCATCATCATCAAGATGACTACATCTTTGGCGGCAAGCAAACTTAAAAATGAATCAGTGGCACTGTCCCTCCTATACTTGTGTAACCAAATCCAATTACATTTCTATTGATTCCTCACGTAGCACAATTGGTTTCGTATGCAACACGAAGCAACACTTTAACAAGCTGTAAGACATAAGCAAAGTATTTGTGTTGTTGTTTCACAGATCGGTCGTACATTGATTTTATTAAGCATGTCCAAGTTTTGTAAGATAATTTGATTCAGTTCGTATTGCGGGTAAAACTATTTTTATGGGAGTTGGTGAGTTAAATTTCAAAGATCCAATAAAGATAGAGATAATGCTTCAACAATAATGATAATTCTTTGGTAATAAGACGTAATGTCCAAAAAGAAGAGTTTTTTAAGGCAAAAATTTAATTGCAACAATATATTTATGTTATGCACCCAAAACTAGTTGTTATAAAAAAATATAAAAATTTGCTTGCCAATTAAGTGACCCGCTTTGATTCAACCGGGGAACGGTCCTGGCCTCCCACAAAAAGTCTCTCCACCGGTCCCGATTTCGAGCCGATATCAAACAGTTTGGCATCCCTAAACTCTGGGCGTAACTTGGCCGGCCTAGCTGTCGTGTTCCATAAATCCTACCCCAAAGGACCTTCCGAGCAGGATTCTCTTCGATCTAGGAGAGCTCTTCGAATTAGATGTCCTGCCCACCGGAGCCTATCGAATTTAATTCTCTTCACGATGTCGACATCGCGGTAACGCTCGTAGATCGCATCATTATAGAGTTTCCGGAATCGGCCTTCCTCACATACGGGGCCACCAATGCTCCGTAGGACTTTTCTCTCGAACGCGGCTAAGAGGTCAGAATGCTGTTTTCTAAGCACCCAAGTCTATGTTTCTATGTCAATATAGTCTGCGTAGGCCAATATCTGAATGGACTTATAGAGAATTGATTCTCTTGACGTTACTTCAGAGTCTCGTATGACTTTCTCCAACGCCAGGTTGAAGAATACGCAGGTCAGTCCATCCCCTTGTCGGAGCCCGTTATAGATATTGAATGGGCTTGTTATTGATCCGGATATTTTTACTTGGCTTATAACATTCTTTTTTTCCTTTACTCCGCGGGGGAGCATAGGGCTTCTGTATACGCTCGCCAATGAACTCGATTTATCGCCTGAAGTTTCAAGAGACGCCACTCTGTCTCCTGGGAACTTGCTTCCTCTTCTGTTGTCCTTTTCGATGTCTTGCTAGAATATCCAACTCGGCGGCTTCCTTGTGGATTCCAGTCGAGCGCTAGTTTCGTAATATAGTCCGCTGACTTTCTCAAAGTGTGGCCAATCCAGCTCCATTTTCGTCGTCTGATGGTGATCGCGATTGCTTCCTGCTGCGTTACTCTCCACAAGTCTTGATTGATTATAATGTCTGGCAATCTTATTCTCAGTATCCTCCTTAAGCACTTGTTTGACGAAGACTTGGAGGCGCATCGCAATTGACTCCGTGACTATTCACGTTTCGCAGCCATACAAGAGTACTGAGAGAACGTTAGATCTGAAGATCGTTAGCTTCACATTCCGGGAGATTTGTGAGAAGTTCCAGATATTATTTAGCATACTATATGAGTGTCGCGCCTTGTTTAGACGAGAGCACACATCCGAGTCAGCACCACCATATTACTTATAACATTAGTCATGGTCAACCTACCTAGTCGTGTCAGTTTATTTGGGATGCCAAATCCTCTCATGGCTTTATAAAGTTCTACTCTGGCTATGCTATCATAGGCGGCTTTGAAGTCTATAAAAATATGGTATAGTGAGTTTTGAAACTCTAGACATTTTTCCATCAGCTGCCTAAGGGTGTAAATCTGATCAGTTGTTGATTTGCCTGGGATGAAGCCACACTGGTATGGACCAATGGGGCTATCCTGTCTTGAAGAATAGAGGAGAAAATCTCAACAACGTTATACCACGATAATTGCTGCATTTTGTTATATCTCCCTTCTTATGTATGGGGCACAGGATGCCTCTTCGCCAGTCTTGTGGCATCACTTCTTCCTCCCATACTTGCCTTATTATTTCATGAATTGCTTGGTGTAATGTGGGGCCTCCTATTTTTATCAGTTCCGCTGGGATCCTATCTGATCCCGGGGCCTTATTATTTTTGAGCCGATTTATCGCTCTGCTAACTTCGTCTATGCTTGGTACCGGCAGCATATTATGGTCTTCGTTCATTGGTGGAGCCTCCAATTCTTCAGTTAACTGGCCATTTAGCACCTCTTCCCATCGCTCTAAGATGTCTTTAAGATCGGCGATCAGATTACCCACTTTGTCCTTGTAGTATGTGCAACGCGGTGTATATTGCGTCATACCGCGGACCCTTTGGTAGAACCTGCGCGCCTGGTGCGGTGCTTGCTCTCTGTACTGTTCTAGTTCGCGGACGAGATTCTTTGCCCAGGCTGCTTTCTTTCGCCGGTGAATTGTTTTTTCGTATCTTCTCAGCTCTTTATATTCATTTTCGCGTCCTTGTGTTTGTTGTATTTCGCAGTACGCAACATTCTTACGTAAGTCGCTAGCTTACATTCGTCACCGAACCAGTCGTTCCGATTGCTACGACTACTGCCTATGATGGAGTCAGCAGTTCTGATGATGGTCAGGACGCAGGACTAACTCGCCCTGCATTTAGGGCGAGTCCTATCGCTTGACCGTAGTTGTTTATGGTCTCTTCGTTGCGAAGGGCAGTTGTATTGACTCGAATCTGATTCGCGGATGCGGTCTTTCGTGATGATGCAATCCGCGTTCGGAGCACCATACCAACAAGATAGTGTTCCGAGTCGACGTTGGCACCTCGGTACGTTCGTATCGTCATCAGGTTCGGGTTGTGGCGGCGATATATCAACATGTGGTCTATCTGGTTGCGAGTGGCTTCATCAGGAGATACCCAGGTGGCTTTGTGGATATTTTTACGCGCAAACCTTGTACGCAACGCAATTATTGCTTGCTGCCATCTCTATGACTCGTTGTCCATTGTCATTAGTTTTCTCGTGTAAGGTATAGGTACCAATGTACTGCCTGAATACTGGCTCCATACCTATTTTAGCATTCATATCCCCAGAATGATTTTTACATCATACTGAGGACTCCATGCCTGCCCTCAGTTCCCATTCGACTGATTCAAAGAATTCTTCTTTTCCATCATCTGGGGAATCCTCTGTAGGTGCGTGAACGTTTAAATCTAAATCTGGCCCGCACGCGAAGGGTGCATAGCCGTTGATTTATTTTAAGCCGATAACGGTGGGTTTCTTTCTTTTGCTGACTAGAAACCCAACCCCGAGCATATGATGTCTTGCATGACACCTGCAATATATCTCATATTCTGATTTTTGTAAGACACCATTCCCCGTCCACCGTATCTCCTGGATTGCTGTTATGTCAACCTTGTATTTAGACAGGTTATCGGCGAGCTGCTATGCAGCTCGAACTCTATACAGTGAGCGTACGTTCCATGAGGAAATTCTTAAATCGTTTAACCGTTTTCGCTGCCGTGGTCGTCGTCGTTCATCAGTGTATCCGAGATTGATTTAAGGTTCCGTAATAATAATTTTTTACGGGCGAGGTTATTAGCCTCTCGCCATTTGAAGGGACTAGCCCGATCAGTCCGGTTTTCCTGCATTGGAGGAAAATTACCGGCGGCCACCACGTGGAGGTTTGATCGCACTTCCAACAGTCAGAGATAGTTACGGCCACATTCAATTCTAGAGAATTCTGTGTTATTCCCCATTTTCTGCTGATGGCTGAACGCCTCTCTCGATGTCAGCCAATAAAAAAATTTAGTTGTGGCCACAACACGACTTTCTTTTACGGACGGGGCCGGAAGCATCAATAAATGTTATATTAAATTTTTTTTAAATTTATTTTGCACTCAATAGATTTATCATAAGTGCTATACTTTTTCATAATAAAGATAATATTCGGCGCGACAGACCTTTGCGGACCAAGTCCTAGCTTCTCGCGACAATTTGTGTTGTGCAAGTATATTTTTTCACACAAATGGAAGGGACCTACATTTTAATGCCGTATCCGACGGCGAATTGAGAAGCTTTCCGTGACAAGTTATTACTCTCGGGCGTTTGTCAAACGTTCGCGAGAGGTGGGACACCGTGAAAAATACTTTCGATGTTACTGGGATTCGAACCACGAACATCCTGCCCAGCAGGCATGCAGTTATCCACTGAGCCACGGCGCCCACCGACGTCAATATAGACTGGCTGAGAAAATGTCTGAAAAAATGTCGACTCAGATGGGAGTTTTTCATTTTAAATTAAGTTTTTTTTTAAAACGGCAACGTGGTAATTTATATGACTGCTAATAAAATTGATAAAATTGCAATTTACTAAAAAAAAGTTGCCTCAAAAAATGTTGATTGAGAAAATAAAGTGGCAGTATTTTTCAGTAAAAATTTTCTCAGACGACATTTTCTTAGTCGGCATTATTGGCCCGGACCCATAATGTTTTGTTTCGGGTCCGTGGCTAACCTTGTTCTAACTGTCGGTATATATTCGATTTCCTGTAGAGACGGTAGTCTACATCGTAGATGTATAGTTAGTTGGTAGATTGCTTGCAGAATTGTTGGCCTTTTTTTTTTGAAGATGCTTCACATACCTTTTTTTTAATCAGATTTCGTTGTTTGGATTTCCAAAGTTACACTTTCAGCTGTGTTTTGTATCTCAGGTTAGGTAATGAATTTTTTACTTTTATGAAGTTCTCATATTAATTATAAATAACCCTTCCACTTAGAGTTTGTACTCAACAAGTTATGAAATAAAATTAAAAGAACAAAATATGCAAATTTAGGTCGAATTCCTGTATTTGCAAGGCTCTCTCATCTTTTACATTTCCTCTTCCCAATTGCTTGAGTTGCTAACGTAAAACTACAATGAGCGCATTGCTTTGCACCACCAGTTTTCACCTATTGTCTGAGGTTTCGTGAAAAGAAACAACAAGTGATTACGGGTACAAAGTTTTATGTCCAACGCAATGCATGGCAAACTATTACGATGCCAGTTTGCCGGTGCTACCAATGCCAACAAGCAATTAATTTCTTTTTATTCGAAATACAATATTAATAATTCTGTAACACTTTGTGGTTGCACTTGTATTTCCTGTCCGTTCATTGCGAAACAAGCATAAACCGAATACATTTTACATTGTAATTAATGATCCTATAACTGTAATTTGTATTGAGACAGGTGAAGATTTATTGCGTTTTTAATTTTTTTTTGTACTTTGAGCGCGTACTAATAGTCAACATTGTTACCTTTTCAGAAAGTCAAGTCGGGCCCGATCACTTTCAAAGTGTTGTCATCGGAGATAGCCATGGGTCCAAAGTTTAAACAAAATCGGGTAATTTTTTTAAAAATTTATAGGGGAGCCCATCGGCCCTGGACCCGATTACTTTCAAATTTTTACGTAAAGTGCTGTCATACGAGATACCCATGTGCTCGTCCCTGGAGACCGATTACTTCCAAATTTTTGCATAAACTATTGTCATCAGATATATAGATATGTGAAAAGTTTGAAGAAAATCGGCATTAGGAAGTGGGTTAAAAATTGATCAGAAGATTGCACCAGCCACAAACAAATAAACTTACACGGACATGCATAGTTAATATAGAGAATTTAAAAATGGCCTGAAATCCGAATTGTTCGCAGTCTCCTTGCTTTTGATACCTTTATAATTATGTGGTCGCGCCCATCCGTGTTCATGTTGTGTTTATCTAGGGATTACAGTTCGTCAAAACAGCATCTGCACAGTCGCTAGACCGTGGAAAATATTACAATATGTAAAGGAGACTTTTAAACCTTAGTAGATATTGGTGCGGATCTCAATGTTATGGATTATAGAGTTACCTCTGTTGACTCTGGCATTGGGTCTAAGACAGTAGCACTCACTCCAGATTTCATCAGTGCAGCTGATCAGACTTCTTGGGACCCGACCCTGTATATAATCCAAATGCATACTCTAGTCGTCCTATCAGAGACAGAAGGGAGTCTATCTGTGTGACAGAGTTTCTCAACAGGGTCGTTGTTTTCTTATCATCCATTGTACAATTAATATCTTAAGCCTAGACAAGTGAATTGAGCGGAGAGTAACTCGAGCGATGCGTAACTAGAGAGTTACGTTGTGTAGTTCTTGACGAGACGTAGAAATGTAGGGACGTCATCCAAGTGATGCGTTACGAGACCCTTGCGTGTGTCTGAATGCAGCGTAATCTCTGGTCGAAGCTAAGGTATGGATGAGCCGATTTAATACAAGAGCGTAAGTTGAGTGATGCATATATCTGATGACTACACTCAATTATTTATCTGACTGAATTATAAAAACATAAGTTTCCTATTTTTTTTTTCTAAGAAAAAAAAATATTGAATGTATTTAATACCAAATCCATTAAGCTATTGATATATTGATATTGATATTGATATTGAAGATTTTAAATATTGAAGGGTATGAGTACAGCAAGATTATTTGAATAAATTTTTAAGTGTTTCTTGCAAATTTTAATTTTTTAAAAATCATCTATATATAATATAACAGTTATCGAATTGAAGGCAAACAACAATAGTTAATCTCCTAGTTTGAAGCAATGTACTTGAGCGTATACATGCCGCCCAGCGTCTTTGCTTCATTTTAAAAAAAAATCGTTGCTCGAGAAGAAATGTCAAAAGTTTAAATACTCTACAGTTTATTGTCTTTTACTTGGCCTGAAACATTTACATTTAGATAACCATTACTCTTTTGTCTAACAACAAGTTTGAATGTGTACTGTAGATGGCGTTGATGATGTCGTTAGTGACAGCTTTACCAGCATGACAGCCGCCGACGGCGTTACTTTTTTGTTTCGTTGTAGGAGTATAAGTCGTTTGTTTGTTTACTTTTAGCACAAAACGACAATGCAATACGTGAGGTAACGCCATGCATCAGACAAAACAATGGAGTATTTTTTTATGTAACGAATATAATTATTTAAGCAGTCCCTTTGGAGCTAGGAGAAAAGTTTTATGTTTCCTTTGGCAATCTGCAGATCTACAAGCAGCAAAAAGTCGAACACTGAACTCAAAGAAACCAACGGAAAACAAATCTGGTGTCGGTTTCTGCCTTAGTTTTTGCTATTCAGTGATGCAGAGGGTAATAGGTTGATTTTATAGCTTTGTGTTACCACGACTTTATAATGTATGTAGTTAGTTGATATTAAATCAGAAGTACTCGGTGTATTATATGTGATTTTTTACCACATATTCATATCTAATGCTTACAATCTGCAGACATGATGATCCATTAATTTTAATTAATTTTATTTTATCCGCATAAGCAAATAAAACCGAGAAAGGCTTTGAATTGATTAGCAACAACAATTGTGTTTGCGAAAATTGCTTTAAGGCCACAATAATTAAAAACAAAAAAAAAAGTTTCCACCTACTCGTTGAACCAATTGGAGCTCCGTATGAAGCGTAGGAGACTGCTCATGTCAATGTTGGCAAGATCATTAGTGTCGTTGTAGAAGAAAGAAGAAAGTTGTAGAAGAAGAAATTGAGTTTACGTTTTTGGGAGAGTGCTGGACAAGTACAAAGAAAATGGATAATGGTCTCCTCCTCCTCCTCATCAATGCAGCTTCTGCAGAAGTCATTCGAGAAGACTCTAAGTCTTGCTGCATGTTTGCCTATGAGACAGTGTCCAGTGATGACACCTACAATAGCACCGATGTGCGATCTTGTCTGGGATCCTGACTAAAAATATGATAGATGAGTGACCGATTTGATTTGTAGGCCACTGGGAGATAGCATTAAGGCGAATAGCCGAGCTAGCAGCTACTTGTCTGCTCAACATTTCGAGTGGTGTAAGGTCGTGTCGAACAGAATGTCCAATGCCGCGGAGGGGTTTTTATGAAGTGCTCCGCTCATACATAGCTGATCTTTGGACTTTACTTAATTTGTCTAGATTTATTTAAGGCAATCCACCACACAGTCACACCGTATAGAAGAGTGGTCTTTCTACCGCTGTATATATCCAATGAGTTATATGGGGTTGAAGACCCCTTCTGCTACCAATGGCTTTTTTGCATGAGAATAGTGCCACTGTTGCTTTACGAACGTACTTTTGTCCCAAAAAAAACAGACTAAGAAAGTTCAATTTAAACCAAAAAACTATGAAAATAAAATTAAAAGAAAGTTCTGAGTAAAAAAGCCTATTCAAATTTTTATTTTTGTCTGGTCCTTATAGAGAATTAAAAATTGTCTACGTAAAAATCAATGAAAAATTGTAATTTGACAGCAATTACTTCACTTTACATCTCTGGGAATGTTGCATAAAAGATATGGATTTTTCTGATGAGAATTGTAAACAAAGCTGGGATTATATAACAGTTTTCCATTATTCTTTTTTCCTTATTCGTAAATAACACAGAGTTCATAGTGTCCGACCGGCATCACATATATTTTTGCATCACTTGTTTTTGCAGTTTTCCCATTCGATGGCTTGAGCGGAAGTTTTATTTATTCACATTTACCTGCATGCGATTTACAAAGCAAACACAAGCGAAAGTGATAGTGAAGAGGAACCTGAACTGTACCTTAACATGTGCAATGTTGTAAAAATTCCCATAGCTGACCTACTTTTGTTAATTTTATTTTTTGTTATTCTGTTGATGCTCTTTTAACCGACATGTGTAGACTTTCGACCTGTTGATGTGTTAAAATGTATTGTGTTTCTTGTGCCTGGATATATACATAAGAAGGTATATACGAATAGAAAGACTTCACAGAGTATATCTTAAAAAATAAATCCAAGTATTAGATATGAAATAATAAGAATACTGAGAAATGTATTAAGGTGCAAAGCATTTGAGGTATATGACATGAAAAAAAAGAACATGAACTGTTTAGCACGGTTCTTTTAAATCATGTGATTTTTTAAGCCACATATATTTCAGATTTCCATTATAAACATTTCATTTTCATTTTTCATTTATTTTATAAAATTTCTAGTTGCTCCAGATCTACCACCTCTTTTATTTTCTACCTTTTATGGGGATAGTTATGCTACAATAAAAGCATTTTTTTAAACGGTTTTTTATATAATTTTATTTTATATTTTTTAGTTTTTAATGAAATATTATATAAAATTTCAATATTATTTAGATGGGATGGTAATATGGACACACCCACAAGGCACCCACAAGTCCCACATAATACCCTCAAAAGACTCCCAAAACACCCCGAAAGGACCCTCAAAGGACCCACTAAAAAACCCCTCAAGACCACTCTCAAGACCCCGTTAAGATCACGTTACGACCCCCATAAATATTTCCTCAAGACCGCCATAAAACCCACCTTAAGATTCCCTTAAGACCCCTAAAAACACTCAATACCCCACTTTATAACACCTAAAAGCCATCAAGACTCCACTCACGACCCTCTCAAAATCTCCTCAAGATCTCTCAAGACCACCACAAGACGCTCTAAAAACCTTCTTAAGGCCCACTCAAGACTCCACTCATGATCCTCTTAAAATTCCCTCAAGATCCCCTCAAAACCTTCTTCAGATCCCCTCAAGACTCCACTCATGACCCTCCCAAATTCCCTCAAGAAGCCCTCAATACAACTTAAAGACTCCCCCAAGACCCCACAAAACTCCCTCCCTCCCTCAAGACCCCACTAAATATCCTCACAAAAATCCCTTCAGAACATCTCAAGAATACTTAAAGACTTCCTCAAGACCCCCTTAAGACTCCACTCACGACCCTCTCAAAACACCTCTCAAAACTCCCTCAAGACCCTGCTCAAGATTCACTTAATAATCCCTCAAAACTTTCCTAAGACCCCAGTCAAGACCCTCTCAAACCTCCTCAAGTCCCATCTTAAACCCCCTTAAGACCCCCACAAAACCCTCTTAAGACTATTTAAGACACTCCCGAAATCCCCTCAAGATCAATAACTTCTTAAGACTCCCCCAATACCCTCTGAAGATCCACTCAGAACCCCTTCAATACCCCTATCAAAGCCCCTTCAAGTTTCCGGCAAGACTACGTTACGACCCCCTACAGGACCCCATTCAAGGCTCTCTCAAACTCTGCTCAAACCCCCACAAAACCTCATAAATACCATCTAAAGACTCCCTCAAACCTCCCACAGCCCTCAAGACCACCCTTAAGACCACCTTCAAGACCCTTCAAGAACCCTCTCAAGAATACACTCAAGACCGCCTCAACTAACCCCTTTAATACTCCCTTAACATCATCTCAAGACGCCCTCAAAACTACCCCAAAAGCCAATCAACATCGCACTCAAAACCCTCTTTAAACCCCCATGAGACCCCCTCTAGCGCCACCTGAAGGGCCCATCATGACAGCTCAAAACCCACCTCAAGACCGGCCTGAAGATCACCAAAAGACCCCCGAAAGAGATTTGTAATGAAAAAAGCGTGACAGAATGACAAATAAACCGACAGAAATACAGAGACAATTTAATATAAAAGCATTTAATAATAATATCTACAACGAATATTACTATTTTTATGCATTCATGCGCTTGATTTATAATTATCCACCGTGTCCGATGTAATTGCGGTAATTTTTAAACCAATCCTTTGATACCATTTGAATTTTTAACCAGTAATTTTTTTCCATTAATAATATATTGTAATTCTTTTTTACAGGTACGTTGCTCACATGTGAAATTTGTAATACTTTTTTGGGTGAGTAATATGCATGAAATGTGGTCGCGCATAGCTACTGAGCAGGGTTTCGTGGTTCGAATCCGGCATTAAATTGTAGGTCCCCTCCATTTGTGTGCAAAAATGTACTTGCTCAACACAAATGGTTGCGAGAAGCCAGGCCTTGGACCGCAATGGTCTGTCGCGCCGAAAAATATCTCTGATGGACAAACCTTTTTTTAAAATCGGGCCTTTAGGCCTGAGGTGTGCCGATATAAATTTTTTAAAAAATAGCCCGATTTTCTTCAAATTTTAAACACATGTGTATTTTCGATGACAACACTTACTATTGAAATTTGGAAGTGATGAGGCCCCAAGGTCGGGGGCTCCCATACAAATTTTTCACACATGTGTATGTGGGGCTTTGTTATTAATACATATTTCCCAAATTAATCCGATTGAAATTTTGCACACATATGTATCTCCTATTAGAGAATTTACATGAAAAATTTTAATTTTTATGCGTTGTTTTTTTAAATTCTCTATATTAACTTCACTTGGGTCGTCGGTCGTCTGTCGTGGATTCTTGCGATCAATTTTTAACCCACTTCCCATGGCCCGATTTTATTGAAATTTTGCACACATGTGTATTTCCGGAGACAACACTTTCTATTAAATTTTGAGGCCCTCGGGCTGCGGGGTCGGGGGGCTCCCAAACAAAAATTTTAAAAAATTTACCTGATTTTCTTCAAATTTTACACACATGTGTATACCCAATAAACAATACTTTTTCGAATTTGGTAGTGATCGGGTCCCGGGTTCGGCCGCAAGGCCCTTATACATTTTTTAAATATCTATACTGGCATCAGATATTCGTCGCCCTTTATGGACTGTGTGCGGTGTGTGCTGCGCAGTCGGCTGCGATGCATGGTTTTGGTGGTGGTGGAGAGAGAGAGAGAGAGCGCACGCACAAATGAACCCAGCAAATGAAACGAGACATAAATGTTTTATGCTTACTTCAACTTACATTTTTATTATATACTGAATTGTATTTTTATTGATGTCGTTTTTTTTGTTGTCGATATCAACTTACAGATAGAACAACAAGTTTTCACAATATTCTGTCATTTGGCGTTTTCATAAATTAGTTCAGAGCAGTCAAAGAGTTCTCAAGATAAATGTTCGTGTTTCTTATTTGCTCAGAGTATGAGCGTGCTCTAAGTGCTCAGAATAAAATGATCTAAGCTTTTTCAATTTTAACATCTGATGTCAAATGTCTGTTTCGATGATTTTCTCCTACAATAAAAAAAAAATGGCCCAGGATCGAGGGGCTCCCATATCAATTTCTGCGATTAGAGAATTTAGATGAAAAATTTTAATTTTTATGGGTTGTTTTTTTTTTCATCATCAAGTCTGGTAGCTTAAAATTTCGTTCGCCGTTGCTCTAAATTTTCTTACTTCTCTGACTGTCCTTGCAAAAGTTCTTATTTTGATATTGCTATGTCAGGCTTCGGACAATTTACTCTTAACATCCAATTAACAAATTTTGAGGCTTTGGACTCCGCAAGCTACTTTCTTTCTAGTAGATAAATTGGTTTATGACTTTCGCGTACTTTATACACGTTCCAACACTCTTTTATAATTATCATAAATTGTAAAGTTCCATTAATATAGCAAAACCTTTTTGAGTGCAAGAAGCTGCCAGTACTGTTATTATTTTTTTGTGCCAATATTATAACAATAACAACTTTTAACATTAAAAGCCAAGATGTTCATTTTGGCTGAGGATCTTTAAATCTTTTATTTCTCTTTTATTTTCAAGCAGAAATTTTATTGCCTTGCACAATATAATGAAAAAGATCTATAATCGAGTAATATTTGGTTAAATACTAAATGACCACTTTCACTTTTATTCGTCGTGATAAATTATGTGGGTGCGGTGACCAAAGTCGGATATGTTTTTGGAGTTCAGTTTAGGTTTGTTAATGCCATACCTTTATTTTTAATTCGTGTCCATAAAAATTCTTTGTGATCGCACCAGTTGTTTCGATCTGGATATAGCGTCGTATTGAGCCCTTAGTGTTGTCTGACTGTATTAAAATTAAAGTTGGCTACGTAAGCCAGTGTCTGGTTGAATTTGTGTTAGATTGTTCCTCTCGATATAACACAAGAGCGTTGGATAACTTTTTCTAACGCAAAATTGGAGAAAAGGCTGGCATCATCTTGTCGGAGCTCGTCTAGATGATGATGAAGAAACATAATCTTTCCCTGACTTACTGCATTAATCATTTTCAGGTTATTTGGGATATATATCTTGTTATAATATGCTGCATTTAAATCTGTACACCGATCGTTTAATGACACTTCAGACACTTTTTTATCGCCTGTCTAAAGATGAAAATCTGATCAATTGTTCAATTAAATTTATTCGGATTAACATATTTGTAAGATTTATCCAAACGTAATAGACAAAAATTTTGACTATAACAATAAAACACTAACACTGACAATACGATTTGTAGATACGTTAGTTACTATACAAATATTATGTCCTCTTCACTTCATAATACCCTTGTGTGTCTCTATTTCACACGTAAACGAACTTCTTATGTCACTTTTGTGTGAAACTCCCAATGATGGCACAATGTAATTGTGAAATAATTTCCACGTACGGCAGGCATTGTTTGCATGCCACTATTGGATATTAAATACGTTAACTGTGTTAACGACACGACATGAAACGAGAAGTACAATATGCCGATAGTCACGTAGTAATATTGGTGATAATCGAAGTGACATACGTCACTGGCTTACGAGTATGTATACAGATATAAATAGGTATTGAGGTAAGAGGTAAGTAAGAGTTTTATTTTGAGAAAATACAATACAACTTGTAGAGTTACAGGCGTAGTCATGATTTAAAACACTCTGTGATTAAGCAGAAAAAAGGAAATTACAAATTCACACAGCCGCGTTAGTCGGGGGCTTGTTGTCTGAAGTTCGACTAATTTTTAAAAACTTTTATTTAACTTGACTCAACCCTTTTTCTCTGTGTTTTCGACTACTTTGAGGTCCTTTTTAATCACCTTCCACACGAACTAGAGAAATTTTGTGAGTGTCTAAGTCTAAAATAGCATTTTTTATATTCCGCGTATAACGCGCGTCACACGTTTGATGGGTTGAAAACAATTTTGTTGCGACTTAATTGAGGTCCTTTTTAAGCGCCTTCCACACGAGCTAGAGAGCTGAAATTTTGTGAGTATCTAAGTCCAAAACAGAATTTTTTTTATTCCGCCTATGACGCGTGTCGCGTTTCGGGTGTAGCGAGTGTGATGCGTTGAAATCGCCCCGTTTTCTTATTTTTCGCACGAACTAAAAGGCTGAAATTTTGCGAACGGCTCAATATCAGGGGTCAATTTTGATATGACGCTTGTCGCGAGTTGCGTGTGGCGCGTGTGAAGCGTGGAAATCAGAAAATATTTTGACCTCAAAAACAGATATTTTGGCGATTATTACCAAATAATAAAGGCCTGTGTGGTGTGTTTTGATGTATACATAAAAGTTTGTACCCGAAAAACGAAGTTTTTTTAGATTTACTTGTTTTTGTATAAAATAGCCTGGACAGGAATTATAAAAAACTAAAACTTTTCACTCTACATGTATAAATACAAGATTTGCATTAAAACGTTTAATAATAAGAAATACAAAACCAAAAATGTGTTTACCAAAATTTTTGTTTATTGCTTTTAATAACACACATAACATGCTTTCGATTTCGATAAGTTTAATCTCGATTCTCGGTGTATGTCGGAAAACGAACACGCGTTAATTTATTAAGCATATTTTTTCATGAATATGAATATTTTTTAAAAACGGACAAACCAGTTAGATAAATCATTAATCCATCTATTATTCCTGAATTTACTATTACATATGAGTAAAGTTTAGTAGTGCTAAGTTTGGATTTTTCTATCATTCTTGTATGCGCCCTGCTCAGATGTATGCGTTAGCATTTTGTGTTTATTTTTAAATTCTCTATATTAACGTTATGTGCCCGTGGCTGGCTGGCTTGCTGGCTGGTCAGATCTTGTGATCAATTTTTAACCCACTTCCCAAAACACGATTTTATTGAAATTTTGCACACATGTATATTTCTGGTTTCTATTAGAGTGATATATTTGCGAGTGATCGGGCCGCGGGGTCTGGGGGCTCCCATACATTTTTTCCCATATAGAGGAATCAGATCATCATACTATGATGACTCTGTTCTGTGTGCGTAGTGCTGCTTGCTCTACGATAGGGTTGGTTTTGTTGTTAAGTTGCAGTCCTTCGAATGTGTTTTTATTTTTCAGCATTTATAGTGTAATTCACGATACTTTTGGTTATTGGAGAAATTACATGAACAATTTTAATTTTTAAATTCTCTTTATTAACTTGGGGTGCCCGTGGCTGGCCGGCTGGCTGGCGGACACACCAAATTTTGTAATCAATTGTTAACCCACTTCCTAAAGCCCGATTTTATTCAAACTTTGCACGGATGTGTATTTCCCATTTTTACCCTTTTTTAAAAATACAAATTTTATAAAAAAATTCCCTATTTTCTTTAAATTTTATAATCATGTGTATCTCCGATGGACAACACTTTTTGTAAAACTGTGGGATTGAACGAGCCCCGGGTTCGGGGGGCATCCATACAAATTGTGTAAAAAAAGGACCCGATTTTCCTAAAAATTTTAACACCTGTGTATCTCCGACGTTCAAAACTTTTTGTAAAATTATTAGAGTGATTTTAAAAAATTTACCCGATTTTCTTCAAATTTTATACACACATGTCCTATGGACAACGCTTTTTGTAAAAATTTGGAAGTGGCACCAAAGCCGCCGAGGGGCTCCTATACAATTTTTTTAAAATTAGTCCAATTTTATTAAAATTTTATACACATGTGTATCTCCTATGGAACACTTTTTGTATAAACTTTGGAGTGATCGGGATAGGAGGCTCCCAAATTTTTAAATTCCTCCGATTTTATTCAAATTTGGCACATTGTGTATCCCCAATTAGAGAATTTACACGAAATTTTTATGGGTTGTTTTATTTTTATTTAGAATAATTTACAGTGAAATTGCGATCTTCCAAGGCCATATATAGAAATTATACATACATACATACATACATATTTGTGAATTGGGGGAAAAAATGTACTAAAGTTTTGCACTTCGTTAGAGCAAAGTAAAACGTTCAAACTAACGTAAAAATATGATTATTAATTAATATAAGCATTAAAAATTTAATATCCTATTTCTAATAATAATAAAAAGAATATATTTAATTTGTTTAAATTTCGATATCTCTGTGGAGACTTAACTGTTTTAAGCGGTTTTATTGTAGGAAAAATAAAAAAATTGATACTTGATATGTATACAAGATTGTAGCCGCTACTGTAGTCGCTGTTTTTAATTCAAAAAATGTACAATACGTGTGCATATTTTTAGGCGTTTGGTTAAAGTGCAGCCTAGAAACTACTCTTTGTTAAAAGTTAAGTTTTATGTACGTAAATCAAGTTGTAATTTTTGTAGATTGATTCAGTAGAAATGGTTTTAATTAAATGTAATTCATTAATTGTATTAAATTTTTATTTGTATTATCAGAACTTTGTTGTTCTTAGCATTAAACCAATTCAAATAGTTTTACTCGCCTTTGTCTTCTAACCAAATTTTTGCGGTTTTAAATAGCTTGCGGATTAATATGTGGACGGAGCCGTTTTTCATCACTTCTAGCATATTTTTAAATTCTCTACATAAAGTTCGCGTCGGAATGTGTCTGTCGACCCTGGGGCCCGATCAATTCCAATGTTCATAGAAAGTGTTGTCATCAGCGACACACGGGCATGCGAAGTTAATATAGAGAATTTAAAAATAACGATTAATCGTTATAATATTAGTATGAAGAAGCATACATGTAAGCTAGATTAATGCTCTAAAAGGTCTATCCGACAGCTTCAAAGCGGGTGCCATAGATATTAAGTTTGGGAGTTGAGGGTGGTTAATGCGAACACTAAAATTGTCATACTAAAATTATTTTTTTTTATTGAAAAATCTACGATCTAGTCTTAGGACTAATAAGCAATTTTGTTTTGAATTAAATAAATAAAAGAATGCTAGATTGTTTCTCAGTCCTTGTTCTGAAACAGTTGAATGATTTGAATGTTGCTTTTTTGGTTCAACCCGAAAGTAAAAATAACATAACTCCATATGGGTTTTATAACTTGTTTATAAAGTAAAACTTTATAATATGTTGATAGGCAAGATTATTTTCCTTTTTTATTTT
The DNA here is from genome assembly GCA_947095585.1 of Nephrocerus scutellatus. Lineage (NCBI taxonomy): Eukaryota > Metazoa > Arthropoda > Insecta > Diptera > Pipunculidae > Nephrocerus > Nephrocerus scutellatus. Next base: position 95,012,708 of record OX352763.1, read on the forward strand.
ATTATTATTTATTATTTTCCTATTTATTTAGATTTGTTTAGTCGCCTTCGCCATTTCTTGTTCAATTTAGAAGGGTTGGGTATGTAATCTCGCATTTCAAAATATCGCCTTTTTAAAAAGGAAAAACTCCCTTTTAATAACGCCTTTTAAAAGGAAAAACTCCCTTTTAATAACGCCTTTTAAAAGGAAAAACTCCCATTTTACTTAAATAAATAAATTAATGCGAGATTTTGTAATGCGGGATTTCGTAACACTCCCATTTAGAATTATCGAGATCGCCACATTATTTTTCGCAACTGCCATTAAAGCTGTGTCGTCAGCAAAAGTAGCAATCATTTTGTATTCTAGCTTCGAAATATCGTGAGTACACAGGAGATAATATTGGCCCAACAACGCTTCCCGCTTTGATTTCTTTAAGCTCCGAATATGTGTCTTTCTCTTTTATGCGGAAGTATCTATCCGAAAGTGGGCGCCGAGGCTCAGTGGAAGTGCACATGGCTGCTGATCAGGAGGTTCAGGTTGAATCCCAGCAACACCAAAAGTATTTTTCACGGTGTCCCACCTTTCGCGAATGGGTGACAAACGTTCCGAGAGTAATACCTTGTCACGGAAAGCTTCTCAATTCGCCGTCCGGATCCGTCCTTAAATTGTAGGTCCCTTCCATTTGTGTCCAAAAATTAACATGTGCAGCACAAATGGTCGCGAGAAGTTAGGCCTTGGACCGCAATGGTCTGTCACGCCGAATATTATTATCTATCCGAAATGTACGATCTTAGAATTTCAGCTTGTTCGTTGGGTAGTATCTTTTTTAGTTCCAGACGAATCCGTCATGCCAAATTTATCAAATGCTTGCGCTACATCAAGGAAGACTGTAAACCAAACTATTTTCTCTTCAATCGCTTCTTCAACAATGTTGGTTATTCGGTGTACCTGATCAATAGTTGAATATTCACTCCAAAGCCAAATTGGTGTTCTGGAATATTATGTTTCCGTTCTATAGTTGGTAGTAGTCTTTCAAAACGTTTGGAAATTATTGGCAGCAAAGATATTGGCCTATAGGATGATGCTTCATGTTTTCCTGGTTTAGATATCATATTAACTACAGCTACTTTCCATAACTGTGGGACGTATTTTAATTTAAAATGCAGCATTGCTGATGCATGTCAGATTCGAAATTTCTTTTTTGGGAGCTGTTTTAGAATTGACCAGCTATCAATTCAAACCCTGGCCCTTTTTAACATTTAAAGTTTTGATTTCCTATTTCACTTCAGATGATGATGTCGTACATATTTCTTCAGCTTCTTCTGCTACTCTGTCGCTTAACAAGTCATCATGCTCCCCTGGACTTGGTTGGAAATTTTCTTCCAGATACACTGCAAATCTGTCAGAAGTTCGCTTGTCCCTATTAGCCCACTTTCCATCCTGTTGTTTGATTGATGGAATATGAATGATTGGTCTCTTTAATTTCTTTGTGGCTTTCCAGAGCGAGTACTATGTATTCTTAGTATTGCTAAGACTTTGTAAGTAGGAATTTATTTCAGAATTTTTAAGTTCCTTAATTCATCTAACTTGCTGTTAGATCTTTTAAACTTATTTTAATTTATTATTATTCTTTTAAATTTATTAAACTTAGTTTTAATACTGAGGAGCTCTGGTTTGGTGTCATTTCTTTCTCGCTCTTCGCTTTTCGGCAATTAATTCTCTAATTTTAAGAGGATAGTAGTTACCCTTCAATATTTTTTTGATATTTGGCGTTTTTTCCCAAGCTGAGATTTGGATATCTTTGAAAAAATGCTAAATCTCTGAATCAAGTTGCTCTTTAGATCGTATTGGTGGTGCTTGAAGGCTTGTTTTGAAGCTTACCCAGTCCGTGCGTTTATTAGTAAGCGCTGACTTCTTCCATTCTGAATATTTGTTTTATTGTTAATACTTAAAACTGCTCTACTTAAAACTAGTTAACAAAATAAATACAAGAATAAAACCAAAATATAATTCCCCAATTAATGTGCCATGTGCATCACAAAGTTGTCTATATGCTACCCTGCGTGACCAATTGCACAAAACGCATACACGCTTCCACCGCTTATACTTGGGGTTAAATGTTGGCCAAACCACAGTTCTTAGCAACAATCATTACATTGTAGTGTCATCAGCAAATATTATTTCCAATAGTTGGAGGTTCCGCAGTGTATGTTGCTATTGCTTTTATTTCTTCTAATTCATATAGGGTATTGTCGTGTTTTACTCTAAAGTATCATCCGTAATGTAGGGCCCATGCCAAACTTTGTCAAACACTTGTGTCACGTCGAGAAGTACTGCGCAACAAACTTATTGACCTTTATATAGTGTCGGTGATTCTATGAACTTGTTCAATTGTTGAATTTTTTCCAGAAAATAAAATTGGTGGTTCAGAATTAGTTTCTTTCTTGCAATGGTTGTTTTTAGTCTATTTATTTACAGTTTCTCAAATAGTTTTGAAATTGTTGGCAGTGAGATTAGTCTGTATGAGGATCTTTATGTAGTTCTCTTCTGGTATAGTTATCATCATAATATCAGCTATTTTACAAATTTATGGAACATTTTTGAAGACTAAATGTGGCATTTATGATTTTTGTTGTTAAATTAATGAAGACTAGACCCATCAATAAATAAAAACCGGGGCTATGTTCTGGTCCACATTAAGTTTAATATCTTTTTGCAGTTAATACGAGGCGCACAGTTTTTCCACCATGACAAATAATATTCTTACCTTCATTTTCTTGAAATTAACTTTGTGGAAACCTTTCACCTTCTTCTTCATTGATTTTTGTCCACTTTCTATCCATATTTGGATATTGGTCTGGTCTGCTTTAATTTCCCCCTAATATTCTCTTTTCGGTTCTCTTATTTCCTTTAAATTTTTTTTCTGATATTTACTGTATTTTCCCATACAGAATAGAATGTATCTTTTAATCAATTAATTTATTTTTATTTAAATTTTAAATTTTTAATTAAGTAAATTTTTCCACTTCTAAGTCCTATATGCACATTTAGTCGGATTTTCTGATTAGGACTTTCAAAAAAACCTTTCCAGTCTGTGTATTTATTAAAAGGTTTTGGATTGGTGATGTGTTTTTCGATAATATCTCCCTCACTGATGGAAGCACGTGTGTAATTAAATCAGGTATTTTTTCTGGATCCGCAGGACAATATGTTGTTTTCTTTTACTGTATTATAGAGCTCTCTTCCTTTAGTCGTTGTGAGTCTTGCAAGAACCGTAATCAACATTCATTAAAATTGTTAGACAATTGGCTAAAGAATTCAATGTATTGTGGTTTTAAAAACGTTTAATTAACTTGACCCCTTTTGTCTGTATTTTCGACCACTTAGGACTTAGACACTCACAAAATTTCAGCTCTCTAGGTCGTCTGGCAGGTGGTTAAAAAGGACCTCAACTTTTTAACCACCTGCCACACGACCTAGAAGCTGAAATTTTGTGAGTGTCTAAATCCAAAATAGCACAGTGATGGGTTGAATTTTTTTTTTACTTCTTGGAGGTCCTTTATAACCAACTTCCAGACGACCTAGAGAGCTGAAATTTTGTGAGTGTCTAAGTCCAAAAAGCATTTTTGATATTCCGAGTATGACATGTATCGCGTGCCGCGTGTGATTGGTTGAAAAAAAAATTTCTGACTTTTTGAGGTCCTTTTTAAACAACTTCCACACGACGTAGAGATGATTTTTTGTGAGTGTGTAAGTCCATAATAGCATTTTTTATATTCCACATATGACGCGTGTTACGTTTCGCGTGTGGCACGTGTGATGGTTTGAAATCGCGACATTTTATGGTTTTTTTATGTCTTTTTTTAACCACCATTCGCACGACCTAAAGGGCTGAAAATTTGATATCCCGTTTTTGACGCGTGTCGCGAGTCGCATGTGGCGTGTGAAGCATGGAAAAAAGAAAATTCCTTGAAATAGCTCTGACCTCAAAAATATATTTTGGCGATTATTACCTAATAATAAGAGATCGACTGTGTGGCGTGTTTCGATGTATATGTATATAAAAGTTTCTACACGAAAAACGTAGTTTCTTTACATTTACTTGTTTTACAGAATGTTTTTGAGGACTGAATATATTTGCAACTACTAAAAAATTATTTCTAGTTCATTATATTAACTACTCTATTTTGTATTTCTTCGCTTTGGAATTTTATAATCTTGGCAGCTTTCCTTAACTATAACTGGCACTGCCTTCTTTAGCCGTATTTCTTGGGTGAATGGTGTGATATATCTTGAAGCCTTTATATTTTAAATTGAATTCGTTTGTAGAATGAGTCTATAAGCTGAGACTAACATGTACTTTATTTACGTCCATTGCCAATACCTACCTTAAGATGTGCTGGGCATTTAATACTTTTTTTATTCCGAACACATTTTTTGTGCTATTCTCCATCTTTTTAACTCAGTTAATTTAAAAACTTATTGGTGACGTACATATCGCGAAAACAATCGAATCGCTTGAACATCGTAGAAATGTTTCCTGCCTGTCACTGTTTTATCGCTTTTTCCACAAGCGGTGTTCAAAAGAAATATCCAGATGCATCCCGCCCATTCTCCAACCCATCCGTAATACCCGTGCCTCAACTCGAGCTCATGGGTCCACCATTAAGCCTATCTTCGGACGTACTATCCAATTCAGAGATTCCTTCTTTAGCCGCACGATAGCTATGTGGAATGAATTGCCTGGTTCTGTGTTTCCGCATTTATATGATCTGCAGTCGTTTAAGACACGCGTGCATAGACATATCATCTTTTCCTCTCCCTAATTTCCTAACGCCTAAAAAAAAAAAAGTTCGGCTCATACTACCCATTCCTATTTGCTCTTCAAGTTTGTAAACATTAATAACAACAAGTCAACTTAAGGCAGGTCGTTCATTTTCTTTAGTGTTAAACTTTGTTTTTTATTGTCTTTATTAGTTCATATATTTGTTTTTTTTTAATTCTCTGTGTTGATTTCGCGTGGCCTGGTTGGCTAGTCAGATCTTGTGGTTAATTTTTAACCCAGTTCCTAAAGCCTGACTTGATTCAAATTTTGCACACATGTGTATTTCCGATGACAACACTTTCTATTAAAATTTGGATCCTCTCGGGACTCGTGGTCAAGGCGCTCCCATACAAATATTTTACAAAATTTACCCGATTGTTTTTAAAATTTTATGCGCATGTGTATCTGCAATGGGTAACACCCTTTGTACAAAGTTGTAAGTGATCGGGCCCCGGGTTCGGTGGGCACCCATACAAATTCTATAACAAAAGTACCCGATTTTCTTCAAATTTTCTACACATGTGTATTACCTATTGACAACACTTCGTAAAAATTTGGAAGTGATCGTGCTGCGGGGTCGGTGGGCTTCCATACAATTTTTTTTAAATATATACCCGATTTTCTCAAATTCTATACACATGTGTATCTCCGATGGACAACACTTTTATTAAAAATTTGGAAGTGATCGGGCCAGGGCCGAGTGTCTCCCATATATGTTTTTTAAATTAACAAAAATTTTATTCAAACGTTGCAAAAGTGTATCAGCGATTAAAGAATTTACAAGAAACATTTTTATGGGTTGTTTTTTTATAGTTTTAGTTTAAATTGTTTTTGTTACTTTAATGCCGGAAAATATCTGTTCAAGTGCAGCTTCATATCCAGTAAATACTAGATGATAGCTAAATTTTACATACAAACAAGATAAAGATTAATTTACATCTATACTTTTGTATAAATAGGTAGGTTTGTTTGCACTTTCAAAAGAATACTCTTATCTTGAAAATTGATGGACCGATCTTGATGAGGTTTTCACAATTGTACGGGGAGGTTATAGGCTACAGATTTGTGGTCAGTGGATGGAAAGTATGGGTGCTCAGAAGTTGGTGGGGTAAGTTGGTGTGGGATCAGAGAGTGCATTGTCAGCGGGTGTGGGTTCAGTGTAGGGATCACTGGATGGGGTGTGCGTTGGATGGGAGTGAGTGAAGTGGATGCTCAGTTGTGTATATGTGAATGGGGTGGGAACAGCCATGCAAGGCCGAGTATTTAAGTTTGTATAGGATTACTATATTGCTGTGTCAGAGCACAACTGCAATTAGAAAAAAGAGTAAAAAGTCGTCACCGTATTGATTTTAGGAACGGTTCATCTCTTTTCATAAAGTAACATCACATATGATATAAGTGTGATCGAAATTGTGCTTTCTAGTGTCAATTAAGGCCTTTGCGCAGAATCGTGAGGATCACAACTTTACTTTTAGTAAAATAATTGCGTTTTAATTATGTAGTTACTGAGACAGTTTGTGCAGAAAAAATTGTATGCCGGATTGGAGAGAATTTTAAATGAACTTGCTACGAAACCTGTAGAGATTTCTGAAAACTTGCAAACTTTTTCAAAGTTTCACTAGTGTTAGTGTCTATTTAAACTTTTACTTTAGCGCTAGTGAGATCAGTTCTGCTTCTTTTGGCTTAGAGCTTTTGCTGTTTTCCGCCGGGCGACTGGTAGTATGCAACCAATAGTCAGATTCAGAATCCGGTTTTGTTGGTGTTCTGAAAATTAAACGACTAATTTGTTTTTCCAAGTCAACTCGCATTGGGTTGAACGAGAAACAGCTATGCAGACATAAGCCAATAAAAAGGTGCGGTATGACGTTACTTATTATTTTGACGTATTTTTTAATTGAAAAAAAAAATTAAAAGCAATAAATTTAGATTTTATTCGATTTTTTGCCTAATTTACCATAAAAAATACAATAATTAATAATAAATAGAAAAAAGCAAATTACTTATAGGATTACTAATAGTAAACTATTTACATCGGTTACATGCTTAAAATAATTGCTTTATACATACTCGTATACTCGTATAAAAATAAGGAAAATCGTATACTCGTATACAAATAAGGAAAATCGATGAGTATAATTACAAAACAAAACAAAAATCTGACTAGCTAAAGTAATTAAATTTGTTATCGCTGCTCAACGAAAATATCACTACGTACTTTCCATGTTTTTTTTTAAGTTCTTAGCCCATATTCTTTTTTTTGCGGAAGCCCCAATCTTCTTTGATGATGTCGGATGCTTTTTCTCCAATCATAATGACTGGTGCATTAGGATTTCCATTGACAATGGTCGGCATGATGCTTGCGTCGACGACACGAATCCCAGTTACTCCATAGACTCTTAGGCGCGGATCCACAACGGATGTTACATCCCAGCTGGGACCCATCTTGCACGTACCACTCGGATGGTAAATGGTAAAAGTGAACTGTTTGATGCAACAGGCCCAATACTCATCTGACATGAATTCCAAATGTCTGCATCCTGGCAATGGTATAGAATGGGGCCTCGACCCGAACCGCTGGAAAGCCTGCGTCGATGACACATTTATTGCCAGTTTTATACCCTCAACAAGAACATCAATGTCTTCCTGATGAGCAAAATAGTTTGGAATGATTTTGGGTTGCTGCAGAGGATTACGGCTGTTTAGGCGAATCCATCCAGTGCTTTTAGGACGCAAAAGAAGCGGCAAAATCGTCCAAGTTTCAGCATGAAGAAGTGGTTTATAAACTGTGTTGAAGACGCCATCGCGTAAATTTAAAATCTTTCTTATTTGATCGCCACCATCTGAGTTCACGGAACTTGGAGCAAAATGAAACTGAATATCTGGCCAGTCGATAGCAGGATCTTGAAATTTTGTGTTCAAAAATGCAACTCCTTCAACACCAGAGAATGTCATCGGCCCACGCTCGCGCAAAATGTATTCCATTGAAACGGGTACTGTCTGGAAGCGATTGCGGGTCACCGTTAACGGAGCATCTACGACAAACGTCAGCCCTCCCAGGCCTACGTGATCTTGCAAATTATCGCCGACTGGCAGATCGGATATTACTCGAATCCCATGTTCCCCAAGATGTTCTGCTGGTCCTATACCAGATAACATAAGAAGCTGTGGGGTATTGATCGCACCAGCGCATGAGATTACTTCCCGCTTGACAAACGCCAAATTTTTTCGCCCATTCTTTAAAAACTCAACGCCAGTTGCTCGCTTGTTTTTGTCGATGAGGATTTTCGTTGCGTGGGCATGTAGCAAGATATCGAGATTCTTACGCAGTCGAACCGGCCTTATAAAGGCTTTACCAGTGCTGCAACGTGACCCACGGCGAATTGTCGACTGTGTCAACATAAACCCGGTTTGCTTTTCCCCATTTATATCTCGGTTCTCGTAGCCCATTTCCATGCCAGCTTGGAGAAAAGCAATTGACAGCGGTGTTCGCCACGGTGACTCTTGCACAGTTAGATATCCACCTGTCTCGTGGTATGGCGTCTTGGCCAGATATGGATTTCGAACGTCTTCTGATTTCAGGAAATATTTAAGCACATCCTCATAACCCCAACCAACATTTCCCATTGACTCCCAATGGTTGTAATCGTTTTTGGAGCCTCGGACGTAAACCATTGCATTAAGAACGCTCGATCCACCAAGCACTTTTCCCCTGGGCCAGAAGCAACGATCTCCCTTCATGGCTTGACAGTACTGCCGTGTTGCAGAAGGTGTCGTGTGATATTTCCAATCCAACTCGGTCAATTGCAAATATCCAGCTAATGCTGGAACATCGGAAATTTCTGTTTCATCGCCACCCGCTTCAAGAAGCAACACGCTCCAGTTTCGTATCTCCGACAGGCGATTCGCTACGACTGCCCCAGCTGATCCCCCGCCAATCACAACAAAATCGTATTGGCGTTTTATCTGTAAAAAGGAAACGGACGGATAAATCAAAAAAAGTAAGATGCATTTGTTTATCTTACCGTTGGTGCTTCGATCACTTTTGACTCGGGATCGATGTTTTGGTAGCGATAGTAATTGATTCCGATTGCCAGAATAGGAATCATCCCAAGCAAAGAAGTCATTGTAGCAAACGCCATTTTTCAATAATTGTCAAATCCACAATTGCTCTTCCTTGCCTTCCCTATGACGTGTGTTAATCGTAGCAGTTGGGCGAGATGATGACACCGAAGTTGTCGTCTCCGAAAGTATCTTTGGAGTGTAATTCCGTATGCCGGGTGGGGCAGCCTTGAAATTATCTTTCGCCTTTTCGTCCTCCTCGACAATATCCAAGTAAGACTTGATGTAAAGATGATGATTGAGATAATTCTTCTGCTTGTCAATGGACTTTTGCGATGATTTATCCGAAGAAGATAACGAAGATGCAATGGAAGAGGACGACGAAGATGAACAGTAGCACGAGGAATAATCAATGCCGCTGTCGGTGCTTTGTGAAGGATTTCTCGAATGAACACCGATAATTCCGCCGGACCTTGAAGACACTTTATCGTAAAGCAAAGAAGTTTGTGGTGTCGAAGATTTGCAACTTGGCACTGATGATACTAACGACGATGAGAAATAAGCGGATGATGTGCTCTCTAGACTATTTTTTTTTGACAGCTTCGATTTTGGCAAATCAAACTTTTGAGCCCGTCGCGATGGTTTGCCTTGTAGGTTTGGAGGGATTCTTGATGATAGTTTTAATTGCTGTTTTTGTTGTTGTTGGGATAAAGTGTCATTGATGTTTGAAGTTTTTGATGACTTTTCCTTGTTAGCGGTAAAATTTTGATGATGTCCTCTACTGATAATGTTGTGATTTTGTTGTGATATCGTCTGTCCCATATTTTGATAAGGCTGAATACAAATATCTGTAAAGATAATAGTGTTTAGTTTTATTAGTTGATAAATTCAGTTTAATTGGTTGCGCTCTATGTTTTTTTTGTGTAAAAAATAGGATTATAAGTTGCCGACAAGGGTTATTAAGGAAAATAAGAAAGAGTGTTGGAGAGAAAACAGTGACTTGGAAAACATCAACACACTTAAAACTTAAAACTATCCGAAACAACGAAACTATTTATACTAGTTTCTAATTTAAGAAGAATCAGTTGATTACATCGATAACATCGACAACATAAGTAAGCATTTTTGAGCGGAGAACTTGAAGCAAATGTCAAATGACATAGAAATAACTTAAGTTCCACAACTTGCGCTTTTGCCAAAGTGATATCAACTTTGTTTTCGGTGAGATATGCCAATTAGCCCGTAGAACGTTGCTCAAACCCTGCTACCAATTATTAAGAAGTTTATATGATTCAAGATATTTTATAAGCTTGTGAATCATTCAGCGTGACATATATGCTGAGCAAAGACTTTATTCTAATTACTTGGCTTCCCAAGAATGTGTGTCCAGGAGAATATTGCAGTTGAAAAAGCTCAAGGAAAGGTCAAACAATTTGGGGAATGAGGGGATTGTGGAAGTGGATGAAGTACTAAATGCCAGTACAGTTAGATTTTGTGTCTTAATAGAAGTGTATCTATCAAGCTTAGCTTAAGTGTGACATTAATTTTTTAGATTTCGCTGAAAAACCATTATCATGGTTGTGACGATAAGACACAATATATAGTTACCGGGTTTCGTGCTCTTGCTCTACTTACGATTTTGACAAAGTTAAAAAGCATAAAACACATTGAAAAGTTTGTGAAACAGTTCCTGTACTACCGATAACATCGCTTACAGTGGTTTACCCATCTTTTAAGAACACCTTTTTAAAACAATCGAGGGGATAACATCCGGCCCAGCTGATATGATCACATAAAACTCAAGGAATTGTACGAGTTTGAAAATGGAAATGTCCCATTGAGATTTCGACATTCGGAAGTACTGGTGATAGCAACGCACAGTCTGACAGTGTGAAGCTAGCTGCGAAATTCGTAGCAACCAAAATGGTCTTGTCCGTAGAGTTTACAGCTGGAATGTCGATTATAAAAATAAGAAATTGCCAATAACTCAAAAGCCAAATATAGAATATCTTTCATTGCAATTAATCGTCTTGCCATAACACCATGTTACCATTTGCACTTCACTATCTTTGAACAAATGGATGACCATAAAGGTACTTACCGTATCCATAACAGAGCTAACCTAATGACAAAAAGCTACTGACATCAATCAATTATTTATTTTCTAAAAGTCAATATTCGTATAAAAAACATTCTTTCGGGTAACATATGACGTTTTTTCTAAATCGTCGTTTTTCCACTGGAAAGTATTTCGCACAGTATGCTTCTTCTATCAAACTTGAAGAAAATTTTACAAACAGGAAACACGATCTTATAGCGTTATACAAGTTTTGATAAAACGAATGTTGACTTTCTTGATTACTTTCGATTGTCAATAACTCATGATGATATATTAATATGAAATGCAAACACATTAAAATGATTACAAAATAGCCAAAACATCAATTCAATTGTTGGTGAGCCATCGTGAAGCACTCGCTAAGCAATTCAAATGCGATATTCGTCAAATTACGGCGCCTGGCAAATATACGAGTATCTTTCGACACTAAAATTTCCCTCTCTGCGTATGACGTTGATTCAAACATACTTAAGCGTAGTTATGAATAAAAAGTAAACAGAAGATTTGATTGGGAAACAGAAGACATACTCGCGTACTGCGTACAAAAATATGCAGACCACCGTCATAAACTCTTCACATAATAATTTTTTCCTTAACCATCATTATGCACATTTTATTAAGTTCAATGCCATTATTAAGTTGTTATTTGTTATTGTTTATTTTTAAGGTAAAATAACAAGAAGTCAACTTATATTTTACGATTTCAATTTTCATTTTTTTTATATGAATGTGTGTTGATGTTTCTCTCCGAATAACTGCAGTGTTCGAAAATCGTTATTAAAGTCTATCGCCAGCATTGGCAAATTAATTTTTATAAAATATGAACACAGAAAAATATACATAAGATAGTAAAGCGAGCTTCTCAGCTCGCCATTTGGATAGTTGTAATCTAAACACTGAATTATCTTAAAAGCTCAATAATAACAATTTAATTCATAAAATTCATAACAAAAATTGTTTATTTCTTTAAAAAAATATTTTAAAAAACTTTTTTTTTTAACAAAACATTTATTTTTTTGTCAGTGGCACACGGATTACACACGCCACACGTGCCTTACGCGGGCTGCGTCACACGCGGCTTACGCGGCACGCGCCACACGCGTCACAATTGTTTTAAAACTAGTCCCATTCAATTCTGACTGGTAGAAGCCGAGATATACGAGTTCCTACCAAAAACTTTCCACTACTATAGACACACAGGATAATGTATTCTGCTATGCGAAGGGGTGCGTCTGGGGGAATCTGAAGCTAACTATCTTCAGATCTAATGTTCTCTCAGTACTCTTGTATGGCTGCGAAACGCGGAAAGTCACAGAGTCAATTGCGACGCGCCTCCAAGTCTTCGTCAACAAGTGCTTAAGGAGGATACTGAGAATAAGATGGCCGGACATTATCATCAATCAAGATTTAAACGAAAAGGAGTATAGAAGAGGGATCAAGATCCCAGGGGACAGAGTGGCGTGGCAGAGTAACTCGAGTTCGTTGGCGGGCGTTTGTAGAAGCCCTATGTCTTCGTCAACAAGTGTTTAAGGAGGATACTGAGAATAAGATGGCCGGACATTATCATCAATCAAGATTTAAACGAAAAGGAGTATAGAAGAGGGATCAAGATCCCAGGGGACAGAGTGGCGTGGCAGAGTAACTCGAGTTCGTTGGCGGGCGTTTGTAGAAGCCCTATGCTCCCCCGCGGAGTAAAGGAAAGAAAGAAGAAGAAGGAGGGGTGTGTGGTCCCTGGCAACGTCGGGCACTCAACTAGTTTTATATAATAATAAATGCTGTCGTGTCCCATAATTACCCAGGTAATTACAGCGCACGAAGGGTTAACCCTTCATAGACCAATTACATTCTTCATTAAAATTACAACATATTTAACTTCAGCAAAAACGATGCAAAAGTTATTTTACCCAAGGCGTATTTTCGGACAAACTGTCAGATCATTTAGCGCCGTATGAGGCGAATGAATGCTATGACTACATACACCCGTGTATGTATATTTAGTTATAGTTCAGTCTAAAGACTAATTTATCTTAGAAGCATTTATAAGCGATCTTTCAGTCATAAGCGATTTCTGAAATAGACTGAAAAACCCACATTTTACTTTGCAAACGATTAGGCTTAAAAAAATCGATAGCGATGCGTAGATTTAGTATTTTGATATAGCCAGCTGCATGCCAGTTCTCCGCGAATTCAACCACCCAGAAAACAGCGCCACGAGTATTCTAAATGCTCATCAGTTTACCCTTAAGCCCATCTTTGGACGTACAGTTAAGTTCAAAGATTCGTTCTTAACCCGTACAACACGTATGTGAAATGCTTTGCCAAGCTCCTATTTTCCACATTGCTACGATTCACAAGCATTCATAGCACATGCTCATAGACATCTCTTGTCTTATACAACAGCAGTTAGGATGTTATGGTTAAATTGCAGGATTTGAAGAGTTCTGACAAACTAAAAGTAGGCTTTTTAGGTTTTAAATAACGACATTTTTCTGGTTCCATGCTGTTGAATTGAGTCAATATAGTTAAAGTATTGCACAGCTGCAAATTTGCTCACAGACAGTTATCCGAATTTCTTTACTTGGCTATGGTCTACGTAGTATTTTCAATTGTTTTGGGATGCCAAATTATCTCATGGCTTATAAAACTCTAGTCTTTCAGACATTCGCGAGAGTGCTTTTTGGTGTTTTCTGGTATTCGAACTTCGAACCAACGCACTAACCAAGCCGGTACTTGGCTTATAACAATGGTCAATATCCACTCTACATATAGTCGTGGCAGTTCAATTGGGATGCTGAATTCACGCATGGCTTTATAAAGTCCTACTCTGGCTATGCTATCATAGACGACAATGAAGTCTTTTAACAGATGGTGTTTTGGAACATTTGAGATTTTTTTTTCACCTGTAAATATTTGATCGCAGTTGTTGATTTGCCTGGGATAAAGCCACACTAGTCTAGTAAGGGCACACAGGATGATATTTTCCATTGCCGAGTTTCAATTTTCACGCAAAATTTCAATGTTTTAAAAAAAATTCCAAAAGAAATTTGTTTTTAAAAATCAATTGATTTAATAACGATGCTATCCGGATACACATTTGCAAAACCCGGAAAGTATACATGTGTATAACTAATTATTTTCAAATTATGTTTGATTGTTAAAATGCCGCCTTAGTAATGGCAATGATAGTGGTCATGCTCCATGTACCTCCAATATATAGTTTACTAAGTACATTCATTCATTCATTGCTTCAGCGACTTTCACGTTCATTGAAAACTGTGCACTTGCACGCATATCTGCCCGATTATTTTTCCTGCTTCTGATTAGCATGTTAGCACGTTGTTTTTGGTGTAAATCATTAGCGGTCAAAAACATTAGTATTTTAATATAAAAAAGAGAATCAACAGTCGAAAATTAATTATACAAACGCAAACAAAATACTACGATAATAAACTTGGATTTTTCCAAAATACCGGGATGGAAAAACTCAGCTATGGTACCTTGTGTATTTGATAGTATTTGTATTGATATATGTATATACAGTATAAATTATTAAATTAAAATTAATTCAAAATAAATTTGATTTCAAATCTAAATTTAAGTTTATTCAAAAACTTAGTTCTTCAAATTTATCGGTGGAACAACTGGTAGAATTAATAAATACAATTCTAGTTGATACTCTAATACTTTACTAATTTCACATTAATTTAATTTCACTTTGAAAATTGCATCCTGGTCAAAAAGCGCTACAGTCTATTGCAATTTGCACTACCGAGCAAATCGTTGGACATGGTCTATTGAATGTGTTTATGTTTAAATTTATTATGGAAATTTTTAAACAACTCAACACGTATACGAGTACTTTATGCTCTAGGTGTGAGAATATTGTATACATCACTTAGTTGTGTACATTAGATCGTTGGTAAAGGTCTTGCACTTAATTTATACAGGGTGTCCCCTAATTCGTGCACAATAATTTGGAAAATGATTCTTGGGTATATTCTAAGAAAAGATCGTTCTACAGTAAGGGTCTATCTCTAATGTTGACATCATTTAACAGGTATTTGGTGTACCCTGACCCATGTTAACGGAAATTGCTCTGTTAATACTATTAGTTTAGGACTTTATTTTTAGAAGAAATACTAGCCTTTGTAACTGCGTTTAAATAAAGTTGATATCTTTTTTGAGTCTTCAGATATCCAACTTCTATGCCTGTTATAGTTTTCTTGCCCATGCTAATTTTGACTTTCAGGTCAATTTTCGTCAGGAAATGAGTAATAAACATAATTTTTTATTACTTTTTTCTTATCAACGTAACAAAAAAAAATCAACAAGTGTGCGGAAAATTCCATAGATTTGATGATAGTTGGGAAAACCTGCAGCAGTTAAAATTAAAAAAAAAGTATTTTTGCTTTAAACTCCAAAGGCAAATAAAAATGATTTTGTGTAGTTTTAGATACATTTTTATTTTATTTGTGTACTAAAACACTTATAACGGGTGCTCAAAGTCTGCTCCTTGGTTTTGTATGCATTCTAGAGCCCGTTTTGAATTTCAGTGCGAATACTTATTGATGCTGACTGCTGCCTTAGTTTTGACAACTCTTCGAGAAAACGCTCTTCTAACTCACTTAAAGGTGCTTTTTCGATTGGATAAACAAGTCCTTTAATTCTTCCCCATTCAAAAAAATCTAATATTGTAAGGTCAGGAGATCTTGCAGGCCAGTGAACTGGTTCATTTCCAATCCAACGATCACCGTAATCTTCATCTAGCCAACTCTTAACCTCTCGACCATAGTGGGCTGCAGCACCATACTGTTGTAAGTATGATCAAGCTAGGTGGATCAGTGGAATGTCCTCCAATGAAATATGTAAATAATTTAACAAAAACTTCAGAGAGTTTGTAGAATTCAGTCTGGGTGGTAGTTTGAAGGGGCCGATTAACTTCTTACCAATTGCAGCTGCCCACATAGTTATTTACGATGAATTGCGTTGAAATAATGACTGTCTCATTCTGTGTGGGTTTTCCGCAGCCCATGTATGAAAATTTGTGATCTCATCTCTTGTAAATTGAGATTCGTCTGTCCAAAGAATTCTGCTAATAAACTCTTTGTCATCCAAGCTGCGCTCCAGCAACAACCAGTTAAAAAACTCATGTCCTTTTTCCAAATTATCGGGAAGCAGTTCATGCAAAGGTGTATGGTGGTTTGGATAAAGATTTTCGTCAGGCAGTACATTAGAAATTTATGTCTGGAAACATTGAATTGCATAGCTAAACGTCTGAACCGTGAAATCTAAAAACGGGCTCTAGCATGCATATAAAAAGAAGTACCCGATTTTCTTCAAATTTTAAACACATGTTTATCTCCAATGGACAACACCTTTTGTAAATATTTGGTAGTGATCGGGCCCCGGGGTCGGTGGGCACCCATACAAATTTTATAAAAGAAATACCCGATTTTCTTCAAATTTTATACACTCATGTTTAATCCTATGGACAACGCTTTTTGTATAAACTTCCATATAAACTTAAAATTAGCTCGATTTTATTTAAATTAAATAGACATTTGTATCTCCGATGGCAACACTTTTTGTAAAAATTTTGGAGTGATCAGGATAAGGGGGCTCCCTTTGCACTTTGTGTACCAATAAGAGAATTTACACGAAAAATTTTAATTTTTGTGGGTTGTTTTTTTATTTTTATTTTTATTACATTCATCAGAAAAAAGTAATAACAGGTTGTGTTTATTACACATTTTCTGGAGGTCAGGTTTTTGTAAATGTCGATTTAGATAAACGGGTTAGCTGCAAAGACTTAAATAATCTGGACAAGTAGAAAGTAAATTCAACAGCAGATACATTTTGCAAGTATGTACATAAAATCAATATCGCATATAGACTCATTGCTGAACCTTTCACCAATATTGCAGTCGCTTCGACAAATTGCACTGAATTTTGCCAGCTCGAATTGAAATTATATTTTGGACGTGATTTGAATGCACATTTATTTCATTGTTGCATTTCAATTTCTCTAGTAGTGTTAACTTTTATTGCACCTGCGGAAGTTACTTTTTACATTGGAATACAACTCATGTTTGTATCTACCTTAAAGAGTAATTCTTCGTCATGCTCCGCAGAGCTGGGAATAGATAACTTACATATATAACTAACATATATGTATGTGCATTTCATCATTGCATAAATTGCAACACTCATGTGCTTGACTTACTCCTCATTCATTTATGGGTTTATCTTTAACAAATTTGCATATAAATAGATGGTGTTGTCATTTACGGATTTAAATTTATATTTCTACTTATCCTAAATTAACAGTTTGACTGAAACTAATGAAGAAGATCCAGTTTGAATTGGTCAAATTTACCTCAAGCTATTAACAAAGAAAGAAAGAAAAAGCCGATAAGATCGAATAATTTGACAAAATATTACATAATATATTGCTCACACTCTCTCTCACACTCTTATACTTAGCCACTATTCGGTGGTATTATATAACACTGTGCGACTTAAGATAACCACTTGAAGAAGACTTGAAAATTTTACATGCGAGATGGAATTCCGTTCGAACGGGGTTCATCAATAAATAGATAGAGAAACAGCTGAATTACTCGTAAAAAGTTTGGAAAAGGAAAGACTGAGAAGACATAAGCTCAACTAATGTTCATGTTTATTTTGTTTTTATGAACAGAAGAATTACATTATGATTTTTTCTGTGTCTTAGTGCCATAATTTCAGTTTGTAGCTGCTTCACTGTTTCGCCGTTTTTAGACCATTGGCGACTAATAGGTTTATTAAACAAGTTTTTACGTTTTCAAAGGAACCGTGCCTTTGAGACCAAATATCTCTCAGGAGCGCACGACATATCAGCTGACAAAGGTGAACACTCTACGAGTAAAGATTACGCAAAATTATAATAACAGTACCTAAACGAAATTAGAACGTTTTAGTCTCTAACGCTACAGACGTCTTCATACATTATACAAAAAAAATTCACACGCCCATAGACGAAAATGACTGTTTCATCTACTATAAACTAGCTTCGAAAGTAGTCTTTATGCACTCTAGTGAATTAACATATAAAATAATTTTGTTATTTAGTGCAGTCACGGCGAACACACTTTCTCAGAGTAATTTTGGATTACGCATAACCGGTTTAGCAGAAAAACCGGTTTGGCTGTGTGAAAAATAGCGTACATTACTCGCAGAAAAGTGCTTATCGTGCTCGTTAAATGCATTCAAGCTTCTAAGTCGCACGATAAACTCCACTTTCCTCGCTCGTTATGTAATGTACTATAACACAACGTGCAGCAGTTACCGACCGTTATCTTACAAGATGTTATAGCCCCACCCAGCGTTGTAAAAAGGGAGCCGATCAGAGACTCCATTATTATATAAGGAGGAAAAATCCCCTAAATGAGAGTGGAGAGATTTTTTGCGGGAGGCCAGGACCGGTTCCCGGTTGTAGAGCCAAATCTGATGATGAAGATGATATGCAGAAGAAAGAGAGACTCCAGAAGAGCTACCCCGATATTAACATCGCGATATAGACAACCTTGGTTTAAAGGATGGGGAACACAAGAGAACCTGAGTTTATGGGTGCGAATTAGGTTGACTGCACAGTGATTGATTTTTGAAGGTGCCAAAGCGCCAGAAGTGATGATGCTTTCATTGTTTATTTTTCCTATCGCAATTTTCCAAGACGACTTTCTCTGCGTCTACCATTACTCTCTGCAATGTGCAACTTTGTTCATTGTAATTCCTATTCAGTACTAGCTTTAGGTTTTTCCTCCTATTACCATGTTGATTCATTGTCTGAATTGTTATCTGGCAACAAAATCATTGCATAAAAATAGTCTCACATGGGATTGCAAAACGTGATTGCAATATTTTGCCAAATAGTTCATTGTACTGTTATGCTAAGCTGTAAGAGTGTGCAAATTGAAACTAATTGTGTTCGGATTATGTATGCAAATCGCGTAATTTGAAATAACGATGTACTGAGTAAAAAAGCGCTTGTTTTGCTTCCGGATTTTATATTCTTGTTGATAGATTTTTATTACTGTACTAAAGCTCTGATTATTGCTTTAAATTACATCGTTAAAATAGAATGCATGGAGGTGTATTTATAACATTGTAGGTCGCAAAATATCAAATAAAAAATAAACTTTGATTTCTTGAAAAGGGTAAGCCTTTCATTCAAATGGCTGCCTCGGCAAGCTTAGCACCTGGTTTACTGGGCTTCTTAATAATATTTTGAGACCCTGTTTCACCAATAGCTCTATCAATAACATCGATCTTTAACGGCACCACATAAGAAAAAGTTTCAACGGCGTCAAATGACAGCTACAGGTCTAGCAACTTCTGATTACAACACAACGGCTGATTGCATAATTCTTGGGCTTTGTCCAAAGATACGAGTGGTAAAGGTGTTTAGTAAAAGTAATAAAAAATTAAAATTTTTCATCAAAAGTGCTTTATTGCTTTTCAAAATATTCGCCTTTAAGATCTGTAGACTTTTGCATACGCTCAAACCATTTTTTCCAGTCCAAAGATGATAGCTCCAAAACATGGTTTTTGAACACTTCGACTGTTTCTTTAGGCGATAAAAATCGTTGTCCTTTTTCCGGTTTTCGTGAAGAAACCCGCCCATTTGCATTCCAACGCTCCGAGCTCGCACAACTTTCGATTGTCCTTTTTTCTCATCGATCATGTATTCGTTTTTTGAAGTACCTTCAACGAATTTTTCAAGCATTTGGCGGTAGCAATCGACGCGAACCTTTTTTTGTGGAATCAAACCTGCTTCCGAACCTTTAAATGTTTGATGTAAGATCGTATATACGCTAGTGTTACTAATGCCTCGATTTCCAGATAAGTCACATGACGATCCTCTTCAATCAGTTTTCTCACAGCATCGATGTTTTATGGCACAACAGCTGTTTTTGGACGACCTTCACGAAACTTGTCTTTGGGTGAACATCGTTTGCGTTTAAATTCATTGTACCAATTATAAACACTAGCCAAGACGGTGCTTGGTCGCAAAAATTAGAATGAAGTGATTCGAAGCACAGTTGTTGAGTTAGCCCCTTTCGAAAATGTTGATGCGATGATTCCATTTTTTCACTGAATTCAATTTTTCAAGTAAATAAAAAACAATATTGCGATGCGAAACATAACCTCGAAAAATGTTGAACTTTTTGACTGACATAAAGATTTGCATCGGAAAACACTAGTATTAGCGTTTTCTAAAAACATTTACGGCACCCCTCGTATTAGTGCTTCTGCGTAGCGCACATTCACAAATTTATGGCAAAAAAATAGCATATCATGCCTCATTTGTCATCTTAAGCTTCGAAAAAAAATAAAGCCTCCATTCCAAAATCCACACCAAACAGTCGCTACAACAACATGTAGGTTTTCCGAGCAAAATATGGCAGTTTTGTTTCTTTACATGGCCGCCGAGATTAAAATGCTTCTCATCAGAAAAGATGATTTTTATAACAAAATCGATGTCAATTTCCAGCTGCTCAAAATCCAAGAAGAGATAACGTATGGTGGACAATGCCTGAGTATGGTGGACCTTTTAAGCGAATTATCCGACGCCTTTGTGGAGAATTTAACTTAGGCTAGTCCGGCTAATGGTCAATTTTATGAATTAGCATGTTAATGGTACAGTGGGCGCCGTGTCTCAGTGGATAAGAGCATGGCTTCTTCTGAGCAGGAGATTCGTGGTTTGAATCCCAGTAACACTAGAAGTATTTTTCACTGTGTCCCACCTCTCGTGAAAGTCTGATAAACGTCCGAGAGTAATAACTTGTCACGGAAAGCTTCTCAATTCACCATTCGGATCCGGCATTAATTTGTAGGTCCCCTCCATTTGTGTGCAAAAATATACATGCTCAACACAAATGGTTGCGAGAAGCTAGGCCTTGGACCGCAATAATCTGTTGCGCCGAATATTTTTATTATTATTATTATTATTATGTCAATGCTACGAAGTTTCTTCAAAATCTTATAGGAGCCGTTATTTAATTTGACAAAAAATTCTGTTTTGTTGGCAACATTTTTTTTCAATATTTCTTAACGTTCTTAAGCGTATATAGATTTATTTCGTACTGTGGAGGTTGGAAACTGTCAATAAATTTAACGCATTAGTGCGGTGCCGTGAAATAACGCCGACCGAAGTAAAGCCGAATTTTGAATGCTGCCTCATTTCCTGATGATATTTCCCCCTTAGTTTTGAAGAGATGTTTTTCCAAGCCGGCGTTACCATTACGTAAGCTTTTCTATCTATCCTGTTCTTGTGGACCTTTCCTGAAAAGCTGGAAAACAGCCTTTGTCCCCCTTGACACTAAAAAAGCGAGCCGTCGTCTCCTTCTTCGTACCGACCAATAGCACTTATCCATACTTTCCAAGTTCTTGGATAATACATTGAAACTAAAAAAAATCCTTAGTGACAGGCAGTACGGATTTCATGGACAACGTTCTCCTGGTGACTTGATGGTGTATCTCACCGAGCAGTGGAACCGGTCTTTGCATCAATTTGGAGAAAGCAAAGCTGTTGCACTCGATATTTCCAAAGCATTTGACAGAGTTTGGCACCAAACTCTTTTGTCCAAAATACGTGCTTATGGAGTCGATTAAAAACTGGTTCATTGGATTAGAAGTTATCTTTTTGGATCGCTCAGTTCAAGTTGTCTTGGATGGTTTCATTTTTATTTATGATCTCTTATGATAATATGCTGTCTCTTGTCGTCTAAGCGAATCTTAAACCAAATTCCATTATGGCATGAATGGCACACTTGCATCGAGGAAACTAAAAAAGTCGCAATTCTCGGTATGTGCGTTAATGACAAGCTTCGTTGGAATGACCACATATTAACCGTCGTCAAAAATACTGCGAAATGGCTGCACATGGTTTTCTAACCTTAACGTTTCCCTCTCTCTCAACTGGCTCTTATCTACAAGGCTTTTATTAGCCCTAGTAATAATAATAATGTTCGGCGCGACAAAAGGTTGCGGTCCAAGGACTAGCTTATCGCGACCATTTGTGTTATGCATGTATATTTTTGTATACAAATGGAGGGGGACCTATAATCTAATGCTGTATTCGAATGGGGAATTGAGACGATTTCCGGGACAAGAACGTCCGAGAGAACGTTTGTCAGATATTCGCGAGAGGTGGGACCGTGAAAAATACTTTTGGTGTTACTGGGATTCGAACCACGAACCTGCTACTCAGAAGCCATGCACTTATCCACAAGCCACGGCACCCACTTATTCGCCATAAATTTATCTTATATGGTTTGGTGCGCCTCAAACTACCTTGTATCAGTTACATAGAGTACACAACCGTGCGATTAAACTTATCAGTGACGAAAACATAGCGAAATAAATAGATTCGCTTGAACACCGCAGGAACGTTTCCTGCTTGTGGGTGTTTTATTGGTTCTTCCACCTGCTGTGCTCAAGAAAAATAACCATTTGCCTGCTACCTCTCCTTGAATGCAACCGCAATACTTGTGGCGCTCTAAATGCTTATAAGTTTACCCTCTAGCCCATCTTCGAACTCGTCTTTCCACATCGCTATGATCCACAGGCATCTCCTATTTTCCTTAACGTTAATGCTGTGCCAATCATATAGCCGAGCATCTTAGATTCTAAAGCCAAAGACCATATTATGTAGATCCAGTCCATAGCGGTATCCGATAGGTAATCACGTAGCAGATGATAAAAAACTTCAAAACTCAGAAAACTAATTAAAAATAAATAATTATTTTTTTTAAATATGATTTTTAATGGTCCACTCATAAACAATTATTCCTTAAAATTTTAATCAAAACTCTAATCTAAAGGACAAAAGAAATTTTATTGAAATCGATAAAGTCACTCCGAAGTTACGAGCTGAGCGCGGAATCTTAGAATCAGAAAAATTTCATATTTAGAAAATAGTCATTTCTAACAAGTTAAGATATTGATAAAACTACAGCTTATGCTAAATATTTTATTTGGACTTTGAAATAAGATGGTAAACTAAAGTATATGGACTTCTTATTAATTACAATGGAGCGGGGCTTATAATATTGCCTTCAAAAAATAATATTACAGAGCTTGTCGGGAGATCCAGATCCGACACCCGTTTCAGATCCAAAAATAAATGAATGCTTCATATATAAACCACATTTTTATTGTCTCTGGTATGTTGGACAAAACGAACTAATTAGTAATGTTTTAAACGTAAAACACTTATAACATAACTTAACTTTGATACAAATCGTATTTTAATTACGCTGCAACAAATCAAATTACATTAATTACAGTACAACCATGCTGTGCACAATGACCCATTGCGATGTCAGTAGAGTATTCATACATACACGCATATAAATATTCATTATTTAAATAATAATTCATTGATTTTATAACAACAAACTATTAACTGATAGAGGATATAGCATATAATTGTTATTATGCTTTTTTAAGGCGACTGTTTCCTGACCCATTGCACTTGTAACTTAATTAATTTTTGTAAGTTATGTCTGTACAATTAACTGTACAATGTTTTTAACTGGTGCACATACGAATGAAGATTAACACAAATAACCCAAAAAAACGAGAAAACATTGAAAATAATTTAGAGATTAATGTATTATCCATAAAATGAATATAAATGTATCTGAACAGGTGTTAAATATAGCAACATTATAAACATTGTTTTACTTCCTTCATAAATTTAATTATTGATTAACCACAAGTGCAAGGAAATCGATAATTTGTGTAGTTTGAAATTTCGTCAAAAAAACTCAAAATTTAAGAAGCCGCTTTGTAAGTGGGTTTAGCACAAAAACAACAAACGGACGAATTTGCGACAATGACGGAAATCTATTTGAAATATTTACATTATGAGCATATTTGGACTTCCGATAGGAAAATTTGTTTCTATTTTTATACTAAATTCGTAAGCTATGTAGTTATATTTTTACTGTAATAAACATTTTAATTGCGATAACAATTTATTTTTTAAATGCTCTACATTAACTTCGCGTGCCCGTGGCTGGCTGGTCAGATTTTGTGATCAACTTTTAGCCCACTTCCCAAATCCCGATTTAATTTAAATTTTGCACACATGTATATTTCCGGTGACAATACTTTCTATTTAAAAGTGATCGTGATACGGGGTCGGGGGGCTCCCATAGAAATGTTTTTTCCCGGCATCAGATAATTTCATACTATTATGACTGTGTTCTGTGTGCGTTGAGCGCTGTGGGCAGCGCTGCTTGCTTTACGATTGGGGTTGTTTTGTTGT
Organism: Nephrocerus scutellatus; assembly: GCA_947095585.1. Classification (NCBI taxonomy): domain Eukaryota; kingdom Metazoa; phylum Arthropoda; class Insecta; order Diptera; family Pipunculidae; genus Nephrocerus; species Nephrocerus scutellatus. Next base: position 95,037,008 of record OX352763.1, read on the forward strand.
TGGGTTGTAGTGATTCGTATGTGTTTTATATTTCAGCATTTATAGTGGAATTCAGTATACTTTTGGTTATTAGAGATTTAACATGAAAAATTGTAATTTTTATGCCTTGTTTTTTTTTAATTTTATTTTGAAATTCAAGCCTTTAGAATGATGCATCGGTACCAAACGGAAAACTTTACTGTTTACTAATAACACATATAAAGGGGATTTTTAATTAAGACGCCCATTTGCCCAACAAGGGTTTCTGAAGAGCTACCGTAGCAAAATTTGTAGTAAACACTTAATAATAATAATAATATCGGCGCGACAGACCATGCGGTCCAAGGCCTGACTTCTCGCAACCATTTGTGTTGAGCATGCATATTTTTGCACACAAATGGAGGGACCTACAATTTAATGCCGGATCCAAACGGCGAATTGAGAAGCTTTCAGTGACAAGTTATTACTCTCGGACGTTTGTCAAACTTTCGCGAGAGATGGGACACCGTGAAAAATACTTTGGTGTTATACTGGGATTCGAACCATGAACCCCCTGCTCAGCAGTCCATGCTCCTATCCACTGAGCCACGGCACTTAAAGCTCCTATATTTCGTCTATGCTCCCAAGAATCAAGAGATGAAGTAATGATTCATCGTTAATAATGAACATCGTTCATAATGAACATCGTTAATCATACGGACAACTCTATTCTGAATTCTATCAAGATAATGATAATGGGATTTTGGAGCCCCACTCCATACACATAAATTAAATTCCAAAATTGGCCTAACATAAGTTTTAAATATTCTTAATGCTTCTGAGGGGGTGAAGTAGAAGTTACAACGTTTTATAAAACCTAAGCATTGGCACTCCCTTTTTAAAATTTCATAAATATGTTCCTTCCAAGAAAGTTCACTTGACACTTTCAAACCTAACATTTTAAGTGAACCAGATCTCGCAATAAGGACACTATTAAATACTGGTGGCACGTAATGCTGAACTGCCTTCTTAGAAAAAAGACACGGCTGAAATTTATTTGGGTTAACTTCCACCGTAATAGATCTGCCTCAATCTAGAATGACTTGAATGTTCGACAAAATAGCTCGGAAACCAATCAAGCGAGAATTGCATTATTTTTTACTGACAAACGCAATGGAAGCCGATACCGTTGTATCATCAGAAAATTAATGGATACTACAGATTTCAGAAGGCAATAGGTCATTAATATATATTAAGAAAAGCGTAGGCGACAACTTTTATTTTGCGGTTCCATAAATAATGCTCAATCCATGCAATGAGAGAGGTGTCTAAGTTGAGCGAACGAATCTTATTTATAAGACAAATGTGCCATACTCGATCAAAAGCCTTTGAAATATCCAGGGACACGACGCTTAATTCACTTATATTTTCAATGCTTCGCTGCCAACAATGATTCATGCACGCCATGAGTTCACCTGATGAGCGATTTTTGCAAAATCCGTACAGATCGGATAAAAGAGCATTCGAACCCAGGTAGCTTATATAAGTTTGAAATTAACGATAGATTCCATTACCTTCGATAGAATCGACAACAAAGCATTAGAGCGGTAGATGGTAGGTGCTGATTTATCACCTTTTTTCGGAACGGGTTGAATATTAGCCATTTTCCAAATTTAGGAAACACACCAGTCATCATTGAGAGATGAAACAATTTTCCAAGCGGCGAAATACCGTCGGGTCCAGTTTCTTTATTAGGGCCTAGTTCTTTAAGAATCTTTGAAACAACCCGTGGCATAGACATACTTGGGCCTACATTCGGGAGACTTGGTGGGCTTTGGTTACATAAAGGAAAGGTATACGCACGAGAAAAATGCGAAGCTAAGAGATTAGCTTTCTCAATACCAGTTCTATAATGAATACCATTATGAAATAAAGAAGGGATAGATGAAGTATTGTCTGCAAAGTGTCTTATACCAAGGTAGCAAACGACGAAAAAAATTGCAAGCGTATGGTGGCCAGGTATGGAAAAAACTACCAACTCGCGCTCTGGAGGTTATGCTCCACATTATCCCACTAGATATTTGGCAAGCAGAAAGCGGCAACTACAGCTACGCGACTGTTAGCTGTCAATCAGTGGAGAAGTTGACGAAACTGGATTACATAACACCAGTGTTATGCTTTCAAAAAGGTTTTCGAAGAACCATACACTCCAGAGAAGACTGGAAGAGTGGATCCGTAACCGATAACGAAACAATACAGTTTTTCACGGATGGCTCTAAGCTAGACGGTAAAGTAGGAGCAGGAGTCTTCTGTGACAAGCTGAAAGTAAGCATGTCTGTCCGTCTACCTGAGCGCTGCAGCGTGTACCAGGTTGAGGTGATAATGAGTTGGCTGCATCATAATGTACTATCCTCAAAGAAGATTATCATTTATGTGGACAGTCAGGCGGCCATAAAATCGTTGGAGGCGGTCTCACTGAAATCTAAGGTGGCGTTGAGCTGTCATTCCTCTCTTAACGAGATGAGTGAACAGTTCCATATAAGGATCATATGGGTCCCGATCCCCACGGATGTTGATGGGAACTGCAGGGCGGACGAGCTAGCTAAACGTGGTACGACTCTCCAGCTGCTATCGGAAAGGGCGGAGGTAGGGTAGGTACTCCTATCGCGACACTGAAATTTGACCTTCGCAAAGACGAAGAAACAATAAAAAATGTAAGGTGGGAAAACACCGACACTTGCAATATTTCAAGAGAGGTCTGGCCGAAACTGGACTTGAAGCGCTCAACTGCGCTTATTTCCCTACAAAAACGTGAACTAAGAACGGTTGTAGGGATAATGACAGGACACTGCCTTCTAGGGAAACACGCGAGAAGGATGGGAGTCGAATATAATGACTTCTGCAGAAGTTGCATGGATGAGAAGGAGGAAGAGACCATAGAACATATTCCTTTTTTTTTATAATTCACGTACGCTTCAAGGGGTTCGCACCCTTATAATGCTCGGCTATATGCTTGGCACAGCGTGGGCGTTAAGGGCTCATGTCCAGAAGGCACAAACACTTAAGAAAGCGGTTAATGAATAACCTATCAGATCTCGAAAACAGCAAAGTGCGAGATATACTTCGATTCATTAAGAGCTCTGAATGGATTTTCTAAAAAGGGGAAAGGTATAAGATCCTGTGGTAACACAAAGGATCGCGAATGGTCTAAGTGAGCATTAGCTGCCACCGCAACCTAACCTAACCTAACCTAAAAAAATTGTATACTAAAATACTTATTCAGTTTTCATTGACTCATTTGTTTTCTTGGAATCTTTTATTTTCTTTTCAATAACGGTTAAGTATTTTTTTTTTATTTGTCTCTTCCTGATGACGAAATGCGAAAATGACGATTTTTTTTATATTAGAAGTTCTATGCTTGGAATTGTTTTAAGTAAAATTGTAACTTGTGTAATCCTAAATGCGAAAAAATAAAATGCCGTTTGCAGGTTCTTCTTTTTTACATTTTCGCCATAATCTAATATTAAGATTGCACATGTGACACCCAATTGAGAAATTAGGTATGCACTTAAATAACTACGAGCGAATAACTACTTGGAGCACTTTTCATCGGTTCAATGTGCGTTTTAGAAATTTGTCGGCTTTCTTCGGCGAACATAGTACGTCGGAGAAATGGATATATAGTTACACAATACAATGCAGGAAAAGCGAATGTGACAACAACAACGTATGTGAACATTTTCTATTTTTCAATTTCCTCTAATCGCAAAGCCACTGACAGAGCCAATGAAAAACATTACTCAGAGCATAAACTTGTCTTGGTATACATTTTACCTGGATTTTTTTGTTGTTGTTGATGCGCCTGTTGCTGGCTTATGTGTCGAGTGGGAACTAAGTATATAATCAATCAATCTTAAGACATTTGCGTTTCACGTTAAACTTGATTGATTCTCAAATGATGTCCTTGCCAATGTTATTAACAGCTGTGAGAAGTGTTGAAATATTTAATCCAATTATCAGGTAAGAGAAGATGCTAACAAAATCCATCATGTTGACCAATAATTTCTGAGCGTATCCGACATTTTCGTATTTATTCATAGGAAAACCATCGTTTCTTCATCTTACATATATAAATGTAATTAGGATTAATATTAATGTAATAATGAATTACATATATTAATTTTTGCACTTAATTCTTTTTCTTTTAATTTAAAAAGTTGTAAATAATTAATTTATTTTTAATTTAAACACTTTTTTCGAACTAATAATCGTTTTGACCATAATGAAATAATTGCAACAGTTTCTTTATTTACTTTCTATTGTTAGAAATTGCACTTCAATTTATATTACAATTAATTATTTTAATGTGAACTTATTTTTTTTATAAAAATCACATCCTTGGCCGATTTTCTACTGCTTTACTTTCCATTCACTCGCTGCGAACACGGTCTTCCTCGCCTACGATGCAGCAAATAACTTTCATCATTTCCACTAATGTCTTCTTGGGAATAGAGAGTACGAGGGAAAATAACTTAAAGAAATATTAAAAGCCACCGATACAGGTACGAGTATGTATATATTTCTTTGCTTCTTGTGCAATAACCGCCGTTTGAGTCCGCTTGTGCCCGTTGATGATCTGTTCACCTGGAGCCACCTTGAATCAATGATCATCGCGTATCAATGCGAAACTTACCATGGTACTTTGTGGAAGCTTTTCTATTGTGTGTGTATTGCATCGAGTCCATGGTCTAGCCTTTTCTTTCTCTTCTCTTATTTTTGCCGTCTGTTTCTTTTACGAAAATCTAAAACTTTGTGGGTATGAGTTCAAAATTGTGATTGAGTTAAATCTTTTTTGTTAATGCTTCATATTTTAGACACTAACATTTTCATATTTTGTTATGTTAACATCTCTATTTAGCGGTGTATACTCAGATATCGATATTATTTTCTGTGTACAACTCTTTGACTATTATTTAACAAAAATATGTTAGAAAATTACATTTTCAAAGTCACTTTGTGAGGAAAATCTTCTGGTAACATGTACCATTACACTTAGCTTCTGTAATAATTTAAACTAATTCATAACTAAGTAAAACTATTGAACTCCTAGAAACAGCGAACACACTGTTCGTTTTTGCGAAAAAAAAATAATTAACACTTAAAATAGATGCACAATTATAGCTACCCTCGGTAAAATGGATACAAATTGATTTAGAACACACAACGGTCTGTTGCGGTAACGTTTCGGTAAACAACAGACAACAGACCATTGTGGACCTTAGTTTGCCCTTGCGTTGTGTGTGTTATATTTTTGCACACAAATTAAAGGGACCTATAATTTGAAGCTGTACCAAAAGTTGTTACCTTCGGTCGTTTGTCAGAGATTCGCGAGAGGTGGATCCGTAAAAGAAATGTTTAGTGTTTCCTAAAATCATCCTCATATTTTGCCCTACAGCCGGGGACTAGTCCTGACGTTCGGCAAAAAATCTCTCCATCGGTCACGATTTCGAGCCAGTGTCATCCAGTTTGACATCCCTAAACTCTGGGAGTCCTGGTCTACGCCATCCTTTCAGCGTAACCTTGGCCGGCCTCGCTATCGTGTCCCATAGGATACGAACTTTTAAACCCCCGCTCAAATTATCGACCTTTTTCATTAAATTTGTGTTCGTTAAATTCTACTCGATTGTTTTCTCTCCATTGTAATGCTGTCTAGGTCAGAATTTAACGTGCTTAACATACGTTGTTGTTTGAGTTCCACATGAGAAGTGGAAGGACGTTCCTCAAACTACTTATATGAGAAGCTGAGAGTGCTGTCGGCAGCGAAAGATTTAATTGGATTAGAAGTCACATATAAGAGATCATTACTAAAAATGAGGAGGAAGAGAGTCGGTGAAAAAACAGAGCCATGGGGAACGCCAGCATTTAAGTAATGTACTTTAGACTTGAAACCGTCCAATACAACTTAAATTACGCGGTCCAGAAGATAGCTTCTAATCCAGTGAAGCAGTTTATCATCGACTCCATAAGCACGCATTTGGGACAAAAGAGTTTGATGTCAAACTCTGTCAAATGCCTTAGAAATATCGAGTGCAACAGCTTTGCTTTTTCCAAATTGATGCAAAGACCGGTTCCATTGTTCGGTGAGATATACCATCAAATCACCAGTGGAACGTTGCCCACGAAATCCGTACTGTCGGTTACTAAGGATTTCATTGCTTTCCAGATATTTCATGAGCTGAAAATTGATCAGCGTTTCCATGACCTTGGAAAGAATGGATGTAAGTGCTATGGGTCGGTACGAAGAAGGAGACGACGGTTCGCCTTTTTGGGTATGGGCTGGACAAAGGCCGTTTTCCAACTTCTCGGGAAGAGTCCAGAAGAATAGGAGAGATGGAAAAACTTACGCAACGGTAATAATAGCTTGGAAGAAAAATGGGGAAATGGGGATTTGTGAATGTTGAGATTGTTTAAAACTCTAGCAACTGCACGAGTACGACGACGAAGCTGTATTTATGATTCTTTTCACGGATGACCAAAAATTTTTTACTACCTTTGGGGACTTTATAGTAATCATTCTCTGCTATAAAGTCAAGTTCGATGACAATGGTACCGGTGATACTTTAACACGAAGTAATTTTTTTGGGTCTCAAATGCAAGCTGTTTTAAAAAACACAATACAAATTCTGAAAAAAAAAAAGTTTTCGAAAAATATTTTTATGGAAGTCCCCTAGTCCCAGGTTCAACTTCATCCAAAAAATTTAAATATATATATAAAGGGTGTTTTTTTAGGAGGTTTGTTTTTCCGATAGATGTCGTTTTATTTTATGACAGTTGTTTTGACAGCTCAAAGTGGCATTTCTACTCAGTATTGTTTGGCAAATCATTATGAATAGGTTAACTCCAGAACAACGTTTTCAAATCGTGGAAATTTATTTTCAAAATCAGTGTTCAATTAAAAATGTTTATAGAGCACTTCGTGAATTTTATGGTGCACATAATCGTCCGTCAGAGACCACCATAAAGAACGTAATTACCAAATTTCGGTCTACATTCACTCTTTTGGATGCCAAGCCACCGACAAGAATGAGAAGAGTTCGTACAGAAGAAAATATTGCTGTCGTTGAGGCCAGTGTCGAAGAAAACGACAATTTATCGATTCGTCGTCGTGCTCAGCAAATTGGACTTTGTCCATCGACTTTATGGAAAATTTTACGTAAAGATTTGGGTTTGGTGCCATACAAAATTCAATTGGTGCAAGAATTAAAGCCACACGACCTTCGTTTGCGCCGTGAATTCAGTGATTGGTCGTTAAATCAATTGAACGAAGATCCATTTTTTTACCGTAAAATTCTCTTCAGTGATGAGGCGCATTTTTTGTTAAATGGATACGTCAACAAACAAAATTGTCGCATTTGGAGCAAAGATAATCCACACGCCGTTCAAGAATTACCAATGCATCCTGATAAATGTACTGTTTGGTGCGGTCTATGGGCTGGTGGGATCATCGGTCCATATTTCTTTAAAAATGAGGAAGGACGACGCGTTACCGTGAATGGAAATCGATACAGAACCATGTTAAATGAGTTTTTGTTGTCAAATCTTGAAGATATGGATATGGATGAAATGTGGTTTCAACAAGATGATGCCACTTGCCATACAGCACGTGAAACAATCGACTTATTGAAAGAAACTTTCAACGACAACATTATTTCGAGAAATGGTCCGGTGAATTGGCCTCCGCGTTCGTGCGATTTGACGCCACTCGATTACTTTTTGTGGGGATACGTGAAGTCATTGGTTTATGTGGATAAACCTCAATCGATTGACGCTTTGGAAACCAATATTCAACGTGTCATTGCTGACATACGCCCTCAAATGCTTGAAAAAGTGCTGGAAAATTGGACCTCCAGAATGACATTTGTGAAAAATAGTCGTGGTAGCCATATGCCAGAAATTGTGTTTAAATGTTAAATGCCAAAAAATTATCTACCAAATAAAAAAAAATTTTGGTCATTTCATAATTTTATATGTGTTTTATTCAAAAAAAAAATCGGCAACCTCTTAAAAAAACACCCGTTATATATATATATAAATATATATATATATATATGTTATATATAAAGTCATAATAAAAATATATATAATACATATAAATATGAAGTCATAAATATACAGGGTGTCCCAGAAGAAGTGTCAAACGACAGCGTGATAGGCTAGCTCATTTCCAACAAAAACAAAGTTAATTTTTTTCGAATTGAACACACCCAACAAAAAATTAATTTAAAAAAACCAACTTTCTTTTTTAAAACGATCGAGAAGTGTGTGTGTACCTTTTCAATAAAATTATTTTTAAGCTGTATGTTTAAGTGGCGCTTACGGGTAAGTAATGTACTACAGACAGTTGACTAAGTATCAGAAAATATGCGACACCATTGTAGATTTTAAAATGGTATCAAACAGCGGGCTATTTTCAGAACAGAACCTGTGGTGGTACTGTTAAATGTTAATATCAGCCACATTTGCAAACCAATTTTCTGCGCAGACGACTGAACTTACCGGGATGAATATTCATATTTTTTACATAAATTGTGAGGGGCCGACGGAAATCTGACAACCGGAAGTGACAGTATACTTAGAGAGTTTTTCTAGTTTTTGCAAATAGCTCAAAAAGTATAGCACTTACGAGAATTCAATAAACATTTACTGAAAATTCCGGCCCCGTCCTTAAAAGAAAGTCGTGTTGTGGCCACACCTCCATTTTTTATGAAATTTTCAATGTATATTATTGGAAGGTGGCTGAAGATTATAGGCTTTAATAAATACTTCACCCTCCTGGGAGGTGAAATGTAAAATGTCAATATCAGCCATATTTACAAAATTTTCAATGTATAATATTGCTCTCTTCCCTCCCCCCATCACGCCGCTGTAATTTATGCGGGTAACGAAGCCCTCAAGAACACCTAGTATAAGACAAACTATTTATCAGTGTCCATTAATTTGGCTTTCAGATGCTTTTTTGTTTGTTTTTCATTCGTTTGCTTATTTCTTCATCCCGCAACCTAAATGATAAAAAAAATGTGTATTGTGGTTACGATGGTAATGAAATGATAATGATGATGGTGAGCGGTGAAATACAGGTGATAATCATCTATCTTCCGATGAGGTTAGATGACATGGTAGCTTTATGGTCTGCATATTAGTGCGATTTGTATTGGAGATTTCCCCTCATAGACTTGCAATGTTTTTAAAGAGCTTTTATCGTATTTTACACTTTTTGTATGGAAATAGTTTGACGGTATATGTTAGTTAAGTAAAACCTTTCCATAATTGTAAAATTAATAGTAATTCATAATAACCCATTTTTAAGAGCGTAAACAATAGTTGAAAAAAGATGTGCATTTTATGACGTGCAAACTAATTTGAGTAACGAGTATGTGCAATTAAAGTTAGGAAAACTGTTTCTAGTGTTTTTTATTTTATTTTATATAATACCAGCTTTTCGAGGCCGTTTCGCTAACCGCACAGCCAGTGAACGGAATCACGCGTTCAGTCATACACTTCGTGTTCACATTTCAAAATCTAGATTTAGAGGATTCATAGCAGCATGAAAAAATGTGTATGTATTTGCTCAAAAATAAATACCAAATTAATAACAATTAAATTAATATTAGATTAAATTTAATGGAAATCGAAATTAAATTTTTTCACCTATACCTAATCTACCCCATGTAAAGGATCAAATATGGAGACTATCTACAATTGATCACCAAATCTTGCTTGCAAAACTATAGCCATATCTCTACCCTATAAAAAAAACCGCTCTGCAATTAAAAATGTTCCATAATTTGCTTTTTAAAACTTTTATTTAACTTGACTTGACCCCTTTTTGTCTGTATTTTCGACCACTTTGAGGTCCTTTTTACCACCTTCCACAGGACCTAGAGAGCTGACTTTTTGTGGGTGTCTAAGTCCAAAATAGCATTTTTTATATTCCGAGTATGGCGCGTGTCGGGTGTCGCGTGTGGTGCGTTAATGGGTTGAAATTTATTTTAGACTTCTTGGAGGTCCTTTTTAAACAACTTCCTAGAGAGCTGTAATTTTGTGAGTGTCTAAGTCCAAAATATCATTTTTTATATTACGAGTATGACACGTCTAGCGCGTGTGATGGGTTGTAATAAATGTAATTTTGCACTCTACAATCCTTTCCGATTAATTATCTCTTATCAAAACCTAAATATTTCTCATAATCTAATGTTATAAAATAATTTTTGTGTTAAATGTACTTTAATTTAATGTATATTGTTGTGCTAATTTTTCTTTTATTTGTTACACCGTCTCAAAGATACCTACCAGTTTAGCATTTTACAAAAAAAAATTAAACTAGTCTGTTGTAGATTTTCTTGTTATGGTCATGTTAGTTGGCATTTGATCTTCAAAGATATGTTTGATCAGCACGCTGGGGTTATCAAAATCACTACAACCAGTTGACTGTGTACTACTCGTTCGGAGCAAATAAAGGTTATTCAATACAATATAAATATAGAACTACATATAACTTGGGTATATTTACGAGTATGTAAATAAAGATTGTATCATGAAAACTAATGAAATCGAAAGTTGAAACTCCGGTTGGAAGACATTTTTCTTTTACATACATATGTTTGGGTTTTAGCGGATGCATCTAGCAGACCTGATCTGGAGGACATGGAGTTGCCTGCATGTTATTTATTTTGATCATGTGAGATTATAAGTACATATATATTCGTATGATTTTTTTATATATACATACATAATATAATCTATATATATATATATGATATCAGCGGCACATACAAAGTCAATGTTATCACATGACTTTAAATGGCAAAACCAGTAACTTAAAGCGTCACATCCTATAAAACGTAACAAGTAACATTATAAAATGAAAAGTCCCGCAAAAGTGTGAGTTAAATTCAAGAGGAATTAAAATTATTACAGTGGACATTGCAACAATTTTGATTTGAAATAGGAAATAGTTATATAGGCACTTAAACCACTAAAGTTGGCGAATAATACCGAAAAGTCTACGAGTTATTTTTACTACTTCTGCTTTTACTTGGTATACACGAAGTTTATATTACCTGTATTTAAATATATATTACTTGTCCTTGTGTTAATTTGACCTAAAATATTATAAGACATACTACATTTGTACATAGTGTTCAAAAGTTGCACAATTAGTTCTAGCGGTGATTATTTTACTCCTACCTCTTGTCTTTAGTAGAAACCGGCAGAGAAGGAGAGAAGTGTATAACATTGGATCTTACCGATATAAAAGAATCGAGAAATGTGTTCCATGTGCTAAGTTTGATAACCGACACTGTAACTTTGCTACCCGTAGGCGATCGACGACTATGGTTTCGCTTGTTCAATAAAATGGCGAAGAGAGCAAGCGAAACAAATTTCTGAGAAGATATTTTTCGATTTCGATCAGCCTACGTTATTTAGATTGAACAACATTTTATACCGCGTGCTTCGGTACTTCAGTACATAATAGATATAACACAATGTGTCATGTCATGACGACGTTTGCAAACGCAGGGAATTTCTTGATTATGTAGATTTTCGATTAATTTTCAAACCGGATGTATGGTTTCGTGTACGGTTTGTGCAATTGGAAAGAGACATAAGCCAGAGCAGGAGTTACTTTTGTTATGTCTGACGTTCTTTCGTAAACCGGGTTTTTTTGCTAAAAGTTGAATTTGATTTGCAAAAAAATAAATTTGAATTTCAAAAGATAGAATTTGAACTAAAAAACCTGTAAAATGAAATGCAGTCAATAAAATATCATTACAGTGGCAACATAAAGGTTATTTCAATCTCCTTATTATCGCCGTAGAGACAAGGCCAGCTGAATAACAGATATTTGGCATTTGCTAGATAAGAATCAATTCAGTCAAGAGGGAGCAAAAACCCTTGTTCTCGATTTTTAATTGGTTTTTCCATAAAAACTATATCGAGAAAACCCATAGAATGTTATGTTTTCAAAGGAAACTAAACACAAAGGAAAAAACGCTCCGACAGCAGGACGAAACAAAGCAAACGCTCAATTGAAAAAACTAAAAATAGTAAAAACCACTAGATATTGTTTTGAAAAATACAAAACAAAAGCAACAAAATTTCCACAAAAGAACTTTGTCAGCGTAGACTTTAGCTAAGCGCTGAACAATAAATGAAAAGCGAATAGGCGTAAATCATGAATTTTTCATCTCTTTTTGCTTGCATGGTATAAAAAGTGAGGCAAATGCGTATACAAATTAATTTCTTGCAATTTTTAGAGAAATACACCAATTGCTTGATGTTGCAAAACTATTTTTAATAGCGGGCAATAAAAGGGTACCATTAGAGGCCTAAAAAGGTACATGGTACCTTTTCGCTGCACAAGAATATTTTCGTTTTTTAAACCAAATAAAAATAATTTTTCGCAAGACGCAATAACTTCTTTCCACTCAATTAACTCTTCATTGAATGCACACATACCAATATAAGATGCAGGTCATACAAAAGTTTTAATTTAGAGGAATGTACCAACTGATAGGATTTTTAGAACCCGCATGGTGCGCTTGGTCCTATCTTATATTGCTGTATTTACCAGAAGGCACAAGCAGAAGATATCATCATCATATTTGGCTCCACAACCGGGGTCCGGTCCTGGCTTCCCGCAAAAAGTCTCTTCATCGGTCCCGATTTTGAGCCGATGTTATCCAGTTTTGCGTCCCTAAACTCTGGGCGTCCTGGTATACGCCATCCTTCCAGAGTAGGCTTGGCCGGCCTCGATGTCGTATTCCATAAATCCTACCGCAAAAGAAATTTCCAAGCAGGATCCTCTTCGCCATTGCGAGCTAGGTGTCCTGTCCACCGGAGCCTACCGAGCTTAATTCTCTTCCCGATGTCGACATCGCGGTTACGCTCGTAGACCTCATCATTATAGAGTCTCCGGATTCGTCCTTCCTCACATACGGGGCACATGATGTCTCTTTGCCAGTCTTCTGGTATCGCTTCTTCCTCCCATACTTGCACTATTATTTCATGAATTGCTTGGTGTATTGTTGGGCCTCCTATTTTAATCAGTTCCGCTAGAATCCCATCTGATCCAGAGGCCTTTTTATTTTTGAGCCGATTTATCGGTCTTCTAACTACGTCTATGCTTGGTGGCGGCAGCATAGTATGGTCTTCGGTCATTCGTGGAGCCTCCGATTCCTCAGTTAGCTGATCATTTAGTAACTCATAGAAGAGCTATTCCCATCGCTCTAAAATGCCTTTGAGATTAGCGATCAGATTACCCACTTTGTCTTTGCAGTATGTGCAACGCGGTGTATATTGCGTCATACCGCGGACTCTTTGGTAGAACTTCGGCGCCTGATGCGGTACTTGCTCACTGTACAGTTCTTGTTCACGGACGAGATTCTTCTTCCAGGCTGCTTTCTTTCACCGGTGAACTTTTTTTCATATCTTCTGACCTCTTTATGTTCATCTTCGCGTGCCCTCGTTCTATGAGATTGTTGCATTGCTTGGTGCGCAATATTCTTACGTTCAGTCGCTAGCTTTTATTCGTCATCGAACCAGTCGTTCCGATCTCTACGAGTACTGCATAAGATGGAGTCAGCAGTACTAATGGCAGTATTTTTAAGGCGTGTCCATTTCTCTTCTACACCTGACATCTCAGTCCCAGGACTTACTCTCCCTGTATTTAGCGCGAGTCCTATCGCGTGACCGTAGTTGTTTCTGGTCCCTTCGTTGCGATGGGTAGCCGTATTGACTCGAATCTGATTCCCGGAGCATTCCTTCGTGATGATGCAATCCGCGCTCGGAGCACCATACCAACAAGATAGTTGTTCGAGTCGACACATTAGCACCTCGGTACGTTCGTACTGTCATCAGGTTCGGGTTGAGGCGGCGGTCTATCTGGTTGCGAGTTGCTCCATCAGGAGATACCCAGATGGCTTTGTGGATATTTTTACGCGCATAACTTGTACTCGCAACGACCAAATTATTTTGCTTGCTCTCATCTCTATGACTCGTTGTCCCCTCCCTGGAGGGTGGGAAATGTAAAATGTTACTATCAGCTCCATTTACCAACGGATTTTTATGAAATTTTCCATGTATATTATTGGCAGATGGAGGAATGTTATAGGCAATAGTAAAGTTTGTACACGAAAAACATTTTCTTGTTAATCTAATCTTCTCACATATATGTCTGAGTGTCTCAAACAGTAAATTCACTTCTTCTATATAGTAACATTTAGATTTAATTTAAATCTAACAGATGCACCCAGCATTGCCACCGATGTCATTCTAGGCATCCCTATTTTGCGTGATGAGTAAAACTTGAATATGCCGCAGTGTAAATACTGTTTAACCTGTTGTTGTCCTGTGTTTTCATTATTTTATGCTCTCAAGTTTTGTTTTTTGTTTTATCTTTTAAAATTATGTCACCATGTCTGTGTGTTTTCTTATTTTTCTGTATACAGTGTTCACACATCATGAGGCGATAAAAACAATTCTTCTGGTGGCTGTCCTCGTTATATAACAATGATGATATTCTTGTCAAGAAAGAATAGGTTGGAAGCAACCAGAGGAATAGAAGTGAATAGTGAAATTTATACTTTAACATCGTGCTTAAGTGTTAATAATGTGATTGCTAACACTTTTTCCTCTCTACGGAAGCAACCTAGAGAGCTCTACAGACATATTATTTTTCACCATCCCCCATCCTCCTCATAAGTTTTGCATACATTTGCACTTTCCATATAGTCAAATGGAAAGACTTGTTGTCTTTGGTATAAAAAAAACGCTAGGTTCTTTATTATAAAACATTATGTGTGCTCGAATACGAGTATGTTCTATGTAGTTATGCAACGGGTAGAGTCGGTTAATGAACTGTTTTTGAGTGTTTGTTAAAGAAAGTTTTAAAGAGTTAACGAAAACCAATTTTCAACTCTTTGAACGAAAGGGGATATTACTCAGCGGCTACAATAAATAAATAAAACAGATATACATTTAATTGGGCAAAATTATATTTGATAAAAAATTTAATAACTATTGCAGCATATTGTAAAACAAACTTAAAACTTTAAGTAAGACTTAGTTAGAGCTAATACCAATTGTACTCTAGTAACAACTATTAACAGGATTTTCTTTCATAAGTAGATAACGTAATAATTAATTTTAAAGTATAAATCATCTTAAATTTCTACCATATAATTAAAAAGCCGTCGATAGTTTTTGTGCTTCCTGTGGCTAGGGTGTATCATCTTCTCGAGGCAATTAATAACCTTTGTATTAACTACAATAGGGTAATGCTTTCCAATCAGATGTAGGAATTAACAATTCCCATTGTATCTCAAATCTATAAGGAAAACAAAAACTGCGGGGCGAAAAACAATATGTATTTGTACGTTCTTTTTATGTATGCGTGAATCTATACAAATCTATATAAATAAAAATGAGATTGTGTGCCATTTTATTTATAGAAACTCACATTTACCAATTCTTATGAAATTTTGAATGAATATTATTGGCACTTGTGATAAGGTTATAGGTTATAGTGCAACCCCCACACACCCTTCACATAAGGCACATTTACAAAAAATGTTATGAAATTGTCAATGTATATTACTGATAGCTGGTGGGAGGTTATATGTTAGAGTATACTCCCATTTTATAAAATGCTCAGTGTAAATTATTGGCATGTGGGGAAGGCTATATATAGGCTATTGTACATCGCCCACCCCGCGGTGGTAAGTGGATAGTGGGGATTTAGGCTCGGAACTATATCTTATTCACGACTATTGGAGAATTTTCTCTTGGAACGTTTTCTCACTATATTAGAGCTCCAGCCGAGTAGCCAAGGATCTTACTTCGTTGAATAGGTTTAATGCTTTTAAAACTAGGTAGATAAATAGGTAAGGGCTGCTGAAGCTTAGAATGTCTAGATATGGGCACTGTCTTAGTATTTAGTATCCCAGCCATGCACAGCGTTGGTCCTAGGATAGCTTGCTATCCTAGTGGTAGATGATGTGGTTCGATGTTCCGGATGGATGTGCTGCCAAGGTTTGCTTCGGCTTTGCCCACTCATACCGAACGAACTGAGTTCATTGATGCCAGACCCCCACAAGGTGGCGTTGGAAACCCGGAATAGCTTGCTATCCTGGGGGCAGGTGATTTTGTTCCGGATCGATGTGTTGCCAGGGTTTGCTTCGGTTTTGTCCAGGCATTCATACCGGACGAACTGACGCCATTGATGTCAGTCCCCATCCAAGGTCAGATTGATACCACGAGAATAAGAATAAGTCTTAGAGACGAGGTTGACCTCCGCTGAGGACGGCCTATTCTGGTGCGGACCCAGTTTCGTTCTGGGGATGTATCGTGAGCCTGTAAGGTTTACTCTTGCAAAGGAACAACACTGATAGGACAATGAGAATTCTTCATGACGAAAGGAGGGTAAGCGAGGAGCTCGTCTCCACTCTACTAGGACTGTATTAGAGCTCGAGCTGCACAGCATGTCCATGACCATGTCCAAATATAAAGCTGGCATAACAGCAATCCGTGGGCGCCGTGGCTCAGTGGATAAGAGCATGGCTTCTGAGCAGGAGGTTCGTGGTTCGAATCCCAGTAACACCAAAAGTATTTTTCACGGTATCCCACCTCTCGCGAAAGTCTGACAAACGTCCGAAAGCAATAACTTTAATGTTTTATTGCAATTATATTATATTATTATATATTATGAAATCTTCTCAATTCGCAGTGCTCAACAAAAATATGCTAGAAGAGCTAGGCCTGTCTCTAGCTCTCTAGCTAGGTGGTGAAATATTTGACCAATTTTCAAGCATTTAGGGCCATATCTACAGAACTACACTCTAGTAATTTATAATTTGCAGTTACAAGTATAACAATAATATTTAGCGCGACAGACCGTTGCGGTCCAAAGAAGCTTCTCGCGACCATTTGTGTTGTTCGTGTTACCTTTTTGTACACAAATGGAAGGGACCTACAATTTAATGCCGCATTCGGATGTCGAGTTGAGAAGCTTTCTGTGACATGAAAAATGCGTTTGGTGTTTCTGGTATTCGAAGCTAGAACCTCCTGCTCGGAAGGCCAATGCACTTACCACTAGAACCACGGCGCCCATAGTCACAAGTATACTTTAACAAATAAAACAAAGCCAACAATTTATATTTCCGAACTTTATTAGAAGTAACTTTTATGATTGAAGCAGTTCTAAGACTAAAAACTATTTTGGAACCATCATTAGTAAACTTTCGAACTTGCGAAATAATAATGAATTGAGTTGATTGCACTTGGCGGAAAAGGCGAATCATATTACGCCTAGAACGTAGCTTTGCCTTGAAGCGTTGACGTCATTCAAACAGTGTTTATGGGTCGGAAGTATAATTTTAAAACTTTGCAAAGGCATTGACTTTATTCAGAACCTTTTTAGCAGTTTAATATTTTATCAATTTGGAAAGGAGTTCTATCTCGCTCGATGTTGCTTTCCAAAGCAGCATTTATTTGGTTTAACGTCATAGATCAATGACTTCTCGTATCCATACAAAAAAATAATCCAGTGGGGTCAAATCACACGATCACACCAATTCACCGGCCCATTTCTGGAGATAATGATCTCAAATGTTCAAAATGTTCCTTCAACAAATAAAATGCTGCGTTCGAAGTATGACATGTGACACCATCCTATTGAAACAATATGTCGGCTACATCAGTGTCTCGAAGTTTTGCCACCAAAACATCGTGGATCATTGCTCTGTACCAAACAGTGCTTTTATCAGGATTCATCGGTAGTTCTTGGACAGCATGTATCAACACCTGTGTGACTCCAAATGCGATAATTTTTTTTACAGAACCATTGAGTCAAAAATGTGCCTCAAGTGCTCTATACATTTTTTTAACTGAACACTAATTTTGGAAATAAATTTCCTCAATTTGTAAATGTTATTGGGAACCTACTAAAAAACACTTGTTATTGCAGCTGTCATGCAAAATAGCATGTGCTCGGGGTAAGCTTTCTAGTCAGCAAAAGAATAAAAAACCACTCTTTTAGGCGTTAAAACAGTCAATAAGCGGGTATACCACACTTCTCGTTTGGGGCAAATATAAGAACACAACAAACATTTATGCAACTAGAGTTTACAGATTATTTTATTTACTTTTTAAAATTCTCTATATTAACCTCGCGGCCGGTTTGTGGCTTGTCGCCAAATAATACACATGTGTGTATCTCATGGACATGTGTGATCCCAGCACCGAGGTGTTCCCATATAATTTTTTTCAAAATTTTAATTTTTAGGGGTTGCTTAAGAGATTTGCACGCGTATGCTAAGCACAGCATGAGTGTTAGGGAATAAATTACGGAGAGGAAAGTAAGAGATATCTATCTTGAATGTCAATAAATCATAAAGACTCGGAAACACAGTACTTCACTACACATCAGACATACTCGGTAACATAACATAAGAATACAAACAATGCGAACTTCTGGTTGATGTGGATTTTCGTTTCATTTGCAAACAGTTTAACACGAAAACCACAGAAACCATGGTTTTGGGTTTGAATTGTGCAAATGGAGTGAGCTATAAACAACTACAATGTAACGTCCGGTGTGTGCACCAAGAAGAAAACATTTACAGAGACTTTTGAATGATTTAATATTTTACATTAAAAACTAATAATACTGTAACAAACTGCTATTTAATTTTCAACAATTAATTTATATTTTTAATTGATAAATTATTACACTTTACAGTTGTAAATTGCATTTTTACGGCATATCAAAATGAAAGTTCATTTTTATGATTTGAAGTGTTGTGCGCGCTACTAGGCATATATGTGTGCATAAACATACTTTTCTTAATGCATCGATAATTTTAATTGCTAACGCAATTTATAAGAAGCACACACTACTGCGCCTGCAGTAAGTAATAATTTATATCCGAAGGCGATTCAAATGATAATAAATGTAATTATATTTGTGTGTCTACGGCCAACTCATCAGCCTAGTGCAACTTTAAGATACGGACTTTACGCTATCTTGTGCAGTTATGATAATCGAATTAATATGATGCGCAATGGAGCGCACGCAATTAATCAACTTAACTAGCCTTCTTCGCCCCCCGGTTAATATGCATTTACGTGCTCTTAAGTGCAAAGGCAACTTGTAATACAAATAATCATTCGTATAGACTCATAGAGATAGGTGGGAACTGTCAGAAGTGCGGTCAGAGTGTGTTTTTTGCATCCAAAAGTTTAACAAATTTCTCCAATCTATCAACTTTTTCCAAATTAATGTTTAATTCACCCTTTTTTACTTGCAGGTAAGCTTTTATGGCTGAACTTTTTAGCTTTTATGGCAGCTAACGTACTCGTACAGTTCAGTAGCTTGCTGTGAGGTGAGTTTTACATTTTAACGACGGATGTTGTCATTGATTGCTATGGTACATTTTCGTATGGTGAATGCATTTAGGCAGCTGTTAAAGTCGACTCATAAAATTTCGAATTCGCTATAGCAAAAGCTGAAATCAGCTCGAGTGCTGACCAGCAGCCCATTTCACCAATTTATAAATTTTTATTTACAAGTGATTTTTACAAAATTAGAAAAATCAATTTATTGTTTACGAAATTTGGTTTTACAAAATTTTAGTTGTAGTTTACAAAGTGAAGAATATATTATAATTTTCGTTTCTCCAAGATTTTTTGTTTTGTAGTTTACTAGTAATAAATTTTTGAAAATTAAGTTTTTTTTGAAAATTTCCGTTTTAATAATAAATGAACCAAATAAATGAAAAAGAACGATCGTGTGTAATTTTTTCTATTACTTGTGCTTTATCAATATATAACACTATTTAAACAAAAATTTCTTTGCAGCGTAAGCATATAGTAGCATCGATAGTGATATAAGCAAACAATTTGTGATAAATAGGTGAACAATTGGACATTGCTAATAAGTCTGAAAAAAAACTTATTTCATTGACTTTGATTGACACCGAGACATCAGTTCTTATAGTTTAACATTGGCTTGGAAATGGGCTATGGACGATATCATGGGACTCCAGACATGCACGGTATATCTGTCTACGATATGCAGATGTATATCGTGTTTGTGCAGCCATTGTTGACGGTCTTTTTAAAAATAATATACGATGGCCCCAGGCATTCGAACACATTTGTGAACAGTTCTATAATATTGCCAGTAAATTATCATTTATTGTACATACGTATTAATTATATAAAATTTGATAAGCATGTATTTTAGAGATATGGTGCTTATGGGACAGGAATCTAATTCATATTGAATCACCTAACGAATCAGACATGACAAATAACAAAAATTGTATGTTACGGGTGACTGACACGAAGTGTTACCAAAACAAAACGCCACAGAATTTTTATTTTTTTGATGAATTTTATTGAATCAAAGTAAAAAATGTTCACAAATATTTAAATCGAATTGCATTAGCAGTTTTAGATTTGGCCACCCTTAGGTGCGAATATGGCCTTCAAACGGCCGACAAAGCTATTGCATGCAGCACGAAAGTGGCTCTGCGGTATTTTGGCCCATTAACGGCGAAGCGCTTGCTTGAGATGATTGACACTTTGGTATTTTTTGTTCCAACCTTGCTCTTCAAAATACCCCAAACCGAGAAATCTAGCGGATTTGCATCCGGTGAATTTGGTGGCCATTGGGCAGTGGAAATGAACCGCGGAACGTTGTTTCTCAGCCAATCTTGATTGACGCGTGCTTTATGACACGGCGCCGAGTCCTGTTGAAATGTCCAGTCTCTGCGGCCGAAATGTTTTTGTGCCCAGGCTTCAACGCTCCCTCCAACACATGATCCCGATAAATTTGAGCATTTATCTTGATGCCACGGTGATGCTTGGTTTCGGCCGGGCAAGTAAATCCGGCCATTTTGCTTGTTCAGATATTGCTCAATGACGAACGGTGACTCATCGGAGAAAACCAAATTCGGGAAATCGCCACTTTCGTGCAAGCGTAACAACTCCTTTGCTCTTTCCACTCTAACTTTTTTTTGAGCATCGGTGAGACCATGCGTTTTTCAAGGCTTTCGTATCCAAGATGATCTTTCAATATGTGCTGCATCCGTTCGAGCGAAATATTCGCCGCACGAGCCATTTTTCTGCCGCTACGGCGCGGATTCCGAGCCAATTTGGTCTTCACCTTCCGATTGATAGCCGACGATGTGGCAGTGCGTTTCGGTCCACCACCATGGCGTTTTGCAATGCTGCCAGTATCGTTATAACGATTTATGGTGCGATACTTAAACATTTTATTCACATGCAGATGTTTTAACTGGTTAACAATCTGCGGCTGTTGTTTTCCAGCCAAATATAGAGCAATCACACTATTACGCTTGAATTCCATTGCGGATAACTTTTTTCTGAATATTTCCTACTAAAATGCTTTTGTACGCTTGTAAACAATGGAATGACCTGTCATTAGTGTAAATTTGAGCGCTCTGTCATCACTGGTTTGACAGCAATGACAGTCTGAAGTTGGTGGTCCGGACTATACATTTTATAGTGCTTATATAAATTGTGCCGAAAGTATTCATGATGCACGGGTATTGCGAAAGAGTCCGTTATTAACTTCGCGTGCCCGTGAATCTGTTTGTCTGTCTGTTTGTTTGTCGTGGAATCTTGCGATCACTTTATAACCCACTTCCCAAAGCCCGATTTTATTAAAACTTTGCACACATGTGCATTTTCGGAGACAACACTTTCTATTAAAATTTGGTGCCCATAAAAATTAACCAGATTTTCTTCAAATTTTGTAGACATCTCCAATAGCAACACATTTATAAAAATTTGGAAGAGATTGAACCCCGAGGCTGAGTTGTGCCCATAAATTATTTTATGAAAATCAACCCGATTTTCTTCAAATATTGCACACGTGTGTATCTTCGATTAGAGAATTTACATGAAAATTTAAATGTGTTACTTTTTTTAAAAATTCAATAATGGTTTTCGACCTTTTCCCCATTGTGCCTTACTTAGCGATACAGGAAAGCTATTAAAATATTGATTAAAGGCGCCTGCCACAAGAAGCATAAGACAACTCGGAGCATAACAAAGCAAGCGGTAGGAACTTTAAAGGAAAAAATTCCTTGCCCAAAACATTTATGAGTGCAAAGCAATACATCGAAGGTATTTCCATTATTTTTCAATTAAAAGAGTGTGAGCTGAAGTAGATCCATTTTTTTTTTATTAAGAGACTCATTGCCAAGGGATGACTCCCTGAATGACTTGCGTCACGGCAATAAGTTGGGCTAAGCCCTTTATTAAATTTGAAATAAAATAAAAAATCGAAGAAATGTGATTTACAATATATATCATCACATTTCACACGTTTGTAGCCGGTTTCAATTTATTTTCTCAGCATTCTCTATGATTCATTGAAAAAGAAATACGGAAAAAACGAACACGAAAGAAAAACAAAAACGACGCGAGTCCAAATGCTTTCGTCAATAAATCATGGTCAGGGAAAACTACAAAAAAACGTTGACCAAGAAAATATTTCAAATTTTAAAAATAATGTAGATAATATTGATAATATTTTTTTTTTTTTTTTTAAATAAATATTTTATATTCAATAAAAAGCTTATGAGCACTTCAACCTTCATCTTAATCCTTTAGGAATTTGTTAACTGCTTATTTGAAGGCCTGCAGATTAAAAGACTCGGGAAACACGGGATCCACCAATTGATTCCACATCGAGGAGATTCTCGGGAAAAAAGGAGGATTTAAAGTGTTGGGTTCTACAAGAAAAAAGTTTTAAGGCAAATCTATGTTGATTGGACCTTAAACGAGTGTTTACGTTACTGATAAAAAGGACCTGGAACTAGAAAACGGGTTTCTAAAGCACATCTACCGTTGTAGAGTTTGTAGAAAACTGATAAAGCTCCTACATTTCGTCTGTGCTCCAAAGTATCAAAAGACGAAGTAATGGAAATATCGTTTATCAAACGTATAACTCTATTTTGAACTCCATCAAGATGAACCAAATGAGATTTTGGAGCCCCACCCCACACATAAGAATTAAATTCTAAAATTGGTCTAACATAAGATTTATATAATCTTAATACTTCTGATGGAGTGAAGTAGAAGTTACAACGTCTTATGAAGCCCAAACATTGGCTAGCTCTTTTTCATAAAAATGTTCTTTCCAGGAAAGATCACTTGATACTTTTAAACCTAATAACTTAAGTGAATCAGATCTCGCAATAGGGGTACCATTAATAACAGGTGGAACAGATTGTTGAGTTGTCTTCTGAGAAAAAAGACAAGACTGGAATTTATTTGGGTTAAATTCTACTCTATTAGAAATGCCCAAATCAAGAATGATTTGAATATTAGACAGAATAGTCAAATTCATTAATTCACGCGAACCATTCAAGCGTGAATTGCATTCTTTTTGACTGACAAACTCAATGGAAGCCGATAGTGTTGTATCATCAGCAAATAAATGCATATCACAGGTTGTAGAAGACAACAGGTCGTTGATATATATCAAGAAGAGCGTGGGCGACAAGAATGACCCTTGAGGCACGCCAGCATTGATCCCATGTGAAGTTGAAGATATACCGTTCAATACAACTTTTATTTTACGGTTCCATAAATAATTCTCAATCCATGTAATGAGAGAGGAGTGTAAGTTCAGCGCACGAATCTTATTAATAAGACAATCATGCCATACTCTATCAAAAGCTTTAGCAATATCTAAGAAAACAACGCTTGATTCACCTGGGTTTTCAATGCTTCGCTCCAAACAATGAGTCATGCACGTCATTAGTTCACCTGAAGACCTATTTTTACGAAATCCATACTGAACATCGGATAAAAGAACATTCAAATCCAGATAGTTCATTAGTCTGAAATTAACGATAGATTCCATTACCTTAGATAGAACCGACAACAAAGCAATTGGACGGTAGTTCGTAGGTGCCGATTTATCACCTTTTTTCGGAACGGGTTGAATATTTGCTATTTTCCAAATTGATGGAAAAACACTACTCTTCATTGAGAGATGAAACAATTTGCTAAGCGGTTTTGCCAAAGTATGATGACATCTTTTCAATACTAATGGCGGAATACCGTCTGGGCCAGTCGCTTTATTGTGGTCAAGAAGTATCGGGATACCTAGTTGGCTTATCAACGAGTTGGGTGAGAAGATTAATATTTGAAAATAGTTCTGCTGTTTCACCAGAACTATCTCTACCATTCGAATAGGTCAACCATGAATCATTGTGGACAATAAATTAGCCCAAAATAACCAATTCTGATACCGTGAGGATTGGTACATTTTGTCTATAGTTTCTGATAAGTAATTGAACCCTTTTTTAGTGTCATCAGGTGACAAATTTGGACTACGATAAAGAGAACAAATAAACATCGAATGGTTTGAAATTTTAATTTCAATCCATATCGTATTGAACATGTGATTACTGTTAGTAAAAATAAAATTAGGTATACTAAAACTGATATCATTTCGAATAAAAAGAATAGCCCCACGATGTGGAACCAAATAGGTCGACACGAGGATACCCCGGACAATGAAAATCATTCGGGGTACCCATATAAGAGGCCTGCGTTTCACATAAACTTAGAACCACAGGTTTATTCGCGTCAAGATGTGCGGTTAGGGTTAAATTAAGGCTACACTCCAGTAAAGCCACCAGTACTTCCTTTTATCTAAATGCCTCTTGTCCACCAGGTCCTTTTCAGTTACGCTACGAAAGTATTTTAGTGGCTCTTCTAGCAACATGGTATATTACAGGTACGTTGCATGAATCTGAAAAATAGCTTAATGCGTCCCGATACAGAAATGTCTCAGGTGGTATGAATCTACTCTCCAATGTATTTCTTAAGTACCTAGGATTAGAATCAAATGCTCCAGAGATTAAGTCATTATCAACGGAGGCAGACCGGGTGAAATGGTTCTTAGTAAGATCAAGGATGACATTATAAATTCTTGATACTCCGAAAACAATTTATCTCTGGCTACACGTAGATACACTTGTTTTTATTTATGGGGAGCTATATTTTACGTTGACATCTTAAAGTTTCGTTTAATTTTATTATCTACACAGCATTTCATTATTGTATACAGCAAAGCAAAAGTGACATTCTGGTCGTTTCGATACAGTTTGTATCATTTATGTACTCGTATTACATTTTTTGTACGTTATTTAAACCAAATATATTATATTTCTCTATTCTGGTTAGAAATACATTTCTAACAAAAGTTCGCTTAGTTGCCCAGAAAAAAAACCAAAAAAAATTTTTTTTATTTATTCTTAATATTCGCCTTTTTTTATCTTTTCTACATAATCGCCATTGATTTCAATGCATGAACTTGGGCCTCTTTTTGGGCCTCATTTAAAATTCGTGGAACCCATCGAGCATATTTCCTCGTGTATCCCAGATGATTACTTAATATTCGCGATACAGCCATGGTATTCACGGCCATTCATCAGCAATAATTTCTTGTGTCATTCGTGGACTATCGTCAACGTTGGACTTCACCAGAGCCACAGTGGCGTCATCAGTGGAAGATTTGGGTCAACCTTCTCGGGGCTCCTCCTCTACAGAAAAATGTTCCGTCTGGAATCTTCGGAACCACTTGGAAATAGTCTGTAGAGACGGTGCAATCGTTCCGTATGTAATTTGGCATTCATTGAATATTTGTAGTGGCTTTAGTTTACGCCGAAAACCGAAGAGATTCACATTGCGAATTTCTGTTTGCGTTGGTGGTGGAATTTCGTCTGATCCATCCTTAGCTGTGTTTGGTTTTCTCGTATCCATTTTAACCGATCGTTCTGAAATTTTGAAAGAAGTCTCATAAAACAATTGCAAAGGATTTGGTGTTTTTCGTTTTTTAAAAATGAATTAAGAGTCACCAACTAAGCGAACTTTTGTTAGTCCCCTCGTTGCCCAAACTATTATTTATACAAAATTTGGATATTTACATTTTTCAAATATAAAATTTTCCCTTAGAACATTCCCGTGCATCGTCTATATCATGTTCTACGCATTATTGTTGCATTTGTATTTCTTTATTTGCTCATATTTTGATTTTGTGACCTCGATATTATTTGTGAAATTATTTGTAAACAATATTTAAGTGCAGTGATTATTACAAACATAGAGCAATAAAGATATAGAATCTTTTTCCTTAACAAGAATTGGAATTCAAAATTGAATTCTTCGGCCAAACACATTAATTTGCGAAATGTGTTGTACAGTAGAGAATGTTACGTCTTGCTTTCAATTAACTTCTTCTTAGGTTCTTATACTCTATTTACATACTTCTCTGAGAGTGCTCTGCTTTTTGCTTTCTAGATTTTTTATACGGTCAAGCCCAAGCACACGTATTGAATGCGTTAATCTAGACTTTTATATAGTAAAGGTGAGATAAAGTAAAATAATTCATGTTTATGTACTCTACTGAGTCTCTAAATTCTCTAAATTCATCGTAAAACAAAGTAAGCAATACTGTCATCACAAATACACATAAAACTATCAAAGTCGAGTTTTGGCTGTTCATTGGAACAAATTGTGTTAAAGAAAAAGACTTAATGTGCTTATTGATCTATGCTACAAATAAACTATAATTGCAAATTGAGAAAAATACGTAAAACATGGCTGCCACGAGGCACCAATCGACAAACTCAGATTTTTTAATAAGGGTATATCTGCGTTAGAATTTAATATGCAACTTGATTATAAATGTCTTACTGATGAAATTTTGTTTCAATTGGAATTTAATTAAATAAGAACGAACAAAGGGTGTTAAAGATATTTTAACTTTTTTCGGCTCAATCATTGCTTGATTGCTTGATTTTAATGAAAATAAATGTTCTTTAAAAATAATAAATAGAAGAAATGATCCTAGATTATCTACGTGAATCTAAGGTACATCCGAAGATCAGCTGAATGGTGGACTAGTACGCTCAAGCTGATGCACGAGTATTGAGAATGGGTTGGCAGATGATCCAGGTCACCTGAATATTTCTTCTAAACACCGTTTGTGGTGAATGCGATGAAAGAGTGCCAAGCTAGGAACATTCCTTCGATATTCAAGCGAACAATTGTTTTCGCGATATGATTATCAACAAAAAGTTGTAGAAGATGCAATGTAGTCAAATGAAATGAATGCTGTCGTCAGCAAAAAATGAATTTGATTAGAAGTATTGATTTGGGACAAATGAGCTCGATGCCAGACTTTGTCAAATGCCTTGCTCATGTTTATTGCGTATCATTCCCGGATAAAATTTCTTTTGGAGCTTCAACGTTTTTCTATAACCCCATAACTTCCTTTACCTGAATGATGTATTTTCTATTTTATCATATATACTGATGGTATCTGCCGTTCTCTGGCTCCACTTGGTCTGCTTGTCAGAGTTTTGGAAGTTTTCAATTAAATTTATAAGCGTAGTCTCGATTTTAGGCCAATTCCACTGACACAATTCCACTAGACACAATTCCACTGGCACAAATCCACGCCAACGCAAAGTTAATATGGAAATATAAAAAATCAGAAACATTTTGCGTGCTTATGTTTCAAGATCTAATCTCCAATATTTTTCAGGTAATAATCCGATTCGATATTTGTACCTCAATATAAATCTGCCTTTCGACAAATATAATGATCGCGTCGTTTGCCACATTTTCTGTTATGAAGGTAAATTGTAAATCAAGTGGGATTGAGCAAATATTACAAAAGAAATAATATTTTAATATTTTTCTAATTCTATTGTGAAATAAATGAAATTTTCGGATTTTGTTCGCAGGGAAAATACATTTAATTTAATTTAAATTTATTAAAAAATTTTGAATTCTTAAATAAGAGTTTTACATATTTTATTTTAAATATAAACGGTTTTCGGTTGTGTATTGTGTACAATTTACAATAATTAATTAACAAAAAACAAATGACTCAATATTTACAAAGCACTTTATATATAACAGGCATAAAATCGATTTTCTACAACTACATACTCTTAAAAAAACACAGGGTGTATTTTGAAATTCTTATTTACACGAAAAATTGAGTTAAAAATAGTCTAAACCTTTAAAAGTGTTTATTAACTAGAATGTTATTTGATAATTATCATTTGGCTATGACCCTGGATTTCGCTTTAGTTTAGTGGTCGTCACTTTCGGACTCGATGATGATAGCGTCGCAAACTTTTCCGTTACATTGGAAACAGTATGTTCTTCTGGACGCGCTCGTTTTTTTCTCCAACGGGTATTTTGCAACCATAGGTCCTTAATCATATCAGCACCCTTTTCAGCAATCATGACTACGGGAGCGTGAATATTCCCGTTTGTAATAGTCGGCATTATACTGGCGTCTATAACTCGTAGCCCGGGAATCCCATAAACCCTAAGTTGCGGATCAACAACAGCCCAGGGGTCCGTTGGTGGACCCATTTTCGCTGTGCCTGACAGATGGTAGATAGTCATTGTGTACTGACGAATGGCGCAGTCCCAGTATTCATCAGTGAAGTGAGGTAGGTGCTTGCAATTTGGCAGCGGCTTGCTCCAGAAGCGTGCACCAAATCGTTTCATCGCCTGAGTCTCGGCTACTGCGAGTGCCGTCTTGACGCCCTCTCGCAATACATTCACATCGTCCGGATGTGTCAAGTAGTTATGATAGAGCAACGGATAACGCAAAGGATTCTTTGATGCAAGCTTTATTAAACCCCGACTTTTTGGGCGCAACATCATTGGGAAAATGCCGAAAACGTCACGATTGCTCACTTCGGAGAAGACTTCATTGTAAAATTCATCGGTTAGGCCGTGAGCAGTCTTCACCTGCGAGCCCCCATCTGACATCACGGATGCAGATGTCATCATGAAGTTAATGTCGGGCCAATCGTCTGAGGCGTTCGCATATTTTGTGTTAATAAAAGCTACCGCTTCGAGGCCAACACTGGACGTTAGTGGTCCATCCTCGGTGATGGCATATCTGAGGGCGGTGTTAACGTTAACCATGCGCTTCATCACAATCGAAATAGGATAATCAATCAGGAAAGCCAGGCCGCCGACAGCAATATGATCCTGCAGATTCTGGCCGACTCCCGGCAAGTGATGAACCAAAGGAATACCAACGCGATTGAGCTCATCTTCAGGGCCAATTCCCGAAAGCATCATAAGATGGGGTGACCCTATGGCTCCAGCTGATAAAATAACTTCCCGCGTTGCGTAAACATTCTGCAGGAGTCCATCACGAATAAATTGCACTCCTATGGCACGTTTTGTATCTGGATGAGTCAGCACCTTGCTCACATGTGCGAAAAGAGCCACATGAAGATTCTGTCTTAATCGTGCAGGTCTCAAGAATGACTTGGCAGTTGAACTTCTCGATCCGCGTCGCATGTTAAATTGATAGAATGCAAATCCTGTTTGTTGGGCACCATTCACATCCACGTTGTCGTAGCCCATTTCTTCACCAGCCTGTATAAAGGCCGGCCCAAGTGGGGTGTTATATGGTGTGTCCTGCACCGTCCACAGACCACCTGCAATAATGACTTATGAGTATCGGTTTTATATACCTAAATTTTCGATTCGATTACCTGTTCCATGATATCTTGTGTTTTTAGCCAGATAAGGATTTCGTTGGTCCTCTGATTTCCGAAAATATGGCAGGATATCTTCATATCCCCAGCCTGGATTTCCAAATGATGCCCATTGATCGAAATCTCTGCGATTTCCTCGTATGTACAACATTGTATTAAGAACAGAGCTTCCTCCGAGAACTTTGCCACGCGTCCAACAGCAACGTTTATCCTTCATCGCCTGACATGCAGTGTTTTGTGGCTGTGTCCTGGAATAGAGTTAGAAAAATTTAGGTACACATGCATGAATACTACAGATAAAATTTTTTTTATAAAAAACATTTTAACAATTGCACGCACTATTAAAAAAATATTTTAAATTTACTCTCTTGGCTTGCAATGAAGCACTGAGAAATTCTTCTTGCTTTATATTTGTTCAGGCCCTATGTTGTTATATCCATGGCAGAGGGCATAAAAGTTTTGTAAAAGCGCTCTTTAAATTGCATGTTGTCTCTTGCAAAACCTTCGAAAACTAGTCAACATCGTTGCTCGTTGCGGTAAATATTGAGGTAGAAAACACATTTTGAGCCCGCCAAACAGTCGCAGATTTTTAAATTAATAATAATAATAATATTCGGCGCGATAGACCATTGCGGTCCAAGGCCTAGATTCTCGCGACCATTTGTGTTGTGCATGTATATTTTTGGACACAAATGGAAGGGACTTACCTTAAACTGCAGGCTGGATCCGAACGGCGAATTGAGAAGCTTTCCGTGACAAGTTATTACTCTCGGAACGTTAACGTTTGTCACCCATTCGCGAGAGGTGGGACACCGTGAAAAATACTTTTGGTGTTACTGGGATTCGAACCACGACCCTCCTGTTCCGTGCGCATTTCCACTGAGCCACGGCTCAATAATTCAAATTCAATAATACTTTTTTGATATGATGTTCCGTACAGTTTCTCACCTAAATTGACTTTTTCATCCTTACAAATTATTCGCAGAAACTCTAAATAGCAGCTGGGCTGCCTTGCTGTCTGCCCCTCTAGACGTCTAGACACAAACGCTGTGACGTCTGTTTGTCTAATCATCACCATCACGCCATCTCTTCACGCTTAGTATATTAGGCGTTTAGGTTGTTAAATTAATTTAAATTTAAATACGTTTTCTTCCCCGTTTTAACCGTAGATAATGACTTGATGTTTTGTTGCTTCTCTGGCGTCAACTTATTTAGTGGGAAAGTTTTTCATATTCCCAACCAATAACAATAAGTGCCACTTAAATGTTTCGTTACCATCGCTATTAAGTAGTTAGTGAGTCAATGTGTACATTTGGCTCATTAGTGTGAACGGTTCCAAATAGGCGGTGTTAATAATTGTTGTTTAGTGATAAGTTTCTTACGGTTTGATCTCCACATGTGTCATCTTTGAATAGACGTACATATCTTTGGTATTTCTTGTACAGCTCGCAAGCGCGTTAAAATAGTAGTTTTAACTTTCGTAATACGCATAATGAAGAAATACCTTTTCAACAATAACAATAACGACAACGATTTTAGATTTTGCAGGACCATACCAAGTTTGAACGAATTTAACATTTCATTACAACTCCAAACTAAAATTATCGTTTATTTTTTGGTCTTTTGTATGATTTTTACCAGTTAACTAGTTTTTTGACAGTTTAATTCAGGTCGTAGGTTTCAAATATAATGTTAACTGCATAAAGGCTGATTTTTGTCAAGGATGTGTCCGATACTTTTTTAAATTCTCTATATTAACTTCGCGTGCACGTGGCTGGCTGGCTGGCTGGTCAGATTTTCTGATCAATTTTTAACCCACTTCCCAAAGGCCGATTTTGCGAACATGTATATTTCCGGTGACAATACTTTCTATTAAAATTTGAGGCCCCTCGGACCTCGGGGTCGGGGGGCTCCCATACAAATAATTTACAAAATTTACCCGATTTTTTTAAAATTTTATACAAATGTGTACCTCCGATAGAAAACACTTTTTGTAAAAATTTTGGAGACCCCGGGCCCCAGGTTCGTGGGGCCCCATACATTTTTTTAAAAAAAATTAATCCGATTTTCTTCAAATTTAATACACAAGTGTATCTCCGATGGAAAACATTTTTTTTTGAAAATTTTGGAGACCCCGGGTCTCGGGGCTTGGGGCCCAAAATTTAAAAAAAAAAAAAATTAACCCGATTTTCTTCAAATGTTAACACATACCCATCTCCTATTAGAGAATTTACATGAAAAATTTTTATGGGTTGTTTTTTTAATTAAGATCTCCTGTTCGCTACTTCTGATCCAATTATTTTTTCGCTAACAAGAGTACTATCAGCTATTTTTAAGAGTTCACACTTTCTGCACGTCTGTCCCTCCTCTTCGCAAGTGGATCTTGAACAACAAAGTTAATATACGTTACGTTTCTGACTATGGAAGCATAAAAGGGTGGGGGAATCGCAAAATACTTAAAACAGAACTACGATTCATTTAAATTTAAATTCCTGACGACCAGTTCAAAAATAAAAATAACTTTCACAAGGCAAGTGTCATTGTTTTGAAACTGAAGGGCACTTTTTGGAACATTTCTTGCAAGAGATTCTAGCAACGGATAAAAATTTAAAGCGCGGAACGGAGAAGAGTTTTGAGACTTTTTTTATAAGAAACTTTTTGAAACGTAGTTCATTGACGTTATTTAACTTAAGCACTAACGTTTAATATACTTCATCATCATGTCCTATAATCTCGGTTGGGGCATAGCTAGATATTTTAACTGTGGCAACGTTTTCCTCTGGAAGTCTGCTTCTGCTAAGACTGTTGATCTCCACGTTGTTCTTGGTCTTCCAATCCGCCATTCATTCTGAGGATTCAAGGAACTGATTCGCGATATTATCATTTGGATTTCCTAGAGTGTGACCAATCCATCGCCATTTTCGCTTCCTTATATCGACATCTAACTGCTCTTGACTCCTCCTACGCCACAATTCATGCTTTGATATAATTCGTGGCCAACGAAACCTTAGGATGTAGCGCAGACAACGATTCACAAAACCCCTTGACAATTTCCACGAGATGATTGCCGAGACTTTCCGCAGTCATATATAATAAGACGGACTTAACATTGGATTCGAAGAATCTCAACATAGTGCGTAAGGAGATATGGCAGGATTTCATTATTGGATATAGAGTGCCGAAAGCAGCTTGAGGTTTATTTATTCTGCTGTTAACGTCCAGATCTGTACCACCGTCAGCTGATACAATACTTTTGAGGTAATTAAACCGTTTGACCTCTTTAATATATGCAAAATAATATGCTGATGTGTGGAGCGACCTGTGGGCATTATTTTTGTCTTATTGCCGTTTATCCTTAGACCGATCGACTCCAACAGTGATTGACACATCCCATTAAACCCACTAATCTTACTTGACAGGAAACATATATCGTCGGCATATTCCAATAGTGGCTAACCCTTTGAAACGGTCTCCACTGAATGCAATTAGTATACTTATTACATAAAAATACCTTTTTAACGCTCTAAGATAGTAAAGCGAGCTTCTCAGCTCGCCAAATGGATAGTTGTAATTCAGTCTAAACACTGAATTATCCTAAAAGCCAACCATTAATTCCATTTAAAACCCATTAAACCATTTAATTCACAAAATTCGTAACAATTTTTTTTTTTTATTTCTTAAAAAACCTTTTTTTTTTAAAAAAACTAAGCATTTTTTATATTCCGAGTATGACGCGTGTGGCTCGTGTGATGGGTTGAATTTTTTGAGGTCCTTTTTAACCTGCTTCCCCACGGCCTAGAGAGATGAAATTTTATGAGCGTCTAAGTCCAAAATAGCATTTTTTATATTCAATGACGCGTGATGGCCTAAAATCGCGCCATTTTCTCGTTTTTTAGGTCTTTTTTAACCACCTTCCGCACGACCTAGAGGGCTAAAATTTTGTTAGCTGCTCAATGTCAGGGGTCCATTTTGATATCCCGCTTTTAACGCGTATCGCGTGTGGTGCGTGTAAAGCGTGCAAAAAAGAAAATTCTTTGACATTTGTTTTTTCTAAAAAATTAAATCCCATTAAATTCTGACTGGTAGATGCTACTATAGACACACGAGCTAATGTATTCTGCTATGCGACTGACTACACACATCCGTGTATGTATATTTAGTTGTTATTCAGTTTAAAGACTAATTTATCTTAGAAGCTTAATAGTTTCAGCGTTAAATGTAGGTCTTTAATTCATAAGCGATAGGTCATTCAGTCAAAACCGATCTCTGAACTAGACTGAAAAAACTACATTTTACTTTGCAAACGCTTAGGCTTAAAAAAATCGATAGCGATGCGTAGATTGAGTATTTTTTCAGTTTTCTCAGGGGTAGTAACCTCTATGAATGAAAAAATTACGCCCCGAGCCGAGAGCTAACCAATTGTTTTAAAACAAGTCCCATCAAATTTTGACTGGTAGAAGCCAAGATATTCGACACGACAAACAAACGTTTAAACGTATAAACGTACATCCGTACGTTCACGTTCGCTGAAAAATTTTCATATCATCTGAATATAAGCTTCGCCCTTCGGGCTCGTAATAAAACTCGGTCAAAACGGTCAAATGCCTAAAATACTCATCATCTAATCAAATATGACAATGTTTGAAGATCTGCCAAAAGCTAATAAAAACGGTATTTCATTAATATTAGACTTAGAGAATTTACTCAAATAACATCTTTTTTACCTCCAGGCAAGTCATCTCTTCAAAATTCAAGAAATATAATGGCACAACTTGCCTACAGACTGGTGTCTGATTTCGCATGGTTTGGCTCAAGTTGGTTTTTACTCTTTACTTTGTACTGTTTTCCTAAAAAGATATTTAAATTGCAAAAGCGACTTCATAACTTAGACTGCTACGTATGATGGTAAATTTTACTGCTTTTTATTATGCTTCTTTAGTACGCTGTCATTGGGGAGAAGTAAAACTTTCCCTTTTCGCAGATTCGATAACGCATTCGTCGGTATCTTCTCAAAATTAGATTTGTTTTTGTTATTATCACCTAAAAAACAGACAGTTTATTATCCCATTATTGTTATTTACTCAATCGTTTTTATTTGAAGTTGTAATTTATCAATTAATGTCCTATATGAACAGTTATGATGATGAGAGTGATAAAGATGATTATTAAAATTGCTACGTGATTATGTAATTGTAGACCCTTCTCTACGTTAGCTGGATTAATGCTCAGAGTAACTCAAAAGTTTATCAGAGCTTCAACTTTATAATCAACATATTCTTCACACTTTGAAAACCAATAATTTGATCAGAAATGCACTAAAGTACTTAATAGAAAGATTTTTTATCGCGTTATTCGAATGTTGCATTGTACACAGAATCAACCGTTGCACCTTCTATTTAAGTTTTCAGGAATTGTCTCTTCTATTTCTCCGTAAGAGTTAGAAATTGCGGTGAGCAACACAACGTCTAAACACATTGAAGCACACTGATTTGATACATTGTTGAACTATCGCGGTAATAGTTAACGATTGTTAAATGCTTTTTCTTTTCTCTTTTGCTGTATAGAGAGTTTATCTAAAATACTTTTGACACAGCTAAGAAGCGAAGATATGCTTACATTTTGCTGCAGTAAGTATAAGTAGTAGATGTATCGTTGACTGTAAAATGGTAAAAAATTCAAAAAATGTATTCCCTTAAAAAGCCATGAAAGATTGCATTACTGTAAAAAATTTCTATATTTTATGTTAGTTCAACCTGTTGCTGTAACTTGTATTTGAAATCTAACCTTATTTTCTCTTCTTATTTAATTTTCTTTATTTTAGACTACATGAGGTCCTTTTTAACCTCGAGAGCTAAATTTCGGAGTGTCTACGTCCAAAATATAATTTTTTATATTCCGTATTTGACGCGTGCAGCGCGTGTCATGGGTGGAATTTTTTTTTCGACTTCTTTGAGGAATTCACAATTTTTGCTGCAAAGATTGAATCTGAACTTATGATCACGAAATTTTTGTTTTAAAGGAACGATTTTAGTCGTTTCCTGTTTCGGCCATTTTCAGTACCATATACATGCAAAATAAAATTGTTTTGTGTTTCGTTTATATTTTTTAGCGTCAATTAGATAGTTATTAAAAAGCGCTTTTTCCATATATGTTCTTGTCTTAATTTGTTGTTTAGTTTTATTTCATATATAGAATGCAAACTTTTTTGAATCTTAATAGCTGTTCTAAACGACTTTTTAACTTCAGAGAGATCTACAACCCGTGCAGTTGAGGCATTAAATGTTAAACGGCACAATGTAAAAGGAAACGCAAAATAATTGACTTCCCAATATCCTGTAAAAACTATACTATCGATGCTAAATTCGAAATATGAGTTCTATGTAAATTGAACTCAAAAAATAGTCAATTTTCCAGTATCCTTTTAAAAATGGATATAACATGTTAAATTCGAAATTTGAATTTATATTTATTTAGAATTTAGAATTTTCAACGAAAAAATGTTTTTCAAAAAATATAAATCATTATCGCTTGACTTGAAGCTAAAGAAATTAACTTTTTAAATAAGAACGATTAGTAGACATTAGAAGTCGATCGGCCAAATAAATATAGAACTTGATTTTTTTTGCTCTCGCTATCGCCATATACACAACTATGAATGATACAGACTTTTAGTTAAGTTATCTACTGTGGGGAAGGTAACGGGACTAAATGTAAAATGAGGTATGTTGATTTTGCTGCCCTGTGCTTTCTTTATTTCCTGTAAATATCAAAGTGTACCTTTATTGTTAGTGTAGGTCAGGGTCGTTTGCGCTTAAAGATATATTCAATTAGGGTAATGCAATAGTACAACATTAAGTGTTAAAGTATAATTCGACTTACAATTTAAATAAGAATTTACCTATGTCAACATAGTCAGCGGCATAAAAAGATACTTTAATTTACTCCAAAAGTAACACCACGAACTGACCTCGCATTGTTTACTTTCTTTAAACGTATAGATACAAGTTGAGAAACGAATAAAAGTTCACCTGTTTTCTCTCCCTTTTGACCTTCAAATTTCACTTTTGCTAGCTCCCACTTAGCATCCACCAGAGTTCAGATTTTTCCTCATTATTCATTATTATCTGACCGTATAGTGGGTAAACCCATGTATGTGTGTATTTGAGGTCAGTTAACATATTTTTTAATTTGTTTCTACATAAGACGTGTAAGTGGTCATTATGTTAGGTCATTGGTGATCATGGAAACCCATACTAAATTATGTGATGCAACTTTTTCATAGCAATCAGACTGACAGTTAAGAAAAGTCAAGGTCATCGGAATGTATGAAACATGCCTAGTAAGGTGCTAAAATATTTTGAATGTTTTATTTGAATATTGCGAGCTTTAATTCCATTATAATATACGAACACTGTGATCACAAGTTTTCGTCTTAAGTCTTTTGTTTTTCGTAACATAAATGTTTTCTTTTTATTTTACTTTGTTTTTCTTTTTTTTTAATGAAGTCTGTTTCAACACGAAAAATGTACGTAATAACTTAAATAGTTCTACCACCACTTGGATCGGTAATTATAATATAAATGCAGTTTTTTGTAGGGTAATTATATAAGCAGTCTGTAATCTGTAAAAGTAGTTTCTTCTTTTATGCTCCAGTTTCCCTTTTTAATGTTTAAGAAAAATTTAATTGAAGAAATAAGGAATAAATTATTTGTTTTCAAATTCTCTATATTAACTTCTCGTCACCGGTCGTCTGTCGGTGGCTGGAACAAACAATAAACAAACTTGCAAGAAGGACCTAATTTTGTCAGTGGAATCAATTTTCATGTGTCCATTTTCACCACCAATTTCATGTGTCCACTCACAAAATTAGGTCCTTCTGGGCAAGTCCGTTTGAAGCAGATTATGCACTGGACTGAAGTGGTAAGAGTGCATCCATTCCACGTGTAATTTTGTTGCACCGTAATTTTGACTTTACGACCTTCATATCGGTATGTGTAAATAATTTAATAAATGTACATTGTTTGATCTTAAAAATTTAACTTTCCTTCAAAAAAGATTAACAGTAACCTTGTAGCTGGAAGTGTTCAAGTGTTATAGGGTGTGAAGCATGTGAGATCAAAAGTACGTTTTCATTCATTACACAAAATTTCAATTTTAATCCTGTTTCTGTTGACCTATTGCAGAAATATTATGAAGTGAAGTTGTAGAAACTGCTTTAATGCTGCATTTGTCAAAAAAAAAAAAACAAATCCGAGAGCATTCTTCGAAATAATCGCGTTTGAAAATAAATTTATAAAAAAAGTTTTTTTTTTACTTTGACGACGTTTATTTCGGTGATGGTTTTAAGAATTTAAAAAAATTTACATTTTTTGGCCTTAAAGATTTAATTTTCTATCAAAGTGGATCAACAGTGACCTTGGAGCTAGAAGCATTCAAGAGTTACAGGGTGTAAAGTGATGTAAGATCAAAAGTACGAATCTCTGTTTTAAAACTCTACGTACACCACGGGGTTGGGGGGCGGGGCGTATCCCCGGGTCGCTTGCCCGTGGCACGTCCGGTTGTCGGTCGGTCGGTGTGTCCTGGAATCTTGCGATAAATTTTTAACCCACTTCCCAAAGCCCGATTTTATCAAAATTTTGCACATATGTTTATTTCCGGAGACAACACTTTCTATTAAAAATCTATCTATTTAAAAATTAACCTGATTTTCTTTTAATTTTTTACACATGTGTATCTCCGATGGACAATCCTTTTTGTAATTTTTGAGACCACGGGTCCAGGGTCATGGCGCCCCAACAATTTTTTTAAATAAATTAACCCAATTTTTTTTTAATTTCACACACGTGTATCTCCGATGGACAACAATTTTTTTGGTGACCCGGTGGTCGTGGGGCATCATACAGATTTTATAAAAAAATTAAGCCGCCTTTCTTCAAATTTTATACACGTGTGTATCTCCGATGGACAACACTTATTGTAAAAATTTTACTGACGCCGGACCCCAGGGTCTCATACAAATTTAAAAAAAAATATATATATATATATATAATTAATTATGCACATGTGTATCTCCGATGGATACAACTTTTTGGACATTTTTTGAACGAATAGGCCCTGGAGGACCGAGGGGTGCCCACATAAATTTTTTAAAAATTAGTTCAATTTTATTCAAATTTTAAACATATGTGTAATTTGTAAAATTTTGAAGTGAAGGGGCTCTAATATTATTTTTTTTCCAAATTAACCCGGTTCATACTTTGCACACATATGTATCTCCTATTAGAGAATTTACATAAAAGATTTTAATTTTAATGGGTTGTTTATTTATTATCCAAATTTTCTTTGTTTCCTGTCGCATACTATTTTCATTTCACCTGCAAAAAAAAGCAAGTCCCTATCTTATTAATTTTTTGCTGTCTTCGTTGCAATTATGTTTTCATTGAATTTTTTTGTTCCATTCCATTCTCTATTTCTGCTTTTTCTCGTAGACTTAAAAAATATCAAATATTACTCTCTTTTACGCTCGTAACAAGCGTTTATAAAAAAATGTATACTTAATAATTAAAAATATCATTGCACACTAAACATTACGTGCAATAAACAGGCACACAGAGAAGTGAAATGAAAACCACAACAAACGTTTATCCAATTACCCCCCCCCCCCCACCAACAGTCTTGAGCTATGAGCTTCATTTTGTTGGTGTTATTTCCTTTCTATTATTCTCTTAGAAATGTACTGCTGTTGCCTCTTAAAAACTTATGTTTTACCTCTTAAGAGTTATTAACCCAATATATCTCGTTTTTCCCCGGTGTGTGTACAAATAAAGAATTCGTAAAAATCACCGATTGACTAATTTATAAAGCTGAGTTAAATAATATTATTTTCTAATACAATTTTTAAATTCAGATTTTTGTACAAAAATTTACCTGATATTTAATTGATTACAAAAAAATGTTATTAAATCGAACTGCAATTTTGCTCTTTTTTGAAATCACTTAAATACGGGAAGTCTGGAACTGATATTTGACTCGCCTTATTCTCTTTTCTTGTGTATGATGCCTCAGTATCCAACATTCTTTGTAAAAGACGTTGTTGATTTTCATATTCATTCAATGAGAGACTATAATGTCAGATTGATATAGGCAATGATTATGATTTCTTCACTCGTACTCATACAGACTAGAGCTGGCCGAGTATCCTTTTAAAAGAAACTAGTTTTGAGCCGGTTTGCAGTTGCTCAAGAGTAGCAACAGCAAATCGCCGACTTTGAGCAATTAAATAGAATCGAAGTGTTTTTTGATACATACTATGATGTTATGATTGACTGTTGACACAGATTATATCTGAATGTATATATAGTTAGTTGTATAAAGTGAAGTTTGGAAAAAAAATTCAATATAGAAAAGAAATTCGTTTTGTCTAACAGCTAGCTGAAAAAATATAAGTGATGCAGAAAATAATAAACCGTCATTCTAATTTTGAGTCTTAAACAAAAAACAAACAAAAACGCTATAATTAGTTACATAAAACACACGCAGTGTCAGCCGAGGAACACACACAAATCCAATAGAAAATACAGCGCCTTCGTTGTCTTTTCATTAAAAATTTAAGAAATTTCATATAGGCAATTGTTATGTTAACTTTTCTGTACAAGTTTCTTCCTTCTGTACTTGCATTATTAGTTTATGAATTGCTTGGTGCAGTGCGGGCGCTCCAAGTTTGATCAACTTACATTTTCACCTTCAATCCAGCCACTTGCTTACATTCATCATAGAACCAATCGTTCCGTCCATTGCGACAATTGCATTAGATGGATTCAGCAGTACTAATCACAGTATTTTAAAGCGTGTCAATTTGTCTTCAACGCCCGGAATCTCAGCAGCAGGACTTACTTTCCCTTCATTTGGTATCTACCTTGCGAATGGCAACCCCGCACCCTTGACTCCAATCGGAGCACCATCATACTTCAGGATTATGGTTCGAATCAACGTTGGCATTGGACTTCAGAACTTTCGTATCGTCATCAGGTTACGACAGTAGTCTATCAACACGTGGCCTATCTGCTTGCGAGTAGCTCCATTAGGAGATATTCAGATGGCTTTGAGAAGCTTTTCATAACAGTTTTAACCTCGGTCATTTGTCAGAAAATTCAGTAGAAAAGGCTGTGATTTTAACTGCTATTTTTTCTTTTACTGATTGTTTAATTTGCTCCAGATATAACCCAGATATAATTTGGAAAAATTATTTCGATTTATTTTTATGTCATGTACTTAAAGCGGCTTCAGTCCAATCATTTTGGTATCAAACATATGTAGTAGAAATTTTGAACAATGGATTCTTAGATGTTAGAATGAATTATAGCTTATGCTTATAAAGATTAAGCTTATTTCATTATTTGTTTAATGGCAGCCTTATTTTTGTTAGCTAAGCTATGTCTGAACTAACAGATCTCTAAAGGTTCGGGTCTTATTTAATCGTACATATTTTTAATGAAGGTGATGGTTTAAGAATTTGAACTCTAAACTCCGAGAATGGGAGAGTGGGCTGAGGTTATTGCGATAGCGCCAATGGCATATTTAAGAAGGACTTTCTTGGGTAAGTATGACTTTA
The DNA here is from genome assembly GCA_947095585.1 of Nephrocerus scutellatus. Classification (NCBI taxonomy): domain Eukaryota; kingdom Metazoa; phylum Arthropoda; class Insecta; order Diptera; family Pipunculidae; genus Nephrocerus; species Nephrocerus scutellatus. Next base: position 95,078,228 of record OX352763.1, read on the forward strand.
AAAGTCTCTTGGATTGCCTGATCCCTAAAGTTCGTAGTCTTACTCAAGAGGTATTTAAGCCGTTGCAGTTGTTAACATCTCTATTTAAAATGTACACTCAACGTATATGCTACCTTGTAATTATAGGAAGACCGGGGCGGCTGTTGACTTGCCAGTTATTGAACCCCTCTCCAAGTGGAAGTCTACTGTAGTTCTAGCCCCTGAACCATTGATATCGAATTTTCTTAATTGTGCTTAGTAAAGTGTCAAAGCGGCAACTAACCAGCTTTGATTCTACCGAGTAGATAGACAACACTTTTGAGTATCATTATAGGGCCTTTGATCCCCTTGTCAAGGTTAACTTGTAACGTTGCTTGCTCGGGTGATGCTCGCCGGTCACCCAGGGTTCTTTTCTCCTTTGTTACAAATTAAAATACTGGTGTGTTAATTTTATTTTATTCTTTTATTTGGCTTTTTTTCGTGTCATGCTTAATCTATACAATATAATCTTATTCTAGGTGCTACTTAGACACTACAGGGTGACTGACACGAAGTGTTACCAAAACAAAACGCCACAGAATTTTTTTTTTTTTGATGAATTTTATTGAATCAAAGTAAAAAATGTTCACAAATATTTAAATTTTCGAATTGCATTAGCAGTTTTCGATTTGGCCACCCTTAGCCGCGATTATAGCCTTCAAACGGCCGACAAAGCTATTGCATGCAGCACGAAAGTGCCTCTGTGGTATTTTGGCCCATTCCCGGCGATCGACACTTTGTTATTTTTTTGTCCCAACCTTGCTCTTTAAAATACCCCAAACCGAGAAATCTAGCGGATTTGCATCCGGTGAATTTGGAGGCCATTGGGCAGTGGAAATGAACCGCGGAACGTTGTTTCTCAGCCAATCTTGATTTGCGTGTGCTTTATGACTCGGTGCCGAGTCCTGTTGAAATGTCCAGGCTCTGCGGCCGAAATATTTTTATGCCCAAGGATTCAACGCTCCCTCCAACATATGATCCCGATAAATTTGAGGTCGCGGATTCCTAGCCAATTTGGCCTTCGCCTTCCGAATGATATCCGGCCAATGTGGGTTTCCAGCCAAAAATAGAGCAATCACACTATTACGCTTGAATTCTATTGCGGATAACTTTTCTAAACATTTTCTACTAAAATGCGTTTGTACGCTTGTAAACAATGGTATGAACTATTATTAGTGTTTGAGCGCTCTGTCATCACTGGTTTGACAGCAATGATAGTCTGAAGTTGGTAACACTTCGTGTCAGTCGCCCGGTACAAACTACTGGTGCTGGAGTTTCCGTATGTCGGTACGGGCGGAACGCGGGGTGCAATACTGTCCTCAAAACATCAGGTCAATCAAAACACTGGTGCTTTGTGGTGTATAGGGCTGAGCGAGGGGGATTTGTTCGGCGAAAGGAACAAAACCGCTCGTGACAGCCAGCAGAGTACCGCGTCAATCAGTACAGCAATACTTGTTGGACTACCTCAAGTTGGTGTGTTTGCGATGAACTCGTGAATAGTGTCAATCACAACAGCAATGCGAGCAAGCTATTTATGCAAAGTGTAATCCACTGTGTAGAGCGTTAATCACAAAAGCAATACAGTGACATATCCACAAATCCCCAAACATCTAAAAACATATTTTAATGTTTATAATCAATTAATATCCTGGTCTGGTCTGGTTTTATTCTTATTTGCTTTATAACTGGTCTTATATCTATATTTATTTTTTATACAGGGATATTTGTGCATATATGTTTTATTTTATATGTGAATATTTATACATAGGGTTTGTAACGAAATTGATTAACAAGCGAGTGTTTAATCAACTTCGTTACAAACTTTGGAGGTTAATTAGATAATACAGTGTGTTTAATACGTCATTTGTGACAGTCAAAGATTTGCAATCCCCTTCATCGCTAACAAATTGGATACATCCAATACAAGCCCAATTATTTGTTATATTCTCAATATGTGAATAACTGCAAGTTTGTTTTTATGCGAGGAAATTTTTTTACGGTTTTTTTATTTTTATGATTAAGATTTTTGTGTAGAGCGATCGAAATCTGAATGCGGTTACTCACGTTTCAACAAGATAATGTTGCTATACTCCGTACCAATTTAATTTACAACTATTCTGTGGTGGGAAAGTCAAATATGAGAGCAATCTCCAAGAAACTATCCAGTGGAACGAATTAATGTCGCTATCATTACAGTGCAATTTTTTTTACTTTATTTAAAGTGCAGCAGTAGTAAAACTCAAAAGCAACTCTGCTCTTTTGTATAAATTTATTGAAACAAGATAACCCTGACTATGGGTTATGTAACTGCACATATCCAAACATTAAATTAATTGATGTACTGCAAGAGTTGATTACTTTCCATCAGCAGTAAGTGGTTATTATCATCAGTAAATAGTAGATTTAATAAAAATAACTCCAATAATTTTACAATACATTCTTACAATGTTGATCGGGAACATAAAAGCTGTTTCAGGGCTTTTTGTCCGTTTGTCATGATTCAAAAATTGAACGATTTATAGAAATTCGTCAAATATTTGTAATGCATGATTGATGTTTTTTTGTTAAAAAAATCATCAAAATTCCAATCTCAGCGCCCATGACTCATATTCCCTTATCTAATCACCTATTAACAACTTGACAGTTGTTGACCATGAATGTTGTCAACATTTTTATGCTAATGAAGCCGGGCCCAAGAGTGAATCTTAACGTTCAGCTTATTTTTTGGTAACAAAAACATTAAAACACAGCTATGCTCATCAACCTATTTCTCCTCTGCCTTATACTTTCGCCTAGTATTTAAATATGTGCTTTATGCTTTCAGCATTAAAAAAAACCTGGACGTCCCCGTGGTGTACGCATACATAAAGTACATAAAACATAAAAAATGCAAATTTCGGCTAAAATGGATGTGCAAGAGATTTTTTGTGCTGAGAATATCTAATACAATACAATAGGCGCTGCTTGCTTTTAATTGTTAGTTTTTTTTTTGATAAATACGGCTTTATTTAAAATGTGTACAGAAAATTTGGGTTAATTTTTCAAAGAGCCTGTTCATGTTCTAGATGTGATGGTTAAAATGGCAAAGCACCACTTATCCAATCAATTATTTATTTTAGCAAATATGCCAGAAAAAATAATTCCCATTTGGCTTTATATTCATTATTTATTTTTATAAAATAAAACGTTTTCGCTTAATTTTTTTCTAGTGAAATCACAATGTTCCCCTTGGTTTTGTTGAACCTACATATTTTATATATACCATTCGTTGAATAAGCACTGACAAAAGGACGTTTCGAATTAAGCAAACGGTGGTTATATACAACCGGCAGCAATGAGCTTGATAGAAGATACGTATATTTATAAATAATTATAATACCCTTTCATTAAATTAAGAGTTTTCTAGCAAAATATGTCTAAAGACGTACAACTGGTTCCAGACTTTGGAATATATACGAGCTGTTGTAAAATATTTTATTGCGGAAAACCAATTATATTCGGATTCAAAGTCAGATTCCTACGCTCAGTTGAACTCTATTTATAGCAAACAATTTATGGTGGGTCTTAATTGGAATATGGTAAAACCATTGGACTCAAATCTTCAACATTAGCTTCCACTCTTCTTAACCTCTTGTCTCAGCTTAAGATTCGTTCTTCTATTACTCGAGCTCTGCTTCTTACCAGTTAACTGTTAATTCCTATGAACAACGTAATTACAGAACCCAAACGCAGATATTAGCTACATCGGCATAACCTACACATGTCAATTAGTTTATACTGTTGCAGAAATACCTACTGACAGAAAGCCTAAACGTTGTAAACATTGAGGAAAATACACACTCTTTGCTTCTCTTTATATCGAGTTGCTTACTATTCACTCTGGTTCTAAGGATTGTCGATATATTTCTTCAAATATCTAAGCGTTTCTACTAATGATAACAATCATCAATTTTTTTGTTGTATTGGTACATTTGTATCTGATATATCTTGACATTGGAAACTATATCACTTGCTTGGTTTATTGTTGGCTGTCGAAAGGTTTAAAGAGTTTTGGTACGATCGGCGATTTGCGGAAAAAGTCGAATAAACAGTTTTATTAAGTTTTGCTTTAAGAATGGAAGAAAACGCTTTACCGCATCGGAAATGTTGAATGCTGCTTTTGATTTGATTTTGAATAAAATAAGTTTTTGAAAGTGATTCAAATATTTTCAAGAGGCCCGTGAAGCGTTGAAGATGACGAGCGCCATGGACTCTTCAGTACATTACCGACCGATAACAACATCGAAAAAATGGAGACAATTATCATGAACAATCGCCGGATCACTATCAGAGAGGTTGTTGATGATGTTGGTATATCATTTGGCTCGTGCCAAGCATATTTTTCGGATGTTTTGGGGCACGAAATGCTTGGCGGCGAATATGTTCCGAAATTGTTGAATTTTTGAGCAAAAGCGGTGCTGAGTTGCTAAATGAAGTCGAGGACGATACAGATCTGCTCAAACTGATTATAACTGATGAGATATGGGTAGGACGTCGAAACTACGGTCAAATCGTCCTTATAAAAGATGCGTGAATTAAAAATCGCCAAATCTGCAAAAAACACTTGTAACCTTAACATCAACATGTACCAACACAACAAAAAACAACATTTACGATTGGACCGAATTTCAAAATGTCGTATGTTTTTTAATCAATTCTCGCATTCTTGAAATATTCATTCATAATATCTTGTACTTATCTTTTAATTCATTAAGTTTAATAAATCCCACTGATCAAGAAATCGAATAACGGTTAACTCGCTAGCCGTTTGAGGTAAACAATTTTAGATTCATTGGTACTAAGACAACAAACATAGCGCAGTTTATCCCAGTAAAATAAAAATTTAAAATTAATTCTTATGACATAGATAAACGATAAAACACCAAATAGAATGTCACTACTTAAAGACAAGGTTACGACACATATTATACGAATCGCCATCAACACAATCTTCAACTGCTGAGCAGTAGACCGATGCAATAAGCTTTTGGTTACTACGCAACTTAGTGTTCCGACAATTTACAAACTATGATGGATAAAATCGTATTTGTGTGTTTTTATTTTGTTTTCATTTTGCATATTCACGTGTTCACGATTTTATTATTGTTTTTTGCTTTCATTTAGGTGTAAACTACATACATCTTACTGTTTACCAATTTTTATTACAAATACAATTTTGCAACTTGAGAAACGTAATCAGATTTTGGTGTTGAAGTAAAACTTGATTTGGTAAACAATCGAACTTTAGTTGCAGTCAAAGAAGAGATTATAGTTCACATCGTTATTACTTGAGGATATACTTGTTCTCTTGTATAGTCTAGTCTTAAAGTTTTCCAACCGACCTTCATTCAAATTTGTATTAAAAGAAAACTATTGGTTGATATTTTTTGTATTATTGTACCTATGTAGTTTAAAGCAACAATTCAGAAAATCAAAGCAACAATTCTAACAAAGATGACAAATAGAATAAATGGTGTTTGGCTTTGTTACTTTATTAATACATAAGGCAAGGAATTCGTAATTTTTACAAAAACTATAGATTGATTATAAATATACAGCTCTGATAATAAGATTGTCATTGGAACTGGTCGCGCCAAGAAAATCATTTAAGACTTGGCCATAATTTTTTTTTCGATAATTGAGACATCAGCTACAATTAACAAGACAAGAACTTGACCTTTAAGTTATGCAAAACTTTTGAAAGGTTACAGTTTTAATGAAAGAAAAGCTATTGAATAATAATATATTGTTTTTTTACTTTCAATACGACTACAGCCATTTACGAAGCCAGTCTAAAAACTCAATGCACATTAAATAACGAAATCATATATTTTTAAATTTTTTAATATTTACTGTTTCGCAATTAAATTAATATACATTTATTTTTTTAAGTTAAAGCGGAGGTGAAATTTCCTTCGTTAACCTATTTGAACGATCTAATATTCGATCTGTTTTATGATTGAAATACAAACGTGTTTTTTTACTTAGTCATGAGTCAAATTAGAGACGGCATATTAACGGACAGGATAATCAAACAAAAAAAATCTCCTATGTTATGAATCCAAAAAAAAATCACTAAAAATGCAGAGAAAGAAAAATCACCTTACTATTTCACTAACCTATATTTCCAGTCCATTTTGCTTTTATGCAAATACAACGACAGCAGCGGCACATCCGATATCTCGGTCTCATGACCGCCAGCTTCAAGCAGCAATATCTTCCAATGACCAATTTCCGATAGCCTTGATGCGAGCACCGTTCCAGCTGATCCACCACCAATAATTATGAAATCGTATGATCTATCAATGGTTTTCACATTGAACGGTCGATTTTCCGGATCGAAGAGATCGTAGTTGTAGTAAGCGATTGCGGCGACAAGAAATGGTAAGATGGTCAATTTTCCAACACCAATTATTGTTGTGGCCAACTTAATTGCACCAACGATTGCAAGACTCAATTTTGTAGCTCCAGCTGCTGCAATACCTGCAGTCGCAGCGGCCTTCGAAGCGGCACTAGCCTTGAAAAGGAGTCCACCGATTGTTGCTGCTGCAGCTCCAAATACAGGAATTAAGACCATTGTTGAGGCTTGAATGTTTGTGTGTACCGTTATATGCTTATATCCGGGTCATAAAATTAATCAAAGAACTTTTAAATCTACATTCGCAAATTTTATATTTTTTGTGATTCTCACGAGTAAATTTGAAATATCGTTAGAAATTTACCGGAGTATTTTTTTAAATCTATTCGTTGAAAATTATACTTTTTAAAAAGTAAATTCTATATTTTTTTCTTAACCAATTTCTGCATTTCGTTCCAAAATCGCTTATTTTTTCAAATAGAAATTTCACACTCACGCACAGACACATTGACTTTCTTTCATTTGACTTTAGTATTTTTTTATGTACCTACTTATTTTAGTTTCTTTTCTTTAATGAAAATCACTTCTTGTAGTCACGTATGCTCGGAATTACGCACAAACGTTCGATATTATAAATTCCAGCCGCACATTCCTACCATCGAAAAGTGGGAAGTGGGAAACGTTTAAAACAAACACTTAACTTCCGAAAAACTATTATTCATTTGGCAACTTTGTTTAGTTGCCGCAATCGTTGATCTTCGTGTAAAAATGCGCCGCTGAAGATCCGTTCCGAGCCCCAGTCGAATCGTTTCTGACAAGTGGTACAAAAGCAACTGCTCCATCGTAGTCTGCCTCTATGAAGTAACTCTTAAGGAGCTGATCGTCGATTTACCACGTTCAATATTGTCGTTTCATGTCTTCATACACATTCGTGTCTGTTGAGGTCCACTTGGCTAAATTAGTCATACTTGGTGCTTTACTTAGTGCATTTAAATGCTCTCACTATCTGGTAATACAATTGTTACTTGTACTCGTTGCGCCGCAGTATATGTGTGCTCCGCATGAGTACACGCAGCGAGTCATTTTATAGTTTGTTCGTTGAATTTTTCAAAAGAAATTCACCTCTGCCTCAGATGAAGAAATTAAAAAATAAATTTCTATTACTGTAGCTGTGGTAAATATACAATACACGTGCAGATTCGTTTACTTGTTTTACTACGTCGGTTGTTGTCGACAAGTATATTGCATGCCAGTTATGAATTTTGGTGACTTGTTAATAAATGGAGTTTCCTATGTGATTCGTAAGTGGTGAGGAATTGGATAATTTCCGCTTCTACGTCCGCTTCTACTAAAGATTGCATAGAAAATAGGCTGTCGTTGTTGTAACTAAAAAAATTATATTATTATAGTCTCCGGAATCGTCCTTCCACACATAAGGGTACAATAATTTTCCGTAAGACTTCCCTCTTGAACACGGCTAAGAGATAAGAATGTTTTTTTTTAGGTACCCAAGTCTCGGATCCATATGTAAGTACTAGTATGACCATTGTGTTATAAACCAGCAGCTTAAATGTTATTGTTAAATTCCTGTGCGTGCGCGGCTGCTACAGTTGACCCAATATAGTTAAAGGATAGCACTACTTTAAATTCGCGCTCCACTATTTAAATTAAGGGACAAATGTTGGATCTTCCTCTCACCAACGTGGCTTTCTAATTTGTTTTGCTCTCATTTTTGTGCTGCCACTGATTTTGTGCCGCCTGCTCGATCTGGATGAAAGCTTTCTGTACAGCTCTTGGGTTGATTCGCGAAATTTATTGAATACGAGTATTCTGTCGAACATTCAATTTATTCTTGATTGGGGCAGATCTAATAGGGTGGAATTTAGTCCGAATAAATTCCAAGCTTGTCTCTTTTTCTCAGCAGGTAGTTCAACCTTACGTGCCACCAGTAATTAATGGTGCCCCTGTTGCAAGATCTGAATCACTTAAGAAGTTAGGTTTAAGAGTTTCAAGTGAACTTGTAGGGAACATATTTCTGAAATTTCAAAAAGAGCGAGCCAATTGGGCTTCATAAGACGTTGTAACTTCACTCCCTCTGAAGTATTATGATTATATAAATCTTTTGTTAGACCAATTATAGAATTTAATTCATATGTATGGGTTGGGTCTCGAAATCGCATTTGCATTATTTTTATGGAATTCAGAATAGAGTTTGTCTATATTATAAACGATGTTACCATTACTTCATCCCTTGATTCTTTGGAGCATAGACGAAATGTAGGAGCTTTAACTGTTTTCTACTAATTTTACAACGGTAGATGTTCTTAAGAAACCCGTTCTCTATTCCCAGGTGCTTTTGTTAGCAACCTTAACACTCGTTTCAGGTCTAATCAACATAGATTTGCCTTAAAACCGTTCTCATATAGAACGCAACACTTCAAATCGTCCTTTTATTGACTTCGATGTGGAATCGGTTAGTGGACTCCGTTTTTCCTGAATCTTTTAATATACAGGCCTTCAAAATAGCCGTCAACAACTTCCTGAAGGACGACAGTAGAGGTCATTAGATAATTTTAATAATTAATTTTTAAAAAAAGAGAAAAAGTGATTGTGTTATTTATTTTATTTAGAAAATTTGTAATATTTTCTTGGTCAAGGTTTTTTTGTAGTCCATGATTCATTGATAAAAGTATTTGGACTCGCGTTGTTTTAGTTTCGTGATCGTTTTTCGTACTGCTTTTTCAATGAATCAGAGATAATTCTGAGAAAATAAATTGAAAACGGCTACAAACGAGAGGAATGTGATATTTTGTAAATTACATTCCTTCGATTTTTTAATTTTAATAAAGGGCTTAACCCACCTTATTGCCGTGACGCAAGTCATTCAAGGAGTTCTACCTTGGCCATGAGAAGGCAACGAAGAAGGAATCCAGTCCATCCCCTTGTCCGAGCCAGTTATAGATTATGAATAGGCTTGATAGTGATCCGGATATTTTACTTGGCTTATACCATGGTCATGGTTGACCTACATAGTCGTATCAGTTTATTTGGGATGCAAAATGGGATCATAAAGTTCTACTATGGCTATGCTATCGTAGGTGGCTTTTAAGTCTGTATAAAGATGGTGTAGTAGGTTTTGAAACTCTAGACATTTTTCCACCTGCCTAAGGGTGAAAATCTGATCAGTTGTGGATGCCTTGGATGAAGCCATACTGGTATGGGCTAATGATTTAGCGTATTGGGCTACCCTGTTTCGAAGGATAGAGGAGAAAATCTTATACGCGTTACTCAACATCGTTACACCACGATAGTTGCTGCACGTTGTGATATCTTCCTTCTTATTTTTAATTTCAATTTTTGTTTGTTTATTTGTAATTTATATACACAGTAAGATAAAATATCTTATAATTTAGTGACAAGCTTAGTTACTATTGTAGAGAATCGAGTAAAGAGAAACATAGCGAAAAACAAAAGAAGAAGAGAAAAAGGAAAGAAAAAAAGAAAAGAGAAAGAGAAAGAAAAAGAATAAAATAGAACAAACTCACAAGTAGTTGATTAATGATTATTTATACTCGTAGATAAATAGTTTCTCAATTGAGTTTTAAGTATTGCCATATTATTCGTTCTTCTAATGTGGCGTGGCAAGGTGTTCCACAAGCGAGCTGAATTTATAAAAAATTGACGTTCAGATGTCGTAGATGAGAAACGGGGAAGGATAAGTTGGTTTGATCTGTTTGAAGAAGCCAATATAATTTTATCATAAAGATATGATGATTGGTGAGTAAGCAGTATATCCGTAAAAAGACTAAGCGTACGATATTTTAGAAGACTATCAAGCGTCATGCCGTAGAGACGAGAGGTATAATTAGAAACGTGATGAAATCGTCGTAAACCGAAAACATATCTAACTATGGCATTAAAAGCAACATTTAGTTTCCTCTTAGATACGTAGCAGCAATTACAGTAAATTTCGCAACCATATGTCAGGACTGGTACAGCTAATGTTTTTGCCAGTAAAATTCTAGTTTTGAAGGGAGTGAAAGAACGTGTAGCCCACAAAGTACGAAGCACACCATACGTCTTTCCTACTGCTATATTGCCAAGTCACGACTAAAGGTCATCCCAAGGTTTTTAACATTTTCAACATAGTCTATAGGGGTGTTATTTAATGTTATTACAGGAAAATATGATAGATCCAACTGCTGCTTAGAGATGACTATGCATTTAGATTTTTAAGCATTAAGATTAGACCATTACGATTTGACCATAGCGCTATCCTTGATAGATCCTCATTTAAACAACTCACAGTATGCTCGATTAAGCCCAGCGGACAACTTAGTACGAGCTGAGTATCATCAGCGTACATATGAAGTGAACTGTGCCTTACAATAGATGGGACTTCATTTACAAACATGGAAAATAATAATTGTCCTACAATGGATCCCTGAGGAACTCCACTGGTTGTAGGGAGAAAGTCTGACAGGACCTTATTAATTTCTACTGCTTGAAATCTGTTTGTTAGATATGAAGATAACAAATTCACAGCGCTAGGTTCGAAATTGTAATCTCTAGATAGCTTTTGGCATAGAGTTGAGTGGTCGACAGTATCAAACGCTTTAGAAAAATCTAGTAGTACGAGGAAAGAGACTTTTCCCTCATCTAGATCATGACGTATGTCATCTGATAAGCCTATAACGGCTGTTATGCAGCTAAGTTTCTGCCGGAATCCTGATTGCTAAGGCGTTAAGATGTTATGGGTGGAGAGGAATTGACTTATATGTTTTTGTATAGTTTTTTCAAACATTTTTGATATATATGGGAGAATGGAGATTGATCTAAACTCATCCCCTTTAGGTGTTTTGAGGACAGGCAGTACTTTTGCATGTTTCCAATTTGTAGGAAAAATACTTGTTGTCACCACTGCATTAAAGATGTACGTTATACAGGGTAACACTACAGGTAAGATGATTTTTAAAAAAGATGGGTGTATTTCATCGAGGCCGACAGAATTTGATTTAATGGACATTGTACTCTCTACTACATCAGTGCTGTTCAATGCTGTGAAAGAAAAACTTGGCCAATTGATAGTATGTGCTGCACCAGTTAGATGAGGGGAGTAACCTGAAGCAGATGGAGCCAAAGTTTGCGACGATACAAATTACTGTTGAGATCATTGAGGTTAACTCCTTCGAAATGCTGTCTATTAGTTTTACACATTCCTACGCTGTGCAGATTTTTCCACAAACGCTTCCCACCCATAGAGGCACTGAGCCGACTAGAGTAGAAGCTTTCGGCTCTTATCTCCAATACTACTTTGTTGTGAAGCATGCAGTATATGCGTCGTTGATCCTCTAGGCGAAAACGCTTCCAGCTTTTGTATGCTCGGTCGCGCTGTATTATAAGTTGGCAAATTTGGTTAGAGAACCAAGGTGTATTATCAGAAGTACTGGATTTGGACTCGCGTCGTTCTAAATTCGTATTCGTTTTTCATATTGCTTTTTCAATGAATCAGGGAGAATTCTGAGAAAATAAATTGAAACCGGCTACAAACGTGAGGAATGTGATATATTGTAAATCACATTCCTTCGATTTTTATTTTATTTTGAATTTAATAAAGGGAGTCATCCCTTCGCAATAAGTCTATATAAAAAAAAAAAAAAAAAAAAAAAGGAACATGTGTGTTGTAGAGATGCCTTATATTAGAATTTAGGAATTCCATCATTTGGCGATGGTAAGCGGTAAATAACATCCCAATCAACTGTCCTTACATGTTCTTCTAATAATAAGTAATTAATTTTTTTAAAGTCTCTTTATTCAAATGTATTGGAAATAGTCACAAAATTGAAATCATAAGTACGGTATATGAGATCGTGCTTTGAAAAAGCGGGTGATGAGAGTTGATCATAGAGAAGAACCTTGTTGTTATCGTTGACTAAGAAAAGGTCGAGCAGAGTAGCACTTTGGCCTGCAAAATGAGTCGGTGTTGTTATATGTGTTCTCATATGTGGGACACAGCTTAAATCTTCACGCGAATGATGCATAGCCGTTCATTTACTGCTTTTAAGTTAATAACAGTGACTAGAGAGCCCACCCCGAGCACATGATGTCTTGTGTGACAGCTGTAATATATGTCATATTCTGATTTTTGTAAGACACCATTCTCTGTTTACCTTAACTCTTATATTACTGTTATTTCAGCTTTATATTTGAACTGGGTGTCGTCTAGATTCTGTGAAGCTCGGGCTTTATACAATTAGCGTACGTTCCATTAAAAAATTCTTTAATCGTTTAACCGTTTTCGTTGTCGTGGTCGTCGTCGTAGGTTCCGAGACTGATTTCAATAAGGGTTTTTATGGGCGAGGTTATTGGCCTTACGCCAATCTTACTTTAAAGGGACCAGCTCGATCATTCAGCTTTCCTTTTATTGGAGAAAAATTACTACGTAAATGTTTGATCGAACTTCCACCAGTTAGAGATAGTTAAGGCCACGAACAATTCTGTTGAATCTCACTTCTTATTCCCTCTATTCTGCTGATGGTTGACCGCCAATGTTTATGAGATCCCATGCTTATGGGATTGATAAAAAAGACTTCTTCAATGGATTAGTAACCATTTGGATTAGTGGACTATTCAATACAAGTTCTATTGGAAAGTTTTAAGGCGGAAACTCAAAGCATTAAGGGTGCCGTATGTCACGGCTCTGTTGTGAACTCAACTCCATCCACCACAACACTTTCTTTTCCTTCTTCAATCCCAATATTTCCAAATCCAAACTGTGCCTTGATATTATAAGAGTGCAAATCCCTTGAAGCTTGCGCTAATTAAATTAACGGACTTAGTATTATAATGGTGCAAGTCTTTTACGAAAAAGAAAACATGCATTAATTTTAAAACAACTTCGGGGTTTTAAAAATTTAATAATATTTTAATTTCCAACGCTCTCTAGTTGCAACTCGTACTTTGCCATTTTATTACAAAAAAAAACTTTTTAATACCATTTCAGTTTTTCTAAATTTCTTCTTCTCACTTTATACTAATTTATTTATTTTATATAATTCTACCTTTTATTAGGAGCACATTTCTAAAAGTTGCAATGATCTAGCTTTGATATTTATTGCAAAATAAGAGCCGAGATAAATATACTGCGAGGAGACTGCGCACTAATGAAATGAAACATTGAAGTTGAACTTTGATTTAGTAGAAAATCCGCTTACTATCTTATCGGTTGAACCAAGTTATCTAACATACATACACATACTGATCCAATAAGTACATAATTCCGTACTGCTTTATGGAATAGGGATTATGTTGAAGACCTCAGTTAACCAACATTTTGAACGTTTATTTTGATACGAAAAATAGTTTCGTCTTCTTATCTTATTGAATAGCCATGCAAATACGAAAGTGACATAATAGAAAAATTATTTACAGGAAAGAGAAACGTGACCCAACTAATAGATTTACTACCTGCACTCAAGATAAACGTTTTTCAACACAAGTATATTTACGAGTCTTTACACTGCATTTTGCAAGATTGCTCACTGCAAACATAATTTTTAGTGGACACCGTTTTATTAGAGCGTATATTGTAAAGTAATCTTGATTGAATAGATTTTCAGCTTGAGCGAATAAATTGTGTAAGTCTACTTTCTTTGTTGCTTTCACAAATTAAAAAGTTGCTTGTTGAACTGTAATCAATTTAATGAAGTGTTCAAAATTGCATTTCTACATAGATAAAAAAAATATAGTGTGTTAATGGCTATTAGCACATTTGGTGGTTTTATAACTGTTTTGCATAATTTTGTTAAGATAGTGTTTGAATTCTTTAAAATATGTTAAGCAATTAAAAGAAAACTTCGTGTCTTTTTCTGTTTTAAGTCTCTTAAAGAATCCTTGTCTTTAATACACTTAGCCATCGGTGATCTACACAATTGGCTACAGCACTGCTCAATGGGCAACACTGCAACCTAAAGATGTCTTTGGGCCCGTAGAGTTTATATCAGCACTTACTGTTTCTCAGGTATTCATCAATTTTTTTATCATTTATTTTGTCGAAATAAATTTATATAGTGTAGTCTAAGTAATACTTACTAACGGTATTAATATTTATTAATATATACATTGCTAGATAGAATAAAAAACCGTGCGATAAAACTTATCGGGGACGAAAACATTGCGAAATCAATAGATTCGCTTAAACACCAGAGAAACGTTTCCTGCTTGTCACTGCGTTATCGTTTCTTCCACCAGCGATGCTTAAGAAAAGAAGTCAGTTGAATGCCACCTCTCCTTGAATTCAACTGCAATACTCGTGGCGCTTTAAATGCTCATCAGTTGACCCTTAAGCCCATCTTCGGACGTACAGTTAAGTTCAGAGATTCGTTCTTCAACCGTAGAACAGCACGTATGTAGAATGCTCTACCAAGCTTTGTCTTTCCACATCAAGGCACAAGCTCATTCACATCTTCTCTTTTCTCCTCATTTTCCTTAACTTCCACGCTGTGCCAAGCATATAGACGAGCATTATAAGGGTGCGAACCCCTTTACACGTGCGCAAATTATAAAAATATATAAAAATATTACCTGATAACGAAATTCTTTATACCCATCCAGTATTTTCTTTTATCTAACAATATACAGGGTGTATCCGTTAAGGTGGCAAATACTTAAAGGGATGATTCCTTGGTTTATTTCGTGAAAAAAATCGTACGGAAAGGTGATATATTTTCACCCCCTGCGAAGAGATGTACTTTTGACCTTACATCACTTCACACCCTGTAACTCTTGAACACTTCTAGCTACAAGGTCACTGTAAGTACATTACATTTTTTAAAAATCTTAAAACCTTAACGGATATAAACGCCGTCAAAGTCAAATTTTTAATTTTATTTTCAAACGCTATCGGATAATTTTTTCTTGACAAATACAGTATTAAAGCCTACTCAATTTTCTACAAATCCACCTCACAATGTTTCTAGATTCGGTCAACAGGAGCAGGCAGGGTTAAAATTGAAAGTTGGTAAAATGAACGCAAATGTACTTTTGACCTTACATGACTTCCTTATAACTATAACTCTTGAACGTTTCTAGCTAAAAGGCTACTGTTGGTCTTTTTTGAAAGAAAATTAAATTTTTAAGATCAAACAATATACGTTTTTTAAATCCACGAAACTATTACTGATATAAACGTCGTCAAATTCAAAACAATTTTTATTTTTTTTTAATTGTATTTTCAATGCTCTCAGGACTTTTTTGACAAATGTAGTATTAAAGCCTATTCAATTTTCTACAAATCCATGTCACAATGTTTACACATCAACACATGGGTCAACAGGAGCAGAGCTAAAATTAAAAGTTTGTAAAATGAATTTTAAGAAAAAACCAGAAAAGTAATGTAAAACTTTAATAATAATAATAATATTAATGTAAAACTTTACTTATTCAAATGAATAGAAAATAAATAAATAGATGAGGATTATCGTAAGAAATATTAATATGAATGCATTTTACTATGTAAAAGAAAGTAAAAATGGATAAAACAAAAATAAAAGCAAAATAAAAATTCCATTATAATTCGTTGGCAGACATAGTACATCTGGTAACACAGATCTATATTGTAATGTGTCGGATGCGTTTGTCAGCCCTTCAAGCAACACGGTAGATCACGGGCACAGTGCACGAGTCCGACAAATAACACAGTGCAAATCCATTCACTAGTGCTCTCTCGAAGTACTGAGAATTTAGATAAAATGCTCCCGAATTTAAGTCGTTTTCAATAGAGGCTGACCGAATGAAATTGTTCTTAGTAACCCAGACCCAGAATGCAGTTGTTGACTTTTGACACTCCGGAAGCATTTCAGAGTTCCCTATATATATATATATATATATATATATATATATATATATATATATATATAGCTATTTATATAGCAATTTAAACTTATTGCTAAGGGAGAACTCCCTGAATGCCTTTGGCCACGCTGCCTGAATGACTTGAAAAAGGTGGGTTAAGCCCTTTATTAAAATTACAAAATCGAAGAATTGTAATTACAATATATGAAATTTCTCACGTTTGTAGCGGGTTTCAATTTATTTTCTCAGAATTCTCCCCGTTTCATTGAGAAAAGCAATAAGGAAAACTTTCACGAAATTAAAACGACTCGAGTCCAAATGCTTTAATCAATGGATCATGGTGAGGACAAACTACAAAAACCTTGACCAAGAAAATCTTATAAATAATGTCGTAAGTGAGATTTCAAAGTTCTTGGATCCTCTTTTGTAAAATTCTGTATTTCAGGAACTAGCAGCTAACGTCTTTCTTGAAATCAAATAACTTGACAGTGTATCGTGCCGTATTCATCTGTAGTACCAGGCCTAACAAACGGAAAAGGTACGCACAACTATCAAGCCGATAAGGCTTATCAAAAATTCCACAAAATCAATCAATTAATGTTTCTGGTCGCCAAAAATTGCACCAAGGATAATCGGAAGAGTTGGTTTTAAGTTAAGTTTACCAGAAAAGAGAAAATATTCTTTGACGAATCTTTGTGGTTTTTTGTAGTTTGGCCAAGTCCTCTGGATCATCTACAAATTCAGGCTTTTGATAATGATTCATACAGGCTCTAAGACATGTTCCACCATATTGGGCTGACATACGCCCTGACAACAAGGGACGTTAGCCTCCCCTCTCAGATAAACGCAACTCTTTTTTTTTCATAGCGGTATTTACGTATTCATTGTAATACAAGAGCTATTTATCTGAAGATTCTTAAATGCTTTCTCCAGACTGTCCAGACATCTCGGCCTTATCTGGCCTTAAGTCTTGTTGGTCTATGTTACATGCTGTTGGCCACTAGCAGCCCTGCCTCATAAATCCAATTAATATTTCGCCTACAAATATATACCTACCATTATCGGTCCATAGTCCAAACTGGCCCATATATTGCGCTCAAAAAACTGTGTATTACTTTACGTTTACTGAGTTAATTACTTGCTAAATAAATGTTCACGTAATATAAAAACAAACAAAAACTAGAAACAACAACATAATCGTACCAGTATGTATATACGAGTATGGCTTTAGTATAATGTATTCGCTTAATAGTTAACTGTTTAATTTTTTTGTTACTTTTTTACACTCATGAATTCCTTCACTTAAATCTTCCTAAAAAACTTTAAGCTTTTACCATTTAGTATGCAAGGAAAGCTAAATTGGCAAACACGGTACATTCATCTTAAGGTTTGCCGGCGTACAAAAAGTGTAATTATTTACTTAGTTCCGAAATGTTTACATTATGAGACGGGCGTGACAAGAAAAAAGGTTTGGTCAAATTTTTTTTCTTTTCTAGTGCATTGTTTTATCAAAAACGTGTGATCTTGAAACATTATGTCGCAACAATTTGTATTACATCTAATTTTAATTATATCACCGATCGTACTGTTAAATGTTTTTTGTTGCCCCAGCTTAACAATTATTAAAGTTCAATTTTAAGCTTTAATAGAAATGGCATTGATTTAACTAATTGTACTAAGTTAATAATGCGGCCAGATATTGCCAACTGTTTCATATGCATTATTTTAATGTTTTGTAAATGTAAGTGTCGCAATTTTATTAGGCATTATTCAAAAGCATCAGATTATTTTTTTACAATCATGATAAAAACCTAGGCAATGTAAAATGTTATTCTCATTCCATTGGGCTTCAGAACGGTCACACTGTCGCTCAGAAATACTCCCATGAGACTGAGTTGCGCACAAAATTTATTTTTAAAACGTCTGAAAGTTAGTTAAAAAGGGCCTCAGAGAAGTTGAAAAACTAATCCATGTACACGCCAAGTTAAATAAAAGGTTGTAAAAATATGATTCCACGAAGCTATCGTAGCAATAAAACTAGACTGACGACACTGTAGCCCAACATACAGTTTTCAGTATCGATTTTACAGTACCTTATCTTTACAACTATTTTGTAAACGCAACTGCGGTATTTATTGCTAAGATACAAATAATTAAACTTTTTTTTAGAAACTCCTAGAATTGAGAAAATATTTTTTTTTGTTGATAGAAAGTTTCATGTTACATCGGATCCGACATGCTCTCAGATATTTTTCTTTGGGGAAACTTTTTCTTAAAAAAGAGTGTTCTATACATGTAGGCATACTTAAGAGGCAACTAGTTTCTAAATAATGACAGCACCTTAAAAGCCCTTAAAAACAATTATTTCCAGATATACACCGTTGTTGTTTAATCTAATCTAGTCATTATAATCTTTAGCTTAATTATAGCTTTCCATTCAGATTACTTTTTTTCTGTATTTCGATCGATAGTCGCTGGGGCAATTGTTAACAAAACTCATGATACCATGTTGGTTAGAACAGTGTGTTTGTTTAGATGGTATACATAGGAACGCGGACACAAATCGCGCACAGCTACATCGCTTTTGTTTACTGCAAACCAAAAATACACGCCACAAAAATAGACTCAACAAAATTGTTCGCACTAGGCTATGAATTATGTGTTGGTTTGAATAGGTCATCGGCTAACCAGAGACCCGTTTAGATGACTTGAAGAATTCAAATATAGTAGTGCTAAGTGTATCGAGCTAAAATGAGACTATGTTGAGAAAAAACAACCCATAAAATTTAAAATTTTTAATTTAAAGTTTATTATTTATTTATCTAAAAGGAGATACATATTAAGCGGGTAAATTTGGAAAAAAATAATATTAGAGCCCCTTTACTTCAAAATGTTTACAAAAACTGTTGTCACCGGAGATACACATGTGTAAAAAATTTGTATGAGAGCCCCCGACCTTGGGGACCGATCACTTCCAAATTTCAATAGGAAGTGTTGACATCGGAGATACACTGTGTTGAAAATTTAAAGAAAATCAGGCTAATTTTAAAAAAATTTATATGGGGCCTCACGACCCCGTCGCCCGGGTTTCCAAAATTTTTAGAAAAAGTGCTGTCCATCGGAGATACTCATGGATATAAAATTTGAATAAAATCGGGTTAATTTTTTTAAAAATTTGTATGGGGCCTCCAGACCCGGGGCCCAGTCTCCAAAATTTATAAAAAAAAGTCTTTTCCATCGGAGATATACATGTATATAAAATTTGAAGAGAATTGGGTAAATTTTGTAAAATATTTGTATCGGAGCCCGAGGGGACCCAAATTTTAGTAGAAAGTGTTGTCATCGGAGTTATCCGTGTGTGCAAAGTTTCAATGAAATCGGACTTTGGGAAGTGGGTTAAAACTTGATCGCAAGATTCCACGACAAACAAACAAACACACGGGCACGTGCAGTTAATATATAGAATTTAATAAACAGCTTTTTGGTTAAATTATAAAAATATTATATTGATTAGGGTGGGCGCATTGGCTCAGTGCGTTGTGCTTATAAGCGAGACGTTCACAGTGCTAATCCCAGAAAAACGCCAAAAAGAGTTTTCAAGGTTCCACCTCTTTCGAATGTCTGACAAACGTCCGAGAATAATGACTTTCATTGTCATGATAAAGATCCTAGATTCGGCTTTCGCCCCATACAAAATGTTATTAAATTGTAGGTCTCTTTCGTTTGTGTGCAAAAATATAATATATGAAGAAGCTAGGCCATGCCCTAAAGAGGTTTGTTGCGCCAAATATTATAATTTTTTAGATTAGGAGTGCCCGTTACCGTTATTGTGCATATTGAAGGTTTTCTCCTTTATATCTCGTATTAGTTTTGCCTTTGTAGTCACCAATTTGTCATTTTGATTATAATAAAAAACAACCCATAAAAATTAAATTTTTTTATGCAAATTCTCTAATAACCGAAAGTTTACTGGATTCAACTTTAAATGCTGAAATATAAATACACATACGAAGCACTGCAACCCCACAACAAAATAACCCGAATTGTAAAGCAAGCAGCTCTGCTCATAGCGCACAGCACAAAACGCACACAGAACACAGTCATTATAGTATGAAATGATATGATGCCGCTATATGGGAAAAAAAATTGTATGGAAACCCCGCGACCCGATCACTCTCAAATTTTAATATAAAGTATTGTCACCGGAAATATACATGTGTACAAAATTTCAATTAAAAATAAAAATTAATTAATTAAATTAAAAATTTATCACAAGATCTGACCAGCCAGCCAGTCTGCAAGCCACGGGCACGCAAAGTTAATTTAGATAATTTAAAAATTTCACAACGCGCGAGTCATTATTGACACATAACGGGTGTTTTTTTAGGAGGTTTGTTTTTCCGATAGATGTCGTTTTATTTTATGACAGTTGTTTTGACAGCTCAAAGTGGCATTTCTACTCAGTATTGTTTGGCAAATCATTATGAATAGGTTAACTCCAGAACAACGTTTTCAAATCGTGGAAATTTATTTTCAAAATCAGTGTTCAATTAAAAATGTTTATAGAGCACTTCGTGAATTTTATGGTGCACATAATCGTCCGTCAGAGACCACCATAAAGAACGTAATTACCAAATTTCGGTCTACATTCACTCTTTTGGATGCCAAGCCACCGACAAGAATGAGAAGAGTTCGTACAGAAGAAAATATTGCTGTCGTTGAGGCCAGTGTCGAAGAAAACGACAATTTATCGATTCGTCGTCGTGCTCAGCAAATTGGACTTTGTCCATCGACTTTATGGAAAATTTTACGTAAAGATTTGGGTTTGGTGCCATACAAAATTCAATTGGTGCAAGAATTAAAGCCACACGACCATCGTTTGCGCCGTGAATTCAGTGATTGGTCGTTAAATCAATTGAACGAAGATCCATTTTTTTACCGTAAAATTCTCTTCAGTGATGAGGCGCATTTTTTGTTAAATGGATACGTCAACAAACAAAATTGTCGCATTTGGAGCAAAGATAATCCACACGCCGTTCAAGAATTACCAATGCATCCTGATAAATGTACTGTTTGGTGCGGTCTATGGGCTGGTGGGATCATCGGTCCATATTTCTTTAAAAATGAGGAAGGACGACGCGTTACCGTGAATGGAAATCGATACAGAACCATGTTAAATGAGTTTTTGTTGTCAAATCTTGAAGATATGGATATGGATGAAATGTGGTTTCAACAAGATGGTGCCACTTGCCATACAGCACGTGAAACAATCGACTTATTGAAAGAAACTTTCAACGACAACATTATTTCGAGAAATGGTCCGGTGAATTGGCCTCCGCGTTCGTGCGATTTGACGCCACTCGATTACTTTTTGTGGGGATACGTGAAGTCATTGGTTTATGTGGATAAACCTCAATCGATTGACGCTTTGGAAACCAATATTCAACGTGTCATTGCTGACATACGCCCTCAAATGCTTGAAAAAGTGCTGGAAAATTGGACCTCCAGAATGACATTTGTGAAAAATAGTGGTGGTAGCCATATGCCAGAAATTGTGTTTAAATGTTAAATGCCAAAAAATTATCTACCAAATAAAAAAAAATTTTGGTCATTTCATAATTTTATATGTGTTTTATTCAAAAAAAAAATCGGCAACCTCTTAAAAAAACACCCGTTAGTTACAAACAAGCTTCTATTATTATTACAATTGTTAATATTCTTTTTATTGCTTGCTCCAAAGTTATCTTGTCTGGTTTCAGAGTTTTAAGAGAACTCATGAATAAAGCTGACACATTTAACTCAAAATATAGCCGGTTGTGTTCCGGCTTCCGGCTCTTTCTCATTACTCAAGTGACTCCATTGCACACCAGTTCACCCTTGAGTTCATTTTCTTACAGAAATCTTATTTTCTCATTTCCCTCCTGACCTAATAATCACTTTCATTTATCTAAAACAAAAAAAAATCCACGTCCAATTGACACATTAGTGGCAACAAGATATCATTATCCACAACACCTTAACACACTGCCGTTGTTTACATTACGTGAGAAAGACTTTTGTTCGAGTACACTATCATTTATCTAACTAATCATTTCATTCATCATACTCTCCAATTAGATAACAAATTTTTTTAAATTAAAGTTGGCGTTGGCTATTTTGTCTGCTTTTCTTAATTAAATTTCTACTACAAATTGAATCTTTTGTAAATAACAACAACTACTTCAATGAATAATGAATTTACCTTTTCTTCTTTTTTGTGTCTCTCTAATTGCAGGTGAGCATTATAACAAATCGGATCACAGCACTCGACCAACGTTATTTTATTAAAACGACGAACACTTTTCCTTTTTGTTCGCTAATATTGTTATTCTGCAATATTAATGATTGAGATGAAATTGAAAAGGTTTTTGTAACAACCACAACTGTGCTACAAAGAGCGTAAGTACCATAATTTTTCCAACGTCTGTAAAAATGACAAAGAAGCAAAAATGAATATAGGCACCTCATTCGCAAGCATTTTTGTTACATAAAACATTTAAATTGGTAAACTTGAATCAAACGCTAATGGTAAATTCGTTGATGGGTCTTTATATTATTTAACGTGATGTTATCACGATGATGTGATTCAAACACCGTATTAATATTTTCTTATTGTTTTGAAGTCTAAAAAGTAGATGCAAAATAGTTTACGGCGCCTGAATAATTAATCGGCAATAGTCAGGTACATGCCTATTTGACAAATTTTATTTTGCAAATCCTACATCGCATTTATCAAAATAATTTTGTCTTGTTATTTCGCAAATGTTTATTCGCTATTTAATTCATCTCGCAACGTGGTCACTTGTGATCACAATGCTTTTTCCGAGCTTTTCTATCTAATTTCCTCTTAATCAAAACGCGAATTGGGAACTTGCTGAACAAAATTAGCTAGTAAATGAAATTCGTTACAATTAAAATGGAAAACAACAAATTGCGAATCTATCTGCCAGTAGATCCATTTATTTACCCAAATTGAAAATTATTTTTTTAAGGAGTATTGTTAGTAATAAATAAGTAATACTTAAATAAATAACTTTATATATATTTGTTTATTAATACTTATTAAGAAAATGTAAATAATTAATTAATATTTACGTGGTTTTTTGGTACTTTCTTTTATACTTATAAAATAGTAAAGTGGAGTTTCTCAGGTCGCTATATTGGATAGAGCTAATTCAGTCTAAAGACTGAATCAGATATCATTTCCATCCCCATTGAGCAATGAGACATGCCGGATGGTTTTGCTTACTAAAAAACGAACCCCGTGGACAATGCCTTGCATGACAGCTTTAATACATTTCTGTTATATTTTGAATTTTGTAAGACAATATTTAACCTCGTATCCTGGATTATTATGTCAGCTTAATATTTGGATACTGCATAAAATTCATCAAAAAATACCTTTAAATTTAAAAATGAAATAATGTGATAAAGTGAATGTGTCATATTTTTGGTAAATGGTCTCAAATGACTGTGCTCTGATATTTATGATGTAGGCAAATAGAGAATTAGTTGATAACATGCAATGGAGCGATACTAGAGCGAACGAGCCAGAAATTATTGCAATGCCCATCTTCGGCGAGTCAAATTCGCCTACGACCAAAAATTGAGGCAAAAAATACTACAATGTCCCAAAGGTAGTAAACATTTTTGGTCATTCGTGAAAAGAATCAAAAATACAGCCTCCTCGTCGACTCCATCGCTCATTTATAACGACATTCCAGTTGTCAGCTCTATAGACAATGCCAATCTGTTTGCTGCGCATTTCGCAGCTAGCTCCACGCTTCCAGATTTTGCATTGCTGCCTCCTGCACCTCAGAGTATTGAACACTCTATGGGACAGATATTCATTCGTACTCGTGCAGTTGCTAGAGTTTTAAACGATCTCAACACTCACAAATCCGCTGGGCCAGATGGTATTTCCCCATTAGTTCTGAAGAGGTGTTTTTCCAAGCTGGCATTACCATTGCGTAAGCTTTTCCATTTATCCTATTTTTCTGGACTCTTCCCTAGAATTGGAAAACAGCCTTTGTCCAGCCCATACCCAAAAAAGGCGAGCCGTCGTCTCCTTATTCGTACCGACCCATAGCACTTACATCCATTCTTTCCAAGGTCATGGAAACGCTGATCAATTTTCAGCTTAAGAAATATCTTGAAACCAACGAAATCCTTAGTGACCGGCAGTATGGATTCCGTGGGCAACGTTTTACTAGTGATTTGATGGTATATCTCGCCGAACAGTGGAACCGGTCTTTGCATTAATTTGGAGAAAACAAAGCTGTTGCACTCGATATTTCTAAGGCATTTGACAGAGTTTGGCATCAAGCTCTTTTGTCTAAAATGCGTGCTTATGGAGTCGATGAAAAACTGCTTCATTGGAATAGAAGCTATCTTTTGGACCGCTCAATTCAAGTTGTTTTGGACGGTTTCAAGTCTAAAGTTCGTTACTTAAATGCTGTCGTTCCACAGGGCTCTGTTTTGTCCCCGACTCTCTTCCTCATTTTTATTAATGATCCCTTATCTGTGACTTCTAATCCAATTCACTCTTTCGCCGACAACAGCACTAGCTTCTCATATAAGTTTGACGAACGTCCCTCCACTTCTTCTCAACTACGTATGTTAAGCACGTTAAATTCTGCCTTGCCAGTATAATACTATGGGGAGAAATCAATCGAGTAGAATTTAACGCTTCCAAAACCCTGTCTCCTGTCGTCTAAGCGAATCCTAATCCCCATCCATTGTCCATGAATGGCACTTGCATCGAGGAAACTGAAAATCTCGCAATTCTCGGTATGTGCGTTAACGACAAGCTTCGTTGGAATGACCACATATTTACCGTCGCCAAAAATGCTGCGAAACGTTTAGGTTTTCTAGCCCGGTGCAAGAAATATTAAACTCCCTCTGATCTGGCATTCGTTTGCCCTAAACTTGGGTACAATTGCCATAAGCGCCTGCTATAAAACTTATCGGTGATGAAAATATAGCGAAATCAATAGATTCGCTTGAACACCACAGAAACGTTTCCTGCGTGTCACTGTTTTATCGCTTCTTCTACCAGCGGTGCTCAATTGAAATAGCCAGCTGCATGCCACCTCTCCTTGAATTCAACCGCGATACTCGTGGTGCTCTAAATGCTCATCAGTATACCCTCAAGCCCATGTTCGGACGTACAGTTAAGTTAAGGGATTCGTCTTTTAGCCGTACAACACGTATGTGGAATGCTCTGCCAAGCTCTGTCTTCCCACATCACTATGATCCACAGACATTCAAAACACAAGTTCATAGACATCTCCTCTTTTTTCCTCCTTTTCCTTAACGCCCACGCTGTGCCAAGCATGTAGCCGAGCATTATAAGGGTGCGAAGCCCTTTAAGCGTGTGCGAATTACTTTCACATTTCGCAACTTCGTAAAAATCATGAGTTAATTGCATCACATTATTTTTACCTCTTGGTAAATTATATTGGCGATCTTTAAGCGCTTGCCGTATAAATAAATTAATTGAGAATCCATCAACGGCTGCAAGTCTTGCCACAAATTTCTGCCATAGATTGTTTTTTCCTAAATGATATTACGGGATGAATATTAGTCACTTTGGTTAAAGATTTTCGTATTTTGCTTGGACCAGCAACTTGGTCTTCCTGATCTGCTGCATTTCGTTTCAACAAGTTTATTTTATGAACGTGTTGCAAATGTCGTATTAGGCCGCTCTTTGATGATCCCTTGCAACTTAATAATTTATTAACACATTTTAAACATTTTGCTTTTTTTTTCTTTTTTCTTTAGTGAAGAAAGTTCACACAGAATCCGTTATAGTCCAGGTTCTAGTGATATATTGAATTTGTATAATATAGAAAACTCTTTTGTATATAATATATAACTAAAATACTAATAAAATTAATAAAAAAATTAACTATCTTATATTACAATATACTTCTACTTACGTTAAGTGCTTGAACCAGCAAATAAGAAAAATTTTGAGTTTTGATGATGTTAAAATTTCAGGAGAAATAAAAGTTATAACTTATAACGAAGGTTACAAATAATAATGCACCACGTCCTCGATTATCCTTTGTCTTTTGTTTGCGTTGTTCTCGATTTAAATCGCACAATAGTAATGACAAAAACTGCTATTAAATCACAACATAATTGCACCGAAATTTCTTAACAGGGTTTTATCCAGTTATTAAGATCGTGCAGCTGGAATTTTTCTTCCCGGGAATTTTAATTTGATTTCCCGGGACGCGGGAACTAGAAAATGGAAAAGAACCCTCTGAGCGATACTCACCTAAAGAACGCGGAATTATTGTTACTGCTTATTTGACCAATTTTTGGTCTGTTGTTTTAACGCAACGTGAATTTCGTCGTCGTTTTCCTTTTTCGTCCTGCACCATATGGGCGAACAATGAAGCGTTTGGCTGAGCGTGTCGCACAAACGGGGTCTACTAGAGATGTCGAAAGAAGTGCTTGGGCGGTATCACTCGTTCCACTGAGAATTTCGTTCTTGTGGCCGAGGACGTCGGAGAAAATCCAAAAACATCGACGAAACAACGACGCACACAATTTGTCATCAGCAGACGTTCTTTGCGTCAAATTTAGGTGAAAGACCTAAACATGTTCCCATACAAAGTGCAAAACGTTTCCCAATTGCTGCCTGTTGACCATCAATTGAGGTTAATCTACTAAAATGCTCTGTTAAACCTGGTGTAAAAAGAGGATGATTTCGTATCCAAAATCATAATAGCGACGAAGCCCATTTAGAATTATTTTGTTATGTGAATAAACAAAATTTGAGTTTCTGGGGGACGGAGAATCCACATGAAATGCACGAAGAGATATTTATCAAAGTGTCTGTTTGGTGCGACATTTGCCGTGAAAAAGTGATTGGATTATTTTTTAAGGACGCCGACGGCACCACCGTAACCGTGTCTGGTGAGCGCTACAGAGAGATGTTAATCGAGTTTTTTTACCGCTAAACAAAAAAGAAATTCTAACAAAATGATATTATTTTTACCCCACGTAGATCCTAGAACCTGGAACCTCTAAATCGAAATCGGTATAGATAGGTTTTGAAAATCTAAAACCTGGCTTAGACTCTTGCCAGATGCTTATTTTATATGTATATTTTATATTGTGTGTAAAGAAATTTAGAAATTCAAATTGGAATATGTTAGGGAAAATCAAAAATCAATTCATTCTGCCATGTTTGCAGACGATGCCGCGATATTTTCGTCGGGGCTAATGTTACAACAGACATCATTTACAATTTTGAATCTTCACTTAACAAATATAAAAATACTTTAATGCATGGAAAATGAATACAAATGGACAAAGTCTCTAAAGAGTTTACTTTGCTTAATGACGAAAATCGTTGTACTTACTTGCAACACAGCTTAAACTCTGCACCAATAAGATTGAATGGACTGATAGTTCAAAAAATTTGGACGCAAAGCCTACCTTTGAAAAATATTTCTCAATCAACGAAATCAATGTAATTATGAGAATGCAATTATAAAAGTATACTACTACTATACTAAGATACAATAACTCCAAATGAAGACTGGATAATCCTCTTATATATTTACCTTATCTTATTTACTTAATATGACTCACAAACACTTTTAATGTGATCGAATATAAACTTTCGAACTAGCGCGCTAAAGGTTTGGGTACGAATCTCATTAATTTTAAAATATTTTTTTCATTTTCTTTCTTTTACAAAGTAAAAGGAAATATAGTAATCCGTATCCGTATCTCCTGATTTTGAAAAAGCGAAAAAAATAATCTCTGTCTGTCTGCCTGCGTCTACTCTACATCTCAGACGACTGAATTGATGGGAATGATATTCATATTTAAGTTTTTTACATAAATTGGGAAGGTCCCAGTTGATTTTGACGGAAATCGGCCAACAGGAAGCATACTATGATAGTTTTTCGAGTTTTTGCATATATCTCAAAAAGTATAACACTTATAAGAAATCTCTAAAGTGCAAAAGTAAGGGGAAAAAATTAAAAAAAAAATTTTTAAAAATTTAAATATATACATTTACTAAAGATTCCGAGTTCCGACCCCGTGCATATCTCCTGAGTCATAAAAAGCGAAAATAAAAAAATCTGTGTCTGTCTGTATGTCTATCTGTGTC
Source organism: Nephrocerus scutellatus (assembly GCA_947095585.1). Lineage (NCBI taxonomy): Eukaryota > Metazoa > Arthropoda > Insecta > Diptera > Pipunculidae > Nephrocerus > Nephrocerus scutellatus. Next base: position 95,106,673 of record OX352763.1, read on the forward strand.
CGTTCTACAATCCAGACGGATGAACTTATCCTGATGAAAATTCATATTTAAGATTTTAACATAATTTGTGAGAGGCCAGATAATTTTGACGGAAATCTGACAGCCGGAAGTGACAGTTTACTTAGACAGTTTTTGGAGTTTGCACATAGCTCAAAAAGTATAGCATTTATGAAAGTGCAAAAGAAATACAAAAAACAAAAAAATTTAAAAAAAAAATTCATATACATTTACTGAAGATTCCGGTCCCGTCTGTAAAAGAAAGTCGTGTTGAGCCCACACCTCCATTTTTAAACCTGAATTTTTTTGTATATGATATTCCTGTTTACATTAAAATGTTTAATTTAAATGTTTAATTTAAAATGCAAAAAGCATTTGTGTGAGTCACCGAAGCTTCTTTTATTTGTGGGGATTTCACAAATCGAAGGTCTATGCCGCCAATAAGCCGAATTCAACTGCTGAACTGAAAAACTAGTTCCGGCGAAAAACCTTTTAGACTATCTGCAGATAAGTAAGTGAAAATTTCGTCAAAAAACCAGATCCTACAGCTTAGGGTGGTAACAATGTCTATTGTAAAATAAAAAAAAAAATATACATACATATTTCATTAAAGAAGTTTGTTTTTTGAAGTTATACTTCTTTATGCGCGCCTAGTGTGGGGGGGGGGTGGTAAATAAAACAACAAATAAAAATTAAAATTTTTGAAAGTTTGAATAAAATCGGGTACATTTTTTTTAAAAATTGTTTAGGAGCCCCCTATCCCGATCACTCAAACATTTTTACAAACAGTGTTTCCATAGGAGATACACATGTGTATAAACTTTGAAGAAAATCGGGTAAATTTTTAAAAATTTTGTATGGGTCCTTCCGACAGCGGGCCCGATAACTTCCAAATTTTTATAAAAAGTGTTGAATATCGGAGTTACACATGCATATAAAATTTGATGAAAATCGGGTACTTTTTTTAGAAAATTTGTATGGAAATTCTGGGATCTGGCCAATAGGGTCTGGAATTTTGTGGACCAAGCTATTTCCCGAAATACCAGTCACTAATGATCGTATTCCAGAATTTCCATATGAACAAGTTTTATAGTCGAATCATAGTCCTACATACGGAATTTCATAGAAATCGCTTGAGAAATGCCTTCGTTCCCGAAAATCCAGTTCCTAATGACCGTATTAGAGAATTTCTATAGGAACAAGTCTAATAGTCACACCTTAGTCCTAAATGGCTTAGTTCCCGATATTACAGTCCGTAATGACCGTATCCTAGAATTTCCATAAGAACAAGTTTTATAGTCACCTTAGTCCTACATATCGAATTTCATAGAAATCGCTTGATAAATGGCTTAGTAGCCGAAATACCAGTCCCCAATGACCGTATTCCAGAATTTCCATAGGAACAAGTCTTATAGTCGCATATTAGTCCTACATACTGAATTTCATGCGAATCGGTTCAGAAATTTCTTTGTTCCAGAAATTCCAGGCCAAAATGATCATATTCCAGAAGTTCCATAGAAATAAGTCTTATAGTCGAATCATAGTCCTACATACTGAATTTCATAGAAATCGTTTGAGAAATGTCTTGGTTCCCGAAATTCCAGGTCCTAACAAACAAATCTAATAGTCGAATCGTTTGAGAAATGGGTTAGTTCCCGAAAATCCAGTCCCTAATGACCGTATTCGAGAATTTCCATAGGAGCAAGTCTAATAGTCGCATATTAGTCCTACATACCGATTTTCATAGAAATCGCTTAAGAAATTACTCAGTTACAAGAATTCAAAATTATAACACAAAATCGCAACACAAAATCATAACTCAAAATCGTAACACAAAATTATTTTTGATACCGTACTAAATTTTCTCCTTAATTTAATATCGGCGCGACAGACCGTACGTTCCAAGGCCTGACTTCTCGCAACCATTTGTGTTGAGCATGCATATTTTTGAACACAAATGGAGGGACCTACAATTTAATGCCGGATCCGAACGGCGAATTGAGAAGCTTTCAGTGACAAGTTATTACTCTCGGATGTTTGTCAAACTTTCGCGAGAGGTGGGACACCGTGAAAAATACTTTGGTGTTAATGGGATTCGAACCATGAACCCCCTGCTCAGCAGTCCATGCTCCTATCCACTGAGCCACGGCTCCTCACCGCCGATAAAATAGTTTCACTTACAAAAAGAGTTCCGTCTGCTCTAATTTTTTCTAGCTCCCTCCTCAGAAGTTGAGTTTTTAAATTAAATTAACTTACCGAGGGCATGTGTCTGTCTGTAATTGGTGGCTGGTGGAAACTGTTAACTCACTTCCCGAAGCCGATTTTCTTCAAATTTTGTACACGTATTTCCGGGGCCAACACCATTTGTAAATATTTGGAAGTGATCGGGCCCCGGGGTCGGGGGGCTCCCATACATTTTTTTTAAAACGTGCAAGTACATGATATTACTACTTCTTACAATACATAGTTTTTTTGATATACATACTCGTATTCTTTGCCAATATTGTTGGAAGTCATTAAAATTGTATAGTAGTTAACAAGGACCAAAGGTATCAAGAGGCGTGGTGGCTTTCTGACAATCGCGCAAACTTACTAGTTTTATTTGTAAAATTAAATAACTTAACTCAAGATTACCCATTGCGATGCGATAGTGAACTAAATAAGACAACTTGATTTATTATTTTGTTTGACAAAAAGTACTTGTATCATGCAAATAATTTTTTTTATAATGAATTATTAGTGCGCATATTAGCATGTGTGATGGAAGATCAAACCGGAGCTTATCAGAACTTTAATCTTTGGTTAACTTGCGCTAATTTTTTATCAAATTTATTATTGATAACTAATCTCAAAATATATTTGTTGTGCAAACAATTATGTTGTGAATAACAACTTTAAATACTTCACTTAAATTCAAAATAATTCAGCGCACAATAATAGTATCGCTAAGAAATCCATCCCATAATCTGTTGCTTATAATTCACTGTGTTGTTTGTCCTTCCAGTCCTCCTTTATCATATCGGCAGCCTTTTCCCCAATCATAATGATCGCGGCATTTGTATTTGCTGCAACAATGTCAGGCATTACACTCGAGTCGACGACGCGAAGTCCTTTTGCGCCATGAACTCTTAATCGCCAATCGACCACAGCGGTTTTGTCTTCCTTTGGACCCATTTTCGCAGTACCCACAGGATGGTAAACAGTCGTAGTCATGTAACTGATGTAACATTTCCAATATTTGTCAGATCGATATTTGAGATCATTGCAACGCGGCAAATCGATTTTGTGCAGCCGAGCTTCACGTTGCTGGAATGCTTTGGTCTTCACAAGACTCGTGTAAATATTCAGCGCTCTAATATAGGTATGGACATCCTCCTTGGCGGACATGTAATTTGGGTAGATTTTTGGTGCATCCAAATAATTGGCGCTTGCCAACCGAATGTGACCAACCGATTTCGGCTTTAAATGTATCAAATAGATGATAAATGTGTTGGTTGCATTATTAGCGGAGAGAATGGATTTTGCAACTTGATCGTTAAATCCAGTCGCACGAACATAATTCTTAAGTTCCGGACTTTGCATAAGGCTGAAAAAATGTGTTGTCTGAATGTCAGGATTTGGTCCACTTTTACTGGTTGTGTTAATGAAGCCAGTAAGTGAGGTCGCTTCGTGATGTAACAGGAAACTATAGCGACCCATCAACAAGTTGTACATTCCATCGATAAGTTCCTCTTCGTTTGGCTTTCTGGCCGTGGTCTCATCCAATGTGAAGACTACTGGCAAGCTGGCATGATCTTTAAGATTCTCTCCCACCTCAGCGTTGATACGCACTGGAATGTTGTGCTGCTTAAGATGCTTCTTGGGTCCTACTCCCGAAAGCATAAGTAATTGTGCACTGCCGATAGCGCCCGCCGAAAGGACTACTTCCTTATTGACATTGACACTATACTCCTGGTCTGAATTGTAAACGAAGGTGACTCCAGTTGCTCGATTGTCAGCACTGAAGTTAATATTCTTCACGTGGGCATTTTTAATGACATGCAAGTTTTTTCGATCCTTAAACAAGTGCGATTTTGCTGTCGTGATCCTTCTACCCTTGTCGGTTGTGCCTAAAATATCAATGTATCCCACAAAAGAGTCCTCATTGAAGTCAGGTGCCGCATTGTATCCCATTTCTTCCATTGCCTGTAGAATTGTCGAACGGAATTCATTATCCGACAGAAAGTTATTAATACCCATTGGACCACCCTTGCCATGATCGCCTTCCTTATAATCAGTTTTCGGCGAGCGCAGATCTTCCGCTTTGCGGAAATATTTCAGTACGTCGTCGTAACCCCAAGTTGGATTGCCTCTCTCTTCCCAGTCATCAAAATCTGTTCGTGTACCTCTGGCATAGATCATGGCATTCATTCCATTGGTGCCGCCAAGCATTTTCCCTCTTGGCCAGAAACAGCCTTCTCCCCGCATAGCCATGCATGCTTTTCCATTCGGTTCGGTGTGATATTGCCAGTCCCATGGGGAATGTTGCATGGCCATGTGCCAGGCTACCATCTGGAAGAGTAGAGAGAGAGTAGGTTATAAATACTCATCAGAAAAAAGAAAAAACTAAAGTAGAAAAAAACCAACCAATAAAAATTAAAAATGTTTCATGTAAATTCATGTAAAGAACGTAAGATACTTAAAGCTCGTATTGTAGATACACCAGCAGCAGCAGCGAGGATCGAGCTAAAGTCCCTATATCGAAGCAAAATGAGAGAAGTGCAGCTTATTGTAAGACGTGACAAACGTAATTTTTTTTTTTATATTAATAAACTTATGAATGCTTTATCCATCATCCTTCAAGAAGCTAATTTGAAGGCCTGCAGATTATAAGATTCGGGAAACACGTGCTCGACCAATTGATTCCACATCGAAGAGACTCTCGGAAAAAAGGAGGATTTAAAGTGTTGGGTTCTACATGAAAAAAGTTTTAAGGCAAATCTATGTTGATTGGACCTTAAACGAGTGTTTACGTTACTGAGAAAAGGACCTGGAACTAGAGAACATTTTCCGTTGTAAAATTTGTAGAAAACAGATAAAGCTCCTACATTTCGTCTGTGCTCCAAAGTATCAAGAGACGAAGTAATGGTTACATCGTTTATCAAACGGATAACTCTATTCTGAATTCCATCAAGATGAACCAAATGCGATCTCGGAGCCCCACCCCACACATATGAATTAAATTCTAAAATTGGTCTAACATAAGATTTATATAATCTTAAAAGAGGGAGTGAAGTAGAAGTTACAACGTCTTATGAAGCCCAAACATTGGCTAGCTCTTTTTAAAATTTCATAAATATGTTCTTTCCAGGAAAGATCACTTGATACTTTTAAACCTAATAACTTAAGTGAATCAGATTTCGCAATAGGGGTACCATTAATAACAGTTGGAACATAATGTTGAGTTGTCTTCTGAGATAAAAGGCAAGACTGGAATTTATTTGGGTTAAATTCTACTCTATTAGAAATGCCCCAATCAAGAATGATTTGAATATTAGACAGAATAGTCAAATTCATTAATTCACGCGAACCATGCAAGCGTGAATTGCATTCTTTTTGACTGACAAACTCAATGGAAGCCGATAGTGTTGTATCATCAGCAAATAAATGCATATCACAGGTTGTAGAAGACAACAGGTCGTTGATATATATCAAGAAGAGCATGGGCGACAAGGTTGACCCTTGAGGCACGCCAGCATTGATCCCATGTTAATCTGAAGATATACAACTTAATACAACTTTTATTTTACGGTTCCATAAATAATTCTCAATCCATGTAATGAGAGAGGAGTGTAAGTTCAGCGCACGAATCTTATTAATAAGACAATCGTGCCATACTCTATCAAAAGCTTTAGAAATATCTAAGGAAATAATGCTTGATTCACCTAGGTTTTCAATGCTTCGCTCCAAACAATGAGTCATGCACGTCATTAGTTCACCTGAAGAGCGATTTTTACAAAATCCATACTGCACATCGGATAAAAGAACATTCGAATCCAGATAGTTTAACAACCTGGCCTCAGAAGCAGAAGAAGCAGCGAGCAGTTGCGGTAGCAGAACCGTGTACATAATTACCAAAGAGCTGACAGGTGGTCACCGCTCTAGCCAACATCCGGTGAAAGGCCTAGATGGTGCCGTACTCGTTTCAGATGACGATCAGCTCTAGCGATGGAAGGAGCATTTCTCTACGGTCCTTAACCGTGTATTCGCCAAAGATGTGCACCATAACCAAACGGACCTGCCGGAAGTAACAATTTCCCGAATTCGCACCTCAACTCCCAGTAAAGATGAAATCGCTACCGCGATCAACGCATTAAAAAACAACAAGTCGGTTGGACTAGATGGTATACCCGCAAAGCTTCTGCGTGCCGCTCCAACGACATCAGCAGAGCTTTTATATGCTCTTGTAGAGAGAGCTTGGGAGGCAGAAAGTTTCCCCGACGAGTTGAAGAAGGGAATGATTGTCAAGCTCCCTAAAAAAGGTAGTCTTATGGAGTGCGAAAACTGGAGAGGCATTTGCATTCTTCCTGCAGTTGCAAAGGTAATAGCCAAAGTAGTACTTAACTTAACTTAACTTAACTTAGTAGCGAATTAAGGAGCATCTGGTAGATATACTCGATGCCGAACAAGCAGGTTTCACAGGATGCTCCTGTGTGATGTGCTTTGCGCAGCTTTATCTACTGGAAACGGAGGAATTCGTTGGACTCTTATATCTCAACTCAAACATCTGGCCTACGATGACAACGTTTGTTTACTCTCACACAGGATTATGGAGCTGTACCAAATGACAACAAATGTGGAAAGGGAGGCAAATGTTGCAGGTTTGAAGATTCATACTGCCAAAACGAAAATCATCAACCTCGGCACTAACTCAGTAACTCAAGTTATCATTGCTGGACAAACGGTAGCGGAGCGTAGAGAGTTTCCAATATCTTGAGAGTATTGTCTCGACCGAAGGTGGAACCGAACAGGACATTCTCAACCGAATCGGCAAAGCAAAATCAGTGTTTGAAATGATGTCCATTATATGGCGAAGCTTTAACACCAAGCTGTGACTGTTCCGTTCAAATGTTGAATCTGTGCTGTTGTATGGGTGCAGCCCTTGGAAGGTGACCGCTACTATAACAAAAAGTTTACAAACGTTCGTAAATAGGTACCTACGGAACATCTCAAGGGTTTTCTGGCCTAACCGTATCTCTAACGGACATCTCTACCAGAGAACGTGTCAGGAACCAATAGGCACAACCATCTAACGACGGAAGTGGCAGTGGATTGGTCATACACTCCGAAAAGGCGACAGTTTCATGACAAACTACGCAATGCAATGGAATCCGTTATCTCAGGATGGTAGAAGAACGGGTCGTGCGAGAAATACATGGTGCAGAACAGTTGAGGAGGAGTCACGGCAATTGGGGAAGAGTTGGAGAGAGCTGAAGCTCGTTGCCAGGAACCGCACGCGGTGGCGCGTAGGCATTGTAGAGGCCCTAGGACCAACAAGGGGATAATAACATAGGAAGATGTAAATTCACTTCCAAATTTTCACAAAAAGTGTTGTCCTCGGAGATATACAAGTGTGCATAGTTTGAATAAAGTCGGGTTGCTTTTGAAAAAGTTTTTATGGGAGCCCCTCGGCCCCGGGGCCCGATCAATTCCGAATTTTTACAAAAAGTGTTGTCATCAAAGGTATTATGTAGGTTTGTAGTAGGTAGTAGAGGTATGTGTAGAAAATTTGAATAACATCGGGTAAATTTTTAAAAGAATTTGTATGGGAGCCCCTCGACTCTAGGACTAGATGACTTCGAAATTTTAGTAGAAAGTGTTGAAAGTGTTACACAAGTGCGCGGGGTTTAAAAAATGATCATAAGATTTGGCCAGCCAGCCAGCCAACCACAACCAAACACATTGACAGGGGAAGTTAATATAGAGAATTTGAAAAGACACAATATAATTTAACACTTTAACAATTAAATCAAAAATTCCTTCAGAATCAAGTAGTACTCACGATCTGTATACTTATTTAGTTAATAGCAGAATTTTATTCTGATAAAGTTAATAGATTATTTGAAAAACGTTTTCGAAAGTATCACATAACTCGTAGTGCTCGTAGGTTTAATTCACTTATAGATTAACTTATACACTTAATAAATTAAGGGCATTTATTACTTACCTCTGATTCAACTGGTGGATCTCCACCTGCTTCTAATAGTAGTACCTTCCAATTAGGATTTTCACTCAGACGTCCAGCAACGACGGAGCCAGCTGTTCCAGATCCAACCACCACGAAATCGTACGTTTCTAATCCTAGAGTATAATGTTTATTTATTTTTCAGCAAAAACAAAATTCCAGCTCATCTCTTACCCTTGGATGCTAAATTAACGCCATAATCCTCTGGCCACATAGATGTATCAGACAGTGAACAATATGATGTTATCATAGTTTTTAGCAATAGCGAAATTAGAGCATTTCCTGGCCCTGCAGATCTCGCTGCACACTCTGCGCCTAAGTACTCCATAATTTGCACCACGCGACACCGGTCTTCGCACTCGCGCTTTATAATTCCAACTGAATCTAATAAGCAGGTTGATTTAAATTGCTCGCCAATTTGAATAACTATTCAAATTTATGCATTTTTGATTAGATAGGTGTTGGCTTTTAAAGCCTTTTGCAAATTTAATTTACATTTTTGCCTGTCGCTCTGAATTCATTCCCATTTAGCTACGCGACAAACAAGGAAATAATTGTATCTTATCAAGAAAACTAAATATAACTCTAGAGTATGCCACAACACCCTATACGAGTATATACGCATTTACTATGTGTGGAACACAGAGTTAATTTCAATAAATATTGTGTAATTTTAGTAATTGCCACTATAGGTACTGCACGTTATGACATTCTAGAACGCGGTGGTCTTTTCGTTTTTAAAATATTCTATATTAACTTCACTTGCCCGTTTGTTTGTGGATTTGTAGATTTGTGTGTCATGGAATCTTGCGATCAATTTTTAACCCACTTTCCAAGACCCGATTTTATTGAAATTTTGCACACATGTGTATTTCCGGTGACAATACTTTCTATTAAAATTTGAGGCCCCTCGGACCTCGGGGTCGGGGGGCTCCCATACAAATATTTTACAAAATTTTACTCGATTTTCTTCAAATTTTATACACATGTGTATCTCTGATATACAACACTTTTTGTAAAAATTTTGGAGACCCCGGGCCCGGGTTCGTGGGGCCCCATAACTTTTTTTAAAAAAATTATCCCAATTTTCTTCAAATTTAATACACATGTGTATCTCCGATAGACAACACTTTTTGTAAAAAATTTGGAGACCCCGGGCCCGGGTTCATGGGGCCCAATAACTTTTTTTAAAAAAATTAACCCGATTTTCTTCAAATTTTAACACATACCCATCTCTTATTAGAGAATTTACATGAAAATTTGTATTTTTATGGGTTGTTTTTTATTTTTTTCTCTTTAATTCTTAAAATTGAATAAACCGTCTAAGGTATGAATGACAGTAAACAATGAATACTCACATCTAACATCAAATGTTAATTTCAGTCACATTTACAAACCGATTTTAATGAACTTATCAGTGTGTATCAATTGCAGGTGACTGAATGTATAGTATATGTATAGTAACCCCCCACACCTTAACAGTACCTATGGGGAATGCAAAATGTAAATATCAGCCACATTTACAAACTGATTTTTATGAAATTTGCAATTTATATTATTGACAAGTTAACATTACCCACATTCACTAAGGAATTTTTATAAAATTTTCAATTTAAATTATGGGCTGGTGGACGATCCGATCCCGGGAGTTCATGTATACGGGTAGCAAAGCGCACGGGAACAGCTAGTGTATAAATAAAACTAAGGAAAATATATAGAAAAGCTGCGTTGCACTGCAATAGCGCACTATTGATTTGCTTATCTCGGATTAAATCTTGCTATTTGTCTATTTGTATGTGTGTATGTATGCAGAACGGTTGTAGTATTGGTTTATTTTTCATTTTTTTCTTTAGTTTAGATTTAACACACAATCAACACATTTATTAAGCTACTAGCTGAAATACCCAGCGTTGCCTGGCTGCCCCCACCCCACACTGTCCCCACCACCACACAACTGACCTCTAAGACCCACCTTAATATAGCCAGATTTAACACACAATCAACACATTTATTAAGCTACTAGCTGAAATACCCAGCGTTGCCTGGCTGCCCCCACCCCACACTGTCCCCACCACCACACAACTGACCTCTAAGACCCACCTTAATATAGCCCCAAACCCCTCCCAGCCACATATATCATCACTATCTATCAAATACACGGTATTCGAGTCAATCTCGTACAAACAATACCTAGCCACCCATCACGTCAACGCAAAGGAAACAAAAATTTCTCTCTATCTCTTTTATTTTCTTCTTAATACTTAATAATACTACTTAAAACTACTTAACAATGAAAATAAAAAAAATAAAAAAACAGCAAATCCATAATATTACTTCTTCTAGGCCTGGATGTCGGCCACTTTCCAGTCACCCAGTATTTGATTGAATTTAAACGTTGGGTGTACTGTATTTTTCAGGTATGTAACTGCATTTACATTCTGATCAATATAAGGAACTTACCGGATTGTTTTGTCGTTTGCCCTTCTAGAAATATGGTAGATTATCAGTATGTTACGCGAGTCTGATAGATAGCCCATTGCATCCAGATACAGGATAGCCTCAGGTGGAATAATTCCGCTCATAAATGTATTTCTGAGGGTTTGGATAGAATGCTTCCGTCGGTCGTTTTCTATGTCCGCTGACAGAGTGAAATGGTTTCTAATAATATCCAGAAGTTTTTTGGTTGACATTAGATGACTGTAGTTGGACCGTTCGCTTTTGTACATACGCATACATGCTCTAAGGCATTTCGTCTCAAAAACGCGGATTTTTTCAATATTTGATGGACTTATATTCCACCATATTGGACACGCATAGGTGAAAATTGGTCTAACAAACGCCTGGTAGCAGATGATCTTCACCTTCGAAGACAGCGTGAATAGAAAAGCTTTTTAAGTGACATAAATGCGGCTCTTGCTTTTTCTAATGCGATATTTACGTGTCCATTATAGTACAGAAACTGGTCTAAATAGACACCCAAATATCGCACGACAGTCTTTGTTGACATCAGAAAATCATTGGCACCAGCCAGTTGTAGGTTCTTCCAATTTCGACGCAGATCGTGTTTTCTGCGCCTTAGAGGGGGCCGAAACAGGATAACTTCGCATTTTGAAGCTTCCATGTTCACAATATTCCTAAAACTCGTCGAATTTGTCTTGGAGCTTTCTTTGAATCTCTTCGATTCTTGATCTGTGTGCGTACAGTATAATGTCGTCAGCGTATGCTATAGACTCTTCCACGTCATTCAGTACTTCAGGAATATATATGTTGAACAATAGTGGCGCCGTTGCTGTGCCTTGCGGCAAGTCGTTAGCAATATTAAATATTTTATCTGCCGTATTTTCTCTATCCGTTACCACAAATTTCCTTTCTTATATCATTGATATCATCGCTTTTATTAAATGATGTGGGAGCTAATAATTTTATAAATTAACGCGTCGGTCTAAACCGTGTCAAAGGCTTTTTCGATATCCACTAGACAAGCAGCAGTGTTTCTCTTATCATTCAAATGCCAGTTGACATCCGAAATTAATTTGGTAACCGCGTGAATTGTCGAACCAGCTCAACACCATCACAACCCTAACCCTACAAACACCAAAACAAACATCCACCCCAACCGTCTCCACCACATCCCAAAGTTTCAGGAATACCGAATGAACAGTCTTTGATTTAATCGCGAACAGACACAGACTTACAAACATACAGACAAAGTTTCATTTTTATAAACATTTATTAAACGATCGACATTTGCAAATATTCAGAGAATGCCTACAAAGAATTTAATATACAGTCTTGGCCAAAAGTATTAGGCACCCTTTCTTTCTAAATTTTTATATTTTCAAAAAATAACAAATTAGAAAAAAAAGTATGCAGTTAAATTATTAATATACTTTTATTAATTAGAAAATGATATTTGTGTGGGCCACCTTCTTTAATATTTAATTACTGCTGCTATTATTTTTGGATTTTTTGCATTGAGCTTAATACCTCGTCTGAAGTAATTGTTTACTACACTCTTACTCCAAAACTGTTTTAAGCGAAGCTTTTCATGTTATGGATTGTTAACGGCTTTTGAATTTCCCAAATATGCTAAATTGGGTCCATATGTTGGGTCTACGCAGGCCATGAAAGCTGCTCAACAATATTTTCGGCGAACCATCTAATAGGGCGTTATCCTTTTATCCGTTTTCGTGTTGCCGAAAATCATCACTCCAAGCTTTTTTCTGGCCTTACATCCTTAAGGTCATCAGCTTCGCTAAGTTTTCTTGTAACCGTCTAACCGAGGTTTTTTTTTTATTGTAATTGGCATTTTTGCAAAATAAGAGAATAAACCACGAAAAAAAAGTTAAAAATTTACTTATATTCATCTTACTTTAAAATGCACCTAAAATTGCAAACCCAATTTTTGCATCAATTGGTGGCTTTTCCTTCATACGAATCCTTTTTAACAAGTTGCGTAATTTCATAACACACTTAAAAGAAGGCAAAATACTTCAGCAAGTAATAAAGAATATATATTAAGAAATATGGTGTGCCTAATAAGTTTGGATAAGACTGTATATACGAGTATATTATAATTCCTTATTGAAAGTAACTTTAAAATGTTTACATGTAAGAGATTTACATAAGGAATAGCTATCTGCTATTACCACCAAGGTTAAATCTTTAGGGAATAATTATTAAATTGAATAAAGATGTTTTCTCTTCTCTTCAAATAATTATATTTTATTATATTGAATTGATAAGGAAAAAACCAAAAACAAACAAGAAAACTCAAAAAAACAAAAAACACAAACAACAAGAAAACACAAGTAACCTACAGGCTTAGGTCAAATCAATATTCAATCAATATTACATAATTGAAGTAATTAAAAAAATATACTAAATTAATATCGCCCCTATGCAGAGCATAGGACAGAAACCAGCTCTCTCAATTGCTCTCTATCTTGCGCAATCCGCTTAATTTGCAACCAAACTCCACTTAGTGATGAGTCTTCTTCGACTGATCTCATGCATGATATTCTTGGTACGAACGTTATTTTGGCAATCTCGTTATTAACATATGTGCAATACATTCCCATTTTTCCGCGGTATTTCTATGTTTACTGGGCTTTGGAATTTCAATACAAGAAGATCGACGTTAAATATAGAGTTGGTCCACATACTCTTCCAAAAAATTTGTTGATGAACACTTGAAGACTGTCTGATGATGTTTGTGTAACTCTCTGAGTTTCACATCGATTTAACGATAGAGTTGAAGATGTTAATTTCGTGTACTGAACGCCATGTCCATGGAGGGAAAGTGTTAGTCTAGTGCCGAGCGAAGATTGTGCAATGCTAGTTCAGTTCAAACCCAAGAAGGGAAGATCGTTTATTGGTAAATTGAACATTAACTCGACAGATGTAACACTAATATTTTTCCAATCCAACAGTAATGACAACTACATTGACTCCATTTTTTCAATTACTATCTAGTCATTTCATTGTAATCAAGATTTATTTTTCAAATGTTTGAAAGGCAAAAAAAAGGTCGTGAAAAAGTCGTTCAATAACCGAGTTTGGTGTGGAAAACATGTTCTATTCACATGGCATACTTTTTAGCTGTTATTTTGCCTAAAAGTCTACCTTAAAAACGTAGCTTTACGCCGATGCAGATCAAAAACCCTACATGGCTTTAACTTGAATGTTTGACTCTGGTTCTTGGTAGGCACAATTTTAATTTAAAACAGCAATAAAATACGACTCATATAATAAATTTAGACTTTAATAGTATTCCTCGATATTGTTGTTTTTGTCAATATGAGTGGCAGTAAACGCAATAATGTTACTACTTTAGCAATATTTGTTTTTGGTTACATTTGGAAAATAAATACATAAGCGTTTTTTGCTTTTCGCACAGAAAATATAGTAAACTTTATATTATATTTTTTCCTTCGTGCATTTGTGTTATCAATTTTTTGGTTCCCTTTAGGGTTAAATGAAAATTTGCTCTTGTCTTGTCGTATGAAAAACTAATCGAAAAAATGCTCTATATATTGTTCATGTACTTACACTTACTTATCTTAGAAGCGATATGAGGACATTTACGTCCAAAAATATGTACGACCAAAATTATAAAGTACTAGCTTTTCCCGTACTAGCTTTTCCCGCCACCTGCACACATGAATCCACGCCACGGGAGTGCTGTACTATTGACTAAACCTAAACAAAGCGCCACCTCAATCGTATTCGCACTATGTGGTTTACCGAGATTTTGTTAATACGCATATTCTGTGAAAGTTTCAGCTCAATCGCCTGTTAAGTTTTTGAGTTTTAGTGTCGTATTACAAACAACAGACATTCATTTTTATATATATATATATATATATATATATAGTGATAGTAGTACAAATCAGCGCAGCACATATCACACAGTCATTATGATGCCGCTATATGGCGTTATGTTCGTACAGCACAGGAAGCAGCGCAGCAGACGCAGTCTTTATGATGCCCGTCCGTTTTTTCGTCGACTTTAGTTTACAAAATTGGTCGCAACGAAAGCCCCTTTTATTTAAACGGGATAATATATAACCTATGTTCACCCTGAAAGTCCATTGTAAATATTGGTGAAATTTTTGAAATCGGTCCAGTAGTTTCGAAGATTGCCTCCTACACACATTTGGATAGGAAATGTTTCATTGGCGCGCTTCCAAAAATACTGCATTACGTTTTATCAAACAAAACTAGTTTTTAACGTTAACACGTGTGTCGCGTCTGTGACGTGTGGCGCGTATGTTGCGTGAGGCGCGTGTGCCACATCCCGTATAGTATCGGATTAACAAAAATTGACAAGGAGTGACTCTCATTATTAGATCAGTCTGTGTTAAGTGCGAACAAATTGGTTTGAAGTATCTGACAATATGTTTAGTTTAAAATAGTTGGCTTAGTGTATAAAATTTCAATGTTCAATACATATATACATTACATATACTAAGGTAGATAGAAGTTCTTTATTTATTAATAATCCTATTTATTTTTCATATTTTGAAGTACAATGCTTTAGTGCAAATTAATAGATAAACAATCCAAGCCAGACTTGGTTTTACCGAAGAATTGAATAGAATAGGATTTTATCTGGAAGGACTGTTGTGTGAAACAGAAGAAGAAACAGAAGAACAGAAGAATTTTATGAGTCCTCATGTTTGATGGACCAGTCAGCCCGAATAAAATCTACGGCACGTTCAGCAATCATAATTGTGGCAGCGTTTGTATTTGCACTTGGAACATTTGGCATAATACTGGCGTCAGCTACGCGCAATCCATTGACACCTCTCAGTCGAAGTTTGCCATCAACAACAGCTGTTTCATCGGAATCAGGACCCATTTTCACAGTTCCCGTTAGGTGATACATCGTATTAGATAAATATCGAATGTAGCAGCGCCAATAGTCATCGGTCTTGAACGTCAGTTTCTGACATTCGGGTATTGTTAGCTGTAAAAGTTCAGCGCTATTCCTACGAAACGCCCGGGTCTGTTCCATATTCATTTGGAACTGAATGCCTCGAACCAAAGTTTCGACATCTTCTGGCGCGTCTAGATAATTCGCGAATATTTTCGGTGGATCTGTGTGGTTGGTGGTGCGCAGGAGAATATTACCCACAGATTTTGGCCGCAAAAGCCCGATATAAACCAGTAAAAGATGGGAATTTTTTGATTCTGCTCTTAGACTTTGAGCCAAGTCATCGTTAAGCTGAACCGAGTTCAACCAAACTTCTAAATTAGGATCTTGTTGTGGAAAAAAGAAATTGAGGAATTCAATGTCGGGATATGGACTGGTGCTTTGGTTATTGGAATTTATAAATCCCACTAATGAAATAGTGCTGTGACCACTTAAGGGACCTTTAGAATGTATTAAGTAATTGTAAATGTTATCCAACATTTCCTTTTGTCCAATCGGGGACGTATTCCTATCTTGAAGTTTGAAAAACAGTGGAACGACCAGATGGTCTTGAAGATTATCGCCGACTCGTAGATCTTTTACAACGGGTATCCCAAGATTTTCTAGGTGAGCTTGGGGTCCGATTCCTGATAGCATAAGAATCTGTGGTGAGTTGATTGTTCCTGCTGAGAGCACAACTTCTTTTCCAACGTTCACTGTCATCGGAAAATCGTTTTGGAGAACAAAGTCCACGGACTCGACATTTTTGGTACTGCTGCCATCGGCGAAACGTATCTTGGTCACATGGGCATTTTTAATCACGTGTAGGTTGGATCTTTTGGAAACTTTTCCCAAATGACTCCTGCCCGTACTCATGCGATGTCCATTTTCAATTGTTCCAGGAACGTTAGAGTAGCCAATGTATTTGTTTTCGTTAAAATTTCTTAGCCGCTTAGCACCCAAACTGTAACCTCCTTCCATCACCATATTACGCACTGGCATATTAAACATTTCAAATTCATTAAGTCTTGTGTAGCCCATTGGATGCGACTCATTTCCAACTGGTTGTACTGATTTCTCGAAATATGGCAGAGCATTATCCCATCCCCAATCGAGGTTTCCATTCTCAAGCCAATTGTCAAAGTCATTTCGGTTTCCACGAATGTAAAGCATAGCATTTATGGCACCTGATCCACCAATCATTTTTCCCCTTGGCCAATAGCAAACTTCGTTTTTCATTCCGAGACAAGACTTCCCATTGGGCTCCGTGAAATAGTTCCAATTAAAATCCGTATGTTGAATTGTTGAAAAAGCACCTGGAATCTGCGAAATTGTCACACATTTTTAATCATATCTCTAAATATACCCATCAAGTGAATCCTGCAAACATACCTCACTTTCCAAAGGCGGATCACCACCCGCTTCCAATACCAGTACTTTAAAATTTGGGTTTTCACTAAGTCGACTGGCAACTACTGAACCTGCTGAACCGGCTCCAATTACCACGAAGTCGTAAGTGTCCAACCCGTGCTTGAGAGCCTGAGGTGCGTAGTCTTTAGGCCAGAGATCTGCTGGTGAAATTGCACACTGGGCGGCAAGCAATGCCTGTAACAATGTCGCGACCATCGTATTGGCGGTACCTGCACTTTGTGCTGCACATTGTCCTGCACCAAGTAATGTGGGGTCCATTCCGTTTGAAGATCACCTTTCTGCCAATTTATTTGAAATTTAGATAACTAGAAATTAGTATTAAAAAAAATCATACAATAATAAATTTAAATTTCAGTCTTTAAGGATCAATGTTCAATGACGTGCAAACGAACACGGTAATTTCTTAATTTAATATTTTAAAAAACAACACATAAAACTTAAAATTTTTCGTGTAATTTCTCTAATAGGAGATCCATATTTATGTGTTTAAAATTTGAAGGAAAAAATGTACATGGGCACCACTCGGGTCTCAGGGCCTGATCACCCTAAAAATTTTGCAAAAAGTTTTGTCCATAGCAGATACACATGTGTTTAAAATTTGAGGAAAATCGAGCTAATTTTTAAAAAATTACATGGGCACCCCTCGGGCCTCAGGGCCCGTTCACTCCAAAATTTTTACAAAAAGTGTTGTCCATCGGAGATACACATCTGTATAAAATTTGAAGAAAATCGGGTTAATTTTTTAAAAAATGTGTATGGGGCCTCACGACCCCGGGGCTCGGGATATCCAAAATTTTTACAAAAGTGTTCTCCATCGGAGATACACATGTATGTAAAATTGAATTTTGAATTTGAATTTGTTGTCATCGGAGATATGCATGTGTTGAAAATTTCAATGAAATTGGACTTTGGAAAGTGGGTTAAAAATCGATCGCAAGATTCCACGACAAACAAAAAAACAAACACACGGGTACGTGAAGTTAATATAAAGAATTTAAAAATAGTTCAGAAGAATGTGTTACAGTTTTTAATGACAACTGAGAATGAAGAAAGGGAATGGACTGTTTTTTTTTAATTCTCTAAATTAACTTAGCGCGCCCGCCAAAAATTGGCCAAATCTCGTGATCAATATTTTTAACCCAGTTTCGAAAGCCCGATTTTATTCAAACTTTGCACACAGGTGTGTCTCCGATGACAACACTTCCTATTAACATTTGGTAGGGATCAGGCCTGGGGGTCGGGGGCTCCATACAGTTTTTTGTAAAAAAAAAATTACCGGATTTTCTTCAAATTCTTACACTCTTTTCTATTTCGAGTTGAGTGCTCCTTTATTTATTTTGAACACCGATTGTAGAAAAAGAGATAAAATAGTAACAAGCAGGAACATTCCATACATGAGTCGACAATAGAATTGTATTCAAGTTTTAGGCGTGTATATGCCTTGTAAACAGTGGCGAGGTCTGAGAGAGTGGAGTACTTCTTGTATCGATTTAGAAAACCTAAATATTTCGCAGCTTTTTAGCGAAGGGGTCATTATTTGGTTGTTTAAACGTTGCGTCTTGTTGACGCATATACCAAGAATTGCGATTTTTTCGGTTTCTTTGATTCAAGCTCCACTCATTGCTGGGGGTTTAAATTTTACCCAGACGACATCATTGGGTTTTAGAACGGTTAAGTTCTATTCAATTATGCAGTACCCACCTTGCTATGTTTTCATTGTCAGAATTTACTTTACTTTCAAATTTTTACAAAAAGTTTGGTCACGGGAGATCCATGTTTACAAAAATTTAAGAAACTAGTTAGTTTTTAATAAATTTGTATAGGAGGCCCCTGAACCCGGGCTTGATCACATCCAATTTTTAGCAAAAATTGTTGTCACCGGAGATACACATGTGTGCAAAGTTTGAATAAAATCGGGCTTTATCAAGTGGGTTAAAAATTTATCGCAAGATTTCACCAGCCACCGACCGATAAACAGAAAGACAGACAACCGGGCTCGCGAAGTTAATATAGAGAATTTAATAAAGAGTTTCGGAGACCAAACAGAGCTTTGGGGAATACAAGCGTATACGTGATGAACATTAGATTTGAAAATACTAATACGACCTGGATTGAACTGTTAAGAAATTAGCTACTAGTCTTATCCAGCAGGGTATTATCGATTCAATAGACACTTATTGTCGACAAAAGAGCTTGATACCAGACTCCGTCAAATTCCTTGGACATATCGAGTACAGCAGCTTTAATTTTAATTTGTGATAGACTGGTTCCACTATATCACCAATAGAACGTTGCCTTCTAAAACTGTACTGTTGGTCACTAACGATAAGCTGAAGATAAAGCAATGTTTCCATGATCTTGGAAAGTAAGAATGTTAGCGCTATATGTAGATACGAGGAAATAGATTATGGTTCGCCGTTTAATTATGCTGATGAAGAAGCTAATTAACTATCAATGAATTTGTTCGTTAAATGCACATTGAAATTATTAATTCAGTTGTTGTAGTTTAATGAACTAAATTTTAATAGGTTTCTAGTAATTCAATCAAAACTGAAGATCTTAACAGGAATGTAGAATACAACAAATTTATTAGAAATTAAACTAAACAAAAGCAAACAAGACAATAATTCAAAATTTCCACACAGCATTGTATTTTAAAAATTTAACAACTCACCAATTACAGAGCAACCCGAACTGAACTCCAAGAGTCTTTGAAGACAACTGATGTTATTTTTGTTCAGTTATACCATAGGAACCTGTCAAATTTTGCTACCGCAAAGGTTGAAATTGTGTTCTTGGACTCTCTAGGCTGTAGGTATGTATATATATTTATACATATATACCTGTATGCTGTACGCTATGCACCCTTGGAACAAGAACAAAATTAGTTTTTGGTACTAAATTCTTTGCAGGAGGCGAAGCGTCTGTGTTTTAAAACTAATATCTTTGTGGGTTTTTAACATTTTTAAAGATACGTCAGTGAAGCTAGACTTTTCAAGGAAATAAAAAACAGACACACTAACAAAAATTTTGCTTACACATTAGCATAAACATTTTTTCACTGTAGCTTATTGTATTAAATAAAAACACTATAGCTTATTTGATAACAAATAATAAAGGCAAAGAAGCGTTCAGTGTATTAGCGGTTATCACTTTTAATTTATCAAATTCTTTTACCTTATTACCTCCTGTAGCTACTGTTATCTGTTGTGTCATTTCAGCTCAATAAACACCTTATGCCTTTGTCTACATCCATTGTGTTCGTATAACAAACACATCGTATGAATTAAGCAAAAAGGTTTTATAATTTATGAGTCTTAATACACTCTCGCGACCATTCGTGTTGTGCATGTTATATTTTTGCTCACATCGGTTTGTGTCCGATGGAAGACGCTTCCATCTCTTCTAGGTTGGAAAGAGATAATATTCCACAACGTTATACGAAATAAATTCCGTATATCTCAACTTAAAACAAAAGAATTAATTGTCTGCTCTCGTTTACCCCATATAATATAATATTCGGCGCGACAGACCATTGCGGTCCAAGGCCTGGCTTCTCGCAACCATTTGTGTTGAGCATGTATATTTTTGAACACAAATGGAGCGGACCTAAAACTTAATGCCGGATCCGTACGGGAAATTGAGAAGCTTTCCGTGACAAGTTATTACTCTCGGACGTTCGTCAGACTTTCGCGAGAGGTTGGACACCGTGAAAAATACTTTTGGTGTTACTGGGATTCGAACCACGAACGTCCTGCTCAGAAACTTGCATAAAATTGACCAAAATTGGGAATTGAAATTTAATGTGTGCAGTATGGCGGACATTAAAATGACGCCAAAAGATTTTAGCTCTTTACTTAAGTGTCATATCATCCTCTCTTATATCGTAGGTTATTCTTCAAAAAGATTTCAAATACACAACTATGAGCTAAACATAATAATTATTTGAATAAATATACTTGTAAGATTTAAAATGGAAAACGTGGGCCGCATGCAACTATACTCATTTTCATCAATTATCTACTACATGCGCCCCACGTTTTTCATTTTAAATCTTACAAGTCTATTTTCATAGCAATTAAAAATTCACAAGTAAAACTTATCAGGACTATCTTTTAGAGGTTAGGAATCTGTATAGGGCTAGGATACATTTTTTTAAACTTTTTAGTTCTTCAGTAAATGCATATTAATTGTCTTTTGGTTTTTTTTTTTTTTTTTTGCACTTAACAGATTTTTCGTAAGTGCTTTTACACTTAACAGATTTCTCATAAGTGCTATACTTGTTGAGAGGTGTGGCCATAATACGACTTTCTTTTACGGTCGCTGCCGGTATCTTCAGTAAATGCATATTAATTTTTTTTTTATTTTTTTTATTTTAATTTTAATATTAATAAAGGGTATAGCACATCTTATTGCCGTGGCGCAAGTCATTCAGTGAGTTATCCCTTGGTAATAAGTTTTTGTATAAAAGAAAAATCACGATCTTCGAGTCAAGCAACTCACCACGTCAATCCCTTCAACACCATTACCACATCAAACAAACTCCAGCCCAACCATCCCACCACATCACAAAGTTTCAGCTATATCGGATGAGTGGTCTTCGAGCTAGGCGCGAATAGACATACAGACATTCAGACGTACAGACATACATCGTTGTAGAGTTAGGGGCGAGCCCCACGCTTACCCACCTTGCGGCATGAAGTATACTTATTGTATATATCCCATCTAGCGTTGCTCCCTTCTAGGAGTAAACCTTACAGCCCCACGTTACATCCCCAGAACGAAACTGAGTCCGCACCATAATTGTCCCAGTCCAGGCAGTCCTCTGAAGAGTTTCACCTGGTCTTTCAGACTCAGTTTCCCCGAAGGTCAACCTTATCCTTTGGGCAAGACAACTCGCGTGGTACCTATTCGACCTTGGATAGGGTCTGACATCAATGGCTTCGGAAATTTCAGGTATGAGTGCCTGGCACCCTGGCAGCACATCCGTCTGTAACCTAAGCCATCTTACTTGCCATCAGGATAGCAACCTATCCCGAGTTTTTCAAATGCGACCTTGGTAAGATCTGGCATCAACGATTACCCATTCATTCAGGTATGAGTGCCTAGGCATTTGCAAGGCAAAACCCTGGCAGCACATCCTTCCGGAACTTCGAACCCTCTCATTTGCCACTAGGACAGCAAGCCATTCAACTCACATATGTTAGACTTAACCACTTTAATACGAAGAGGTTGCCCAAATGTAAGGATCTCTAAGTACCAGTGGCCCTTTCTAGGTCGCTAAGTACGAAGAGCATGCTCTTAGTACCCGCGACCTTTTATTTATCTTCCGTGGAAGAGCCCTGCACCATAAACCAGATAAGAATGAAGATGCAGCTGGACCCCACCACAGTGTCTCTATCCTGACTAGGGTCCCATCATGGCGACTACGTCATCCGGGACAGATGACCCATGGTTGATTAACAAGATTCTGCTCCTCCACTCCTCCTTTCTCAACACAGGCTTATGACCGGCTTTAGCGGAGTTCGTACAGACATACAGAAAAAGTTTCATATTTAAGATTTTAAGTTATCTATATTAACTTTGCGTTCCTGTGTGCCTGTTTGTCTTGGAATCTTGCGATCAATTTTACTTTTCAAAGCTTGATGTTATTGAAACTTTGCACACATGTGTATTTCCGGTGACATCACTTTCTATTAAAATTTGATGCCCATATAATTTTTTTAAAAATTAACCCGATTTTCTTAAAATTTTGTACACCGACAACAACAGTTTTTATAAAAATTTGGAAGTGATCGGGCCTTAATATAAGTCTATATAATTTTTTTAAAATTTTACATAAAAATTTAAATTTTTATGGGTTATTTTTGTTATCAAATTTTATAGCCATTGTATTTTCTTACAAAATATACGCACTAAGAATAGAAATACATAAGACATTTTAAAGATACAAGGAAAGCGATGATGGTTCGCTGTTTTAAGGTTGAGGTTGTACAAAGACTGTTTTTACTCTTGGGGAAGACTCCAGAAGAATTGGAGAAATGAAAAAGCTTTAGTTATGGGATTTGATTCATCTTATATATGCATTAATTATTATTTCTGACTTGTCTTAATTAATTTTCCACAGGGATTTGTTATATAAACCGAAACCATACCTCTCGAACGCACTGCAATGAACGGTCTGCCTGTATATAAAGTTTTTCATATATAAAGAAGTTGAGAAAGCCACTAAAAATTTCGGCGTACCTGCGTGTCACACCTCTGGATATAGTTATTCAGATGGAAACGATAAAAACTTTATGTCGACTTCGCAAGATAATGTCTCGCATTATGAGCATAAGAGTGGGCATGGAAACATATTCCAAAAGGTTTCGGGACAAATCCCTACGTTTCTGATGCCTGTGGACAGTACTGTACCATTTCTTATGTTTAAATGAGGATATAAAGTTCAAAAGTTTGAAAAAATTCAACTGAGATCCTTAGGGAATTCGAGCCCACATTTTAGACTGACGGGTCTATTACCGATGAAGGAACTGGTGCAGGATGGTTCTTAGATGAGAATTCTAATGAGGAATTCGCACTTGGAAAATGGCCAACTGTTTTTCAAAAAGAAATATTTGCTATTTTACAAATTCCCAACTGGGCTGTCTCTAAAAAGATACAAGAACGAAACTTTGCAATATGTAGTGACAGCCATTCCTACTGGTCCGGAACCAATGTTAGGCTTGAGTCAGGCAAGCTTAAATATTGGTATTCGAAGATTTATGGAAGCCGAACAGGAACAACGTTGTAACTCCATAAATACATGTAGAACTACCAAGCACTTTGTGGATAGGCCGAACAAAAACATTTTGGGAATATCCTGAAGGAACTGTCGGAGCATGGTCGGCTTACTTACAGGACATAACCCGACTGGAAGTCATATGTTCAAATTGTGACTTATATTGGAACCAATATGTAAGTTTTGCCTGGAGGAAGAAGAAAGAACTACACATTTCCTTTGTAGCTGTCCTACTTACTCCAGGCTACGGATGAACGTTTTTGGAAGGGATATAATAACGATCGAAGAACTTTGGTCGTTGAAACTGGATCAATTCCTTCGCTATCTTAAAATAACGAAGAGATTTGAATAGTGAACTAACTGGAAACGAGTACAATGGAGCGACGCTCTGAGTGCTCTGGTGTGGTTTTTCTTTGATTATCACACCAAACCACTACAACTATATACGTGTCACAACCTATCTGGAAATTGTATGTTCAAGTTGGGACTTATCTGTGCGTCTGTGTTTTTTTAAATTAGTATCTTTGTGGATTTCTAAAATTTTTAAAGATACGTCAGTAAAGTTAGACTTTTCAGGGAAATAAAAAACAGACACAATAACAAAAATTTTGCTTATACTTTAACATAAACATTTTTTTACTGCAGCTTATTGTAATAAATAAAAACACAATAGCTTATTTGATAACAGCTAAGAAGCTATTCATATCAGTATCTTTGCTGTTTTCACTTTTAGTTTATCAAATTATTTTAGCTTATTGCCTCCTGTAGCTACTGTTATCTCTTGTGTTATTTCAGCTCAACAAACATCTTATTCCTTTATCTACATCCATTGTATGAATTAGGTAAAAAAAAACATTATAATTTTTTGAAACACTTGAAAAAACATCGAAAACGTTATACTCTACTTTTTGATTTTGCTTCTGTCTAGACAATAATAAATACTATTAAGTTAGTTGGCTTATTAAATCTCCTATCAGCATCTAAGCACACCACGTTATGTTAAGTATATTTCAACACTTTCAAATTTATAATACTACAAACCACATAACAAAACCATAGGATCTTGTATTCATTTTGGTTGCTCATTAAAATAAAAATACAAATTGTTTAAAATGATTTGAATGAATGTTCTTGCGAGCACATTTTTTCAAAGGCAGAAAGCCAGAATCCACATTTAGTATTTTAGTAAAAGCCTATAATAATAACATATTGTGCGACAGACCGTTTTTGGCTAAAGGTCTAGCTTCTCGCGACCATTCGTGTTGTGCATGTTATATTTTTGAACATAAACCGTTAACCGATGGAAGACGACGACAGCTATATCTTTCGGACGTTTGACAGACATTCGTAAGAATTGTGACCGTGAAATAGCTTTTTGGTTTTTTTCTGGGATGCGAACTTCTAATCTTCTGCTCAGTCTACCTATATATATAAAAGTGAAACTTTGTATGGATGTATGTATGTATGTATGTCCGGTATGGACTGCCAAACCCTTCAACCGATCGCGTTCTAACTTTGCATATGGGTTTTCTACCATAATAGGTACTTAATAGGCATATTTTGAAAGTGGTCAGGCTCCTAGTTCAAGGGGTCACCAAACGATTTTTTTTTTTAATTGTTTTAACAAATTGCATGTTTTTATGAATCGATCGCGTTCAAACTATGCATAGGGGTATTATACCATAATGGGCACGAAATAGGTATATTTTGAAAGTGGTCAGACTCCTCAAGGGGTCACCATTTCACAAATTGCATACAGGTGTTTTAACAAAATTAACGCCATTTTCTTAAAATTTTATACACATCTAAGTCACGAAAACTGCATTTGTTTGATTAGTAGTTATTTTATTTTACACACAGGGAATGTAATATCAGCCACATTTTTAAACTGAATTTTATGAAATTTTTAAGATATATTATTGGCAGGTAGGGGGAAGTTATAGGTAAAGATTAAAGGGGAAAAAGGTACATTTTTAACATGTGATTTACAAACGTATTTTTAAAAAAATGTCAACGTAAATTATTGGCAGGTGAAGGAAGGTTAAAGGCTATATTACTCCCGTCACCCCCGGGGTTCATGTGTGCGGGTAGCAAAGCGCCCGGGACAGCTAGTAGTCTATAAAAATGTGATGTAGTGAGTCTTGGAAGTCTAAACATTTTTCCATCGCCTGTCTATGGGTTAGAATCTGATTTGTTGTTGATTTGCCTGGGATGAAGGGATGCTGGTATGTGGCAATGATGACCTTAGCGTATGGAGGTATCCTGTCTTCTAGGATGGGAGAGAAAATCTTATACGCGGTATTCAACTACGTTATATGAAATTAATTTCGTATATCTCAAAAAACAAAAGCATTAATTGACTGCTCCCGTTTACCCCACATTAAACATGAAATTGTCAAAAATGGGAATTGAAATTTAATGTGTGCAGTATGTCCTACTAATTAACTGATAAATCTTAGTGCTTATAGTCAATACTGGTAATGAACCAACTTCGTTACCAGTAGTCGTCAGGAAGTGTTAGATATTACTTTTGTCATCGAATCTCTCAACCAAATAATTCTAGACAAAAAGGTATCGGCTGAATATTCTTTCTCCGATGACCAGTACATACAATTCAGTTTAGATGACAAACCCCCTCGCCAATTACCTTATAGAAATCATAGGAAGACTGTATGGCTCAAATACCGAGTAACGTTTAAAAACTATTTTAACGTACACTCTGATCTTACAATTCCCTCCCTTAGCACTAATGAACTTAACAACAAGGTCAAGTTACTCACCTGTGCTTTTAATAAAGCGCTTTCTGCTTCCTGCGCTTTCAGTTGTCCAAAAGGCAAGAAGAAACCATATTGGTGGACCTCGGAGTTAGGGCATTTCAGGAGCAGCTGTAGGAAGGTATTCAACGTAGCCAAGGCTACTAGATTAGAAGTTGAGTGGAAGGCTTACAAAGCATCTCTCAAACTTAAGAAGAATGACAGCTAAGCGCTCTTCTTGGAGACTCTTCTGTGATAAAATAGAAGAATCTTCTGAGGTGTCTAAGCTAAGAAAAATCCTTGCAACCAATCCAATAATGCCTGAGCTGCCTGAAAAAGGCAGATGGCTCGTGGACTACTTCAAGCGAAGAATCGCTCAATCGCTTTTAGATGGGAGCTTCCCGTCCCAAGTGTTAAATAATGTCGGCCTTGATAGGGTAAAAACTCGTACAGCTATTTCCAATGATCTGATAAATAAGGACAAACTGCTTTGAGCGCTACAAAGCTTCAAACCATACAAATCTGCAGGACCTGATGACATAATTCCAACTGAGCTGCAAAGGGCTTCGGATATTATCCTTCCTTTGCTGGAAACAATTCTAAAGAGTTGTCTCGATCTGGTCCATATTCCAGTTTTATGGAGAGAAGTAAACGTGGTTTTCATACCCAAAGCTGGCAAATTGTCGCACGTTACTCCAAAGGATGTCAGACCAGTCAGTCTTTCATCATTCCTGTTAAAGACACTAGAAAGACTGATCGATATCTACATACGCACACCCATTGACAAAAGACTCCTGTCTACAGATCAGCACGCGTATTGTAAAGGCAAGTCTGTAGAAACAGCTCTGCACACACTGGTACGTTCTATTGAATATTCCCTTTACCACAAGGAGTACACAGTGGTGGTATTCCTAGACATTGAACGTGCTTTTAACAACGTCAACATATCTGCGATTACGGACGCGCTGTCGACTTTGAGGGTGGACGACTCGCTTGGCGAATTGATTAATCTTCTGCTCACAAGTAGGATTATTAATTCAAAGCTGGGCGTGTTGTCTGCCAGAAGATCTGTCTGCAAAGCAATCCCACAAGGTGTAGTCCTGTCCCCCTTCTATGAAACTTAGCGTTGAATGAGCTGCTGGTGTGCCGTAGAGGTGAAGGCTGCAGAGTAATCGCTTATGCGGATGACGTTGCTATTGCCGTCTTAGGAAAATACCCGAAAACCTTAAAGGAACTCCTGCAAAATGCTCTCAACAAGCTAACTTGCTGGGCAGATCGCTGTGGTGTAGAGGTAAATCCTCACGGAGCTGAGCTTGTCCTATTCACCAGGAAATATAAAGTTCCATTTATTAACCCATCTTCTATAAAAGGTATAAGCTTAACATTCTCTGATAGAGCCAAGTATTTGGTTGGGAAACCTAACATACAAGAATACATCCGACACATTGGACATTCTGTTCGACCTTACACCACTCGACATTTACAGCAGGCTATTCGCCTTAATGTTATCTCCCAGTGGACTAGAAATGAAATCGGTCACTCCTCTATCCTGAATTAAGTCAGGATCCCAGACAACATAGACTACACCATTCCGCAACTCCATTTCAACAAAAACTTCCAGGTCACCTTCCCTCCAGATCATTCTGGGACGGAGACGCTTACTTGAAAGATGAACACATTCATTTTTACACAGACGGGTCAAAAACTGATGACGGAGTCGGCGGAGGTGTTTTCTCAAAAAAGTTAAATCTTAGCCTCTCTTTGCGTCTTCCAAATCACTGTAGTGGAATCAGTCTCTCGGGGAGATGGCGGAGCAGTTCAATATCCACCTATGTTGGGTGCCAGGGCACAGAGACCTTCCTGGCAACTGTATGGCTGACCAACTCGCCAAGCAAGGAACTACACTGACCTTCTTACCTGAATATGGTTCCATAGGCATACCAATCGCTACATGCAAACTCTTGTTTAAGCGGGATGCTAATGTAAAACCTAACTGGAGGTGGTCAAACGGTACAACTTGCCTAGCGACAAAGAAGATCTGGCCCAAGCTGTATCCGAAACGCTCCAATTGTTTGATTCTCAAAAAAGATCGCGCTCTAATTAGTTAATCGAGTAGGTGGAAGGAATTTTTGCTGATCCGTGTGGTTTCACAATGGACCATTACTGGTCTAAGTTTGTCGTTTTCACTGACCTTAATCTTAACCTATCCTAACCTACCCTACCTAGTGCATGTTTGATTTTGAAATCGAAATAAGTTTTTTATTATAAATTAAAAATCGTTATGGTCAAAGGTTAGTTTAGTTTTAAAATGTGGGAAGTGTAATCCTTCTATTTAGTTACACAAGTATTTCACGAAAAGTATCCAATACAGTTCATCTTTTTCATATATTCATACAATAAATCAAAACTACTGTAGTTGTTTAAAAGAATAGGTCTTTGTCAAACGCGTAAATATCGTATACGTATAAATATCGTAATTGTATACTCGTACCATATTGATGTGCAATTAATTGTATCAGTGCGGATGATAATTTCCTTTAAAATTAAAATACACTTTATTTTTACCAAATTATATAGCCATTGTATTTTCTTACAAAATATACGCACTAAGAACGGAAATTCATACGAAATTTTTAAAAATGAGATATTTTAGGAAAAGTCACATTCCAAAGACCAGTCTTTTCGAATAAAGTCGGCGGCTCGCTCTGCAATCATAATTGTGGCAGCATTCGTGTTAGCACTGGGAACATTTGGCATAATGCTGGCATCAGCTACCCGCAATCCATCGACACCTCTCAGTCGAAGCTTGCCATCGACAACAGCTGTTTTATCCGAATCGGGACCCATTTTGACAGTTCCCGTAAGGTGATACACCGTGTAAGCTAAATATTTCATGTAGCAGCGCCAATAATCATCGCTCTTAAATTTCAATTTGTCACATTCAGGAATTGGTAAATGGACAATTTCCGCTTCGTTCTCACGAAATACCTTTGTTTGTTCCATTTTCATTTGAAATCGAATGCCGCGAATTAAAGTTTCAATATCTTCTGGCACGCTCAAACAGTTTGGGAATATTTTTGGGTGATCCGTATAGTTGGATGAGCGTAGACGGATGCTACCCACAGATTTCGGCCGCAACATGACGACATAAAGAATGAGCATATTTGACGTTGCTAATATTTCTTTGAGACTGTCAGCCAAATCAGTTTTTAATTCAACTGCCTTCAACCAAATATCTAGACCATCAGCCTGTTGTTGCAGAAAGATGTGGTGATATTCAATATCGGGATAAGGACTAGTACTTTTTTCTTCTGTATTGACGAAACCAACCAATGAGAGGATGCTATGGCTGCCGTAGGGTCCCTTAGAATGTATCAAATAGTTGTAAATATTGTCCAACATTTCCTTTTGCTGGATCGGGGACGATGTACTCTCTTGAAGCTTGAAGAAAATTGGAACAATCAGATGATCTTGAAGGTTATCACCAACCCTCAGATCTTTCACAACGGGTATTCCAAGATTTTCCAGGTGAGTTCGTGGCCCGATGCCCGAAAGCATCAAAATATGAGGTGAGTTGATTGTTCCCGCTGAGAGCACCACTTCCTTGGCAACGTTCACTGTCATTGAAAATTTATTCTGCAGAACGAAATCCACAGAGCGCACACATTTATTGTCATCATTGTCGACATTTATCTTCGTCACATGGGCGTTTTTAATCACATGTAGGTTGGGTCTTTCGGAAACTTTTCCCAAATGACCTCTACCGGTACTCACACGCTGGCCATTTTGAACAGTTCCCGAAACTACGCTATAACCAATATCCGAACCTTCGTCAAACTTCTTTACCGATTCAATGCCTAACTCTTTTGCTGCATCCAGTATTAAATTACGAACTGGTATATCAAATTCCCCGAACTCGTTCAGCGTAACATATCCGATGGGAGTCGATTCGTTTCCTACCGGGTGTACAGATTTTTCGAAATATGGCAGAACACTATCCCACCCCCAATCGAAATTTCCATTCTCAAGCCATCCGTCGTAGTCGTTTCGATTCCCACGTATATAAAGCATTCCATTGATGGAACCAGTGCCACCAATCATTTTGCCTCTTGGCCAGTAGCAAACATCATTTTTCATCCCAAGACAATTCTTCCCACTGGGCTCCGTATAATAGTTCCAGTTAAAATCAGTGTGTTGAATGGCAAAAAGGACGCTGGGAATCTGCGAACAAATAAAAATATCAGACTTAGCTTGTTGTTTAACAATTAAAGTGAAGACCTACATACACACCTCACTTTCTATGGGTGGATCTCCGCCTGCTTCTAACACCAGAACTTTAAAATTAGGATTTTCACTAAGGCGGCTGGCAACAACTGAACCTGCTGAACCGGCTCCAATTACAACAAAGTCATAAGTGTCCAACCCGTGCTCGAGAGCATGAGGTGCGTAGTCCTTAGGCCAGAGGTCTGCTGGTGAAATTGCACACTGGGCGGCAAGTATTGCTTGCAACAATGTTGAGACCAGCGTATTGGCAGTGCCCACACTTTGTGCCATACATTGTGCTGCGGGCATAGAGCTGGACATTGCGTACACTGTTCACTTATGTTTGTTTCACAACTTTATAATGACTGCAAATCTGAAAATTGAAAACTTCATAATTATTTCATATTTTAAAATTTTCATCAGTGGATATTTCCTTCTGTATCGTCCGATGCTCATTTGGCTACCATTCCGAGAGACAATGAGTGATTTAAATAATTGTAGGCATTGATGAGTGAAAATAAAATCGATCAGTGCATCTGCACATCTTATATAAACGTACTCTGTGTTGCTTCATTTATAAAGTGGTTAACTGCTGATAACGTTGATTCAAAGTACGAGCTAAATATAATACATCGGTGCCCTATTCTGAGATAAGAAATATTGTGAACTGATTAATTATGTTAATCAAATACAGACTGTGCTGTGCATTGCCCTCTTTTCATTTTATTTATGTATTTGTTATAATAAGGCGTTTACGGGAACGTACACTAGTTTGAAATTTCGTAATCAAAGATATAGAGAAGAGGGAGCAAAATAGGAAAAATTGGGAATAGAGAGATTTAAAAAAACAACCCATAAAATTAAAATTGTTCATGTAAATTCTCTAATAACCATATACTGAATTCCACAATAAATGCTAAAATACAAAAACACAAACGAAGCACTGCAACCCACACACAAAACAACCCCAATTGTAAAGCAAGCAGCGCTGCTTACAGCGCACAACGTACACAAAACACAGCCATTATAGTATGAAAAAATCTGATGCCGCTATATGGAAAATTTTTTTGTATGGGAGCCTTCGACCCAGCGGCCTGATTGCTCTCAACTTTTAATAGAAAGTATTGTCACCGAAAATATACATGTGTGCAAAATTTCAATAAAATGGGACTTTGGGAAGTGGGTTGTACACACGTTCGCTGAGAAATTTTCATGTCCTCTGAATATGGGCAATTATTAAATATTTTTTTATTATTAATTTTTTTCACTTCCAGGACTAATTTTCTTTTAGGCCTTTTGTTTTCAAAAATTTTAAAATGATCTTAACTGCCCTGTTCTAGCCGGGCTGTACGCCTTTAGAAATATATTTTAGTTGGTTTTTTTGGGGGTTATCCCACCGCTACCACCAATTTGTTGCGTCGTAGTTCCGTGCTTTCCGCTTTTAAGGCGGAGAAGAGAACTTAGACGGGGAAAAAATTAACCTTTTAATTTTTTTGAAATAAAAACAACCCATAACAAAATCGCGTTTTAGCAAGTGGGTTTAAAATTAAGCACAATATGTGGCCAGCCAGCCACGGGCACGCGAAGTTAATCTAGAGAATTGAAAAAATTAAATTTTTCATGTAAACTCTCCAATAACCAAAAGTATACTGAATTCCACTATAAATACTGAAAATCAAAAACAAATGCAAAGCACTGCTACCCAACAACAAAACAACTACAATCTTAAAGCAAGCAGCGCTGCTTACAGCGCATCAGCTCATCAACGCACACAGAACAAAGTCATTATAGTATGATATTCCACCATATGGAAAAAAATTTATATGGGAGCCCCCGATCCCGCAGTAGAAAGTATTGTCATGGGAAATGCATATGTGTGAAAAGTTTGAATAAAATCGGACTTTAGGAAGTGTGTTAAAAATTGATCACAAGATTCTGCCCACCAGCCAGCCAGCCAGCCACGGGCACGCGTAGTTAATATAGGGAAGTTAATTTAAAAAGCATACCTTACCGTAAAACACCCTGTTCTGAAGTAATTTTGAAGAATTAAACACGTAAACACATATATCAATTTGCTTAAAAAGTTTATTAATAAATTTGTAAAATCTAGAATCTAGTTTTTGTTTCCTTTTTGACAACAACAATACTATTTAAGTTTCAACATGCTATTGCATCGTCGTTTCAAAGTTGATCCTCTTGTCCAACGGCGACCGTAAATTTTGAAACTAAACATTTGCACAAAAGCTTTAGTTTATATCAAATTGACATCGAGAATGTGCGGTAATCGAAAGTATTGTCAGAATTATTTTCTTTTTAATTATTATAATCGGTAGGCCAGGACGGACCCCGATTGTAGAGCCAAATATAATGATGATGATGAATTATTATAATGTATATAATTCAAAATTAATCATCTGAGGATGGGAAATGGGAACGGGAAAAGAGTCTTAGTTCAAGTTTGGAAACAGTTTTAAGACTGCATCTTTAAAGCTTGAAGCGCTCATTAATTAAAAATAGATACTGGCAAAGCATTCCGATACTTGTGGCAAGTAAATTTTGAAGTTTAATTTATAATCAGAAAGAGAAAAAAGTCTAGAAAAAATCAATTTCTGGCGTTGACGTAATGAATCAGTGTACCCTAATAGGTTCTTAGACTGTACAGAAATATGGTCGTGTCTACGAAGCTCGTGAATAGAATGCACTACATCATTATAAGCTACATGAACCTTACGCTGAATTTTTAATTATAGGCAAAATAAGACTCAGTTTCTACTCGTTTTAGCAAATGTAAAATGTCATGTTTTCCACTACCTAAGCATTGTTATAGTAAATTAATAGTCATTAATAGTAGTTAAATGTATTTAAATGAATTTAGCTAAAGACAGACCTACACGATAATTTTTGTTATTGAGTATGAATTAATATTTTTATTACCACCTTACTTTTTCTAATCATCATCATATTTGGCTCTACAACCGGGGTCCGGTCCTGGCCTCACGCACAAGTTTCTCCAGCGGTCCCGATTTGGAGCCGATGTCATCCAGTTTTGCATCTCTAAACTCGGGGCGTCATGGTATTCGCCATCCTTCCAGCGTAGGCTTGGCCGGCTTCGCTGTCGTGCTCCATAATCCTACCGCAAAGGACTTTCCGAGCAGTATATTCTTCGCTTATGCGAGCTAGGTGTCTGCCCACCGGAGCCTATCGAGCTTAATTCTTTTTACGATGTCAACATCGCGCTAGCGCTCGTAGATCTCATCATTAAAGAGTCTCCGGACTCGTCCTTCCTCACATACGGGGCAACAATGCTCCGTAAGACTTTTCTCTCGAACGCGGCCAAGAGGTTAGAATGCTTTTTGCTAAGCATCCAAGTCTCGGATCCATAGGTAAGTACTTGTATGACCATTGTCTTATATACCAGCAGCTTGATGTTATGTTGGATCCTCTACTCGCAGACATGGCCACTATGTACTTTGTTTTGCTCTCATTTATGTGTAGCCCCAGATTTCGTGCCGCATGCTCGATCTGGATGAAAGCTTCCTGTACAGCTCTTGGGTTTCTACCAACGATGTCAATATCGTCTGCGTAAGCCAGTATATGAATGGACTTATAGAAAATTGTTCCTCTCGCCGTCAAGTCAGAGTCTCGGAACACAGGTTGAAGAGGACCCGGCCAGTCGATCCCCTTGTCCAAGCCCGTTACTTGGCTTATACCATTGTTCTTCTTCTTCTTCTTTCATGGCTTTATAAAGTTCTACTCTGGCTATGCTATCATAGGCTGCTTCAAAGTCTAAAAAAGGATGGTGTAGTGAGTTTTGAAACTAGACATTTTTCCATTACCTGCCTAAGGGTATAAATCTGATCAGTTGTTGATTTGCCTGGGATGAAGCCACACTGGTATGAACCAGTGATGACTTTAGCGTACGGGGCGTTTTGAAGGGTAGAGGAGAAAATCTTATACGCGGTACTCAACAACGTTACAACGTTATACCACAATAATTGCTGCATGTTGTGATATCTCCTTTCTTATGTTTTGGCACAGGATGCCTCTTCGCCAGTCTTCTGGCATTGCTTCTTCCTCCAATACTTGCACTATTATTTCATAAATTGCTTGGTGTGTTGCGGGACCTTCTGTTTTAATCAACTCCGCTGGGATACCATCACGCTCGCTCGGTGGCGGTATTGACTCGAATCTGATTCGCGGAGCACGGGTTGTAGCGGCGGTCTGTAAACACGTGGTGAATCTGGTTGCGAGTGGCTCCATCAGGAGATACCCAGGTGGCTTTGTGGATATTTTTACGCGCAAACCTTGTACTCGCAATGACCAAATTATTGCTTGCTGCCATCTCTATGACTCGTTCCATCGGTCCATTGTCATTAGTCTTTTCGTGTAAGCTTTGGGTGCCAATGTAATGCCTGAATATGTCTCCCTACCTATTTTGGCAATCATATCGCCCATAATAATTTTTACGTCATACTGAGGACAGGGATGGAGTTCCCGTTCGACTGATTCAAAGAATTCTTCTTTTTCATCATCTGGGGCTCTGTAGGCTTATGTTTTTAAATGTTTTTTTTTAAATCTGCCCCAAACGCGAATTGTGCATAGCCATTCATTTACTGCTTTAAAGCCCATAAAGGTGAGTGTCATTCTTTTGCTGACTATTCGCTTAAAAATTGTCCAAAAAGTTTTGTCCATCGGCGATACACATGTGTATAAAATTTTACCAAAATCGGGTTAATTTTTATTTTAAATTTGTATGAGGCCCCACGACCCCAGGGCCTGGCGTCTGTAAAATTTGTACGATAAGTGTTGTCCATCGGAGATACACACGTGTATAAAATTTGAAGAAAGTCGGGCTAATTTTTTTAAAAAATTTGTATGGTTCCACACGACCCCGGGGCCCGGGGTCTCCAAAATATTTACAAAAATTGTTGTCCATCGGAGGTACACCCGGGTGTAAAATTTGAAGAAAGTCAGGTTATTTTTTTTTTAAATTTGTATTGGGCCCCACGACCATGGCTTTGGAAAGTAGCAGTAGAAAGTTAAAAATTGATCGCAAGATTCCACGACAAACAGACCGACCAACCGACAGACAGACGTGCCACGGGCTACGGAATCTCTGATCGGAGATTCGATTTTGTGGTGAAAGCCCATTTGGTGGTGAAAACATAGCAGCCACATCGCACGGTTGGTGCGACGTACACACAACGACGTACGAAGTACCACTAAAATTCTTTCTTTTGAATTGAGTTAAGCTTTAAAGCAGTGTGAGTGTGTAACCAGTTCTTCATATACTCGTAATATTGTACAAAACACAATTTAAGAATGCACTCACACAACTGAATGTACAACACATTTCAATTGCGGAACTATTCAGTTTTGTACAAAAATATTCGTTCTACTTTCTCTTGATATCTCTATACTCTCTGCTGCAACACAACAACAAAACAACCCCAATCGTAAAGCAAGCAGCGCTGCTTACAGCGTATCAGCTCATCAGCGCACACAGAACAAAGTCATTATAGTATGATATGATCTGATGCTCAGTAGAAAAAAATTTTATGGGAGCCTCCCGATCACGCAGCCCGATTTCTCTGAAATTTTAATAGATTTTAGCATTGTCACCGGAAATATACATGTGTTTCAATAAAATCGGGCTTTGGGAAGTGGCTGAAAAATTGATCAGAAAATCTGACCAGCCAGCCAACCAGCCAGCCAGCCTGATGGCACTCACTCACGCACGCACCATTGGGCGCTTTCAGTTTCGCCAACTGTTGGCAACATGTTAAGTTAAACTAACATCATGCGATCTAAACGCACACTAAATATCAAAAAATCGATGGCAACACTGATGGCTTAAATGTCATTTTTGCCATCACTCTGTGTCAGTAATATTTCTGTTTTTAAAATACACAAAAGAACATTTGTTGAAAAAGAGAAAATGTAAAACCTTAATTCAAATGATAATTTAGACATCCGAAAATGATTATAAAAATCATCTAACCTATACATAATGTTAATAAGAAATCGCAATTTAAGCCATTGAAAGTCATTTTAGGGTTTGATATACATAATCTATTTGACATTAATTATAATTTTGACAAGTGTCTGATCAAATTCGAACCGACATTAATTAAAAAAGTTGCATTAAAGAGAGCAATTTTATCTTCTTCATCCCACTCAGACGGCTTTGCAAAAAGGTTTTGAAAGCAATTCCTTCCTTACTGCTGAATCACTAAGAGTTTCTCATGAATCTGCCAAAAAAAATTGCGTCTCTAAGACTGATGCTTCTTTAGCATTCTTTCGTGCCTTTCCTGTGTGCCCAAATGTAGCTGAGGAGATCTTTCTTAAAACCCCATTCTTCAAACTGAAAACTGACATCTCACTAAAATTGTTAAGTGATCGAGGATATGCTAACTTTCTAATAAGTTGAGCTTGTACAAAACAGGAAAGTTATGTTGGGGGTGGTTTCCTTTTAGCGCAGCAGCGTTCTATCTAAGAACAGTTTCCAAAACAATTTGAAGTCATCGACATTATAAATATGGTGCACCTGCAAATCCAAATCCTAAATTGTTTGTTTGAACTTGAACTTGCCTATAAACCGATCAACGGATTGATGTCTTCTTGACAATTTTTCCTCGCTTATTTTCAGCAATAGAATTCGATGCCTCTAAAAATTAATAATAATACGAGTATTTGGTAGTAGTCTAGCGACATGCTTCTCGCGACCATCCATGTTCTGTGTGTTGTATTTTTGCACACGGACGATAGAGGTCTTCAATTTTATATCCGAAAGCCAAATTGAGAAACTTTCTCGTGACTGCACTTACTCTCAAAAGTTTTCCAGAGATTCGCGTGAGGTGGGATTATGAAAAAGCTTTTTGGTGTTTTTCTGCGACTCGAACTTCGAACCTACCTTCCAATAGTTCAATGTACTAACAACTTGGGCGACGGCAAACCTGGCGTAGAACCATTACGTTTTTCTTAATTTTGCGCTGATAAAATTTAGCTTCCTGCTTCAGAATGTCATACGCAGTAGGCATGTTTCTTGGCCTTTGATTTGAAAATCATTGATATGTGACTGTCTGGTCTCATTTTGGGAAACTCACAACAACAATAATCTGCATTTTTTATGAAGCATGCATCGGAATTTATTTTGCCTGGGTATAACTTGGTGCCATTATTTCTCTCTCGACGCGGACTCGCTATCACTATGTCCGTAGTGATGTTGCGTTTCAGCTTTTGCCTCAATTTAGCCAAAGTTCCAATCCGGAATTCAATTTCATTTGCCTCAAAGTAAAGGTACAAGAGCGCAACATCTACTACTGTTTCCTTTACAGAAGCCCCCACGTAGACAGGGTTTAACTCAGAGCGAGTTTGATGCACTGATTTGATTCAATCTTAAGAATTGACACAAAACATCGTAAAAATGTAATCGCCATTGCGGGCGATTTCAATGTACACAATTCTGGGTGGGTTTGCCATTCTGGCCAGACAACACCCGAAGGAAGGTGTGTTGAGTTATTCGCTGAGTTTAATAACCTTACTCAGCTTGTAAATGAGCCTACACGAATACCTGACATTGCAAATCATTCCGCAAACACCATTGACTTGTTCCTTACCTCTCGTCCTGATAAATACTCCGTCAATGTATTATCGCCTCTAGGCTCGTCAGACCATTGTGTAGTATCAGCTAATTTCTCGTTAATAAACCACGCAGTTAGAGAAAAAAATCTCACAAAAACAGTATGGCAATACGAGAAAGCCAATTGGACGGCCTTAACAATTTCTTTGGGAGAATTAACTGGTCGCTATTGTTTCGCGATAGCAACGTGGATGCCGCCGCTGATGTTTTACAAAGCAAACCCTACTGAGGAAAACCGAACAAATTTTAAACGAGCAAGAAATGATTGCAATGCTCATCTTCGGCGAATCAAATTCGCCTACGACCAAAAATTGAGGCAAAAAATACTACAACGTCCTAAAGGTAGGAACATTTTTTGGTCTTTCGTGAAAAGAATCAAAAATACAGCCTCGTCGTCGATTACAACGGTCATTTATAATGACATTCCAGTTGTCAGCTCTATAGACAAGGCCAATCTGTTTGCTGTGCATTTCCAGATTGTGCATTGCTGCCTCCTGCACCTCAGAGTATTGAAGACTCTATGGGACAGATCTTCATTCGTACTCGTGCAGTTGCTAGATTTTTTAACGATCTCAACAATCACAAATCCGCTGGGCCAGATCGTATTTCCCCATTAGTTCTGAAGAGGTGTTCTTCCAAGCTGGCATTACCATTTCGTAAGTTTTTCCATCTATCCTATTCTTCTGGACTCTTCTCGAGAAGTTGGAAAACAGCCTTTGTCCAGCCCATACCCAAAAAAGGCGAGCCGTCGTCTCGGTCTTCGTACCCATAGCACTTACATCCATTCTTTCCAAGGTCATGGAAACACTGATCAATTATCAGCTCAAGAAATATGTTGAAACCAACGAAATCCTTAGTGACCGGCAGTATGGATTTCGTAGGCAAAGTTCTACTGGTGATTTGAGGGTATATCTCACCGAACAGTGGAATCGGTCTTTGCATCAATTTGGAGAAGCTGTTGCACTCGATATTTCTAACGCATTTGGCATCAATCTCTTTTGTCCAAAATGCGTGCTTATGGTGTCGATGATAAGCTGCTTCACTGGATTACAAGCTATCTTTTGGACCGCTCAATTCCAGTTGTATTGGATGGTTTCAAGTCTAAAGTTCATTTCTTAAGTGCTGGCGTTCCCCAGAGCTCTGTTTTGTCCCCGACACTCTTCCTCATTTTTAATTATGCTCTCTTATCTGTGACTTCTAATCCAATCCACTCTTTTGCTGACGCCACCACTCTTAGCTTCTCATATAAATTTGAGGAACGTCCCTCCACTATTCATGTGGAACTCAAACAACTTCGTATGTTAAGCACGTTAAATTCTGACCTCTTTTCTCCTCCTTTTTCTTAACACCCACGCTGTGCCAAGCATATAGCCGAGCATTATAAGGATGCAAATCCCTTGAAGCGTGCGCGAATTATAAAAAAAAAAAACAATTTTTTTTCAAAATTCAGACTTTCTATAATTGTCAAAACAAATTAAATCATTTGCTTCCAATACCGAATGCACATAACAGAACGACAAAATTCAAACTAAAATTGACAAAAATTGCAAGTTTCGAATTCCTGTTATTCTTTGGTAACTGTATTCTCTCTTGGTCCACTGCACATTATCCTGTAATTTGCAGAATTGCTTTGGTCACGCCAATTTTACTGAAGTGACAATTTGGGGATGTCGCAAGTTAGTATTTAGGTGTCTAAAAATCGAGCTGTGCAAAAATCGATAGCTATACTACTATACTACTTACTGTACTTTAATTTGGCAATCGTCTGATCAGATATTTAGTAAAGAGCATATCGTTTGTAACACAGAACATTTATTGATAGTGAGATAAGGTTAATATAATTGTAATAAAAGTAGTAGTAAATAATTTTTTGGCAAAAATTCGATTAAAATGCTTAATCAGTCCGTTTAAGGTGCAACTTTATTTGATCTGTTGTAGTAGCATGTCAAGAAATCAA
The DNA here is from genome assembly GCA_947095585.1 of Nephrocerus scutellatus. Classification (NCBI taxonomy): domain Eukaryota; kingdom Metazoa; phylum Arthropoda; class Insecta; order Diptera; family Pipunculidae; genus Nephrocerus; species Nephrocerus scutellatus. Next base: position 95,147,138 of record OX352763.1, read on the forward strand.
GTTTATAAAATAATTACAAATGCGTTCCGTTGTCTGGTTCATTTTGCTCCAATAAAATAAGCTATCTCCCGGAAAGTTAATTTATTATAGAGTTTACATAGTATTAGAACTAAGCACGGCCCATCAACATATCACAATTTTGATTACTTCATTCCTTTATTTGACAGCCTCATAGATACATCAGTGCAGAAAGTTTAAAAAAACGGAACTGCATAACTCGAGAATTAAACTACGATTACAGATAACATTGAGAAGTAATATCTGCAATTATGCTGGACCCTTGAACACTAATTTAAAACGGTCTTATCACTATTAGTTTTATTAAAATTATATTAAACCGTATCACACTCGTTTGTTTAAAAAAGTTATTATTTCAATTACCTATTGATAGTTTGGAATATCACCCTACGAATTATTGTAAACCGAACTGCACTGCGCACATCGAACTTGTTTCGCACCAATAAGTATAACAAATCACTATTTTCTTTCTTTTAAATACAAATACCACCGAATTCATCACCTTTTATACTTTGTGCAGTTTTTCCTGTAACAAGGTGCCAAATGACATGCGAACCAAAAAAAAAACATATAAATTTGTCAAAAACATGTTTTTTTCCCAATAACGTGTTAACTCAAACCCGGTCAATTATTTATTTCACTTTACAAGCCATTGTCAAAAAAGATTTGCTACATCTGTTGATGCGTCAAAACAGCGCAGTCAGTCAGCTTTTTTAAGTATCACGCGAATGCGACTTAATTGCAAAAAAAAAAGAAACATCAATATGCAAAAACTGCCGCAAACTTGTTTAGTTGACTTTGAAAATTTATAATGCCAAAAAATAAAATGGTTCGAGAGTAAAGCAATAAATAAAACATTGAGAAATTGTTTTTAAATATATCACATACTTTATTAACAGATTTAATTAAACGTTAAATATTTCAAATAAAATCTTAAAATTTTTGTAAAATTGACTGAAAAACTTATTCCATTAAAGTCCACTATTCAACGTTCTTCGCGCGACACTTGGCGTACTGAATCCTACATCTTTAGGAGTAGTGTTGATATTTCCGATAATACCCCGAATATGGATTCCAAAGTGAGCATTTTTGTTTGGATCTTCATTTGAGGGTGGTAGTTGAATGCGACGATATGTATCCTTTGATAACGGTGTATAGTGTCTATAATTAGCATAAACGCCTTCTGAATCATCAATCCAATTGTATACAGGGTTAACACAAAGTCCAATAACAAAAAGTTGTACTAACAGTACATGTAGGAAGGACGATAAAAAATTTAGCGTTGACATCTTTGTTGAAAATCTCCAGAAGCACTGTGCGGCTTCAAAGTTCAAAACACAATAAAAACCCCCGAAAGGAAAACGCCATTTTCGAGAACAGACACGATGACTGAAATATTGACTCGCGAGCGGTAACAAAGCTAATTACATACGTTGAAAGTTGTATTTCCAGATCAGTCTTTAAATAATTCCTTATGAATGTCCGATTTAACATTTACAGCGCAGGTCTTTCACTTATTGCTTCAGCTCAGAAACGCAGATTAACATCGTAAACTCGAAAGATTATCACTACACAGAGTAGATACTCGAATGCCATATAAATGTGGAGAACGATGAGTGATCACTGATCAGTAATAGCTGTTTTGCGATTAAAATAATTTAATTGCATCTCCATTAACTTTTGTTTAATAAGCTGTACAAATTATATAAAATGAATTAATTTGTGTGGCATTGTTTAACCTTTAATTTTTGCAATAACAAATAGGTCTGGGACGTTAAAGAAATTCACTTTCAGTTTAGTGTGAGCGTAATCGGTCGTTGTCATTCGAGAATAGTTTCAAAATAAATAGAAATTAATTTCGTTCTAAAAACTATTTCAAGGAGCCCAAAAAAATAAATTGCAGATTAAGTATTGTTTGATATAATTGAGTGTATAGATGTAGGTAGTGTGTGTGTAATATGTTTGTACATTGTACTAGTGGCGAGGACTCCATTCAACTTGATTTCTACCGGACTACCTCGCGATAATTCCTGCAATGTAGCACCTTTTAAATTCTCGCGTCCCACCTCTCGCGAATGGGTGAAAAACGTTCCGAGAGTAATAATTTGTCCGGGAAAGCTTCTCAATTCGCCGTTCGGAGCCGGCCTTAAAGTGTCAAAAAAATAATATTAATGCGCAACACAAATAGTCGCGAGAAGCTAGGCCTTGGACCGCAATGGTCTGTCGCGCCGAATATTATTATTATTATAACGGGTGTTTTTTTGGGAGGTTTGTTTTTCCGATAGATGTCGTTTTATTTTATGACAGTTGTTTTGACAGCTCAAAGTGGCATTTCTACTCAGTATTGTTTGGCAAATCATTATGAAAAAAAAAAAAAAAAAAAAAAAAAAAAAATGACATTTGTGAAAAATAGTCGTGGTAGCCATATGCCAGAAATTGTGTTTAAATGTTAAATGCCAAAAAATTATCTACCAAATAAAAAAAAATTTTGGTCATTTCATAATTTTATATGTGTTTTATTCAAAAAAAAAATCGGCAACCTCTTAAAAAAACACCCGTTAGATATAACGTGTTTTCTATCGGAAAAACAAACCTCCCAAAAAAACACCCTTTATTAGCTTCGCGTGCCCGTGGCTGGCTGACTGGCGGACTGGCACACCAAATCTTGTGGTCAACTTTTAACCCACTTCCTAAAGCCCGATTTTATTGAAACCTTGCACACATGTGTATTTCCCATGACATGACATGACATAAATTTTGGGCATCTCGGGCCTCGAGGTTGGTGGGCTCCCATACAAATACTTTACAAAATAAACCTGTTTTTCTTCAATTTAGATACGCATGTGTATCTTCGATGGACAACACTTTTTGTAAAAATTTGCAAGTGATCGGGCAATGGGGGGCACCCATACACATATTATAAAAAAAGTACCAGATTTTCTTCCAATTTTATACACTTGTGTATCTCCGATGGAAAACACTTTTTGTAAATATTTGGAAGTGATCGGGCCCCAGGGCACCTATACAAATTTTGTAACCGATTTTATTCAAATTTTATATGCATGTGTATCTCAAATGGACATCATTTTGTAAAAGTGTGGAAGTGATCGGGCCCCGGGGTCGGGGGGCACCCATACAAATTTTATAAAAAAAAGTACTCGATTTTCTTCAAATCTTATACACATGTGTATCTACGATGGACAAAACTTTTTGTTAAAATTTGGAAGTGATCGGGCCCCAGGGTGGTTGGTGGCTCCCATACAAATTGTATAAAAGAAAGTACCCGATTTTCTTCAAATTTCTTTGATTAACAACACTTTTTGTAAAAATTTGGACGGTCGGGGGCTCCCATGCAAATTTTTGTAAAAATGTATCCGATTTTCTTCAAATTTTATAAAGATGTATATACATATATACACCGATTAGAGAATTTACAACAAAAATTTGAGTTTTTATGGCTTTTTTTTTAAACGTTTTTATTAGCTCGCTTTCGTGTATGTCTGGCTTTGTGGGTGGAATTTTGTAATTGATTTTAAACTAACTTTTCATTGAGCTAGAGATCTAAAACTTTAAAATTAGCTCAGAACTGGATGAACATTGACAAATCACAAAAAAAAAATATAAATCGCAAAAAATAATAATTCAACGCATTCAGTTTGTTTCAGATCAAAGCAAACTACTACGCACTAAACTCGTTTTAAACGTTTTAAATTAAAAATGTATTTTTATTAGCTTTCATGTTTATTTAAATGTTTAAGAACTACTGAAAAATGTTTGTGAATCACTGAATTAGTACACTGATGACATTTTATCACGCAGTTTTGGATCGCAATGGCGCGTACATGCGTGAGTGAGTGACAGGGGGTAATTAGTAAATAAATTAGAAAGGGTTTTTTAATAAATTGCTTTTTGCCAAGTAATCGCTATAAATTTTTAATATAACTATTAATTTTAATAAATCTCAGATGCTTAATTTTCAGTTAGATATTGTTACAAACATGTAAAAAGAATTCGTTTATCAGACTGTATATCTCGGATAAAAAAAGCTTTGTATTGAATTGCAATAGAATTAGAAAACTATGTACTTAAAGTTATGAATGACATATAATCATGCTGAGTAATAAAAATGTTCACTTCTAACAGCGCACAGCGCCATCCGTAGACTACTAGAATAATCATTATACCAAAAACCATGGCTCAGTAATATTGTTAATCATTTGTATATAACTGTTATACGCGCGAAGTGTGAAGTTATTTTTAGAAGTTTTTGACTCATATAAGTTGTAAATAAGGAACTTACCAGAGTGATCTCTTCAAATTGAAAACAGTAGAAAAGAATAGGACCTTCGCGAAGCTTGCTTTTGACTTACTATAAATAGCAGAAAACTTTATCGCAGTTAATCAGTTATTTTTTGGAATTTTAAACAGACCAAGACCAAGTTGAAAAGTACTTGCAAGCAGATAGAGCTACCAGCTAAGAGAATTGTAGTGGAAAATAAGTGTAAATTTGTGAACTTTTATTATTAAATTCTCTACCTATATTAACTTCGCTTGCCCGTGGCACGTCTGGTTGTCGGTCGATCGGTCGGTTTGTCGTGGAATCTTGCGATCAATTTTTCACCCACTTCCCAAAGCCCGATTTTACTGATATTTTGCACATATGTGTATTTCCGGAGACAAAACTTTCTATTAAATTTTTTTTTTATAAAATTTTTACAAATTAATTCGATTTTCTTTACTATCTATACACATATGTATCCAGAGGGTCGTGGGGCCCAATAAATATTTATTAAAAATTAACCCGATTTTCTTCAAATTTAATAAACATGTGTATCGATGGTCAAAATATTTGTAAAATTTTTGTAGTGATCGGGCTCGGGGCCCGAGGGGTGCCCATGTAATTTTTTAAAAATTAGCTCGCTTTTCTTCAAATTTTAAAGACATGTGTACCTCCGGTGGAGAAAACTTTTTGTAAATAAAATTTTTGGAGTGATAGGGCCCTGAGGCCCGAGTGGTGGCATTGTAAATTTTTAAATTCTCTATATTAACTTCGTTTGCCCGTGGCACGTCCGGATGTCGGTCGGTCGGTCGGTTTGTCGTGGAATCTTGCGATCAATTTTTCACCCACTTCCCAAAGCCCGATTTCATTGAAATTTTGCACACATGGTTTTTTTTTTAAATTAACCCGATATTCTATAAATTTTATTCACATGTGTATCCCCGATGGAAAACTTTTTTTGCAAAAATTTTCGTGGAATTCATTTGCGCGTCAACGGGTTGAGTTACCTGCCATACATACTGTCCAACATACTTAGTACAATCTCTGTAATACAATACCTATATATGTCAGCTAACTCCACAACCCCTATACAAATTTTTCAAAAAAAACCCGATTTTCTTCAAATTTTATACACATATGTATCTCCGATGGACAAAATTTTTTGTAAAATTTTTGTAGTGAACGGGCCCTGAGGCCTAAGGGCGGCCCATATACATTTTTTAAAAATTAGCTCGATTTTCTTCAAATTTTAAACACATACCTATCTCCTATTAGAGAATTTACATGAAAATTTTTAAGTTTTATTGGTTGTTTTTTTTAAATTCTCTACATTAACTTCGCATGCCCATGGCTGGCGGACTGGCTGGCTGGCAGCTTGTCTGGTCAGATCTTGTAATCATTTTTAACCCATTTCCTAAAGCCCGATTTTATTGAATGTGTATCTTCGATGGACAACACTTTTTGTACAAATTTTGAAGCGATCGTGCACCGGGATCGGAGGGCACCCATACAAATGGTTTACAAAATTTACCCGATTTTCTTCAAATTTTATACGCATGTGTATCTCCGATGGACAACACTTTTTGTAAAAATTTGATAGTGATCGGGCCCCGGGGTCGGGTGGACTCCCTAACAAAAAATTTAAAAAATTTACCCGATTTTATTCAAACTGCACATTGCGTATCCCCGATTAGAGAATTTACACGAACAATTTTAATTTTTATGGGTTGTTTTATTTTGTACTTTTTAATAATTAATTTAATGAAATTATAAACTTCTGTTGTGTTTTTATTTGCAAATGTTTTACGAACTTGAAAGCCTAAATTTCGTAACAATATTATGCAACTTGTATACTTTTATTTTTTTTAAAGCTTGTTCCGTGTTGTATGGAATTTTACCCTAATTCGCATGCCAAAATATAAATTGGAGACAGCGTTTACCTTTATTTTGGACATCGTGTACGATAATGGAACACGATAATAATCGCAACTCGTTTTTAAGTTGCACGAACCGACGATCGATTTTTAAGTTAATTCTGATAATTTGAACGCTTTGTTAAGGCTATTAAAGGTTAAGGCAAGGAAAAAGTTTGTTTTGCTGATGCGGCCTGAATGGCTGCGAATCGTATCGATCTGGCAAATCTTTTTACATTCATGTTTTACATCTATTGATCAGTACATCCGAAAATGGGCTAAACTTTTTTGTTCGCGATGCACCGCTTGTAGAAAAGGCAATAAAACGGCTGCAAGATTATACAGATGCTCAATTAATAAAAAGTACCTTAAAGGATTAAAAAAAAACACCCTTTACAACTGTCAAAATTGCGTTTGTATTTTTTTAAGGAAAATCATGCGCCAATTGAAAAAAATATAGAAAAAGAAAATTTTTTACTGCTTTCCATGAATATTGTATTAGAAATGTATTAAAAACTTCAATAACTTCAAAAAAAAAGTTCTGTTTTTATTTTTTTTGTTTAACATATTGTTAACTAAGTACTTTTTAATAAAAAAATATTAAAATTGGATGTCTAAAGCCTATATGCGCTTAGCTACCTCTGGCGTAGTGAAGCCATTCTTCTTTTATCATATCGGCTGCTCTTTCGGCGATCATCATAACTGGAGCATTTGTGTTTCCGCTAACAATTGTTGGCATTATACTCGCATCAATCACTCGCAACTGACGCACTCCGTAAACTCTTAAGCGAGGATCAACCACAGCTTCTTTGTCTGGTTTCGGACCCATTTTGCAGGTTCCTACTGGATGGTAGATAGTTTGCGAGTAAAATCTTGCAATGCACTCCCAAAATTCGTCACTTAAATACTCGACCTCTGGGCAATTTCTCCACTCGTAAATGTTTAGAGTTGCATTCAGTTGGCGCATAATAGGCGTCTTTGTGAAGTTGTGGGCGAACTTAAGACCTTCGACCTGTAACAAAAAAAAATAATTGTTGTTATTTGACTCTTAAAGAAACTAATTACGTATTTTTTTTTCTTCGATTTACCAAAACTTCCATATCATGGGGATCGTCAAAGTAATTAGGATAAATTTTTGGGTAAATCTTAGGGTTATTCGATTGCAGATCAAGATACCCTCGACTCTTCGGCCGCAATATTAATGGCACAATAATAAATGAATCTCTGTACAACACTGGTTCGAAAACTTCAGCAAAATTGGATATTGTTATACCAGATCCACGGCGACCAACCAGACCGCCGTCCATTGAGTGACCGTATGTGCCGAGAAACAATTGCACGTCTGGCCAGTCTTCATGTGGATCTTGATATTTCGTGTTGATGAAACTCATCACTTCACTGATTGGCATTCCATAGAAGAAGCCATTGTGTTTTTGAACAAATGACTGGACACTGTTTGCATTTAACATTTGTGGCATAATAAAGGATAATCGCTGACCGGTTATCTTATTGTCAATTAAATAGAGGGCTCCTGACGCCGCGACATGATCCTGAAGATTTCTTCCGACTCCAGGTGAATGATGAATCACATCAATATCGTATTCTTCCAATTTATCGGCTGCACCCACGCCAGACAACATCAAAATTTGAGGACTTGCAATGGCCCCAGCTGAGAGTATGATCTCCAAGGTGGCACGAATCGTCATTAGTATTCCCATATATTCGAAAGTAACACTCTCGGCTGCCTTTGTTTTGGGGTTTATATTCACCTGATGAACGAAAGCTTTGAGCAAAATGTCGAGATTTGGCCTGCGCCATGTTGGCCGAATGTATCCCTTATTCGCGCTGCAACGTAAACCGTGGCGCAACGTTCCATGGGGTACCGCGAAGCCCGTCTGGCTTCGGCCATTGAAGTCGCCATACGGATTGAGCATATTTATTTCGCTGGCCGCCTCCATGAAGACATCCATTAGTGGGGAGTGAAAACGAAAATGTTCTACGCTGATCGGTCCGCCGACACCATGATAACGATTTCCTCTGACCTGAGGCTCTCGCATGTCTTCCATTTTGATAAAATATTCCAAGACATTATCATAATTCCAACCGATGTTTCCCAATTCAGCCCAATGATCGTAGTCCCTACGATTGCCACGAATGTACAGCATCGCGTTGGTGGCACTGCAACCGCCAAGCATTTTTCCACGAGGCCAATTACAGCGTTGATCCTTCATGGCTAAACAAAAACGATCTGAGGTTTCAGTTCTGTATTTCCAATCGTATGGTGTCCGCTGAAAAAGCGGATACAACTGTGGCAGATCGGTCAGCAGTGGTTCATCACCTCCCGCCTCGAGAAGTAGAATATTCCAATGTGGTACCTCTGAGAGTCTGGACGCTAGTACACACCCCGCTGATCCACCGCCAACAATAATAAAATCGTAATAATCGCGTAGTTCATCGACTCCGATAGATTTCACTCTGTTATCATAGTCGACAATATCCGGACGATTTTGCTTTATGCCTTCACGCAACATCAGCAAAATTGTTGCCGACGGCGCGAGCGTAAAAAGAAACCGCATCAAAGTTATCATTCCGTCTAGCGTCACCATTTCGCCAATTTATTGTTACCCTGATGCTAGCGCAATTATATCCAAACTAAATTAGTATCAATCGAAACTGATAAATGTGGAAGCATATTTTTTATGACTGTGCAGAACAATTCGTTGAGGTTTTTTTTATGCACCCTACAATTTTAGTGTAGATATGTATGTCTTGACTTAACCATATCAGTTCCGACTTATAAGTTAAGCAAAATAATTTTTTAATTGATCAGTTCTTGCATCTCAATGTTTCATTTGACTGCAAGTTATTTTTTATTATTTTTTATCTGTATTTAAAAAGCACATTGCAATGTGCTGATATGCATCAGCAGTTGTCGGTTGTTTTCCATTAAGATTTGTCGTTTTTTTTAATTATAAATTAATAAAATATTTAAATATTAGTTAATGTTAAAATTTAAAAGGTTATTGTTGTGTAATTAAGATTTTTTTTTAAGAAATTACCGTTTTTTTTTTTGTTAAGTTCACTTTTGATGATACATTTGAAAAGTATATCGGACTTTTACAAGACACCTTATAATTTTACATTTTTGACGGACCATCTAAATAAATAACTAAATAAAATACAAAAAATCACGGCGGGTGAAGCGCTGGATAGAAATATAGGAATCTTAGCTTCGAATCTTTCACTAGTTTTTGTTTTTATTCTATTTTTAAATTTTACCCAATGTATCTGAAGATTTCGCAGTCAATTAGTTCCTTAAGTTTGCATCGAGTTGCTTCTTTATGATCATCGTATTAAGGTTTTAGTTTTTTTCTGTACCGCAATGTGGAAACTGTGTGTGCAGTACATATTACTGTTACTATCCATCTGACATCATCTACTGCCCATCATCTACTAATTAGGCTGTCTTTCTCTTCGTTCTTTTGGGTTTAAAGGAATGCGTTCATCTTACTACATTTCTATATAAAAAAATTTACATTCGTAAACTGTGGGAAATCACGAAATATAGTCTATAGCTACCAACTGTGATTATGAGGTCGTAAGCATTGTCGGCAAAAAATTTATAAAAATATATTTTCCTTAAGTCAGCAAAAAGTTATACTCGTTTACCAACATAAAAACTTAACTACGTAAGTGCTATTAGTAATGGAAACTTTTAAATTAATTTAAAAAATATAAATATTATACAATAATTTTGTTTTATGTTGATGTTAGAAATCCCACTTAAACGATGTTTTAATTGTATTCTTTACATCCTACTATATAAAACTTTGATCTTCTGATTTTATGAATATTTATGCAATTTAAAATTCTGAATCTTTATGTCTTAATTTACCGCGACAAAAATAAATATTTTCGTTTTTATTATTTAACTAACAGAAATTCCCAGCGTTTTCGGGCTGCCCCATCCTACAGACCTCCACCCAAGTGACCACCAGCGCACTGACCCTACACCAACTGACCCCTGACAAACTTACGTTTACATTAAAATCTTATGTATTTAAAATTTAACCCTCCAAAAAGTTTTGCTTGGAGGAAATATGTTTACGGTTCCTTCCACACATGAGTAAAGCATCATAAAAAATGTATTGAATTGATACAATCAACGGTGTGGATTTGTATAAAAAACAAACAAACAAACCATATTCTTAAATCTAAATATAAGATTTATTTTTCAATATATTTGTTATAGTCGTAATACATTGTTCATTATTTTAAAAGGTTTATTTAATATAATAATCAATAATTTGTTTAAACATTCTTTAATGAGTTCATTGTTTTAGCGAGTATAAATCGTAAAATTGTGCCTCAATTTAAGTTAGAGATTTTTGTAAATCATTCTCCGTATATTCATCCCCAAACGTTATGCATACCACTGCTTAATATAACTTGTGCACACACACAATTTTTGCGACTCTTTTACCAAAAGGGACTTTTTAGTTTATTACGAATGTGCAAGTTAACGATAAGAAATTGCCAATATAGCCAAATTCAAAGGGTACATATATATCTAATCCAAATAGTTGGAGACCAAATGCCGATGGAACCTGTACACCGCATATAGCTGCCTAACAACGGTATAAGGCTCGCGAGTGGAACCTGTTCGGAAAGACCTTAGTATCAGATAGAAGTTCTCGTAAAACAAATTCACTAAATAATATAAGATACCGGTTTGTGCCCTTTCTAAACTCAATGGTCAAAGACTTAACTTAGCTCTAACAGTAAATATCTCGGTGTCATCCTTGAAACTGCAGGCATTGCAGTACTACTCAGACAGTTACGGGCACATGCGGGATTACGTACCCAACCCCAATATAAAAGATGGAGACGGTGCAGGTGTCTTCTCAAATAAACTTAGTCTGTCAATATGATAAGACTTCCTGACTGGACTAACATCTTTCATGCAGAGAATTTAGCAACAACGGACAAATAGGGTCTTTAGACTAAATGTCACACAAATCGGAAGGGTTAAGCAATCAAAGCCGTTTATGCGAACGTTAATAAATCGACAGTGCCAATAATAACTAGCTTCGATAAGCCAATTCTGGACAAAACGCGGACGAATTTTCGTCTTGTACACTCGTAATTTATGTCGGAACTAATGTGGGACAATTTGACTAACTGCGCTATACTTGAAGCAAAAGTGTGACCTCAGAAACACTATCTAAACACAAGCTCTTAAGCCAACAAATTCTTCAGGACTTGAGTCATTTAAGGCATATCAAGTGGTACCACTATCAGAATAAAGACACCAAATATAAATTAAGCAAAGCAAAAAAAAATCATTTGAATAAATTTAAAAGGAGTACTGCATCATTTAAACATCTATATATATATGTAAAAATCTCGTGTCACGGTGTTTGTCCTCCCACTGCTCCGAAACGGCTCATCCGACTGTTATGAAATTTTTTATGTATATTTGGTCGGTCTAAAAATAGGTCGTAAAGTATATTTCATACCGCTAGGTGACTAGGTGATTAGGATCAGGCCAGTGTCATTCTGCGGTCAGGAAAACGTGATTCTTATAATAAATCTTCTTAAATGTGATAAAAAAATGAATGACTAAATCTGGCAAATTTTTTTAAGTACTTCGGTCGTTTTTTATATTTACAGTGATGTTACTTAAAAAATGTAACACAATAATGTTACCAATACTGTGACTCAAAACAAAATTATTTTTGATACCGTACTCATCCTCACCGCCGATAGAGTAGTTTCACTTATAAAAATGTCGTTTATCATAAAGCATTGCAATGAACGAAATAGTATTGTTCAAGCAAACAATCAAAATCGAAATGTAAATAAAACACATTGAGATTCATTGCGATTTCAAATTTAATAAAAGAAAATAGATTTGACGTTTTTTTTCTCATTTTGACTTTGATTTAACATTTCAAATAGCTTTTCACAAGTTTATTGTAAGTAGGACAGGACAACGTCTGTCGGGTCAGCTAGTAAAACGCGCTTAGAGAGAATTTTGTATTATGCGAACAAACTAACTTCGAAATTCAAAACTCAAAAGCTCAAAAGTTTGATAGTTAACAATTTTATTTCATAAACTAATTTACAGCTAAATATAAATATTCTTTAAAATTAACTTAATTAGTAACCAACTGAAAGGTTGCAATAAAGGAAGTACGAGTATTTAAGATAAAAAAATCAACAGAGGCTCACACACACACACAAATGAATCTTTTTCACATTTCCCAAGTCGTCGCCATTTATCATGTACCAGCAACAGCGTTCTTTATCCAGAATTCCTTAATCATATCGGAGCCCTTCTCGGCGATCATAATCACAGGCGCATTTGTATTTGCACTGACCAACTTTGGCATTATACTCGCATCGATCACACGCAGGCCACGAATGCCGTAGACCCGTAACTGTGGGTCAACAACGGCCTCGGGATCCCAATAGGGACCCATCTTACATGTGCCCACAGGATGGTAAATAGTAACCGTATAATGCCGGATTAGGCACTCCCAATAGATGTCGGTATACATTTTTAAGTGTTGACATCCCGGCCATTTGACTGTGGACAAATGCGAACCAAATCTCTGCATTGCCTTTGTCCTCGACAGGGCAACGGCGATTTTAGCGCCTTCTATCAGAGTTTTCGTATCGAGTTCATCTGTCAGATAATTGGGGTAAATATACGGGTAATCAAACGGATTTCCACTGCGTAACTTTATCGAGCCAATGCTCCGTGGACGCAACAGCATTGGTATAATACTCCAGGCGTCTTTGTTGTTGATTTTCTCGAATACCGCTTTGTAGAATGCATCGGTCAGTCCGTGTGCCTTTCTAAGCTGCGATCCACCATCAGAATTCGTTGAACCCGATACGAAGTGGAACTCAATGTCAGGCCAGTCGATGGTGCTGTTTGCATATTTCGTATTCACAAATGCCAAACCCTCGACGCCACCCAGAATCGTTAGAGGTCCTTGACCAAAGACAGCATATTGCATAACGGTCGACATTGAGTGAAATCGGCTTTCGACAATCGACACTGGCTGATTGATGAGGAACGTCAGTCCGCCCAGTCCAATGTGGTCTTGCATATTTTCACCGACATTCAACTCCTTGATGACAGGAATACGGTGTTTGTTTAACTCCTTGCGCTGTCCTATGCCCGACAGCATCAGCAACTGTGGTGAATTCACTGAACCGCCCGAAAGGATCACCTCCTTTCTTGCCCGGACATGGTATAACTTCCGATCGCGAACAAACTCCACGCCAAAGGCCAACTTCGTAACAGGATCAATCATTATGCGAGTCACATGCGAATGCATTGAAATGTGCAAATTTGGACGCAGCCGAGCCGGCCTCAGAAATGCCTTTGCTGTACTGCAGCGGCTTCCCCGTCTAGTTGTGCCCTGTGCGATCATGAAACCGGCTTGCTTTTCGCCATTGAGGTCGCGATTTTCATAGCCCATTTCAACACCAGCTTCCACAAAGGTGGCTGCTAATGGCGTGTGGTAGGGAGCCTCGCCAACAGTCAAATAACCACCTGTCGAGTGGTAAGGCGTGCTGGCCAAGTATGGATTTGTGTTGTCTTCCGATTTCTTAAAGTAGTAAAGAGCATCCCGGTAGCCCCAGCCGGGATTTCCTAGTGCCTCCCAGTTGTCGTAGTCGATTTTGCTGCCACGCAAATAGAGCATGTAATTTAGAACACTCGAACCGCCAAGAACCTTGCCTCGAGGCCAATTACATCGCCCGTTGTTCATAGCTAAGAGTGTGAGAAGAGAGAAAATTATCTATTTGTACATATATACAATATTATTTCTCGACTCACCTAAACAGGAGGTTCCAGATGGTTCCGTCTTGTACCTCCAATCCATTTTACTGAGTTGCAAATATCCTGCCATTAATGGGACATCCGATATTTCCGTTTCATCACCTCCAGCTTCCAACAAGAGAACATTCCAATTTGCAACCTCCGTCAATCGATTGGCCACCACCGCACCCGCGGAGCCCGCTCCCACTATTATGAAATCATAGTGATCGAGAATCTCATCATTTGGCACATCAATTGGCTTCGATTCGGGGTCCATAATCTCTTCATATTGGAAATAAGCAATTGCTGCGACCAGCATTGGGATGAACCAACTGGTACTTGTGGCAGCAGAAACGGCGCCACCAATCGCTGAAGCTGCGCCGACAATTGCGCTCATGGTTGAGTTAGCTTTTTGCAAGAATTTCGCGTAAAGCTTTTTTTACGGAATGCTTCCGTTACAAAAGTTTAGACTATTTGTGGTTAGCTTTTCTCAAAGCTTTTAAACTTTTTGTTTTGGAATGTGGAAGTTATTTGTGAAATTGTTTTGTTGCTATTGTTGATTCCAACAACATGTTGCGAAGTTCTTTCTGAAAAAAAGATATTGTTTGTATCTATCAATTAATTTTGCAATCGGTTTATGTTTTTTTATTCATCAAGTAAATGTAATACATTTTAAAAGTAAAGGCAATTTTTTTAAATTAAATTTATTGGCACGTTCCCTATACCCAGGCAAATTAGAAATAGGAAAGGAAGAAATTGTGTTCGGTAGGTAGTTGATGTGGAGTGTCCTTTCTTGTGATTGTGTGATCTAAAATCTTGGCCCATGGATAAAATCGTTCTCCGGCAGCTTGCTAAAACTTTTAAAAGAGTTTCATCGCTAGCTGCGCTAGACACCTATCACTCTTGCTGAAGTTTAAATAGAATTTGCGGTAAGCGGAAGGCTGCAGTATTTAAAGACCACATTGCGATCATCTTGGTCTTGTTCTTTTTTTTTTTATAGATAATTGTCCTCGACTTCCATCTGTTCGCAGTCTTGGGTGCATAAAGCTTGCTTTGAACTTTCAAATACTAGCTCTGTAATACAGGATATAGACAAAGGTTCAATAAAATCTCTTAAAAACCTAGTACTAAAAGTTTCAAATTATAAAACTGATGCAGAAAATCAAAACAGACAAACATAATAGTTAATTCAACACAAATCTATTCAATTTTCATCATATCAGACAGAATGTAGCCTATTGCTTTTGTGAGGGAGGATATTTCTTAAGATTTTCTACATCAACAATTTCGAATGACACGCCTAACAATGAGTGAAGTCGAACAGTTTATGGAAATTTATATAAGAATATGGCTTTATCATATACCGAAGCAGATATTTTACCAGAAATATAGTGCAATAACGACGGAAGAAGAATGTTTGATTGTTTGTGAGAATGGTCCATTTTGGAGGCTTAAATGTCAAGAAAGAAATTCGTTGAAATCAGCCATTTGTCGGGAATGGCAACGAATCTCACAGGCTTACATTCGTGACATGAAACGTTTTTTGACGTGAACGTCTTTAAAATCGAAACATGGGGGGTACATGAACAAAAAATAGTAGCGTAAAGAAATTGGTTCTATCGTCTTTCCTTAATAACTCCATAACTATTAGTCTTAGTCTTACATTCTAGTTAAGCAAAAAATTGTATTTTGGACAATATTTATATGTAAAAATGTGTAGTAAGCCTATAAATATATAAATACATGTGTATTTCCTATACAATACTTTCTATTAAAATGTGAAGTGAACGGGCCCGCCGTCGGGGGGCACTCATATTAATTTTATAAAAAAAAACTTTTAACAAATAAGTAATTTTATGAAGATGACAAATTTTCAATAGAAAATGCAACTACAAATAAACAAGAGCAAGTGGCGAGTGGCCAGAAGTATTTATGTGTATGCCATTCTTAATGTAACCCGCGAAGTAAGTTTCGTAACAAACAAATTATTTCACAGTTAATAAATACAAAAGGAAGTATTTGGTATCCGTCAATTCGGCGCATGAGCATACTTAGTAAAATACATCAGGTAAAATGTTGTTTGTTTTTATTTCCAATTGGAATTAAAAAATTTCTTTTTTGTAATTGTTATTCACCAACAATAATTCAATCGCTAGTAACTAACTAAGACATTAGTATTCTTCGGTTGGTGCGTAGAGTACCGAACGTCTAATTCAGCGATACCTTTAATATCAGCGGGTGACAAAGCCAAAAAACATTTATGTAAACGTAAACAGATTTATATCAGGTATTTCGCAACTTCATTCAATAAAGTAATATATAAATATCTTTTTCATTTGTTTTCTTTATGCATTTCTACAAGTACGAATATTAAAAATTTCTATGACATAAGAATGTATTGTGTATTACTTTACTGCAAAGTCTTTGGCAACTTAATTCTGGAATTCCAGGCTGAAATATACGTTTTACTTTTTGTCTTGTAATATGGACGGTCTTTATATGATCAGACATTAGACTCATATTGCCTTTTTTGAGCAATACTGGACGTGTGTACGTATACGACCACACATAACACAAAGTATGTAGCTTAACGGCATTTGTTTTTTTTATGCTCAGCATAAACCAGCGACTTCTCGTACCGGCACAGAAATTAATTGATAGGTGTTAATTGACAAAGGTATCAGAAATTAGTTATACCTTATTAAGACTTAACTAATTTAAAAAAAAAAAACAAATCTTTAATAAAAAAATCTCTGTTAATCTGTTTGATGAAATTCATTCATAATAATAGTAAAAAGAGAGGGAAAAAGATACACCGTTTAGCCGCTGAAACGTTTATTACAAAAATGTGTTCATTGACTTTTCAGTTTGTTAACAGCGGTGCAGTGCCGTTAACCGTCGTCTCTTTCTGCGCAAGCATTTTTTATAAATGTCTAACTAAAGCGACCAAAGTCATTATACCTCTCGCAATTATAATTCTATTATCTCATGACTGTAAAAATAAAATATTTAGAAATCTTTACATTTTCGCCTATAAGTAAGCGCATGTGTAAAATGTTAAAACGAAGTCTGCTTTGTGGTTGTTGTTTTACCCAGTTTAGCTGCTTAGCTGCCCGCTAGGAAGCGACCCGTCCTTATTGCCACAACTCTGCCAATATCCAATATCCTGATCCTGGCGCAGTTGGTCGAATTGTCCCACTTTATCTGTGATTTAGTAGCATGGAAGGAGAGAATTAGTTCCTTGATTGAACTCACTGAGTTGACTTTTTCCATTTGTCATATGTCAGGTGATCAGGAGAGGCGTTTAGAACTCCGGTAGAACATGACCGTAAAGTTCATGTAATGCTAGCATCTGCAGATCGTCGTATTCATCTGAGGTTGCTAACATTGTATTTTTTGCACATCGCCGACCACCATATGTTAAGATAAGGCGTAAAACAACTGTGAACAACCAACGGATGGCCATCTTTTGTTGAACACCCTATTTCACATCAATGATTTAACCTATGACATAGAGAGCAACGCATGCTTTCTTAGCCCTTAATTCAATATTTGATTTTCACCTAAGTTTTCTATGAGGAATGAAACCGAGATTATTATCGTTGAATAAAAGTATAAGTGCTGTCCATTGAATTTGGACAAAAATCGGTATCTTATATATAGTACTATTTTAAATTTTCCTTAGTTAACGCATGGGCCACAACTTGTTGCACAAGACCTGAGTTTGAATATAACCTCGCTAAATACGGATAGGCGCTGTCTTAATACAAGAATCACCTCGTCGTGTTTGTCCTGTTTTCAAGATTGTCTTCGGGATCTTGTTTAAAACCATCCAGTCTTATCAAGGGCGAAATAACCCCTTCTTGGGGTGTACCTCTGTCGACGAATTTAGTAATGTTGAAGCTGCCCAGATTAGCATGGGTTTCTAAACAAGAGCAATACAATACATTTCTGGGCCTTAAGCAAAAAGGATGATATACAGAGGGAATTATTTTGCAAATTCTTGCTCCCTTCTACCTGTTCTAGGGATGAAAACCACACATCATTAGCCAAAAAGTAGGCAAATCTAGTTACCTCTGTAGCATAAAATGAATTGTAAATTAAACGAATCTATTTTATATATAATCTACATATATCCATTATATTTCTACACTAAACATTAATTTTCGGAAAGTTAAAAAAATAAATTTTGAAGACATTTTGAAAACAATTAAGTAAAAATATTAATAATTAGCAGCCGCTCAGTGTTAAAAAAATGTATTTGTTTGTTAACGTTTTGTCGGATTAACAATATCCAATTGGCCCTTAGTTTTCTTTGTAAATTCGAAGAATATTTTATTTAAAGCAAAAAAGTAGCCCTATATAGTGGAGTTTCTTAGATATATGTATTGTTCTCCACATTCTGTTTACGTGGAAAATATTTGTAAAGGTGAAGTATATATAGTATAGGCAATGAACGCGGTTCGCCATTCTGTTATTCTGTGCAGATTCCGCTAATGTTTTTATTACTATCACCTTTCCTTTCTCCACTTTTAGTTGCCCGTTCGTTCCCGGTTTATATTTGTTTTCTCCACCAAACAATTCGCTCTTCTTTCCTTTAACAAATAATCCTTACAAATTTCCAAATTTTTCTTTGGGCAAAAAGGTTTTATCTTGTCTTAAATGAATTACAGTAATGCCCGCTTAATTAATTTTCACGCTTAATTGAACACAAAAAATGGTCACATATAATATGTGCGCTTATTATATGGATAATTGAGTCCGGGTTAATTGATTTACCCGCTTAATTGATTTAAAAAATTGTAACAAAGAGGTAGAAAAAGCGCTTTTGACATAGTTCGGTGAAATGCGGTCTTCGGGTGTAGCTATTTCCGTAAATGTTGTGATGGAAAAAGCATAACAGTTCGCTGTGATGTTGGGGCAGGATTTTACTTCCACTGCAGGTTAGCTCATCTTGAAACTGTTAAGTGGTTGATTTTTAATGTGTGTTGTTACAGGACGGCTATGGCGCTGGAAAAAGCGGCATGGAATAGTTTTAAAAAAAATTCCAGGTGAACAGTCTTCTGCAGATTCTGAAGGCGCTGAGAATTTTCGAAATTCAATTCTTCCAAATTTATTAATAAATTTATGCGGCTTACGAAATTTTTACTGGTTCAATTAAGCTACTTTCGTTTAGTAGAACTATAAATGCAATTAAGCTGGTTTTCGTTAATTGCATCGCCGGATAATTGACCGAAAAAATCCGACAAAATAGTCGGTGCAATTAACCGGGCAATACTGTTACATACTATACAAACTTTTCAGTTAAGGCCTAACTTATTAAATAACTTTTTATTTGGTCTAACAACAAAGGATTAAATCCAAAAAAAAAAACGAATATTTCTTTTGCTTTCCCGCCCCAGCAACGAAACGCTTTTCACTTATTTGACCTCTAATGAACTTGACAATCGTAATATTCACAATTTTAAAAAGACAAAAAATTTAAACCTGTTTTAGAAAAAATTGATGCTAGACACAAGTGAATTAATCGCCGCCGGCTGCCTGTAGCAGTCTAGCTACCATTAATGCAACTATCTTACCTAAAGAGAAAAAAATTCACTTTCATTCCATTGCACGTTGATAGCTGGGTTTGTTTGTTTTTCCCCCATACATCGACATATGAATGATACACTTGTGTTTCTCATGACATTACGCTGAGGCTGTGTATCTATAACGATCGTCACTAAAAATAGCAGCGAAAGTGCCTTAATTATCAATTGATTCGTCATAACAAATACAAGACAGAAATTTAGGTTTGGCTAATAAATTTACAGGTTGCCATGTATTTCATGACTATATTCTATGTTTGTTATATTTCGTGACATGACCATCACAATACAGAATTTCTTCAAGAGAATGTTTTGGCTTATTCACAACATGCTGAACAAATATCTTTTCATTTGGTTGGTAGTATTGTAGGTGCTAAAAAGAAAGTGAAAATGTTGATTATTGTCTTTTTCACTGTTTGGTGTCATTTCTTTGGTAGTTTGTTCACATCATGCAGATGAACTGTGCGCTAAGCATTTCGCCATAAGTGCAAACAACCTGTCACAACAATACGAGGGTGCCCTAAAATAAAAACGAGCGAAGTAAGACCACGTTTCAGAATTTTGTTTCATTCGTTCGGCAAAAAAAATCAGATGTTCACTTTCTCGAATGAAAACAAAAATAATTTAGTTTAGTTTTAAGAAAATACAAATGTAACTCGATTAAGTCGATTTGATAGCAAAAATACTTGTAAAAGTGGCATATAAACTAAATAGTTTACGGCAATAGTTAGGTAAAACTGATAAACTGATAAACGAACTCGCGACGTTCGTCACATAAGCCCACCCAATAGACATTCATGACAGAAGTTGGTTATCGGATCATTATGTTTGTAGGTGCATTGGACAAGATTGCCAGCTGCTAGAGTAGAGTTTTTGCCAGCATCAACTTGCTTTTGAATGTAGAAAACTATGACTGGTCCCCCATTTTACCACCGAAATAACTGTTAATATGTGTCTCAGAAGAGCGTACGTATAAAGATCAGTCCAAAATTTGTACGCGTATCAGCCCTTTTATTAGGCAATAGCAATTTAAACTGACAAAACAGTGAAAAAGCTTATTGGAGTTGTATTGAGGATCGAACTTCGAAGCTCCTGCAACGTAGTCGAACCGCTTGAGCTTGAGATAAAGCTTACTCATTGTATTTATGATTTTGTTCTTCTCATAATAACAGATTAGCTAAATATTGTTTTTTAATGTTTAATTTCTTATATGACCCTCCTTAAATTAAACAGTTATGGTATACTTGTGAAAATACCCACTGGCCCCGATCCAAACTACCACCTTGCCACTGTCCCTACACTAACTGTCCCCCAATACCCGCTAATCCACTTCCCATAAGGGCGTCTTACCATCACTATTCACCTCAGCGACCCAGAAAACTACAGAATCGATACAAATATTGGCAAACAAATTTAACTAAAAATATTATAAAATTTCTTAATTAAAAATGTTCATGAAACAAATGTGTGACGAGTCTTTCTGTTCCTCATCGATTAATATCATGAATCCTTTTAATGATGTAAGTTACTCTCAATTAAATCCCAATGTACAGCCAAACAACAACACCAGCCAACAAATATGCCATTAACACAAACCTAAGGCCAAAATTAATATTTTGACAAAATCACCGGATATTAGTGTGTACGTTTCACCACAAAAAACCGTTGCTTGTCACATATTTATGTATCTTTCATCATTTTTTTTCATAGGTCTAACCGAACCTTGTTTTCAACGTGAAAGAACATCAAACAAAATGCGTTAACAAATATTTTGGTTGGCACATTAACGCACACACGTAAGGAAAATTCACAAAAAGACACGCAAGTTATCCACAAGCAACAATAATTCTTTAAAACACTGTATCCGAACGGGCGTAATTTCTGGGACACACTTTTGACCATCGTTCTTGGTGTAAATGGGAATACAATCTTGCTATTTTCAAGTTGTCTTTACCCTTTTTTCACTTTTTCGATGTTTAACCAACAAAAAAACTAAATTTCAACTCACTTGTAGCGTTCAGCGATTTACGATAGAATTTCTTGTAATTTTCATGAATTCATAATTTATAATTTGGAAGAAACTGGAGGAATTACTTTTTCGCGTAACAAAGAAGTAAGATTTACAAATATTTTATTTCTTATTTATTCGCTTTTATGTGTATATATACACTGTATCTTGTTAACTTTTTATTTATTAGTTTGAACTGCGCGGATCATCTGCTGCTTCTTCAGCAGTTAGTATTTTCGTGGAAACTGATCAGTAACTGCAATGGATAACTTGGTGATGGTATAAATTTCTGGATATCATAAAGAAGAAAGAAAGTTTTCTCTCTTTCTCTTAGAGACTTTTCAGTGCGGAGTTGTCTTTTTTCGGGCTGCCACTGTCAATATAATATTTACCATTCTTTTTCCAATAGCTTTCATTGTAACTCTCTCTTAACTATTAATGTTCCAGCTAACGCTATTAAACTTGTCCACATACCAAACTTGTACCAGTAATTACTTGAGTATTTGACCATTTATTTATTATTATGTTAGCAACTGGATCCATTAAACAAGTTCTATACATTGTTGAATCAACTGTTGTGGTTCTGTTTCCAATTACCATAGTTATGAATCTTTGTTATAAGAGGTAAACCCACCGGCGCCAGGTTTGTTGTGGTTGTTACAAAAATTACCTGTTGTCTGGTATAAAACGAGTTTTAATATACACATCAGCCATAGAAGACGGAAAAGCAAGTGTAATTTATGAAGAGAAGAATTCACTCCAACATTTGGTATGTAGTGATTTTCCGGTTTTGAGAGAAAAAACTGTTTGATCCATTTCTCTGTATATCTCTTTTTTATTATAGGGACTAGGCAAGAGTAGTCAGTTCTCTATCGGTAACATAGCGATAGCTTTTGCAAGAGTACTTTGAGGAAGTGACCGCCAAGTTTAATTCGAACAACTGCTGATTCAATATAAGGAAGTTGCAAGAAAATGACATGGCCACAGGCATAATTTCTATTGTCATAGACCACTGGACAGATATATTTGACAACATCTCAGGATTTTTCCGCAGTATTTACACTACTATGTTCTTTTTAGCAATTTCTGGTTTAAAACAACCCCATAAAAATTGAAATTTTTTATGTAAATTCTCTAATGGGAGATACATACGAGTATGTGTGCAAAGTTTGAACCGGGTTAATTTTGAAAAAAATAATATTAGAGCCCCTTCGTTTCAAATTTTTTACAACAAAAACTGTTGTAACCGGAGATACACATGTGTAAAACATTTCCATAGGACCTCCCGACCTTGAGGCCCGATCACTTCCAACTTTCAATAGTAAGTCTTGTCATCGGAGATACGCATGTGTTGAAAATTTGAAGATAATCGAGTTAATTTTTAAAAAAACTTATATAGGCATACCTCGAGCGTTAGATCCCGATCACTCAAAAAAATGTACAAAAAATTTTGACCATTTTTTGAAGAAAATCGGGCTAATTTTTAAAAAATTATATGGGCACCCATCGGGCCCCAGGGCCCAGGGTTCAAAAAGTTTTGTCCAGCGGAGATACACATATGTTTAAAATTTGAAGAAAATCTGGCTAATTTTTAAAAAAATTTTGCCCATGTAATTTAGCCAGCCAGGCTTTAGGGCCCGTTTGCTCAAAAATGTTACAAAAAGCTTTGTCCATCGGAGATACATATATGTTCAAAAATTTAAAGAAAATTTTTATTAATAATTTAAATTGTAAAAAAATTATATCGGCACCCCCAGGCATCAGGGCCCGTTCACTCCAAAAATTTTACAAAAAGTTTTTTCCATTGTTTTGTCTTGGGCTAATTTTTAAAAAATATATGGGCACCCATCACCCATCGCTCTAAAAAAATTTCAAAAAGTTTTGTACATCGGAGGTACACAAATGTTTAAAATTTGAAGAAAATTTGTCTAATTTTTAAAAAAAAATATATGAACATCCCTCGGGTACCAGTGCCCGTTCGCTCAAAAAAATTTACAAAAAGTTTGGTTTATCGGACATACACATATGTTTAAAACTTGAAGAAAATCGGGCTAGTTTTTAAAAAAAAGTGTTGTCATCGGAAATACACATCAATGAAATCGGGCTTCGGGAAGTAGGTTAAAAATTTATCGCAAGATTTCACGACAAACAAACAAACAAACACACGGGCAGGCGAAGTTAATAAAGAGAATTTAAAAAACAGTAGCTTTTTATACTTCGTTTGCCGCAGAATTCAAAAAAAATTAAAACGAATTTATCTTATTATCTTCATTATCATCATATTTGGCGGAATCCAGCCCTGATCTTCCAAGAAAATCTCCCCACCATTACCGAATACGAGCCGATTTATGTCATCCCTAAAATCTTGGCATCCTTGTCTACGTCATCCTCCTAGCATAGGCTTAGCCTGCCTTGCTTTCATGTCCCATAAATCCTACCACAATGGACTTTCCGAGCATGGCCAACGTTAGGTTAAAGAGGCCGCAGGCCAGTCCACATTCATTTCGGATCTTGTTGTGGATATCTTTACTTGGCTTATAACATTGGTCATGTTCAATGTCATATTCGTGTCAGTTTATTTTAATTCCCGAATTAATTCATGGCTTTAGAAAGTTCTAATCTGGCTATGCTAACATAAATACAAAAAAATGGTGCAGTGTGTTTTAAAACTCTAGAAATATTTCCATCGGCTGTTTAAGGGTAAAAATTTAATCAGTTGTTGTGTTTCCTGCGATGAAACCACACTGGTTTTTGCTTGTCGAAGAGCCTCAGTTAACACGTGAGTGCGCCGATTTAAAAACAACAGTTTTCGGGAGACTTTGAAGTATTAAGGAGAAAATCTTATTCCTGCGGTACTCAATAATGTTAAACCACGATACTTGCAGCACGTTGTGATATCTCTTTTCTTATGTAAGGGGCATAGGATGATAATTCTACAGTTTTTTGGTATCGTTTCTTTCTTCCATGCTCGAGCTATAAACACAGATTTAATCAGATCCACTTGGATGCTGATAAAACCAGTAAAGGTAAAGGAAGGCTTTGTACTGTATTCAATCGAGGTACATACATAAATGGAAACACAATGGATACATCCATTAGATTGATTAAATTAGAACACATTTACTGTACCAAAAAACTGTAACAAAGATTTGTTAGTAGCTGAAGATTAAAAATAATTTTTCCAGGAGCACTTTTCCAATCGACTACCTTTAAATTCCAGTAGTGGGATTCGCCTATGGAAAAAGTATACACGAAGTGTTATACAAAATTGAATACTGTAATGTACGTGAGAGCTGAAGCAAGGTCTATAATCGAACTACTTTAATGCATCTGCTCTAAAAAATTTAATTTTGCAATTTGTTTACTAAATTCAGTGCTTTACACACGATAAGTCCGAATTTTGACAGATTTATCGCATATTCGGCAACTACTGACTTTACCTTTGTTTTATTTTATTTTTGTAATCGTTTTGTCTTTTCGGTAATACAGTGTGGTAAGTATGGAAAGTACAAGTTTTTAAGGCTGTGCTTGGTGTGACATATAGAATAGTAAATTAGATGACGTATTCGTGATATCACATGTCTATCTTGTATCTATCGCAATCACTCACTACCGCCTAGATGACCAATAGCACGTCACCAATATAACATTGTCTAACGGAGCTACATAAATATTTCAAAATGTCGCGTACGTAAAATACTTTTCGGAATTTCTCTTTCCTTTTACAGTCGCTGCGATGACTGTATTGACGAAAAAGACTTTGTAAATAAAACTTAAGTTACCTGTTCGATGTCACGTATGTTGCTAAAGAGTACTGGTTATTCAATTACTCTGCGTCTTGGGTGGAACTCAACTGAATATATCATAATAACTTTGAACTGACCAATTTGGTTCTTGTTGCCACTTAAATTTAAATTAATACTTGATAACGATTTCGATTGAGATTGATCAAATGAATTGTGGCCGCGTAATTTTTTGTGACATTAATGCTAGCCAACAATTAAACTATAAGCATAAACCAAAGAATATGTTAGACTGTAATACATATATGAATATTTTGCTTATAAACTTCTATTTAAGCAACAAAAAATCCATTTATCCCCTGCTATTCACGGATCTTATCAGTTTATAACTAAATGACTAAAATGACTTCTGTTTTATTCCCTAAGATTTAAGGTCATGACATCATGTTAATCATAATCTGCAAAGTATGCAAACATTTTATTCTTGAACTTTGCAGGATTTTCAATTATGTAAGGAAATATAATGAGACAACTTGGCTACAAATGATATAATATTTTTTTTCAGTAAGTTTTTGCATTTTTTTGGTGTAGGAGATGTATTTATATAGTCACCCTTGTTCTGTCATCAAATCGAAACAAAAGTTACTCGAATGAATCTAAGGAATCCAAATTCATTTTTCATTCAATGTTTCGAACGAATCCGTTGTCGGTCGGTCGGCAGTTGGTCGCCAGTCGGTTTGTCGTGGAATTTTGCGATAAATTTTTAACCCACTTCCCAAAGCCCGATGTCATTGAAATTTTATACACAAGTGGGGATCCAAAAATTTTTAAAAAAAATTAACCCGATTTTCTTCAAATTTTATATACGTATGTATCTCCGATGGACAACACTTTTTGCAAAAATTTTGGAGACCCCAGGCCTCAGGGTCATGTGGCCCCAATTTTTTTTTTTTAAAGTTAGCCCGATTTTTTTTAAATTTAATATACGGGTGTATCTCCGATGGACAACACTTTTTGCAAAAAATCGTGGGGCTCCATAAAATTTTTTCAAAAATATTAACCCGATTTTATTTAAATTTTATATACATGTGTATCTCAGATGGACCAATTTTTTTGTAAAGTTTTTGGAGTGCGGCCTCAGGGCCCGAGTGGTGCCCATATAAATCTTTAAAAAATTATCCTGATTTTCTTCAAATTTTAAAGACATGTGTATCTCCGATGGACTTTTTGTAAAATTTTTGAAATGACCGGGCCATGATATTTTTTAATAATTAGTCCGATTTTCTTCAAATTCAACACATGTGTCAACCCTTCCTATTGAAATTTGGAAATTTTAAATTTGCCCCGCACGCGAAGGGTGCATAGTTGCTTTAAAGCCGATAACGGTGGGTTTCATTCTTTTGCTGACTAGAAACCCCACCCCGAGCATATGATGTCTTGCATGACAATTGTAATGTATCTCATATTCTGATTTTTGTAAGACAAAATTCGCCGTCCACCGCATCTCCTGAATTATTGTTATGTTATTGTATTGTTATCGGCTACTTGCTGTGCAGCTCGAGCTCTATACAGTGAACGTACGTTCCATGAGAAAATTCTTCAATCGTTTAGCCGTTTTCGTTGCCATGATCGTCGTTACGGCCACCTGCAATTCTAGAGAATTCTGTGTTATTCCCCCTATTCTGCTGCTGCTTTTATGAGAGAATTTTTCATGTTATTACATGGGTTTTAAGCAATCTTTCAAGCTTCTGTGACTACTAATTAGTATTAGTATGTTAAAATATCTATATCTACTATATCTAAATATCTACAACTGTTCTTTATTATTATTCTAAGAATATTTTTTTCCTACTAAAATTATAAAAATTAACGGAATTTTTTATCTCTCTCCAGGTGGCTGCTGTGGATCAACGAAGAAACGCACAATTGTTGGAGGATGGGCTTGGGCCTGGTGGCTGGTCACAGACGTTCAGCGTCTTTCGCTAGAAGTAATGACACTGAATCCGATGTGCGAAAATGTTGAAACTGCACAGGGTGTACCATTGACAGTGACTGGTGTTGCGCAATGCAAAATCATGAAGGTTCGACTCGTTTAAAATCTTTGTTCATTAAAAAAAAATTAAAAAAAAATTTATTTGGTAGTAATAACATTAAGTTTTATAGCCTTTTTTTGTTTTAATGAAACATTTTTAGAAATTATGCTGGCAGATGGAATCTTCTGTTTAAAATTACACATTGGATACTCGAAATTTCCTTAGTTATAAAATCACTAAACCTTTTTTGTTTTAATTTTTTAATAACAAATTTTACTTTTATAAAATTATCCGTTTTTGTAGGTAGATTTTTTAACCAAACCATTGTACCACGGATGAAATGGCATGCTAAAAGCGATATTATTAAAGTATAATTTTTTTTCAACATTAACGAAACGCATGTGACTTTTTGAGTTATTTATTAAAATTTTTTTATTTTAAATTTTTTTCTAAGAACATAATGAGAACTATACTAATAATAATAATAAACTTTTGTCTATATATTATATTAACAAAAATACTAACAAACCGAGTAGATTAAAAAACTTAGAAAACAATATAATAAAAAAGTAAGTTTTCTCTTTTTAACCCTACACATTTAAATATATTTTAAAACAAATTTAGTAATTTTCGTCACTTTTGCAGTTTTATAGCTTAGTTCTTTTTCTCTTTCGTTTTCATTTATATTTTCAATGAATGCAATAATTAGTTGAATATGATTTATACTCAATTTAATGTTGAATATTAATTGCATTTTACAAGAAAGACACAAACAAATCATATTGATCCTCCAATTTCTAATTATTAATTTTTTTTAAACATTTTTTATTCTTTCTCAGTAAAATATTTCATTGTTGGCTATAAAAATAATAAATAATTGCTTCCGCCACACCTTTGTTGTTATTTTATTCAATTATTATGTTCTCTCAATGTTACTGCATAAAGTTAACCGATTATTTTTAAGAAGGAAAAAATTCGAGGTTATTCTTTTGTGTAAATTTTAAATTTTTTTAATATAAAAAATGAAAAGAAAGTCAAAATCAACCAAAGCAACCAAAACTTGAAGTTTGGGTAGAAATGTTTAAAATATTTATATGTATATACATAAATATATATATTCATAGAAAAACTACAGCAATCACCATCCTTTGGTGTTCGATTTATGCGCAAGAATAAGAAAATTGAGGATCAATTTGTAAAAAGATTAGAAATTTTGATAATATTAATATTTTTCATCTTCTCACAAATCACCATCACTTGCATATATTATGTTCGTATATTCTTATTTTTGCATTAAATAATTTAAAAGAAATTTAATTTTATTAAAAAAAATCCGTTATTTATTTTTTTTGTTTACTTTCATGAATTTTATTATTTACTCAACAAAATAAAAACTATTTTACTCTTTTTCGAGTGTGATGTGAAGTCCAATCGCACCAAAGAAGTAATTTTTTGTTCTTAAAAGGTATGATTTTTTGTTTTCTTTTAATATAATAATTTAGCTTACATTTTTATTTGTACCAACTATATTTTTATTTTAGCTGTTTTTCTGTTTTGTTCTCTTCTAACATGAGTCCTTAGTTATAGTAGTTCATTTTTTCCTTTGTTTTTCTTTTTTTTATTTCCATTTCCTAGAAATGGTAATATTGTAATATGATAATATTTTTTCTACGCTACGAGTATCAAAACAATTGCGTAAATTTTATCATCTCTTCTATTCTTTTGTACACATTTCGAAAAGTTGAAAAACAGCCGTCCAGCATCTACCAGAAAAAGGCAACAAATCTTTTCTTCTAAATACCGCCCCATACGAGGGGTGTCGTAACAGTTTATAGAAAAAGTAATAAAAAAATGAAAATTTTTCATCGAAAATTGCTTTATTGCTTTTCAAAATATTCGCCTTTAAGATCTATACACTTTTGCATTCGCTCAAACCATTTATCGAAACACTTTTTCCAGTCCGAAGAGCTATCCAAAACATGGGTTTTGAACGCTTCCACCGCTTCTTCAGGCGATAAAATTCGTTGTCCACGTATGTTATCTTTGATTGTTGGGAACGGAAAGAAGTCATTGGGTGCCAAGTCGGGGCTGTTAGGGGTGACCCATCAATTCGATCGTTTAAGTGCTCAAATACTCGCTTGTTTGATGTGATGTGTGTGAGCTCGCATTACGTGATGCAAAATGATTCGCCGTTTTGGGTTGTTTTCCCTCAATTCGTTGAAAACCTCAGGCAAACAAATAGTCGTATACCAAGCTGAATTGACTGTTTTTTTTTTCAAGAGCCACAGTAGCCACCTGACCGGTATTCGTTAAGAAACACGCCCATTTGCTTCCCAACGCTCCGAGCTCGCACAAGTTTTGTTGGATTTTCTTCGAATTGGAAAACCTAAACAGTCGATTGCCCTTTTCTTTCCGGCTCATACGCAAATATCCATGACTCGTCACATATCACGATCTTGTATATGTTTTTTGAAGTACCTTCAACGAATTTTTCAAGCATTTGGCGGCACCAATCGACACGAACCTTTTTTTGTGCGTCTGTCAAAAAATGTGGAATCCAACGTCGGTCTATCTCAATTTTTGCGAGTTGAGTTAAAGTCTTCTCTTTCTTCCGCATCTACATCAGCCGCATATGCATAGACATCTTCTCATTCTGTCTATCGGTCTATCTCAATTTTTACGAGTTGAGTTAAAGTGGCTTTGTGGCTGGCTGGCTGGCCAATTCTTGTGATCAATTTTTAACCCACTTCCTAAAGCCAGATTTAATTCAAACTTTGCACACATGTGTATCTCCGATGACAACACTTCCTATTATAACTTGGAGCCATATGATTTTAAAAATTAACCTGATTTTCTTAAAATTCCGTGCACATTTGTATATCCGAAAACAACACTTTATAAAAATTTGGAAGTGATCAGGGCACAAGGCCGAGTGGCGCTCATACACATAAAAGAACCCGATTTTCTTCAAAATTTTGCACACATGTGTATCGCCGTTTAGAGAATTCACACGATAACGGCCATGCTTTACATTCAAATATCAGGCAGTCATACACAATATAATTATTAATAATTTAAGTTTAAATTAATTAACTAATTATAATTTATGAAGTTTAAATAAATAAATAAGATCAATAACATCCTAAGGATATTTTATTTTGATAATAAAAGTGATTTTTTCTTACATCGCTTACTTGACTCGTACAATTGACGCTGCTATGGTTAAGTGGTAAAATTAGTAATAATTATTTTTAATTTTTTAAATTATATATTGAATAATTTTATTTATGAACTGTTAATCGAGTATGCCCAAAGTTTTTACAATTATTTGTTTTGTGTGCATAAAATATCTGTTAAAATATATTTATTTTTTTGACATTAAATTGTATCATCGCATCGCATTAAATTTCATATTTTTTATTTTATTATGAGTGTGTGTGTATGTGCACTATTCTCCTTTGTATTAATTAGGTGTAAATCATAGAGAAAACAAAAACAGATTGTAATTGTCGTGTGAACAACGCAGGTCGGTTATTGACCGTAATGTAATGAAAACAATGTGGTAGCCCTTCTTAACCCATGTATCTTAGGTGATCATTGCACACCCAATAATATTCAACAAGTACATCTAGGGACAGACCTATTAGCCATTACTTATATTACATACTAGCGGAAATACCCGGCATTTCCCGGCTGCCCCAATCCACTGACCCCCACCAAGTTAATACCCGCCCACTTAAACTACACCCACCGACCTACCGCCCACTGACCTCCGCCCACTGGCCCACCGCCATCTGACCCCCAGCCCACGGACCTCTGACCTCAGATGAGCACCCACTTACAGACCACGCGATCGATTCATAAAAACATGCAATTTGTAAAAACAATAAAAAAAAAACGTATGGTGACCCCTTGACCTAGGAGTCTGACCACTTTCAAAATATGCCTACTAAGTGCCTATTATGGTAGAAAACCTATATGCAAAGTTAGAACGCGATCGGTTAGAAGGGTTTGGCAGTCCATACCGGACATACATACATACATACATACAAAGTTTCACTTTTATATATAGATAGATAGATTAAAGAGAATGTCAGCTTTATTTTTTAAGGGATCGTAAGAAATAAGTGCCACCCTTATACCATTTTCTCGATCAAGATCCGTAACGTAAATTGATTTTCCATTTTCACCTTTCAGATAACGATTTAAATTGTAGGTCCTTTCCGTTTGTGTTCAAATGGTCGCAAGAAGTTAGGCCCAAGTCCACAACGGTCTGTTGTACCAAACATTATTATTTTGTGCAACCTATCCTTCTTGCATTTTCTCGCACAAACATTTTCGTTTTGACGATCGGGTTTATAAAACAAATCCCCTGTAGAAAACCGAAACAAATTTGGATGAGTCAGAAATGATTCCAATGCCTATATATAAAGCAGGCCATATTTTACTATTAGCAGAAACTGAGACGAAAAATACAGTGTGCCAAAGAAAGTATCATCTTCATCAATATCAATTCATTTACAACTATGATAAATCTACTGGACCAGATGGAGTCTTTCCAAAGAGTTGGAAATAGCCTTTGTACATGCGCAAAAAGGCGATCGTCATCTCTCTCATCGTACAGACCTATAGCGCTAACAACCGTTATTAATCGTCAGTTTATGCAATACCTTAAATCACGGGATCGCTAAGGATTAGCGATCAACAGTACAGTTTTATACGTTTTAAAAGTAAAGATGTTGCACTCAATAATTCCAAGCTATTTGACAGATTCTAGCATCAAGCTATTTTGTCGAAAATAGGTGTCTGGGGAATCGATGAAACCCAGCTGAATTGAACCTTTCGGTCCCAGTCGTATTCGACGGTTTCAAATCTAATGTTCACCGCATAAACGCTGGTGTTCCCAAAGCTCTGTTTTGTCTCCGAAACTGTTTCTTCTGTCATAAATGATCTCCTGTCTGCTACTTCTAATTTAATTCATGCTTCCGCTGAAGCTAGCATTCTTAGCTATTCATAAGACTTCACAAATTCTACACGTCCCTCTTCTTCAAAATTTAACAACGTATGTTAAGCACGTTAAATTCTGACCTTGACAGTATAACAAGGTAGGGATTTCACAATCGAGTGGAACTTAACGCTTCTTAAACTCTTCGCTGTCTACTGTCAACTAAGCGCAGTTTAAACACCCAACCTTTATCAATTAATGACATTTTTATTAAAGAAACCAAAAACTTCCATTTATCGGTAAGTGCTGCGTCAACAATAATCACCATTGGAAATTTTGCGAAATGCTTAGCTTTTCTAAGCCGGTCCAAGAAGTACTTATCTCCCTAAGACCTTGCCACTATTTACAAGGCGTATATTAGCTATAATTCCCTAGATTATGAAAAGGAAGAATTCTTCGAATATTTCGAATCACTCTTGGGCATATGGACGCAAAAATAGATATGGAGCCGGTATTTAGGCAGTACATTGGCCCCCATAGTTTACACGAGAACACTAATAACAATGGGCAACGAGCCATGGAGGTGGCAGCAAACAATAATTTTGTCGTTGCGAGAGCAAGTTTTAGGGTAATCTGATCGCCGATCTCAAAGAGCTATGGGAATATAACTCTCATAAGTTTCAAAATGGCCAGCTAACAGGAATTCGAGGCTAAACGAATGACTTACGACCACCCTATATGCTATTTGCCGTCACCAAGCATAGACGAAGTTAGCAGAGCGATAAATCGTCTTAAATATAATAAGGCCTCGGAATGGGATGTATAAAAGCGGAGCTTATAAAATCAGAAGGCTCGCACTATACCAGCAATTCATGACCTACTATGCCCCTTACATAAGAAGAGAGACATAAGAATTTGCAGCAATTATCGTGGTATAATATTTTTGAGTACCGCGTATAAGATTTCTCCTCTATCCTTCAAGACAGGATAGGCCGATATGCTAAAGACACCATGGGCCCATACCAGTGGGGTTTATTCCAGCAAATCAACAACTGATCAAATTTTTATCCTTAGGTGATTGAAAGATGTCTAGAGTTTCGAAGCTTAACACACCATCTTTTTATAGATTTTAAAAATAATAATATTTTGGCGCGACAGATTATTGCGGTCCAGGGCCTAGCTTCTCGCGACCATTTGTCTTGTGCATGTATATTTTTCACACAAATGGAAGCCGAATGCCGTATCCGAAGAACGAATTGAGAAGCTTTCGTGACCGATTTTAACCTCGGATGTTTGTCAGACATTCGCGAGAGCTGAGACCGTGAAACATACTTTTGATTTTTCTGGGATTCTAACCACGAACCTTCTGCTCAGAAGTCACTTATTTAAAAATTTTAAAGCTGCCTATAATAGGAAAGCCAGAGTTGAACTTTATAAAGCCATTATAAATTTCGTTATCCCAAATAAACTTACACTACTATGTAGGTTGACCATGACCATGTTATAAGCCAAGTAAAAATATCCGGATCACTATTCAACATCTTAAACAGGCTCCAACAAGGCGATGCACCAATATAGCGGCGATAGGTACAATGATCTATAAGTCCATTTTGATACTGGCTTTCGCAGACGTTGGTAGAAACAAAAGAGCTGTTCAGGAAGCTTTCCTCGAGATAGAGCGGGCGGCACAAAATCTAACAATTCCCTCAATTCCTCTTCCCTCAATTGAAATAGTGGAGCACGAATTTGAAGTAGAGCAATTCTATAGGTATCTCGGGTCAACTATTGCAGCCGATAACAGTATAGAACAAGAAAGTCAACAAAGGCTAATTTAGACTCTTCAAATCCAGGAATTTAACCATCACATCCATCACAATGGTTATACGTATACCAGTACTTACATATGGATCTGAGACATTAGGTGCTTAGCAAAAAGCATTCTGACCTCTAAGGAGAATTGTTGGCCCCATATGTGAGAAAGGTCGATTCCGGAGACTATAATGTTGAGATATACGAGCCTTACCATGATGTCGCCATCGTGAACAGAATTAAGCTCTGTAGGCTCCGGTTCAGGTTCTTCACATGAGCGCAGAGGATCCTGTTCGGAAAGTCCTTTGTTGGAACTCGACAGTGAGGCCAGAGAGGTAAACCAGAACGCACAGAGTTTAGTGATGCGAAACTCGATGAAATCACCTTTTTTTTACAATTAGCGCACGCTTCAAGGCTTTAAATATATAAATATAATATTTTAGGTAGAAGAAGGAAAGCAAAAATCGAGCACAAACTAAAATATTGTGCTCATAAGCCCACATTGATTGATCTACATCTAAATTACTTTACAAATCACCTCAACCGTACATGTGAATACGTCAGAACGCGACAGCCGTATATCACATGTACAGCATTGTTTCATGTGTACTTGTAATCTAGATGAATCAAAATCAATCAATAATCAAAAATCGTAAATTTTTTGGATGCGCCGGGAATCGAACCCGGTGTCATCCGAGTGGAAGCCAATAGTTCTAACCACTATAACACCGAAACTGAATAGTAGTCGTCTCGTCAAGTAGGTCGTGAAGCACTGCTTTTTAAAACTTTTATTTATCTTGACTTGACCCCCGTTCGACTGTTTGTTTCGACTTCTTTAAGGTACTTGTTAACAAACTTTCAAACGACCTAGAAAGCGGAAATTTTGTGAGCAGCTTAGTCTCGTAAAGAATTTCTGAAATCACACGTGTCGCGGATCGTGTTTGACGCGTGTAAAATAGTTTCGACTTTGATGTCGTTTTTAACCGACTTTCCGACCTTTCCGACCTAGACAACTGACATTTTTTAGGGCATTTCTGAGTTCCTGAAGTTGACGCGAGTTGCGTGTTGCGCGTGTGATGTATGTAAAAGTGGGTTTTTTCTACTTTTCTAATGTCCTTTTAAATCAAGTTTTACACAACTTATAGAGTCTTATAGAGCTCATTCTCATGGGCCCTTTTTTAAATCCCACGTGTGACGAGTATCACAGGCCACTTTTGTCGCGTTTAACGCGTGTGAAGCATATTATTTTCAGCGTTGAAAATGAATATTAATCCTTACGTCGATAAATACATGAATGTTGTACCCGTAAAACGAAGTTTTTTTGCATTTACTTCTTTATATTAACGTTATCCTACGTTATCCTTTCGTTTTCAATAAAACTGTTTCTTTGCGCACTCACATACACGTCCATAAAATAAGCGTTTCATATTTAGACTTTGTGACCACTGTATAATTGCAATAACTTGTAAGGCACTATGCTATGCTTTAACAATAAAATTGATAATCAATCATTCTCATAACTGCCAAACATTGTCTAAAAGCATTCCCGCTCACAATTCATCTTTCCAGTTCGATCGTGCACTACGCGCTATCATATACTTGGCAAATGCATTTATTTACGTTTTGTTACGTTGTTACTGTCAATAGTTGTCTAGATTTAGAAACAACCAAATAACCACAACTCGAACCACCAAAAAAGGATGTTGATTTCTGACCCCCTGCTTTTTGTTTTTTCGTTCTGTCTTTCTTTCTTTTTATAGATGATGAACGTGTATTATTTTCACCATCAGGCTGACGAATTACTGGGCACCGCGAGCGAGCAGTTTCTGGGCAAAAGTGTCAAAGAGATAAAGCAAACGATTTTGCAAACACTGGAAGGACATTTACGAGCGATATTGGGTAAGTTCTTTGGATAAAGTAATGATGTCAATAAGTTATATCCTGATCTTAACATTTAAAGAACAAGTATTCATTAATGGTTTTATTTCTACTGAAAGCTAAGTAATATTTTCATCCATTATTTGTCTTTCCTCTACCACCCACTCTGGTCTTAATACTTTAACATGTTGGTAAAGTTAGGAGTTTATCGAGTTTGATTTGCATCAGTATCTTTAAGCTACCAGCTAATTCTCGTAACTACATAAATTATACAAATTAATCAGATTGCAGATACTGTGCTACAAAAGTGGTTGCTACACAGGTATTAAACTGTCAGAGCGTACAATTTAAACGTACGAGTATGGGGTGTCTTATTTTGCTACTTCTAAAACAAGTGACTCTACGTAATCGAATATGCAAATTTTCTTTGTAGTGTTAAAATTACTCATAAAGAGACTATATAACTAATTTTTGAAAAAGAATCAATCTGTAAGCGAATCTGTATTTTCGACTACTACTACTACCGTCCTTTTTTTCTTCTCGTTTTTTGATGTCCTTTTTAACCTTTCGCACGACCTAGATAACTGAAATTTTGTGAGCAGCTCAATGTCAGGGCCGCTAGTCACGTATGGCGCGCGTGATGCGTGGAAAAGAGAAAATACTTTGAAATAGGCCCGACCTCAAAAACATATTTGTGCGATTATTACCAACTGTGTGGCGTGTGTCGATGTATACAGAAAAGTTTGTACCCGAAAATCGAAGTTTTTTCACATTTCATCATATTTGGCTCTACAACCGGGGTCCGGTCCTGGCCTCCCGCAAAAAGTCTCTCCACCGGTCCCGATTTCGAGCCGATGTCATCCAGTTTGGCATTCCTAAACTCTGGGCGACCTGGTCTACGCCATCCTTCCAGCGTAGGCTTGGCCGGCCTCGCTGTCGTGTTCCATATATCCTTCCGCAAAGGACTTTCCGAGCAGGATCCTCTTCGCTCATGCGAGCTAGGTGTCCTGCCCACCGGAGCCTACCGAGCTTATTTTCTTCACGATGTCGACATCGCGGTAACGCTCGTAGATCTCATCATTATAGAGTCTCCGGAATCGTCCTTCCTCACATACGGGGCCATCAATTCTCTGTAAGACTTTTCTCTCGAACGCGGCTAAGAGGTCAGAATGCTTTTTGCTAAGCACCCAAGTCTTGGATCCATATGTAAGTACTGGTATGACCATTGTCTTATATATCAGCAGCTTGGATGTTATGGTTAAGTTCCTGGATTTGAAGAGTCTTGACAGGCTATATTAGGCTTTGTTGGCTTTAAGCAACCGTGCGCGTATTTCTGGTTCCATGCTGTTATCGGCTGCTATAGTTGACCCGAGATAGTTAAAGGATTGCACTACTTCAAATTCGCGCTCCACTATCTGAATTGAGGGACTAATGTTGGATCTTCTACTCGCAGGCGTGGCCACCATGTACTTTGTTTTGCTCTCATTTATGTGCAGCCCCAGATTTCGTGCCACCTGCTCTATCTGGATGAAAGCTTCCTGTACAGCTCTTTGGTTTCTACCAACGATGTCAATAGCGTCTGCGTAAGCCAGTATCTGAATGGACTTATAGAGGATTGTTCCTCTCGCCGTTACGTCAGAGTCTCGGATCACTTTCTCCAACGCCAGGTTGAAGAGGACGCAGGCCAGTCCATCCCCTTGTCGGAGCCCATTATAGATGTTGAATGGGCTTGATATTGATCCGGATATTTTTACTTGGCTTATAACATTGGGCATGGTCAACCTACATAGTCGTGTCAGTTTATTTGGGATGCCGAATTCTCTCATGGCTTTATAAAGTTCTACTCTGGCTATGCTATCATAGGCGGCTTTAAAGTCTATAAAAAGATGGTGTAGTGAGTTTTGAAACTCTAGACATTTTTCCATCACCTGCCTTAGGGTGTAAATCTGATCAGTTGTTGATTTGCCTGGGATGAAGCCACACTGGTATGAACCAATGATGACTTTAGTGTATGGGGCTATCCTGTCTTGAAGGATAGAGGAGAAAATCTTATACGCGGTACTCAACAACGTTATACCGCGATAATTGCTGCATTTTGTGATATCTCCCTTCTTATGTATGGGGCACAGGATGCCTCTTTGCCAGTCTTCTGGCATAACTTCTTCTTCCCATACTTGCACTATTATTTCATGAATTGCTTGGTGTAATGTGGGGCCTCCTATTTTTATCAGTTCCGCTGGGATCCCATCAGATCCCGGGGCCTTATTATTTTTGAGCCGATTTATCGCTCTGCTAACTTCGACTATGCTTGGTGGCGGCAGCATAGTATGATCTTCGGTCATTGGTGGAGCCTCCAATTCCTCAGTAAGCTGGCCATTTAGCAACTCATGAAAGTGCTCTTCCCATCGCTCTAAGATGCCTTTAAGATCGGCGATCAGATTACCCTCTTTGTCCTTGCAGTATGTGTAACGCGGTGTATATTGCGTCATACCGCGGACTCTTTGGTAGAACTTCCGCGCCTGGTGCGGTCCTTGCTCTCTGTACTGTTCCAGTTCACGGACGAGATTCTTCTCCCAGGCTG
Source organism: Nephrocerus scutellatus (assembly GCA_947095585.1). NCBI lineage: Eukaryota > Metazoa > Arthropoda > Insecta > Diptera > Pipunculidae > Nephrocerus > Nephrocerus scutellatus. The sequence goes on from OX352763.1 coordinate 95,185,770, forward strand.
CTTCCTTTCGCCGGTGAACTGTTTTTTCATATCTTCTGAGCAGTTTATATTCATCTTCGCGTGCCCGCGTTCTATGAGATTGTTGCATTTCTCGGTACGCAACATTCTTACGTTCAGTCGCTAGCTTACATTCGTTATCGAACCAGTCGTTTCGATCTCTACGACTACTGCCTAAGATGGAGTCAGCAGTACTAATGACAGTATTCTTACGGCGTGTCCATTTCTCTTCTACGCCCGACATCTCAGCCCCAGGACTTACTCTCCCTGCATTTAGGGCGAGTCCTATCGCTTGACCGTAGTTGTTTCTGGTCTCTTCATTGCGAAGGGCAGCCGTGTTGACTCGAATCTGATTCGCGGATGCAGTCTTCCGTGATGATGCAATCCGCGCTCGGAGCACCATACCAACAAGATAGTGGTCCGAGTCGACGTTGGCACCTCGGTAAGTTCGTACCGTCATCAGGTTCGGGTTGTGGCGGCAGTCTATCAACACGTGGTCTATCTGGTGCGAGTGGCTCCATCGGGAGATACCCAGGTGGCTTTGTGGATAATTTTACGCGCAAACCTTGTACTCGCAACGACCAAATTATTGCTTGCTGCCATCTCTATGACTCGTTGTCCATTGTCATTAGTGTTCTCGTGTAAGCTATGGCCAATGTACTGCCTGAATACTGGCTCCCTACCTATTTTAGCATTCATATCCCCCAGAATGATTTTTACATCATACTGAGGGCAGGCATGGAGTTCCCGTTCGACTGATTCAAAGAATTCTTCTTTTTCATCATCTGGGGAATCCTCTGTAGGTGCATGAACGTTTATGAGGCTTATGTTTTTAAATTTGCCCGACACGCGAAGGGTGCATAGCCGTTCATTTACTGCATTAAAGCCGATAACGGTGGGTTTCATTCTTTTGCTGACTAGAAACCCCACCCCGAGCACATGATGTCTTGCATGACAGCTGTAATAAATGTCATATTCTGATTTTTGTAAGACACCATTCCCTGTCCACCGCATCTCCTGAATTGCTGTTAAGTCAGCATTATATTTGGACAGGGTATCGGCTAGCAGCTGTGCAGCTCGAGCTCTATACAGTGAGCGTACGTTCCACGAGAAAATTCTTAAATCGTTTAGCCGTTTTCGTTGCCGTGGTCATCGTCGTTCATCAGTGTATCCGAGGCTGATTTTGGGTTCCGTAATAATAATTTTTTTACAGGCGAGGTTATTGGCCTCGCGCCAACCTTACTTTGAAGGGACTAGCCCGATCATTCAGCTTTTCCTGCATTGGAGGAAATTTACCAGCGGCCACCACGTGGAGGTTTGATCGCACTTCCACCAGTCAGAGATAGTTACGGCCACATGCAATTCTAGAGCATTCTGTGTTATTCCCCCTATTTCTGCTGATGGCTGATCGCCATTTACTTGTTTCAAATGCTAGTTTAGATTAACTCATAAAACATAAAAAAAATCTTTTATGTAACATTAAAGGTCATTTAAAAAAATATAAGAAAATATTTAAAATTCACAGAAAACCGGAGACTAACTATAATTGTTGGTCTCCAATAATGAAAACGTTTTATAACACAGTTGGAGTCCTGTGCAATTGTACACAATATATTTTTCATTCCTATGTTGCTGTGTTTCATTATGTCTATCCAAGTACGAATATGAACTATACTTATTATTATTATTATTATTGTTAGTGGGCTGAAAAGCCTTGTGCACTGCGACCTTAAGATCTATTGTGCATGCCAGATATTTACCACATTATGTGGTGAATGTTCCTTTATAAATTCCATTATATCTGTCTGGTCGATCGGTCTGGCATTCTGTCAGGAAACTGTGTAAGCCTTGAGGTATAGAAATCTTTTGCGGGTCAGGGCGTCACCATGGTGGCCATGGAATAGGACATGTCCCGTCGTGTACCAGACAAGTGATCTAAGTGCATGGCGGTTTAGATTAATTGCTTTGTCTATGTGTTTTATGCTGTATTTGATGAGCTATTTAGATTGTCTTATCCCAATCGATGATTCCCATTCCTCTTCGATGGCATTATTTACCTACTCATTTATCTTGTTCTTGAGGTAGATTTTGGAATACGCAATGCTTGGTTCGGGACCAGTGAAAATTCCTTCTGCGCCTTCTCTTTTATAGAAGTCAGCTGTCTCGTTCCCTGTTGCCTGAACGGCCAGGAGACCACATTATGGTAACCTTTTTGGTTTTGGCCAATTCGTTTAAGTAGCAGTAGCAGCTCTACGTTGTTTTGGAATTGAAAACTGGGCTTTTAAATGCTAGCAGTCCGGCCTGGCCTTTGAAGATCATGTAGATCTGGGTTCTGGAGATTTTCCTAGAGGTATTCGTAGAGTGGTTGTGGGTCCGAATACTCCTGTTCCTGTTCCTGTATTTGTTTTAGATCCGTCTGTATACCAAATAGATGCATGACGTGGAAGGTTATTTATGATATTTTCAACTTGATTTCGTTCTGGTGTTCTTATTGAGAAGTTCCTCTAGAAATTAGTTGTTTTTATCATTTAGTCTGATTATTGGACAATTCCCTTTTCCAATTTAATTTTAGTGATGAATGTCCTGGTCTATTAGCTATAACATGGTTAGATATTTTGTGTGTTATGACTCTTGAGCCAGCTTTACTTTTGATGTGTAAGTGAAGAGATCGATTTCCTCATAGCACCTGTTGCACTTAGACAAATTAGTCTCTGAATTTCATTTAGTGTTGAGCTTGTCTTTAATTGCTACGTTTTTGGCAGCCAAATTAGGGTTGCGTAAGTAATTCTTGGTCTGATATTGCTTTGGTATACTTACTTACTTATGTCCTATATCTCCTTGTGGGTCCTAGGGCCTCTACTACGCCTACGCGCCATCGCGTGCGGTTCCTGGCAATGAGCTTCATCTCCTCTCCTCCTCAACTGTTCCACGCCATGTATTTCTCGGACGACCCGTTCTTCTACCATCCTGAGATAATGGATTCCATTGCATTGCGAAGTTTACTATGGAACTGTCGTCTTTTCGGAGTGTATGACATATCCACTGCCACTTTCCACTTGGATGGTTGTGCCTATTGGTTCCTGACCCGTTATCTGGTAAAGATGTTCGTTAGAGATACGATTAGGCCAGAAAACCCTTGGGATGTTCCGTAGGCACCTATTTACGAACGTTTTTAATTTTCTTGTGAGTGGTCACCTTCCAAGTGCTGCACCCATACAGCGGCACGGATTCAACATTTGAACGGAACAGTCGCAGCTTGGTGTTTAAGCTGATCGCATTGCTTCGCCATATCATGGACATCATTCCAAACACTGATTTGGCTTTGCCGATTCGGTTGACAATGTCCTGTTCGGTTCCACCTTCGGTCGAGACAATACTCCCAAGGTATTTGAAACTCTCTACTCTCTCTACCGTCTGTCCAGCAATGTTAACTTGAGTTACTGAGTTTGTGACGAGGTTGATGATTTTGGTTTTGGCAGTATTAATCTCGAAACCCGCCACATTTGCCTCCCTTTCCACATTTGTTGTCATTTGGTGCAGCACCATAATCCTGTGTGAGAGTAAACAAACTTCGTCAGCGTAATCCAGATGTTTAAGTTGATATGTAACAGTTCAACGAATTACTCCATTTCCAGTAGGTAAAGCTGCGCGTAGCACATCGCTAATCACAACAAAAAAGGATCGGCAATAGAATGCAACCTTGTCGTACCCCACTTAGGATCTGGAATTCCTCTGACAGCTTTCCTCTATGCAGCACATGACATTTAGAGTCATCATAGGTTGCTTTAATAAAATAATAATAGAGCTATTTTCGGGTTTATTTTCCACTTTTTGCTGAACATGCGTTGACAGGTTAAGTAAGCTTTGTTAGCTTTGTTGGTGATTTTTGATATGTGATAGTTCCATGTTAGTTTTTGGTCGAACATGACCCCCAGATATTTGGCTTTCATATTACATATTTAGCGGATTTTGCGTTTGAATCTTTCAAGTTCGTAAATGAATTTGCAAATAAAACACAACACAAGTTTATTAATTTACAAATAACAACTTTAAGAAACAAACAGTAAAAATAACACAAGTTCACAATTTTATACTGGACAACTTTTAAATGCACACAAAAATACTTATAATACTTGTACTTTACAATAATTCTCTTAGGTGGTAGCTTTATTACTTTGCAAAAACATTTACAACTTGACTGCTTATATTCCAATCAACAAATGAATCCTCTGCAGCGAACGCCACATTTTATACTCATTGAAAAGACCAGAAAATTGCGGCCTTATTCACTAATTTACAAGTAACTCATACTCATATGTAATGAGTCATTTTCTGAAAATAAACTAGATGTACAATCATGTTCTTTGACAAAAACCGGGCAAACCGCACAAACTGGTTTGACTGCATATTTGACATAATGATTTAAACTTACAGGCGTTTACATTTCAAATTTCAAATAATCTAATAAGTCTTACAGCCTAAAAGGATGCTATACAGAAGTGCTTAGCTCTAATTCAGTGCCTATTTTTTTAGTATGCAGTATGTACATTGCGATTTATCTTAGGATTCGAATTCCACTATCTACTAACTACTTTTCGTAACAGTATCATCGAATTATCACGAACCATTACGACTAGGTCATCCGCATAACTAATGATTTCGTCACCAAACGAAGCTCGAATTTTCCCACCTTTTAGTACGATCTTATAATAGAGGAATCTATTCCCCTAGATCCTGCCTGTGTTTGAATTGTTCGAAGTTGGTGTTATCGACAGTTAGTCTCAATTTTACTACACATTAACATTTCTGTGCTTCGAAGTGTGTCTTCGATTTCGGCGGTTAGCTCGTGTAGTGCTGATTCTATTGATTTTCCAGTCTGGTATGCATGTTGGCTCCGGGCGTTTTGGCTGAGTGGTCTAGTGCATGGATTTCTGAACAGGGAGTTCCTAGTTCGAATACCAGTAAACACCTAAAGTATGTTTTACGGTCCCACCTCTCGCGAATGTCTTATAAACGTGACAAATAACTTGTCACGGAAAGCTTTTCAATTCGCCGTTCGGATACGGCATTAAATTGAATGTCTCTTCCATTTGTGTGCAAAAATATACATGCACAACACAAATGTTTGCGAGAAGCTAGGCCTTGGAACCCAACGGTCTATTCGGTCGCCGAATATTATTATTATTATTATTATTATTATTATTAGACGTGTTGGCTGTGGTTTGTAGAGTTTCGTTGAAGTGGGTTAGATCTTATGTATTGACCTAATATTTTCTCCATGGCTTTAAGTATAAATGATGTAAGGCTAATTGGCCTGTAATTTTGACCTGGTGTTCTCGGAGGATTTATTTCCTACTTTTCGAGAAAAAAATCACTCGCATGTCTCTTTAGCACCTTGGTACGTATTCTAGGCTGTAGCTGGCTTTATGGAGTCTTACGAGTAGAGATTCTATAAAGTTTATGCCGCGTTACAGCATGATTGGGTATACCCCGTCTCCTCCTGGAGATTTGTATGGGCCGAATGAATTTACTGCCCTTCGAACTCCTTCAGTGGTGAAAATGCTCCTGTGGGCCTTGGTGGAAATGAGGGAAGGATGTGAGTTAATGTCCTCGTTATCTTCTTTATTGCCTAGTATTAAGCAATTGGAGAAATAAATTTTTTTTTTAAATTTTCTTAAACGACTGCAGATCATACAAAAGCGGAAACACAGAATCAGGCAATTTATTCCACATAACTATCGTGTGGCTAAAGAAGGAATCTGTGAATTGGTTAGTACGTCCGAAGATAGGCTTAATGGTGGACCCATGCGTTCGAGTTGAGGCACGGGTATTACGGATGGGTTGGAGAATGGGCGGGATGCATCTGGATATTTCTTTTAAACACTGTTTGTGGAAAAAGCGATAAAACAGTGACAGGCAGGAAACATTCCTACGATGTTCAAGCGATTCAATTGTTTTCGCGATATGTACGTCACCAATAAGTTTTAACGCGCGGTTCTGAACTCTGTCTAGTAGATGCAATGTGGTCTTGGGAGCACCTGCTCAGACAATGCAGTTGTATTCACGTTTAGGGCGAATATACGCCTTGTAAATAGTAGCCAGATCTGAAGAAGTGAAGTATCTCTTGCACATACCGAATTGAGAGTTTTTCAGTTTCTTTGATGCAAGATCTATTCATGGATAAAGGTTGGGAGTTTAAATTACGCAATTAAATTACCACAAAAGACGGCATTGGGTTTTAGAAGCGTTAAATTCAACTCTATTATGTAGTCCCCACCTTTTTATTCTGTCAAGGTCAGAATTTAACGTGCTTAACATATGTTGTTGTTCAAGTTCCACTGGTGACGTAGAGGGGAGTGCAGAAAGCGAGAAGTCGTATGAAAAGCTAAGAGTACTGGCGTCAGCAAAGGAATGGATTGGATTAGAGGTGGTGGATAGGAGATCATTACTGAAAATTAGAAAGAGTGTCGGAGATAAAACAGAGCCTTGAGGAACACCGGCGTTTATGCGGTGAACATTGGATTTGAATCCGTCCAATACGACCTGGATTGAACGGTCAGAAAGGTAGTTACTAGTCCAATCGAGCAGGGTGTTATTAATTCCATAAGCATTCATTTTCGACAAAAGAGCTGGATGCCAGAATCTGTCAAATGCCTTGGAAATATCGAGTGCAACAACTTTACGACTCCAGAAGAATAAGAGAAATGGAAAAGTCTGTGCAGTGGTAATGCCAACGTTAAAGAACACCTCTTCAAAACTATAGCGGGAATGCAATCAGGCCCAGCAGATTTATGAATGTTGAGAACCTTTAATACTCTAGCCACTTGTCGAGTACGAAAGTAAATCTGTCCCATAGAGGATTTAACTCCTGCAAGTACAGACGGCGATAACGCGCTGTCTGGCAGCGTAGAGCTAGCTGCGAAATGTGAAGCACGCAGATTGGCCTTGTCTATAGAGCTGACAGTTGGAATGTCGTTGCGAATGAGCGTTGGAATTGAAGACAAGACAGTATTTTTAATTCGTTTCACGAATGACCAAAAATGTTTACTTCCTTTGGGACATTTGAAGAATTTTTTGTCTCATTTTTTGGTCATAGTCGAATTTGGCGCGTTTAAGGTAAGCATTGCAATTATTTCTGACTCGTCTAAATTTAGTTCGGTTTTCCACAGTGTGGTTTTTTTTATATAACCGAAGGCAAACCTCACGGTTCCTAGTAGCCTCGTTGCAGCTTAAATCATACCAAGCATTTTCCTTCGGTTTGATACACTTGGTCCTGGAAGGGATAAATTGTCTCATACCCTCGAGGATTATGTTAGTGATCGTAGATTATGTTACTAAGCATTCAAGAGTTTCTCGTCTTGTGGTTGTTAGTTCACCATTTGGTTTCTTGCCTGATGCATGATACATGAACATGAGCCCGAAGGGAGAAGCTGGTAATCAGTGAACAGGAAAAAATTTTCAGCGTGCGTGTGTCATTTTGTCAATTTGTCCACTAATATATTTCGGCTTCTATCAGTCAGATTGTAATGGGACTGGGTTTAAAACAATTGGTTTGGCGCGTTTAATGCATGGAAAATGGATAAATTGAAAAAAAATTAAACTAAAATCCTATTAAGCTAATTTAGTCTGAATTACAACTGTCTATATGGCCAGCTGAGAAGCTGTTGGGGAAAAAGAAACACAGCGCACACTGACGTTACAAGAAGGAATGAATTTATTTCGTACAATTTATTACAAGCAGCTCTGGCTTTATATATAATGTGCACATGTTAGTGCAAGTATTCCATTTCAGCAATATGATAACAGTGTAGTTTACGGCTATGTGTTAAGCATGTAATATGTTGGTATTTATTGTAAAGGTATTGTCTAACAAACTACCCCTCAATGAATACTAACATTAGGAAATTAAAAAATCTACTTCAAAATGTATGGGTTTATAAAAATATAAAAAAGGTTTACTAACTTCATGAAAATATAAAATTAAGAATTTATACCCAAAAGATTTACAAATTTCATATGCTTTGTTTTCTTTAAATTTTCGTTAAAATGTCGGCCTTCATATATTCTGTTGGTATATACTGAAGTACAATTTGAGATTTTTCATATACATCTCTCACATAATGAAAACGTATATCGATGTGCTTGCTACGTTCATGGTGAGATGGATTTTTCGCAAGATAGAGAGCACTCTGGTTGTCGCAGAAAATCGTTAGCGGATGACTCACAACGCTCCCAAAACCAATTTCGGCCACAAGGTTTCGTAAATATACTACTATACTACTGGCGTCAGCGCCATGTATTCCGCTTCCGTGCTTGATAATGCGATAGTCGGTTGCTTCTTCGAAGCCCATGTTACAGCTCCTCCAGATAGTTGGAATACGTAGCCAGTGTAGGATCGACGATCATGATTCGTCGCCCAATCAGCATCGGAGTACCCGCACAAAGGATCCTCAGGTTTACTATAAATCAAAGAAAAATTAGTGGTATTTTTTAGGTACCTTAGTATATGCTTTGCTGCAAGCATATGTTGCATATGCGGGTTCGCGTTGAACTGAGACAACTTGTTGACTAAATGTAGGATATCGGGTCTAGTTGCCAGCCCAATGAACAGAAGGGAGCCGATTATTCTCTGATACTCCTTTTGATCAGCTAGTTGGCAATCAGCACAGCGTTGGCACTTCGTAAACTTTTGACCAGGTTCCAACGGTTTCCCTCGTCCTTTGCAGTCACTCAGGTCGCAATTTTTTAGTAAAGATAAAATTGCCTGCCTGTGAGATACAAACGTAGTTCCTTGCTTCTTTTTGTTGTACCTCTAGTCCCAGGAAATAGCCAACTTTGCCCTTGTCTACAACGACAAATTCATTTTCAAGCATGTTCTTGATTTCATCTAGGCGGGTTGTCTTCGAGCATGCGAGTAAGATGTCGTCGACGTAAATCGCCAGGATGTTGATCTCTCCATCTTTGTTGTTCGTGTAAACACAGGAATCGTAGCTGCATCTCTTGAAACCAAAACTTTTTTTAAAAATTCGTCCAGCCTGTTGTTCCACTCCCGTCCTGACTGTTTAAGCCCGTACAATGCCTTGCTTAATTTGCAGACACGTTGAGGATGTTTCGGGCTAATAAAACCTTCTGGCTGGCACATGTACACTTCTTCTTTTAAACTTCCATTCAAATATGCACTAGTGACGTCCATTTGATGAAGATGTAGCTTGTACTTTACGGATAAAGCAAATATAAGTCGCACTGTGGAGTAGCGGACCACAGGCGAAAACGTTTCGTAGAAATCTATTCCTGGCCTCTGCGTACAGCCTTTGGCAACCAAACGAGCTTTGTACCGTTCGATGTCGCCGTCTTTGTTCCTTTTCAAACTAAACACCCATTTACATTTTATTGGCTTTCTTTCAGGTGGCAGGTCAACAAGCATCCATGTGTCATTGGAAATCAAAGTGTTATGCTCCGATCTCATGGCCTGCTCCCAGTGTTTGGCTTCTTCACAATGTAGTGCTTCTTCAATAGTTTGGGGAATTTTTTGCACCCTTTTGAAATAGAACAGTATGTTCTTTTCTTCCAATTCTTTTGCTTTGCTCCGTGTTAGGATACAAGGCATTTGTGCGTTATCTTTCCCACCTTCTCCTTCTTCATCACTCACTAGATTATAGAAGTCTTCTACTGTATCTTTAAAATGGTCTTCATCATAATCGTCGTCATTTTGTCTTAGTTGACTGACATCGGCTCCTGGTTTGTTTTGAATTCCAGGTTTATCTTTCACTGCTTCAATGAATGTGACTTTGTCTTCTTTATTTACCTCTTGATTTAAAGTCGGCACTTCTTGATTTTTGTTAAATTCTGGCATGTTAAGGAATTTAACATCTCGGCTTTTCAAAATTTTTCTTTGTTTAGGAATGTACACCCTGTACGCTTTAGCCTCAGCTGAGTAACCAACCATCACGCAATCGACGCCTATTGCCTGGAACTTAGATTTCCCTGGCTGTTTATTTAGCATGACACCTCAGCAACCAAAAGACTTGAAATGAAAAACATTAGGGGTCTTACCGCTCCAACACTCATATGGGGTCATCGATGATGAAATAGATTTTGTCGGCGATCTATTCCTTATATATGCTGCGGTATTGATTGCCTCTGCCCACATCATTTCCGGGAGACCAGAGTCCAACAGCATGCATCTGGCCATTTCAACCAGGGTTCGGTTTGCTCGTTCGGCAACTCCATTCTGCTGAGGTGTATACTCAGCCGAAAACTGCCGTCTTATGCCGTGATCGCTCAGAAATTTCCCAAATTCCTCGCCCAAATATTCACGACCATTATCGCATCGAAGCATTTTTGTTTTTTGACCCGTTTCCAGTTCGACTTTGGATTTGAAAACTTTAAAGGCGTTAAACACTTCGGATTTGGCTTTTAAAAATTCAACGAAAATTTTCCTCGACTTATCATCAATGAAAGTCACAAAGTAAGCTGCACCGCCGAGGGAACGAACGCGCATAGGCCCGCACACATCACTATGAATCAGATCTAAAATATTTTCCCTTTTCATTGCAGATTCTTTTGTAAATGGCTGGCGTGATATTTTGCCTTTTAAGCATATATCGCACTGAATATTCTCGGGAATATTTGTTAGGTTAAAACCGCGCACCATGTTTTCTTTCGATAAACGTGATATGCTCTTTAGATTCAAGTGACCGAATTTTTTATGCCAACTGTAGATATCACTATCCTTTTCGGCCTTCGACATAAACGCTTTACAGCTCGAACCACTTTTAACAATACATAAATCGCCTTGTCTTTCACCACACAAAATTAATTTACCGCACTCGTTTTTTATCGTTGCTTTATTTCAGCTAAAATCAACCTTCATATTATTATCGGCTGCTTTGCTAATTGAAATAAAATTTGTTTTCAACTCGGGCACAAATAACACATTGCAGAGTCTTATTTTATAAAAAGCAGTTTCGATCATAACGTCACCTTTTCCGGAGCTTCGAAGAAATTTATTCGCGGCCAGTTCAATCGACTCTGTATGCATTCTGATGTTTACAAAATAGCTTTTCTCAGAACACAAATGAGACGTTCCACCACTATCAAGAATCCAGCTGTCTCTGTTTAACTCACCAGAACTAAACGAATTTAATAGTGCAAAAGAAGTTGTTGGTTTTGACCAAGCTTTGTCTATTTCTCTTTCGTTGCATTGGCGTGCAAAATGGCCTTTCTTGTTGCATTTGAAACATCTGCCTTTAGCCATATTTTTGTCGCGTGACTTGTTCTGCTGAAATGTTTGCCGATGTGCGCTTGGTTGTTTCGCTCTGGCTTGTGCCATAAGGGCCATTTCCCCATCCGCTTCCTTCACGTCTCTGTCTCTTCTTTGTCCTTCTTCGGATAATTTTGTTTTTAATCTGGCTAGATTCGGCAGCTCATCCCTTGTCTCTATCGCTACAACGAAATTTTCATAAGACTTTGGTAAGCTTGACAAAAGAATAATACACAAAAGTTCCTCTTTGAGATCTACATCTATCTCTTTTAATTTTTCAACCACATCCAAGAATTCATCCATGTGGTCCGCTATCGGATGACCTTCAGTCATTTTCAATGACAGAAGTTTTCGGTATAGCGTGACTTTCCTTGTTGGACCTGCGGGCTGATGCAGGGCTTCTAGCCTGTCCCACGCGTCCTTTGAAGTCCGACAATTTCGAATGTGATTCAGCTGGGAAGTCTTAACACACAGAAATATCGTTGCAAGTGCCTTCTCATCCTTCTGATTCCAAGCTGGTCGGTTCTCCACACTTTGGGCCTCCAACGTGCTGCCTCCGCTGACGTACGGCCATAGCTCATTATGAATGAGTACACTACGCATTTGGATCTTCCATCCATCGTAGTTCTGCCCGTCGAGCTTTTCAATGTTGAGAAACGAACTCATTATTAAATTGTTGTTTTATTTGTAAAAAGCAAATAGACAAAAAATTCACAATTCACTTGCGAGCCTGGGCCCATAACCTTTGTTGGGGAAAAAGAAACACAGCGCACACTGACGTTACAAGAAGGAATGAATTTATTTCGTACAATTTATTACAATTTATTACAATCACCGTATACAAAGGCCTAAAACTATGTTACTAGCCGAATAAACCGCCATTTTCTTTGTGTGATTTCTATTGCGAACATTAACATTTTTAGCTCGTAAAACAAGTACGTGGATTTCTTTGATTTTCAGTTGCACCAGTTATTCCATGGTATAGTCTCCATCAAAAATCCGCTGTTGGTTTGTATTCTGGTATCGATGGAAGTTCACTGTATGATGAGCTCTTAAGTCTCAAATATTTTATTTTTTTCCTTCATATATTCTGTTGGTATATACTGAAATACAATTTGAGATTTTTCATATACATCTCTCACATAATGAAAACGTATATCGATGTGCTTGCTACGTTCATGGTGAGATGGATTTTTCGCAAGATAGAGAGCACTCTGGTTGTCGCAGAAAATCGTTAGCGGATGACTCACAACGCTCCCAAAACCAATTTCGGCCACAAGGTTTCGTAAATATACTACTATACTACTGGCGTCAGCGCCATGTATTCCGCTTCCGTGCTTGATAATGCGATAGTCGGTTGCTTCTTCGAAGCCCATGTTACAGCTCCTCCAGATAGTTGGAATACGTAGCCAGTGTAGGATCGACGATCATGATTCGTCGCCCAATCAGCATCGGAGTACCCGCACAAAGGATCCTCAGGTTTACTATAAATCAAAGAAAAATTAGTGGTATTTTTTAGGTACCTTAGTATATGCTTTGCTGCAAGCATATGTTGCATATGCGGGTTCGCGTTGAACTGAGACAACTTGTTGACTAAATGTAGGATATCGGGTCTAGTTGCCAGCCCAATGAACAGAAGGGAGCCGATTATTCTCTGATACTCCTTTTGATCAGCTAGTTGGCAATCAGCACAGCGTTGGCACTTCGTAAACTTTTGACCAGGTTCCAACGGTTTCCCTCGTCCTTTGCAGTCACTCAGGTCGCAATTTTTTAGTAAAGATAAAATTGCCTGCCTGTGAGATACAAACGTAGTTCCTTGCTTCTTTTTGTTGTACCTCTAGTCCCAGGAAATAGCCAACTTTGCCCTTGTCTACAACGACAAATTCATTTTCAAGCATGTTCTTGATTTCATCTAGGCGGGTTGTCTTCGAGCATGCGAGTAAGATGTCGTCGACGTAAATCGCCAGGATGTTGATCTCTCCATCTTTGTTGTTCGTGTAAACACAGGAATCGTAGCTGCATCTCTTGAAACCAAAACTTTTTTTAAAAATTCGTCCAGCCTGTTGTTCCACTCCCGTCCTGACTGTTTAAGCCCGTACAATGCCTTGCTTAATTTGCAGACACGTTGAGGATGTTTCGGGCTAATAAAACCTTCTGGCTGGCACATGTACACTTCTTCTTTTAAACTTCCATTCAAATATGCACTAGTGACGTCCATTTGATGAAGATGTAGCTTGTACTTTACGGATAAAGCAAATATAAGTCGCACTGTGGAGTAGCGGACCACAGGCGAAAACGTTTCGTAGAAATCTATTCCTGGCCTCTGCGTACAGCCTTTGGCAACCAAACGAGCTTTGTACCGTTCGATGTCGCCGTCTTTGTTCCTTTTCAAACTAAACACCCATTTACATTTTATTGGCTTTCTTTCAGGTGGCAGGTCAACAAGCATCCATGTGTCATTGGAAATCAAAGTGTTATGCTCCGATCTCATGGCCTGCTCCCAGTGTTTGGCTTCTTCACAATGTAGTGCTTCTTCAATAGTTTGGGGAATTTTTTGCACCCTTTTGAAATAGAACAGTATGTTCTTTTCTTCCAATTCTTTTGCTTTGCTCCGTGTTAGGATACAAGGCATTTGTGCGTTATCTTTCCCACCTTCTCCTTCTTCATCACTCACTAGATTATAGAAGTCTTCTACTGTATCTTTAAAATGGTCTTCATCATAATCGTCGTCATTTTGTCTTAGTTGACTGACATCGGCTCCTGGTTTGTTTTGAATTCCAGGTTTATCTTTCACTGCTTCAATGAATGTGACTTTGTCTTCTTTATTTACCTCTTGATTTAAAGTCGGCACTTCTTGATTTTTGTTAAATTCTGGCATGTTAAGGAATTTAACATCTCGGCTTTTCAAAATTTTTCTTTGTTTAGGAATGTACACCCTGTACGCTTTAGCCTCAGCTGAGTAACCAACCATCACGCAATCGACGCCTATTGCCTGGAACTTAGATTTCCCTGGCTGTTTATTTAGCATGACACCTCAGCAACCAAAAGACTTGAAATGAAAAACATTAGGGGTCTTACCGCTCCAACACTCATATGGGGTCATCGATGATGAAATAGATTTTGTCGGCGATCTATTCCTTATATATGCTGCGGTATTGATTGCCTCTGCCCACATCATTTCCGGGAGACCAGAGTCCAACAGCATGCATCTGGCCATTTCAACCAGGGTTCGGTTTGCTCGTTCGGCAACTCCATTCTGCTGAGGTGTATACTCAGCCGAAAACTGCCGTCTTATGCCGTGATCGCTCAGAAATTTCCCAAATTCCTCGCCCAAATATTCACGACCATTATCGCATCGAAGCATTTTTGTTTTTTGACCCGTTTCCAGTTCGACTTTGGATTTGAAAACTTTAAAGGCGTTAAACACTTCGGATTTGGCTTTTAAAAATTCAACGAAAATTTTCCTCGACTTATCATCAATGAAAGTCACAAAGTAAGCTGCACCGCCGAGGGAACGAACGCGCATAGGCCCGCACACATCACTATGAATCAGATCTAAAATATTTTCCCTTTTCATTGCAGATTCTTTTGTAAATGGCTGGCGTGATATTTTGCCTTTTAAGCATATATCGCACTGAATATTCTCGGGAATATTTGTTAGGTTAAAACCGCGCACCATGTTTTCTTTCGATAAACGTGATATGCTCTTTAGATTCAAGTGACCGAATTTTTTATGCCAACTGTAGATATCACTATCCTTTTCGGCCTTCGACATAAACGCTTTACAGCTCGAACCACTTTTAACAATACATAAATCGCCTTGTCTTTCACCACACAAAATTAATTTACCGCACTCGTTTTTTATCGTTGCTTTATTTCAGCTAAAATCAACCTTCATATTATTATCGGCTGCTTTGCTAATTGAAATAAAATTTGTTTTCAACTCGGGCACAAATAACACATTGCAGAGTCTTATTTTATAAAAAGCAGTTTCGATCATAACGTCACCTTTTCCGGAGCTTCGAAGAAATTTATTCGCGGCCAGTTCAATCGACTCTGTATGCATTCTGATGTTTACAAAATAGCTTTTCTCAGAACACAAATGAGACGTTCCACCACTATCAAGAATCCAGCTGTCTCTGTTTAACTCACCAGAACTAAACGAATTTAATAGTGCAAAAGAAGTTGTTGGTTTTGACCAAGCTTTGTCTATTTCTCTTTCGTTGCATTGGCGTGCAAAATGGCCTTTCTTGTTGCATTTGAAACATCTGCCTTTAGCCATATTTTTGTCGCGTGACTTGTTCTGCTGAAATGTTTGCCGATGTGCGCTTGGTTGTTTCGCTCTGGCTTGTGCCATAAGGGCCATTTCCCCATCCGCTTCCTTCACGTCTCTGTCTCTTCTTTGTCCTTCTTCGGATAATTTTGTTTTTAATCTGGCTAGATTCGGCAGCTCATCCCTTGTCTCTATCGCTACAACGAAATTTTCATAAGACTTTGGTAAGCTTGACAAAAGAATAATACACAAAAGTTCCTCTTTGAGATCTACATCTATCTCTTTTAATTTTTCAACCACATCCAAGAATTCATCCATGTGGTCCGCTATCGGATGACCTTCAGTCATTTTCAATGACAGAAGTTTTCGGTATAGCGTGACTTTCCTTGTTGGACCTGCGGGCTGATGCAGGGCTTCTAGCCTGTCCCACGCGTCCTTTGAAGTCCGACAATTTCGAATGTGATTCAGCTGGGAAGTCTTAACACACAGAAATATCGTTGCAAGTGCCTTCTCATCCTTCTGATTCCAAGCTGGTCGGTTCTCCACACTTTGGGCCTCCAACGTGCTGCCTCCGCTGACGTACGGCCATAGCTCATTATGAATGAGTACACTACGCATTTGGATCTTCCATCCATCGTAGTTCTGCCCGTCGAGCTTTTCAATGTTGAGAAACGAACTCATTATTAAATTGTTGTTTTATTTGTAAAAAGCAAATAGACAAAAAATTCACAATTCACTTGCGAGCCTGGGCCCATAACCTTTGTTGGGGAAAAAGAAACACAGCGCACACTGACGTTACAAGAAGGAATGAATTTATTTCGTACAATTTATTACAATTTATTACAATCACCGTATACAAAGGCCTAAAACTATGTTACTAGCCGAATAAACCGCCATTTTCTTTGTGTGATTTCTATTGCGAACATTAACATTTTTAGCTCGTAAAACAAGTACGTGGATTTCTTTGATTTTCAGTTGCACCAGTTATTCCATGGTATAGTCTCCATCAAAAATCCGCTGTTGGTTTGTATTCTGGTATCGATGGAAGTTCACTGTATGATGAGCTCTTAAGTCTCAAATATTTTTTTCTAGATAGCGATGATTCCTTTATTTGCGTTTTCAACTTTTCCAAGGAGCTCAATATTCAGGAACTATATCCAAATGAATGGATTGCATTATGCATCTTAGTAGATTAGTAATATAGATTCTGTCGCATTTTTTCAAAACTTTAATACATAAAAACGTATTTCCGAAATACAAAAAAAAATAGAAAATATTAAAAAAAAAGTAGTATGCAGAAGGAAAATTCTTAGAGAAGAAGTCAGGATTCTCAAATGCGGCCATTAAATTTTTTACAGATTTTCATTTGTCAAACATAAAATTTGTCTTTTAATAAATCCTAGTAGTTATTTTAAAATGTAATAATCTTTATATCGTCTCGATAAGAAACCATTAAAAATATCAGTAAACTTCTATTCTATTAATCCATCGATTATTTGCGGTAACACATAACCTAATGTTAATACATCATAGATTACAACTGACTGTACAGTTGTCCTCCAATCAACGAACTTCATCTTAAAGTAATGAAAATATTAATATGTTGTCGGTCTTCTTTACTCTCTCTCTCGTTTATTACCCAATATCTTTGTACGAAAATATATATCTATTTCATTATTTCTATGAAATATTTGCCCTCGTTTCCCAGTTTGTTCAATTGGAAAACAATACCCCTTGCGGGTGTTACACCCAGAGGAAATAAACATCATTACAATGGATCGTATTATGAATGCAGGAAGAGCTGTATGGAACACCAATTTCGATGGTTCAGTATCTTGTTTCGTCGCATTTTTAATATATTTTTATGTCCGTATTTGTTTGTACGCTATGCGAAGCCAAAAAAGGGAAATGTAATGGAAATAATCAATAACATCCCTTCAGATATATTGCGCAGATAAAAGAACCTCATTACTTTCCATTATCAGTGGAAAAACAGATAATCTAAATACTTACAATGATACTTCCAAAATCTCGTTCTAATCTTTGTACCAATAAATTTCCTCTAACAAAAAAGCAACAAAGTATACCCAGATTTTCCCTGTGTTATACAAAAGAATTTTAAAGAGGATTTTTCTTTTGGAAGGAAAATTAGATTACCCGATCAGAATTCCTAAATGTTTAATTTTAAGGCGCTGGGCGCTGCCAATATAAGAAGTGAATGGCGCACGATGGTTCTTTGCTTGATTTGGTGCGCTATAAATAAAAGAGAGATAACGAGCATACATGATACGAGAACTAAGATCGTTCACAATATCTAGTTTACCAAAGTTCGCGTTCGGTTGCGACAACTTTACGTGCGCTAAATTCAATTTTCGGACAATTGATATCAAATATGCACTTGACAATGTTCTCGTGCCATTAAGACAAAGAAACCCAAGGAGTGCCGAAAATATTGCGGCTGTAGCCGTGAGTGTAACTGAAGTCCTAAATTTGTCGACTCCGCGGCGATCATCATCAGCATTGGACATCTCTGTAACCAGTTTGTGTCGAATTATGCATGCATCCCCATCTATATATGATCGCTTTAACCCAAGAACGGAAATCAAACTACCACTACCATGACCATTTAGTGATTCTACCCTAAATGTGTGCGAAAACGATCCCGTTTTCATCGCAAAGTTATTTTTAGCGATGAATCCAATGCTTGGCTCTGCGAACCATGGTGACTGATTTTTTTTTACTTAAATTGGAAAACAGCTTAAAGTCAGAAACTGCCTCGCCAGGAAATGTATTATTGCTTAGTGCGGTTCGGTTGCTTTTAGGAGATTGGGGTCAACCTTCACATTTAATATAATAACATTAAAATCATTGCAGTAGGAGTAGCGTACGGACTCATGAAGGAAAATAGCTTGCGCTTTAATATAAAAGTACGAAATAATCGGTTGGTTGTTTCATTCGGGTGATCTTTATATAATACTAACTGTTTGGGGGCGCTTCGCTATCCGCACAGCCAAGGATTCACGACGCTTCGCTACCCACACAGCCATTCAACCCATCTGGTATCTGGAAGCGTTCAAAAGTTATAGGGTGTGAAGTCATGTAAGGTCAAAAGTACGTTTTTGTTCATTTTACAAACTTTCATTTTGAACCCTGCCCCTGTTGACCGAATGCATAAATATTGTGAGACGGAGTTGTTGAAAATTGAATAGGCTTTAATATTGCATTTGACAAACAAAATTATCCGAGAGCGATTTTCGAAATATTCGCGTTTGGAAATAAAATTTAAAAAAAGAAAAAAATTTGGATTTTGACGACGTTTATATCGGTAACGGTTTCAAGAATTTAAAAAAATTTTAAATCTTAAAAATTTATGTTTCTTTCAAAAATGACCAACAGTGACCTTGTAGCTAGAAGCGTTTAAGAGTTACAGGGTGTGAAGTGATGTAAGGTCAAAAGTGCGTCTCTTCGCATTTGAACGCTACGTACACCGCAGTGGTTCTCCCCTCCCATACGATTTTTTTCGCGAAATTAACCAAGGAATTATCCCTTTAAGTATTTCCCACCTTAACGGATACACCCTGTATAGATAGGTAGATATATTAGTTTTTTCGCCTTTTTTTCTTTGACGCTATGTCAAGTCCACGGTCTTTGCCAATAACCCAGAGATGACCACAGGACCAACATCGAACGTGAAATTGCCGCATATTTCCCGATTTATGCGAAGAAGTCATGCATACGTTTATGTGGAGGACATTTGAATGATGTTTTAATTCATAATTATTGGAATAAAATTTTTGGATATCTCAAATATGTTGTATTTTAAAAGCAAAATCGGGCTTCCTTAATGAAAATTACGACGACTCTACTCTCATAATCAATTTTATTGTTTGTTTGTATAAAAGTTTTCTTCTGGTAAGTGTACTCGTGTATTTTGTTGTAATACTCTTTTGCCTAACATTGGTATACACCTAATTTCCGAGCATGTTTTCCATGAATTAATTTGACTTATTTACAGACTAACTTGATTATTAAAATTGCAGTGGATACTATTTTTCCTTATTAAAATGTTTGTCCTTTTACTTTATTAAATAAATTTAACCTTCATAATACTGCAGCAATAAGTTGACACATCTTCTAATGGCCCAAAGATATCCTCGATAGCGTGTGCTGTGCTCATCCATCGTATTGGCTTTTTTCCTTTTGTGTCGCCGATTCAATATAACTTAATTCCCATTTCATTAGTGGAGAGCACACAACACAGAACATTGCCAATCAATTGTTTTTAATGTAGTATCCCCTCCTTTTTTTCCTTTATCGAAGACAATAATCCACAGCCTTGGGCTGTTCAATATGCTTCCGTCGATGTTTTCTTATATCGAAATTTCCTTTTCTTATTATAGTGTTATGTGTGCCGGTTCATTTCTCGTGTTATTAAAATTAAATTGATAAAAGTTAATTTAAGTGGCTGCTTCTTGTTGATATCTCTCCTAAACGTATGCAGTTGTCTGTGTTGAGCTTTCAGCACTTACATTTTTGGTTTTACGTGATTTGTTTTTCCCTGAACGTTCCAATATTATTGTTTCCTAAGAGTCACCGTATAACAAATTATTTCTCTTCTTGACCAACATTTAATTTGATTGAGACATTTTGTTCTTAAAAGCGGTCTGTCTCATGCTCAAACATCAAAAAGCAAAAATCATAAAAAATCAGTAATAAGGATTCCGTAAACTTAGATATATTCAAACTCTGACCAACTTGAATATATTCCAGCTGAAAACCTCAAGAATCGCAAGCATTCAGTATCTATCAGTAGACCAGGAAGAAGCACTTCATCAAGACAGTTATTGAACAACTTTATACCTGGGGTACACTACTACTACTACTACTACTACTACTACTCCATTATAAATGTTGTTAAATCTTTTATGACAGAAAAGTCAATAGTCAAAAGTTTCATCATCTTTACACATCGAGGCTTTACAATTTTGCATACACTATACAACGCATATGTAAATTCTCTCCTTGAATCGTCACTACATAACCAATACTTCGAATTTAATTTTCTTTGTTGTTGTACTTCATTGTCGCAAAAGTCAATGACTATCTTTAAAGGATAGACAGGGTGACGCTGCAACAAGAAGTGAATATAAGAGGAAAAAACTGGAATGTTAAATAAATTTTATTAAAATCAATAATAAAATAATCGTACTGGTTCCTTAAATTCTTTGGATTCATTGTTTTTAATAAAACTCAAACAATTAGTTTATTTAATTTAACAAAATTATAGCGCTTTCTATTTGCTGGGTATAGTCAAGGTTTGGTGTCCCATTTCTACAGCGTTCTCTGGTTTTTGTCGAAAGCGCTGTAAAACATAACTAACTGGTAAGTTACAAAGACTTTAATGTTTTATAAAAAACGGAAAGTATTTGGACTAGACCAGTTTTAAGGCAAAAAGTTGACTTAAGTAGGTCGTTAGTACTTAAGTCATCGTATTGATGGCAGGAGGTGCTCTTCGAAAATATTCGTATACTCGTACTTTCATTACGTACGCATTTTCTAAGCCATTAGCGAACTGTAAAATGCCAACATCGCGGTCAGTCATTCATGCATCCACATATCATTAGGCATGCTGGAAACGTTAGCATGCGTCACCCCTAGTCACCCCTATCGCGGCTGTCAATTAACAACCGATTGACAATTGGTAATAATTCAATCAATTGAAATTTTGTTATTGCCTACTCAATTGTTCATTTTTGTAAAGGTGGTTATAAATATAAATAATAAGTTCTATGGAATTTTGGTTTGACAACGATGCGAAAGAGGATAGGTTGTTGGAGACAACAAGAACAAGAAGAAGAAAGCAGCTGAACGGTACTTCAAACCATCTCGAATTGAAGGAAACAATTTGGGTATTTAAATTCCCAGATAAAATCGTGTCTTAATACATCTTGTCAGCTTTATGAAAAAAATTCGTTTATTAAAGGCAGCTTCTTCTTACAATTTATTGGAAATTGAAGCAAAGATTAAAAGGTGCAAAAGATGCACATCGGTCGCCAACATTATAAAATTGAGTACTGGATTGTGTTCCTTTGCATATTCTATTTGTTTTCTGTCTTCTTTTTCTTGGTCTCATATTAAGCAACACATAAATTCTGGTCCATTAGCTCCACTTGCTCAACTGCTGCTTTCTTACTATCTTAGAGCTCTATGAAAAATATTTTAAAATTTTATATATATACCGTACATTTTTTTTGCAGCCAATTTGCTTTCCACTACATACTTATATATATTGTTACGAAAAGTAGTTAGTAGCGCTTATAATGGAATTCGAATCCCAAGATAAATCGCAATGTACATACTCCTATAAAAATAGACACTGAATTAGAATTAAGCACTTACAAAAGCATAATTGTAGGCTGTAAGATTAATTAGATTATTTTAAATATAACCGACTATAAGTTTAAATCATTATGTACTGGTCAAAAATGTAGTCAAACCGGTTTGTCCGGTTTGCCCGCTTTTTGTGTGTAGGTACATGATTGAACATGTAGTTTATTTTTAGAAGATGGCTCTTACAAATGAGTATGGTTAGTTGTAAATAAGGGAAGTTGCCACAATGTTCTGGTCTTTTCTCGATATTACTGTCTATAAGATTGGAAGTTTCTGGAAACTTTTCAATGAGTGAAATACAAGTGTTGTTGTAATAAGTGTTTTTGTGTACATTTAAAGTTTTCACAGGTATACATTTGTGAACTTGTGTTATTGTGTACAATGTATTGTGTTCGATACAAGGGCAGTGCATGCACGAACGTTTTCTGTTCGTATTTTGTTCCATTCTCTACGAAAATCTGTCTTCAATGCGTCCACACTTTTTATCTTTTTCTTGACAACTCCAAAATGGACCATATGGGGAAGAAATGAAATTTGGAACGTGACTATAAAAATTGTTGCGCCAAACAAGCTTTATGGGATTGTGCTGAGTCGTGTTGGAATGTTCAGCCGTTTTTACTGATTTTTTTTTTTGTGTTCCCATGGTAGCGACGTATCATGACGCCCTGACCGATAAAGACTAGCAGAGAACGATCATTTGCAGTTACAGCTGCCGAAACATCACAGAAGCCGGCGATTGCTTGCGAAGAGCAACTAGCTTGTCTAAATTGTCCTTGGACTTCCCCTCTAACCACACATGATGCCTTTTGATCCGTTGTTAAATATTGCACTTTTTGAATCTTATAGGGCTTTAGTTTAAATTCATTTCTCATTAGCTGTCGGATACTTCTATCGGACGCGTTCAGATTTTCTGTCAGTTTTAGCTTTGTCGTGGATTTCATTTAATTCGTGCCTTCACTTTCTGATGATGTTGCTGTTTTTGAAAGGGCGTTTTGCGATGCTATCAGTATCGTTGTAACGTGTAATGGTCCGATACACAACCATTTTATTTATATTCAAATGCTGGAGCTGTTTGACAATTGCCTGTTTTGACTTTCCAGGCAGAAACAATGCAATCACACTGTTACGTTTGAATTCCATTTTGAATGTTCCTTTCAAATACGACATATGCTTCCGAAGACTTGTAAAAAACATAACAGCCTAATGTTTTTCAAAATATGAGCGTGATGTCATTAGCTGTTTGTTAGATACAGCAGAGTGAAGTTAGTAACACTTTGATCGCCGGACCCTGTATATTATCATTAGCAAATAATTATAATTATACTAGGAGTTATAACCCAGCAAAAGCATTTTAACATTCAACATTTCTACTCTCAGACCATAAATACACATTTTCGTTAAAAACTCGACTTCAGCTTCTCCTACTAGATCACCAAACGAACATATGGTGTGAATATCAACCCTATCGACTCCAGCACCATCTACTTACATAGCGTTACATCCATACAGACAGTCAAATCTTAAAAAACAATAATAAAAACATTATTATATAAAATATTTACTTAAAGGATATATTAATGTCTGAATTATAGACTTTTTTATTTTCTTTTTAAATAAAAAATTATATTAAATAGGATATTTCGGTGTTTTGTTTTTCACTTCACCATCGTTGAAAATGGTGAAAAACACTGAAATATCCGATTAAATATAATTTTTTATTTAAAAAGAGAAAAAGGACTATAATTCAGCCATTAATATATCATTTAAGAAATAAAGACTTTCAATATATCAATGTTTCAAAATAAGATTGTAAAGCGAGCTTCTCAGCTCGACATATGGATAGTTGTAATTCAGTCTAAACACTGAATTATCTTAAAAACACAATATTAACAATTTAATTTACAAAATTCGTAACAATTTTTTTAGGGAATTTTTTTCTGTGAAAAAAAAAATGTTTTTCATTTTTTTGGGAAATTTTTAAATTCTCTATATTAACTTCGCGTCCCCGTGGCTCTGGCTGGCTGGCTGGTCCGATTTTCTGATCAATTGTTAAGCAGCTTCCCAAAGCCCGATTTTATTAAAATTTTGCACCCATGTATATTTCCGGTGACAATACTTTCTATTAAAATTCATAGTCATAGGGCTCCAACAAATTTTTTAAAAACTTAACCCGATTTTCTTCAAATTTTATATACGTGTGTATCTCCGATGGACAACAATTTTTGTAAAAAATTTCGCAATTAATTGTAAAATCTGATTAATATAAATTATTTTTAAAGCATATCTTTTATAATTTTTAACCCATTTTTTATTTTTTGTATGCATGTAAAACCTACTATTTTTCATCGGCAGTGAATATGCCAATTCTTCTGTTCTCTCATTATTTATAGAGGTTCCGTAATTTAATGGCTTGGGACAAATTCCATTTGCTTCTGTTTTATTTAGAAGAAGCAAATTTTCGTTAGCATGTGTTTTGTTATTAAATAAAAAGTCCAAATAACAAAATAATTTACTTGTTTAGTCGTAAATTGGGTAGACCACCTATTATGCTAGAACTTTTCTTGTAATTTTCTCCTAATTATTATCCTTCCAGCGATCCTAATTTTTGCCGAGTTTTTCATCGTGTTTTATATTCCTATACTCTTGGTGTCTTCTCTAGCGGAGCCTAACAAGCTTAACTGCGTAACATGTCTAAAAGGTTAAAGTCAAACTTTAAAATACCAAGGAACAATAATATATTTTTTACAGCCAAAATTAATGGTTGTCTATAATTAGATCTACATAGCCTTTACATTAGCATAAGCTTGCTAAGTGTCCAACCGAGGGTAGTAAACTTGTGAAAGAAAGTAAAAAGTTCTGTTTGCACATCACATTTATTGTGACCTTCTTTTTAGCCGACAAAATTCCCACGTTTATGGAGAAAAACTCGCTTTATTGCAGCACATAACATTGAAAGGAAATGACAACGGTTTGCGGTTATCCTTGGGTGGAAGAAACAGCAACATAGAGCGAACATTTACGGATACAACGCCACTAAGGCCATTATTGATTATTAGTGGCATTGTATTTGTATCATTGAGCATTGTCATTGTTTGGTTTGTTGCTTTGGCTTTTGTTATAATTATATTTTTATACAATAACATAATGAAAAAAGTGAATGAAAAGGAAAACAATTGTTTAATAATGTAACCATCAACGGGGACACTACAATAGTAAAATAATAAATATTGTTATAAAGTTTACGATAATCCAAATATGTAAAAAAGTCATTTTTGGGAAGAATGAAACAATTTGATTTCTTATTATAAGAAAAGAGGTGAAAGGTAAAATAAATTAAGTTCAACGAAAAATGATAACTTTATAAAGGTCGTTTCGGCAAGTAAAATTCTTTCACGTTGAGTTAACTCAACAAAATTAAATTTTTAACGGTTGCCTACAAAATTTGGAAAATCATATAATGGAAAAATATTTTCGTTACGTGACAATTAGCATTAAAATAAATAATACAAACTAGGGGCCCGTTTATTTATAAATTTATTTTTTTACATTTATAACGTGCGGTTTTTGTTTAATAATAACGTATATATTATATACCTACATTTGTGTGCATGCTCAACACAAATGGTTGCGAGAAGTCAGGCCTTGGACCGCATGGTCTGTCGCGCCGATATTATTATATTATTATATACCTACAGAAATATAAACAGTAATCCACCATTTTTTGAAAATTTTGGAACCGACCAGTATTAAACTATTTTTACTTACGTATTTGATTAAAATGACTGTACGTAGAGTTTAATATTGATTTTGCCAGAATTCACGAAAAATCTCTGCTAAATATACTCTTACTAATAAAAGGCAAACTGTTTGCCTACATTAAATACAGGATCAGCATTGTTACTGTCATATTGCAAGAAATTTGCACAGGGTGTTTTCTGTGTACATTCTAATTCAAGTTTTATGGAAACAAATTTAAGATTAATTTGTTATTGGAAATTGTTTGTGAAAAATATACGGATTAAGTGATTACTACCAATCTACAAAATGAATTTTAATCTGAATTTTAATGTCGTAATGATAAAATTTTGTTTTTATTGGACTTTTATTAAATAAGAACATTCATAAGAATCTCTTAAAACAGAATGTATAATCTATATATATAAAATAGAGAATTTATTTGTATATATATATATATACTTGTATATATATATACTTGTGCCTAACTAGCTCTGGAACGCCTTGACCAATTTCAACCAATCTTGGTATACATATTCTTTACTATGTGGAATCAAACATAGTGGGTGGGGGGTAGTAGGTTTTTTGGCTGGGGGAGGCGTGGCAGGCGATTTTATGGTCGGACCCACCGAGACGAATAGTGCTGGTAGTACACTCCTATGGGTGGTGGGTGACCGATATTAGTGTTGATTCTATGGTTTTCGGGGTCGCTGAGTTGAATGGTGATGGTAGGACAGCTCTAGCGGGATGGTGTCGATTACTGAGGGGGGGGGGGGGGGGTTACCGATATTAGTGTCGATTCTATAGTTTTCGTGGTCGTTGCGGTATATAGTGATGGTAAGACACCTCTAAGGCTAGGGTGTCGATATTACTGTCGATCCCATTTCAGGATCGCTGAGATAAATAGTTATAGTAAGACACCTCTTTGTGGATGGGGTCAGGGGGGGACTGTTTGGAGGCGATCTTAGCGTCAAATTTTACACCCGTGCAACGCCGGGCACTCAACTAGTTCATTATAAACACATGTGTCTCAACTTCATATATTGTCGTTTTTTGCCTTCAGGCTTTCTATAAATTCGTTGTATGAAATATTCACTTTAGCCGTATTCCTTGTGTAACGACAAGGTACCTCTGTCTCGTTGCTCTTTTGCGTAAATATCTTTTTTGTCATATAGAGGGCTGTTCCACCATCAGAGCATCGATCACTTTTCCCAGCGCCAAATGGAAAATGGGGCAGGCCCGTCTATATTCCATTCGGAAGTGAAAATCCTTACTTAGCTTTTTGCATTATTCTCACGGGCCTTTTGCATTATTGTCACGAACTTACATATATATTAGTATTAGCTTATTCAGGAGCTATATGACTGGCGAATTAAAAGGCTTTACATTTTCGTCATTTATAAATATGTATTTTAATTAAATTTATTAGAGAATGTCAAAAAAAATTTTAAATAGCGTCGGGTCTGTTAATAAAGACATTGCATGCTGCACGAACGTAACGATCTCGTCAACTTGGTGTTTCCTGATGGAAAAAACTTTACGGTTCAACAGTACGTTAGAGGGGAAGTCCAACCGATATTTGGACAAGCGAGTTGCTCTTCGAAAACAAACGTCGGCTTTTGTGATGGTTTGAGCAGCTGTAACTGCAAATGGTCATTCTCCGCTAGTCTTTATAGGTCAGGGCATCAAGGTGAATCAAGAAGAGTACCGGGAAAAGGCATTAAATGATGCGCTGCTACCGTTGGAAATTTCAAAAGGACTCAGCACTATCACATAAAGCTCGTTGACACAAAAAAAAATTTTCAAATTCACGTACCAAATTTAATTTTTACGCTCCATACTCACCAGCCTTGAGTCCAATGGACTTCTCCATATAATCAATTTTAGAGGCCGACAAAAATATATGAAAGTGTGTATTCATTAAAGACAGCTCATCGTAGAGAATTAATGAAAATACCAACAGTTCACGTTCGTGCAGCACGGCTAAATAAAATATTTTTTTATTTTAACAAATCTTTCTTTATCTTTCTTTTCGGGACGGCTTCGCTAAACTGCGCCCAATGAAGCACTCTCGGCTTCATATTGTTTATTTGTTAAATGTTAGTATAAAAATTCTGGACAATTTATTATGACATCCACTACACAAATTCGGTTAAACGAAGCGGTAAGTCGCTGTGCTTACGTATGTACTAATCCACAGGCCAGCGATTCTGGCACTGATCGAAACTCAGGTATTTGATATATCGGAATTTAATCTGCCTGGTTATTACTTGGTGCCATTAGTTTTCCCTCGACGCGAACTCGCAATCTATGTCCGGAGTGATGTTGCGTTTCAGCTTTTGCCTCAATCCAGCCATTGTTCCAATCCGGAATTCAATATCATTTGGGTCAAAGTAAAGTTACAGGAGCGTAACATCCACTACTGTTCCCTTTACAATCAATCGAGTAGAATTAAACCCTTTCAAAACCCAATGCTATCTCTTGTCGTCCAAGCGAATCCTAAATCCCATGCCATTTTCCATGAATGGCACTTGCATCGAGGAAACTGAAAATCTCGCAATTCTCGGTATGTGCGTTAACGACAAGCTTCGTTGGAATGACTACATATTTACCGTCGCCAAAAATGCTGCGAAACGTTTAGGTTTTCTAGCCCGGTGCAAGAAATATTAAACTCCCTCTGATCTGGCTTTCGTTTGCCCTAAACTTGGGTACAATTGCCATCAGCGCCTGCTATAAAACTTATCGGTGACGAAGATATAGCGAAATCAATAGATTCGCTTGAACACCGCAGAAACGTTTCCTGCTTGACACTGTTTTATAGTTTCTTCCACCAGCGCGGTGCTCAATAGAAATAGCCAAGTGCATGCCACCTTTACTTGAATTCAACCGCAATCCTCGTGGCGCTCTAAATGCTCGCCAGTTTACCGTCAAGCCCTCTTCTGACGTACAGTTAAGTTCAGGAATTTGTTCTTCATCCCTACAACTCGTATGTGTAATGCTCTGCCAAGCTCTGTCTTGCCATATCACCATGATCCAAACAGGTGTAGAAAATTTTAGGACGCCACTATTAAAAAATTCTTAAAAATTCTTAAAAACTTGATGTTTATAAAAACAAAACTGATATGATGACCCAGGAATATGACTATTTCCAAAATATTACGAAAACCTGGCTCATCATCGTATAAAACATAGCAAAAAAAAAATTGAGGAGTGGCCACTACACGCCTTTCTTTTACGGACGGGGCCGGAATCTTCAGTAAATGAAGATTAAATTTTTTTTTAGTTTTTTTGCACTTAACAGATTTCTCATAAGTGCGTTTTTAAAACGAACTAAAAAGTATAAAACACCACCTGCCATCATCCTGAGAAAGGTGGTAAGACACTGCGATTTAGGTAATACTTTGATTAGCCAGAAACCACTATTTGGGTACAGTTTGATGAAGACTTTTGCACCACTCATTTGGCTTAGGGTGCGTGGTTCGCCACTGGCATTGGATGAACAGAACTACGAGTTTGGTTTTGTCCATTGGTGCACACCACTCTGTCGGTTCATCAACCCGCCTTATGATTCCAAATTGCAGTCTGTCATTAAGTTTTTCTTTCAGCTTACCTTTTAAAGCAATTGGCACTCTTCTTGCCGTGAAATTGCTAATGGTTTTGCATAAGGTTTTATTTTAATGTCGTTTTCACCTTCAACGCGACCGAGCTTTCTAAATAGGGCTGCAACTTCTTTCGGGATTTTTACACCTGAAAGTCTGTTCTACTGAATTTATGATTTGGATAGTATTCAATTTGTGACACGATACTAAGCTTAAAAAATTGTGTTTTCAATTTCTCCATGACATACATGTTCGACATTATTTTGCTGTTTCAATAATTCAGTTTGCTTTCAATGAAACCCATCATCACTTTTGAAAGCAGACATGATGGACCGCTTAATTTTTTATTTATTTTGAATAGTTTAACTTTGGAAATATTGATTTCGGATCTGCTAATGATTTAACGTCTGCCGGTGCACCATTGTCTAACATAAATGATATCTTCCTCCCCATACACTCGCTGTTGTCCATCTCTTTGCAATCATATTCTTCTCTATCATTGTACCTAAGATAAGTGGTTGCTCTTGCTCACTTTCTTCTTCAAACTTTTAATTTTTTCTGTTGTTCCCTCTAGTGCTTCTGAAATGATTCCATTTCTTACACTGCGTTGGCGGTGTTTTCCCTTCGCTTGACAATTTTGTTTAATGCGTTTATTTTGTGAGCCACACCACAGACCATGGGCTCGTTGTTTTTGCCTGCATGCTTTTCGTGTAACTATGTGAGTGCTGTCTTTCTTTAATCGAAAATGGTTCTACTTAAAAAATCGATAAAGCACTCAAATTCCCCAAATCACACATAATTGTCGCTTACAACTAAATTTCATTCTAGAATTCGAAAAGTAGAAATTTTCATTGGCAAACGAATGGACATTACACAAAAATATAATTATAATATTGACAACACGCAATGCCAAACCAATTTTCTACATGCACTGGATATATTCGTACGATAATAACCCAAATTGCCTATTACTACGATCGCTCTTTGCACTTAGTTAATGTCCGTATATGTGATGTCTAGTTGGTTTCATAACTAAAGGGTGTTTCTTAAAGTCTGAGAGAATTATAATTTTAATAAATTTACCTCTTAATCAACATTTTGTATTAATTTCGAATTTTAATTCACAATTATGGCTACCGCAGTTCCGCAGTGTTCAGGACAAAATACATGTTGGTCGTTCAATTTCAAGTATAAATTCATATTTTTAAAGAAATATTTATTAGCGATTAATACGATAAGCAAAAATAAAATTCACGAAGAGTCGATAAATTGCTCCCAACTCCTAGCATCTTTAAGGCAGAGTTAAGCGATAACGAACAAATCGGAAGGATTGGCATTTGTGTTGACAGCACATAACACTTTTTAAAGAAGCTGTAAGAAGGTAAATGAGAAAGAAACTCTAATTCACTATTTTTGCAAATGTCTCCTCATTCTAAGCAAAGTATTCCTTGACGACCTGAAAGAGCTTTTGGAGTACAGAACGCTACATCTTGGATTTAAAAACAATATAAAAAAAACCTTTTATATTGGTCCATAAGGAAGATGGTGCACTCAATAGCAAATTATGGCTCTCGCAAGTGTCGCGAGGACAACCATCCTGCCCACCTACCTACCTATACTCATCTAGAAATTTATTTTCTTGTAGTGATGTGCAAGATCCGCGGATCCGCGTTCAGAATATTTAATCTTTTGTTAGCACATTTTATTCTAAATCTAAGCTATCTCCTAACATATCCTAAGGAGTTTGCAGGGAATGTCTATTTTTTAAATTCTTTATATTAACTTCGCGTACCCGTGGCTGGCAGAATCTTGTGATCAATTTTTAACACAATTCCAAAAGTTCGTTTTTATTAAAATTTTGCACACATGCGTATTTCCCATGACAATACTTTCTGTTAAAAATTGGGGCTCCTCGGGCCCTGCGGTCGGGGGCTCCCATAAAATTTACCCGATTTTCTTCAAATTTTATATGCATGTGTGTCTCCGATGGACAACCCTTTTTGTAAAAATTTGGAAGTGATCGGGCCCTGTGGTCAGGGGGCACTCATACAAATTTTTTAAAAAAAGTAAATGATTTTCTTTAAATTTTATACGCATGTGTATCTCCGATGGACAACACTTCTTGTAAAAATTTTAAAGTGATCGGAAGTACCCATTTTCTTCAAATTTTATACGCATGTGAATCTCCGATCGACAACACTTTTTGTAAAAATCGGGCCGGGGGCTTCTTAACACTGTGTATCCCCGATTAGAGAATTTACACGAAAAATTTTAATTTTTATGGGTTGTTTTATTTTTTTACAGTTAACCCTTTCGGAAATTTTATCGGAACAAAAACAATTCACCCATTACTTTCTAGAACTACATGCGACGACTATTGCTTACTTACGTGTATGATAAACAAGCTGGGATCATGGTTGATACCTAACCATTTATCGCTTGTATGTGTGGCTTTTATTTTCCAAATTTTAAACAAATCAACATTTACAAATGCAAACAAAATGTTGAGCAACATCTAAACTACAGAGGTTCAAGTTCTGTAAAGAACAATTGTCAATATGTACTCGTAACGTTTGTTTTTCTGGTTGTTACTCAATGTCATATGATCTTGAAAGCAATAAAAATTAAGATTTGTGAGTGTAAGAGTTTAAGTAAGTCCAATGTGTGGCTGTGTGTACCAAGCTTTCTGACATAAATTAGTTTATCCTTGAGGCTATGTAAGATGTACACGTTTGTTGATTGTTTGAATTTGTTTGTACTACGTACTGTTGTGTGAATTCATGTGTTATCTGCGAAGACAGTAACTTATGTCTTAATTAATTTGTTTACTTCAGCAATTACATAGAAGTGGTTTTACAGAATTCTATTAAAAGTGCGTACCAACTCACAGTCCAATTACAATTCATGTGTGTATGGATGAAATGAACATATGCTTAATGGTATACCCCTATTGGTCTTTACAATAGATATAAAACTTTGTTTGTAAATTACAATATTTTTTTCTTTTATATCTACTTAGAAATATAGCAAGGCGCACTTGAACAAAATGTATACCCAAAAGTACTGCGATGTCGAAGAAAGGATGGCGTAGACCAGGACGCCCAGAGTTTAGGGATGCCAAACTAGATGACATCGGTTCGAAATTGGGACCGGTGGAGAGACTTTTTGCGGGGGGCCAGGACCGGACCCCGGTTGTAGATCCAAATATGATGATGATGATTGTCTCCGGAAATATACATGTGTGCAAAATTTTAACAAAATCGGGCTTTGGGAAGTGGGTTAAAAATTGATCACCAGTCCGCCAGCAACGGGCACGCGAAGTTAATATAGAGAATTTAAAAAGTAGTTCAAAGGGATGTTAACGAATTAAATGATGTTATCTTAATTTGTTGGGATTACTGCAGTGTCGTGGCTCAGTGAAAATGCGCATGGCTACTGTGCAGGCGTTCGTGGTTCGAATCCCAGTAACACCAAAAGTATTTTTCACCGTGTCCCACCTCTCGCGAATGGGTGAATAACGTTCCGAGAGTAAAATAACTTGTCACGGGAAGCTTCTCACATCGCCGTTCGGATCCGGCCTTAAATTGTAGGTCCCTTCCATTTGTGCCCAAAAAAATACATGCGCAACACAAATGGTCGCGAAAAGCAAAGCCTTGGACCGTAACGGTCTGTCGCGCCGAATATTATATATTACTGCAATGATTGCATTATTGTTTTTCCTCTCGGAGCTAAAACATAAATATTTTCTGAAGTTCCTACTCTTGAGAATGCCACATACAACTGACCATAAGAGAAGCAAGGACATTCTAAATTCATGACTGCAAAATTTAGGAACTGTCCTTTGTTGATAGTCAAGGCAAATGGGAACTAGATTCGATTGAAGCGCTGAATGGTATGTCGGTTGGAAACAACGGTCTGCGTGGTACGAATACGTCAATCCCATTTTCCTGTTAATAGCATTTATTGCAGAAGATTTTTGACACAGAAGAGCGGTGTTTGATTAAATATTTTTGGTGGAAGCATTATTGGTTATCTTTTCTTCAACTTCATGATATATGAGAAGGCATTTCAGTTTCAGGTGTACAGAAATTCCAGCGGGTAATTAACGCCATCGTCGGAGTCCACTATAGAGTCAAGTGACTTTTATGTGGTAACCGTACTCGTTTCTATAGCTCTTGTCAATGTTTGGGAATATTGTCAAAATTACCTGCGGCACGGACGGCACTAACTGGCACAGATTTTCAGTGAATATGATTTCGCCTGTCTGCCGATCGTTGGAAAATGCCAACGCTAATCTGCAGCCATTTCATTGCAAATTGCTGTGCATTTCTTGCTGAATTGCGAGTTCACATATGTGTTGCCAATTCATAGAGCTAAAGCATTGAGGCAGGTGTTGACCGGGAAATTACGGGTAGCGTTTGGCGAAAGTCAGCTGCTAAAATTCCTACTATCAGGTTACTACCGTTTTGTTGTATTTTTTGATCATTTGTTTACCATGAAAACTCGTACCAAAAACAACGATGAAATTGTCAGAGGTACTGGATTTTTGTGGCATTCGTGGTGTGCGCTGTGGACGTAAATTCCCTCTAACTATTTACATAAAAAAGTTATATTGTTTTATTATTATTAGGGAGTAATGCAAGTGAGAGAAGTACATAAAAATTCAATATCCGAATACTAATGGATTCTACACTAATATCGTTTACATGTCACCGCTTCCCATCCCGTCCGCAAGGGGTACTTGTCTTACCGTTTCAAGACTAATATCGCCCCCACCCGCCTACACTCCGACCAACCACATTGCATCTACTAGACAGAGTTCAGAACCGCGCGTTAAAACTTATTGGTGATGTACATATCGCGAAAACAATCGAATCGCTTGAACATCGTAGGAATGTTTCCTGCCTGTCACTGTTTATCGCTTTTTCCACAAGCGGAGTTCAAAAGAAATATCCGGATGCATCCCGCCCATTCTCCAACCCATCCGTAATACCCGTGCCTCAACTCGAGCTCATGGGTCCACCATTAAGCCTATCTTCGGACGTACTAACCAATTCAGAGATTCCTTCTTTACATGCACGATAGTTATGTGGAATGAATTGCCTGATTCTGTGTTTCCGCATTTATATGATCTGCAGTCGTTTAAGACACGTGTGCATAGACATCTCATCCTTTCCTCTCCCTAATTTCCTAACGCCCACGCTGTGCTAAGCATTATAAGGATGCAAACCCCTTTAGCGTGTGTACATTATAAAAAAAAATAAAAAAAACCCTCTTCGCCGATCGACCAAGTCCTTCCCACCGACCGACCCTTCCCCTACCAAATTTAAGTTAGTTTCCTTTTTTTTTATCAACTTCTATCGATTATTAATTAACTTGTCTGTCTTCTTGTTTATAGTCTTTAACTTTAGCTTTAAATTTCGAAAAAATTACATGTATAACAGTATAGTGCAGGGTGATAGCTTGTTTTTTTTCTATAGGTTTGAGTGATTCGTAATGATAGCGTTGCGTTGCGTGTACGATTCCATTAAGGTTATGAGGTTTTGCATTTTATGAATTTGTTATGTTTACTTTAATGTTTAGCTTTAGTTATTTAGCTTCTAACACATTCTATGATATTATTTTATTGCTGTCATCGTTGGTAACACCCTCTTTATATTTTTTATTGTGTGATAAAATCGTTTGAAAAGGAGCTGCTATTATAGTCTGCTGTAAAATAGAGCTCTATTGCTGACAACATTTTTTCTAATTCTAAGAAATCGAACCCAAAATACGATCGCAAAATTTATTCTTTATTCGAAATCGTAAGAAGGAACAATAGATTTAGCTCAAGTGATAGATAAATCGATTCTTTTGTTGGTACTCGTAAATCGAACGTTGTTAAATGATTAGTTCAACTAGTGATAATCGGTACCATTGGCAATAAGAAGTTGTAGCGAATTGTTATTGAAAGAAGGATCTCTTTTACTTCTACTAAAGGGTGTTTTTTATAGAGTTACACAAGTTTAAATCATAATAAAACAAAGAAATATATTTTTAATATCAATGAAACGGGCTTTATTGGATAGAAAATATGACATTAATGATTTTATTTCGGCCATGTGGCTGGAGCGTACAAGGCGCAATCTGGAACACCAATGTTCACAAACTTTTCGCAGCATTTGCGGCCGTATTTCGCCAATAACTCTTCGAATGTTGATTTCCTGGTGTTCAATTGTCTCTGGTTTATCACAGAGACAAGTGACTTTACATAACCCCAAAGATAATAATCCAATGTGGTTAAATCACATGATCTTGGTGGCCAATTAATTGGACCATTACGCGAAATTATTCTTTTATCAAAAGTTTCTTTGAGTAAATCAATTGTAGCGCATGTGGCTCCGTCCTGTTGGAACCACATGTCTGCAAGATTAATGCCAGCTAATCGAGGTACGAAAAAATTTCTAATCATGTCCCTATACCGCTCACCATTGACAGTAACCTTCTGACCATCAGTGTGCACGTGCAGTGCACGATAAGTTTGGCGAACAGAACCATTATTTTGATAAAAAATTTCAACAATTTGCAAGCGTTGCTCTGGCGATGTGTGTCTATACATAATGAATGGTCCAACCAAACTAAACAAAAAGCAACTATCAGCTGTTAAATGGGTTGTAAAATAAAGCAGTGTTGCCAAGTCAAAGTTGTGAACCTCTAAAAAACACCCTATACTTAAAGCGTTGTCGTCCAACTTAATGGACTCGTTATCAGTCAGGGAGTGCTACAGTGCACTGCAATCTCTTTCCAGATACAACAGTTGGGTCCCTGGGGAATTTCAGGCAACCAATCTACAGACGAACTAGCTAGGGCTGGATCGGAACCTGCGTTCATAGGCATAGGACCTAAACCCTACGGTGGTGGCAACTGGGCTGCTGCACGGATTAATTGTTGGGAAGACAAGCTTCGTCTGGCCCACTGAAATAACGTCTTGGGGCTGAGGCAATCCAAACAATTAATCCGGCCTTTTTTCTATAAGGAAATCCCTAATCTCATATGTCATTATGGCATAGACGAAAGTGACTGCTTCATACACTATAAACTAGCCTCGAAAGTAGCCGTTATACACACTAGTTAGTTAACATATAAACTACTATTGTTATTAACTGCAGTCACAATGAACACACATTTCCAGATTAATTTTGCATTGCGCATTACCGGTTTAGCAGAAATAGTATATTACAGAACGAGCAAGGAAAGTGGAGTTTATCGTGCGAGGTCGAAGCTTGACGAGGCGGTAGCCGAGTTCGGCAATCTAACGAGCACGATGATCACTTTTCTGCAAGTCATGTACGCTATTTTTCACGCGTCCAAACCGGTTTTTTTTCGCTAAATCGAGAGAGAAGCAGAAATGTGAGAATGTGTGTTCGCTGTGACTGCAGTAAATAACAAAGAAATGAATTTTTCACGCGTCCAAACCGGTTTTCCTGCTTATTCGAGAGAGAAGCAGAAATCACAAACGACAAACAAAAGAGAATTCTTGCTCATGCGCAATGTGTTCGCTGAGATTGTAGTAAATAACAAAAGACGTTTATATCATAACATAACTAGTGTTGCTATGGGCTACTTTCGAGGCTAGTTTATAGCGTACGAAACAGTCACTTTCGTCTATGGGCGTGTGAAAAATCAGTTTTGGTCGTGTGAAAAATAGCATAAAAAAGTGCTCATCGTGCTCGTTAGATTGCTAAATTCCATTGATTTATAAACTCTACTTTCCTCGTTCGTTATGTAATATACTATAACAAAATTGGTGTGGACGTAGAGACAGAATGTAGGTTCTGCTTGGAAGATGTTGAGTCATCCGAATACATACTTTGCGAATGTCCGGCACTACTTGCGTTAAGGAGACGCATTTTTCATAGGAAATGTGCTCGACAGCGGAATTGAAAAATTCTGCTACTAAGGACATACTATCCTTCACTAGGGAGGTGGTGGTACACCCTAAGATACAATGATCTTTTAGGTCGCATTGACTGCCATATGGGCTAGGGCTTTCTTTAAACAAAAATTACTACAACAATGGGACACGACCTATTAGCTCTTATAAAGCATAAGAAGCGATAGCTTATCTCTCCCTGATAATAAAAACAAGTCAGTTCCTCGGAATTTTTTGCCCAGAATTCCCTCGGAGCTGGTTGAACAGTGAAGGCAATTATTTATTAAAAAGTTATTTGCAGTCTTATGTCATTTCGAAAATGAAAATGAAAACTTTTTGTGGAACCTAACTTATTTAAAAAATTAGGTTTCCAAAATCACATATTTGTGTGACAAAGACACAATTTTTATTTTGATTTTGTTGTCAGCATAATATATGGAATCAATTTAGATGATTTTATTTAAGACAGCGGCAAATAAGTGAAATAAGACCTTAGAGCTCAAACATGAAGCTTTGAACGTCTAAAGAGGCCAAATTGTCTTGGAACAGTTATGCGGGAAGTGATATTCTATTTCTTTTTATGAATAAGATGCAGACTATTTTTTCGTGGTTAATACTAATTCCTTATATTTCTAATAAAAGTACTTAGGAGATTTGTGCTTAGTAAATAAATGAATTTAAAAAAATGGCTCACTTCATAGAAATACATTTTTTTTATGAATGGCAGAATGACTTTTTTGAGTGGCTAGGATCGACAGTGGTTGCACTTGTTGGGTCCTGTCTATTCATCAGATATAAACGGACGTTAAAGACGAATATTAAAATTTACATTTGTTTTGTTTTAAATTTATATATTTGTAATACTCATGAAACTAAATGTATACTTATGCTGAATACTAAAGATATTTACCACTTGAAGTGTAAAAGTGCCTATCACTATCTTTAAACCACATCGGTGGCATACTATTAAAGAACAATATTCTGCAAAAGGACATCGCGTCCATGTCGCCCTCTTTCAATTAAGTTTTGAATTGTCAATAAAACCGAATCGTTATGTGGCCAGAAATCCATAACGGAGATCCCTCTCTATATTTTCACCCAAATACCTAGCAGTCAGTCAGCGATAATATTAAAAGCGCAAGTGCTCCCACCTCCATTCCAAATGGGGGATGATGATTGCTTATTCAATTTTTGTCCTTCACAGCTTGAAGCTTCAATGTCTGTTCAATGTTATATGAAATGTGCTTTTCAACTTTTATAATGAAACATTATCTAGCAATAGACAAATTGTTCTATATGTTCGGATTTACTCGTACGTATCTTTGGGCTGTAAATGTAAGGCAAACTGAACTCATTCTCAGTTGCAGTATCAGTGATAGTCGAGCAGCTGTCGTGTACGTTACAACATTTCCCCGGTTCGGGTTGACAGTCGCGTGGTTTTAATTATTACTCGAAAAGATAACTCACTTTATTTAAGAGTTAATGGTAGATAAAGTCGAAATTGATCAGAGTAGCAGAGTAGATTTCAGAATGAGAATTAAATTCAATTTAGTTTTAATTGAAACATTTGTGCCACGTGTGTGCGTTTGTTTGTGTTTTAAACGTTCATTTCTATTGAAAGTCGTAAAAGTGAATTAAAATTAAGAGGTTTTACAACCAACAATCGCTAGCGGTTCAGTAGTAAATAATACAACACAACGTGAATTGCATTACTACTTTAGAGGCTTGCATTTTGTGACTGACATATACATTCATACCAACTTATCTTATGCTGCAGAAAGATTGCACAAAATTTTATCTAAGATTATAATTTGATTTGCATTATTAGCAGTGTAGGTTTTGAAGTATGTACTCAAAAAGTTTGAATAAACTTTTATAAGCTCCATCAGAATAGATTGTGTTGTCATGTGTTAGAGTTGAAATTTAAAAATTTTATGTATATTTCTTAATGGTTTAAATATAAACAAAATTATTTAGAAAAAAATAAAGATCCCTAAAACATGTGATATTTTCATAACATAACTCTAGCTTAAGTGAGTTTTAGAACAACGCGGAGAAATTATTAGATTTTGTACGTCATAGGGTAAAAGTACCTGCCAATCAAACCGGCCGCAAAAAAATTGTTTGCTTTAACTCCTCCCAAAAACTTCTGATGTATGAGGTCTGTACATCAATGACACAAATATAATTTGTCTAAAAACTTCAAGTTTATAAAAACTTTGTCTGTTTCAACCTTTTGGAGGTAGTTTTTATCTATCTTCCGCACCTCATCCAAGTTAAAATGCTGTGCACAGTTTAGTTTCATGAAATATTTATAAGCGCCCGCGTGTAACGTTTGTCGGGTGCCGAGTGTGGCGTGTGTGACTCGTGTAAAGGCTTTTTTAAATTCTCTATATTTTTTTTAAAAAAATTATCCCGATTTTCTTCAAATTCAATACACATGTGTATCTCTGATATACAGCACTTTTTGTTAAAATTTTGGAGACCCCGGGCCCGGGTTCGTGGGGCCCTATAACTTTTTTTAAAAAAATTAACCCGATTTTCTTCAAATTTAATACACATGTGTATCTCCGAT
Organism: Nephrocerus scutellatus; assembly: GCA_947095585.1. Taxonomy (NCBI): domain Eukaryota; kingdom Metazoa; phylum Arthropoda; class Insecta; order Diptera; family Pipunculidae; genus Nephrocerus; species Nephrocerus scutellatus. The sequence continues at coordinate 95,225,514 of OX352763.1, forward strand.
AGACAAAACTTTTTGTAAAAAATTTGGAGACACTGGATCCCGGGGTCGTGGGGCCCCAAAATTTAAAAAAAAATAATTAACCCGATTTTTTTTTAATTTTAAATACGTGTGTATCTCCGATGGGCAACACTTTTTGCAAAAATTTTGGAGACATGGTTTGGAGGGTCATGGGGCCCCAACAAATTTTTTAAAAAACTTAACCCGATTTTTTTTAAATTTTATATACGCGTGTATCTCCGATGGACAAAATTTTTAATGCATTTTTTTAGTTCACTTAAGACATTTAATAATTATTTAAATGTGTCTGATAACATAGAAGTAACTTGCTGACAACTTTAGAGCACTAATTTTATTTTATGTTAAAATATTTGATGGTTTTCCTTTTAAATCAATTATAAGGGTTGGGAATATACATAATGTCACAGTAAGCACACCAGTTAGACTTGTTGTCACGTTCTTGAGTCCATAAAAACATCCGATGAAATAATTTCCAATTCCTTATCTCTACCAAGATTTTGTTGCCAGAGATTCACTCACTGTTTTGATGTAAATTTTAAATGGAAGCAATTTTTTGCATTATTCCAAGCTATAATACAATAACACACAGGACACTTTATTATGTTATTATGCTAAGCACGTTAATTCTGACCTTGACAGCATAACAAGGTGGGGCCTACATAATAGAGTTATATTTAACGCTTCTAAAACCCAATGCTGTCTTTTGTCGTCTAAGCGTAATTTAAACCCCCAAACTTTAACTATGAATGGATCTTGCATCAAAGAAACTGAAAAACTCTCAATTTTCGGTATGTGTGTCAACAACAAGCTTCGTTGAAATGACCACATATTTGCCATCGCCAAAAATGCTGCGAGATGCTTAGGTTTCCTAAAACGGTGCAAGATGTACTTCACTCCTTCAGATCTGGCTACTATTTACAAGGCGTATATTCGCCCTTAACTTGAATACAACTGTATTGTCTGGGCAGGTGCTCCCAAGACCACATTGCATCTACTAGACATAGTTCAGAACATCGTAGGAATGTTTCCTGCCTGTCACTGTTTTATCGCTTTTTCCACAAGCGGTGTTCAAAAGAAATATCCAGATGCATCCCGCCCATTCTCCAACCCATCCGTAATACCCGTGCCTCAACTCGAGCTCATGGGTCCACCAGTAAACCTATCTTCGGACGTACTAACCAATTCAGAGATTCCTTCCTTAGCCGCACGATAGTTATGTGGAATGAATTGCCTGATTCTGTGTTTCCGCTTTTATATGATCTGCAGTCGTTTAAGACACGTGTGCATAGACATCTCATCCTTTCCTCTACCTAATTTCCTAACGCCTACGCTGTGCTAAGCATTGTAAGGGTGCAATCCCCTTTAGCGTGTGTACATTATAAAAATAAAAATAAAATGGAGACCTGTGGAGAGATTTTTTGCGGAAGCCAAAAATAAGTATACCATTTTTAAGTTAAATATGTAAATATTCGTATCTTCTCGTTTGATAAATGTTTAAAAAAAATGTAGGCGTAAATTTGCTAAAGCACTATCTTCAACTTATCCAACGCCAGCAAAATTAATTAATCTGGTCACCAAATAATGCTTTTTAGAGAAGTTTAATTGGTATTTATTTTGTTTAAATAGAAAACGTAATGCAATCGCTTGTTGGATCGCAAAATTAGTAATAATTGTTTGTTTTTTCTTGTGCGTGCGTAATTTAATTAAAACATTTACTTTAAGTTTAAGTTTCCATGCAAACAGTGTAAGCATTTACATATATATTATTAAATATATTATATATTAATGGATTAAGAAAATAAAATCATAGATAGATATTCCTCACGTACTCTTCCAAACTTTTTGATTGATTTCTATATTTTAACAAAATTATACTCAACGGCACAGAGGTATAAAATTAAAAAAGATTTTCCTGATGTCTTAACTCTATTCAACTATTAGTTGAATTCAGCAAAATTCTTGATACGATGCCAAATACGGGAGATTTCTAAAACGAAAAAGTTTTAAAGCTACTGGAATGGAACCGATTACTATAACATAAAACGTTTGTCTCTTTTTTTGTGCTTGATAAACCAAGACAACTGATTTAAGATTGTAAATTGTCAATGAATAAAATTACGGTACATGTTTACGTTACAAAATATCGCTTATTGCTTTTACTTCAAGTCGTTACAGACTGCGCACACAGCATTTTATATCTTTGGGATTTGCATATTAAGTAGCACGAATGAGTCAGATATTAATCTTCTAATAGGGTATTCCATTTGCTGGGTTTAGTTGAGATTTCTTTTCCATGGTTTCGGTTTCATTTGCAAACCAATTAACCGAAGTTCGGTGTAATTTTGTATTACATTTGCAAACCTTTTTAACCGAAACTGTAAATTTAGGAGAGAAGATTTCCGCTTTCGATCATCGCGCCCTTCAGCACTTCACTATACATGATAACGATTAATATAAACAAGCGAAACACCTAGTTGATGTTGATTTTCGTTTCATTTGCAAACTGTTTACCACGAAACCCGAGAAAACCCTGGCAAATCGACAGCTTAACTTAGCTTGGTTTTGGTTTCAGGGTTGAAACGTGCTAATGGAACGAGCCATAGAAACAATATCTGCTTGTTGTCAATTCCAAATTTCTCCTTTTTTTTCAATTTGCATGACAAAACCTCTATTAGCATCTGCGTACTTCAAATGGTAAATAATGTGAGAAGTGATTCCCATCTTCACCATAAATTTTAAGACACTACAGCGGGTGGCAATTTAATTAAAAAATTCCCTTGATAGAATTCTTTAATAAAAAGCATATGTCTTGGTATGTCCTGTAGTCGGTACTAAAAGACTCATGACAAAACAAATTTAGCGTTGGCTTTTAATAATTGATTTAGTAAATTACCATTCATATTTAATATGGCATCACTAAAGCATTTTCTTTTGTATTAAAATAACTGATGTAAACATTTTATTATTTCTAAACAAATTTAAAACTAATAACGATAATGATTATTTTAGCAAAAACAGTGCAGTTCCTGGCAATGAGCTTCAGCTCTCTCCAACTCTTCCCCAATTGCCATGACTCCCCTGACAGTCGCAACTTGGTGTTTAAGCTGATCGCATTGCTTCGTCATATAATGGACATCATTCCAAGCACTGATTTTGCTTTGCCTATTTGGTGGACAATGTCCTGTTTGGTTCCACCTTCGGTCAAGACAATACTCCCAAGATATTGGAAACTCTCTACTCTCTCTACCAGCTGTCCAGCAATGTTAACTTGAGTTACTGAGTTAGTGCCGAGGTTGATGATTTTGGTTTTGGCAGTATGAATCTTCAAACCCGCAACATTTGCCCCCCTTTCCACATTTGTTGTCATTTGGTGCAGCTCCATAATCCTGTGTGAGAGTAAACAAACGTCGTCAGCGTAGTCCAGATGCTTAAGTTGATATGTAAGAGTCCAACGAATTCCTCCGTTTCCAGTAGATAAATCTGCGCGAAGTTCATCGCTAATCACCAACAAAAAAAATATCGGCGATAGAATGTAACCTTATCGTACCCCACTTAGGATCTCGAATTCCTCTGACAGCTTTCATAGGTTGCTTTAATAAAAGCTATTAGTTTATCGGGTATACCTCTCCTGCACAAGGCGTGCCAGATAAACTGTCTGTTGACACTGTCAAACGCCTTCTCAAAATCAATGAACAGCAGGTGCAGTTGTGACCGGAATTCAACGCACTGTTCAATAATGATCCGCAGGGTGTTTATGTGGTCTACAGGAGGATCCAGTGCGGAAACCTGCTTGTTCGGCATCGAGTGTATCTTCCAGATGTTCCTTGATTCGCTCAAGTACTACTTTGGCTATTAACTTTGCAACTGCAGGAAGAACGCAAATGCCTCTCCAGTTTTCGCACTTTATAAGACTACTTTTTTAAAGGAGCTTGACAATCATTCCGTTCTTCCACTCGTTGGGGAAACTTTCTGCTTCCTTTTCCCAAGTTCTCTCTCTACAAGAGGATATAAAAGCTCTGCTGATGTCGTTGGAGCGGCACGCAGAAGCTCTGCGGGTATACCATCTAGTCCTACGGACTTGTTGTGCTTTAGTGCGTTGATCGCGGTAGCGATCCCATCTTTACTGAGAGTTGAGGTGCGAATTTGGGAAATTGTTACTTGCGGCAGATCCGTTTGACTTAGCTGCATATCGTTGGCGAATACACGGTTAAGGACCGTAGAGCACGCTTGAGCAAATCCTCATCTGAAACGAGTACGGCACCATCTAGGCCTTTCACCCGATGTTGGCTAGAGCGGTGACCACCTGTCAGCTCTTTGGTGATTCTGATAACGGTTCTGCTATCGCAGCTGAAGTATGTTATTTATTTTCTTATCGCTATAAATTTTTCTCGTCTATTCAACCTTACATTTTAAGATTTTATTATTCTTTTAAATTAAAGGCTATTCAGTTCTAAAAAATGTGTTTCTCTTTCTTGTCCACGCGAATTAAACAGCAACAACACAAAATCAAAACAGAAACACACAAAGCAATCTGTGTAGTAATTTCCTTAAAAACAATGCCTTCGTTCTCTTACAGAAGCTAGAGTTTTAAATCTTCTCATTATTCGCAAGGAGATGGTATTCATACAATAGTTTTGAAATGGTATTCTTCAACGGTGACATTTCATTTCTCCTATTTTTCTGGAGTCTTCCTAAGGAGTTAAAAAACAGCCTGCACATAATAAAAAGTGGGCATACATTTTTTCGTACTGACGTAAATCGGTAATATCCGTATTTACAAAGTCATGCAGGCGTTAATCGTTAGTTTATGCAATACCTTATGAATCACCGGGAATCCTTATCGACAAAAAAAAGTGCAAACAATATATTCACAAATTCTAAATAAATTCCAAATTCTAAAGCTAAATTTAAACAATAACATTTATCAATGAATGGCACTGGAATCGAATTAATCTAAAAATTTAAAACGTTCGGTATGTGCATGAGCAACAAGAAGCACCGTTAAAATAACTATCGCTTAAATCACTACGAAATGTTTGGGTTTCCTAAAACGGTGCAAGAAGTACTTTAAGTCAGGGACGAACATGCTTCATTTTAATATGATGAATTGAATTTCAACCTTTCAACCGTTCCAACCAACCGCATCTACTTTAAAATAGTATATAGTTATTAATACAAAATTACTGGGCTTCCCCAAGATTGAGACGAACGAAGACGAACATACATGGTGCCCATATGCTCGTATAACATGATGTAAATGTACGTTAATTTATGAGTATTGTAATTGAAAACTTTACATTAAGTAAAGAAACAATTCCCATAATTTTCTCAACAATGACTACACGTCTGTACTCGTATAATTAAATTGACGGGGTGTTTAAACAGTTTAATGTAAATTCTATAATAGTTATAAGTGTGAGAAAAGAATAAAAAATATTTTAAGTTATGTAAGTGCTTTTAAACGTCGCTAAAAGTTACGTAAAATGCATTCGATTTTACAAACTTATGTATAAGGAATCATTATTTGGTTTTGGCTTTGCCAATATTCAAAATTTTTTAAACAGGTTTTCCCTTTTTCTTACTATCTCTGTGTACTAATTGCCCAGGTTACTCTCTCACTTATGCACGCACAAATATTCATCACTTTTTGGGGTTAGATATTTTAAATATATAGATAAGGTTAGGTTGGGGTGGCCACTTAGACCAATAGATGGTCCATTGTGATGCCACATGAATCGAGAGGATTTCTCGCCCTACTCTTTGAACCAGTTGGAGTTTCAAATGAAGCGTGGAAGACTTTTGATGCCAGCTTGACAAATCGTTAAGGTCGTTGAAAAAGAAGGCTCCCAAATGGAGCTTACGCTTTAGAGAAAGAGGTGTGCATGTGTAGAGAAGGTGAAGAATGGTTTTGCCCAGTAATTACACCAATCGTAGCGCTTATGTGCATTCTGTTTAGAGAGCGTTTCGGATCAAGCTTTGGCCAGATCTGTTTTGTCGCTACACAAGGTATATTATTAGTCCATCTAAGGTTGGATTTGTCAGTAGCATCCAGCTTTAACATGAGTTTGCCTGTAGCAATCGGTATGCCAAGGGAACCATTTTCCAATTGTAAAAGGGGGAGTGTAGTACCACTTTTGTCGAGTTCGTCGGCCCTGCAGTTCCCCAGAATGTCCCTATTAATGTATTAATTATGATACAGTACCAGGAGCATAAATGGGTTTTATGTTTTGTTCTAAAGTTCCCGTTGCCTGGCTAAGTATAGTGGATTTGTGAGTTGCAGTCACCTCGGTGTAGTAGGCACATTAAGAAGATTTGTTGTTTCCCTAGTAAAATACTCTTGGCGACTATTTCCACGCAGGTAAAGAAAACTCCAAAAAGCAAGATAAGGTATGGCTACACGAGAAAGCCGACTGAGATGACCTCAACAATTTCTTAGGAGTTTCAACTGGCCACATAATGCCAATAGGGGTGGTCATTTCCGATACCAACATAAACATAATCCACGAGAGTATGAGCAATTTGTCCCTTCTAGGACAGTGTATCAAACCCAAGGAAAATACTTGGTATGGTTTAAGCTGCAATGAGGCTTCTAGGAACTGGGAGGCATGCTTTCGGTTATATAAAAAAACCCCAGTGTGGGAAATCGAACCAAATTTAGACGAGTCAGGAATGATTGCAATACCCATTTAAGATGAGTTAATCCGACCTGGCCAGAAACAGAGACAAAAAATAATTCTATGTCCCAAAGAAAGCAAGTATTTTTGGTCATTCGTGAAACGAAATAAAAATACTCTTCATCACAATAACATTCCAACCATCAGCTCCATGAACAAGATCAATCTGCTTGCTTTAGATTTCGCAGCGAGCTCTACGCTACCAGATTGCGCGATGCGCCGCCTTTACTTTAAAGAGTCGAAACCTCAATGGGACAGATCTAATGATATCAACATTCATAAATCTGCTGGACCTGAAGGCCTTTATCCAGCCTGTTTCCAAAAAAGGCGAACCGTCATCTTTTCCCTCGTACCGACCCATAGCGCTAACATCCGTACTTTCTATGGTCATGGAAAGTAATTAAATAATCGAAATCTAATGCAATACATGCAGGTGATACACACAAAGTTTCACTTTTATATATATAGATGAGTTTCTTTTCTTTAACCACAAACGGTTTATGTCTCTGTTATCAAGATCAAGGGAGAAATAATTTCGGTGCAAAACCATTGACATTAAATTAAAGTATTCATCCTGGGAGCCCGTTTATTTCTATAATGCCACACATAATCAATCAACATACCAAGATACAGTTTGCAAGTTTCAATAAAAAATTAAAAATAACGTCCTTCTTCTACGGCCCAGTACCATATACGTTCCTTATTTTTTCAAATTCTCTATATTAACTTCGCGTGCCCCTGACTGGCTGGCTGGCTAGCTGTCTGGCTGGTCAGATCTTGCAATCAATTTATAACCCACTTCCCAAAGCCCGATTTTATTGAAATTTTGAACACATGTGCATTTCCAGTGACAACACTTTTTATTTAAATTTTTGGCCCCAGGCCCGAGGGGTGTCCATATAAAATTTTTAAAAATTTACCCGATTTTCTTCAAATTTTAAAGATTTTGGAGTAAACGGGCTCTGAGGCCCGAGGGTTGCCCATATAAATTTTTTAAAAATAAACGCGATCTTCTATTTTAATAATAATATTAATTTTATAAAAATTTACCCGGGTGTATCTCCTATTAGAGAACTTATATGAAAAATTTTATTTATTTTATTTTTTTAACCCGTTTATTTCTTAATTTCTTAATTTTAGTCCACTGTCTCACTGATGATAGAAAGCGTGCAAACATTTTTCTGTTTTTCTTTTCATATCTTATTGTCAGAAATAACTTAAAACACCCTGTAAAATTTTGCATAAATTATACTGAAGCAGCAGGTCGGTTTTAAATACACGTACACGTGATAATTTTCAACTTCATACTTTGTGCACCTATTTATTAATTTAATTTACGGTTTCTCTTCCTTCATCCTTCACCATTTACCGGTCACACACACATTTACTATAATCATGGGTGGGAAGGTCGCAACTGCCTTCAGAGAATATGTTTCTCTATCGTCGCTTCATAAATGTCATAGAATAGTATCAGTTATAAAAAATAAATTAAATGTTGGAAAAAAAATGTATTTGAATAAATTCCAGGTTTCAATTTGCTGCACATTCCAATTACCGTAAAGTTTTTGTATGTGCATAAAAATAAGAATTCCCATTTTAACTGCACAATTTGCAGAAAGCTCCACGCTTTCAGATTGTGTATTGTTGCCACCTGCACTTCAGAGTATTGAACACTCTATATGGCAGATTTTCATTTGTACTTGGGCTATAGTTTTAAACGATCTTAACACTCACAAATCCGCTGGGCCAGATGGTATTTACCCATAAGTTCTGAATGAGTGCTCTTCCAAGCTGACATTACCATTGCGTTAGCTTTTCCATCTATCTTATTCTTCTGAACTCTTACCGAAAAGTTGGAAAACAGCACTTTGTCCAGCCCATACACAAAAAATGCGAGCCGCTTTTTCTTTCTTCGTACCGACCCATAGCAACGATGATCAATTTTCAGGTCATGGATTATCTTGAAACCCGCTTGTCGCTGTTTTATCGCTTCTTCAACCAACGGTGCTTAAAATAAATAACCAGTTGCTTGAATTCAACCGCAATACTCATGGCGCTCTTAATACTCATCAGATTACCCTCAAGCCCATCTTCGGACGTACAGTTAAGTTCAGATATTCAATTTTCAGCCGTACAACACATATGCGGAATACTCTGCCAAACTTTTTCTTTCCACATTACTATGATGCACAGGCATTCAAACTCCAAGCTCATAAACATTTCCTCTATTCTCCTCCTTTTACTTAACGCCCATGCAGTGCCAAGCATACAACCGATCATTAGCGGGTGTGACCAAAACAAAATAAAAAAGATCTGCAATTTTGTGAGCAGCTCAGTGTTATGGGCCATTTATGCGATATCGTGAGGAACACGTATCGCAAGTTGCGTGTGGCGCGTGTGATGCGGAATTTGGAATGTGGAATTTGACTAAACCTCAAAAACAGATAAATTGGCGATGCTATGAGCTATGAGTATACACACAAGTTTATACCCGAAAAACGAAATAGAGTTTATCTTATTTAATGGAAAATTATCGAATTAAAGGCAATTATATAACGCAAGTCGGTTTTCGTGTATCATGATTCGCAATCATGCAAAATATATCTTGGCTCTAGGCTATATTGGGCAGAGACGTGTTCCTTGCTCTTGATACTTTAAGATACTTCATCAAAATTAGGAAGATTTCATGTTTTCTATAATTTTAATTCATTTCCTTAAATTACCTCTGGGTGTATGTGTTGAGCGTTGATCTAGTCCAGTGTAAATCCAGTAAAGGTTTTCTGCTTTCAGTTTAAAAATTTGGAAAATTCACTCAAGTGAAATCAACTTCAAATTTTCGAGAATTTTTTTAAAATAAAGTAACATTTGAATGGAACGTGGACAAAATATTGTAAAAGACATATATATGGGCTATTTTATCAGGCACACCAAATAACAAAAAATGTTTATTAGATCTAAGATCTAATTGGGCTGGTTTTAAAATTAAAATTTCATTTGCGATCACGATAGTAGAAAAAATATAGTATACTTAGAAATATAAAATTAAATTGGAATTGTAGAACTAAACCTAATATTTACCTTACTCCTGCCCTACTCTACATAATACTTGTAGTCTAAATAACTATTGCAGTAAACATAATATATATATATATTATAATATTTCACTGTAAAAAATAAACTACCAAACTTAACAAACCAAAGGTGCTCCAATAGTAATAAAAACTACGAGATGGCAAAACACTCGAAAAGCTATATGTAGTAAGAAAGAACTTGACCATAAGTTCGAGTGGTATTGTGTCTTAAAATTCTGATTATCACTTTCAAATATGTATATGTACTCAGCAATACTTTTCAAAAGTGCTCTTAACTTTAAGGAACCGAAAACGTGTTGCAACTTGACATTAATTTAGGTATCAGTTTTGTATAGTGATTCGCAAAAGAGAATTTGCTCTGTTATAATTCTTAATCTAGCCGGGGCGGGTCGCTAGTTTTTCATAAAGAACTAAATCTATCGATTTTTTTTAACACGTTTTAATAGCTCGCTTTCGTGTATGTCTGTCTGTTCGAGTGGAATTTTGTAATTGATTTTAAACTAACTACCCATTGAGCTAGAGACTGAAACTTTAAACATAACTCAGAACTGGATGAACATTGACAAATCACAAAAGAAAACACAACAAATCGCAAATTCAACGCGAGTTTGCAATTTGTTTCAGATCAAAGCAAACTACAAACTACACACAATACTCGTTTTAAACGGTGTAAATTGAAAATGTATTTTTATTAGCTAACCTGTTAATTTTTAAGTTTAATTTTTTTTCTAAGTTAGAAAACTTCTTCTTCTTCTTTTTTCTAAACATTCCGTAAACAAATTATTGACTCGTTTATCTACGTCACAAGTACCAGCTTGTGATAAGGTTTTCAAATGACGTCAATTTATACGAGATAAAAGCTCAAAGTTTCATAACAGGCAAGTGCAGTGCAAACGTAATTCTTATCACTGCGATAATCATTATCATTAAAAACACAGCATCTTATCAATAAATGTGCTTTCTTACACCTACTCAAGTTGCGTAGTCGCATTGCGGCTCTTAATAAAAATACCGTAGCTTCTCGCGACCGTGTTGTGCGTGTTTTTTTTTTAAATGGAAGGGACCTACAATTTAATGCTACATCGAAATGCGAATTGAGAAACTTTTCGTGTCAAGCGATTACTCTCGGACGTTTGTCAGACATGCGGAAGAGGTGGAACCCTGAAAAATACTTTCGGTGTTTCTGGGATTCGAACATCAAACTTCCTGCTCAGAAGTCCATCGCACTAACCCTAGAGAGCCACGGCGCCCACCATTGCGACTCTTAAGCTCAGCAAAATTAAACCGTGTTATTTATCTCAAATTAGTATATATACTCGTACGGTATAGATTGTTATAATGTTTTCAAAAAAAAATTTCAGGCAATGAAGAGATAAAACTGTTAGTCAAAATTACGTGCAGTCTTCAGTAAAGAACATTTCATTAAGTGTTTTCATTTTTTAAAATTGTATTTCAATAAATTCATTTTTTACTATGTGAGTGGTTAAAACTTGCACAAACAACACTATTATCGAATAAAATAAATAAGAGTTATTTACAAAAAACTATACAAAAATAAAAGCTGTTCGTAATGTCTGTTTTATGGATGGGAATATTTAAAGTTTCCCTGGTCGTTGGAATAACGTACGTTGTGATATCAAGGTAAACAAATTTATCATTTTGAACATAAAAGACAAATTTTTTATAATTTTTTAATTTAATTTAATTGTTAGGTTAGGTTTTAATTTTTAAGTTTAAATAGTTTATAGTTTATATATATATAGATATATATCTTAATATACATGGTGTATCCGTTAAGGTGGCAAATACTTAAAGGGATGATTCCTTGGTTAATTTCGTGAAAAAGATCTATTTTTACCCCCTGCGGTGTACGTAGCGTTTTATGACGAAGAGATGTACTTTTGACCTTTCAACACTTATTACCATGTAACGTCTAGCTACAAGGTCACTGTTGGTCCTCTTTGGAAAAGAATTAAATTTCTAAGATCATACAATGTACATTTTTTTAATTTCTTAAAACCATTACCAATATAAACGTCGTCAAAGTCTTTTCTTCAAAAAAATACCAACACTATGGGTTCGACACTAATATCGGCTGCCACCCCACATGTGCGTGTTTCATATGGATTGCCAAACCTTTTAACCGATAGCGTTCAAACTTTATGTAGGGGTAGGTAGGCAGAATTATTTTTACAAATCGCATTTTTTATGAATTTTTCAGAATTTTTGAATATTAGCGTTCTGAAATTTTGCACAACTCTTTGGTATAAAGAATACAAGAACCGCCATATTTTGGAATGGTCAGCGGGCTCTCTAATTTTCAGATCTTATTTTCTCGTAGATTGTCCAGAATTTGTATATAGTAGCCTCCTTCAGTCTTACAAAAGAAAACGAACCCGTAATTTTTTGGAACAGGATCATTGGTTCAATGGACCACAAATTCTTTTTTTTTGTATTTGTTATGAATCCTCTAAATCTAGAGTTTGGTTGCATGTAGTTGCGCAGTTGAGCGCGGTAGCACTCAGCTATTTATTATACATATTTATATATTATTATTATGTCAGCTGGACCCTGAAAGATACCGTGAATTGCTCAAATAATCTTCACCTTAACTACGTCGGCTGACGGCCTCACCACCGCAACACACGCAGCTGACTATTGTTTTTAAAAACTTTTATATAACTAGACTCGACCCCTTTTTGTCTGTATTTTCGACTATGTACTTTGCGGTAATTTTTAACAATTTTGTGAGTGTCTAAGACCAAAATAGCTTTTTTTTATTCAGCTTGTTACGTGTGTCGCCTTTCGCATGTGGCGCGTGTGATGGTTGGAAATGCCGCCATTATGGGGCCCCTGTTCTGTGTAATAAAATAAATTTTAAGTCGAGTCCATTTATCTTCTTTATTAATAAGAGCAAGTCCTATCGCGGTATCGTCTCAAACTCAAACTAAATGGGAAAAAGAAGTATGGTAATAAGCATAACTTTGACGGTGCTCCACTATTAAGTATTTAGTTCTTAGCGAGAAAAAGAACAGCGACAATTCTTATATTTATTTATTTTAAGCTCGCCATATGGATAGTTCTCTAAAGACTGAATTAGCTTAAAATAATTTTAGTTTCGTGAAAACTAGTTATAGGGCTAAAAAAAAAATCTCAAAATTACGCCACCGCAAGTCGAACCCTAAACAATTGTTTTAGAACCAGTCCCATCCAATTCCGACTGGTAGAAGTCGAGATATACGAATGAAAAAACAAGCAAACAAACACACGCACGCTGAAAAAATTCCTTTGCCCTGATTATAAGCTTGTAATCGGGCTCGTAATCAAAAAGCGCTCTCGCTCTACACAACACATTGCTGAGTGTTATTTACTTCCTAAAGAAGGCGATGTTGAGTGATGGAGGATGACATTTGGTGACATTGTAATTGAATAATATCACACTCGAATGTCCTTATTACACAATTATAACAGTGACTTTGGGAAAGACATGCTCATGTTATATCGTCAAATATCTTATTAATATCAGAAGTTGAAGTGCCTATAACGTAAATGGAATTTAGATGCTTTATGTTGATGATTTTGATTAGATTGCTATAATGACTACACATTCTAATTACACAGAACGGGAAATAAATGTAACGTGCGTTTTTCCACTCTTAATATCCGTGGGAAAACTTTTACGAATGTTAAATATAAATAGAAGATTTCTTCTTCTAATTTTAACCGCAATATACCCATTGGAAAAATGAAACACAATCTACAAGTGGTGGAAGCTGGGCAACGCCTGTTATTTAAACTGATCTTGAAAACTACCGGACCGATTTTAAACAGGTTTTCACGATTGTAAAGGGTTATAAGCTAAAGTTTTTGAGTCGGTGGTAGTGGTCAGTGTGCTGTCGGGGGAGTGTTTGTGCGGTCAGTTTATGGATCAATGGGAGGACGGTCAGATGTGTTGTTGTGAGGGTAATGGTTTAATTTACTCGTAGGAACATGTTGCACGTCAAGTAGTTGACTTAAAGTCGTAGTCAATGAAAACACAGGTAAAGTGAAAATTCAGTTTCTGGAGCATATGACATTTGAAAACTTCCAAAACTACTATGTCCAATTTTTTAACAGACTCTTTAATGCAATGCTCCTGATGCCTTTGGGAGGTTTATAATTTTGCCTCTACTTAAAGAGTGAAAAACGCAAACTATTTTTATTTTCATTTTGAATTTGAGCTCTTTAATTTATTTAAAATTAAAATTTTGACCGGAAATATCCCATCAATCTTTATTGACTTTACATCTATTCTTTTTCATTAACAGGAACTCTTACAGTCGAAGAAGTATACAAAGATCGCGACCAATTTGCAGCATTAGTTCGCGAAGTGGCCGCACCTGATGTTGGTCGCATGGGCATTGAGATTCTATCATTTACAATAAAAGATGTCTACGATGATGTTCAATATCTGGCCTCACTGGGAAAAGCACAAACGGCCAGTGTTAAGCGTGATGCTGATGCAGGTGTGGCCGAAGCAAATCGTGATGCTGGTATACGCGAGGCTGAATGTGAAAAAAGTGCCATGGATGTCAAATACTCGACCGATACGAAAATCGAAGACAACACCCGAATGTACAAGTTGCAGAAAGCTCATTTCGATCAAGAAATCAATACGGCGGTGAGTATATTATACATACAATGGAGAAAAAAAGCATGAAAATCATGCAACCTTTTGTATCCTCTTCCATAACATAACAGAAAGCTGAAGCCCAGCTCGCCTATGAACTACAAGCAGCTAAAATCCGACAAAGAATTCGTAACGAAGAGATTCAAATTGAAGTCGTCGAACGTCGAAAACAAATCGAAATTGAATCGCAGGAAGTCCAGCGAAAGGACCGTGAGCTGATGGGTACCGTTAAGTTGCCAGCGGAGGCAGAAAGTTATCGTGTGCAAACTATTGCCCAAGGCAAACAGTAAGTATAGTTTGCCAAATTAATTTGCTTGTGACAAGCTTTATTCTTATTATATTGGATTCTTAAAAAAAACAAAAGCAAATATTTTACATCCGGTTCGAACTGTTGCTAAGCAAGTTAAAAGTTTCGTTACTTTTGTCCTAAGATTTCTTCCAACATAACGAGCCATAAAATGTTCTTGTACTTGTAAGTCTTAAGTTATCTATTGGGAGAGCTCTGTTTATCCTAGTTCCGGTTGTTCGGGTTTCCCTGGGCAAGGACTTTTTGCTGTTTTTTATGGCGGCAATGTGTACCAAGTACCCTATTAACTTTGCTTAAGGAGACTGTTGCAGAGACGTACATTGGCGGGATACCAGGTGGCCGGTATGACCGGGTTTATCCATTCTCTGATCCTCCTGATGTCTTGACGTATACAGCGTGGAGGCATCTCATTGACAGTAATGTCGTGAACTGGGTGTGCGGAGTTGTGGCAGACTAACAAGAACTGCTTTGACAACAGTTCATTGTGCGGCTTGTTCCGGCTAGGGATCTTAGAACCCCATTACGACTGCTCACTTTACTGCAAATATTTTTTGCGTGCCTACAGAAGGTAAGGAGGTTGTCGAATATGACTCCTAAAATTTTGGGGTTATTAACTGTAGGGATGATTTCGTTGTTAATACGAATCTCAAGTGGTAGACTGACTTCTTTAGTCCAAGAGGTGAACATCGTAGCAGATGATTTTTGGGAGGCGAGGTGGAGTTTCGTTTTCTTAAAAAATTCAGATAACTCTGTCAGGTAGGAGTTTATCCTATTTGTGACCTCGTTTACATCTGCATCGGAAGTAGCAACAGAGCAATCACCAGCGTAAGATATCAATTTAACGCCAGTGAAGGGAGTAGGGAGCATCGAGACGCAGAGATTAAATAAGATGGGAGAGAGAACCCATCCCTGTGGGGCTCCCATCTTAAATTTCCGATGCTTTGAGCAGGAATTTCTGAATTCCACATATGCGCTCCTGTCATTTATGTAAGCTGACAGGAACCTTGTGATGGAGTCGGGGAGAGTGGAATTCAGTATGTCCTGTGGGAGAATAGAGTGGTCAACCGTGTCGAAAGCCTTGGACAAATCGAGTGCCACGACAGCATCATTCTCTAAGTGGGACGAACCCTGCTTGCCTAGCTTTCGCTATTAAGCATGCTCATGAACTAAGTCCATTTAGCGGTCTCGTAAACCGTAAGCCCCCGCGTTGCAGACCGGTCAACCTTACGGTCGGCCTAATTGTCTGTGTGCACGGACAACTCCCGCGGTACCAACGCGACCTGGGTGAGGTCTGACATAAAGGGATTCAGTTCGTTCAGTATGGGTGCCTGGGCGTAGGTACGCTACAGTTTTGGCAGCACATCGTACGGAACTTCGAACCCTATCATTTGTCACTAGGATTACTACTATCTCCTAGGCCGTTTGGAATATAAGTATTCCCTTTGTCCCAAACACAGGGCCGTGGGGTCCGACTGCAGCATAATATAACATTGTTATGTTGCAGGACCTAAAACGGCAGAATAAGAAACGGTTTACTCCAAAGGGAGGAACGGCTTAAAGGCGAAAGCCAGGTAAGCCCGGGGCTCAATCCCCAACTCCAACCACGACTTCATGTCCCAAACATAGACCTGTATTGTACGAAATGAAGCACTAAATACGAATAGTCGCCCATAAGGTAATTCTAAGCATCAGTAGTCCACTTCGGGTCGCAAAGTACGAAGACATTGCTCATCCCTAGCATACTCTAAGCACCCGCGGCCCTGTTTTTAAAATCCCGTGGTAAAGCCCAGCACCAGCATTGGAACCCCCACGGGGATGCCACGACAGCAGTGCGCCAGTACGGGCGACAGTGATTAATACCGTCCGCAATGTGGGTCGTCAACTCCGGCAGTTGTACTCGTAGTGCTGCGATATTTCCTAAAGTGTAAAGGTGGGAGGCGAGACTCAAATGTTGATAAAGACTGGGGAGGAGGAGTGTATTTAAGGTTTAAGAATAGAGCAGCGAAATTGGTCTATAAGACTATCTTTCGTGGGCGGGTTTGCCAGGTTTTAAAACTGGAAGTATCTTGGCAAACGTTTCCATACATCTGATATGGTGAGGCTTTCCATGGTTAGGCGAAAGATTTTTGCTAGATAATCCAGGCTGGACTTACGTAACTTCTTCAACATAAACAAAAATCCCGTCCGGCCCTAGTGGCTTTGAGGGTTTAGTGTTCCTTTTGGCATCTTGCACCTCTAGGGCGGTGAAGGTAAGGTAAGGTCGTATGGTTTTTTCGTGAAGTGACGGGTGTTGGACGAATTGTCGTGAAAAATGTGATGCCCATTTTTTACTGCTGTGATATTGGTGGTCATTGAATGAAATCAAAGTTAAGCCTTGAGATTGGGATTTCCTAGAAAGACCTTTGACCGTGGACCGCAGCTTTTTGGATCCTAGCGTGCAGTTATTAAGATGACTTAGCCACTTGGATCGCCGGTGATCGGCAACCAGTTTTTGAATATCCTGCTATCTGCTGTCTAATTTTTTGTTTAATTTTAGATGCCCTTTTTTGTTTTTTGCCATTTTGATTCTCTTACCGTTTTCTATCCTTCTTTAGATCGCAGACTATTGAGTGCGCTCGTGCTGAAGCTGAAAAAATCCGTAAAATTGGTTTGGCTGAAGCACACGCCATTGAACTGGTTGGCAAAGCCGAAGCCGAACGAATGAAAATGAAGGCGAACGTCTACAAACAGTACGGTGATGCTGCCATTATGAATATTGTCTTGGAATCACTGCCAAAGGTAAGATTAATATAATATTTTCACACGACCATAGACGAAAGTGACTGTTTCATACGCTATAACCTACCCTTTGAAAGTAGGCATTATCCACACTAGGGTGTTAACAAAGAAAATACTATTGTTATTTACTGTAGTCTCAGCGAACACACATTCCCACAGTAGTTTTTCATTGCGCATGAGCAGTTTAGTTTTAGTTTAGTAATAGCAAAAAATTTTAAAACTACTCGCTGAAATGCGCTTATCCTAGCAATCACGAGCACCACTTCCACTTTCCTAGCTCGTTATGTAATATACTACTGTATGTTTCGTAATTAAGATGATTTTGCTTCTTTATCCGGCGTAAAGATAAATAGGTCTATTACGTATACAAGAAAAGTGTTTTCATCTAGATCTAGAGTCTTAAGCTGTTAATAATGTGCCTAAATACCTTCCAACTTTTGTAATAGGTTTTCTGTCATAAAAATCAATGAATTATTAATCATCCTAGTCTGCATTATGTAAAGCAAAACAATGTCTCTATTATGTCTATTTTACATCAATTAAAAATTTAAGTCTGTCCAAAAGCAGATGAAACTTCCCAAGATGCGCAGAAGAATTCCGCTAAAGGGGATATTTTTCTCTTAGCGCATTTTTGATAAAATAAACTGCCTAATGCTTTTCTCTACTTTATTATTTTGTCCCCATTTGAAAATGAAAATTTATTGCACAATATACATATATAAAACAACATAAAAACACTTATGCCTGAAACACAAACACGCATCAGCTTCGGCTTCAACGTTTCGTTTCGCAACTCAAAGAAGAATATAAATAGCTCAGAAGATATGAAAAATCAGAGTACCGCACGAGGTGCGGAAGTTCTACCAAAGATTCTGTTGTATAACGTGTTGCACATACTACAAAAACAAAATTGGTAATCTGTTCGCCGATCTTATAGGCATCTAAGAGCGATAGCACTTTCATGTATTGCTAAATTGCCAGCTAACTGAGAAATTGGAAGCTCTACCAATAACCGACGACCACGCTATGGTGTGGTATACCAAGCATAGACGAAGTAAGCAGAGCGACAAATCGTTTTAGAAATAATAAGACCTCCAGATCAGAGGTGCGGTGCTGATTAAATCAGAAGAATATTCACTTCAGCATAAGGAGTACACAATGGTAGCATTCTTGGATACTGAAGGCGCTTTTACAAGAACAAGACAAGAGGAAAACCGAACAAATTTTAAACGAGCCAGAAATGATTGCAATGCTCATCTTCGGCGAGTCAAATTCGCCTACGACCGAAAATTGAGGCAAAAAATACTACAATGTCCCAAAGGTAGTAAAAATTCGCGAAAAGAATCAAAAATACAGCCTCATCGTCCATTCCAACGCTCATTTATAATGACACTCCAGTTTTCAACTCTAAAGACAAAGCCAATCTGTTTGCTGCACATTTTGCAGCTAGCTCCACGCTTCCAGATTGTGCATAGATGCCGCCTGCACCACCGAGTACGGGACAGATCTTCATTCGTACTCTTGCAGTTGCTAGAGTTTTCAACGATCCCAACATTCACAAATCCGCTGGTCCAGATGGTATTTCCCCATTCTGAAGAGGTGTTCTTGCAAGTTGGCATTACCATTGCGTAAGCTTTTCCATCTATCCTATTCTTCTGGACTCTTCCCGAGAAGTTGGAAAACAGCCTTTGTCCAGCGCATACCCAAAAAAGGCGAGCCGTCGTCTCCTTCTTCGTACCGACCCATAGCACTTACATCCATTCTTTCCAAGGTCATGGAAACGCTGATAAATTTTCAGCTCATGAAATATCTTGAAAACAATGAAATCCTTAGTGACCGGCAGTACGGATTCCGTGAGCAACGTTCCACTGGTGATTTGATGGTATATCTCACCGAACAGTGGAACCGGTCTTTGCATCAATTTGGTGAAAGCAAAGCTGTTGCACTCGATATTTCTAAGGCATTTGACAGAGTTTGGCTCTTTTGTCAAAAATGCGTGCCTTTGGTGTCGATGATAAACTGCTTCATTCATTAGAAGCTATCTTTTGGACCGTTCAATTCAAGTTGTTTTCAAGTCTGAATTACACCACATAAATGCTGGCGTTCCCCAGGGCTCTGTTCTGTCCCCGACACTCTTTCTCATTTTTATTAATGATCTCCTATCTGTGACTTCTAATCCAATTCACTCTTTCGCTGACGACAGCACTCTCAGCTTCTCATATAAGTTTGAGGAACGTCCCTCCACATCTCATGTGGAACTCAAACAACTTCGTATGTTAAGCACGCTAAATTCTGACCTAGACAGCATAATTAAATGAGGAGAAAAGAATCGAGTAGAATTTAATGCTTCCAAAACCCAATGCTGTCTCCTGTCGTCCAAGCGAATTTCAAATCCCATGCCATTATCCATGAATGGCACTTGCATCGAGGAAACTGAAAATCTCGCAATTCTCGGTATGTGCGTCAACGACAAGCTTCGTTGGAATGACCACATATTTACCGTCGCCAAAAATGCTGCGAAATGTTTAGGTTTTCTAACCCGGTGCAAGAAATTTTTCACTCCCTCTGACCTGGCTACTATCTACAAGGCCTTTATTCGCCCTAAACTTGAGCACAATTGTCATATGTGGTCTGGTGCGCCTACATTGCATCAACTAGATAGAATACAAAACCGTGCGATAAAACTTATCGGTGACGAAAACATTGAGAAATCAACAGATTCGCTTGAACACCGCAGGAACGTCTCCTGCTTGTCACTGTTTTATCGCTTCTTCCACCAGCGGTGCTCAAGAGAAATAGCCAGTTGCATGCCACCTCTCCTTGTATTCAACGGCAATACTCGTGGCGCTCTAAATGCACATCAGTTTACCCTTAAACCCATTTTCGGACGTACTGTTAAGTTCAGGGATTCGTTCTTTAGCCTTACAACACGTATGTGGAATGCTCTGCCAAGCTCTGTCTTTCCACATCACTATGATCCACAGACATTTAAGACACAAGCTCATAGACATCTCCTCTCTTATTCTCCTTTTCCTTAACGCCCACGCTGTGCCAAGCATATTGCCGAACATAATAAGGGAGCGAACCCCTTTTTGCGTGCGCGAATTATAAAAAAAAATAAAAAAAAATTGGATCATTAATTCAAAACTGAGTTTGGCGTCTGCCAATAGATGTGTCTGCAGAGGAACGCCACAAGGTGAAGTTCTGCTGATATACATGAAAAGGGAGGGCTGCGGACGTTGCTATTCCTGTTTCAGGAAAACACCTCAATACCCTGACCCACAAAGCAGAACTTGTCCTCTTCACTAGAAAATATAAAATTTCACATGTTGACCCACCCTCTATTAAGGGCACAAGCTTATCCTTCTCTGATAAAGCTAAATATCTGGGTCTCATTCTGGACATAAAGCTAAGCTGGAAACCTTATATACAAGAAAGAGCTCGTAAAGACACAGTGGTACTCTTCTCCTGTAAAAAAGCCATCGGTAGCAAATGGGGTCTTTAACCGCATATCACGCATTGGCTTTTTATTTCGGTAATAAGAACTACACTTATGTACGGAGTGGTGGTCAGGTGGACTGCCTTAGACAAAGCAATAAATCGCGACAAACTAAGCAAAGCCCAAAGATCGGCTTGTCTATGTATGAGCGGGGCTCTTCGCACCACCCCATCCGCTAGACATACTGTTCAACCTAACACCGCTCGACATCTTCATCAGACAAGTTGATGCTAGCGCAGCTATTCGCCTCAACGCAATCTCCCAGGGGATAAGAAATGAATTCGGACTCACCTCTTGTCTGAATTCATTCAGGGCTCTACCTGGAGGTATAGACTACACCATTCCGTAACTACACTTCAATAACAACTTTCAGGTCACCATCCCATCCAGATCACTTTGGAAAGAAGGTGCTATCTCGGAAGATGAATCAATCAGCTTTTATACTGACGCGTCAAAAACTTATAACAATGTACACGACAATGTATAGGTTGACAATGATCAATGTTATAAGCCAAGTAAAAATATCCAGATCACTATCAAGCCCATTCAACATCTATAACGCGCTCTTAGAAGGAGATGGACTGGCTTGCGTCCTCATCAACCTGGCGTTAGAGAAACTGATCCATGACTCCTATATAACGACGAAAGTAACAATCCTCTATAAGCCCATTCAGTTACTGGTAGCAGCCGATAACAG
This sequence comes from Nephrocerus scutellatus, assembly GCA_947095585.1. Taxonomy (NCBI): domain Eukaryota; kingdom Metazoa; phylum Arthropoda; class Insecta; order Diptera; family Pipunculidae; genus Nephrocerus; species Nephrocerus scutellatus. The sequence continues at coordinate 95,247,248 of OX352763.1, forward strand.
CATGGAACCGGAAATTCTCGCACGATTGCTTTAAGCCAGCAAAGCCTTCTTTAGTCTGTTAAGACTCTTCAAATCCAGGAATTTAACCATAACATCCAAGCTTCTGGTGTATAACACAATGGTCATACTTACATATGGATCGGAGACTGTTTAGCAAAAAGTATTCTGACCTCTTAGCTGCGTTCGAGAGGAAAGTCTTACGGAGAATTGTGAGTAAGGACGATTCCGGGATGGTGAGAATTAAGCTCAGTAGGCTCCAGTGCGTAGGACACCTAGATCGCATGAGCGAGGAAAATCATGCTCGGAAAGTCTTTTGTGGTAGGATTTATGTGACAAGACACCAAGACCGGGAAAGCCAACGCTGGAATAATGGCGTAGACCAGGACGCCCAGAGCTTATGGATGCCAAACTTGTTTACATCGGTTCTAAATAAAGAGATTTTTTCGCAGATGCCAGGACGGACTCTACATTGGCTCAAAATAAAGAGATTTTTTCGCAGATGCCAGGAAAATGTGGGTAAATGAGATCATGCTTAGAGAGAGCGGGTGCTGAGAGTTGGTCGTAGAGAAGAACCTTGTTATCATCGCTGACTAAGAACAGGTCCAGGAGCGTCGCATTATGGCCTGAAAAATGAGTCGGTATTGTGGTGTTAACTGAATATAAGTTATACATGAGCATTAGCTCAGACAGGCGGGTTTCACATAATAGGTTACTATTTAGGTTTCCACATAAAATTGCTGCAAAAGGAACCAACGATATAATTCGATTTGGTCTATAAGCGGCCCCAAGTAGAAGTTTATCCTCGCCATTGCACAGCTCAACAAATACATAATCAATTTCGCTATCACCTTGTAACACCTTGTATCGAAGTCTAACAAGCAAGACTTACCCATATATATATGAGAATATATATAAGTTAGACTCCAATGAACTGGATACGCCCATTTAACACGATCTGACATTTATTTTCAATTTGGGACTTAAAAGGTAATCAGTCGCACCTTTGTCCTATTTCTAAACATGAAAAAAATTGCTTGTCGGAAAGCGGTGATGAGAAAAATGGTTCAGAGTTCAGTGCATTCACTCGATATTTGAATGATGTACTGTAACCTGGAATATTTTTTAATATCACAAACTTGAGCTGCCTAGTTAAAAAAAAATGAGGCGCTCTTAGTTATAAATTCCTTAAAACCCCACTATTGTAGATATAAAAACTTCACAAAACTTTATATTTCTTTTTTTTAATTGTAAAATATATAGAACTTTTGTTTTAATCTTTAAGTAAATAACGTTAAATTCTCACAATTTGGTTTTTTTTTGTTAGATCGCCGCTGAAGTTGCTGCCCCACTGGCCAAAACTGAGGAAATCGTCCTTATCGGTGGCAATGACAACGTGACCAATGATGTCGCCCGCCTTGTAGGCCAGCTGCCACCAGCAATTAATGCCTTGACCGGTGTCGATCTGTCGAAAGTCCTATCGAAACTGCCCGGTGCAAAAGCGTGAAGTTTAGCCGAATCACTTGATGAGGGGATGATGTTGACGAATATAGGATAGATCGTAATTGAAAGCAACAGCCACGCCACAAAAGAAAAATAAAAGAGTGACAAGAACCAACCAACATTCAGTTTTATAAATAATGTGTAGACATCAAAAGAAAAATAAAAATATTTTTAGTGCAAAGAATCAGCAGATCAGGCATAGAAAACTAAAAGATGAAAAAAGCTGAAACCTTAATAAATGGTACTCTTATTACAAATGATGTTGTGAGATTCTGAAATTGTTTTAATGGAACCTATTCCAACATTGTGTTTGTTTAGTTAAAATTAGGACGTTAAATATTTTGTATTGCACACTACTGTATTTTCTATGGTTCACAATATCTTAAAAATGTAAAAAGAAACCTGATCATCCAGCACAATCTCGTCTTCATCACAAAACTAAGTCTGTTCAGCAACTCTCTCAAACTTATCTCAAGTACTTGACAAATTGAAAACCTAATCGTAAATCCCAAAAAAATCATCTTCAACGTCAACCAAAATAAATTAACTCAAAACTTCTTACTATATTTTAAAAATCGATATTTTTTGGAACTCAGTATACATTTCTGAAAAGTAAAAGAAAATCACATCACCGATATTAACGAACTCATCCGACAGGCAACTGTGAACTTTATATTTACTAAAAAATGCATTTAAACTAAAAGAAACAAATGGTTCAAATAAAAAAAAATCTTGAAATGAAATTTACCCCAACTCTTTTTATAACAATGAAATAAAAAATAATGCTTATTTGTTGTTTACTTTGTGTTTGATTATTTAGTAAATTGTTACTATCTCTTAAACATAATAATTTGTTTTTGTTCGATCGTTATTACATTTTTGCTATATATTATATACTTTAACTATCCATATTTACGTATCGTCTTGGCACATATCTTTTTTTACTCTCTACAATATTTTACCAATCGAATTTTTTGCACATAAATTCACTCATTCTAATTTACAATAAAAATATATATTTGCTCTTAATAAAAATTTTGTAATTATTAGCATGCACTTATTATATATACATTGAAATATATAAACGAAAAAAATTATTGTTTATGTATACCTCTTGATACAAATATTGTAACAGATATTTATAAAATTGCCATCTAGTTTAGTTCAAAGAGATAACAAGAAAACATTTAAACTGAGAGGAATTTAAAAATATGTATGTATTTAAATAAAATTGTATGTACTAATAAATTTTGTAATATGTAAAATGAAGAATATAAAATTTCTTAAAATTCTAATAAAAGTCAAAGTAAAATTGTGTATTGTCGAATGATTTGTGTTCTTAGAATTACGCTCTGATATTGCGAATGTTTCCTTTTTCATAAAAAAAATGAACTGGCTTACTCCACTGCGTTGTCATTGCAGGATAAAGAAAGCGTTTGTAAATACTTGTGTAGGTATTACAATTTTTTCAAACGAACGAAGAAAAACTCACGCGTCGAACCATATACCGGGTAACTGACACGAAGTGCTACCAGCTTCAAACTGTCATTGCTGTCAAACCAGTGATGACAGAGCGCTCAAATTTACACTAATGACAGCTCATTCCATTATTTACAAGCGCACAAAAGCATTTTAGTGAGAAATATTCAGGAAAAAGTTATGGAATGGATTCAAGCGTATAGTGTGATTGCTCTATATTTGGCTGGAAAACCACAGCCGCAGTTAAACATCTGCATTTGAATAAAATGTTTGTGTATCGCACCATAAATCGTTATAACGATACTGGCAGCATTGCAAAACGCCATGGTGGTGGACCGAAACGCACTGCAACATCGCCGGATATCATTCGGAAGGTGAAGGCCAAATTGGCTCGGAATCCGCGCCGTAGCGGCAGAAAAATGACTCGTGAGCCGAACATTTCGCTCGAACGGATGCAGAAAGATCATCTTAGTCTAAAGGCTTTGAATTGTTGTCATTTGGTGCAGCTCTATAATCATGTGTGAGAGTAAACAAACGTCGTCAGCGTAGTCCAGATGTTTGCGTTGAGATCTAAGAGTCGAACGAATTGCTCCGTTTCCAGTAGATGAAGCTGCGCGAAGCACATCGCTAATCACCAACAAAAAAGTATCGGCGACAGAATGCAACCTTATCGTACCCCACTTAGCATCTCGAATTCCTCTCATAGCTTCCATCTATGTAGCACATGACATTTAGAGCCATCATAGGTTGCTTTAATAATAGCTATTAGTTTATCGGGTATACCACTCCTGCGCAAGGCGTGCCAGATAAACTGTCTGTTGACAAAATCGATGAACAGCAGGTGCAGTTGTGATCGGAATTCAACGCACTGTTCACAATAATGATCCGCAGGATGTTGATGTGGTCTACACAGGAGGATCCAGTGCGGAAACCTGCTTTTTCTGCATCGAGTGTATCATCCAGATGTTCCTTAATTCGCTCAAGTACTACTTTGGCTATTACCTTTGCAACTGCAGGAAGAACGCAAATGCCTCTACAGTTTTTGCACTTTATAAGACTACCTTTTTTAGGGAGCTTGACAATCATTCCCTTCTTCCACTCGTCGCGGAAACTTTCTGCCTTCCAAGCCTCTATACAAGAGGATATAGAAGCTCTGCTGATGTCGTTGGAGCGGCACGCATAAGCTCTGCGGGTATACCATCTAGTCCTACCGACTTGTTGTTTTTTAATGCGTTGATCGCGGTAGCGATTTCATCTTTACTGGGAGTTTAGGTGTGATTTCGGGAAATTGTTACTTCCAGCAGGTTCGTTTGATTTGGGTGAATATCGTTGGTGAATACACGGTTAAGGACCAAATAAAAATTCTCCTTAAATCGCTTGAGCTGATCCTCATCTGAAACGAGTACGGCACCATCTAGGCCTTTCACCGGATGTTGGCTAGAGTGGTGACCACCTGTCAGCTCTTTGGTGATTCTGTAAAATGGTTCTGCTATCGCACCTGCTCGCTGCTTCCTCTGTTTCTCTATGTACTTCTGTATGGACTGCAGAAAGCTAAAATTTATATATTATTTAAGTTAAATAAAAATTGAAGTGTAACTTCTTTGGTCGCGATGGGAGTAAAATTTCAAAGGTTTTAGCATTTTATGACGTCATTTCGAAACGATTTTGAGTATAAAGAACGGAAAAAGGGTATTGGCCAGACGGGGAAAAAGCGAGAATTATGCTATATTCGTTGTTGGGCTATTAGTACGGCACGCATCGATTAATCGTGCGATATTTTTTTTTTACTTATTGCCAAGAGAAAACTCCCTGAATGACTTGCGCCACGGTTATAAGGTCACATTCCTCACGTTTGTAGCCGGTTTCAATTTATTTTCTCGGAATTCTCCCTGATTCATTGAAAAAAGCAATACGGAAAAACGATCACGAAACTAAAACGATGTGAGTCCAAATGATTTAATGAATGGATCATGGTCAGCGAAAAACTACAAAGAACCTTGACCAAGAAAATATTACAAAAAAAAATTACATACGTGAGTCTTTCAAATCCTTGGAACCTTCATTGAAAAATTCGGTCTTTCAGGAACTAGCTGACGTCTTTCTTGTAGTAACAGGCCTTACAAACGAAAAAGGCTGCTGTCTCAGCAACACACATTCACGCAGTAGTTTGTAATTTGAATGTTATTTTCAAATTGATATTTCCCAGGAGAATATATATTTCAGCGGCTTGGTTGATACTCGAATTCAATCATAAAGTGCCGATAGTTGACTGTTGGAATTCCTTGAGGAATTGGATGATCACTAAAAATTGCTGATGATGGTTGCTCTAATTTAAGGTAAATGTTATGTAGTTACTTTTGGTTTGATATGTTTTGGTTTTCATGTTGATAACCATTTTTCGACATTTTTGAGATGATAGCTTAAATTCAGTTGCCGGATTCTTGCTTGAACATAGAAAAGCTGTGTTATCTGCAAATGTTGAAGTAAGAACGTTGTTGCACGTATGTAAATCAGAAGTGCATAGCAGGAAGAGTAATGGCCTAAGGACGCTACCTTGTGGAACGCCAGCATTATTGTGATTTATTTCGGAGGCAAAACTATTATATTAATTGATAAAATTACGATATTCCAAATAGCTTGTTAGAATTTTAGGGTAGAAGCGTACGATTTTTGATTACAAGGCCCACATGTCAGACTTTTTCGAGTGCTTGAGTAACGTCTAGGAATACGGCAGAGCAATATCGTTTTTCTTGGAACGTATTCCTTATATGAGATACTAGTCTGTAAACTTTTTCAATTGTTCCATTTTTTTTTCTAAATCCAAATTGATTTTCGGGTATAATATTGGTACTCTGTATAATTATTTGGATTTTTGATATTAACAACTTTTCGAATAACTTGGATAGAATTAATAGTAGACTCTGCCTGTATTAGGTGACTAAGGTTTGGTTTGGTGGTAGGTTTTTGGTAGCATTATAATATGGGCAGGTTTCCACATTCCTGGGTAATAGTAAGTACGTAAGATTCCGCAATACGTATGTAACAGATGCCTGACTGCAATTTTAGGCAACTCCTTAACCATTTTACCTGTAATTCTGTCGTTTCCTGGGGATTTGTCTGGTTTTAGATAACTTTTTACGGAAGAGTACAAGTCCATAATCTTAAAACGAATCGGTTTCAAAAGGGGAAGGGATAAGTAGTCTGTTTAAGTTGACGATGTACTAAGGGCTGGTTTGGCATAGACACATTTTGTAGATGCTTCGCGAATGCATACCATTTTGGTTTTGTCTATTTTGTTTTATTTATTTGTATTTTATTTCGTATATGCGGGTTTCGAGTCAATCATTTTTTTCTTCTGTTGTAATTGAACTAATAAAAACCATTTTCTTAGTAAATAAAAACAATTGTAGTCTTCGTATTCGGTTCACATTTGGTTCTTCACACAACCTTTCACTTTCAATACATTTGAAAGTTTTATACATTTCATGTACGATTTCCTTACAATAATGTTATTCATCTTTCGGTAATTAAATTTAAAAATTATTAATTGCTTAAATTATTAACTAATAAACATTAGGATATTATTAAATATAATTTCCACTTTCCGCACAGATAACGAAGTGCATCAACACGTTCCAGCATCGTTTCACAAGGACACAGAGTTCCGCTGTTAAATTCCTATAGTATGTTCCTTCACTTGGGTAGGTAGGGTAGGTACTTGGGTAGAAAGATAAAAAGGGAACTATGCTATATTCGTTGATGGGATAGCGGGGTTTGAGGGTTCTTTGAGGGTCCTTTTGAGGGCTTTTTGATGGTCTTTTGGGGTCTTTTGAGGGTCTTTTGAGGATCTCTTGGGTGGTATTTAAAGAATCTTTTGAGCGTCTTGTAGGGATCTTCTGAAGATCTTTTGGTGGTTCCTTTCGAGTATTTTTGAGAATTTCTTGGTATTCTCTTGGGCTTTTTGAGGGTTTTCTAGGGGTCTTTTGAGAGTCTTTTAATGATCTTTTTGCAGACTTTTTATGGTCTTACGGGTGTTATTTGTATGGGTCATTTGATGGTATTTTAGGGGTCTTAATGCTTGGGCGTATTAATGCATTGGCAATGGTCTTCTGAGGATCTTTTGGAGGTCTTTTGAGGGTCTTTTGGTGGTACTTTTAGGTCTTTTCAGGGTCTTTTGCGGTTGTTTTGGGGGTGTTTTTGGTGTTTTGTTTTGAGTATCTTTTGGGGGTCTTTTGAGCGTCTTGTAGGGGTTTTTTGAGCGTCTTTTGTTGGTTCCTTTGGGGCCATTTTGAGAATTTTTTGGTGGTCTGTTGGGCGTCTTTTGAGGGTCTTTTAGGTTTTTTTTGTGATCTTTTAGCACAGAACACTACAAAAATATTGTACTAACAAAAAAACATAGATGGCAAAAAATTATTTTCTTAGCTATTATATATCTGTTAATGAAAAATTTGACATTATTCTGCTTGTACATCACCACCTACTTGCATATAGTTACGGAGGTGCTGCTATTCTTGTTACAGAATATCATAAAATACCACTTATTTTGGGTGGTGATTTTAATGTAAATTTTGCATCTATTGATTCGATACCATTTTCTGCGTGAAAAATTTAATATGCATATTAATTATGATCCTAAGATAGCAACAAAAACTTTGGAACTACAAAAGATGTTGAGTCAAAAAGGTACATTTCATATTTTAGTGATCAGTGTCAACTATACCAATGTAATCATAACAGATAACGAAGAAATAAAAGAAAAATAAAACTAATATTATGTCTATATTTTTCTCAATTTAATCCTTTAAATAATATCCTTGATCATAATAATATTCGGCGCGACAGACCGTTGCAGTCCAAGGCCTAGCTTCTCGCGACCATTTGTGTGCTGCATGTATATGTTTTGCACACAAATGGAGGGGACCCAGATGCCGTATCCTAACGGCGAATTAACGGCGCCCACAAATAATATCCTTAAATCCTGTAAATATTTTTAGTATTTTAAAATAGTTTCCTCTTTTATTAAATTCTCTATATTAACTTCACTTGCCCGTGGGTCGTCTGTCGTGGATTCTTGCGATCAATTTTTAACCCACTTCCCATGGCCCGATTTTATTGAAATTTTGCACACATGTGTATTTCCGGAGACAACACTTTCTATTAAATTTTGAGTCCCCTCGGGCTGCGGGGTCGGGGGGCTCCCAAACAAAAATTTTAAAAAATTTACCCGATTTTCTTCAAATTTTACACACATGTGTATACCCAATAAACAATACTTTTTCGAAAATTTGGTAGTGATCGGGTCCCGGGCTCGGCCGCAAGGCCCTTATACATTTTTTAAATATCTATACTGGCATCAGATATTCGTCGCCCTTTATGGACTGTGTGCGGTGTGTGCTGCGCAGTCGGCTGCGTGAGCGTTTAAAAGGGCTCGTACGGAATTTCTGAGATCCCGCGGTAAATGATTGGTGGAAAAGTCGACTTCTTTGAGGTTATTTTTAAATTTTTTATATTAATTCGCGTGCCCGTGGCTGGCTGACTGGATGTCACACCAAATTTTGTGATCAATTTTTAACCAACTTCCTAGAGCCCGATTTTATTAAAAATTTGTACACATTTGTATCTCCGATGATTTAGGCCGCTTCGACCTCGGACCTCCCATACAAATATTTTACAAAATTTACCGGACTATATTCAAATTTTATGCGCATATGTATCTCCGATGGACACCACTTACTATACAAATTTTATAAAAAAAAGTACCCAATTTTCTTTAAATTTTATACGCATGTGATATGATGCCTTGGAAAATACTTTTTGTAAAAAATTGGGTGTGATAGGGCCCGGGGTCGGGGGGCTACCATACATTATGTATTATTTATTGATTGATTTGATTTGAATTTTTATGAGCTGTTTTTTACCCACCTTTTACACAATCTAGAGAGCTGATATTTTGTGAGCAGCTCAATCTCATGGGCCATTTCTGAGATCTCATGTGTGACGAGTGTCTCAAATCACGCGTGGCGTGTGACGTGTGACATGTATCGCGAGGTTAATTTTTAATAGTGGCCGTGGCTCAGTGGAAAAGCGAGTTGCTACTGATCAGGGGTTCGTGGTTCGAATCCCACACCAAAAGTATTTTTCAATGTATGCCCCACCTCTCGCGAATTGGTGACAAACGTTCCGAGAGTAATAACTTGTCACGGAAAGCTTCTCAATTCGCCGTTCGGATCCGGCCTTAAATTTTAGCTCCCTTCCATCTGTGTCCAAAAATATATATGCACAACACAAATGGTCTCAAGAAGCTATGCCTTGGACCGCAACGGTCTGTCGCGCCGAATATTATTATTATTATTATTTTAATAAAATTTAACACAACCTAAGAGCTGAACTTTTGTACGCTCCTTAGTCTCATGCAACATTGCTAAACGTCCACGTGGGACTCGTGTGGCGCATGTGACTCGTGTGTTTGTGTTACGCGTGTGGAACCTATGGGGTGGGTGATGCGCGTGGCGCGAGTAAAGCGTGTGACGCATGTGAAAGTTGGTTTTCGACTTGTTTTAGGTCCTTTTTAACCAAATTTTACACGACATAGACCTATAGACGTGTGTGACACGTGTTGCGGTTAGATTTTGGCACGTCTTACGCATGTAAAAGTGGATATTACTTACAGTACCTCAAAACGAAAATGTATGCTTATGTTATCGATGTATACATGAAAGTTTGTACTTGAAAACGAAATTTTTCCTGTTTTCGTTGCAACAAACTATTGCGATATTCACTTTTCACACGCCCATAGACGAAAGTGACAGTTTCATACATTATAACCTAGCTTCGAAATTAGCCTTTACACACTCTAGTGAATTAACATATAAAATACTTTTGTTAATTACTGCAGTCACAGCGAACACACATTTCCAGAGTAATTTTGCATTGTGCATAACCGGTGAACCGTGTGAAAAGTAGCGTACATTACTCGCAGAAAAGTGCTCATCGATAAACTCCACTTTCCTCGCTCGTAATGTAATAACCTATTTTACACGAACATAGACGAAATTGACTGTTTCTTACGCTATAACCTACCCTCAAAAGTATCAATTCAGCACAAATTCAACGTCAATATGTGGGCAGGTTTAATTGGAAACAATTTAATCGGCCCCTATAAACTACCATCCAGGCTGAATTCCACAAACTATCTAGAGTTTTTGAGAAATGATTTACCAAAACTATTCAAGGACTGATACACTGATACAATCAGCTTCATCACATTTCCAATAGGATGGTGCTCCAGTCCACCACAGTCGAGAGGTTAAGAATTAGCTTGATGAAGAGTACGGTAATCGTTGGATGGGAAGAAATGGACCAGTTCACTGGCCTGTAAGATCTCCTGACATTACAGCATTGGAAGTTTTTGTATGGCGAAGATTGAAAGAACTTGTTTATTCAAGCGAAATAGCACCTTTAAGTGAATTAGAAGAGCCGTATTCTCGTCATCAAAAGTGAGACAGCAGTTGCATCAATAAATATTCCCAGTGAAAACTAAAACGGGCTCTAGCATGCATACAAAACCAATGGCTTTATTAGTACACACATAACATAAGAATTATCTAAAGCCACAAAAAATTCATTTTTTTTCATAGCATTTGGAGCTTAAAGCAAAAAATATTTTTTTGATTTTACCTGCTGCAGGTTTTCCCAAGTATCTATGGGGTTTTCCGTGAACTTGTTGGTGATTTTATTTTTATTATAACGTTATGTTCATAAGAAAGAAATAGTTAACCGCTAGGTTTATTACGCATGGAGAAAATTGACCTCAAATTCAAATCAAATAATATAAAAAAAAATTTGTTAAAAAAATGCTTTTATTTAAGCATAACTAGCCCCCTAAAAGGTAGAACATAAGAAAGGTGGTAGATCTAGAGCAACTAGAACTGTTTTAAAATAAATAAAAATTGCTGGAATGTTTTTAATGGAAAGACACCCACAAGTTCTCCAAAATACCCCAAAAGACTTCCAAAAGAGCCCGGAAGGACCCCCAAAGGACCATCTAAAAAACCCCTAAAGACCCCGTTAAGACCTCGTTACAACCCCCATCAATATTTCTTCAATAAAAAATAAATTTTTAATTTAAAACGAACTCAAACAATAAATTAATTAAACCTACAGATAGTCCTGATAACTTTTAATTGTAAATTTTTAATAGCTATGAAAAAATACTTGTAAGATTTAAAATGAAAAACGTGGGGCAACTACTCATGCATCTATTGCATGCCCAGCATAAAATTGTTAAATGTTAATATCAGCCACATTTACCAACCGATTTTTATGAAATTTTCGGTGGTTATTATTGGCGGGTGGTAGAAGGTTATATGCCATAATAAGCCCCATCTTCCCCCTCTCTAAGGGGTGATAAATGTTCATATCAGCCACATTTACCACCCCATTCCTTAAAACGTCATAGTCAAAAATTAGCATGGGCAAGAAAACTGGAACATTCATTGAAGTAGGATATCTGAAGACTCAAGCAAGATATCAACTTTATTTAAACACAGTATTTTTTATACAATGATGGTGAGACCCATAATCTCAGTTAAGATATCATCTTAACAAAATTGGTGTGGACTCTGTGACAGAATGCAGGTTCTGTGCGGAGGAAGAGGAGTCATCCGAACATGTTCTCTGCGAATGCCCAGCACTTATTTGGTTAAGGAGACGCATATTCCATAAGGAAATATGCTCGGCAGCGGAGTTGAAAAGCTCTGCTACTAAGGAAATTCTGTCTTTTATTAGGAACTAGCTTTTCCCGGGAGCTCTGCCACCCGCACACATGAAAGCACGCCTTGCCATCACTACCACATGAGGGGTGTTCTATTAGCTAAACCTAAACAAAGCGCCACCTTGATCGTATTCGCACTATGTGGTTTACCGATTTCTTGTTAAGATTCTGTGAAAGTTTCAGTTTGAGTTTTAATGTCGTATTACAAACAAACAGACATTCATTTTTATATACATACAAAAAAGATAATCAACAATCATCAACAACAAAAGAGAAACGCTATGTCCCGCAATTGATAAATCTCGTAGGGTTCAGCCTGCGTTTGCAATATAAGCGGAAAAAATGTAATTATTTACGACATCACATTAGAAACCTCAAAAATAACAGTATTTCTCCACTATTTAATGGATGTTATTATACATATAAACCTTCCTCTTCAATCACTCTATCTATTAAAAAAACCGCATTAAAATCCGTTGCGTAGTTTTAAAGATCTAAGCATACATAGGGATATAGGGACAGAGAAAGCGACTTTGTTTTATACTATGTAGTGATAGTGATAGTGAAGTGGTATGTCTATTAGACAATTAATGCCCTATTGATACAATAGATCTTTAAGGGTGCGGTGTCAGTCACTTGGACTAGGGTTTTTCAAAAAAAAAAAAAATAGTATTTCTTCTAAAAATAAAGTCCTAAACCGTCTACCGATGGTATTAACGGAGAAATTTCCGTTAACATGGGTCAGGGTACACCAAAGTAAACTTTTTCTTAAATCCCCGATAATGATGTCAACATTGGAGATAGACCCTTACTCTAGAATGGTTTTTTTTATCGTAGAATATACCCAAGAATCATTTCTCAAATTACTGTGCACGAATTATATGAAAAGATGAAATATTGTTTGTTACTGAAACAATTGAGATTATTTTATTTATTTCAATAACAGAAAGGTGTATGAAGCTTTACAAATAGAATCAAATAGTAATTTCGTTTGTGTCGCGACTAAGTGGTGTCTTCGTTGGACTACTGAGCGGACAGTTGGAAGTTCGAATCGCCTTAAAGATATTGCTTTAAATTGTAGGTCTCTCATTAACACGAATGGTCGCCCGAAACTAGGCGTGGACCAACATGGTCAGTTGCGTCAAAAAAAATTAAAAATATTGGCTTGGGGCCAGCAAGTTCAGCTAGTAACAATATAAATCAATTCAGATTTCTCATAAGTTTCTCGAGATATTTGCAAGAACTCGAAAAACTGTCAAAGTAAGCTGCCGCCACTTCCGGTTGGCCGAGTTCCTCCAAAACCAATTGGGACCTCTCAATTTATGTAAAAACCTTAATTAACTTTATCCCTATCAATTCAGCCGTCTGGGCTTTTGAGTGGACGCAGACAGACAGACCCACAGACATATAGATTTCGCTACGGAAATGGCTTAAAAAAAAAAAAAAGTAAAACGCATGGGAGTGCCGAGAATATTGCGGTTGCTGCTTTGTCTGCGAAGTCTCAAATTTGTCGATTTAGCGTCGATCTCGGGAATTGAGCATCTCTGTGATCAGTTTTTGTGAAATTTTGCGCAAGAACTTGGGCATGCATCCCTATAAGATCGCTTTGACTTAAAAACTGAAGCGAACGGCCATCAGCTCAGCGACATGTGTGAAAACGATCCCGATTTTTAAAGCCAGACTCAACGGCTTTGTTAGTAAGAAAAATTTTCGCATTTTGACCTGACAGAAACCATTCACGAAATGAGATTACACCCACAAAAATTGACTGTTTTGGAGCTGAAGGGGTCATTGGCCCATACTTATCCTTCCATGATACTGGTAAAGCAGTCACAGTTATTGGAGATCGCTATCGGACTCTTGACCAACTATATTTGGGATAAATTTTGAAGATTTTGGTTCAAAAAGTTTACCACTTACGAAAAATCTAATCTGTTAAGTGCAAAACAAATTTAAACATAAAAAAAATTTGAAAATAAAAAAAAGAACTAAAAAAAAATTTAATTAAATTAAAAACAAAGAAATTTACTATAGTTTTTGTCACTCGAAGTTTTCGAACTAGAGATTTTTCCAGATAAATCATTAAAATCATTAAAATGTTATATAAATACATAGGGGATAGAAACATTGATTTATAATCGTCTCTTGATTTTAGTAATTCGTTTAAATGCTCCACTAGATGTTATAACTTGCTAATATACATTATACATTTACTGAAGATTCCGGCCCCGTCCGTAAAAGTCGTACTGTGGTTACACCACCATTTGTCAGTTGTTATGATATTAAACTTCAACATCAGCATCGACACGACGAACAACACAATGGTAAATATCAATCGATAATAATGATATAGTATATTACAGAACGAGCAAGGAAAGTGGAGTTTATCGATGAGCACTTTTCTGCAAGTCATGTACGCTATTTTTCACGCGTCCAAACCGATTTTTCTGCTAAATCTCTCGATTTTGCAGAAATCACAAACGACAAACAAAAGAGAATTCTTGCTCATGCGCAATGTGTTCGCTGAGATTGTAGTAAATAACAAAAGATAATAATGATATAGTATCATAGCATAGCTACTGTTGTTATGGGCTACTTTCGAGGCTAGTTTATAGCGTACGAAACAGTCACTTTCGTCTATGGACGTGTGAAAATAAATTAACGATTAATTTTTCTTCTAATCTTCCAAAATTATTTCAATATTTAAAAAACCTATAGTTTTATATAAACTTTTACCAAATTATGTCAAAGGAAAGGGGAAACTAACGAAAAATAAAGTAAAACAAAACAACAAAATACTTGAAATTATAATGAACATTGACCATTTATTTAGCAACACAAACATTTTTCTTTTCTACGATATTATTGTTTTTCTTTCTAAATCAATAGATGAATAATTGTACATATTTAATATATATATATATATATATATATATATATATATATATATCTATTCCTTAAAATAAGTAATTAATGATACATATGTATATACGATACTTTTGATTATAATTAAGAAATAGAAATCATATACCTCTGTAAAATCAAATCAATGCCAATATAATAAAAATGTGACGCAATATAAATATATATATTATAGAATTATATTGTTATAAATCAAACAAAACAAAATAAAAATAATTTATTTATTTTCTTTTGCTTTAAGCAGTTATTACTAGCTGTGGAAAATTACTTGTAAAGGGTAAAATGGGATCAAGGGCTTAAATTATGCCTAAAAATTCGCTTGCTCTTTGATTCACAATCGAGTTGATGGCAAGGATAATGAAGAAAACAATAAACAAAGAAACGCAATTGAATCATTTATTTAGTTTATTTGATTTTTTTATTATTATTCATAAAATCAAATGTTTATTTTATATATAAAAGTATTATTTTGGTTTGTTTGTGAAGTGTTTTTGTGTGTAATTATTTGGGTATATTTAATTATCTGTAATTGTTTTTATTATTTATTGCTCAAAGCTTAAAGGAAATTTCAAAAGTGTAAGACTTTTAGCGAAAAAACACAGTCTGAAGAATAAAAACAAAAATAACGGGTATTTATATTGTGTGAGAAAACTAGTTTTAGTGTATAATGCGTAAAAGATTGTGTGTGAGAGATAGAGAGAGAGAGAAATAAAAAATACAAGATTTTTCAAGATTTTCGGTTTTGTATTTTTTACACTTCCTGTTTAAATAATAATTAATAATAAAATAGTCAGCTTAGTTTTTTGATTTTCTCTTTACAGATTGGTTTTTCTTGTTTTTTTTTGTGTGTTATTTATTATTATTTAGCAAAGTTGAAGAAAGTTTTTTTTTGTGTTATTTTTAGTTTTGTTTTTACAAATTAAGTATAAATGTATATATGTAATAGTAAATTAATTAATTAATTAGTATTTAGTTTACTATATAATGTATTCTTAGTTGTTTTTTTTTCTTTCTAATATTGTTAGTCAATATTCACTTAATTAAATATATTTAAATTTAAATACAAATATTTTTTTGTTTTAATTTTATTTAATTTTAATCTTCTCGGTTTTCCACTCAGCTTTGTTTGTGTTCTTTTCTTTTTACCTTTTTATAATAAATTTCTGCTGTTGCTGCTGCTGCAGCTGCTTTCAACAATTGGTTTTCCGTCGCTGTATTTTCAATCTTTCTTCGCTTTTTCTTTCTCATTTGTTTGTTTACCTTCTTCTTCTTCTTCTTTATAATATAATATTAATGTTGTTGATTGTTGTTGTTTTGTTAATGCTTACGGATGTATCGACGCTTCGTGCGTGCGTGCTTTTGCTCTTATCTGAATTTGTTTATTTTTCTTCAATATTATTTCGCTTTAGATTTGCTTTTTACTCTGTGATTCTTTCTGTTTTGTTTTTTTTTTTTGCTAAAGAAGATAATACATACTACTCCGATTTAATTCATTCAATTGTCTAAATGCTCAGATGAGTTCTTCTCTGCTTCTTCTTGTACTTTCTCCTCGCGCGGCTTGGCATTGCCAAATATCAGTGCAGCTTGCTTTGTATCCGCCAAAGCATTGATTGGCGCTTGAATAGTTCGTGGTTTTAAGTTGAGTCGTGGTCTATCACTGTCATCTATTGCCGAGAAATAAAAATGGAAAGATTAGCATACAAAGAAATTAAATTCTATTTGCCATCTACACAACAAATTATATTTTGATATTTTGTTTACAATTAATAGTTCGATTACAATAGACTTTCGCGTTCATGAATTAGTCACAATTTAAAATTGAATGATAATAATTAAATTTCTTTAATTAATTTGCCTATGTTTCCCACAAATTACAACAAATGGTTATCACTGTTTTTCGTATCCGAATCCGAGCCGCGTAAGTGAACGAAAACGAATCGGAATTGAACTTTTTTATAACCACACAAAACCACATTTTGTGTGTTCGCAAATCACTCACCTACACTACCTAATGTTGCCGATGGAGGCCGGTCATTGAGCGAATTGGGATTGTAGTGTCCCCGATCGCGGTCGCCGCCATCACGACCGCGCGACCTACTGAAGTTGTTGTAACGTTCTCCGCCATCTCTACTGCTGCTGCCATAGCTGCCTTCCCTTTGGTTACGATCGTAATTGCGATCAAAGTTGCGATCATCGTTGTTGAAGTTACCGTAACGTCCACGATTTGCTGGTCGGTCTGAAAATGAATCTTCTGTTTTGTGTTGTTTTACCCGAAAATACCACAATTAAATGCAGGCAAGCGGGGGAACAGACATAAAATAAACAGAAAATACGGATAATGGAACAAAAAACAAAAGGGAAGAAACATAAGAGAAATGGAAAGAAGAAAAGGGTGGTATTAATAAAGCGGTCTGATTAAAAAATTTACCATTGCTGTATCCTCTATTCATGCCACCACCACTACCACCACCGCTGCTCATACCGCGATTTCTATCGTTTTGCCCATAATTATCATTGTACGCACCTCTATTATCGCGATTTCCGCCGCCGCGATTGTACTGTTGGTTACCGCCACCACCTTGACGTGGAGGACCTCTTTTATTGAAGCCACCACCGGCACCACTGTGAAGCAAAATAGAAAAAATTAATATGAAAATTAGTCTGGATTTTATATTATGTATTAAATAGGAGTCAAAAATATTTGTTCATTCACCATTTCACAGACAACAGCATTTATTCCTACAAGTGGTGTTTTCGGATGCAAATCTCTATGTTAGTCAAAAAGCTAATCATTTTTGAAGGTTATGTTTCTCAAAAGTAATCTGTCAGTTCGCAACATTATTTTTTATTTACTTGGAAAATTGAAAATTAAATTCAGTGAAGTTATCGCGTGAAAATTGTTGTGTGATGATTTTTTACGATTTTCAAAAGGGGCTAACTCAACAACAGTGCCAAAAGTGAATGAAGTGGTTTTGGCGACGAATCGTCATCCTTGGCTAGTGTTTATAATTGGTACAATGAATTTAAACGCCAACGACGTTTACTCAAAGACGAGCTTAGTGAAGGTCGTCCAAAATAGCTGTTGTGGCAGAAAACATCGATGCTGCGAGAAAACTAATTGAAGAGGATCGTCATGAGACTTATCGGGAAATCGATAAGTAAGATAAATAAGACATTAGTAACACCAGCGTATATACGATCTTATAATAATAATATTTGTTTGGCGCGACAGACCATTGCGGTCCAAGGCCTAACTTCTCGCGACCATTTGTGCTGCACATGTTAATTTTTGGACACAAATGGAAGGGACCTACAATTTAAGGCCGGATCCGAACGGCAAATTGAGAAGCTTTCCGTGACAAGGTATTAATTACTCTCGGAACGTTTGTAACCAATTCGCGAGAGGTGGGGGACCGTGATAAATACTTTTGGTGTTGCTGGGATTCGAACCTGAACCTCCTGCGCAGCAGCCATGTGCACTACCACTGAGCCACGGCGCCCACATATATACGATCTTACATGAACATTTAAAAGTGCGGAAGCTATGTGTACGTTGGATTCCTCATTTTCGGAGCTCGGATCAATGAGAAGCAAATGTGCGTGTTTCTTCACGAAAACCGGTCATGTGGCTACCATTTGTTTGCCTGAGGTTTTCCACAAATTGAGAGAAAATAACCCAAAACGGCGAATCATTTTGCATCACGATAATGCGAGCACACACACATCACATCAAACAAGCGAGTATTTGAGCACTCAAACGAACGAATTGACGGGTCATCCGCCTTACAGCGACTTGGCAACCAATGAATTCTTCGTGTTCCCAACAATCAAAGAAAATATGCGTGGACAACGATTTTTATCGCCTGAAGAAGCGGTTAAGCGTTCAAAAACCACGTTTTGGAGCTATCATCTTCGGACTGGAAAAAGTGTTTCGATAAATGGTTTGAGCGTATGCAAAAGTCTATAGATCTTAAAGGCGAATATTTTGATAAGCAATAAAGCAATTTTTGAATAAAAATTCTAATTTTTCATTACTTTTTCTATAAACTTTTACGGCAACATTCGTAGCAAAAGTGCCCGGCGTTGCTCGTGACTTCATTACCCACCCATCGCCCCATCGGTCCCCATCACCACCTATTCACGCATTCTCCCAATCGCCATTCCACCACTCAATCACCAACATAAATATCCATAGCCTCCAACATAAACCCCACCGCCAATTTTCTATCCACTGACCCACTCCTAAACGACCGCCACTCTACCGATTCCGTCCCTTTCGAGCACCCACCACCCCCATCAGTACCCCTAGCTACCGAGACTTAACCCAATCGCCGATTTTCTCCCACCGACCCCTTCTCTAACCCACCACCCAAAAAAAAAGAAAACCCACTAACGACAAATTATTTTTATCTTCATTCAATCAATTAGTTTATGTGCACGGTTTAACTACATGCATCAATTATACTCGAAGCAAATTCCCTGTATCGAAGCAAAATGAGAAAAGTGTAGCGTAGTGTAGTGTAAGCGTATGCGTATTTATATTAACAACCTGGCCTCAGAAGCAGAGACAGCAGCGAGGTGGTGCGATAGAAGAACCGTTTACAGAATCACCAAAAAGCTGACAGGTGGTCACCGCTCTAGCCAACATCCGGTGAAAGGCCTAGATGGTGCCGTACTCGTTTCAGATGAGGGGTATTCGCCAAAGACATGCACCCAAATCAAACGGAGCTGCCGAAAGTAACAATTTCCCGAATTCGCACCTCAACTCCCAGTAAAGATGAGATCGCTATCGCGATTAATACACTAAAGAACAACAAGTCGGTAGGACTATATGATATACCTGATTGTCAAGCTCCCTAAAAAAGGTAATCTTATAGAGTGCGAAAACTGGAGAGGCATTTGCGTTCTTCCTGTAGTTGCAAAGGTAATAGCCAAAGTAGTACTTGAGCGAATTAAGGAACATCTGGAAGATACACTCGATGCCGTAAAAGCAGGTTTCCGCACTGGATCCTCCTGTGTAGACCACATCAACATCCTGCGGATCATTATTGTAAACAGTGCGTTGAATTCCGGTCACCACTGCACCTGCTGTTCATCGATTTTGAGATGGCGTTTGACAGTCAACATACAGTTTATCTGCTTCGCCTTGCGCAGTAGAGGTAACTCGATAAACTAATAGCTACTATTAAAGCAACCTATGATGGCTCTAATTGTCATGTGCTGCATAGAGGAAAGCTGTCAGAGGAATTCCAGATCCTAAGTGGGGTACGACATGGTTGCATTCTATTGCCGATACTCTTTTTGTTGGTAATTAGAGATATGCTTCGCGCAGCTTTATCTACTGGAAACGGAGGAATTCGTTGGACTCTTACATCTCAACTCAAACATCTGGACTACGCTGACGACGTTTGTTTACTCTCACACAGGATTATGGAGCTGCACCAAATGACAATAAATGTGGAAAGGGAGGCAAGGGGTTTGAAGATTATACTGCCAAAACCAAAATCATCAACCTCGGCACTAACTCAGTAACTCAAGTTAACATTGCTGGACAACCGGTAGAGAGAGTAGAGTGTTTCCAATATCTTGGGAGTTTTGTCTCGACCGATGGTGGAACCGAACAGGACATTGTCAACCAAATCGCCAAAGCCAAATCAGTGTTTGGAATGCGACTGTTCCGTTCAAATGCTAAATCTGTGCTGTTGTATGGGTGCAGTTCTTGGAAGGTGACTATCACAAAAAGATTACAAGCGTTCGTAAATAGGTGCCTACGGAACATCTTAAGGGTTTTCCGGCCTAACCGTATCTCTAACGAACATCTTTACCAGAGAACGGGTCAGGAATCAATAGGCACAACCATCCAACGACGAAAGTGGCAGTGGATTGGTCATACACTCCAAAATGGCGACAATTCCATAGCAAACTACGCAAGGCAATGGAATCCGTTATCTCAGGATGGTAGAAGAACGGGTCGTCCGAGAAATATATGGCGCAGAACAGTTGAGGAGGAGTCACGACAATTGGGGAAGCGTTGGAGAGAGCTGAAGCTCATTGCCAGAAACCGCATGCGATGGCGCGTAGGCGTAGTAGAGGCCCTAGGACCCACAAGGGGACATAAAGAATAAAGAAGAACAATTCTACTCAAATGTCAACAACGAAATCCACCAACAAATACAGCGAAAATGAAAAAGAAATATTTAGCTGCATCCCGCCTATCATCCAACCCATCCGACTCGATCCGAAAGATTTCTATAACTGTATGATCTGCATCTGCATAGACATCTTATATTTTCCTGTTCTTAATTTCATAAAGCAGTGATCAGCATTATAAAGGTGTAAATACCTTGAGCGTGTGTACATTATAAAAAGTATAACTTAACAAAAAATAATAATCGAAAGGTAATTTTTAAAAAATCTGTACAGTCAGTAAAATTAAAACTTTTTGTTTCTAGCCTCAAGCACTTAATCCACTGAACCAAATGTTGCTTGGCAAAGTCTGTCTGGCTGAAAACCATCATTGTTTACGTTGTGCGCGTATACGTATATTACCTTTAATTTGATACCAAACAACCCTTTATCATACTCAAAACCCCTCAGAAATACACATTTTTTCGTAAAAATGTCAAATGTCAGCTTGACTTTCTGTGTACCGATATCGTTTTTGATGTGAGTCTTAGTTGAATTTGCCGAAATTTATACGTTTTGGATTTATGATTGTTATCTACTTTACTATTTCTTTTGGAAAAAACTAATGTGGCATTTCTTTGAATGAATATTGCTTTTAGCATTTCTAAATACCAACGTTGTTTTTTTATAACTAAGGCTTTGAGAATAAGCTTCTTAGAAGCATCAACATATATTCATTTGCTTTGTCGATTTTGTTTAACTTAAATATGACTTTGAATGCTTTTCTTCAGTATAACTAAGTAGAAACATTCCCATTATTTATTGAAGATGATAGTGATAGTAGATAAATGGTAGTGTTAATGAAGAGTTTTTGCCGCCACATGTAATGTCATCCTTTAGTCCTTTCAATTCATTATAACCAAGTTGCAATGCATTACTGGCATATGTTTTAGTTATAATTGTGTCTAGTTATGTGAGCAAACATAAGTTGCATTGAGATTACTTGTTATAAAATTAAGATAGTAAGGCGGAGCCTCTTCAGGTCGCCATATTATGGATAGTAGTAATTCAGTCTAAAGACTTATGAAGAGTTATTACCGAAAACCCCCGTTTTGTATATTTTTCTTCTTAAAACTACTCGTATGAATAAATAAAAAATGGAGGTGTGGTAATAACACGACTTTCTTTTACGGACGGGGCCGGAATCTTTAGTAAATGTATATTAATTTTTTTTAATTTGTTTTTTAAAATTTCTTTTGCACTCAACAGATTTCTGATACTTTTTGAGATAATTGCAAAACTGGAAAACTTGTTCAAGTAAACTGCCACTACCGGTTGGCCAATTTCCGTCAAAATCAACTGGCCCCGCCCAATTTATGTTAAAAGCTTAAATATGAATTTTCATCCCCATAAATTCGACCTTCTTTTTTGCCCTTTCTGACCCGGGAGATACGAAAATGGGTAAATCTGCAAAAATCAAGATAATATAGATAATATAGAGAATTTAAAAAAATTTTAAAATTACGGCAACGCACGTCGAGCGATAAACATATGTTTTAAAACAAGTCCCGTCAAATTCTGACGATAGAAATCGAGATATACACTACGGTTCACTAGATTAGAAGCAGGCCATTTTGAGAAGTAAAAATGATCTTCTCCCGTTATATGGCAGTGAAAGAAAAAAAAGTGGCGAAGGAAACAGTGGTTCGTGTTAAATGCAATGATGAATTCCAAAATCCAGAACAAGCTAACGGTAGTTTTATGAAATTTTAACTGAATGAGCCAGAATGGCATGCATTTGAATTGGTTCATAAGACTAGAAGCGGTCAAAGTACAATCGTTGTTTCTGAAGCAGTTCATTTTGTATAAAAAAAAGAAAGGTTTTGATGTATTTTTTTAAAGAATGGGTACAAATTATTTTTTGACATTGTCAGAGAAGGCAAAAATAGATGTTTACCATTCAGAAGGCTTGACCAAAAGCGACTAAACCTGAAGAAAAAACCACCATTTGCTTAGCGAAAGATTCAACGCCTAAACACTCTCACCGCTCGCATTGCTAAATCGTTTGCCGTTAAACTTGCCTGGAATGAGTTTTCACTCGATTACTTGGCCTCATTGTACAACTTCATTAAAGATTGAATTTTTGAGGTTGTCTTGAAGAAATGTGGTTCTACTCATTTTAAATTATATCTGGAATCTGTATAAATAAAAATTAATTGACGCATGTATTTTAGTACGCGTCTCCATGCAATTGGGGATCAGTGGAATGGGGCAGCCGGAAAACGCCGGGTACTTCCGCTAGTTTAAAATAAAAAAATAAATTTTCATAAAAAAACCAAAAACTGATTTTTTTTCTTACAAACCGATTTAAATGCATGCCATTCATTTGGCAAAAAGGTCTCTATTGTAACGTTATCTTGTTCTGAATATTTTTTAAAACTTGATTTTGTATTAACCACAAACTACTTTAACTTCCGCCATCAATTGTGTTTTATTTTCCTGACATATAACTGCAGAAATATTAATTCCCAAAATGGAACGCTCTAAAAAATTCCTTCGCCCTTCGTGCTCACAACAACTTTTTTCCACATGCTACAATTTAATTTAATTAAAAAGGTTCTTTAGGACATTGAAGATAGGCACATATAAACCATCACAACTGTTTTTATTACTTTTGTATGTTTTTTTATAATATACACACGCTCAAGTGCTTTGCATCCTTATAATGCTTAGCACAGCGTAAGCGTTAGGATTTTAGGGAATGGAAAATATGAGATATCTATGCACGTGTGTCTTAAATGACTGCAGATCATGCAAATGCGGAAACACTGATTCGGGAAATTCATTTCACATAATTATTGTGCGGCTAAAGATAGGCCTTATAGTTAACCCGTGAGCTCGTGTTGAGACACGGATATTACGGATGGATTCTAGAATGGGCGGCATGCATTTGGATAATTCTTTTGAACACCGCTTGTAAAAAAAGCGATAAAATAGTGACAAGCAGGAAACATTCTTACGATGTCAAGCGATTCAATTATTTTCGCGATATTTACGTCACCAACAAATTTTATCGCACGGTTCTGAATTCTGTCTAGTAGATGTAATGTGGTCTTGAGGGCACCTGCCCAGACAATACAGTTGTATTCAAGGTTAGGGCAAATATATATGCCTTGTAAATAGTAGCCAAGACTGAGGGAGTGAAGAACATCTTCCACCGTTTAAGGAAACCTAAACAGTTCGCAGCATTCTTAGCGATGGCGAATATGTGGTCGGTCATTCTAATGAAAATTGTTGTTGACACACATACCGAGTATTGCGAGTTTTTCCGTTTCTTTGATGCAAGATCTATTCATGATTGGGTGATAAAATTGCGTTTAGACGACAGGAGACGTCATTTGGTTTTGGAAGCGTTAAATTCTACTCTATTGTGTATTCCTCACCTTGTTATGCTATCAAGGTCAGAATTTAGCTTGCTTAACATACGTTCTTTTTCAAGTTCCACTGGGATGAGGGGCGTAGAGAAAGCGCGAACTCATATGAAAAGCTAAGCTCGCTGTCGTTGGCGAATGAATGAATTGGATTAGAAGTTGCGGATAGGAGATCATTAATGAAAATGAGGAGGAATGTCGGAGATAAAACGGAGCCTTGGGGAACACCAGCATTAATCAACGTTTCCATGACTTTAGAACGTATGGCGCAATGGGTCGGAACGAGGAACGCCTTTTTAAGGAACAGGTTGGACAAAGGCTGTATCCAATTCCTTGGAGAGTCTCTAGAAGAATAAGAGAAATGGAAAAGCCTGCGCCGTGGCAATGCCAACTTTGAAAAACACCAGGAATACCAATACCTATGCACAGCAGATTTATGAATGTTGAGATCATTTCATACTTGCTCTCTGAAGCAGGCAGATTGACTTCGTCTATAGTGCTTTAGTTCTGAATACTGTCTAGTAGATGTAATGTGGTCTTGGGAGCATCAGACAATACAGTTAGTGCATTTTCTGTATGCATTTTATAATCTCTTTTATAGGTATACTAGCTAGGTATACTTACACTTTAATAGGTTAAAAATAGCGTAGTATAACATAAATAAATTGTCTCGTCGGACAGGAATATCATATTTCTGGCGATAATTTTAGAAATCATATATTGAACAAAATATTACTTCAGGAAAACTTTTAAAGCAAAAAAAAAATTAAAAAATTTAAAATTAATGAGACTCGGACCCAAACCATTGGAGCTCTAATACGACGGGCTACACATTATGCCAAGTTAGTTACTGAAATAAGTTTATATTCGATCACATTAAAAGCGTTTGTAAGTCAGCTTAGGTAAATATACAAGATGCTATAAAAACTTTCAGGATTATGTTCTTTTCTTAAGAATTTGATTACCGATGTCGCTAATTACAAATATCATTCTTTCAAGTGCGTAAGTCGAACAAATGCGAAAGTGAAATGGGACCTCTTGCCAGTGTGGTGTCACTAATCTCGACCAAGTTTAATTTTAGAGTGGCAAGCGGCTGATGACAACGAGAATTTTGCATTGCAACTGCGGGAGAAATAAAATTCCTGAAATTTGTGTCCTTTTTTTTGAAGCATAGGTCATAGTTTTGTCAGTTACTTGCAAAATGTCACTTTCTTCGTGCGATAGAAAAGTTTAAACTTTCGGTCGTCGCAAGTTTAAATCATTTATAAAAGTTATTAATTCCAAATTCCAAAGAGGATGAACTCAATAGTTTTTTCTTCTTGTCCCAACGGAAACACCACTCATCCTGGGGTGTCGTACCAACACTATTAATCTCAACGACCCTGGATATAGGAAGGCTCGGCCACCCAGCACCATTCAATCCACCACTATTTACCACGACGATTCCGAAAACTATCAATGCGACATTAACATCGGCACCCATCCCATCACCAGCCACAAAAGGTGAGCCCCACCACCAATGTTTGATTCCATATTATAAGCAATATAATTATATACCATGTTTGATAGAAATTGCTGTAGACGTTCCAGAACTAGCTAAGCACAAACACGCTCACACAAATAACTTCTTTATTTATATAATAAAAGAAAAATATAAAGTTCCTCTTCTTCTTCAAACCAAACAAAACTTACCGATCATTTTTCCGCCGTTCAGCAATATCAATTCTCAATGGAGCTGCTGAAGGGTCATCTAATTTTATTCGACCATCACATTCAAGAGCACGTTCCAAGTTTTCCAATGTATCGAACTCAACATAGCAGAAACCTTTAAATTGATCCGTATCACGATCTTTAACCAAGCGGACGTTTTTCACATCGTAGTCTTTAAAAATCTTGGTGACATCACCCTGCACAAGACCTTGGGGCAAATTGCCTACATAAGCGGTATATGGAGGTTCTGTCGGTAATACTTTTGCCTGACGGTCGCCTCCAAAATTCCTATGGGCGTATTTAAAAAATAAATTAATGCAGTATTCTAAATTTGTGTATTTTTCTTTTAGTTATTAGTATGTAGTAAGTTTTGGCGGTAGCTATAGAACTAATAAGTCCAGCAGGTGTGATCTGTGTGAGCTGATGTTAAAAATATAAAGATTTTTGTTTTTTATGGGTAGTTCGGGTAGCGCATAATGTTCAATGGATGCAGACGAAAATCTTTGCCATCGTCATCGCCTATCCGGGGCATACCATAGATCACCGCTTTATTCACTTTATATAATTTCTGATTGTGTATTCGACCAAGTGATTAAAAATTATTTTCAGAATATTTTACGAAAAGATTGGTTTGTTATGCATATTTTTGAAAGAAAATTAGTAAACGAAAATGTAACCATACATGGCCGCAAAGCACTCCGTAGGTACAGGAAATCAGAAAATCACGATGAACACATTTTCTGCTCGGCAGACACACTATAACCCCGTAAAAAGTATTTTCATCAAATTGATTGCTTCGTTCAGAAATTTAAAATGTGCACGATAAGCAAACATTCACACTTCTTTTCACTTTAATAAATAACCTATAAACAATTGATTTTTGCGAAAATATAAATATATTTACCTAGCTTGATCGAAACCACCTCTTCCAGCCATGTTTTATTTTTTAAAATGGTCTAAAAATTGGTCGAGTATTTTTCACTTCTTTTGGGCAATTTCTGGTTCGTTTTCCCAACACTATGTTACCTTTTCTAGCACTCACAGAAAACGAAACATAAGGTAAGAACCAGGCAATGAGTTCTGATTGCGATAAAAAGAGAAAAATATATTTTCTTAGCTATAAATATAATTTGAATGTCTCTTTTTAGGCCAGCTAGTTTAAAAAGTACACATTTATTTTTTTGGGCTTTAAAACACGTTGAAATTGTTGCTAAAAAATTTTGCAGACACTGTTTTTTTTACAAAAATGTTTATTTAATCAAATTTAATTAACTGTTTTTCGAGCACTAATGTATTCAACGCATTCAATTTTCTCAGAATATAGAAATTCGCGCACAATTGCGATTAAATAGCCACGAACCGACAATGCTCAATACTTGCTTGTTTTAAAAATGTCAAAATTTTAAGCAAGATAAAAAGAGCTAGATATAACTTTCTTCCCTCTTCATCGTGCTAAAATTTTTGTAGTTATTTTTTTTATGAGAATAAAAATGCTTTAGGAAAATATTTTTGGCATTTCCATATAGAGATGTGCGGATAGTAACAATTCGGTAATTAATACCCGTCACATGCAACTACCCGAAGTAACGATTAGTAAACGTGTAAGAAGTGAAACTTCTTCAGCTTATATATAATAGCCGTATTTTATTTGCCAAGGAACAACAACAATTGCACTGTCGAATTCCTTCTTTGGAATTGTGAAAACCTGCTGTTTGGCTGGTTTTAAGATTCGAATTCCGAATTCACTCGGCAAATAAAATGCAGCTAATGTATTTGAACGCTGCGAACAAGGCAAAAATTGTCCTACATACCGAAATTAATAGAAATCGCTTGAGAAATATTAGCGGATAGTAACAATTCGGTATTTAATACCCGTCACATGCAACTACCCAAAGTAACGATTAGTAAACGTGTAAGAAGTGAAACTTCTTCAGCTTATATATAATGTATTTGAACGCTTCGAACAAGGCAAAAATTGTCCTACATACCGAAATTAATAGAAATCGCTTGAGAAATAGCTTAGTTCCCAAAATTCCAGTCCGTATCCCAAAATATCCATAGGAACAAGTCTTATAGACGCAGCTTAGTAGGACTAAATTTCATAGAAATCGCTGGAGAAATGGCTTCGTTCCCGAAATTCCAGTCCCTTATGACCGTATTCTAGAATTTCCATAGGAACAAGTCTTATAGTCGCATCTTAGTCCTACATAACGAATTACATAGAAATCGCTTTAGAAATTACTTAGTTACAAAAATTCAAAATTTAACACAACACAAATGTTACCAATATTGTAACTTAAAATCGCGATACAAAATTTTTTTTGATACCGTACTAAATTTTCTTCTCGCTGCCGATAAAGTAGTTTCACTCACAAAAAAGCAACACAAAATCGCAAAGCAAATAATAGAAAATCGTAGCACAAAATCGCAACACAAAATCGTAACACAAAATCGTAACACAAAATCGTAACACAAAATCGCAACACAAAATCTAAATTTCATTTCTTAATATTCTAATTACTAAATTTTCTCCTCACCGCCCATAAAGATGTTTCATGTGCAAAAACCTTCAAGGCAGTTGGGCACAAATCAATGTTATGCGGCCCCCTACACCTGCACGAAAAAAACTAAATAATTCAATATTGAAAGATGAATAATCATAATTTATTATTTTTTTTTTGTATATTTTGCAAAAAAAAATCATTTTTTTAATGAAAATGTATTCAAAAATCCTCTGTGGTATTCGCCATAGATATAATACAAATACACCAGTAATTATTATATGGTTAGGTAGGTTTTCGTAATATTTTGAGTTTTTCTTTAAAAAGTTCATGATATTTATAACGAATAAAATGTCACTGGTATTTATATCAAAAGTCGTGTTTACTTAAAATGCTTGCACATCGCTAATTTCCTACAACTTCGCAGACGAAACAATTTTCAAAATTTAGTAAAATGTCATTTATTGGTCGAAAATGCGTTCACATAGATAATCTACACTCAGAAAAAACTTTTGTGCGAATAATTTTTTAAATAAATTCAGGATAACAAAGCCGAAAATAAAGTTTATATTACTATCTTTTTTGATGATATGGAAAAATGCATAACATTCATGATGATGTAAACGTAAAGATCGGTCTTCACCAATTATTGTATCATCAATAGGTTTCAAATAAATAAAATGATGTGTGATATGTGTGAATTATGGGGAAATTTTTCATTATCGGTAAAAATCGTAGAAAAAAAAATCAATTGAACACAAAAGTGCCGAAAAGTACCATAATTAAAATTTTAAATGAACTATATTTTTGATGCCAAAATGTATCGCCTTTATAGTCGAACTTTTCAGTTCGAAGCAATAGCAATGGGGGTAATCGGGGGTTTTTTTGGGAATGTTTTTGGCGTCTTTTGGGATCTTTTAAGTGTTTTTTCGGGTCTTTTGAGAGTCTTTTAAGGCTCTTTTGGAGTCTTTTGAGTGTTTTTATGTATTTTAGGAGGTATTTTGGGGGTCTTTTGGAATTCTTTTGGAGGTCTTATAAAAATCTTCAGTGTTTATTTTTATATATTTTTTAAAAAATCAGATCCAAACTAATACATATTTCTATATTTTATATTATAGAGAATTCTTAATTAACCAGTTGTGACCATTTGTTGCGCGGTAAACTCAACCATTGTGCTATGTTATACATCGTACCGTGAGATAAAATTTCATCGTTCATATTACTATCTCCCTTTACTCTTATTATAATTCTACTTGTATGGATTTTTGGCATGCATGTAAACCTCTAGTCTTTCAATCTGCCAAAGAAGTATAACTTCTAACGTGCGTACACAAGTCCAAGCACCCACTTATTTTACACTCTAATAATTCTCCGATATCTACTCTAAAAAAATATACAGAATATTTTTCGACAGCTGTAGTTGTTTGTTTCTTTACACATGAGACATATTGACTACGTTACTTTTAAAATTGAAACATTAAAAAAATAAATTCGTTATCTGATCATGTTTTGTTTGTGCTTGAATTACCCCACCTGCTTCACAAACTCCATTTTCATCGTCATTAATCCCTCTAACTGTTTTGGTGTGGTTATCACAATTTTATTACATCATTCAGCCTATGCAGATATTATGCAGAAGGCAAACCGCCCAGAATGCAGAATTCTGGTTTGCATATGTAGGAACAATCTTCTCTGCAAAATTAATTATTTTTTCTTCTAGATCTTTATTGCAGTCAGCATAACCGGAAGTTTCCTTAAAGTTACGGATGTACTAACTACATTTATGAGGTGGAATTCATCAATTTTTTTATATATTTTTTCAAAAATATTTAATTTAATGAAATTCAAAATTTTCTTAATTTGTTTCTCGTCTTACGTGCTTTCATATCTAAATTAAAAATTATGTTGTATGAAAAATCTGCAATTTCTCTGATACTAAAAATAACACAATAGATAATTTTTTGATCTGATAGATCTAATCAGATAAAAAAATTATCAGATATCGGATCTTTAAACCAAGATTTATTGGAATTTTCTGAACATACCCAAAGTATAAAATAACATTAAAGTTGCAAAAATGTCAGAAACGCTAGCCGGAAAACTCCGTTGTCAGCTTTTGACAATTCCCTTTCGCAGTGTCGACCAGTTAAAGTGTACACGTTTTGCTTGTTAATTTCCGAAAGACATAAACCTTAAAATTTATTCAATCGAGTATTTTCATTGATTATCTAAAAGAAAAACTGATAAAAATAATTCAAAAATGGTTTTAACAAGTCGTTTCTACAAAGAGAGATACCCTGAAGTAGAAGATGTCGTCATGGTTAATGTGTTGTCTATTGCCGAAATGGGTGCGTATGTTCACTTGCTTGAGTACAATAACATCGAAGGTATGATTCTGCTTTCGGAATTGTCTCGGCGTCGTATTCGTTCCATCAATAAATTGATTCGTGTTGGCAAAACAGAACCAGTGGTTGTTATTCGTGTCGACAAAGACAAGGGTTACATTGATCTTTCAAAGCGTCGTGTCTCCGCCGAAGATGTTGAGAAGTGCACTGAGCGATTCGCCAAAGCCAAGGCTGTAAACTCGCTTCTGCGGCATGTTGCCGATATTTTGGAATATGAATCAAGTGATAAACTTGAAGAGTTGTATCAAAAAACAGCGTGGCATTTTGAAGAAAAATACAAGAGCAAGGCAGCGCCTTACGATATTTTTAAACAGTCTGTCACTGACCCGTCTGTGTTCGATGAATGCGGTTTAGACGACAGCACCAAGGAAGTCTTAATAAATAATATTAAGCGCAAGTTAACATCACAACCCGTGAAAATACGTTCTGATATCGAGTGCTCGTGTTATGGCTACGAAGGAATTGACGCTGTAAAGGCCTCTCTTAAATCTGGCTTGGATTTGTCCACTGAGGAGCACCCAATTCGTATTAATCTTATTGCTCCGCCTTTATATGTTATGACAACATCAACGACTGAAAAAGCGGACGGCTTGAAGGCTCTGGAGAATGCTATTGATAATATTCGTAATAAAATTAACGAATATGATGGGGAATTCAAAGTGATAATGCCACCTAAGGTCGTCACTGCCATTGATGAAGCTGACCTGGCTCGTCGTATGGAGCGTGCTGAAGCTGAAAACGCTGAAGTAGGTGGTGATGATGACGAAGACGAAGAGGGCGATCAAGAAGGTATGCGTTTCGATCCAGAGAAAGAGCTCAACCATAAAAATGTCAGCGCTGACGATGATGAAGATGACGACGAAGAGGAGTAGACCAATACAAAACCCGACGATGTTGTCCTTAAATCTTTTTTACAAACACATTAATATCTATACATTAAATAAAATAAAATTAAAAAAAAAAAAAACACAAGTGATCTGCTATTGGTTATACTTTAATATTGTTTAGTTGTTTCAATAATTTTTTTTCAGTAATAATTACTCAAATTCTCCTTGGAGTAATATAGTATGATACCGGAAGGCAGGTCATTTTCTAGTTTCATCCCTCTTATAATCAGCTTTTGCGGTGTGCTTCAGCTTTTCTATATTGAAGAATAGAAATATGCCGAATCTAGAGATTCATATCCATCACTTTTTAATGTAGCAGCAGCCCATCATACTTGTATTATTTTATTTAATGTTAATTTTTACACAAAAATATTTCTCAATTTTTATTTAAGCGTTTGCGGCCAGCCATCAGCAGAGTAGGGCGAATAATACAGAATCCTTCAGAAATGCAT
Organism: Nephrocerus scutellatus; assembly: GCA_947095585.1. Taxonomy (NCBI): domain Eukaryota; kingdom Metazoa; phylum Arthropoda; class Insecta; order Diptera; family Pipunculidae; genus Nephrocerus; species Nephrocerus scutellatus. The sequence continues at coordinate 95,279,434 of OX352763.1, forward strand.
GTGGCCGCAACTATTTCTGACCGGTGGAAGTGCGATCAAACTTCCACGTGGTGGCCGTTGGTAATTTTCCTCTAGTACAGGAAAAGCTAGTCCCTTCAAAGTAAGGTTGGCGCGAGGCCCCAATAACCTCTCCCGTAAAAAAACCATATTACGGAACCCCAAATCAGCCTCGGATACACTGATGAACGACGACGACCACGGCAATTAAAACGGCTAAGCGAATTAAGAATTGTCTCATGGATCGTACGCTCACAGCTCGAGCTGCACTGCAGCCAAATATAATGCTGACATAACAGCAATTCAGTAGATGTATTGGACGGGGAATGGTGTCTTACAAAAATCAGAATATGACAAATATTACAGCTGTCATGAGAGACATCATGTGCTCGCGGTGGGGTTTCTAGTCAGCAAAAGAATGAAACCCACCGTTATCGGCTTTAAAGCAATAAATGAACGGCTATGCACCATTCGCGTGCGGGGCAAATTTAAAAACATAACCCTCATAAACGTTCACGCACCTACAGAGGATTCCCCAGATGATGAAAAAGAAGAATTCTTTGAATCAGTCGAACGGGAACTCCATGCCTGCCCTCAGTATGATGTAAAAATCATTCTGCGGGATATGAATGCTAAAATAGGTAGGGAGCCAGTATTCAGGCAGTACATTGGCACCCATAGCTTACACGAGAACACTAATGACAATGGACAACGAGTCATGGAGATGGCAGCAAGCTATAATTTGGTCGTTTCGTGTACAAGGTTTGCGCGTAAAAATATCCACAAAGCCACCTGGGTATCTCCTGATGGAGCCACTCACAACCAGATAGACCACGTGTTGATAGACCGCTGCCACAACCCGAACCTGATGACGGTACGAACGTTCCGAGGTGCCAACGTCGAGTCGGACCACTGTCTTGTTGATATGGTGCTCCGAGTGCGGATTGCATCATCACGCAAGACTGCATCCGCGAATCAGATTCGAGTCAACACGGCTGCCCTTCGCAATGAAGATACCAGAAACAACTACGGTCAAGCGATAGGACTCGCCCTAAATTCAGGGAGAGTAAGTCCTGGGGCTGAGTGTCGGGCGTAGAAGAGAAATGGACACGCCTTAAGAATACTGTCATTAGTACTGCTGACTCCATCTTAGGCAGTAGTCGTAGAGATCGAAACGACTGGTTCGATGACGAATGTAAGCTAGCGACTGAACGTAAGAATGTTGCGTACCGAGAAATGCAACAATCTCATAGAACGCGGGCACGCGAAGATGAATATAAAGAGCTCAGAAGATATGAAAAAACAGTTCACCGGCGAAAGAAAGCAGCCTGGGAGAAGAATCTCTTCCGTGAACTGGAACAGTTCAGAGAGCAAGGACCGCACAAGGCGCGGAAGTTCTATAAAAGGGTCCGCGGTATGATGCAATATACACCGCGTTGCACATACAGCAAGGACAAAGAGGGTAATCTGATCGCCAATCTTAAAGGCATCTTATAGCGATGGGAAGAGCACTTTCATAAGTTGCTAAATGGCCAGCTAACTTAGGAATTGGAGGCTCCACCAATGACCGAAGATCATCCTATGCTGCCGCTACCAAGCATAGACGAAGTTAGCAGAGCGATAAATCGGCTCAAAAATAATAAGGCCCCGGGATCTGATGGGATCCCAGCGGAACTGATAAAAATAGAAGGCCCCACATTACACCAAGCAATTCATGAAATAATAGTGCAAGTATGGGAAGAAGAAGTTATGCCAGAAGACTGGCGAAGAGGCATCCTGTACCCCATACATAAGAAGGGATATATCACAAAATGCAGCAATTATCGCGGTATAACGTTGTTGAGTACCGCGTATAAGATTTTCTCCTCTATCCTTCAAGACAGGATAGCCCCATTCGCTAAAGTCATCATTGGTCCATACCAGTGTGGCTTCATCCCAGGCAAATCAACAACTGATCAGATTTACACCCTAAGGCAGGTGATGGAAAAATGTCTAGAATTTCAAAACTCACTACACCATCTTTTTATAGACTTTAAGGCCGCCTATGGTAGCATAGCTAGAGTAGAACTTTATAAAGCCATGAGAGAATTTGACATCTCAAATAAACTGACACGTCTATGCAGATTGACCATTACCAATGTTATAAGCCAAGTAAAAATATCCGGATCACTATCAAGCCCATTCAACATCTATAACGGGCTCCGACAAGGGGATGGACTGGCCTGCGTCCTCTTCAACCTGGCGTTGGAGAAAGTGATCCGAGACTCTGACGTAACGGCGAGAGGAACAATCCTCTATAAGTCCATTCAGATACTGGCTTACGCAGACGATATTGACTTCGTTGGTAGAAACCAAAGAGCTGTACAGGAAGCTTTCATCCAGACAGAGCAGGCGGCACGAAATCTGCGGCTGCACATAAATGAGAGCAAAACAAAGTACATGGTGGCCACGTAGAAGATCCAATGTTGGATAACGTAGTTTAAATTCAATTTAATTAGTATTATTGTTAATAGATGGCGACAATAGTGAAAAGTTAAAGCTAAAAGTAGTTCGACTTTTCAGTATGTTATGTTTTTGTTTCACTTCCTCCTTGTTCATATTGCAAACATCACGCATTATACAATTATAATAAAAGTTATTTTGTTTAATCGGTAATATATATTAATCATCGGTCTTTTTATTTTTATAATCTAACAGGTTATGGGCCCAGTTGACCCAAGCAAAGAAAATTTTTAAATATATAATTTGTTAATTGTGTCTACTGCGGTGTAAAGGAAAATAAAATGTCTACCGAAATAAAATATCATTTCGATAAATTAAACAACGATAACTATTTCAATTGGAAATTACGAATGCAATTGTTAATGCAAAAAGAAAATTCGTGGACGGCGATTATATCTGATGCTCCAGAACCAATAACACCTGAATGGACAAAGGCAAACACGAATGCAGTTTCGAGTATTGGATTAAATATCGAGGACAGTCAATTTGTGCATATAAGAGACCATTTAACATCTGCTAAATCGATGTGGAACGCATTAATGGAATATCACGAAAAAAGTGCAGGTAGTAATAGCGTTCAATTAATTAAAGAAATTTGCACACGTAAACTCGATGAAGGTGGCAACATGGAGAAGCATATTCATTGGCTGACAGATATGTTTCAAAGGATAGATGCACTCGGTGAAGAGAAATTGTCTGAAAAATGGCAGATCGGTCTATTGTTTGGACAACTACCATGCAGCTATGATACTGTGGTTACAGCGCTACAAACACAAAAAGCAAGCGAGTTAAATTTAAAAATTGTGCAAGCGAAATTGATTGAAGAGTATAAACACAAATTGGATCGTGACAATCAATCTGGTGGCGCATGTGGTAATGTTCTGAAAGTCGATTCAGGCATCTTGGAATGTTTCTTTTGCAAAAAGAAAGGCCATATTAAAAGTGAATGCAGAAAATATGAAAAGTGGTCCAAAAAGAAGTTACATAAGAAGAATTCAACAGAGATGCATAAAGCGAATACAATTGACAATTCAGACAATAATCAATTGTTTATAGTGACACATAAGGAAAATGGCTCATCAAGTAACTGGATTATTGATTCAGGAGCTACGTGTCATATTAGCAATAACAAAGGAGATTTTGTTGATTTTATCTCAAATTATAATGAAAGCATTCGTGTTGCCGATAATAAAGAATACTGGTCGATAGGTAAAGGTACAGTAAATGTCCAATTCTGCGATCATAGAAATAAACCAATGTCAGCCATAATAAAAGATGTTTTATACGTTCCGGAAATTTCGTCTAACATTTTGTCAGTGAAACAATTGGCAAGAAAAGGTATAAATGTTGAATTTACCAAAAACGAAGTATTCATCAAGAGGAATAATAAAATCAATAATATTGGCGAGGTTTTTGGTAATCAATACCGTCTGAGGCAAATGCATAAGGTCGATATGGTAAACGGTGAGCGTACTCTATGTGCACATCAGTGGCATCGAATTCTCGGACATAGAGATATAAATATCATAAAGCATTTGGACAATCAGAATTTAGTGAGCGGTATGAAGGTCAGAAAATGCAATTGCAGCGATATTTGTGAATCCTGTCTAAAAGGGAAAATGTCGAGAACGCCATTTCCGAAAGTTTCAATGACGTCAACCAAGGCACCGATGGATCTGGTACACACAGACTTATGTGGTCCGATGCAGACTGCATCACACAATGGTAATCGTTACATCCTTACATTCATTGACGATTTTTCACGTTATACGAAGATTTATTTACTAAAGCATAAATCTGAATGTGTTGATAAGTTAAAGGAATATGTAGCATTATCAAAGACAAAGTTTTCGCAATATCCAAAGATCATCAGATCTGATAGAGGTACAGAGTATACCGATAAACGAGTCGTTGGCTATCTTAAAGGTATCGGAACAAGCATTCAATATACAGCTACATATTCGCCACAGCAAAACGGCGTTGCGGAACGCAAAAATAGAAGCTTGATTGAAATGGCACGTTCCATGTTAGCCAATGCAAATTTAGATCATATTTTTTGGGCCGAAGCAGTTATGACGGCAACATTTCTCCAAAATCGATTGCCATCTAAGTCGATTCCAAAAACACCATATGAGTTGTGGTGCGGCAATATGCCAAATTTGCAAAATTTATATATATTTGGACAGAAATGCTATGTACATGTACCAAAAGAGAAAAGGAGCAAATTGGATTCAAAAGCAGTGGAAGCAATTTTTATGGGTTACGATTTGGAATCTAAAGCATATAGATGTTATGATCGTTCTGCACGAAAATTATTAATAAGTCGTGACGTGCGTTTTGCCGACGATCCAATCGAATCGAATCCCAATGAAATCAAATCAAATTATGCAAATAAAGAAAACGATGATAACCATAATTCGGACAATAAAGAAAATGAACCAGATGACCAACAAAATAATGAATCAGAAGCGGATGAAAGCAACAACGAAAATTATTTAAGTATTCGTAGATCATCAAGAGTCAACAAAGGTGTTCCACCGAAGCGGTTAATCGAAAATATAAATAAAGTTAATTTAATTGTTTCTGAGCCAAAAACAATTAACGATGTCTTAAATTCTGACCATAAAGATGAATGGCTACAAGCGATGAACGACGAAATGAATGCACACAAAGTAAATGGCACCTGGGAAATTGTTAAATTACCAGCTGATCGAAAAACAGTCGGATGTAGATGGGTTTTTAAACTAAAATCGAATGCGGATGACAGCGTTGTGCGATACAAAGCTCGATTGGTTGCTCAAGGATTTTCGCAGCGATTTGGTGTTGACTACGACGAAGTATTTGCACCAGTGGCACGACAAACCACATTCCGTTTGTTATTGACGATTGCTAGTAGAGAGAAGTTATTGGTACATCACCTAGATGCAAAAACCGCATTCTTAAATAGTGAGCTCAAAGAAGAAATCTATATGAATCAGCCGCCGGGTTTTGAAGTCGAAAACAAAAATTTAGTATGTCATTTAAGGAGGAGCCTATACGGATTAAAACAATCAGCAAGAGTATGGAACTTGGCGCTCAATAAAGTTATGGTCGAAGCTGGTTTCGTGCAAAGTGACGAAGATCCATGTCTATTCACCAGACATAATAAAAATGGCAGTTGTTATATAATTATATACGTTGATGACATAATAGTAGCCAGTAAGCAAATCAACGAAATCAAAGAAGTCCAAAATAATCTCAATAAAAGTTTCCAAATTGACAGTTTAGGACAAATCAAATGTTACGTTGGAATTGAAGTGGAAATTATTGATAATATCTATCAAATAAGTCAAACATCTTACATAAATCAAATTATCAAACGATTTGGATTGGAAAATTCGAAATGTTCTAAAATGCCATTGAAGGTCGAATATCAAAAGGGTCCATCATCTCAATTATTGTTAAATAATATTGAATATCAAAGACTTATGGGATGTCTTTTGTTTGTATCAATTAATACACGTCCTGATATAGCAGCAAGTGTCGCAATATTAGCTCAAAAAACAATTAATCCAACTCAAGAAGATTGGGATGAATTAAAGCGAGTGGTAAAATATTTGAAAGGCACCATAAAATTGAAGCTGATTTTAAATGGTAGTGACAATGTAAAACTGATTGGATACGCAGATGCCAATTGGGCCGAAGATCGATCAGATAGAAAATCTAACAGTGGTTACATTTTTATGTTTTTTGGATCAGTTATCAGTTGGAGTTGCAAAAAGCAAACTTGTGTAGCTCTATCTTCAACCGAAGCAGAGTTTATAGCTTTAACAGAGGCTTGCCGTGAGGTAATTTGGTTACGTGCTCTTATGCGTAATTTTAAAATAGATGTCGTCGATCCAACTGTGATGTATGAAGATAACCAAAGCTGCTTAGCACTAATTTTTCGGGAAGGTTTCACCAACCGGTCGAAACATATTGACGTACAATGTAATTTCACTAAAGATTGCATAAAAAAGAGGATCGTTGAATGTCAATATTGTCCAACGGAAGAAATGATTGCGGACATGTGTACAAAGCCATTATCTGGAACCAAACTGGCTTATTTTCGCAATTTGTGTGGACTAAAATAAATCAAAACATTAATGTAATTAAATTTGAGGAGGAATGTTGGATAACGTAGTTTAAATTCAATTTAATTAGTATTATTGTTAATAGATGGCGACAATAGTGAAAAGTTAAAGCTAAAAGTAGTTCGACTTTTCAGTATGTTATGTTTTTGTTTCACTTCCTCCTTGTTCATATTGCAAACATCACGCATTATACAATTATAATAAAAGTTATTTTGTTTAATCGGTAATATATATTAATCATCGGTCTTTTTATTTTTATAATCTAACATCCAACATTGGTTCCTCAATTCAAATAGTGGAGCGCGAATTTGAAGTATTGCAATCCTTTAACTATCTCAGGACAACTGTATCAGCCGATAACAGCAAAGAACCAGAAATACGCGCACGGTTGTTTAAAGCCAACAAAGCCTACTATAGCCTGTTAAGACTCTTCAAATCCGGGAATCTAACCATAACATCCAAGCTGCTGGTATATAAGACCAGTACTTACATATGGACCCGAGACTTGGGTGCTTAGCAAAGAGCATTCTGACCTCTTAGCTGCGTTCGAGAGAAAAGTCTTATGGAGAATTGTTGGCCCCGTATGTGAGGAAGGACGATTCCGCAGACTCTATAATGATGAGATCTGCGAGCGTTACCGCGACGTCGACATCGTGAAGAGAATTAAGCTCGCTAGGCTGCGGTGGGCAGGACACCTAGCTCGCATGAGCGAAAATGCTTCTGCTCGGAAAGTCCTTTGCGGTAGGATTTATGAAACACGACAGCGAGGCCGGCCAAGTCTACGCTGGAAGAATGGCGTAGACCATGACGCCCAGAGTTTAGGGATGCCCAACTGGACAACATCGGCTCGAAATCGGTGGAGAGATTTTTTGCGGGAGGCCAGGACCGGACACCGGTTGAAGAGCCAAATATGATGATGATGATGTTTGCGAATGAAAATTTGTTCCTGCTATTATGGAAGTTTGAGAATCACGGAAAAAGTTATTGTTATTACGGTTTATATCCGTTAAAGTTTTGTGAAACACTGGTACAATTTCATCACATTGTTAGAATCAATACGTGCGCGAGTGATAGGAACAATTACACTACGGTTCACTAGATTAGAAGCATATCATTTCGGAGATAAAATTTATATTTCTCCAGTTATATGTTGGAAAAGAAAAAGTTTGTGGTTAATAAAAAAATCAAGTATCCTCCAACCCAACCGAAATACCCGTGATTCAACTCGAGCTCACGGGTCTACCATTAGACCTATCTTCGGACGTACCAACCAATGCAGAGATTCCCTCTTTAGCCGCACAATAATTCTGTGGAATGAATTGGCCGACCCTGTGTTTCCGCATTTGTATGATCTGCAGTCATTCAAGACATTTTCCTCTTATAAATTTTTTAACGCTCACACTTTGCCTTGAGCGTGTGTACATTTTAAAAAAAGGCACTGTTTTGTCTCCGACACTCTTTCTGATTTTCATTAATGATCTCCTATCCGCCACTTCTAATCCAATCAATTCTTTCGCTGACGACAGCATTCTTAGCTTTCCATACGATTTCGCGTTTTCTGCATCCCACTCGTCATCCCAAATGGAACTTTAACAACAACGTATGTTAATCACGTCAAATTCTGACTTTGACAGCATAACAAGGTGGGGACAATAATAATAAACTTGAATTTAACGCTTCTAAAACTCAATGCTGTCTTCTGTCGGCCAAGCGTAATTTAACACCCCCAACCTTCATCAATGCATGGAAATTGCATCTGAGAAACTGAAAAATTCGCAATTTGGAATGTTCACATATTTGCCATCTCCAAGAATGCTGCGAAATGTTTAGGTCGTAAAACCGTGCAAGATGTACTGCATTCCTTCAGATCTGGCTACTATTTACAAAGCATATATTCGCCCTAAACTTGAATACAACTGTATTGTCTGGACAGGTGTCCCCAAGACCACATTGCATCTACTAGACAGAATTCAAAACCTCGCGTTAAAACATATTAGGGACGTAAATATTGCGAAAACAATCGAATGGCTTGAACATCGTAAGAATGTTTCCTGCCTGTCCCTGTTTTATCGCTTTTTCCACAAGCGGTGTTCAAAAGAAATATCCAGATACATTCTACCCATTCACGAACCCATCCGTAATACCCGTGCCTCAATTCGAGCCCACGTGTCTACCATTAGGCCTATCTTCGGACATACTTACCACTTCATTGATTCCTTCTTTAGCCGCACTATAGTTATGTGGAATGAATTGCCTGATTCTGTGTTTCCGCAGTTATGATCTACAGTCATTTAAGACACACGTGCATGTGTATTATACAGGGTGTACCAGAATTCGTAGCACAAACGAAGCCGGGTGATATTGGAGGTCATTTCCAACCAAAATAGCCAAATGAAGTTTTATCGAATTGTTGATGGTTAAAAAGTTATTCCATTTTTAGTATTTTTGGGTAAAATCGCATACGCTGCCACTAAAAAATGAATTTAAAAAAAAAACCAACAGTTCTTTTGTTTATGTTTGTTTTTTAATACGATCTGGAATAGTGTGCCTTACTAATAGAGTCATTTTTATAAACTTTATTATCTTATGTCAAATTAAAACAATAGATTTGTGATGTTTTTTGTGTTTCCCAAAATTTTTTGATTGATTTTTAAGTAGCTCTGGCGGAAAAACAATGTACTACAGAAAGTTGACCGACTATCAGAAAAACTTGCGACATTAATGCAGATTCTTAAATGGTATCACGCATAGGAATATTCAAAACAGAATGCTTTTTATCAATTGTTTTGAGGTGTACGTAGAGTTTTAAAACAGATTTTTGACCTTACATCACTTTACGCCCTTGAACCCTTGAACGCTTCTAGCTACAATATCACTGTTGGTCTATTTTGATAGAAAATTAAGTCTTTAAGGTCAAAAAAATGTAATTTTATTTAAATTCTTAAAACCATTACCTATATAAACGTCGTCAAAGTAAAAAAAAAAAATTTTTTAAATTTTATTTTCAAACGCGATTATTTTGAAAAATGCTCTTGGATATTTTTTTTTGACAAATGCAGTAATAAAGCCCATTGAATTTTCTACAACTCCACCTCATAATATTTCTGCAATAGGTCAACAGGAACAGGATTAAAATTGAAAGTTTGTGAAATGTTTGAAAACGTACTTTTGATCTTACGTGCTTCACACCCTATAACACTTGAACACTTCCAGCTACAAGGTTACTGTTAATCTTTTTTGAAGGAAAATTACATTTTTAAGATTAAACAATGTACATTTTTTAAATTATTACCGACTCCATTTTCATGTGTCCATTTTAACCACCTATTTCATGTGTCCACTCACAAAATTAAGTCGTTCTAGGTCCGTTTGAAGCAGATTATGGACTGGAGTGGTAAGAGTGCATCCATTCCACGTTAATTTTGTTGCACCGTTGCTGCAGGAACACTAAGACGGCAAGCAACTCTTCGTATACGTACTAGTAGTAACTCAACCTGCACTATCTCGCTCTTGTTGACCGAATCCACAAACATTGTGACATGGATTTGTAGGAAATTGAACAAACTTTAATATTACATTTGTCAACATTAATGTATCCGAGAGAATTTCTCGAAACAATCGCCTTTTTAAATACAATTTAAGAAAAAATAAATTTTGACTTCATATCGGTATGGCTTAAATAATTTAAAAAATGTACATTGTTTAATCTTAACAATTTAATTTTCCTTCAAAAAAGATTAACAGTAACGTAGGTGTAGCTGGAAGTGTTCAAGTGGGCAAATATCTGTTTTAAGGAATTTTGAATTTCGAAATGTGGGCACGGACAACTCATCACTCGCGAATCATCGTCCGAAACCTCGAACCCCATCATTTGTCACTAGGATTACTACCATTTCCTAGGCCGCCTGGGATAGAAAACTATTCCAGGCCCTTCCTTTTATCCCTTTGTGTACGAAATGTGCTACTTAATACGAAGAGTCGCCCATAAGGTTATTTTAAGTACCAGTAGCCCGGGTCGCAAAGTACGAAGACATTGCGTGGTAAAGCCCAGCACCCCAACCATGTATAGGTTAAGATGCAATTGGAACCGCCACGAGGACGTCTAAAGAGATCGTGTATTTTCGAAAAAGCTGATTCCGACACCGCTTTGTATTTATTTTCTGTTATTTTTGAGCTTTGTACCACTAACTCGATGGTGCCATAACAAGATATTGCAGCCCAAATTATTACGCCCATTCTCTGCTATGGTTTTCGAAATTGCTCCTTTTTGCACATTCCAGGTCATGTGGTCTTTCGCGAATTGTAAGAGTTGAATCTTTCGCGAAGCATTAAGTGGTGATTTTTTTCTTCAGGTTTATTCGCTTGAGGTGTTTCGTACTACGAATCACACGACGAAATGTATATTTGCTTGGCCCAATTGGAGGCTAGTCTGACCATTTTTCGTTTTTCCGTTGCTGTACTGGCCGTGGAAAAATTTCCTTTGTAATTACGTACATTTTCGGGTTCTTTAAATAATTTCCAACAGCATGATCACTCCGATTGATCTTACAAGCGATTGCACAAGTCTTCCGAATGGTAAACATATATTTTTGTCTTCTCTGATAATGTCTAGCAATTTTTGTTACCTATTTCATTACCCATAAGGCACAACCTTTATTTTTTACAAAAAAAAAAACCAGTTCGCAAACTACGGTTGTACTTTGACTGCGTCTAATCTTATGAACTAATTCAAATGCTTTTCTGATTTATTCAGTAAAGTTTCATAAAACTACCGTTAGCTGTTTTCCTAAAATTTTCAAATTGACTGTTGCATTCAACATGAACCACTATAACGCTAGTGAACCGCAGTGCATGTATTGTATAAAATATAGAAGACCTGCTAAAGGTGGCACTTCGCTTGCCGCATAGCCAGGGATTTGTCACGCTTCGTTTTCCTCACAGGCACTACTGTCCACCTATATGCAAATCTAGATTTAAAGAATTCATAACAACATGAAAAAATGTATATGTGGTCCATTGACCCAGAGATCCCGTTCCGAAATATGACAGTTTCGTTTTCGTTTGCAAATTTGAAGGAGACTAATACATGAAAATTGTGGACAATTTATGAAAATATGATTTGACAAAAAATTGTAAAATATGAAGAAAAAAAATCAACAAAGTGTGCGACCCCTTCGAAAATATGGCGGTTCTGGTTTTCTTTAAATACCAAACAGGCGTGCAAGGTTTCAGAAGAATTCAAAAACTCTGAAAAATTCATAAAAAACATGAGATTGGTAAAAATAATTCTTATGGTGACCGCTTGATCCAAGAGTGAATTTGGCAGTCCTTAGGGAGCATACATTCAGAGTTTCACTTTTATATATATAGATAATGTACTTGGTTATTGGCCAGCCGTATAAATCTCACCGGTCCTTATTTCGAGATGATGGCGACCCAGTTGGATATGGTGTCATGTACAAAAATTCGAAACTCGAATTGGACTTTAATGTGTTTTTAAAAGTCCAGTTCAGTTGCATTCAATGATTGAAAAGGAAATACATATTGGATTTAGAATCTGATGGAAAAACTTAAGTTTTTTTTCATATATTTATTGTCGTGGGTAGGATTCTGGAATACTTTTTGCAGAGCAACTGATACATTCTAGTATGACCGTTGCTTGAGATATTAGGGTTAGGTTCGTGGATTTTGAAAGTCATTACAGACTACAGGCTATATGGCGCACAGATTTTCTTAGGAAACTATTTGCTCGGCGAAAACTATTTTAATTATTTTAATTTTCAACAATAGCCCAACACTCCCAACAAGAAGTAAAAACATTTCAATAAAAACTTATTAAATAGTAGAAATCAAATACTTCTCATAGTCAGTCAAGTTTTATTTTTGTTTTAGCATTTTATTTCATTGAAGTCCGATTTATTCCACCCGAGCAGTCAATCGGGATTTAATTATTAATTTCAACAAATTAAAACGACCAGATGATTATTGAACTGAAATAATTGTATTTTCACAATGTGGCAATGTGAATAGGCGCACCAAATACGTAGTTGAATGTTTTAAATAAATCTTCTAAGCCCTTAAGGCTACAAACTGATGAAAAACGTCCAAAATGTGTGAATCCAAATCGGATGTAAAAAGAAGAGTTTCCAGGGTACTACTGTATTTTTGTACTTGTTCGTGATGCTGTTGAAAATTTGATTAAAAATATAAAGAAAAATACTTTTGCAAATGCATTTACCAAAAGGAAGACCTGCTGCAAACGACCAATTGTCCATCGGTACCAATCTGTGTCTGGATCTCGACCATCTGTATCGGAACGCACTAAATGCTCCGACAAAATCATAATAAAACGTTGGAACACAATTAAGAACAAACGCTTCTGATCAACGTTAGCTCCTTCCAACTTCTCTTCCATTCGTTCCACCATCTGCGGATAACAATTATAAAATAAATTAATAAATGGTATACGTATGGTTGATTTAACAAAAAAAGAAAACTATTTACAATGTTAACCCTGACTTAATAGTGTAAACCAAGCGCAAGCTTAAAGTTTAAAAGACTTTATCGATCGTCTGCGTGTCTATGCAGACGTCAAGACGATTTCGGTCGCCAATTAAACAAACCATGAGACGCCAAGACGCTGTTGCACAATAAATAACAAAGCAAAGCGAATGGAGGGAACAAATGTATGCTTTTGGAGTTTATGAATTTATTAATCTTCAGGTATTAGTTGTTATTCGAATTTGCATTAATTGCATTGAAAATCACGTTCTGATCTATGTTTGTCGTTGAGAAATACTAACAGCTAATTATATTTATTATATTCTGTCCTTAGTGCTATGAAGGTTATTGTGCTGCAATTTAGCATTCAGTCTTCTCAGACCCAGTTACCTCTTCAGTTGGTTTATCGGCATTCGTGATTTGTTTCTTTCGCTTTGGCGTCGCCTCATCTTCCGACTCACTTGAAGAGGAATCGGCCTTGGCAAATTTCTCCTTGGCATCTGTTAGTTCAGTTGCTAATGATCAGACGTAAAAGTAATGAAATTAGTTTTTAAATAAATTTGAATTCAAAGCTACTAAATAGTCAACTTACTTAATTTAATGACATGCTTGTTCATCTTCTTTATGGTCAAGTGAAGAATTTCCCAGAGATACATTTTCGTAAATTCGCTGGTCATTTCTTTCGAGAATATCCACGTCGCAACTGCTGAGCATTCAACAATTTGTGTTTTCAATAATTTGTCAATTATAACGACCATCATTTGCTGATGATTTTTCCAAAGTTCGAATACATTATGAAGAATGCAAATTTGCGCTTCCTCGGACTCTGCAAGTGCCTGGCGTTTATAAAAAATATAATATATATATATATATATAATATAATATCGAAATAATTTTTGATTTCGTAACATTGGTCTCAACGAAATAAAAAAAAAAACAATCCACTTACCTTAAAAACTAAGTGGAATTTTGATATCGCTGCGAAACTGTGTGAAAAAGACTTTGAACCTAAATTCAACAGAGTTTGAACGAAAACGTCAATTTTAACGGGATTAAATGACGTCTCTGACATGTCTTGGTCTGTGCTGTCACCAGAGTTCGGCAACTCCTTGAGAACATTAATCACCTCTTCGGGAGTGCACTTTTGACGAATTGCAACAACAAGCTGATGAGCTACTTGTGTTACAGGAAGTGCAGCTGCAAATTGGAAATTGAAAATAAAAGAAAAAAAATTTATCTAAAATTCATTTTTATTTAATACACCAAATATGTCGATTTAGAGAGGTATTTAATTTACAACAAGTGTGGCCGCAGTCTGTTTAATGTTTGTGAACCACTAGATTAGTATACTGATGATATTTCATCACAGTTTAAGAGTCACGCTAGTGCGTGAGTGACGGAGGCAATTAGTATTTGATTAACATAGGCTGTGTATCATCCCCTATTTGAAGCTGAGGTATCCACAGTAAGTTTTTTTTCTAGTGGTATAAACGACGTTGTTTCAAAAAATTAATTTTCGCAATAGCAGTTTGAAAGACAATTAAGCTAAAAGCTGTCAAGAACAATAATAAAAACAGGCCATGAAAATTTAAATTTTTCTTTTAAATTCGTTAATCGAACATACACATGTATGTGTGCCCCTCCACCCCGGCGCCGGATCACTACTAATTTTTACAAAAAGTGTTGTCCATTGGAGATACACATGCGTATAAAATTTGAAGATAATCGGTTAAGTTTTGTAAAATATTTGTATGGGAGCCTCCAAATAGAAAGCGTTGTCATCGGATATACACACGTGTGCAAAGTTTTAATAAAATCGATCTTTAGGAAGTGGGTTAAAAATTGATCACAAGATTCTACCAATCAGCCGGCCACGGTAGAAATCTATATATAAATAGGCAAAGGCAAAACAGTTAAGAACCATTTTTTCCTCTGTTTGTCAACCGATTTTTTTTTTCATTTTTTTGTAGCTATTGATGAGCTTTAGTGTTATCAATAAAAAAAATTTTAAAACAAAAAGTTATATATTATCGTTCATTTTAGCGTTTAGAGCAGTTGCTAAGAGTTCAACGTTCAAATGTTTGATAGAACAGAAATACAGTGGTGGAGGGGTTGAATAAGGTTTTTGGGTGGTTGGGGATGGGTGATGGCTGGGTGGGGCGGATCAGTGACCGTGTGGAGGGTCGCATAGAGTACAGAGAGACGGTCGAATTTCGACCAATAAGCGTTAACTAGTTCATGTAAATATAACCAAAAGTATACTGAATTCCACTATAAATGCTGAAATATACATGAAACACATGCGAAGCACTGCAACCCAACAACAAAACAACCCCAATCGTAAAGCAAACAGAGCTGCCCACAGCGCACAACGCACACAAAACACAGTCATTATATATAGTATGAAGTGAACTAATGCCGGGGAAAAAAGTTTGCATGGGAGCCCCTCGACCCCGCGGCCCGATCACACTCAAATAATAATAGAAAGTATTGTCACCGGAATATACATGTCATTCAATAAAATTGGGCTTTAGGAACTGTGTTAAAAAAGGATAACAAGATTCTGCCCAAGCCAGCCACGGGCACGCAAAGTTAATATAGAGAATTTAAAAATGAAATATTTTTGCGACACCGAGGCATGAATCGGTAAGAGTCTCTCGTGGGCATGAGTGGTCCGATTTGCTCTCACGTTTTTAAAACGCTTTTTAAACGGTACTTTTATTGTAACAATATTTGGCGCAAAAGACTGCCGAATGTCAGGGCGTAGCTTTTGCGACCATTCGCGCATTCGGACCTTTGTCAGACTTTCACGAGTGTTGGGTCCGTGGAAAAAGGTTTCCGGGATTCGAACGCTTAGTAGTCCAACGCACTTACCATTGGTCAACTTCGCCCATAGGTCGAGAGTTTTTGATAGAAAAGTGTAATTAAGCGTCCTAAAAAACACTTTTTAGTTAAAAAGCTTTAAAAAACAAATCTAGGCTAATTCATCGCAAAACAATTTATCGCGTGCAATTCATCGCATAGCAATCATCGCGGGTACAATTCATCGCATAGCAATTTATTGCATAACAGGTTGTCTTTGACAGCAAAAGCGGCCTATGCAATAATACAAAATCAAATTTATATTAAATGAACAAAAAAACAACCCATAAAAATGTTCATGTAAATTCTCTAAAAGGAGATACATATGTGTGCAAAGTTTGAACCGGGTTAGTTTGGAAAAAATTAATATTAGAACCGATAGACAACACTTTACTTCAAAAGGTTTACCAAAATTGATGTCAGCGGAGATACACATGTGTAAAAAATTAGTATGGGAGCCACCGACCTTGGGGCCCGATCACTTCCAAATCGGAGGTATGCACGTATGCAAAGTTTCAATGAAATTGGACTTTGGAGAGTGGTTTAAAAATTGATCGCAAGATTCCACGACAAACAAACAAACAAGCACGGGCATGCGAAGTTAATATAGAGAATTTAAAAAAGAGGAACAAACAATGGACCAAGCGCAGCACAGCGCGGTTAAACATTTTGGTTTACTTGATGAAGAGTATAGCTCAATATTAATCAAAATAAAGAATATGTATTATAAATTCATTATTTTTTAAGTTACATATATGTTTTTTGTTGTCTTCAATGAATTACTACTACGCGATGAATTGTACGCGCGACGAATTGCTATGCGATGAATTAGACGGTTAGGAAAGAACAATTTTAAGTAAATGAAGTTTAGTGTCAGAAACTACATTTCTTTATTTCAATTCGGTTATTATTCCAGAAGATGAGCCCCAGGGTCATGGGTCCCCATCAAACTTTTTAAAAAACTTAACCCGATTTTCTTTAAATTTTATACACGTGTGTATCTCTGATGGACAACACTTATTGTAAATTGTACAGACGCCGGGCCCTGGGTTCTCATACAAATTTAAAATAAAAATTAACCCGATTTTGGTAAAATTTCATACAAATGTATATCTCCGATAGACCGAACTTTTCGTAATAATTTTTGAGTTTTTGATTTGAATTTTTTCCCATACAATTTTTTTTACACATATGTCTCCGGTGAGAACAGTTTTTGAAAAAATTTTGAAGTGAAGGGAGCTCTAATATTAATTTTTGAACACATATGTATCTCCTATTAGAGAATTTTGTTGTTGTTGTTTTTTTTCTATTGTAACAAGTAAATGTAAAAAAAAACTTCCTTATTCGGGTACAAACTTTTATCTATACATCGAAACACGACACACAGTCCTTTATTATTAGGTAATAATCGGCAAATATAATAATCCTTTTACTATATAAAAGAAAGTAAAAGGATTACTTCCGAGATTGCGCTGGGCTCGATAGTACCAAAAAATACCTCTACTACTAGATACGACAACACTGCAGTGAAGTACTAAAGAGAGCGATCAAACATCCTGTTTCACTTCCATTTTTTTAACTCAATGTGGTCAATTTGACAATTCCATTAGTTCTCGATATGTTAGATAATTACGCCTAAGCCACTGAAAGCATCGGAGCCATATTCACACCATAAGTTTGTTTAGTGCTTCGATAAGATTATGTTCGTTTCGGGCCCGATAAGTGGCGCTGGTATCGAGATATACACGAAAATTTCATTAGTTTAGTTATGTTTTTTCATTTTACACAGTGTTGAGAAGTAAGTTCTGTCGTTTTTTTTTAATTATAGATTATAGTACATCCTCCTTCACTATCCTTGGGTGAAATGTAAAATCTTAACAACAGCCACGGCGGTGTTAAGAGGAATGCGGGGGTTGTGCGGGTATCGAAGCGCCCGTGAACAGGTAGTTATAATACACCTAATTTCCCTAATTCGTCAACGATAATTTGGGAAATAATTTTTGGGTATATTCTAAGAAAAAAATGGTTCTACAGTAAGGGTCTATTTCTAATGTTAACATTAATTATCGGGGATTTAAGAAAACGCTACTGAAGGCCTATTGGAAAAATTACCAAACAAAAAAATGGTATAAAAGAAATAAATTTCTAACGTACTGCATGGAGAAAATATGTATTCATACCACCATACACCTGTGTAAAAACTGCTTCCCGATGATTTGAAAAGAGACTTGAGTTTTCTCACTGGTTGTTGAAGCGGAGCTTGGATGCCGAGTTTATTAGCAGAATTCTTTGGACGGCCGCTTCAAACTACCACTCACCCTGTATAATGACTTTATTTCTAAACAAGTACGTCAAATGTTTTTGCACAACAAATCCTTCTATCCATATACTAATTGCCCCTGTTACTTACCCACGCATGCACTATTGTGATTCTAAAACTGTGATGAAACCTTATCAGTACATATACTGATATTATACTATAATGACAGTAACTCTTTCAATAATTCCCAAAATTTTCTCTCAGTGATTCTCTATCTTTGTAAGGCAACTGACATTAAATAAAAAAAAACAACCCATAAAAATTAAAATTTTTCATCTAAATTCTCTAATCGCAGAAATTGATATGGAAGCCCCTCGATCCTGGGCCATTTTTTTTTATTGTAGGAGAAAATCATCGAAACAGACATTTGACATCAGATGTTAAAATTGAAAATGCTCAGATCATTTTATTCTGAGCACTTAGAGCACGCTCATACTCTGAGCAAATAAGAAACACGAGCATTTTTCTTGAAAACTCTTTGACTGCTCTGAACTAATTTATGAAAACGCCAAATGACAGAATATTGTGAAAACTTGTTGTTCTATCTGTAAGTTGATATCGACAACAAAAAACAACATCCATAAAAATACAATTCAGTAAATAAGTAAATCAGTTGCATTAAGCATAAAACAATTATGTCTCGTTTCATTTGTTGGGTTCATTTGTGCGTGATCTAAGATTTCTCTCTCTCTCCACCATCCAAAAACAAGCAGCCCAGCCGACTGCGCAGCACACACCGCAAACAGTCATTAAAGTACCATGATATCTGATGCCACTATGATATTTAAAAAAAAATATAAGGGCATTGCGGCCGAACCCGGGGCCCGATCACTACCAAATTCGAAAAAGTATTGTTTATTGGGTATACACATGTGTGTAAAATTTGAAGAAAATCGGGTACATTATTAAAATTTTTTGTATGGGAGCCCCCCGACCCCCCAGCCCGAGGGGCCTCAAAATTTAATAGAAAGTGTTGTCTCCGGAAATACACATGTGTGCAAAATTTCAATAAAATCGGGCCATGGGAAGTGGGTTAAAAATTGATCGCAAGATTACACGACAAACGACCGACGACCGACCCACGGCCAAGTGAAGTTAATATAGAGAATTTAAAAATACAATCTACGGGCCCTTTTATTCGTAAAATGAGCTGCGGTAACATCCATTTTGGTAATACCGCCTTAAGGCGTGGTTCAATATTTTGCTCACCTGGTCTTACCTGAACATAAAATAATTTTTTCCGCTCAAATAAAAATGCATGCATTAGCGGCGGGTTAAGCTATTATTTATTTTTGTGATAACTCCGCTACTAGCTTACGTAGAAATGCGAGGCCCAGACAAAAAAAAATTGGCTTAGGTCGACATAAACTTCTTTACCTTATTGGCACAGTATATTACATAATAACTGCTTTACACATAGTATCTAAACTAACTACATAAGAAATTAATGAGTTTGGTTTCACTTTCATCGAAGACAGACAAGGAATAATTCAACGAGCTGGTTCATTGTACTCCGTATAGGTATAAGCATGTTGTCTAGTCTGTCTTACTAGAGAAATTTTATACTGGCCTGCAATTAAAAAACGAATACGATATTACTGTTTCGTAACATTCTACACCGAATGTAGTAGCAAAGATAATGTAAATGACTGCAGCTATTTAAACAGACGGGGACAGGAAAACATGCAAAGCGCCGTTAATGACACTAAAAGTACAACCGCGTGACGGAAAATGCAACTGCGAACGACTTCAAAATGTGGATGGTATTAAGCTCAATAATTGAGTAGTGCATTGAATTCGCACAGAAAGTACTTCGGAAAATGATCCCAGTCTTTCTATCTGCCTTGAAGCTGTCTCTTATTAGACCCACAGCGTGTCATTCTAAATATATATAATTTTTAAATAATATACGATTTTATCTTTAAATATTTATCACAAGGTTAAAAAAAAAGAAAACGACGCCCTGCCCAGTGGCCTACATTTTGGCTTCTATTGGCCTATTGTGCCAAAGGTTGTACTGATTAACCCAGAGAGGTTATCACAAATAAAAATCTTCTTGTGGAGGACTCACCGTCTCATCATCGTTAAAGCGGGCACTCACATAGATCAAGCTCCGAGTTTCCTCCTTCTCCAGGCAGAGCGTGCAGGCTGTCAACGGAGGTAGGTTATGTTTGTTGAGATGGTATCTCCTCAGGCCCCATTGGCACGTAACATAGCCCAATACATTTTCAGACATTCCTTACTCAAAGAAAGTACTTTCTTATATGAATAAGGTTTGACTAATCTCCTAGATTTTCAAAGCCTTGAGGTACTATCCCAGTGAGAATGGAAAAGCCTTATTTCCAGAAGCTAATTTTTGCTGTGACTTCACAGAAGGGCTGCGGCCATGAAAGGCACTGGCTGACCAAACCTTTTTAGTTCGAGTTTATGGCCTGGCATTGAGACTAGTTTGGCGTTGTTGAGCTTAATTAGGGATTGCAGAGCGTCAAAGCGGCGTTGGACCAGTTTTGAGTCCAGCAAAGAACTAAAAGCTTTCAAGGCCGAGTGACTGTCACAATAAAAAATAATTGAAAATCCTGTGAAATTCCTTGTTTGGCGAGTTTGTCAGCCATACAGTTTCCCGGAATATATCTATGCCCCAGAACCAAACACAGGTGGATATTAAACTGCTCCGCCATCTCCCTAAGAGATGATCGGCAGTTAAGGGCTAAGGTTGAATTTGTAGGGACTGATTCCAGGGATTTCAGCGCGGCTTGGTTATCCGAGAATATACGGATATCCTTAGCGGATATGACGTTATTCTTCAGCCAAGATAAGGCTTCACTGATCGCCATAATCTCAGCCTGGAAAACACTACAGTGATTAGGAAGACGGAAAGAGAGGCAAGGTTTAGCTTTTTTGAGAAAACACCTCCACCAACTCCGTCATCAGTTTTAGACCCGTCTGCGCCTTCCTCCCTGAATTATCTGGGGGGGGGGAGGTGACCTGAAAGTTTTTATTGAAATGGAGCTGTGGAGTGGTGTAGTCTATGTTGTCTGGGATCCTGACTTAATTCAGGATAGAAGAGTGGGCGATTTCATTTCTAGTCCACTAGGAGATAGCCTTGAGCCGAATAGCCGAGATAACAGCTACTTGCCTGCTGAAAATGTCGAGAGGTGTAAGGTCGAACAGAATGTCCAGTGCGGCGGAGGGGTTTGTGCTCCACTCATACATAGACTAGCTGATCTTTGGACTTTGCTTAATTTATCTAGATTTACTTGATTATCTAAGGCAGTCCACCAAACAGTCACGCCGTTTATAAGAGTAGGCCTTACTACAGCTGTATATAGCCAATGAGTTATATGGGGTTGAAGACCCCATCTGCTACCAATGGCCTTTTTGCATGAGAAGAGTGCAACTGTAACTTTTCGAACTCTTCCTTGTGTGTAAGGTTTCCAGCTTAGCTTCATATCCAAAATAAGAGCCAAATACTTGGCTTTATCGGAGAATGCTAAGCTTGTACCTTTAATAGAAGGGGGGTCAACATGTGGGATTTTGTACTTCCAAGTAAAGAGGACAAGTTCAGTTTTTTGTGGGTTTACTCCTAAATCCCAACGATCTGCCCAAATTGTTAGCTTATTGAGAGCATTTTGCAGGAGTTCTCTTAAGGTGTTAGTGTACTTTCCAAATGATTTTCATTGATGACACTAATATTGAGATTAATTACTTATCAGACACAATAGACAAGATTTACCAATCATCACCAACATCAGAATTGGTAGTCTTGGGTGATTTTAATGTCCACAATGATTCATGGTTGACCTATTCGAATGGTAGAGATTGATCTGGTGAAACCGCTGAACTATTTTCAAATATTAATCTTTTCACTAAACTCGTTGATAAGCCAACTAGGTATCCCGATACTACTGGTCAATCACCTCACCTTTTAGATTTATTTCTTACTAGTATGCTAGATAAACATTCAATTGATGTATATGCTCTATTAGGTCTTTCTGACCATGCTTTGGTAGTAGCCAAATTTTCAATAACACCAGCCCTTATAGAGCCTACAAGAAAAAGGCTACTCCGGCACTATAAAAATGCTAACTGGGAGCTCCTGAACCAATTTTATAGCTCATTTGATTGGTCAACATGTTTTTCCAGCAATAATGCTGATGAAGCATCACAACTTATCACGTCAACCAGTTTGCTAGGAATGAAAAATTGCATTCCTTCTTCATTTAAAAAGAAAAATACTCATAAAAATAAATGGTTTAACGAACATTGCAGGTCAGCAGTTGCGTGTAAAAAAGCAGCCCATTGGGACGACGTTAATTGCACTTCTGAAGAAAACCTTGTAAAGTTGTAAATAGCTAGAAACATATCAAAACGTCCAAAATAATATATGACCTTAAGATTCGAGATAGCATGCGATTTGCATTTTGGATTCTGATTCAAACAGTCGAAGCTTTTGGTCGTTTGCTGCATTGGTTAAAAGAAACTTTGCAGACAATACTTCGTCTATTCCTTCTTTATTTCATGATGGTATTCATTATAGAACTGATTTCGCTGGTGCGTCTACCCTTCCTTTAACTAACCAAAGCCCCCCAATTCTCCCAAATCTAGGCCCAGGTATGTCTAAAATCTATTTTCGGAAACGGGTTGTTTCAAAGATTCTGAAAGAACTTGACCCCAATAAAGCGACTGGCCCCGACGGTATTCCGCCATTAGTATTAAAAAGTTGTCATCTTACTTTGGCAAAACCGCTTAGCAAATTGCTTCATCTCTCAATGAAGACAGATGTTTTTTCATCATTTTGGAAAATAGCAAATATTCAACCCGTTCCGAAAAAAGGTGATAAATCGGCACCTACGAACTATCGTCCTATTGCTTTGTTGTCGGTTCTATCGAAGGTAATAGAATCTATCGTTAATTTCAGACTAATGAACTATCTGGATTCGAATGTTCTTTTATCCGATGTGCAGTATGGATTTCGTAAAAATCGCTCTTCAGGTGAACTAATGACGTGCATGACTCATTGTTTGGAGCGAAGTATTGAAAACCTAGGTGAATCAAGTATGGCATGATTGTCTTATTAATAAGATTCGTGCGCTGAACTTACACTCGTCTCTCATTACATGGATTGAGAATTATTTATGGAACCGTAAAATAAAGGTTGTATTAAATGGTATATCTTCAGATTCACATGGGATCAATGCTGTGCTACTCTAATGGGTTGGGTGTTAACGGAATCGCAATCAACTTAGCAATTTCAAGGTTTCAATTTGCTTCTTGATCCGCTCCTACGCCTCTGCAAAATTTTCCAGCACACGGCAGCAAGACCCATTTATTTACTTAAATTTACATTTAAATTATACTCAAAATTGCCGTAAGCCGTCGACGGCTTTCGACCCAAATTAGCCATTGAGCAGCTTAATTCAACTTAATGCGCTAGCAGGCGCAACAAACCATAGCAGATTTGTTGCAGTCGAAAAAGTGGCTACTCTCAAACATCAGGGAAACGGAAATTAAAAGGCAATAAAACGTAGCGCCAGTAATTTGTAGTGCAATTAGATTGAAATATACTTAGGCATATGACCAGAGCAAAAGAACCATCGCCGTAGTTTAACGTCTTCCGTATGTTGTTATTATCGCACATCTCCTTCTACCATGAGTTTATAGCCAGCAAGCACAGTAGAGACAACATGCATCTAAAAGAAAGTTCACTTCATGAACTTCAACGAAGCTTATCCAATCTTCTTGCTGCTGGTGTTGTAGACGCATTCGAAACAAGCAACAAACAAACAAAACTTCAAGTCAATCACATAGAAGAAGAATTAAAATTAAGTAGCGCTTATGAGTACACATTTGGAATTCATTGTTTGCTGCTTTGACGTTTTTATTGCCGGGCTTTTACCTCATAGTGATGATGGCGACGGTAGGTATGGCATGGGTAGATTCCCTTGATCTGCACACACACTATACGAATATATTGTGAAATTTGGCGTTTCAGTTGGTTGGAGCAAGAGTGTTGGGGATATTCCACATGCATGTTAACTGCACAAACTCGGCGCAACATTACATTCTCGTAATTTATGAAAGAGTTTAGTTGATTTTTGTTGGGCGAAGTGAATGGTTTGGCTGATTTGGGGGAAAAACCAGTTGCAACAATGGATGCCCAAATTGTGAAGGTGCAACTAAAGGTTGCAATAATAATTTTTGGTATCGTAAGTAAAAAACGTATGTTTTTGCCATGAGCGTTGTTATTTTCAATTGCCATCCTTTTAGATTGGCACTGTCAATGCAGTTATTGACAAGGATCTGGTGCTGACGCCCAAAGAAGGCCTACAAGTTCATGGAAAAACTATTTTTTACGAAGAACCACTTGAATTACAGCAGGGCTCACTCTCTCGGAATCAATCATCATTGGCCAGTTGGGAAAGTGGGGCCTGGGAACAAACACTTAAGCATGTGACATATGTGACACTTAACGCTGGTGCTGCCGCTCAAGCAGTATCTGGAACTTTAAGGTAGTATACTGCTCTAGTCATCGCCATCATGTATTTAATTGTCTGCCTTTTCTTCGAAGTAAATTAAAGGATTACACTGATTTCCTGCAAACCCCATACATACGACAAGAGGGACATAACCATGCCCGATTTGGAGATATTATTACTCTTGCGCAAGGGCGACTGGTGGATCTCAAAGCAAACGGAGCACTCCGCTTTGTGGAAGGATCATGTGATTATGCCTGCGATAATGAAAATGTTATTGCTGTGTGGCAAGTTCAAAAAATTCGACATCGCGATCCTCATCGTAAATTTCGTTATGAAATGAAATTTAGCGTAAGCCCTTTGCAAGGCCTTGTAGGCGAGTACAACAATAATAGCGATGATAGGGAAACATCTGCTTCTGGAAGTCGCAAAAATGCATTCAAATCGTTTATCCTCAAAGATGAAGATTACCCACGTAGCTTTGAGAGACTAAACTTCGAGCAAGAAGCAGTTTTACAAAGGCGGTCAGATAATTTTGGTCTACGTAATTTTAGACGAGCTGTAGACTTTCATGATCATGTCGGCCAAAACTTTAACGCAATTCGATCAAATTTCAAAGATGTATCACGTCGAAATTTGCCGCTAGCCCTGCCGCAGTCGCATGCAGCAGAAAAACTAAACATTGGTGAATATATTCAAGATTTTCCGAAAGCCACAGACAAAATGGGAAGTTTTCCTTCACCCAACCATCGACTGTTTTCTCCAACTGCAACTACATATCGTCCCAATTATCATATAAACTTCGCCAGACCGCAAAAATTTGAAACGCATCATCAACAACAGCAGATTAAATTTCCACATGCAGAACAGGAGACGTTGCCAGAAGGCAAACATATTCCAATTGTTACACATCATTATCATCATCATTATTTTATGCAAAGTACAGATAACTCTCCGCCCCACCCACCCTTGCACAATCAAAACTTCTACAGAGACGAAAATGTTGATTCAGGATTTTCGCCAAATTTCTTTACCACAGAGCCACAGCAGGATACAACTAAAAGAAAAATTCCGCCCCGAACATCAGCACTGCAAGAGCTAACGTTCTCTAATGAAAGGAAAGAGCGCACCAAGCAGTTGTATACTCCAACGGCGCAACTGTATCACATGTACCCAATTCGAATTGGGCCCGAACTGCCACTGCTGGTGTACCCGCCCGTGCCCGATCCGCACGAAACGCCTTCTCGCAACAAGCCATTCGTTCAAAGCGAACCAGCTGATGAACAGGAACTTCGTTACTCGGAACCAGATCCACTGTACGAAAACATGCGTAACTCGCAAAGTGATCCGGAAGTTTACGAAGCTGATAACCCTCAAATGGAATCTCCGATAAGTCTTCTTCAGCATGACGCATTTCAACACGGTGAAAAAACGGTAGCTGCACGTAACAAAAAGCCAGATTCAATCACAGCACAACTTCCCCCTACCGATTTTTATCAAGATGTTCGGATTCCATATGTGGACGAAGATGAGAACACCAATAACAATGAGGACCAGCTAATATCCACTGAAAAATCGACTATGGCCGCAGCAAGAACGGAACCAACCCCTTCGGCAACAACGACAAGTGCAGCTTCAATTAATACCACTACTACAACTCTTGAAACACATAACACTACATCGATAATTTTACCAACAGAAACAACAACATACCCTTTGAAAAACAGTCATGTGACGATAAAAAAATTCATAATCACCACAACATCCACAGAAACTCCCCTGCCCTCAGTAAGTAAATTTACTGTACACAAGACCCGCGCAAAATATTTACGAACGACTACAGAAGAGCCGGTTCTTAAATGGAAGCCCAAAAGAAAATCGAACTTTACCATTATGCAAAGAAATCACTTAACGCCTTTGTCACATCATGACGATAACACCACAAATCAAAGCAACCTGCAAGAACAAGTTGAGACCACAACCCCAGCTAACGATATTCGCACCGCTCAAGAACGCAACGAAACTGTTGAAGTTCTCACTCAGAAATCTGTTAGTAAATCAGTAAGCATAAAAGTCGGAAATCAGCTCAAGGAAATTCCAGTAAATAATGAAGATCACAAAGACTTAAATATAGATGAGAAAAACGATGGATTTATTGGAGTTGAGAATCCAAAAACTAAATAAGCTGAGATGAAAAAAAATATTGTTATGTTTGGTTAGCTAATATGTTTGTATGTATTGCGTTAGTGTTTATTTTCCTGTTATAATTCTAACATAAATTTGTAATAAAAATATATATAAACAAAATTTTGTGGGCTTCGTGGCTCTAGTGCGTTGGACTTCTGAATAGGAGGCTCAAAACACCAAAAGTTTTTTTGACGGCCACACCTCTCGCGAATGTCTGACAAACGTCCGAAAATAATGAATTGTCACGGGAAGCTTCTCAACTCGCCTTTCCGATACTGCCGTATTAAATTGTAGGTCCCTTCTATTTGTGTCCAAAAATATACAAGCGCAACACAAATGGTCGCGAGAAGCTAGGCCTTGAACCGTAATGGTCTTTCGCGCCAAATATTATTACAAATAAATTTAATATTAAGGTAAATAAATATAAACACTTTCAATCGCTTGTAGAGAATTGAAAAAAAAATAAGTTTGCTTTTTCTTCCAACAATCATAAAAATTCTAAAATTGTTTCCTAGAATATCCACAGGAAACCCAAGTGTGCCAATCCAACAAAAAAGATGCGTATATTGTGGAGCTGACTAAAGAGGAAGAAGTGCTGACATTGATTTCCAAAAACTTAAAACAAAAACAAATGCTAAAAATCCAAATTCAAATAAGAAACATTGAAAAATCCTGATGTAATTAACTAACAGATGGAACGTAAAGTTGGAATTAACTAACGTATTCCTGAATTATTTTTATTCTACAGGAAAAAGAAACATCAAACAAATGATGTTAAGCAAACTCTTTTGATGAGTTATTACACTTGTTAATTATTTATAGAAAAGTGGACAATTCATCCTGCTGGAAATCTGGAATGAACCTTATAAAAACAAGAGGGTTTGTAGCCGCCACACGCGTTACATGTAAAACTTTTAAGATACAAGAATAAGAAATTTGTATGATAAAAGAATATTTAAAACATAGGTAATCATCCGTTGAAAATATATCTTTATACACTAGTATCTTCACTGCAATCTAAAAACGAAATAATTGGTTTATGACAGCCAAAATATTAAGGTATTTAGTGCAAATGTAGATTGTCTATGGTTTGGTTTTAATCAGCAAAGAGACTCCTAGGAACTGGGAGTATAAAAGAAAGTGTGAGTGCTGGGACTCACGATGATTTGTAAAAACATTTGTTCATATCAAATAAATAATATGATATCGTTTTAAATAATTTTGATAACGATATTTTATATATAAGACACCCCAAATTCAAAAAGACCAACGTATGTTAAGAACGTTAAATTCTAACCTTGACAGCATAACAAGGTGGGGACTACTTAATAGAGTTGAATTTAACGGTTCTATACCCCAATGTTGTCTTTTGTCGTCTAAGCGTAATTTAAACCCCCAACCTTTATCCATGAATGGATCTTGCATCAAAGAAACTAAAAACCTCTCAATTCTCGGTATGTGCGTCAACAACAACAAGCTTCGTTGGAATGACCACATATTTTCCATCGCCAAAAACGCTGCAAGATGTGCAAGACTCCTTCAGATCTGGCTACTATTTACAAGGCGTATATTCGCCCTAAACTTGAATACAACTGTATTGTCTGGGTGCCCCCAAGAATACATTGCATCTACTAGACAGAGCTCAGAAGATGCCACCAGCGTTGTTTAAAACAAATATCCAGATGCATACCGCACATTCTCCAACCCATCCGTAATACCCGTGTCTCAACTCGAGCTCACGGGTCCTTCATTAAGCCTATTTTCGGACGTACTAACCAATGCATATATTATAAGGGTGCAAACCCCTTATGCGTGTGTACATTATAAAAAAAAGGTAGAATCAGTCAGACAGAAGGATCTATGCAAACAGTGAATATAAATCGAACGAATCAATTTGAAATACTGGACACCAATATAGTATGACCCGAAAAGTTTCAACCAAATATTTCAATAATTAATCATTCACGTCCCATAAAAAACCACCTCCAATTACTATTTTTGGCAAAAATGTCAATGAAATCATTGAAATAGCAAAACAAGCAAATCCAACCACAAGAATGTACGTATTAAGCTTACACAGTTTTACCTTTTACCTCATCATATCAGACCAGTCCAACCGCATCAATTTCTATCAACAGAACCTACCGCAACTCAACAATTGTCATCGAGCCGTACTTGGAGCAAAGTTCTTCGCGATGAGCCAAAATTATTGACTATGTCACAGCTGATGCATGCCATTCGATTTATTGTTATGGAGTTGAGCAAATGTAAAACCCCTATCGAACAACTTTCTGTCGTCCTTCAGTATATTGAAAGAATATCAGTGTACTTAAATAAACTTTCTGAAAGATTTTTCCAAACACTTGAAAGTTTGTAAAATTTTAAAATATTATGTATATTATTATTATTATCATTATAATTATTATTGCTATTATTATTAATTTTATCATTATAATTATTATATATAACTATATTATATATAAATATATATGTTATATATATTATATATATAAACCTGCAGATTAGGATTTGTTTTTTCTTGTTTTTGTGTTTGGTTATTTGTTTTTTTCTTCTTCTTAATTTATGAAATTAAATTTAATCATTTGATGTGAAGAAAAAACATCATTATTTTATTAAATACTAGCTGTTACCGGCCGCTTTGCTACCCGCCAACTGACGCCACGCCCACTTACACCCGCGTTTCCCGGCTGCCCAATACCACTGACCCCCGCCCACTGACCACCCACCCTTTGACCTCATACACACTGACCCACCGCCCACTGAACTCACACCCACTGACCCCCCACCCATTGACCTCATACACACTGACCCACATCGGGGGAAAAAGACACCAGCGCCATCTATCGGGTCAACGACTTTCTTTTTATTTAAATATTATATGGTGTGAATTTGAGCCAAATCGTTCCATAAATAAGAATTTTCAGAAAAAAAAAGATACCAGCGCCACCTAGCGGTGCTGAATTCACCTTTTAAACCTTTTCTGGACTTCCACAAATAATATAAGACCAAAATATTCCCTAATAAAAAAATTTAAACATAGTTGTAATAGCATATAGCAAAGTCTCGACACACGCCACACAGTATTTTATTATTTGGTATTATTCCCCAATAATCCTCCATTTGTGTGCAAAAATAAACATCCTCAACACAAATGGTTGCGTGAAACTAGGCCTTGGCCGCAATAGTCTGTCGCGCCGAGTATAATTATTATTATTAATCCTCAAAATATCTGTTTTTGAGGTCGGGAGGGACTATTTCAAAGTATTTTCTTTTTTCCACGCATCACACTCGCCACACTCGTCTCGCGACACGCGTCACACCCGAAATATAAAAAAGCTATTTTGGATTTAGACACAGCTCTCTAGGTTTAAAAAGGACCTCAAAGTCAAAAATAAAATATTCTACCCATCACACGGAAGACGCAACACGCATCTCACGCGGAATATAAAAAATGCTATTTTGGACTTAGACAATCACAAAATTTCATCTCTCTAGGTCGTATGAAAAAAGGACCTCCAAAGTAGTCGAAAATACAGACAAACAAGTATTTAAATTTATAGTTTTTTTGTTAGTTTTATGTGTTATTGTTATGGTTTTATGTGTTATTATTGTATATGTTATTATTATTTGATTCTAATAAAAATTCTTTCTTTATAGAGTATATCATTATTCTAGTTAAAATGTTCTTTAATTAATAATGTAAACTTATATTGTAGTTGCAATAGCTCATTAGCTAAAACTCTAAATTGTTATCTATTCATGTAAATTTGAACAAATAAAAAATATAATACTATACAGACAAAAAAGGAGTCAAGCCAAGTTAAATAAAAAGTGTAAATAGTAAATAAAAAGACAAAACAAAAAAAACATTGATTTCATTATACCAGTCACTGAATTGCCCCTTTATACAGGTAACTAGATTTTAATGTCATTAGGAATTATCCCCGCTCAGTTAGGTAATTAAAGCAGCACTGTTAATATATTGAAATATATTTCTAAATAATAGATTAAAAAACGACAATATATCAACAAGCAAACATGATGATATGTTATGAATGTCTTTTCATTTGAAATCAGCTCTTTTAACCAAATGTAAAAGTCTGAACAGTGTATGTCTGGTAATAAAAATAAGATGTAAGGAATTCTTCATTGTTTGGTAGACATTTGAATAGACTTACGATAGTGCTCTTTAAAGCATTGTCTTGTTCACAAATTCAGAAAAAATAACGAATAAAAGTGGAGAACTCACCTGCCCCCTCTATAGCATATTTGTAGTTTGGTTGTGGTGGAACTGGAATAAGTTTTGCGTATGCCTCGGGCATCATTTCTGTAATACGTTGGTGGTAAGACAACCTGCAGTTCATAATTTGTATTAAGATTAGCTTAAACTTTGATATTACCTCAAAAGACTTACCTTAGACACTTTTGCAAAACTTCCTGTATGAATTTCGGCCGTGGATGCTCTGGATCGAGTAACAAGCAACTGTCCCATTCATCCCAAGACCAAGTAAATTTGAAGTTACTTAAATGGTACGAGAACCAATTGACGAACCGATCGAAACACGATGTGTTCATTGAATCGATACGCATAAATAAAATCTCAGTTGCCTGAGCAAGTACTTGTGGCAAGGTTGCAGGTTGCAACTTGCAGAGTTCAATTAAAATTGATCCGTATACAATTTCCATGTAACGCGGTGTAGGCATGTGAAAAAGCTCTGCGAAAATCACCTCTACGATGCAATATTCAAGTGGAATTTTATTTTTATATGGAAACGCAACTAATTGTGCTGCACAATCTTTACGCTCGAGATGATGCGTCTCGATTATATGATGAAGATGTTCCTCGATCAGGAATCGTTCAATTGAATGAGCTCCCGGCAAGTTGGGGCCGTCGGGACAATCGGTATAGTCAAACATTCGATAAACGACCCACGGCATCGGATAGATGTACGATTCATGGTGTGGTGGTGGAACAATTTGCGGCAAATTATGTTGCAAGGCTTCGCAAAGAATTGAATCGAAAGCCAAATATGGGCGAGGTATATGCTTTTCTGCCCAGTTGTCTTGACGAAGTTTTCGAATTTGTGCCCAAAGACAATCCAAATACTCCTCCTGCGGATGTGGTGCATCGACGGACCAAACACGTAACGCATTATGATGTTTCTTTGTACGCTTGTTCAAAAAAACTTCAATGCGAAGCAGAAGACTTTCTAGTGAGGATTCTTTCTTTTCGTACAGATCACGACCGACCCAGGGCAGGGTCGAGAGAACCGAAAAAACAAACCAATCTCGACGTACCTGTGGTACGGTGTCCTCATTAGAGACGTCAATCATGGTGTCAAGAAGTTGTAAAAGACTCGATGCAGATATTACGTGGCAATTGACCAAGTCAGCAAGAAATCTGAGTGAGTATCGTGCAGCATCCCAGCGGCACATTTTCAAACTGTCCTTAAATGTCTTAACCATATGGTCGACAAACTCGCCTCCAAATTTGTAGTTCTTTGCATTAAGTAATCCTACAAGTGTAGTGTAGATTGTACATTTTTCTGGCATTTTCACTGCACATTCGGACAAGATGCGTAAGATTTTTAGACGAAAAGTGCCCAAGTCAGCTTCGAGAACAGAAACCAGTCCTTCGAGGTTCGATTCAACTGATGATGTACTACGTTCACCAACACGCAAAATCAACGATTCCAGACGATCTTCAATTTCTTGATTTTCCGAGACACGTCGACGTTTTCGATTACGATGATCTGTATGCAGAGGAAAACAAAATTAATACAAACAGTTTGCTTTTAAGGTTATAATTCCACCACAGTTTTATTTCAAAGGAGTCTCTTCTTGGTCGTTTGCTCTATACATACCGTATCCTTCTTCATCGCCATCATGTGGACGCCTTCTATTCATTTTGAAGACAAAGTCTGAATCGATTTAGTAATTAAAAACCGGTAAATCTAAGTAAGTAAAACGCGATAGTTTTAAATGTTTTAATATTTCTTTTTAAAACTTCTCGTTAAAGTAAAAGTAGTGACAATGACATGACATCCAATATCCAAAAACCAAAAGCACAGCAAAACTTCCCGACTCGTTCGCTTGCTTTGAAAGAACAAAACTATTTTGACATTGATTATGAACGATTCGTTAAAAACATGCTGTCACTCTGACACCTATCCACAATACGTCGTTTGAGCTGTAAACTCAAATTAATTTTAATTCACAATGAAAAGATTTATTTTTTCTTCTCCACTTCTGTTATTGAAACTTTGAAATATGAAAACAAAATAATTAAATTTTTTGATTTTTTTAGTTGTAAATATTTTTGAGCATTGAGCTTGATACGGACAACATAAAAACGCAACCATCTTATCAAATTATATCTTGTTATATATAAAATATAAAGGTTTCTTTTTGCCGCCGCAATTCAATCGCTTGTTATGTTGCTTCTTCCGCTTTCACTGATGTTTTATTAATTTTTAATCAGAAAAAGTCTTGGGAATAAAGCAATCATACGCAACGATTTCGTTTATAATGTGGCAACAAAGTGGGTCCAATTGGATTCTCTTTTAAATATAGTCTTTTTCTGATATAATGAATTGAAAGCAGCCAAAATATTGCTGACTATGAAGTGTAAGTGTATTGACGTATACGTTCAGAATTATTGATGCCAAATCGGATGACATCGGCTTGAAACTAGGACAGTCGTAGGAATGGTACCTTTATTGGAATATGTACAACAGAACAGTCCACTATGAAATCATAAGACCTAATAAGGAATGAGGTTCGAACTATGATAAATTCATTATTACTTGTATGGTTTTAACAAAATAACCTAAAGAAAATTTTTCAAAAAAACACAAAGTGGGTTCTATATAGAATATTATTGTATGAATTAAAAGAATATGGATAAAACCTTCGTTGTTTAAAATCAATCTCAACCCAAATATCAGGCACGCCCAAACCATACCACTAGTACATCTTTTAAATACATTTACATATACAATTACAAAGTTTCTAAATAAAAAGTTAAAAAACAATATTTTTTTTTTCATTAAATTGTAGGTCCCCCTGCTTTTGTGTGCAAAAATATACATGCTCAATACAAATGGTTGTGAAAATCCGGGCCTTGGACCGCAATGGTCTGTCGCGCCGAATATATATATATATATAAATATATATATATATATATCATATAGATTCATACGCAACGATTTCGTTTATAATGTGGCAACAAAGTGGGTCCAATTGGATTCTCTTTTAAATATACAATCGGATATACAATACCCTCCACCTTCGTCAAAATATTTTTTTTCAATAAACTTACACAAATTTCTTAAACACCCGGGATTGCGAGGAAGTAATTTTTTTAATTTTAACAAAAAGGAAACTATTATATACTACTCCAAAAAATGCATAAAAACATGAGATATGTAAAAATATGCGTATGGTGATCAAAACCTTCTCTATAGAAAGCCCAACTCAATGCATACTAATGCTGTAAACCAATCCAAAACGCGTCTGTATTTTGGAATGTGAATACAGTGTACAAAAAATAAGTAGTCGCAAAGAGCGAGAAACCTAAGATGTGGTAGTAGAAAACAGACAAATTTTATATGGATTTTGCTCTTTAGCTGATTACTAATACAAATACGTTTTGGATAGTATTTGTGTACGATCGGAACAGTTGGGCTTTCTATAGAGAAGGTTTTGATGGTGATCCCTTGACCAGATTCTGACTACTTCGATAACGAAACACTACTCGTTGTGGTATAAAAACTTTATGCAAAGTTTGAATACGATCGGATAAAAAGTGTGGAAACGTATAAGGGACGACGTGCATATGTATATACATTTTGATTTTAATTTTTATTAATATAGTTTTTGAAGTAAAATGGAAAATGGAATGGAAAAATGTACTTGGTCAGAGAGAAAAAAAAATTTTAACTATGCCATGTTATATCTGTGTAGATGCGTTTATCCGGTTTGATTTATTGACGCGAACATTTACCTAAAGCTAAAAGATTACGTGATATCAAATTTGCTTTTAAATGCTTTTTGTTGTAGAGAATTTTGACCACGTCATCATTCCTGCTTCCTCCTAATGTTTTTTTTTCTTTTTGTGGAAGAGTAGAAGGGAGAGAGTTTCTTTTTTGAAACGGGCATTTCGCAGTCATCTTTTTATCATTTCATTACATTTAATAGTTATCCATTATAAAAGACGAAATCATAAGAAGAAATAAATTTCAGTGTAATTAGTAACAAATTTCATTTAACTTTTGTGATCCTTCGAACCAGCTGAACGGCATAATTATAACTCGAAAACAAAAATTCATAACTTCTGGTTGAAGAAACACGTGTTTAAGCATGCGACGCAGCGAACGAAACCACATCGTAATCCCTTCAAATTGTATTGGAATTGGAATGGAAGAACTGTCGTATACTAGAAGTCAAATAAACAAAATTCTTTGACGTTGTGGCCAATATTACGATTAAATTAAAAGGCACGAGTCGCTTGAGAAATTGCTTAGTTCCCGAAATTCCAGACCATAATGATCATATTCCAGAATTTCCATAGGAAGAAGTCTTATAATCGCATCTTAGTATTACATTCCGAATTTCATGCGAATCGCTAGAGAAATTACTTTGTTCCAGAAATTCCAGACCATAATGATCATATTCCAGAATCTCCATAGGAAGAAATCTTATAGTCACATCTTACTCCTACATTCCGAATTTCATGCGAATCGCTTGAGAAATTGATTTGCTCCAGAAATTCCAGACCATAATAATCATATTCCAGAATTTCCATAGCAACAAATCTAATAGTCACATCTTACTCCTACATTCCGAATTTCATGCGAATCGCTTGAGAAATTGCTTAGTTCCCGAAATTCCAGACCATAATGATCATATTCCAGAATTTCCATAGGAAGAAGTCTTATAATCGCATCTTAGTATTACATTCCGAATTTCATGCGAATCGCTAGAGAAATTACTTTGTTCCAGAAATTCCAGACAATAATGATCATATTCCAGAAGTTCCATAGCAACAAATCTAATAGACACATCTTACTCCTACATTCCGAATTTCATGCGAATCGCTTGAAAAATTGCTTTGTTCCCGAAATTCCAGACCATAATGATCATATTCCAGAATTTCCATAGGAAGAAGTCTTATAATCGCATCTTAGTATTACATTCCGAATTTCATGCGAATCGCTAGAGAAATTACTTTGTTCCAGAAATTCCAGACAATAATGATCATATTCCAGAAGTTCCATAGGAAGAAATCTTATAATTACATCTTAGTCCTACATTCCGAATTTCATGCAAATCGCTTGAAAAATTGCTTTGTTCCAGAAATTCCAGACAATAATGATCATATTCCAGAAGTTGCATAGGAAGAAATCTTATAATTACATCTTAGTCCTACATTCCGAATTTCATGCGAATCGCTTGAGAAATTGCTTAGTTCCCGAAATTCCAGACCATAATGATCATATTCCAGAATTTCCATAGGAAGAAGTCTTATAATCGCATCTTAGTATTACATTCCGAATTTCATGCGAATCGCTAGAGAAATTACTTTGTTCCAGAAATTCCAGACCATAATGATCATATTCCAGAAGTTCCATAAGAAGAAATCTTATAATCACATCTTAGTTCTACATTCCGAATTTCATGCGAATCGCTTGAGAAATTGATTTGCTCCAGAAATTCCAGACCATAATGATCATATTCCAGAATTTCCATAGCAACAAATCTAATAGACACATCTTACTCCTACATTCCGAATTTCATGCGAATCGCTTGAAAAATTGCTTTGTTCCCGAAATTCCAGACCATAATGATCATATTCCAGAATTTCCATAGGAAGAAGTCTTATAATCGCATCTTAGTATTACATTCCGAATTTCATGCGAATCGCTAGAGAAATTACTTTGTTCCAGAAATTCCAGACCATAATGATCATATTCCAGAATTTCCATAGGAAGAAGTCTTATAATCGCATCTTAGTATTACATTCCGAATTTCATGCGAATCGCTAGAGAAATTACTTTGTTCCAGAAATTCCAGACCATAATGATCATATTCCAGAAGTTCCATAAGAAGAAATCTTATAATCACATCTTAGTTCTACATTCCGAATTTCATGCGAATCGCTTGAGAAATTGATTTGCTCCAGAAATTCCAGACCATAATGATCATATTCCAGAATTTCCATAGCAACAAATCTAATAGACACATCTTACTCCTACATTCCGAATTTCATGCGAATCGCTTGAGAAATTGCTTAGTTCCCGAAATTCCAGACCATAATGATCATATTCCAGAATTTCCATAGGAAGAAGTCTTATAATCGCATCTTAGTATTACATTCCGAATTTCATGCGAATCGCTAGAGAAATTACTTTGTTCCAGAAATTCCAGACCATAATGATCATATTCCAGAAGTTCCATAAGAAGAAATCTTATAATCACATCTTAGTTCTACATTCCGAATTTCATGCGAATCGCTTGAGAAATTGATTTGTTCCAGAAATTCCAGACCATAATGATCATATTCCAGAAGTTCCATAAGAAGAAATCTTATAATCACATCTTAGTTCTACATTCCGAATTTCATGCGAATCGCTTGAAAAATTGCTTTGTTCCCGAAATTCCAGACCATAATGATCATATTCCAGAATTTCCATAGGAAGAAGTCTTATAATCGCATCTTAGTATTACATTCCGAATTTCATGCGAATCGCTAGAGAAATTGCTTAGTTCCCGAAATTCCAGACAATAATGATCATATTCCAGAAGTTCCATAGGAAGAAATCTTATAATTACATCTTAGTCCTACATTCCGAATTTCATGCAAATCGCTTGAAAAATTGCTTTGTTCCAGAAATTCCAGACAATAATGATCATATTCCAGAAGTTGCATAGGAAGAAATCTTATAATTACATCTTAGTCCTACATTCCGAATTTCATGCGAATCGCTTGAGAAATTGCTTAGTTCCCGAAATTCCAGACCATAATGATCATATTCCAGAATTTCCATAGGAAGAAGTCTTATAATCGCATCTTAGTATTACATTCCGAATTTCATGCGAATCGCTAGAGAAATTACTTTGTTCCAGAAATTCCAGACCATAATGATCATATTCCAGAAGTTCCATAAGAAGAAATCTTATAATCACATCTTAGTTCTACATTCCGAATTTCATGCGAATCGCTTGAGAAATTGATTTGCTCCAGAAATTCCAGACCATAATAATCATATTCCAGAATTTCCATAGCAACAAATCTAATAGACACATCTTACTCCTACATTCCGAATTTCATGCGAATCGCTTGAAAAATTGCTTTATTCCAGAAATTCCAGATGATCATATTCCAGTATTTCCATAGAAGAAAGAGGCGGTGGACGGGGAATGGTGTCTTATAATATCAGAATATGACA
This sequence comes from Nephrocerus scutellatus, assembly GCA_947095585.1. Classification (NCBI taxonomy): domain Eukaryota; kingdom Metazoa; phylum Arthropoda; class Insecta; order Diptera; family Pipunculidae; genus Nephrocerus; species Nephrocerus scutellatus. Next base: position 95,317,859 of record OX352763.1, read on the forward strand.
TATATAACAGCTGTCATGCAAGACATCATGTGCTCTTGGAGGGGTTTCTAGTCAACAAAAGAATGAAACCCACCGTAATCGGCTTCAAAGCAGTATATTAACGACCGAGGATTCCCCAGATGATGAAAAAGAAGAATTCTTTGAATCAGTCGAACGGGAACCCCATGCCTGTCCTCGGTATGACGTAAAAATCATTCTGGGGGATATGAATACCAAATTAGGTAGGGAGCCAGTATTCAGGCAGTACATTGGCACCCTTACACGAGAACATTAATGACAATGGACAACGAGTCATAGAGATGGCAGCAAGCAATAATTTGGTCGTTGCGAGTACAAGGTGTGCGCGTAAAAATATCCACAAAGCCACCTGGATATCTCCCGATGGAACCACTTGCAACCAGATATAGCACGTGTTTATAGACCGCCGACCTGATGACGGTACGAACGTACTGAGGTGCCAACGTCAACTCAAATCACTATATTGTTGGTGTAGTGCTCCGAGCGCGGATTGCATCATCAAGAAAGACAGCATCCGCGAATCAGATTCGAGTCAATACGGCTGCCCTTTGCAAGGAAGAGAGTAGAAACAACCACGGTCACGCGATCTTGATACAAAAATCCTGTGCCCCATACATAAGAAAGAGAAATCACAACATTCAGCAATTATCGTGATATAACGTTGTTGAGTACCGCGTATAAGATTTTCTCGTCTATCCTTCAAGACAGGATAACCCCATTCGCTAAAGTCATCATTGGTCCATACCAGTGTGGCTTCATCCGAGGCAAATCAACAACTGATCAGATTTACAGCCTTAGGCAGGTGATGGAAAAATTTCTGAAGTTTCAAAACTCACTCTTTTTATAGACTTTAATGCCACCTATGATAGCATAGCCAGAGTAGAACTTTATAAAGCCATGAAAGAATTCGGCATCCCAAATAAACTGACAAGATTATGTAGGTTGACCATTACCAAAGTTATAAGCCAAGTAAAAATATCCGGCAAATTTGCAAGTTCTGCAACCATTTTACTATCTCGGGTCAACTGTAGCAGCTGATAACAGCATGGAACCAGAAATACGCGCACGGTTGCTTAAAGCCAACAAAGCCTACTATAGTCTGTCAAGACTCTTCAAATCAATAAACTTAACCGTAACATCCAAGTATATAAGACAATGGTCATACCAGTATCTACCACCCAACTGACCACCCGCCCACTGACACCACCCCATAAAATAAAAATGGGAATGATGTTTGCCTGGTAAGACTGGAAGGGGGATAATCGTTCATTGGCTTGTCAACCAGAAGGACCAAGAACCAAGAAGGATTTCGGATCTTGAAAATTGAATAATACCAATTACATCCTGGAGCAATTAAGTGGTACTCGGAGGGAAGCAGATGGCACTGGTGCGGAAGTATAAAGTAGGCCAAAAATCAGGTACTCCGAAGCAATCAGACAGTATCCGAGCATATTCCATGCATAGATGCATGCCATCAAAAGATGTGCTCACTTCAATCTGGAGAAGAAATACAACGTTAAGACTCGTGGCGAATTCCAGGGCAAAATTTAACAGGGTTGACGAAGACCACAAGGTATGTCTATACTGGATGCCGGGACAACGGTGTACAAGGCAACGAAACAACGTAGGAGCCCGAAAATAAGTGCTAGAAACTCCGTTAGTAGGGTTAGAAACAATCTCTGGTATGGAATACCACATGATGCGGATATTCCCAGAATGCAAGCAGCAGCTACTGCCGTAAAATGAAAAATCTCCATAGCATATGGCGAATTTTTTTTTTATAATTCGACGCTTAAAGGGGTTCGCACTCTTGTTATGTTCGGCTAAATGCTTGGCACAGCGTGGGCGTTAAGGAAAAGGAGGAGAAAGGAGGAGATGTCTATGAGCTTGTGTTTTGAATGTCTCTGGATCATAGTAATGTGGGACGACAGAGCTTATCAGAGCATTCCACATACACAAACTACAATCTAAAGAGTCTGTTAATAATATACGAATTATTACAGAGGATGGCTATGCGGATAGTTGGAGCAGTGATCCGAAAGAGAAGAGAACATGAAGTCATGCTTTCGCAGAGTCTAAACGGCGTCCTGTGAACCCGCTCTAATCATTAGGTTCTTAAGAGCTATTGGTATAGAAAGAGTGCTGTGGGGATCGGGTATACACACTATCCCTATTACACAGGTACAAGTCAGGGGGAAGCTCAATAGGTACACATGGGTCGCAGTGCGACAAGATCCGCAAATCAATAATCAATAAATCATTTTAATCCCTCAAATTTGAGCTAGTAGTAGAAAAAACAGCGCATAAAAGTTAAAAATTTTCTCGGAAATTCTCTAATTGCAGGTACACATGTGTATCGGGTACTGCTTTTTATAAAATTTGTAAGGGTGCCCCCCGACCCCAGAGCCCGATCACCAGCCATAAGGTCGGTCTTGGTGGGGGCACTGGGCAACGCTAGGTATTTCAGCTATTTGTATATAAAAGTAACTTAAAAGTACTTGAACTAGTTTACTTGTATGTACTGTAAAAGTACGTTTTTTTAAAGATTTTCCTAGTATGTTCTGGTATTTGCTAGATGGCTCAAATGGAACAGAATAGCATAGAAAAGAGAAAAACATTCTGGGAACGGTAGATTTGATATAAATACAGCAAAAGTTATTATTTGGAATTCAATCGGACTACTCGAAAAGTTGAAAAAGAGACCCGCTATGTGAATAATAGTGATGTAAAGTGAATAAATAGTAATCACCAGTGTAAAATATGTAAACTTTTGTAATTTGTGAATTAACGAAGTAGTGTTGTGTTCTAATTTGCAAAATCCATTACGAATTAGAAAACCTTAATTTCGTCACAATATAATAAAAAATTACGGCCATAAAAGAAATCGAAACTACATACACGCATTTCATAAATGTTCTGCATCCTCATCCTTGTAGATTAAGACTCGACCACACAAGTATTTAAAACGAAAGAGGGAGGAGCCCTGGCAAAAAGCGCATTTCATCCTTTTGTTCATTCTTTTTTTTATGTCGTCAATGCAGTGTTCTGATTTGAGGAAGCTCTACTTGTCTGGGTGAATAGATACAATAGAACATTGCTTGCTTATTCGGTGGAGAAAAAGTTTAATGATTTGAAGGCGGGAATAGTTTGTCGTCGCATTTGAAACATATAACAATGCCGATATTCACAGCACTGAAGGTAATGAGTACTGGTGTGGGAAAAATTGTTCTTCGTTTGGTAAGATTTTAATAATAATGGGTAGGAAATATATCATTATTTGTTTACAAGATAAGCAGACACCTCGTCATTTTATTTATTAACGCGGAAAAATTCCTCCTACGCTAAAATCATCATAGATCCGATCTACAACGATCGAAATATCATTGGAAGATATATAACCCCCTTTAGTATAGCAAAACCAATTACATGGTACCCGCTCCTGCAGGTAGATGATCCAACATTGGACAAAAACAGCAAGGAACCAAAAATAGATAAATGGTTGCGTAAAGCCAACTTAGCTCACAATAGACTGTCATAGTTCTTTAACTCTTAACAACAAAAGAATAATATTTGCCCCTTTATTTGAAGAAGATTCTATAGTATGTTACGAAATTTAGGCTTTCGAGTTCATAAAGGATTTGGCAAATAATGTGTTGTGTGTTAATTAATTTACAAATAATAACTTTAATTAACAAACAGTAAACATAGCACAAATTCTCAATTTCATATTGGACAACTTTTAAATGCATACTTATAATACTTTTACTTTACAATAATTCTCTTAGGTGGTAGCTTTATCATTTTGCAAGAACTTTTACAACTTTACTGGTTAAATTTTAAATAACTAAAGAATCCTCTGCAGTGAACGCCACCTTTTACACTCATTGAAAAGTTTACAGAAACTTACAATTTTAAAGACAGAAATATCCAGAAAATAGTGGCAACTTCCCTTATTTACAATTAACCAGACCTTATACTTATCTTATAAAAATAAACTAAATATGAAATTCACAAAAAGACGGGCAAACAGCACAAGCCGGTTTGACTACATTTTTAACCAGTACATAATGATTTAAATTTACAAGCGGTTGCATTTCAAATAATCAAATAAATCTTGTAGCCCTAAAGTATTCAAAAGTGCTTAATTCTAATTCAGTGCAGTTTAGTATGTAATATGTACATTGCGATTTATTTTAGGATTCGAATTTCATTATCCGCTCTACTAACTACTTTTCGTAACAGTATGAACGCGTCCTCAATGTTGACTCATACAAAAATTAAGCTCGATAGACCCCTCGGGTAGAAGATCTTCTACAGCGTCGCAGACCAAATCTTCGCTGAAAAAAATTGGATAGACAAAAAGTATAAAGCGAAGAGACGCTAAAATCAAAGCTTTGTGCAAGACAGGTGCTGCAGTTGTAAAATGCGAATCAAAACAAAAGTGAAATAAGTTTTCAAATAATCGAACCGGGTTTTGAACGCCAATTTAAAGTCAAATAAAGAGTTGATAGCAACTAATGCTTTCATGGGTATTTTGTCAACCTTACAGAAGCGCACTTCAAAGATGAAACGGAAATTGGAGAAAAATTGGAGGAAGTTTATTTATGGGTGGGTTAAAACTAAACGGTTTCTCTTAAGAGCGTCCCATTAAAAATAAGAGTTTGTGAATGCGCTGAGTCCAATTTCCCAGGACTTATTCACATAAGCCGGACGATATACATACCGGAAATCTCGCGATGTATATCGCTGTTGGTATTGAGGTCGTCGGTATTCTTATCACTACTTTGCAGCAGCTATTTCTCACCATAATTTAATTTCATTAATTTTTTTAGTTTTTATTTGCTGTATTGTATAAAGACGGATATTCCCTAACTTATTCTATTATCTGTTCCTCGATATCTATTTAAATCTGTTTACTACAGTTTCAAATGAATATGGCTGCTGCAGTATATTAGATATTTGGCTAACCTGTCGCGGTGCGGTGCAGTGCAATGCAGTGCACTCCAGCTCAATGATTTGTGTCCGCCAAATACCTTACGTCGTTTCCAAGTGATCTGTCAGAATACCGCACCGCACAGCAAACCATTCTGTTTCAGGCTTTAGACAGAAAATCATGTGTTCTTTTGTTAAATTTTCATTGAATTTAAATGCACTCGTTTATATGGTTTTCGATTACGGCCTCCGATAAGTGGGTGGAATGACCTGCACCTCTTTACACTGGCGTTGGAGAAAGTGATGCGAGACTCTGATGTAATGGCGAAAGGAACAATCTTCTATAATTCCATTCAGATATTGGCTAACGAAGACAATATTGACATCGTTGTTAGAAATAAAAGATCTGTATGGAAAGCTTTCATCCAGATCGAGCGAGCAGCACAAAATCTGGAGCTGCACATAAATGGGAGCAAAACAAAGTAAATGGTTGCCACGTCTGCGAGCAGAAGATCTAACATTGTTTCCTCAATAAAATGGTATACAGCATGAAGCCAGAAATATTATTGCCCCTTTACTTCGAAATTTTTACAAAAACTGTTGTCATCGGAGATACACATGTGTTGAAAATTTTAAGAAAATCGGACTAATTTTAAAAAAATATCACTCCAAAACTTTATAAAAACGTTTTCTCCATCGGAGATACACATGTGTTTAAAATATGAAGAAAATCGGGCTAATTTTTAAAAAAAATTATATCTCTAATAGGCAGCATTTTCTTAAAAAAATATTTTAAATATTATTATTATTATAATATTATATATTTTATTCTTTTTAGTATTTTATGAAATATATATATTTTCAATAAAATAGAGATGGTGTAGTAATATGGAAACATATAAAAGACCTCCAAAACTCCAAAAACGCTCTAAAAAACCCCAAAATACCAGCAAAAGACACCCTCAAGATTTCCCTCAAGACCCCTTACAGGACCCTTATGAGCCCCTCAAGACGCCTCAAGACCACTTCAAAAACCTCTCAAAACCACCTCAAGACGCCCTTAAGACCCCCAAGTCCCCCTTAAGACCCTCTCAAGATACCCTTAAGACTCGTTCCAGGGCCTTCTTGAATCTCCTTCAAGACACACTCAGGACCAATCTCAAAACCCCTTCAAGATCCTCTCAAGACCAATTCAAGGGCTCCTCCAGACCCCTCACAAAACCACTTCAACGGAGGTATACGTATAATTATATTTTCTTATTCGATGTTACTTCTAATGTATGTATGTACATCTATATACATCTAGCATGCATACAAAATGAAGGGGGACACTTTGAGCGCCTGTTATAACTGTTGTTGTACTCCCATAAAACAAAATCTATCTAAAACTATCATATTTTATTCATAGCCTTTGGAGCTTAAAGCCCAAAACCCTCTTTTAAAAAATTTTATCTGGTGCAGGTATTGCAGGCAAACTTGTTAATGTATTTTATTTTTATTATGGTTACGTTTATAAGAAAAAAAAACAACCCATAAAAATTAAAATTTTTCTTGTACATTCTCTAATCGGCGATACACAAACACACACACACACACACACACACTGCGTGCTCGTTTTGTGGCAAAATCATCCAAAAATTACGCAGCAGTAAGTAAGTTGAATTAATCATAAAACATTTATGTCTCGTTTTATTTGCTGGGTTCATTTGTTCGTGAGCTAAGATTTCTCTCTCTCTCCACCACCAAGCAGCGCAGCCGACTGCGCAGCACACACCACACACAGTCATTAAAGAACGACAGTATCTGATGCCACTATAAGAAATTAAAAAAATATATTAGGGCCTTGCGGCTGAACCCGGGGCCCGATCACTACCAAATTTTAGAAAAAGTATTGTTTATTGGGTATATACATGTGTGTAAAATTTGAAAAAAATTGGGTAATTTTTATTTTAAATTTGTATGGGAGCAGCACGAACCCGGGGCCCGAGCACTTCCAAATTTTAAACGAACGGAAATACACATGTGTACAAAACTTCAAGAAAATCGGGCTTTAGGAAGTGCGTTAAAAATTGATAATTTAAAAAAAATGAGAGCCCCCCGACCCCGCGGCCCGAGGGGCACCAAATTTTAATAGAAAGTGAAGTGTATATCTCATGGGAGATATACATATGTGCAAAATTTCATTAAAATCGGGCTGTATGAAGTGGGTTAAAAATTTATCACAAGATTTGGCCAGCCAGCCAGCCAGCCACGGGAAAGTGAAGTTAATATAGAGAATTTAAAAAATAGTAAAACGCTATGTTTATTACGCATTTCATTTTCAGCCCACCAGCCAGCCAGCCAGCCAGCCACGGGCAAGCGAAGTTAGTATAGAGAATTTAATAACGAAAATTACAAAAACTCGAGCAGAAATAAATAATATTAAATCATGCCTCGAATGCTTAGCACGGTTCTTTAAATTATGTGATTTTTTTAAGCCACAAATATTTCAGATTTCCATTATAAACATTTCAGCAATTTTCATTTATTTTAAAACAGTTCTAGTTGCTCCAGATCTACCACCTATTTAATTTTCTACCTTTTAGGGGGCTAGTTATACTTTAATAAAAGCATTTTAAACAAAATGAATATCATTTTATTTTATACTTTTTAATTTTTAATGAAATATGTGTATAAAATTTCAATATTATTCAGATGTCATGGTAATATGGACCCATAAGACACCCACAAGTACCCCAAAATACCCTCAAAAGACTTCCAAAAGACCTCGAAAGGACCCTCCAATGACCCTCTAACAAACCCCTCAAGACCACCTAGAGACCCCGTTAAGATTACGTTACAACCATCATCAATATTTCCTCAAGACCCATAAAACCCTCCTTAAAATTCCCTTAAGACCTCTAAAACCCCTCTCAAGACCCCACTTTAGAACACCTATAAGACCCCTTGAGACTTCACTCACGACTCTCTCAAAATCTCTTCAAGATTCCCTCAAGACCACCCCAAGACACCCTAAAAACCATCTTAAGACCCACTCAAGACTCCACTCACGACCCTCTCAAAATCCCCTCAAGATCCCCTCAAGACCACCTAAGGACCTCCTCAAGACTCCACTCCCTCGGGATCCGCCTGAAGACTACCTCAAGACTCTCTCAAGATCACCTCACGACCTCGTTAATACCACGTTACTACCCCAATTAAAACTCCCTCAAGACCCCTCAAACATCCTTTAAGATTCCCTTAAGACGTCTCAAAACACTCTTAGGACCACCTAAACCCCTCTTAAGACCTCATTAAAGACCCTATCAAACCTCCTCAAGTCCCCTTTTAAGCCCCCTTAAGACCCCCACAAAACCCTCTTAAGACTATGCTCAAGACACTCCCTAAATCCCCTCAAGACCACCTAAAGACCCCTTCAAGACCCCACTAAAGATCCTCACTAAACCCCCTTGGGACCTCCTTAAAGACTACCAAAAGACTCCCTTAAGATCACCTCAATACCCCGTTAAGACCACGTTACTACCCCCATCAATACTACCCCAAGACCACCACAAACCCTTTAAATGTTCCCTTAAGACCACCTCAAACAGTCTCAAGACCTCCTAAAAACCCCCTTAGGGTTCCACTCACGACCCTTTTAGGACCCCCTCCCCACTTAACTCCTTAAGACTCCCTCAATACCCTCTGAAGATCCACTCAGAACTCCCTCAAGACCCCTCAAAACCCCCTCAAGTTTCCGTCAAGACTACGTTACGACCCACTTCAGGACCCCATTCAAGGTTCTCTCAAACTCTCCTCAAACCCCCACAAAATCCCCTAAATACCATCTAAAGACTCCCTCAAACCGAATCAAGCCCTCAAGACCCCCCTCAAGACCCCCTTCAAGACCCTTCGAACCCCACTCAAGAGCCCCTCAAGACCGCATCAAGACTACCCTCAATACCGCCTCAATTAGCACCTCTAATACTCCCTTAATATCATCTGAAGACGCCCTCAAAACTACACCAAAAGCCAATCAACATCCAACTCAAAACCCTCTTTAAACCCTCTCAAGACCCCTTCTAGACCCACCATATAAACGACAGAAAGGACATACAGCCACAGGAAAGTAATATAAAAGCATTTAATTATAACATTTTTTTAATTAACTAGCTGAGTGCCCGACGTTGTACGGTTGTAAAATTTGACACTAATATCACCACCACCATCCCAATCATCGACGGCAACCAAAATTGTCTATTATATGCTTTTTTATGCATTAGGATGAGATAGAAAAAATCTTTCCTTAAATGCGGTAATACAACTGGTAAGCGCCAGATTTGTTGAACAGGAAGCATCAGCTTATTTGCAATGTTTCAGTTAAACAAAAAGTTTATTCAATAAAATGTAGAAAATTTATACAAATACGATATATATTCAACAATTTTTATATGTATACTACATTGATTTGCTTATCTTTTGAGCTTTCCTTATACTCGTGTCGCCCAACATTTGCAAAACTTAATCTATTGTTGGTTGTTACACAAGGGATAAAGACGAAGACACACATTCATCAACAGTAATCACAGTGGAAATTTTCCCGTCGCTGAAGACCTATAGAAAAATTTTAAATCTTAAAAATCAACAAAGTGCTTAATCGCTGCCTACTCAGACTGACGAATGGACGTCGAAGTGGAAAGAACTAAATAAAAAAGTGAAAGAATAATGGATATTAAAATATGATTCGAAACGATTTGCTCGGATTTTGGGTAGAAAATCATTTCAGCCAAACAATACACCGTAAACCCTCAATACCATCAGAATTGACTGACTCCGATGCAATCACTTTGAAAGGTTTTTTCCAGCGCAATACCAAGGAGTACTCACTGTCGGCTGTCGCGCTAGGGCGTATCCTTTCCTATCGTCCTGTGGGAGTATCTGGTGCTGTGCTAGAGTATAGACTATAGAGTAGTGTGTTGTCACTGAGAAGGATGGCTTGCACCACGTAGTGTCTTATTAATTTTTGAAAGAAACCGAGAGGATGAATTATTACTGCTTGAAAGATTTATGAATTAGCTTTTGAAGGTTTACTAAAATCCCACCCTTGTGCACCCCTCCACTGGATCTGCTGTTTGTCAACTATATTTCTACGACAAAAAGTCGCCCAGCAACAACAATTAGGTTTGAATTTCAATTTTGCATGCCACTGTTTTTTTTTTGTTGTCGGAAAGCACTGATCCAATTTTCAGTAATAAATTAATTTTAATGAGAGTTTCCAACTTATAACGGGTGTTTTTTTAAGAGGTTGCCGATTTTTTTTTTGAATAAAACACATATAAAATTATGAAATGACCAAAATTTCTTTTTATTTGGTAGATAATTTTTTGGCATTTAACATTTAAACACAATTTCTGGCATATGGCTACCACGACTATTTTTCACAAATGTCATTCTGGAGGTCCAATTTTCCAGCACTTTTTCAAGCATTTGAGGGCGTATGTCAGCAATGACACGTTGAATATTGGTTTCCAAAGCGTCAATCGATTGAGGTTTATCCACATAAACCAATGACTTCACGTATCCCCACAAAAAGTAATCGAGTGGCGTCAAATCGCACGAACGCGGAGGCCAATTCACCGGACCATTTCTCGAAATAATGTTGTCGTTGAAAGTTTCTTTCAATAAGTCGATTGTTTCACGTGCTGTATGGCAAGTGGCACCATCTTGTTGAAACCACATTTCATCCATATCCATATCTTCAAGATTTGACAACAAAAACTCATTTAACATGGTTCTGTATCGATTTCCATTCACGGTAACGCGTCGTCCTTCCTCATTTTTAAAGAAATATGGACCGATGATCCCACCAGCCCATAGACCGCACCAAACAGTACATTTATCAGGATGCATTGGTAATTCTTGAACGGCGTGTGGATTATCTTTGCTCCAAATGCGACAATTTTGTTTGTTGACGTATCCATTTAACAAAAAATGCGCCTCATCACTGAAGAGAATTTTACGGTAAAAAAATGGATCTTCGTTCAATTGATTTAACGACCAATCACTGAATTCACGGCGCAAACGATGGTCGTGTGGCTTTAATTCTTGCACCAATTGAATTTTGTATGGCACCAAACCCAAATCTTTACGTAAAATTTTCCATAAAGTCGATGGACAAAGTCCAATTTGCTGAGCACGACGACGAATCGATAAATTGTCGTTTTCTTCGACACTGGCCTCAACGACAGCAATATTTTCTTCTGTACGAACTCTTCTCATTCTTGTCGGTGGCTTGGCATCCAAAAGAGTGAATGTAGACCGAAATTTGGTAATTACGTTCTTTATGGTGGTCTCTGACGGACGATTATGTGCACCATAAAATTCACGAAGTGCTCTATAAACATTTTTAATTGAACACTGATTTTGAAAATAAATTTCCACGATTTGAAAACGTTGTTCTGGAGTTAACCTATTCATAATGATTTGCCAAACAATACTGAGTAGAAATGCCACTTTGAGCTGTCAAAACAACTGTTATAAAATAAAACGACATCTATCGGAAAAACAAACCTCCCAAAAAAACACCCTTTATATATTTTTTGTTGCAACGATTACTCGTTGTTATTTTTTTGGCAAAGATACGATTTAACCGTCACCGTCTTATCTATTCAAATAGACGGACATTTATAAATTGGTCCTAATCACAAATATATTTTTAAGCTGAAAACATATTTTTGGGCTTCAATGTGTTAGGTCTTTTGGACAACTTGATAACTGAAATATGTGCCTAATTTTGTCAATTGTAACATGGTAATAATTATGCCTACCTAGTTTGATCTTTTGTAAAAAAAATTTAAAGACTCAAATATGTATATCTCTTGCCGAAACTTGAAGATGAGAAAAAAGTTTTTCATTGTTAGCAGGGTGGAGATTTTAATAACGCTTGCCGCTCTCCTGCCTAATATCCTGATTTGTTATTCCTGTCAGCTGCTCAAATACTGCATAAATATGATTTGCCTGGGGCAGAGATAAAAAAATTGGTGGTAGAATTAAAGATTGTTTTGTCGCAATTGAAACCCCCTTGCCACCATAGGGATTTCAATGAACAGATTTCCAACCAGAATCACTTTACTGGAGCGTTAAGGACATAAACAACCAAACGACTAAATCAGGGGTGTTAGTATAGGAGTTGACAAGCAGGTGTTGATGATGAACATTCCTTGATGTTCGTCATGAAATCATTGCTGTTGCTCTCGGCATGCTGCTGATGGAACTACACTCCAGATCGAGGGTGGCTGGTTTTTCCTTTTTTTCAACTTTTACGTATTTTGCCAAAGGTATATGCTTAGGCGCAAAGATGTGTTTAATTGAGAATGAAGATCTGAAAGCAATTTCATAAATCATTTACTGACAGCAACGATAAAGTTGGTTTAAAACACAACGCTGTGCGCAACAACAGGTTTTAAACTACTCTGGGCAAGTTTCAGGATGATTTCAATTTTTCCAGGATATTAATTTCTCCTCCCAGCTTCTACACCGGTTCAATAAACGAAAAAATACGCGACCAGTCATTTTTCGTTTTCCGGTTTTCCGATTTGTTCCTGTGCACATTTTTTTTATCAATCAGTTCACTTTTTGCTGTGAATGCAAATTCCTCGTTAACCATTCAAGTTGAAAATCTGCAAATCAGCACCTTTTTTATGAAGGCGATTGATTTCATTTACATTTTTATATTGAGTGTATTTGTTGGCATGAGAAAGCATTTTTATTAATTTAAAAAAATGATTTTAAACGTTTAAATGTTTGCATGCAATGAATTAATTCTTTTGTTGTGTGTCGTTCTCTTTAGCGTTGAAGCTTTGTTAGTTTTCAAATTCAAGTTTTCAATAAATGCAACCACTAATTGTTCTCAAACTATCCCTTTCTGTTAAATCATTTTGATGACCACAATAAGTCTATTTCTTGACATGGTAACATGGTACATGGACACACTTAGAACAGTAATGGTATATTGTGATACCACACGGATCAGGAAAAATTCCTTCCACCTACTCGATGAACTATTTAGGGCTTCATATGAATCGTAGGAGACTACCAATCCGCTGGGCCAGATGGTATTTCCCCATTAGTTCTGAAGAGGTGTTCTTATAAGCTGGCATTACCATTGCGTAAGCTTTTCCATCTATCCTATTCTTCTGGACTCTTTCCGAGAAGTTGGAAAACAGCCTTTGTCCAGCCCATACCCAAAAAAGGCGAGCCGTCGTCTCCTTCTTCGTACTGACCCATAGCACTTACATCCATTCTTTCCAAGGTCATGGAAACGCTGATAAATTTTCAGCTCATGAAATATCTTGAAACCAATGAAATCCTTAGTGACCGACAATACGGATTCCGTGGGCAACGTTCCACTGGTGATTTGATGGTATATCTCACCGAACAGTGGAACCGGTCTTTGCATCAATTTGGTGAAAGCAAAGCTGTTGCACTTGATATTTCTAAGGCATTTGACAGAGTTTGGCATCAAGCTCTTTTGTCAAAAATGCGTGCCTTTGGTGTCGATGATAAACTGCTTCATTGGATTAGAAGCTATCTTTTGGACCGCTCAATTCAAGTTGTTTTGGACGGATTCAAGTCTGAAATACACCACATAAATGCTGGCATTCCCCAGGGCTCTGTTCTGTCCCCGACACTCTTTCTCATTTTTATTAATGATCTCTTATCTGTGACTTCTAATCCAATTCACTCCTTCGCTGACGACAGCACTCTCAGCTTCTCATATAAGTTTGAGGAACGTCCCTCCACATCTCATGTGGAACTCAAACAACTTCGTATGTTAAGCACGTTAAACTCTGACCTAGACAGCATAAAACAATGGGGAGAAAACAATCGAGTAGAATTTAACGCTTCCAAAACCCAATGCTGTCTCCTGTCGTCCAAGCGAATCCCAAATCCCATGCCATTATCCATGAATGGCACTTGCATCGAGAAAACTGAAAATCTCACAATTCTCGGTATGTTCGTCAACGACAAGTTGGAATGACCACATATTTACCGTCGCCAAAAATGCTGCGAAATTTTAAGGGTTTCTAACCCGGTGCAAGAAATTTTTCACTCCCTCTGACCTGGCTACTATCTACAAGGCCTTTATTCGCCCTAAACTTGAGTACAATTGTCATATCTGGTCTGGTGCACCTACATTGCATCAACTAGATAGAATAAAAAACCGTAACGTATATTGACGAAAACATTGCGAAATCAATAGATTCGCTTGAACACCGCAGGAACGTCTCCTGTTTGTCACAGTTTTATCGCTTCTCCACCAGCGGTGCTCAAGAGAAATAGCCAGTTGCATGCCACCTCTCCTTGAATTCAACCGCAATACTCGTGGTGCTCTAAATGCACATCAGTTTACCCTTAAGCCCATCTTCGGACGTACAGTTAAGTTCAGGGATTCGTTCTTCAGCCGTACAACACGTATGTGGAATGCTCTGCCAAGATCTGTCTTTCCACATCTCTACGATCCACAGGCATTCAAGACACATGCTCATAGACATCTCCTCTCTTCTTCTCCTTTTCCTTAACGCCCACGCTGTGCCAAGCATATAGCCGAACATAATAAGGGTGCGAATCCCTTTTTGCGTGCGCAAATTAAAAAAAAAAAAAAAATGTCAATGTTGATGAGATCATTAGTGTCGTTGTAGAAGAAAGCTCTCATATGGAGTTTAAGCTTTTGGGAGAGCGCTGGAGAAGTACAGAGAAGTTGGACGATGGTCTCCTCCTCCATTCGAGATGACTCTAAGTCTTGTTGCATGCCTGCCTATGAGACAGTGTCCAGTGATGACACATATAATAGCACTGATGTGCGATATTTTTTAAGAGACCAAAGACTTGAAGCCTTTCGGATCCAGCTTTGGCCATATCTGCTTTGTCGCTATGCAGGTTGTACCGTTTGACCACCTACAGTTAGTTTTTACATTAGCATCCCGCTTTGACAATAATTTGCATGTAGCGACTGGTATGCCTATGGAACCTTATTCAGGTGAGAAGGGTAGTGTAGTTCCTTGCTTGGCGAGTTCGTCAGCCATACAGTTACCCGGAATGTCTCTGTGGCCCGGCACCCAACACAGGTAGATATTGAACTGCTCGGCTATCTCCACGAGAGATAATCGGCAGTTAAGGGCCAGAATTGAATTTGTGTAGACTGATTCCAAGGATTTCAGTGCAGCTTGGCTATCCGAATATATACGGATATCACTAGCGGATATGACGTTTCTCTTCAGCCAAGACAATGCTTCACTGATTGCAATAATTTCAGTCTGGTAATCTCTACAGTGATTCGGAAGACGGAAAGAGAGGCTAAGATATTTAGCTGTTTTGAGAAAACAACTCCGCCGACTCCGTCATCAGTTTTTGAACCGTCTGTGTAAAAATGAATATGTTCATCTTCCAGGTAAGCGTCTTCCTCCCAGAATGATCTGGTTGCGGAATGGTGCAGTCTATTTCTTCTGGGATCCTTACTAAATGCAGGATAAAGGAGTGACCGATTTCATTTCTAGTCCAATGGGAGATTTAATGCTATCTGCGATTAGCCGAACTAGCAGCTACTTGCCTGCTGTAAATGTTGAGTGGAGTAAGGTCGAACAGAATGTCCAATGCGGCGGAGGGGGTTGTACGAACTGCTCCATTCATACATAGCCTAGCTGATCTTTGTTTAATTTGTCAAGGTTTACTTTCTTATTTAAGGCAGTTAATATGGGGTAAAGGACCTCATCTGCTACCAACGGCTTGTTTTGCATGAAAAGAATGCCACTGTGGTTTGACGAACTCTTTTTTGTATGTTAGGTTTTCAGCTCAGCTTTCTGTCCAAAATAAGACCCAAAGACTTGGCTCTATCAGAGAATTTTTTTTTATATATTTAAACTTATTGCCAAGGGAATACTCCCTGAATGACTTGCGCCACGGCAATAAGGTGGGCTAAGCCCTTTATTAAAATTAAGAAATTAATAGGAGAAATGTGATTTACAATATATCACATTCCTCACGTTTGTAGCTGGTTTCAAATTATTTTCTCGGAATTCTCCCTGATTCATTGAAAAAAGCAGTACGGAAAAACGATCACGAAACTAAAAAGACGCGAGTCCAAATGCTTTAATGAATGGATCATGGCCACGGAAAACTACAAAAAACCTTGACCAAGAAAATATTACAAAAAAAAAATAACATACGTTAGCCTTCAAAATTCTTGGAACCTCCATTGAAAAATTCGGTCTTTCAGGAACTAGCTGACTTCTTTCTTGAAGGCCAACTCGACAGTGAATTGTACTGGATTCGTTTGTAGTACCAGGCCTAACAAACGAAAAAGGCACGCACAACTATCGAGCCGATTAGCTCCAACGCCAAACATTGCACCTAGGATGAGCGAAAAAGCTGAACTCAAATGGACTTCTTGAAGACTCTCTGCGGTTCCTCGTAGCTTGGCCAATTTCAATGTTAAGCTTATACCTTTTATAGAAGGATGGTTTATAAGTGGAACTTTATATTTCCTGGTGAGTAGGACAAGCTCAGTTTTGTGAGGATTTACCCCTAACCACAGCGATCAAGTTATTTTGTTAAGAGCATTTTGCAGGAGTTCATTTAATGTATTCGGGTATTTTCCTGAGACGGCAATGGCAACGTCATCCGCATAAGCGATTACTCTGCAGCCCTGACTTCTTAGGCATACCATCAGTTCATTCACCGCTAAAGCAAAGCAGTTATCAGATCGTTGGAGAAAGCTGTACGAGTGTCTGCCCTATCAAGGCCGACATTACTTATCGCATGGCTGCTTCCTGTGAAGTGGGTATTTAAAAGCTGATTGAGCGATTATTCGCTTGAAGTAGTCCACGAGCCATCTGCGTTTTTCAGGCAGCTCGGCATTATTGGATTGGTTGCGAGAGTTTTTCTTAGCCCAGACGCCTCAGAAGATTCTTCTGTTTTATCACAGAATAGTCTCCAAGAAGAGCGCTTGGCTGTCCACGTTTAAATAGTGTTTGAACGTTACTCGGTAATTGAGCGACTACTGGTTACGAAGGTTGGTTAATTACCAGTAATGACTACAGTTAGGTTAGCACAGGAGTCCTATGTCCGCAAACCCGGTTGGTAACAATCCATGGTTCTTCGATTAGGACGATGTCTTCTCCGCTTTAAGCAGACGGAACAAGAGGGAGGCCGAAGCCTTTTTAGAGTGTTGGAGGTTAATCTGAAACAACTGCAGCATTTCTGTTGCAATCAAGGAGACAAACGTACACCACGGTGTTTTCCAGATCTTCCCTTCTTGAAGACGAACTGAGAATTATGTCTTCGTTGGGGAATTCTCCGAAGGGTGAGTCCTCCGTATCCATATCCGATACAGGATCGGTTAGATAGATAGACGACAGTTAGATAGTGGCAGGGTCACCGAAGTTTTTGGAGTGTCTTCCATCAAGGTAATCGTGACAGATTCTCTAGGGTCGGGAATTAGGAGCTCCGAGTATGAGGGATGGGGGAACTGGAGGCAGTTTACCTGCCTCCAGCTCATCCTTCTTGTATAATCGAAGGGTGATGTGATCCCATCCAAATCTTACCACGCCTTTGGTCTCAGCCAGAGGGGCAAGGGTTTCCTGGTTGATTACAACAATCACGGATCTGTAGTAACCTCTTTGATCCTCCAACTTGGCGACTTTCCAGTCGTGGGTCGGAAGTGAGGGATTGCTAATTTAAACTATTCGGCTTGGGATATCCTCCATCGCAACGACCTCGAGCTTTTCCGCGTCGAGGGAAAAATAATGCACTAAGCTCTACCCAGGCAGATTTAATTCCGAAGTATCAGAATTCTCAAATACCTGACTTTCGCTCAGTGCCAGAATTGCTGGGCTGTGGATATGTACATGTTCGGTCGACCGCGTTAGCCGTTATCTTCCCTTATTTTGATACTTGTTGACCTTTCGCATGGGCTGGAGTGCAGAACGACGGCTTTCACTAGCTTTCTTATGCTATCCTTGTCTATATTAAGGGGTTCCATGTGGGAATAAGTCCTGATTATTCGTTCGGATTGTCTCAGCCCTGAGAAATTTTTCCAGTGGGCCAGACGAAGTCCGTGTTCCCAATTCTTAATCAGCGCTATGGCGGCAGCCGAGTCGACACCACAGTAGGGTTCGTGTCCTATGATCGCAGATTCAGAGCCAGCCCTAGCTAGTTTATCTGCAGTTTCGTTGCCTTCAATTCCTTGATGACCAGCTACCCATCCGAGTTTCACCCTTTTATATCTGGCAAGAGATTTTAGTGCATCGTAGAAGCATTTGACTTATATAGAGTGCATTAAGTTAGACGACAGCGTTTTAAGTGCTGCTGGCTATCTGAAAAGATATATATCCTAGCACTCTTTATACCTTGACTAAGGTTTAAGGTCGGGGATAGTGCAAAACATGTACCTTTCGGGAATTGAGTCAAGAATTTTCAGTAGTCTCACATATCCACCTGGCTTGTACTTGTATTATATGTATTATATAAAAGCCTCACTATCCCTCTATTTTTGTGTAACTGAAAAGCGAAAAATCATTTTAATTATGGTTGTCACATTCCCAACTATATCTTTTAAAAAAATAATTCAACCAAAATCTATTTACATTATAAATAAAATTGTAATTTTATTCATCAAAATATACAAACATTTTGGATCAAATCCATGCGAAACCCTAATCAATTTGATGAGTTATAATAGCCTCATCGGGACTTGTGCCACCACTATCGCTGTCTGTGCGAATTTTTATAGAATCGATAATCTCTACATCTATATCACGTTCACGGTTGCTAATTCCGTTGTAATTTCCAATTGACCTCTGTCCATCGGAGTCGGCATCGCAATCCGGCTCGGATTTATTGTCGTTGTCATAACTGCTGCTGTTGTCGTTGACAGAGTTGACACTGTCACTTGAAATAAGATCCTTGGCTGCGAACTGACTATACAAGCGTGGTAGATTCTGTAAAACATAGTTGGTGTTTCCCTTCGGACTGGGGTGATTTTCTTTGGCTTCACCAAGATCATAGTATTTGGCATAATTCTCCGATTTGTGGTTAGCAGATGATGTTGACGACAGATTAATCGCAGACGTTGTCGATGGTTTCATTTCGTTTGATCGGGGAACAGGAACTGTGAATGCCGATCCATGACGATGCTTACTTCCCAGAACATCCAAGTCGCATGGAAGATTATTACTGTCGGAATTCGTTAAAGGTGAAACGTTTTCTTTCTTCCGATCGTATATGTGTCCTGAGACCCGAAGGTCGATGAAAAAATGTAAAGGATCAATACCGTATGGTGGGTATATTGGTGGATACCACACTGGTGGAGGAGGGGGCAACACTAAATCCTGAGGAGGTAATGACGTTGCCGGTGGAGTTCCATGCAGGACACTATCAGTAGTTCCAGCGGATGTAGTTGAATTTTGCTCAAACTCCTCAATTTTGGTCTCACTGGGCAGCTTTGTGTTAGCGGACTGCTCATAGAGTTCCTTATTCATTGCGTCCAGTTTTGTGTACTTGGATGGTATTGGCAGAAAATGAGGTTTGTTTGTAAGCTCCAAAGGTTTCTCTACGGCTGTTGCAGAAGTAGTTGTAGCAGCTGTAGTTGCCGTCGCCAACTGATGTTGTTGCTTTTCTTCGAGTTCTTTTCGTTCGCGAAGATGATCGTAGTAAGGGCGATGTTGGGACCATGACCGCTTGCGAGGTCTTCTGGCCATTGCCGATTGTTGCAACTGAATGTTACGAGCGTTCTCGTTATTTCTAGCTTGCACCAGTGATCGCAACATGTCACTGAAGAAGAAGTTATTTGGTCCAACCGGCGCCGAGTACAGGTAAGGAGGCGTGGCAGCCAGTAACCGGCTTACATAGTCCTGATTACGTAACTCATGGATATTCGACTTTCTCGGAGTATTTTCTTTGGGGGACTTCCGTTGTGATTGTTGTGATGGGTGTTGCGCTGCCTGCTGCTGCTGTTGCTGTTGTTGCTGTTGCTGAATCTGCTGCTGTTGTTCGTCTGACATAATGGTAACTGAAATGAGAAGAAGACGATCCAGGACAACATCAAATAAGAAATTTATATTTGTATATATTTTAAAAAGAGGACTCGAGACGAGAACTGGATGCATAGCACTCTATTACCATAACAAACGGATTCACTCCAGCTAAAACTGAAGAGCAATCTCGAACAAAGACAACAATTTGGCATATTTAAATAGCAATTTCCTTTTCTTTTGTGAAGACAATAATTATTCTTGAGATTTCGAAATGGATTCTAGTGTATAGTGAGAGAGGAGGAGCTGACATAAGTTGCTTTTGATTTGTAAAAGATGAGGAAAGATTTACGTCTTCAGGAGTAACAAAATGCAACGCTTTACTATTGAAATAAATGAATTAACTTAATGAAAACAGCTTGGCGGGCATATTCATCTGCAATTATGTATACGATAAAGTGTGAGTGTGAATGTATGTATGAATTCTTTACACCCCAGCCCTACTGGTGAAATCTTCGCCTTTTCGGCACTTGTTTTACAATGCTCCAAGCTGTTTTACTTTCTGAATGCATATTTTCCATTGTTCGTCTCCATTTATTTATTTTATTTCTATATTCAATGCTGCAGAAGAAAAAAGGATTCCGCATTTTCCTTTTGTAATTTTGTCCTGCTTGGTTGTTTTAAAAACATACCCGCAAACGAATCAAGTACATTTACAGCACTTGCAACTAAATATACGATTGCAAAACATAACTCCATTGAGTGTATAAATACTTAAAAGCATACACAGACACACGTTTACATTCATCAACGTTTTTTTTAATGTGATTTTCTGGCAACTTAAATAATTAAAATGCTCTTTGTTTGTTTGCTTTGCAATATTCGAGGATCAAAGCATATAACCTAATGCTCGCGTTGGTGATTACAGAAATCATAATCATGCCATCTTTATTTACTAAAGTACTAAATCTAAGATCAGTCTAAGAAATTAAGCACTAATCAATGTGTGATAAATTTAACGTTTGATTAAATTAGGTTGGTTATGGAAAAATGTCTAGAGATTTAAAACTAACTACACGATCTATTACGCCCATGATATCATAGCCAGAGTATAATTTATAAAGCCATTAGAGAATTCGGCAACCCAAAATAAACTGACACGACTATATAGGTTGACCTTTTCCAATGTTATAAGCCAAGTAAAAATCCGAAATATCACATTCAATATCTATAACGGGCTCCGACGAGGGGATGACTAGCCTGCGTCCTCTTGAACCTCGCGTCGGACATAGTGATCCGAGACTCTGATGTAATGGAGAGATCGATCAGGCGGCACGAGTTGTGAGGCTACATACAATTGTGAACAAAACAAAGTACAAAGTACATCGCCACGTCTGTGAGCAGAAGATCCAATTAAAATAGAGTGCGATTTTATTGTAGTGCAATCTTTTAACTATCTCGGGTCAATTGCAGAAGCCGATAGCAGCTTGGAGCCAGAAATATGCGTACGGTTGCTTAAACCCAACAAAGCCTACTTTATTCTGTCAACACTCTGCAAATCCAGGAATTTGACCATAACATACGAGTTGTTGCTGTATATGTCAATTGTCATACCATTACTTACATATGGATCGAAGACTTGAGTGCTTAATAAATAAACCCATAAAAATTGAAATTTTAAAAATTGAATACTACAGTTTTACACAGACGGGTCAAAAACTGATAGGGGTTTGGTGGAGGAGTTTTCTCTAAAAGGCTAAATCGTAGTCTCTCTTTCCGTCTTCCTAATAAATGTAGTGTTTTCCAAGCAGAAATTATGGCGATTAAAGAATTTTTATATTGGGTGAAGAGGAATGTGATATCCGCTAAGGATATCCGCATCTTCTCGGATAGCCAAGCTGCGCTGAAATCCCTGGAATCAGTCTCTACAAACTTTATTGTAGCCCTATACGCCGATTACACTTCTTGCAAACTTATGGCAAAGCGGGATGCTACCGAAAAATACTAACCGTAGGTGGTCAAACGGAACCACTTGTCTAGTGACAAAGCGGATCTGGCCCAAGCTGGATCCGAAATGCTCCAAGTGTTTGATATCTCTGAAAAAATTGCACATCGGTGTTATAATATTATATAATAATATTATATAATAGGTGTCATCACTGGGCACTGCTTCATAAGCAAGCATGCAGCAAGACTTGGCGTATTCCTAAACGACTTCTGAAGCTGCTTGGATGAGCTCAGCCTTCTCTCAAAAACGTAAGCTTTATCTGTGTAAGCACAAGTAGGGGGGAATTTTCTCGATCCATGTGGTATCACAATGGACCATTACTGGTCTAAGTGGATCGGCCTTTCAACCGACCACCACTTTACTTAACCTAAGTACGCTCAACGCGATTCTTGTTTTGTGATCAAATAAATATAAAAGTCAACATTTTTTTATATGATAGTTTTTTTAACACAAGTTATTTATTCTGTGAATGAAAAATTTCAGCAACTATAATTCAGTAGTTTTCTAGAACATGCTACAAAAGCCAATTATTATAATGAGATCGGGAATCGGAAATAATGCGTTCTTGAAGTGATTGCTGTGAAAACTGAATCACAGATCGGAAATCGACCTCCTGATCTGAAGTATCAGTAGTGTAAAATTGTAATCCATCATAACTGTTTTGTTCCCGTACATCATAGAGGTAGTATGCTTTTTCGCCTTCTGGCATATTTTGTATATAAATAACAAGTAAATGTAAAAAAACTTCGATTTTCGGGTACAAACTTTTATGGATGCATCGACACACGCCAAACAGTCATTTAATATTTAGTAATAATCACCAAAATATCTGTTTTTGAGGTCGGAATTTCAAAGTAATTTTTTCCACGCATCATACGCGCCACACGCGACTCGAATCACGCGTTACACGCGGGATACCAACATTGGCCACTGACATTGAGCTTTCACAGTGGGAAAGGTGGTTAAAAAGGACCTCAAAAAACGGGAAAGTGGCGGCATTTTGAACCATCACACGCACACATGTGAAACGCGACACACATCACAAGCGGAATATAAAAAAAACAACCTATACAAATTTTTCATCTAAATTCTCTAATCGCAGAAATTGATATGGGAGCCCCTCGATCCTGGGTCATTTTTTATTTTTTTTATTTTTTTATTGAAGGAGAAAATCATCGAAAGGCACATTTGACATCAGATGTCAAATTTGAAAATGCTCAGATCATTTTATTCTGGGCACTTAGAGCACGCTTATACTCTGGGCAAATAAGAAACACGAACATTTTTCTTGAGAACTAACTAATCTGAACTAATTTATGAAAACGCCAAATGACATAATATTGTGAAAACTTGTCAACAACAAAAAACTACATCAATAAAAATGCAATTCAGTACATAAGTAAGTAAGTTCAATTAAGCATAAAACATTTATGTCTCGTTTCATTTGCTGGGTTCATTTGTGGGTGAGCTAAGATCTCTCTCTCTCGTTGTTTCAGTTTATCGTTGCATTTGCGAACTGTGCCCGGAGTACGGTTTTACGATTTTCGATCTTATGGGTATGGTTTCGGATACGGTTTGTGCAATTGGAAAGAGACTTAGACACCCAGCTCTCTAGGTCGTGTGGAAGATGGTTAAAAAGGAGGAGGAGAATTCGAAAAAAATGTCAACCCATCACACGCGCCTCACGCGACACGCTTCACACGCGGAATATAAAAAATGCTATATGGGACTTGCAAAATTTCAGCTCCCTAGATCGTGTGGAAGGTGATTAAAAAGGACCTCAAGTTAGTCGAAAATACAGACAAAAAGGTAAATTAAAATTTTAAAAAAATGATATACTGTTCGTTGGTAAGCGCATCACTTGAGAACGGCTAGACTCATTTGGCTCATTTTTATTTTAAAATGTTCGTCATAGTGCAAATAAGGTTTATACGGAAAGAAAAGTTGGCAAAATTGTCCAGAAAATTAGAAAATTTGGAAAAAACTGAAAGTCCTTTTTTCCATGGGATTTTTTTTTAACTCGCAACCATAACCCACGATTCGAAAACATATACGAGTATATTATTTCGATATAAGTGCAGGTGGACAATTGTTGCAGAGGGGTCAGTGGCCGGGTGGTAGTTGGGTGGGGGTCTGTGGGTTCTTTTGTCATGTAAAAGAAAGTCTTGCATTTTTTTGTAACATCCGGTGTTTAAAAACATTTATTTAACTTGGCTTAAGCCCTGTTTATCTGTATCTTTGACTTCTTTGAGGTCCTTTTTAACCACCTTTAACACGATCTAGAGGGCACGTGGAACGTATAGAGCGTGTGGCGTGAGTTACGCGTGTTGCGAGTCGATTCTAATGTTTCGATTCTAAGTTTATAAAAGAATACAAGTCCAAAAAAAGTCTCCAGCAGGTTGTATGTTATATTTAGGTTGCAGAATTCAAAGAGAGAATTTATATTCTATCGTAGGCTTTGTTGGCTTTAATCAATCGTGTCCTTATGTCTCTGCTAAAAAACATGCAGTGATCAGAGAAGGTCGTCTCATAAAAAAATGCGTGGTTTACGAAACGGTTTCACCTAACCTCCACTAGAACGAACCTTCGCTAACCTAATTTAACTTTATTTGTTATATTCAATAATTGGCCGTGTACTATTTTCACAACTTCTTACCTCAACGCAATATGCTATCGCTCAGTATCAAACAAAATGTACTAATTTGGTTTTTTGAAAACCAAACTGCCAAAGTTTCACAACAGCAAACTTTCGAAGCCAAAACGACACAATCTGTTCGCTGCTTACATAAATTTTCATTTAGGATTTCATCACAACACCTTCAATTGTCACTTTTGTGTTGAGTAAATATACCGTTATTCCTTGTCACACCCGCTTCTCCAAATTGGGGTTCGTTACTGAGTTTCATACACTCTGTTGGGAAAAAATTGTGCACTAGTGGGGAGAATTGACGGCTGACTACGTCCCTATTTTCATCCTGTGTAGGCATAAACTAGAAGCTCACTTTAACTCATTTCAATTTGGAAATACGTTTTTTACCCCCAAGCAGCCGGTCTCCAATTTTGTTATTTTGTGGATTTTTTCATTCAATTGTTTTTTGCTTTATTACCCAAAAGTAAACTTTATGTATTTCAAAAATGCTCGAATGGCAGTCGAATTGTCGTCATACGTTTCTTTTGTTATCGCTTGTGCCTCCTTGTGCCACGTCTAAATTAGATTATGTTAATTAAGATGGTTATCCAGCGCGGCACAGATGATGCACCATCCATGACTAATTTATGGAATATCAATTTGGTCCTGTTGGTTTTTTGATATTTGATGCGCTATCATAACACCGCGCGTCACGCGAACCTAATGAAAAAGTTGACAAATGAAATTTTGTAATGGAACAATAATATTTTCGTTCGTCTTCGTGTTCGTTTTTATATCTAAAGCGATCTGAGGATATTCCTGCTTGTTATATGTTAATTAAGCGTTTTGCCTTTTTACTGATTATTCTGCTCCCCTTTCTGTCTAGTTTTAAAGTCCTTTTTCTGGCGCGCCAGCAGTGCGCTACTATCACCGGATATGCGACAATATGCGTTCTCTTGCTGGATTAATAAGCTTGATTTTAGCATCAATCGCTTCTGTCTATGGTAAGTTTGTTGACTGACAAATATTTAAATTGCGACTGGAAAAAGAATGTGCAAACTTCTTGGAAACTTTATTGTTTTCCACGGGGAAATGTTTGTAACCGCAGAAGTTTTCACTATTTTCACAGAAGGCAATTAAATGCATCTTAGTCGATTCGCATCTCTGCTTTAAGTTTTAAAGAAAGCTAAATAAGTTTTATTTTCTTTTTTACGTACGATTTATATCGCGAACAGTGTATTTTTTCTACAATGACCGAAGCACAAGGCAAAACCGTTTTTTACTTAGTTTTAATTACATCCCCACTGAGCTATAACTATACTATGAATCAGTGTATATTATGACTTTATATTCTGAGGGGAATAGTTGTTGATTTCATTGTTATCGTAGTAAATATATATGGTGTAGTAATTAATATTTGGCATTATGTAAATATACCACAAAAATGTATTGTCAACCTAACAAACTACAGCTGCACTGCACTGCACTTGAACACAAAATTCAATTTTCATTTTTGATAACCATGTGATTAAGATCTTATTCGATTCTTTGTCACAGAAAACATCAATTTGATGTGTTAACACAATAACTCAAGTGAGCTTACTTAAGAAATTACTTCAATTGGCTCAGAATGTAGAAAAAAAGTGAAGAACTTAAAAGGAAATGGAAGTAGTAACCGCTAAACCTCGCGTTGTTTTCAAAGTTGCTTTAGAAGTTTTCGTTATTCTCGACCGCTCTTTCTAATCTTCTCATTTCATTTATCTTTTCCGCATGGAAAGAACGCGATCCCTGTTTATTTTATTATTGCATATTTTAACAATCTCACTCAGCTTGTGAATGAGCCCACTCGAATTCCAGACATTGTAAGTCATAACGCTACTACCCTTGCCTGTTTTCTTACCTCTCTTCCTAACAAATAAACCGTCAGTGTATTATCACCTCTAGGCTCTTCAGACCATTGTTTAGTATCAGCTAATTTCTCGTTGTCAAACCACACAGTTAAAGAGAAAACTCCTAGAAGTAAAGTATGTCTACACGAGAAAGCCGACTGGGATGGCCTCAATAATTTCTTTAGAAACATTAGCTAGCCACTTAACGCCAATAGTGGTGTGGATGCCACTTGTGATACGATCACTTACATAATCCTCGAGGGTATGAGACAGTTTATCCCTTCCAGGACGAAGTGTATCAAACCGAAGGAAAATGCTTGATATGATTTAAGCTGCAAAGAGGCTACTAGGAACCGTGAGGTATGCTTTCGGATATATGTATTAAAAAAATCCCCACTGTGGAAAACCGAACCAAATTTAGACGAGTCAGAAATTATTGCATTGCCTACCTTAAACGAGCCAAATCGACTATGACCAAAAACTGAGACAAAAAATACTTCAATGTCTTAAAGGAAGTAAAAATTATTGGTCATTCGTGAAACGAATTAAAAATACTGTCTTGTCTTCAATTCCAACGCTCATTCACAACGACATTCCAACTGTCAGCTCTATAGACAAGGCCTTGCTTGCTTGCTTCACATTTCGCAGCTAGCTCTACGCTACGAGATAGCGCGTTGTCGCCGACTGTACTTGCAAGAGTTGAATCCTCTATGGGACAGATTTACTTTCGTACTCGTCAACATTGTTGAATGATCTCAAAATAATCTGCTGGGCCTGATGACATTCCCGCTATAGTTTGGAAGATGTGTTCTTCGACGTTGGCATTACCACTGCGCAGACTTTTCCTAAACAAGGCGAAACCTCATCTCTTTTCTCGTACCGACCAATTGCGCTAACATCTATACTTTCCAAAATCATGGAAACCCTGATCAATCGTAAACTTATGCAATACCTTGAATCAGGTGAAATCCTTTTTGACTAGCAGTACGGTTTTCGTAGGCAACGTTCTACAGGTGACCCGGTGGCTTATCTCAGTTTAAAGTGGAACCAGTCTATTCACAGATTTGGTGAAAGCAAAGTAGATGCACTCGATATTTCCAAGGCATTTGACAGATTCTGGCATCAAGCTCTTTTGTCGAAAATGAATGCCTATTTCATATAACAATTAAACAAAAATGTTTGTCTTTTGGTGTGTAACGCTCAAAGGTTACTATGATTTTTTTGAAATTTTTTTTTGATATTTTATTTTTCCAATTAGTTTTTTTTTTGCACTCGAAAAAAAGGTTACTATAACAGCAAGTTAACAAATACCAATTCAACAAAAATTAATTTTTTTCGTATATGGAGACCTTGAAACGATGTACACTCAAATTGCAAAACATGAGGAACATTCATTTGAATCATTTGAAAATTGATTTATTAATTTGTTGCGGTAAATTTTGTTGATTTTTTCATTTATTTCTAATTTGGCAATTTTCAACAAAGATATAGAGCATAATTTATACATATTGATGGCAAAGATCAAATTGAAGTCGATCTTAACAAATTATTTAAAAACAGATTGAAAATTCTGAAGAACAAATTAATAAAACTTTGCTATCAGTAGGCGTTTGCATATATGTACATATTATGTGTATAAGTAAAGTATTAAAATGTTCGCGCCTATGCACGACAGGCATTAAACTAGTGGAATTAATAACGCCCTGTTCGATTGGACTAGTAACTACCTTTCTGACCGTTCAATCCAGGTCGTATTGGACGGATTAAAATCCAATGTACACCGCATAAACGCCGGTGTTCCCTTAAGGCTCTGTTTTGTCTTCGACACTCTTTCTGATTTTCATTAATGATCTCCTATCCGCCACTTCTAATCCAATCTATTCTTTCACTTCTGACAGAACTCTTAGCTTTTCATACGATTTCACGCCCCTCTTCGTCGCATGTGGAACTTGAACAACAACGTATGTTATGCACGTTAAATGCTGACATTGACAGCATAACAAGGTGGGGACAATAATAATAAAGTTGAATTTAACGCTTCTAAAACTCAATGCTGTCTTCAGTCGGCCAAGCGTAATTTAAACCGCGCATGCATGCATGCTTGGATCGATAAAACTGAAAAACTCGCAATTCTCGGTATGTGTGTCAACAACAAGCTTAGTTGGAACGACCACATATTTACCATCGCTAAGAATGCTGCGAAATGTTAAGGTTTCCTAAAACGGTGCAAGATGTACTTCACTCCTTCAGATCCGACTACTATTTACAAGGCATATATTCGCCCTTAACTTGAATATATACTGTGTTGTCTGGGCAGGTGTCCCCGAGACCACATTGCATCTACTAGACAGAGTTCAGAACCGCTCGATAAAACTTATTGGTGACGTAAGCGGTGTTCAAAAGAAATATCTAGATGCATCCCGCCCATTCTCGAATCCGTAATACCTGTGCCTCAACTAGAGCCCACGGATTTACCATTAGGACTATCTTCGGACGGAATTCAGAGATTCCTTCTTTAGCCGCACTATAGTTATGTGGAATGAATTGCCCGATTCTGTGTTTCCGCGTTTATATGATCTGGAATCATTTAAGAGACGCGTGAATAGACATCTCATATTTTCCTCTCCCTAATTTCCTAACGCCATCAAGCGTCCCTTTTGCGTGTGAACATTACAAAAAAAAAGTGCGAAGTATATTCTTCTGCAATTTAATTTTTTTATTTTATTAACAGACGTACAAATGGACAAACCAATAAAATAAGACATCCATCAGTCCTTTATCTTGAGCTTCCTGACGGCAAGATAGGATAGATAGAAATGGACAAACCAATAAAATAAGATATCCATCAGTCCTTTATCTTGAGCTTCCTGACGGCAAGATAGGCTTACAAGATGAATATTATTTACGTCATAACTATGACCTATTCTATCATTTGACAAACGACATGTTTGATTATGGTTCTATAGACCTGAGTAAAAAACATCAACGGTTAAATTCATAGCACGTGTACCACCATTCTTGGCCACTGGCCAGTGGGCAGTTATGCTGCTAAGTTGGGTATACCGCACAACAGCTTTTGCAGAAGTTGCAAAGATGATAATGAGAAAGAAACTCTCATACACTTCCTCTGCAGTTGTCCGGCCGTAGCATGGTCAAGACAACGCATTTTGGGTAAACCATTTTTTTACGACCTGAAAGAGCTCTCGGATTACAGGATCATCGACTTGATCTCATACCTGAACGCTACAGGCTGGATTTAAAACCATATCCTTATCCATGCTAGAACCCTCGAGTTTTGTGGCATCCAAAATGGCGCATACTAGCGCTAATTGAGGACCTCGCAAGCACTGCGTGGACCACCACTCTACCTAACTACCTACCACCATTCTACAACACCAAAAACACAGTTTTTCTTATCTGCACACTTATGCCGACTTAAGTTCGATTCTTAAATCCAAGGCTCAAATAACCAAAGAGACTTATGAAGACTTTCTCCTTCAAGAAAGTCGGTTCTTTTAACAAGAAATCTACACATGATAAAGCTGGTGCGATTTCTCATTGACGGTTCGTGCCTTCAATATCATCTCAATTAGCTAAACCTGTCTCCGAAGTCAAATTTCCGTCTCTGCTTAGAATAGTCAAAGTCAGCCTTACATAGCGAGATCCATAATCTCGGCTATGTGCTCTATCCTAACTGGACAGACATCGTCTAAATGGACGATCAGCAATGGTCTGTCGTATAGCGTTTTGATCGCGCGATCTAAATATGTGTTCTCATACCGATCAGTTAGTTATTCGCGTGACCCGACATCGTCGCGCTCCCAAACACACTATCGCGCGATCACCACAGTACACATGAAGTGGTGTTAGTTTAAGTTTCCTAGCTGTATTTGCTCATCGCGCATCGATAGTGCATCCAAAAACAAACTTGTTTGTAGCTCAAGGGGGGTCATGATGATCAGTTGGTGGTTGTGGGGGTGGGGGGGTGAGGAGGCGGGGTTAGTGTGGTGGAGCAGCCAGGCAACCCTGTGTATTTCAGCTGGTATTAAATAAAAGGTTTTCGTAAATATTTATCTTCAAAAAATAAATAAAAAAAAAATAAAATATATAAACAATAATTAATTTTAATCTCATATAAATTTTCTTTTCTTTAAAAGAATAAAGATTTACCCCATTACTTTTCATATCGTTATTTTGAGCAAATCATCATTATTAAAAGTGCACTTACCGGTTAATTATGTGCAGTGAAATTCGTCAATAGAAGGCCATCAAACGACCCTATCCTGGAACCTGTACAGAATTAGGCTGAATGACATGACTACCATTACTTCTATTCTAACGTGCAGTGCCATATTATTTCATTAATATATCCAATCCATAATTCACCGCACACTAACTTAACTTAGTCTAACCGAAACTTGACCGAAACATGAAATATGTTGGGTTTATTTACATAGCCATTTCAATAGAAAATTGTGTGCTTACTGTGGAACACCAGATCTATATTCATCTTCTTTTGTTCTATCTCTATCTCTGTTTCTTTTATTTGCCTCTCACTAAATAGGCCGAGACTTATTCATTCTTGATTTATATTTCATAGAGTTAAGTTCTAATAAAATATCATTTAGTTTGTACCTCATTTGTATTAGTACCGAGTTACAACACCTACTTTGCTAAGCAAAAAAACAAAATGTTTCGAACGTAGCTCACCTATCCTTGAGCATTTAAGATGTCTATAAATAAAGTGCACCTCCGTGCAAACTCCGGCAGGTCAAATATTTGATTTCCTCGTACTGGCGGCAGCTACCATCGGTCCTCCTTGCTGGTACCATAACTTATATTGTGCTCGCGGGACGAGACGTAACTTCGGACGACGAGGTCCGTCTTTGCGAGCTGGAAGCGAAACACAGACGCGGCACTTCACCGTCACCACCAGTGTTCCTGACACCAGAGGACTCACAGAAAAAATTTCAACTAAATAAATAAATTCTTGTATCTTCAGAGTACATCATCAGACCATAGCATGGAATTGTCATCGTCACTGCACATCTGTGCAAAATTTCAATTCGTGTTAATGATGGTAAGAGCATTAAAAAGACTTGCAAAATTTGACACAGACAAATTTGTGAAGCTCTTACATCACAAGTCCATTATCGGAACACTTCATTGTACCATAACACCGCATTGTTCTCGGAACTACAAGTTTATGCAAAAATTCAACTGAATTGGACAATGAAAGATGAAAATCTATTTTCACACGCCCATAGATGAAAGTGACTGTTTTCTAAATTATAACTTAGTTTCGAAAGTAGCCTTTACACACTCTAGGGATTTAGCATATAAAATTATTTTGTTATTAATTGCAGTCACAGCGAACACACATTCCCAGAGTAATTTTGCATTGCGCATAACCGGTTTACCAGAAAAACCGGTTTGGTCGTGAAAAAATTGCGTACATTAATCGCAGAAAAGTGCATATTGCCGCTTCAAGATTCTAGCTTCTAACTCGAACGATAAACTCCACTTTCCTCGCTAGTTAAGTAATATACTATTACAAGATTTTCAGCAACCAAACAGGTAAAATCAAAGATTTACTTGTACCTTCCAAATTTATAATGGGACTAGTTAAGTGGATCCAAGCCATGGTAAGGTAATCATTACTGCAAATGTGTGTGAAATTTCGAATCGATTGGATAACGAGAAGTATGTCAAAATAGGCTTGCAAGATTTCAGACAGCAAAACTTTTGGCTCTTCTACTATCCAAGTCCATCATCGAAACAGCTCATTGGTAGCATAACATAGCATTGTCACCAGGACTGGATGTTTATGCAAAAATTCAATTGAATTGGAAAATGGGAGGTTGATGAAAATCGAGTTTCAACATTTGCAGTGACAAAACAGGTGAATGCAAAGAACTGCTTGTATCTTCAGAGTATATAATCAGACCAGCTAAATGGAACTAAAATATTATATAGTACTGCACATATGTGCGAAATTTCAATTCGATTGAATAATAAAGAGTATGTCTGTATGTCAATGAATTTGTGTGCCGTTGTTATTGGTGAAACCTCACATTTAAAATCGATTTTTATGAAATTTTTAATGTATACTATTGGCAGGTGAAGGAAGGTTATAGGCTATAGTTACCCCCCTTTTCAATCACAAAGGGGAGCAAAAGTAAAATGTAAATATTACCACATTTACCAACCAATTTTTATGAAATTTCAATGCATATTAATGACAGGTGGGAGAAGCTTATAGGCTATAGCCCACCCAGACTTAAACTGTGGGAAGATGTAGGAGGGGAATATGTAAAATTTTATCATCCGACGTAGTTACGAACCAATTCTAATGAAATTTTCAATGGTAAATATTGGCATGTAAGGAAAGGTTATGGGCTATATTACATCCCCCCTCCCGCGGTGGTAAGA
Organism: Nephrocerus scutellatus; assembly: GCA_947095585.1. Lineage (NCBI taxonomy): Eukaryota > Metazoa > Arthropoda > Insecta > Diptera > Pipunculidae > Nephrocerus > Nephrocerus scutellatus. Next base: position 95,350,775 of record OX352763.1, read on the forward strand.
GGAAGGCGGGGGTTCATGTGTGTGGGTAGTAAAGCGCCCTGGAATAGCTAGTAATATTAAAAAAAACAACCCATAAAAATTACAATTTTTCATGTAAATTTTCGAATAGGAGATGGGTATGTGTTAAAATTTGAAAGAAACCGGGATAATTTTTAAAAAATTTACATGGACAGCACACAGGTCTCAGGGCTCCCTCCAAAAACTTTACAAAAAATGTTGTCCATCGGAGATACACACGTATATAAAATTTGAAGAAAATCGGGTTAATTTTTTGAAAAATTTTTATGGGCCCTATGACCCTCCAAAGCCTGTCTCCAAATTTTTTTCAAAAAGGAGATACACACGTATATAAAATTTAAAAAAATGGGGTTATTTTTTTAAAAAAAATTTTGGGGCCCAATGACCGGGGTCTCCAAAATTTTTACAAAAAGTGTTTTTCACCGGAGATGCATTCGCATATAAAATTTGAAGAAAATCGGGTTAATTTTTTTTACTTTTAATTTTTTAACTTTTTTTAAAAAAATTAACCCGATTTTCTTTAAATTTTATACACATGTGTATCTCCGATAGACAACACTTTTTGTAAAAAATTAAAAAAAAATGTTTTGTATATCAGATGTGTATAAAATTTGAAGAAAATAGAGTAAAATTTTGTAAAATATTTGTATGGGAGCCCCCCGACCCCGATGCCCAAGGGGCTCCAAATTTTAATAGATAGTGTTGTCCTCGGAGATATGCATGTGTGCATTTCAATAAAATAGGACTTTGGGAAATGGGTTAAAAATTAATCGCAAGATCGCAAACAAACAAACAAACAAACAAACAAACAAACAAACAAACAAACAAACAAACAAACAAACAAACAAACAAACAAACAAACAAACAAACAAACAAACAAACAAACAAACAAACAAACAAACAAACAAACAAACAAACAAACAAACAAACAAACAAACAAACAAACAAACAAACAAACAAACAAACAAACAAACAAACAAACAAACAAACAAACAAACAAACAAACAAACAAACAAACAAACAAACAAACAAACAAACAAACAAACAAACAAACAAACAAACAAACAAACAAACAAACAAACAAACAAACAAACAAACAAACAAACAAACAAACAAACAAACAAACAAACAAACAAACAAACAAACAAACAAACAAACAAACAAACAAACAAACAAACAAACAAACAAACAAACAAACAAACAAACAAACAAACAAACAAACAAACAAACAAACAAACAAACAAACAAACAAACAAACAAACAAACAAACAAACAAACAAACAAACAAACAAACAAACAAACAAACAAACAAACAAACAAACAAACAAACAAACAAACAAACAAACAAACAAACAAACAAACAAACAAACAAACAAACAAACAAACAAACAAACAAACAAACAAACAAACAAACAAACAAACAAACAAACAAACAAACAAACAAACAAACAAACAAACAAACAAACAAACAAACAAACAAACAAACAAACAAACAAACAAACAAACAAACAAACAAACAAACAAACAAACAAACAAACAAACAAACAAACAAACAAACAAACAAACAAACAAACAAACAAACAAACAAACAAACAAACAAACAAACAAACAAACAAACAAACAAACAAACAAACAAACAAACAAACAAACAAACAAACAAACAAACAAACAAACAAACAAACAAACAAACAAACAAACAAACAAACAAACAAACAAACAAACAAACAAACAAACAAACAAACAAACAAACAAACAAACAAACAAACAAACAAACAAACAAACAAACAAACAAACAAACAAACAAACAAACAAACAAACAAACAAACAAACAAACAAACAAACAAACAAACAAACAAACAAACAAACAAACAAACAAACAAACAAACAAACAAACAAACAAACAAACAAACAAACAAACAAACAAACAAACAAACAAACAAACAAACAAACAAACAAACAAACAAACAAACAAACAAACAAACAAACAAACAAACAAACAAACAAACAAACAAACAAACAAACAAACAAACAAACAAACAAACAAACAAACAAACAAACAAACAAACAAACAAACAAACAAACAAACAAACAAACAAACAAACAAACAAACAAACAAACAAACAAACAAACAAACAAACAAACAAACAAACAAACAAACAAACAAACAAACAAACAAACAAACAAACAAACAAACAAACAAACAAACAAACAAACAAACAAACAAACAAACAAACAAACAAACAAACAAACAAACAAACAAACAAACACACAAACAAACAAACAAACAAACAAACAAACAAACAAACAAACAAACAAACAAACAAACAAACAAACAAACAAACAAACAAACAAACAAACAAACAAACAAACAAACAAACAAACAAACAAACAAACAAACAAACAAACAAACAAACAAACAAACAAACAAACAAACAAACAAACAAACAAACAAACAAACAAACAAACAAACAAACAAACAAACAAACAAACAAACAAACAAACGAACAAACGAACAAACAAACAAACGAACAAACGAACGAACAAACAAACAAACAAACAAACAAACAAACAAACAAACAAACAAACAAACAAACAAACAAACAAACGAACAAACGAACAAACGAACAAACGAACAAACAAACAAACGAACAAACGAACGAACAAACAAACAAACGAACAAACAAACAAACAAACAAACAAACAAACAAACAAACAAACAAACAAACAAACAAACAAACAAACAAACAAACAAACAAACAAACAAACAAACAAACAAACAAACAAACAAACAAACAAACAAACAAACAAACAAACAAACAAACAAACAAACAAACAAACAAACAAACAAACAAACAAACAAACAAACAAACAAACAAACAAACAAACAAACAAACAAACAAACAAACAAACAAACAAACAAACAAACAAACAAACAAACAAACAAACAAACAAACAAACAAACAAACAAACAAACAAACAAACGAACAAACGAACGAACAAACAAACGAACGAACAAACAAACAAACGAACGAACAAACAAACAAACGAACAAACAAACAAACAAACAAACAAACAAACAAACAAACAAACAAACAAACAAACAAACAAACAAACAAACAAACAAACAAACAAACAAACAAACAAACAAACAAACAAACAAACAAACAAACAAACAAACAAACAAACAAACAAACAAACAAACAAACAAACAAACAAACAAACAAACAAACAAACAAACAAACAAACAAACAAACAAACAAACAAACAAACAAACAAACAAACAAACAAACAAACAAACAAACAAACAAACAAACAAACAAACAAACAAACAAACAAACAAACAAACAAACAAACAAACAAACAAACAAACAAACAAACAAACAAACAAACAAACAAACAAACAAACAAACAAACAAACAAACAAACAAACAAACAAACAAACAAACAAACAAACAAACAAACAAACAAACAAACAAACAAACAAACAAACAAACAAACAAACAAACAAACAAACACACGGGCACGCGAAGTTTATATAGAGAATTTAAAAATACAATATTGATAGTTAAAAAAATTATTATAAACTAGCGGAAATACCCGGCTTTTCCCGGCCCACTGACGCAACGCCCACTGACCTCCCACCACCTGGCCCACCGCCCACTGACCGCTTGCCTTATGACCTCCCGCAAGTTGACCACCCACCCACCGACCACCCATACGCACAAACGTATTTATATACGCTACTATTTAAAAATTCTAATAAATTCATAAAAATATGCAATTTGTGAAATGGTGACCCCTTGACCCAGGAGTCTGACCACTTTCAAAATATGCCTATTAAGTGCCTATTATGGTAGAAAACTCATATGCACAGTTAGAACGCGATCGTTTGAAGGGTTAGTCCATACTGGACATACATACATACATACATCCATACATACAAAGTTTCAATTTTTATATATAGATATAATAAGAACCGCGGTCAGGCCATTTATGTCTACTAATATAGCGTATAAGTTTCTTCATTTTAGACGTTAGACTTCTAAAGTTTGATGTTCGAATCCCAGAAACACTTAAAATCTTTTTCACAATCCCAACTCTTGCGAGTGTCTGGCAAACGTCCAAGAGTAATAATTGTCACGGAAAGCTTCTCATTCCCCTTTCGGATACGGCATTAAAGGTCACTTCCATTTTTGTGCGAAAATATAACACTCACGATAGTCGCGAGAAACCTAGGTTATGGACTGCAGCGCTCTGTCGCGCTAAATATTTATTTTATTTATTTTATTATAACAGCGCTGGCTGGCATTTAATATAGCAAATAACAAGCTGCGACAGACTACGGTAGAATTGTTTCTTAAACGCCTTCAGGACGCTGCTCCCTTTCAGTTACTGCCACAATTTAGCAAAAATCAAAAATATTTTGTTGTGAATTTAATAGTTTTATTACTTAATGAATAAGATAAGGTTACACCAGTCATTTGGGTAGTTTTTTACACATCATATCGAAATTCTAGTTTATAAGTATGTTGCAGGTTATATATATGAATGTAAGTGCGTAATCCTGGAGATAGGAAGCCTTTTAACAAAATTACGGAAACGAAATTGTGTGCGGGAAAATCAACCCGCACCCTCCTATTATTTGTTTAAAACTGCGTGAAACCGCAATGGCCAACAACTCGAAGTGGGCTCCTCGTTAGATCGTTTCCATGATTACACAAGGACGCGGTAATTTACCACTCTTGACATGCAAGCGGCACACGCGTCCAACCACTCGATGAGACGCATGGCTCAGGAATTATACTTGGATACGATTTAAAATAATGTGCCACTTGTGGCTTTTGTCAAAATGCTGTGCGATTTGATTTTAAGTTACTACTTGCTACGTCCAAATTCAACCAAAACAACCCCTGCGGCATGAATATAAGGCAACGGTTAGTTGTTGTTGCTGTAGCTGTTATTTGAAGTCGTTGGCTGGTGACAAGGACATTGTTGACGACGACCGATGAGCGATGAATTCTACTCGTATGTTCCATCGTCGGGTTCCAACGGTGAACATGTAATCGAATTTGAATTGAACCCTTTTAAGCGTCAGGATCTTCACACAGTGTGCGAGTGATGTGTGTGACGTAGAGTACTTCATATGAGTGGTATACAACTAAGTTATAAATAGAGGGTATTTTCGTTTTACAGATTGCCAACGATTAGTTGGTTGGTTGTAGCCGCAATATATATATAGTTAACTTTTTGCAATGCAAATAATGTCACCATTTGGTTAAGGGTTGCGAACTGTAATGTACGCATGCAAGGCAAAAAATTTTATAATTTGATTTATTTAAAAAAAAAGTACTAGTGTTCTGAAAATGTTAGACATAATAAAATATAAAGGTAATGGGTGCTTTTTTAAGAGCTTGATGTTTTGAATTCGGAATAAGACACACACAAATGCATCAAAAGAAGATAATATGATTTCGGGCATATGGCCGCCGTGGCTACCATTCTCGAAGGACATTTTGGAGGTCCAGTTTACGACCAGTTTTCCAAGCATTTGAGGCCGTATCTTACAAATGGTGCGCAAAATGTTGGCTTCCAAAGTGGGAATCGTGGTTGCTTTATCGGTAGAGAACAATGACTTCACGTAATCCAACAAAAAATAATCCAGTGGGGTCAAATCACACAGTCAAGAGTCCATTTCTGGAGTTAATGTTCTCGTCAAAATGTTCCTTCGGCAAATCAATTGTTGTGTGTGAGGTATGGCATGTGGCACCATCCTGCTGAAACCAAATGTCGACTACCACAATGTATCGAAGTTTTAGAACCATGTTGTTAACAAAACCGTTGGTGGTCTCGTTTAGATGTTTATGCGTAACATAAAATTCACGAAGTGCTCCATATATATTTTATAACTGAACACTGATTTTGGAAAAAAATTTCTACAATTTGCAAACGTCGTTCCGGGATCAATCTATTAATGATTATTTGACAAACGTACGTAATATCTATTGGGAAAAAACCAACTAAAAAACACCCATAATTCGGCTTCTAAAGTAGGGTGCACTTTTTTAAAAGATTTTCATTTTAACAAATTTACAATTAAAAGCAGAATTAGTAGAAAATATAAAAAATATAAAACGTTATCTAGGAACCAGTTATTTTCCGAATAAGAACCCTTTCTAACCTTTCAAACCCTTTTAGATTTATATGTATGAATATAATGGGGTTTTCCCATAAGGACGCCCCATATTGTTTTTTAAAAGAATATTTTATTTGAGTGTTTAAGATATGATAAATTTTAAGTAAAAGCACCATAGATTATTATGAAAAGCAACACCATTCAAATGTCTTCCACGAAAAAGCTTCCGTGCGTTTCTTAGTTTTGTTTGCTCGAAAACATTATAAAGTGCATATGTTGATTTTAAAGTTTCCGCCATACATTCAATTGTTAGTTTGTCATCTGAACGTTATAGCGCACGTAAAGTTGTCGCAACCGAACGCGTACTTTGAGAAAAATTTGTATAATTGCGAACGTTGTCGAAGCCTACTATTTTTAAATTCTCTATATTAACTTCGTTTGCCCGTGGACTTCAGTTTGCCGGTCGGTCGGTCGGTCGGCTTGTCGTGGAATCTTGCGATCAATTTTTAACCCACTTCCCAAAGCCCGATTATATTGAAATTATGCACACATGTGTATTTCCGGAGACAATATTTTCTATAAAATTTAAAAGTTAGCTCGATTTTCTTCAATTTTTAAACACATGTGTATCACTGATGGACAAAATTGTTTGTACACTTTTTGAAGTGATCGGGCCCTTAGGCCCGAGGGTTGCCCATGTAAATTTTCCTGTAAATTCTCTAATAGGAGATACATTTGTGTTTATTATGTATCTCCTATGTATGAGGGGTAACCATGTAAATTAAAATCCGAGGGGTGCCTATGTAAACTTTTTAAAAATAAGCTCGATTTTCTTCAAATTTTAAACACATATGTATCACTGATTTTTTGGAGTGATCGGTTCTTGAGGCCCTTAATATTTAAATAAAACCTTCTACAAATTTGTTGCAAAGCTTCATTGGATCATTTCATGATATCTGGAGCTTTGCTAAGCAAAGGCAACCGCTAAAAATATTCAAACAAGACATTACAAAGAAAAGAAAACCAAAAAATTAAAATAATTTCTGTATCATATCTATTAGACTAGAATCTAGTCACTAGATGATTAACCTGATTCTGAGATGACAGAAAGTGCAAGACAGACTTCCTGAAATCTTCTATTACAACTTAATTAGCAGAGAAATATGCTCCTAGAAAGTGGTGTACGGAATATTTCTGCTACAGCATTGTATTGCATTACTTGAGAAACTTATAAACCTTATCTACTATCTCTTACATTCTTTAAGTAATTGCAAGTTAATCAGTGACATTTTCAAAGCTTCTTAGAAATTTTTAATTTAATTGAACGGGTAACTCAAAATCTGGACATAAATGATAGGAACCGCGTCTACATGCAATATTTAAACTATTTCGGGTGAATTTTAGCAGCCAAAAAAACCCATGTGTGCCAATTTATTAACTCTTAGTTGTGTATAAGATACATAAGATTCGAATTCAAGTGCTCAGCGAAAATAAGCCCGATTGTTATTCCGCAGTATATCTACGAGCGCTATCGTGATCTAGACATCGTATGACCAGCTAAGCTCTGTAGCTCTGTAGCGTAGAATAGGACACTCGTTATAAAATTTTTGCGAAACAGACCGTTGTGGTACCAGGGCCTAACTTTCACGACTTTTCGTGTTGTGCGTGTTATATTTTTGCCTACATTTGGAAGGGACTTACAAATTAAAGCCATATCCGGAAGGCGATTTGAGAAGCTTTCAATGGCAGTTATTACGGACGGTTGTTTGACTTTTGCGAATGGTGGGACCGTGAAAAAGCTTTTTGTTGTTTTCTGGGATTCCTCTCAGTAGACCACACACTACCGACAAAAACAACGGCAATTAAACCAATAAATTAGTTAGGATACAAAAAAGGGTTTTTCAATTGGGACTCCTAATTTTTCCAAAATGGTTTCTTAGCTATGTGTAAAGTTAGCTGTGACTGGTTTGACGTTTTAACTTGCCTCTTAGTATCATGAAAATTTACAATCTTTAAGAAAGTTTGCAAATTATCCAAACGCAGTCACAGTCAATAGAGATCGCTATCGGACCATGTTGACTGACTATTTTTGAGATAAATTTGAAGCACACGAGTATTTTTTTTCAAGTCGGTGCCGTATGCCGCACAATTATTGAAGTTATTGAAGTCGGAGTTCGGTGACTGACTGGACCAGTCAGTAGACCGCCTCGTTTGTGTGATTTGACATCTCTGGACTTTTTTCCATTTTTCCAATAAGTCAGAGACTTTAGAAGACCACAAGACTAACATCGAACTCGAAATCCTCACCGCCTATAAAGTAGTTTCACTCACTTACAAAATATATATCATAAAGCATTGCAATGAACGAAATAGTGATGTTCAAGCAAACAAATGCTTTGTTTCAATTGGTTTGCTATGACATTGGAATCGAAATCGAAAAGTAAATAAAAGACATTGAGATTCATTGTGATTTCAAATTTAATGCAAGAAAATAGGTTTGATGTTTTTTTCTTTCTTAGTTTTACTTTGATTTAACACTTCCAATAGCTTTTCACAAGTTCACAAAACGATCAAAAACAAATTTATTAAAAGTGGGACGGGACAACGTCTGTCGAGTCAGCTAGTTTTATTATAAAAGTTTACTATAAGGAAGACTTGTTGTGTGTATTACAATTAAAATTAAATAATTAATTGTTTAATCTTTTAATAAAAAACAACACTTTCGAAGCTGCAACCGATTTGGTCAGATCGTTCCGTATCGAAGGAAGTACAAGCTTTTAAGGTTTGACTAAAAAATGTATTTCAAATTTCTTCAACTTTAAGGTCTCACTCACCGTTGTATACTGATTATATGAGTGAATTAAATAATTATGTTAGGTGTTACATTTATTTCTTGTTACATTTATTTCTCATTATGACATATAATAAGTTTTTTTTTGTATTATTCCGTTGTTTCCGTGTTTTTTTTTGATTTAATTTTAAATGCTATAACTTTTTTCAGTACATAATTGTTAGCTATAATTTCCTAATTTAGTTTAAGAATTAATTGAATTAACGTTATATGGCTCAGTACAGCAGCATGACAGTATGTGGACGTCATCCAATCGATTAAATTAAATTATTGCAAAATTACTTTTAAAATATATTTGCACCTTAAATAATTGTGTTTTTTTTTTTTAAATAATCACTATGTAAAATTTTTCCACACGACCGATCTCAACCGTCCGACGCGAACTTAATCTCACGCACCGTCAATGTACGAGTAGTAGCTGGCGCCGCAATCAGCACCATCTCCGATGACAGTTTAAAATCAAATGAAATGAATTCCACGGAATAAAAACCACACACAATTCACCGCCACTCCGACCGCCACCGACAACAACTGACAATGTGTGTTAATCTAAACCGAGCGACGCGCGACGGCAAGGATATATTTTAAATTTTCAACCCCATCGTCATAATTGTCGCATCACCAGAGCAACTCTACGTTGCAATTCCTGCAATCAACCATCTCGATTAGGGGTAGTTCTCGTTAGTTCGTCTTCCCCCACATATAGGAGTTGTCTGATATAAGGACTCCTCCAGACATGGGGCATCCACCATGCACCATCATGATGGGTGCTCAGGAAGAAATCATCACTGTCATCGTATATTATTTGCAAAAGACCGACTGATGATGCTTAAACAATATGTTCAGCGCATCAACAGGCAAATCTGTTACCGATGTTTTTGCAACATCGGCAACAACATCGTATGGAAGCTTAAAATTTGCACCGTGCAACAGACAAAGCGATAACAGACTAACAGACTCCATGCATTTCCAGAATGTCATAGAACTTCATTTGGAATGTAACATCGTCATCGCACGTCGGCGATCGCACTGAAAGCTTGCCTGAAGGCATATAGAACCCACGTGAAGAACGGAAGGAAATGTGTTGGTAAACAGACAGCAATTGTTTGGCCGATTCTTCAAGTATTGCGTTAAAGTGATATGTCCTAGCATCTGGTTGACTTTGTTTTTTTTTTTAATTCCTTCTTGCTATGTTAATGCGCTGCCTGCTTCCGAAACACATCGAACATCGTCGCATGCGAAAGATTCCACACAGACTTGGCTCTTTTTTTAATAAATACCGTTTCAATTTCGAGTACAAATTTTTTTGCAGTTTTCACAACGAAAGTGGGTGGGTGGTGCTAGGCTCTGGATTCTGGTTAAAGTGAAATGAATCATAGAAGGAGAGCGAGAGAGAAAGGAGCTTGCATTGTTAAACAATTTTTTCCTCTTTCATTTGTTTTTCGTCGTTTAGATGCATATATTCGCATATCCTTTTCAGATGATTGAGATGAGAGAAAACATATCCTGCTGAATGGTAGTGGAAGGTACTCTGTGTGTTGTTTGCTGTACGAGTATATATTTTTTCTTTTATTTCAGTGCTCTTAACCAACCCTTGTTTTGAGCCACCAACAGCAATTAGAATCATCACCGAGATTTTGCATAAAATCTTTGGCTAACATTTTATTTGATTTGAACGTTTTTTGTATGACTTGTAACGAGTGTGATTTACATATCATCAATGATCTACATGTGGCTGTATTTTAAGTTCACAACACGAAATACATTCATAGTACAAATTAAGTAAAAATAAAAACCGTTTAAATTGGCCGCAACCGTACCTTTTCAAGAAATTTAATTTCGTTTCATTGAATAGTGTCCTGCAGAGCTATGACGTGATGGACAAAATTATTCCGTGCTTCGGTATACTTATAAAGGGCTTTGCATAGGATGGTAGAAACCGGATATTGCATCGAAGTCAGTGTGATGGTTCATAGGTTTCCCAGATCGAGGAAAAAGCGCCAATTTTGCTGACTTTATAATTAAAAAGGGGAAAACTAGGGACAAGATAAAAAAGGGGAAAAACATTTTAATAAAATATAATTGAATAAAACAGCCGATGTAATTTGTTTGCCTAATCATATGAATAATTTTGTAGATAATAGAAGACGACCGATTCAAGCAGCTCCGCCTCCAGCGCATATGTATCCAACACCAAAAAAGCAGAAATAAATACCTTAAACACAGGGAAACGCTGCCGGAATTCAAGAATTGGCTGTTAGAGTCTCAGGATGAAAAGTTGTTACTGGGCCGTCAACATCTACTCTTCGAGCTTTTTGTAAAGTGTGCAGAGTAGCCCAAGTTCCAAAAAAGTCAGAGTTGCAAAAACATGCTCGGACACAAAAACATATTCCCAACGCCAATCTTCTATTAACAAATAAGCAGCCGAAAATGTGCTCTTTCATTACAATGTCTGAAAAAAGCAAAGGAAGCAGAAATAAAACTTTGTGCATTTGCTTCTGAGCACAATTTACCATTTACTACTTTTGACCACCTAACTGCACTTTTGAAGGATTCATCGATTCTGATACAGCGAAAAAAATGACTTTATGTAGCAGCAAGGCAACTGCTATTGTAAAAAGCAACCCATAAAAATTAAAATTTTTCATGTCAATTCTCTAAAAGAAGAAAAGGAGAATGAGATTATTATTAGAGTCCATTTTCTTCAAAATGTTTACAAAAACTGTTGCCACCGGAGATACACATGTGTAAAAAATGTGTATGGAAGCCCCGACCTTGAGGCACGATCACTTCCAAATTTCAATATGAAGTGTTGTCATCGCAGATACACATGTGTGGAAAATTTTAAGAAAATCGGAGTAATTTTTAAAAGATTTATATGGGCACCCCTCGGTCCTCAGGGCCCGTTCACCCCAAAAAATTTACAAAAAGTTTTGTCCATCGGAGATACACATTATTAAGATAGTAAAGCGAGCTTCTCAGCTTGCCATATGGATAGTTGTAATTCAGCCTAAAGACTGAATTATCTTGAAAGGATTTTACTTAAACCTAACCCCTATGAATAAAAAAAAAACTCAAAATTACACCATCGCAAGCTAGATGTGTGCGTGCGTGATACCCGTCACGTCATCGCAAGCCAAGTTTTAAAACAAGTATTTAAAAAAAATAATACACGCGCCACACGCGACACTAGGCACGCGTCACGTGGCACGCGTCACGTCTCAGCAAGCCAATTTTTAAAACAACTAATTAAAAAAAAAAAATACAGGCGACGCATGTCAATCATCACAAGCCAAGCGCTTACTAATTGTTTTAAAACAAGTCCCATCAAATTCTGACTGGTAGAAGTCGCGATATACAACCGGACATATCCACAAACCCACACACGTACGCTAGAAAAATTTTCTTGTCCTCTGATTATTAGCTTCGCCCTTCGGGCTCGCAATAAAATTTGAAGAACATCGGGTTAATTTTTTTAAAAATTTGTATGGAGCCTCAAGACCGCGGGGCTCAGGGTCTCCAACATTTTTACAAAAAGTGTTGTCCAGCGGAGATGTTTATAAAATATGAATAAAATCGGGTTATTTTTTTAAAAAAAACTTTGTGTGGGGCCTCACGACCTCGGGCCCGGGGTCTCCAACACTACTTTTTTTTATAAATTTCAATCACCTGCCTTAGGGTGTAAATCTGATCAGTTGTTGATTTGCCTGGGATGAAGCCACACTGGTATGGACCAATGATGCCTTTAGCGTATGAGGCTAATTTTTAATAATAACTCATTTTATTGATTAATATGTATATTTTTATATTTATATGTACTCGATATTTGTATATACTCGAAGAACTGTCTAAGTAAACTGTCACTTCCTGTTGTCAGATTTCCGTCAAAATCATCTGGCCCCTCACAATTTATGTAAAAAGCTTAAATATGAATCATCATAAGTTCAACTGTCTGGGCTGTAGACTGGACAGAGACAGACACACAGAAAGGCAGACATCGATTTTTTTCGCTTTTTCTGACTCAGGAGATACGGTAATGGGTAATTCTTCAAAATTCCCGAGTTCGAAAATTTTCATGATTACTATACTTCCTTTCACTATGGAAAAGAAAGTAAAAATGTTATCAAATAACTAAGATTTTTACATTTTTCATACAATAATTTTTCTTTGGTGAAAAAAGGGAGTTTTTTTTTAAATTTTTTTTTCAAAGTTTGAGAATTACTCAAAGAGTTGCCGCCATTATGGCTTACGTCTCTGTTAAATGTTTGTGAATCAATGAATAAGTATAGGTACAGATGATATTTCATCACAGTTTTAGAATAACAATGGTGCGTGAATGTTAATGAGTGACGGGGGCAATAAGTATTAAATTCTCTATATTTACTTCACGTGCCCGATTATCTGTCTGTCGGTTGCTGGCTGGTGGAATCTTGTGATCAATTTTAACCCACTTTCTAGAGCCCGACTTTATTCAAACTTTGCACACATGCGTATCTCCGGTGACAACACTTTCTATTAAAATTTGGAAGTGATAGGGCATCGCTACAAATTTCAGTTTTCACTTCATTAAGTCAGCATATTTTTAGGCGCATATTTTATTTTTTTAGCGCTTGTAGTGGAAATGTCATTTGGTGTCGACGGCAATCTACTCATTAAACAACAAGTTTTCACAACATTATGTCAATTGGTTATAGAATTTTCAGAAAATTTTAAATTTTAATGGGTTGATTTCTTATTCTTTTGTATTTCCGTTTCTCCTTACGTCTATATAGAAGCATATTGAGTGTTCTAAGAAAGCATAAACTGTCTAATTTTGAAAGAGATCTGAAACCTTGGTACTGATTAAAGTTTTTCGAACACTGGAGTTTTCCAGAATTTTGTATATGTATTTTTAAAAAAACAACCCATAAAAATTAAAATTTTTCATGCAAATTCTACAATAACCAAATGTATGCTGATTTCCACTATAAATGCTGAAAAATAAAAACACATGCGAAGCACTGCAACCCAACAACAAAACAACCCCAATCGTAAAGCAAACAGCGCTGCTCACAGAACACAGTCATCATTGTATGACATGATCTGAAGCCGCTATATGGGGAAAAACGCGGCGCGATCACTCTCAAATTTTAATAGAAAGTATTGTCACAGGAAATATACATGTGAGCAAAATTTCAATAAAATAATACTTTGGGAAGGGGGTAAAAATTGATCACAAGATCTGGCCAGCCAGCCAGCCAGACCGCCAACCACGGGCACGCGAAGTTAATATAGAGAATTTTAAAACATCAAATGTCACATTTTTGAAGGTATCGGATACTTAGGTCGAGAGGTCCCTATAATTGTTTTTAACATTGGCACAAATTTATTTGTATAAATAATCATTCCGTATAAATCGCAATCAGACATCCTCTACGGCCCTTAGTACCTTTTCTCATGATATCGTATTAATAAATAATATGGTTTAAGTGTTTTTAAATTCTCTATATTAACTTTTAAAAAATTTACCCGATTTTATTCAAGTTTTGTATACAAGTGTATCTTCGACATTTCGACTTTTTGTAAGAATTTGGAAGTGATCGGCCCCCAGGATCCTTTTTGAACATCCCTTACATTTATCACTTGATTTTTGTTTGCCAATCTACATTACAGTAATTACACTCTGCGCAAAAACGTGTTCCTAGCATAACAAAACCTGATATTTATTAAGTCATGTCTATCAGTTTGTCCATTATTCAAATAAGATAGTAAATCGAGCTTCTCAGCTCGCTGTATGTGAAGTTGTAATTCACACTGAATTACCTTAAAACTTTCAGTTTTTTTTTTTACAAATTTCCACATGAACACACACATCACACGCGGTATATCAAAAATTCTGTATGAGACTTAGCTGCTCTGCTCTCTAGGTCGTGTGAAAGGTGATTAAAATGGACCTCAAAGTAGACGAAAGAAACTACTTATCTTGCATCAAACGTTCTACAGGTGACCTGATGGCTTATCTCACTGAAAAGTGGAACCAGTCTATTCACAAATTTGGTGAAAGTAAAGTTGTTGCACTCGATATTTCCAAGGCATTTGACAAAGTCTGGCATCAAGCTTATGGAATTAATAACAAATTCAATCCAGGTCGCATTGGACGGATTCAAATCCAATGTTCACCGCATAAACGCCGGTGTTCCTCAAGGCTCTGTTTTATCTCCGACACTCTTTCTGATTTTCATTAATGATCTCCTATCCACCACCTCTAATCCAATCCATTCCTATGCTGACGACAGTATTCTTAGCTGTTCATATGACTTCACGATTTCTGCACGCCCCTCTTCGTCACAAGTGGAACTTGAACAGCTACGTATGTTAAGCACGATAAATTTTGACCTTGACAGCATAATAAGGTGGGGACTACATAATAGAGCTGAATTTAACGCTTCTATAACCCAATGCTGTCTTCTGTCGTCTAAGCGTAATTTAAACCCCCAACCTTTATCCATGAATGGATCTTGCATCAAATAAACTGAAAAACACTTAATTCTCGGTATGTGCGTCAACAACAAGCTACGTTGGAATGACCACATATTTGCCATCGCCAAAAATGCTGCGAGATGCTTAGGTTTCCTAAAACGGTGCAAGATGTACTTGACTCCTTCAGATCTGGCTACTATTTACAAGGCGTATATTCGACCTTAACTTGAATACAACTGTATTGTCTGGGCAGGTGCCTACAAGACCACATTGCATCTACTAGACATAGTTCAGAACCACGCGTTAAAACTTATTGGTGACGTACATATTGCGAAAACAATCGAATCGCTTGAACATCGTAGGAATGTTTCCTGCCTGTCAGTGTTTTGTCGCTTTTTCCACAAGCGGTGTTCAAAAGAAATATCCAGATGTATCCCGCCCATTCTCCAACCCATCCGTAGTACCCGTGCCTCTACTCGAGCTCACGGTTCCACCATTAAGCCTTTCTTCGGACGTACTAACCAATTCAGAGAATACTTCTTTAGCCACACGATAGTTATGTGGAATTAATTGCCTGATTCTGTTTTTCCGCATTTGTATGATCTGCAGTCGTTTAAGACACGCGTGCATAGACATCTCATCTTTTCCTCTCCCTAATTTCCTAACGACCACGCTGTGTTAAGCATTGTAAGGGTGCAATCCCCTTTAGCATGTGTACATTATAAAAAAAACAACCGTAAAAATTAAAAATTTTCGTGTTTATTCTCTAATTGTGTATAAAAATTGAAGAAAATCGGGTTCATTTTTAAAAATTTTAATGGGGCCTTCCGTCACCGAGGCCCGAAATTTTTACAAAAAGTGGTGTCCATCGGAGATACACATGTGTATAAAATTTGAAGAAAATCGGATATATTTTTTATAAAATTTGTATGGGTGCCCCCCGACTCCGGGGCCCGATCACTACCAAATATTTATAAAAAGTGGTGTCCATCGGAGGTACACATGTGTATAAAATTTGAAAAAAATCGGATATTTGTTTTATAAAATTTGTATGGGTGCCCCCCGACCCCGGGGCCCGATCACTCCCAAATATTTACAAGAAGTGTTGTCCATCGGAGATAAACATGTGTATAAAATTTGAAGAAAATCGGGTACTTCATTTAATAAAATATGTATGGGAGCCCCCCGGTTGTCATGGGAGATACACATGTGTGCAAAATTTCAATAAAATCGGGCTTTAGGAAGTGGGTTAAAAATTTATTACAAGACTTGGTGTGCCAGCCAGCCAGCCACGGCCAAGTGAAGTTAATATAGAGAATTAAAAAAAAAATCAAACGCGTTACAAATTACGCCGTCGCAAGCTGAGCCATAGCTAACCTATATACGATACACGAGTGGACAAACTGAAATACCGACACACGCATGCTGAAAAAATTTTCCTGTCCTTTGATTGTTACAATCGCATTTCGGGATCGCCATTAATGACGTTTATTCAAACAAATATATAGATCACCCTTAGGCCAGCCATATCTAGAATTCCAAGAAAAGAATTGCAAAATATGGTGTTTCCTTCTTTTTCACTACCAAATAGGTGTGCAAAATTTAAGGACGCTACTATTTAAAAATTCTGTACGAATCATTAAAATATTTTTTGGGAAAAATTTGTATGGTGAACGATTTGTGCCAGACCATTTTAAAAATATGACAAAAACCAGGTCATTTATGGTATTTTCTGGTATTTATTTCCTGAAATTTTGGACACATGTCTATTTCTTTTAAAATTTGGTGGTGATCGGGCCCCGGGTTCGTGGGGCTCCCATACAAATTTAAAATAAAAATTACCCGATTTTTTCAAATTTTACACACATGTGTATACACAATAAGAAATACTTTTTCTAAAATTTGGTAGTGATCGGGCCCCGGGTTCGGCCGCAAAGCCCTTACACATTTTTTTTAATTTTATAAAGTGGCATCAGATATCGTCTGTGTGCGGTGTGTGCTGCGCAGTCGGCTGCGCTGCATGGTTTTGGTGGTAGAGAGAGAGAGAGAGAGAAAACTTAGCTCACCCACAAATGAACCCAGCAAATGAAACGAGACATAAATGTCTTATGCTTAATTCAACTTACTTACTTATTTACTGAATTGTATTTTTATTGATGTCGTTTTTTTTTTGTTGTCGATATCAACTTACAGATAGAACAACAAGTTTTCACAATATTCTGTCATTTGGCGTTTTCATAAATTAGTTCAGAGCAGTCAAAGAGTTCTCAAGATAAATATTCGTGTTTCTTATTTGCTCAGAGTATGAGCGTGCTCTAAGTGGTCAGAATAAAATATCTGAGCATTTTCAATTTTAACATCTGATGTCAAATGTCTCTTTCGATGATAAAATTTTACAATAAAAAAAAAATAACCCAGTATTGAGGGGCTCCCATATCAATTTCTGCGATTAGAGAATTTAGATGAAAAATTTTAATTTTTATGGGTTGTTTTTTTGCACACAATTT
Organism: Nephrocerus scutellatus; assembly: GCA_947095585.1. NCBI lineage: Eukaryota > Metazoa > Arthropoda > Insecta > Diptera > Pipunculidae > Nephrocerus > Nephrocerus scutellatus. The sequence goes on from OX352763.1 coordinate 95,368,743, forward strand.
TAGACGAATCGAGAAGCTTTCTCATCGCACTTATTGCTCTCGAACGTTTGTCAGGTATTAGCGAGAGGTGAGGTGAGACAATGAAAAAGATTTTCTTGATGTTTTTTTTTTATTGGAACTTTGAACCCCCTGCTCTGTAGTCTAATGCCCACATATCTTATGAGTATAGTCAAAATAATATGCAACTTGGCTTGTCATCCCGACCGTTGATTACCAGTCTGCTTCGATTTCATAATTTTTGCAATGAATGACCACTTTTTGTAGTTGGCTTATGGAATAGACGATGCTGGGTTGGCTACACTGTTCTTTTGAGTTAAAGTAGCAGCTCCACGTTATATTTAGTGGAAGACTGGGCCTGCTAAGACTAACAATGCCGCCTGACTTCTTTTGATATATTCTAATGTGCAGGCCTCTAATGCCAGTGTTTCTTTCTGAAAGACGGCTGAGGATTTTCCCTAAGGTACGTGGATTGTGAAGCTTTTTTATAACCAGTAATGATTTTTCCTCTGATTCTGAATAAGGCAAAGATGTTAGAAGATACCATAGGACCAAATCAATTTTAGCATAAATCTGTCAATTTTTGGTATTTGACTTCCAGACCTAGTGCTATAAAATCTTTCAAGGATGATGAAAAGAATTTTATTGCCTCTTATTTAAACACCTTTCTTCCTAAATACCAATCATTCTGTTGACATTTCTATGCATTTGAAATTTTCATCAGTAGTCATGCTGTCAGGATTACAGGTATTCCGAGTTCCTAGTGTACTTCATCTGAATTGATTATGTAGTATAACATCATTGATTCGTGAACTTTTTTAACGCTCCATCAGATTTGTTGACCTTGTTAAGATAAGCTTTGCTATCTTTCTAAAAGATTTTACAAAGCCTTACGACCATCTTTCTTATCTAACCTCGTCTAATCTTGTGTTATCTCTCATCTATAAGTCCTACAAGTCTCGTGATAGGCTACAAAGTTATATTAAAACGTGTAAGCTTCAGTAAAACTATTCATCGAAGATTTACAAAAAAAAGTGATCTTACCTTGGCTTAAGTTTAGCTTTTGAGACTCCTTACCGCACCAAAGACTATTTTGCTATTCCTGACCTAAAAATTCAGGTTTAAGGCCTTTTTAAGGCCTTTTCGCAGGTCTTCTTCCTTTACTTTCAGGTTTTCGTTTTATTTTTAATTTTTACTTTCTTTTACATAGTAAAATGAAGTATAGTAATCATGAAAATTTTCGAACTCAGGATTTTTGCTGATTCCATTACCGTATCTCCTGAGTCAAAAAAAAAGCGAAAATAAAATAATGTCTGTCTGATGAGTGACCGGGCCCTGAGGGCCTTGAGACCCATAACCATTTTTTAAAAATTAGCCCGAGCCCGAAATTTTCAACACAATTGTATCTCCGATTACAACACTTCCTATTGAAATTTGGAAGTTATCGAGCCCCAAGGTCAGGGGCTCCCACACAAATTTTTTACACATGTGTATCTCCGGTGACAACAGTTTTTTGTAAAAAAAAAAAATGAAGTAAAGGGGCTCTAATATTATTTTCCAAATAAACTCGGTTCAAACTTTGCACATATGTATCTCCTGTTAGAGAATTTACACGAAAATTTTTAATTTTTATGTGTTGTTTTTTTTATTTCTTAAAAACTTCAACGGTATTTTTATTGATACTTAGTACAATGAGTTTAGCATGTAAATTACGTATGGAACTATAACTAGAGTCAGCTAGTGTTACATGGAATCATCCAGGGGAACTCGGAATAGTTGTCAAAGTACAAGGTGGCCAGTAAATGCAACGCGGTCAAAACAGAGGTATTCGCTAGACTACAGCTAATATGCGGTTTGCACGTCTGGGTCATTCGTGTAAAACATGGCCAGTTGGGGTAGCTAGCAAGTACAACGTGGTCAGAACTTGGTACTTGTTAGACTACCAAAAGTAATAATTTGCGTAATGAACTACAAGAGCGGAAGGTTGGTTCGAAAGGAATGAAATCCCCTTTCCAAAGGGGAATCAGTCGAACGGAGTCGGTTCGGTATAGTCAACTAGTAGTACAACGTCGTCAGAACAATGTTACTATTTCGATTATAATTCTTATCAAAAGGTGTTCGTTCGTTACGAACGGTGTTTATAGTGAGCCTACCAGTAAGACGTCTCTACCATTACAGCAGAATTCCCTTCTGACTTATTTGGATTTTTCAGCTAAATATTGTCTCTTACTTCTTTTAACTATCTGGAAAGTATATTATTACGAGCGAAAAATAAAGTTAAAAGTGACTGTTTCTTACACTATAACCTAGCTTCGAAAGTAGGCCACACATGTGTGGTAACATAGCAAACACACATTCCAATAGTACTTTCGCATTGCGCATGAGCAGTTTAGTAGAAAAATTATTTTGGTCTTGCAAAAAATTGTAACATTAACGTTCTAACATTCTAACTCACAAGATAACGTCCACATTCCTAGCTCGTAATGTAATATACTATTTCACACACCCATATATGAAAGTGACTGTTTCATAGACTATAACCTAGCCTCAAAGGAGCCGTTATACACACTAGTGAGTTAACATATAAAATACTTTTGTTATTTACTGCAGTCACAGCGAGCACACATTCCCAGAGTAATTTTGCATTGCGTATAACCGGCTTAGCAGAAAAACCGGCCTTGGTCGTGTGAAAAATAGCGTACATTACTTGCAGAGAAGTGTTCATCGTTCGAGTTAGAAGTTTGAGCACGAGGTGGTAGCCGAGTGGAGCAATCTAACGAGCATAATTAACTCCACTTTCCTCGCTCGTTATTTTATGATTTTGTTTGCCGATATTTCATATTGGCATTATTATGCGGCATTATATTTTGGTAACTTATATACGTACGACTATATTTTATACTACAACTATAACTAATGTTGCCCAGGTATTTATTCATCCCAATATTCTATTAGGCAGAGGTAGAAAATAGAATAATATCTATCTAAAATGTAAAATTGATGTTTTTAAAATTAAATAAACATACATAAAAATAATTTAAAACAAAACTTGGTTGTATACAATGTTTTTAGTTTCACCTGCAAGAGCAAGAATAAATAAATTCTTAGGTCAACCCAACCCAGAGCAAGCAAAATTAAGTTGTCCGTGGGAAAAACATGGCAATCTCAAATATATACTCCGCAGTTCTTAATAAACTGTCCGACTTATTGATCGTCATCGAAAACGCAAGTTTTACTGGAAATTGCAATCTCTTGAAGTTAAAAGTAAGATCCGTCGAAACGAGTGCTATCCGTGGGATAAAAACTGTTTCACACTGTCCCTTTTCTGTCAAGATAGTCGCTTTAATAATACTACCCGGCATCTCTTTTACGCACAAACTTGTGCCGTTACAAAGTTTTGGCGAGTAGAGAATCCGAAGTAAAATAATTGGAAATCAAACTGTAAGACGATGTGGTGGGTGCAATCCAGACGAATCAAGTGAGTTTAGGAACTCAGTTAGATAATAAACTTCCTCATCAGTATCTACAACGCTATCGATACACTTATATTCAGTGGCTATGCCTATTAACATGGCAAGTATTTGATTGTTTATTTCGTGGGTGTCTCCATATTTATCTCGCAACCGGTTAAAAATTTGATAGTTTTGAGAAACAGCCGGATAAATAGAATTTATTAGTTCTGCGGCAGATTTCAAAAATCGATGTCTATTTAATAAAGGGTTTTTCAATAAGAGCACTTCAACTTCTTTTTTGAATAAAATACAAACTGTTCGACTTTTGAACTTTTTTTTGTTAACGAATTTGAACATACACATATGATACATTTAAGTATAAAACTCGATTTCTTTTGCATGACCACCGCGTGCACGTTTTACGAAGTCCAATCTTTGAACCCAATTTTCGACCACTCTTTCGCATAAATCGGCCGAAATTCCAGCAATTTCACGTTCAATATTGGCTCTGAGCTCTTGCAACGTCGCCGGCTTATTGGCATAGACCAATGACTTCACAAAACCCCAAAGAAAATAATCTAGAGGTGTCAAATCACACGAGCGCGGCGGCCACTGGACGGGCCCATTTAGCGAAATAACACGCTCATCGAACTTAGTCTTCAATAACGCGATTGTATCGTGTGCTGTGTGGCATGTGGCCCCGTCCTGCTGAAACCACATGTCGTCCAAGTCCATTCCATTCAATTGCGGCCAAAAAAAATCGTTTATCATATCGCGGTACCGATTTCCATTAACAGTAACGTGGCGATCGTTATCGTCGATGAAAAAATATGGCCCAATGACGCCGCCGGCATGTAATCCGCACCAAAGAGTGACTTTTTCGGGATGCAACGGTGCCTCATGAATCACGTGTGGGTTGCTTTCTGCCCAGTAACGCATATTTTGCTTGTTGACAAATCCTTCTAGCCAAAAGTGAGCCTCATCGCTGAAGATGATTTTTCGGTGAAAATCTGCATCATTTTCGATTTGCTCTTGAGCCCAATTCACGAATCGGCGTCGCTTCAAATGGTCAAACGGCTTTAGTTGTTGTGTCAGCTTGATCTTATACGGATGTAGGCCAGATATTTACGTAAAATTCGCCACAATGATGTCACAGAAAGGCACAGAAAATACAATACCTTTTTATAGAAGTTGCTTGTGGAACTGAAAAACTGTTGGCTGGTGTAATCTACAAACCTCCCCATATAACTGTGTCAAACACCATCACAGATGTTCTAGAAGAATTAACATCTGACTAAAACCACATTCTTATCGGGGGAGACCTAAACATTGACCTGTTAGATATTCAAAATAATAGAATTAAACATTTCAGAGATAGTCTCCTATCACTCGACTTGTTTCCTGTTAATAGTGATACCCCTACACATTTTACATCTTCTAGCTCTACTCTGCTTGATGTTTTCTTGGTCAACCAACCTGATCTTGTCAACTTTTATGGGCAACTTGATGTTCCCGGTTTTTCCAAGCACGATTTAATTGTCGTTTTCTATAATATTCGAATTAATGCGAGTGTTGCAATGGAAAACATTTCGTTTAGAAATTTTAACTCCATAGATATGCAATCACTAATAGCAAGTATTTATAGCTCTAATCTTGAAAATATATATCATCTCTCTGACGTTGATGAGCAAGTGCAATTTTTTACAAATACAATTAATCATCTGTTTGAAACTTTTGTACCTATTAAAACTATAAGAATTCAAAACCCTGAAATTGATAACCTTATCATAAGAAGAAATACAGCTTATAGACGCTGGAAAAGATTCAGACTACCACAAATGTTACACCAGTATAAAAATTTAAGAAATGCAGTAAATGTTGAAATAAGAAATTCCAAACGGAGATTTTTTGCTTCAAAATTTAATAATCTGTCTTCCAAAAAAACTGTGGAAAAATATCAAATCTGTTGTTATTGCAAGGCAAAAAAAGAATGCTGAAGATAATTGTGATGTAAATGAGCTAAACAATAAGTTTGTTAATTCTGTCTCAGACACAAATGCTGGTGCAGAGATTGACAGAATTTTAAACGGAACTGATGAGTTTCTTTCAAGTTTCAGTTTTAAAAGAGTTTTTGAAGTAGAGGTATACAAAGCTGTAAAGACATAAAATCGGAAGCTATTGGATTAGACAATATGCATCCTAAGTTTGTTAAAATTATTCTCATCTTTATATCTCCTTTCCTGACACACATTTTTAATACCATCCTAACAAAGTCTTGTTATCCAAAATTATGGAAAGCTTCAAAAATAATTCCAATTCTGAAGAAGTCAAGCAAGCAACAAAAAGAATACCGACCAATTTCCATCCTACCTTTCATCTCCAAAGCATTTGAAAAAATTATGAGTCGACAAATTATGACGTTTTTGGAAACCCATAGCCTGATAACACCGACGCAATCTGGTTTCAGACCAAAACACAGCTGCACAACTGCGCTTCTTAAAATAACTGATGACATACGGCAGCAAATTGATAATAATTTAGTTACAACTCTGGTTTTACTGGATTTCTCCAAAGCGTTTGACACTGTCTCGCATAATATACTTTTGAAAAAGCTTAAGAATTTTTTCTTTTTCGAAAACTCAGCTGTAACGCTACTTGGACAGTACCTTAGCCACAGAACTCAAGCAGTTTATGCGAATTGCAGACTATCTGATTTTCTCCCCTCCGCTACTGGTGTGCCCCAGGGATCAATATTGGGACCACTCTTGTTCACGCTATTCAACAACGACCTTCCCCCTATACTCAAGTATTGTAATATTCATATGTACGCAGACGATGTGCAAATTCATTTAAGCTACCGAATTGGCATGGTTGAAGATGCAACGGCCAGAATAAACGAGGATCTGATGAGTATAGCACAGTGGTCTAGAGAAAATCACCTTAAACTTAATGCTAATAAATGTCAGGCAATTGTTATTAGTAATACTGCTATTGATATGTCATACCTGCCAAGTATCGAACTCGAGGGGAAAACATTGAACTACGTCAAAACAGTAAAAAACTTAGGGGTTATTTTTAACCAAACACTATCGTGGGACAATCATCTGGCTAACTCAGTTGGTCGAATCTATGCTGCTCTGCGGGTTTTATGCATTGCTGGAAGTTGCCTTCCAGTCTCAACAAAAATGATAATAGCCAAAACACTTGTTCTGCCAACCCTTTTCTACGGAAGTCCTATTTTTTGCTGTTTGGATAGTGCAAACAAGCGCAAGTTCCAAGTAGTGTTCAATAACATTGTTCGTTTTATTTATGGATTACGTCGCTTCGATCATGTTTCGGTACAAGCAGGTAGTGTTTTTAATATGCCTCTAAACAGGTAATAGATTTTTTAAGTTTAACGTTTCTTTTTAAACTCATACAAACTAGATCTCCTAATTATCTTTTCGAGAAACTAATTTTCCCAGTATCACAAAAAAGTAATATTCTAATTGTCCCAACCTTTAGATATAGAAACTCTAAGAATCAGTTTTTTGTACATGCTGTTGGCCTCTGGAACTCCCTGCCGGCGAACTTGAGGGGTCTGAACAGCTATATTTCCTTTGAAAACTCTTTAAAAAACCTATATAAATGCTGAAATTATTTCTAAAACATTGATTATCATTGAAAAATTCAATATTTTTACATAATGTATAATAACTTCAATAAATTCTATAAAATAATATTTCAGTTTTTTTATTTTTTTTTTACTCTCTTTGAAATTTCAATTAAATTTTAATTTAAATCCATACATTATAAGTATTATAAATAAGACACTTTGTTTTAAAATGCTTATAAATTCAATAAATAAATACAAATACAAATACAAATACAAAGGCCCAATTGTTGCGAACGTCGTGTGAGCGACACATTCGCGTCTTCTTGAACTGAAGCCCTAGCGGCTTCGATGTTTTCAACACTTCGAGCACTTCTTGCTCTCGAGGGCACCGGAACATTATGTAGCAAAAACGTAGACTCAAATTTTGCCACTATACGGTCGAATGTCGAACGGGCTGGCTTGTTAAATGGACCGTAAAATGGCCGTAATGCTCTTAAAGTAGCGGCAACAGAACGATTATTTTGATAAAAAATTTGCACAATTTGCAATCGCTGTTCACATGTGTAGCATTCCATGATAAAATGTATACTAATGAAGTTTCCAAATGACAAAAGAACAATAAAAAATATGACGTCGTTCACCGTCCCTATTGGAGAAAAGTTGAAGCGCACCTGTTGAAACACCCGATATAACCATAAAACACGACTACTAATCTACCTTTTCCAATTTGAAGTAGGGACGACAATGTCCTCACCCCCAAATTCGTCGCCAAATGGTCGCCGAGTACCATTCTAAGCACAACTATTCATCTCAGCGACCCAGAAAACAATAGAATTGACTATAATATCGGTCAACACCACCATCCCCCACCACCACAGTTATCGACCCCATCCTCCTATAGCTGTCTTACCATCACCATTTATCTCAGCGACCCCGAAAACCATTGAATCGACACTAATATCGGTCACCCTCCCCCTCAGTTATCGACCCCATCCCCATTGAGCTGTCTTACCATCACCATTCAACTCAGCTACCCCGAAAACCATTGAATCGTCACTAATATCGGTCACCCCGCCCCCTTCGTTATCGACCCCATCCCCATAGAGCTGTCTTACCATCACCATTCAACTCAGCGACCCCGAAAACCATATAATCGACTCTAACATCGGTCACCCTCCCACCTCCGGGGAGACAACTCACCCATAGGAGTGTCGTACCAACACTATTAATCTCAGTGGCACCGAGAACTATTCTATCTATTATCTATCACCCCTACCCTGAGCACCTCAGTTATCGACAACATCCCCCTAGAGCTGTCTTACCATCACCATTCAACTCAGCGACCCAGAAAACCATAGACTCGACACTAATTTCGGTCACCCCCCTCAGTTATCGACCGCATCCCCTGGAGCTGTCTTACCGTCACCATTCAACTCAGCGACCCCGAAAACCATTGAATCGACTCTAATATCGGTCACCCACACCCACCCACTATAGTAAATTTATATCATACATATGGTTTGTGACGTAGTTGATTTATTTCAATTAAATCGACTTCGTTACAATAAAATCAAACTATTTTTATGTAAAAATTAATTACTCGATGCTTACCATTCACCTTATTTGCTTAGAATTCTACACAAATGTTTTAAAGTAACAATTCCAAGGAAAGAGTTTATAGTGTCTTTTAGATTTGCAAGGAATGAAGGGACACACTTCACACTACATGCAAAACAACACATCGCATTGGAATGGAAAATATGTATGTAGGTAGCTAAGGTTTCAAATATAATCTACGAGTACGTAGAATGGGAATGAATAAAAGTGTTACAAGTTTCAATTGGGAAAATCGCTTGGGTGAACGTCGTTGCCTAGCAATTCTTTTTATGAGCGCCAAAAGACCATGGAACATGGAGATGGTGCTGGTATGAGTGCTGAGTGGAGCTTTTAGATTCATTCACTTTTGTGCGCTTCTAGTTGTGATCGCCGTAATGCTTTTATTTGCATCCGCAGTCCGCACCATGTTCATATCCATGTTGTCATCGAAACTGAGAATGGAGAACGTGAAATGTCCTCCACTCTATGGTTGCGCTTAGTTGTTGGGATACACCACCTAATGTTCTACCATTGTGTGAAATATGAAAGCGATGGAATCTAGCTCGGTCTCTTATATTGTTGTTTTCCCTTCCTGGATATCGTGTCTCATGGCATTTCAGTTTGTTTCTTGTTTTTATGTAACGTGCAAAATTTAACAACGATGCGATGTGTCAGAGCACATCACTTTCATCAACAATCTCCTACAGTGATTTCCCTCTGAGAGTTAGCGACAGTCAGTGCAGTGCATCAGCATTGGCATCCACATCAGTTGATTATGTGTTCATTGGGTGGGGTGGCGGTGCGTGTTGAGAATATCGCTGTGCTATGATGGTATTAGTATCATAATGCGCTGATTGTTTCCATATTTTTTTTGAAAGTGTTTTTTGTGTTTTATGAATTCATACAATTTTTTTGTTTACGTTTGGAAGCCTCACGTTTCATGTGATAAGTGACAGCTGCTGCGGGATTAGGCTTCAATGCGAAAATCCTCAAATGGTAGCAGAGAGAAGCACAATTGAAGTATTTTAACAACGCCCCCGTACATACTCCATAAAAAAACAGCTTTATAGCTATTCTTGTTTTTAGATCGTACGCACATGGTCCATGGTTTGTTTGCAATTTTGGTACATAACTTCTATAATCGCCTTACTGTATCGTACCGATTATATTGTCGTTGTCGGAGCATAAGCTGGGTGTGAGGAAATCTTTTGAATATCGACTGTGAAATATGCTGGCATACGAACTTACATGTTAATAAATTCTCTATATTAACTTCGCGTACCGTACCCGCTGGCTGGCGGTCGGACCGGTACACCAAATCAGATGGCACCCATACAAATTTCATAAAAAAAAATACCCGATTTTCTTCAAATGTATACTCGTATGTATCTCCAATTGACAACACTTTTTGTAAATATTTGTAGTGATCGGGCCCGGTCGGGGGCACCCATACAAATTTTATAAAAAAAGTACTTGATTTTCTTCAAATTTTATATGCATGTGTATCTAAAATGGACAACATATTTTTGTAAAAGTGCGGAAGTGAAGTCACCCAGTTTATTTTTGGCTCTAAAAAAACAACCCATAAAAATTCAAAATTTTCATCTAAATTCCCTAATCGCAGAAATTGATATGGGAGCCGATCCTGGGTAATTTTTTATTTTTTTTTATTTTTTTATTGTAGGAGAAAATCATCGAAAGAAACATTTGACATCAGATGTCAAATTTGAAAATGCTCACATCATTTTATTCTGAGCACTTAGAGCACGCTCATACTCTGAGCAAATAAGAAACACGAGCATTTTTCTTGAGAACTCTTTGACTGCTCTGAACTAATTTATTAAAACGCGAAATGACAGAATATTGTGAAAACTTGTTGTTCTATCTGTAAGTTGACATCGACAACAAAAAACGACATCAATATAAATACAATTCAGTAAATATGTAAGTAAGTTGAATTAAGCATAAAACATTTATGTGTAGTTTCATTTGCTGGGTTCATTTGTGGGTGAGCTAAGATTTCTCTCTCGTGGTTTCAGTTTAACGTTGCATTTGCGAACTGTGCCCGGAGTACGGTTTGATTTTATGTACCTTTGTTTTGTAACCGATAATGTTAATTTGCTACCCGTCGGCAATCGGGTACATCGGGCACTCACCTCGTTCACCTCGAAAACTCTGTCACTTTAGTTTAAAAAATTAAATTTTTTTATTTTAAAAAATATATTTTAAATTATAGCTATAGTTCTCAAATTATAAAATAAAATTAAAAAACCATACATAAAATTAATTTAAAACAAAACTTGGTTGTATAAAATGTTTTTAGTTTCACCTTCAAGAGCAAGACTAAATAAATTCTTAGGTCAACCTAACCCAGAGCAAGCAAAATATAGTTGTCCGTGGGAAAAACATGGCAATCTCAAATATATACTCCGCAGTTCTTAATAAACTGTCCGACTTATTGATCGTCATCGAAAACGCAATTTTTACTGGAAATTGCAATCTCTTAAATTTAAAAGGTAGATCCGTCGAAACGAGTGCTATCCGTGGGATAAAAACTGTTTCACACTGTCCCTTTTCTGTCAAGATAGTCGCTTCAATTATATTGTCCAGCATCTCTTTTACGCACAATCTTGTGCCGTTGCAAAGTTTTGGCGAGTCGCGATTTCGTAGTAAAATAATTGGAGATCCCACTGTACGACGACTTGGCGGCAATCCAGACGAATCAAGTGAGTTTAGGAACTTAGATAAATAACTTCCTCATCAGTATATACAACGGTATCGATACACTTATATTCATTGACTGTGCCTATTACCATGGCAAGTATTTGATTGTTTATTTCGTGGGTGTCTCCATTTTTAAATTCTCTATATTAACTTCGCGTGCACGTGGCTGGCTGGTTGGCTGGCTGGCTGGCTGGCTGGCTGGCTGGCTGGCTGGCTGGCTGGCTGGCTGGCTGGCTGGTCAGATTTTCTGATCAATTTTTAGCCCACTTCTCATGGCCCGATTTTATTGAAATTTTGCACACATGTATATTTCCGGTGACAATACTTTCTATTAATTTAAGGCCCCTCGGACTTCGGGTTCGGGGGGCTCCCATACAAATATTTTACAAAATTTACCCGATTATCTTTAAATTTTGTACACATGTGTGTCTTCGATGGAAAACACTTTTTGTAAAAATTTGGAGCGATCGGCCCCTTGGGGACCCCAATATACAATTTTTAAATATCGCTATATCGCATCAGATCACGGCAAAGTCTGAGCTCTGTGCTTTGTGAGCTGCGCTGTTCGCTGCCACTGCGTCATTTGGTGGATGATTTTGCCACAAAACGAGCACGCAGTGTGTGTGTGTGTGTGTGTGTGTATCCCCGAGAGAATTTACAAGAAAAATTTTAATTTTTATGGGTTGTTTTTTTAGTAGCAAGAATGGCCCTTCTCGCAACCGGGACAGAAGTTATCGCAAGCTGTTGTCCGGGCATATGAAATACAACAAATGTTTTCACAAATTTGATGAAGTTCTCGTATAGGTGTTGTTCTAGGAATTGTGTTTAATCGCCTAAAAGTATACCACTCGTCGTGATTGGATGTGTAACCGACCTACATACGTTTTCATTGTAAATTGGTCGTCAAAAAATTTAAAAAAATGTTTCAGACAAATCCTACGTACTTTTTTTTAGCAGTAAAGTTCAAATATGCAATAAAAAAAACCGGTTCCTATTTAAATTTCAAATTTACCATCGAACCAACCTACAAGGAGTTGGTTTTTAGCACAAATGTATTCCCCCACGGAATGATTACATTTTGATCTTGGAAAATTGTGAGTGCTTATTTTTCGAAATATATGAAAGTTTTAGCTTAAAAAATCATCCGGTATAATAGTATAGATGATAAATACGAGTTGTAATTGAAATTCACTCCAACTTGAGTAACATGTTATTATGTATCAATAATTTAAAAACCTGTTTTCGTTTTCTTAGTTCTTATAAGGACCTTCTTTAACTACCGAATTATTCCGGCCAAATAATATTTTAGTAAGTTAATTGTAATAAATATGGTGCGTGGGCTCAAGTGGTTATTGCGTTAGATTGCTGAGCGGAAGGTTCGAAGTTCGAATCCCAGAAAAACAACAATAAAATATTTTTCAGAAGTTGGTTTACAAACCGCGATAAGCAATTAATTAAATACTTTTTCTAGAAATAAACTATCATCATTACCGTTTCGAGCATATCTCGCCATTTTTGTCATTTCGTATAACTGGCTAAATCGCCAAATATGCTACAGGTAAATAGATACAAAAAATATATATTTAAAGCATACTATATAGAAACTTTAAATAAATAAAAAACTTTGAAAAGATTACTTAATCAATCATTACTTTTAATATAAGGCCCGATTTTATGAACAACGAAAGATAAAATAAAATCCGAGAGTAAAGATTAATTTTTTTTTCGTCGATTCTATGAACGACGATAGATTATAAAAATTCGTAAATTATTACAGGTTTTATTGCAGTTATACCGCAGATTTTTGTACGAGTGGTAACAGTTTTTTGACGTTTACACTTATATTATATAGTTTACACTAACATTTTATGTTGTGTGTATGATTAAAAATTTCGATATCACTATATTTTTATATTTTTTAACTATTTTGTACTTACTAATACTGATTTTTCTTTTTGTTTTATTCGATTTTCAATTAATTTAATTTATTAAATTATGATCAATTGATCTCTTCTCAATTCTAAATTCTAACTAATAAATATAATGTTTAAATTTTAAAACGTCAAAATTTATAATAACAACAACACCTTTTTGTACCCTCCGATTTACCCACAAAAATCAGCAGATAAAACAGAGAGTAGAAAAAAATCCTCGGACTAATTTTCTCATTTATCGTCGTTCATAAAATGCAAACGACGATTAATCCGAGGATTATTCATTTACTCGCGTTCATAAAATCGGGCCTAACGTCTGAATCGATAAACGATACTAAAATCACAACTGCATCTAAAGTCCCGTTTTTGGAATTTAAAAACACAACTAAAGTCACAAAATAAAGTCCTGATTTAAGTTGTAGTCATAGGGTCTATTCTTTTATTCAACCCGAGCGAGGAAAGTTACCCGGAGTACACCTATGAGTGTTGCACGGCGTAAAATTGTTCGGTGTGTACACTGGGTAACTTACTCGTTCTTACTCTGCCTTACATTGATATTCATTTCAAAGTAAAAAAAACAACCCATAAAAATTACAATTTTTCATCTAAATTCTCTAATCGCAGAAATTGATATGGGAGCCCCTCGATCCTGGGCCATTTTTTTTATTGTAGGAGAAAATCATCGAAACAAACATTTGACATCAGATGTTAAAATTGAAAAAGCTCAGATCATTTTATTCTGAGCACTTAGAGCACGCTCATACTCTGAGCAAATAAGAAACACGAACATTTATCTTGAGAACTCTTTGACTGCTCTGAACTAATTTATGAAAACGCCAAATGACAGAATATTGTGAAAACTTGTTGTTCTATCTGTTAGTTGATATCGACAACAAAAAAAACGACATCAATAAAAATACAATTCAGTATATAATAAAAATGTAAGTTGAAGTAAGCATACAACATTTATGTCTCGTTTCATTTGCTGGGTTCATTTGTGCGTGCGCTAAGATTTCTCTCTCTCTCTCCACCACCAACAAAACCATACAGCGCAGCCGACTGCGCAGCACACACCGCACAAAGTCCATAAAGGGCGACGAATATCTGATGCCAGTACAGATATTTAAAAAATGTATAAGGGCATTGCGGCCGAACCCGGGACCCGTTCACTACCAAATTTTCGAAAAAGTATTGTTTATTGGGTATACATATGTGTGTAAAATTTGAAGAAAATCGGGTAAATTTTTTAAAAATTTTGTTTGGGAGCCCCCCGACCCCGGAGCCCGAGGAGCCTCAAAATTTAATAGAAAGTGTTGTCTCCGGAAATACGCATGTGTGCAAAATTTCAATAAAATCGGGCCATGGGAAGTGGGTTAAAAATTGATCGCAAGAATCCACGACAGACGACCGACCGACGACCGACCGACGACCCACGGGCAAGTGAAGTTAATATAGAGAATTTAAAAATAGGAAACTGTGTATACACCGTGTCGTGCTCGGTTCACAATAAAAAAAATAGAGTACAGAGTAAAATTACCCCGGGTAAATAAAAAAAAGATAAAAAAAATTTTGACGTACACTGCTCGCTCGAGTTGAATAAAAGAATAGACCCATAATTATAACCACTGATATCGGTGGCTAAAGTCAGTGTTAAAAATGACGTTTAACTCCGTTTGGCTGTTTTTGTTTTTTTGATGTCGGAGAGTTAATTCAATTGTCAAAATTCAAATCTGTGTTTCTTTTCATTCTCCGAGAAATATTTATTTCTCTGAGTGGTTTTTTTACACTCTGTTAACTGTCGGATAAGATCTTTTTACACTGAAAATATATACAGAACTATTTTTGACAGCTGTAGCAGTTTGTTCCTTTAAAAATGAACATTCATTGTGAATACTCTAAATTGGTCTTCAAAAAATTTACTTATTTTGCAAACTTCGAATTTTTATTGCAAACGTATTGCAGAATCGTATGCATAGGTTCTCAGAAGGAGAAATCTAAAATTCGAGCATTCAGATGATAAATAAAACTTTTCTTTGGTACTGAAAAAAAGAGCCGGAAAAAAAATTATCGGATTTATCGGATATTTCGGAACTTGCTTCCTTCTCTGGAGGTCGATTATGTAAGCATTTCGACTTTCGAATGTCGTCACATTCCACATTTCGACTAAACGAAACAAAATGAAATCATACACAATTTGTGGTTTCATTCGAACACCTACTTGCAGTTCGACTGGGAAATAAATGTAATTAAAATGATTTTTTTTATATGAAATCAAACGTGTAGTTAACTTTGAAGTAATAATTTTTAATTTATTACATTTATTTATATGATTATTACTAAAATAAAAATCCGATCCGCAAATAGATGCCATATTGAACTGTCATGAGTAGCTCCAGGATGTTTTGCATCTACACTTGTTATTTCAAAATTGTGGTCGCATAAAATCACAACATTCAAGGAATGTTTACCACGACGGTTTACGAATAAAAATTCGTTCAAATACAGCGCCTAAAATTAAGCATGTGTTCCATCTGTAGCTAATTCCTATAAAATTATTTTTGTGTTGTTTGCTTTTCTTCTACATTGGAGGGCCATTTTATATATTTTAGGCATAAAGGTCTTTAAAACTGCAATCTGACAACGTCCGATTAAAAATTCTTGGACAACGTCCTTTAATAAGAACATTTAGCCAATAATCGTAAGTCACAAAACATGTGCGTTGTGCGTTTCGATTGAAAAAAAAATGTATCTACTTCCTTCTTCCATCAACGGACATAAATCGTCGCATATCGAATGGTACATTTCTTTTGAAATTTTAAACGCATTCTTAAATCTAAACATAATTATAAAATTAAAATTTTACTTGTATAATTCAAAATATTTACTTTGACTTACTGTATAAACGACATATCTAGCAGATTAATTTTTTCACGTATATCCCGTCTTTCTTCGGACATTAAGTACTCCTCACGCAAACTATTGCAAATCGAAGTAAAAATAAAATCGACGGCTCGATCTATGCAAATTTTTTCTATAGCAGAAAATTAATAACAAATTAATATTTTAATTAACAATTGCAATAAAATTTAATAACACTTAGGCCCGATTTTATGAACGAGGATATATAAAAAAAAATCCGAGAGTATATATTAATCTTCAACCGAGTATTTTATTTTCATCGATTTTATGAACGACGATAAATAATATGACGATAATAATTAATGCACGGTTTTATAGAAGTTTTAATGCAGTTTTTTGTATGAGTGGCAACACATGTTTTTGACGTTTAAATTTTTATCCACTAACATTTTTTTTAAATTAAATTGTTTTTATTTGATAAATTCTAAAGATCATTTTTGCAATTACTAGTATTTAAAAAGATAATTACTACCACATTGCTCAGTACTAAAACTAATTTTAACATAAATTTTGTATGATTTTAAGATGAAAGTGAAAACACCTTCTTCGTCGGATTCCGATCAGCGAGTGATCTGCCTTTTTAAATTCTCTATATTAACTTCACTTGCCCGTGGCTGACTGGCTGGCTGGCTGGCTGGCTGGCCAAATCTTGTGATCAATTTTTAACCCACTTCCTACAGCCCGATTTTATTGAAATTTTGCACACATGTATTTCTCCCATCACTTCTCTCTTTCTCACTTTCTATTAAAATTTGAGGACCTCGGGTTCTTTACCCGATTTTCTTTAAATTTTGTACACATGTGTGTCTTCGATGGAAAACACTTTTTGTAAAAATTTGGAGCGATTGCCCCTTGGGGACCCCAATATACAATTTTTAAATATCGCTATATCGCATCAGCTCACGGCAAAGTCTGAGCTCTGTGCTTTGTGAGCAGCGCTGTTCGCTGCCGCTTCGTCATTTCGTGGATGATTTTGCCACAAGACGAGCACGCAGTGTGTGTGTGTATTTGTGTGTGTGTGTATCTCCGATTAGAGAATTTACAAGAAAACTTTTAATTTTTTTGGGTTGTTTTTTTTGTAAGTGAAGTTGAGACTTTAGCGACGGTAAGGAGAAAATTTAGTAGGGTATCAAAAATAAAATTGTGTTACGTTTTTGTGTTCGGAATTTGTGTTCCTATTTTGTGTTCCGATTTTGTGTTCCGCATTTGTGTAACGTTTTTATGTCATATGATTGAATTATGGGAACAATGCAATTTTTCAAGCGATTTGTTTGAAATTCGTTATGTAGGTGTAATATGCGACTGTAAAACTTGTTCCTATGGAAATTCTAGAATTCGGTAATTAAAGTCTGGAATTTCGGGAACAATGCAATTTTAGAAGCGATTTGTTTGAAATTCGGTCTCAATTTTAAATAAAAGAAAAAAATTGTCTGTATATGTTTTCAGAGTTAAAAGATCATATCCGAGAATTATCGGAGTGTAAAAAAAACAATTCAGAGAAATAAATTTTTCTCTGAGATTTAAAGAAAAATGCAGATCTGAACTTTGACATTTGTATTATATCTCCAATTACTCCGAAAACAAAAAAACAGTCAATACAAATATATTTATATCTATGTGAACATATTTAAAGTAAAACCTTTATTGTGAATATACCAAAATTTTTTTTATTCTTCTAATTTGCACGTGACAGTAACGTCTATATCATATCAAGCTGTCAAATAATTTAAATATTACCAACCTCAGGACAAAACAACCGAATAAAATCATTTTTGGCACTAGCTGTAGCTTTTGCTTTTACCTTTCATCCGGACGTGAGCTCTGACCAAACGGAATTTAAATACCACAAAACGAAATTCTCCGGAAAATTTTATCAAAGAACAGAAATAAATAGTTGAAATGGCAGCCCGTTTTATTCAGAAAATTGTAAGAAATTTTGTTTGTTTTGATAAGATCCTTTTTAGATTGTTTTATAATTGCTAATTCTTAAATAATGGTTATTTGTATAATTTGTGTTTTGAGTTATTCTTTGATTTCCTGTATTTTGCCCAATTATAGTTAAAAAGTTTGCAAATTAATTCTGTAATAGATTCGAAGGATGTGTCTATTGCAGTCAACGAAAAGGTTGGTCAACAAGGAAATGACAGAAAAAAATCATTCATTCTTTACATAACCGATACATACGCTTTTACTTAATTTTAATTGTTTGTAATGTTTGAAAAAGCAAGTGCAAATACCATTTCAAGATTCGTTTTTCTCTTTAAATTCTGTACGAATATATTTAATCCTTCTAATAAATTTTTTTCTTAACCTCACACGTCGTCTGCATTTAAAAATCAAGCAAAATTATGTAACTTCTGCATTGTTTTTCTTGTGTTTACGAGACTTGCCAGATTTCTCTTTCTTAACTGTTCTCTGTTTAAATATTTCAAAATTATGTTGTTCTTTTTTTATTTAAGGTCGCTGCCCCATCAACAAGTCGTGCATACTCGTCCGGTGCTAAGAAGGTAACACTCATTCCAGGTGATGGTATTGGCCCTGAAATTTCAGCTGCAGTCCAAAAAATTTTCACTGCAGCATCAGTGCCAATTGAATGGGAATCGGTTGATGTAACTCCAGTAAAGGTAAACAGCCAAATGTTATTTTTTATCCGCGAGTAAGAACCAAACTTAGTTTTTACTAAGTGTCCATATAGAGCAATATTATGGGTTTTAGTAATACATTAATCGGATAAAGACTAATTATTTAGACATCTATTCGCCTTTAATAACAATAATTTAATTTTATTTATTTTCCAGGGACCCGATGGCAAATTTGGAATTCCTCAAGCTGCTATCGATTCGGTTAACAAGAATAAAATCGGTCTGAAGGGTCCTCTCATGACCCCAGTCGGCAAGGGACACCGTTCTTTAAATTTAGCTCTTCGTAAGGAATTCAATCTGTATGCCAATGTTAGGCCGTGTCGCAGTTTAGAAGGCTACAAAACACTGTACGATGACGTCGATGTTGTGACCATTCGTGAAAACACAGAAGGTGAATATTCTGGTATTGAACACGAAATTATCGATGGTGTCGTGCAAAGTATCAAATTGATCACGGAGGAGGCATCAAAGCGAGTTGCAGAATTTGCATTTCAATATGCTAGAGACAACAACAGGAAGAAGGTGACTGTGGTGCACAAGGCAAACATTATGTAAATAAGAATGGAATGGAAATTACGAACATATAGCAATTGAATTTTAATTTTCTTCTGAAATAGGCGTATGTCTGATGGCCTTTTCTTACGTTGTGTTCGTGACATGGCAGGGAAATACCCAGAGGTCAAGTTCGAAGAACGCTACTTGGATACAGTTTGCTTGAACATGGTGCAAGATCCAAAAAAATACGATGTTTTGGTTAGAAAAAAATTTCGCATATATGCTTTGTTAAATGTCATTTTAATTACTAAAACCCTTTGTTTTCTTTAGGTCATGCCTAACTTATACGGTGACATTTTGTCCGATATGTGCGCTGGACTTGTAGGCGGTTTAGGTCTAACCCCATCTGGAAACATTGGTCTTAATGGTGCTCTATTCGAATCGGTGAGAAATATTTAATACAGCTTATTTTTCATGTTTTTTTACACGCTCTCCATGTACTTAATTCTCAGGTCCATGGTACAGCACCCGATATCGCTGGCAAGGATTTGGCCAACCCCACCGCTTTGCTGCTCTCAGCAGTTATGATGCTTAGACATATGGAACTCAATGAACATGCCGACAAAATCGAACGTGCATGCTTCGATGTCATCAAGGCCGGTACTCATTTGACTGGAGATCTTGGTGGCCGTGCAAAGTGCTCCGAGTTCACAAATGAAATCTGCGCAAGACTTTAAACATAGAAAACATAGTAGAGAAGAAACAACAATACATCATCTACTACCAGTAATAAACAGTTAATTTATTATTATGGTTAATACAAATTCACAAATACATAATAATTCTGTATGGGCATATTTTTCCCCGCTTTCAATTTTAGTATTTATTGTTATACATTTCTTAATTTAATATTATAAAAAAAATTATATTTAAGGAGAGTTGGTAGTGAAATGTTCAAACTTTAAAGCCGCCCATCTTTTCCTAGAATATTAGACAGCCTTATAATTTCATAGTTCTATTTATTTCCATTTCTTATTCTTTTTATTGATTTTTGTTTTGCTTATACATACATATTAATACAATTTGATTTTAAATATTTGTAGTATACCAACAACGAAAGAAAAGTTGTTTCTTCTTTTATAAAAGTTCTCAGGCGCAATACTATTACATAACAACCAACCGAACTGTAATCTGAAATTTTACGATGTTTTCACAATATAACTCTAATATAAAATGTAAAAACGCCATATGATACAAATACCAGTATCCATAAAACATTGTTGACAAATAAAACTAATAATAATTCATAAATCTTATATCCGTTTATATAGTTCTTCCATTCCTTGTCTAAGTGATGCGCT
Source organism: Nephrocerus scutellatus (assembly GCA_947095585.1). Lineage (NCBI taxonomy): Eukaryota > Metazoa > Arthropoda > Insecta > Diptera > Pipunculidae > Nephrocerus > Nephrocerus scutellatus. The sequence goes on from OX352763.1 coordinate 95,389,458, forward strand.
CCTAATATGATTCATAGTATGAAATTTAAAAGCATAATTCCCTGATGGCTACACACGAGATAATGTCAATCGCAATTCACACCGTTACAAGGCTTTAAAAAAAGAACTGGTTGGTTGTGTCGTTTACTTGGCCGCGCAATTTTTAGCGTACCAAAGTCTGCCCGGGGCGAAGAACAATGTATTATGTAATTTGATATCTATGTGTTCGTGTTCGTTACACTATTTTTTGAGCTGCATTTTAGTTGTCGTTCCGAAGGAAACCTTGTTAAGTTTCGAATAGCCAGGAACGGAGCAAACGCTATAACAAACGGCCAGATTCAGATTTAAACAGTCGAAACTTTAGTCGTTTATTATTATTATATTAGGTGAGGCTAAAAAGCCCTGAGCACTGCGACCTTTAGGTTTATTGTGCGTCCCTGACGTTTAACCACATTATGCGACTGCTCAGTTCCTTCGTGAACGCCACCACATCTGACAATGCGATTGGTCTGGCATTCGGCCATGGAACTGTATAGGCCTTGAGATACTTTATTCTTTTCTGGGTGAGGGCTACGCATACGAAGAGTATATGCTCTGACGTTTCCTTTGCCTCGTTACAGAATCGGCAGCGGTCCGATTGGGATTTGTTCATTTTCAAAAGATGGTCATGGAATGGGCCATGTCCTGTCATATACCAGATTAGTGTATGGCGGTCCAGTTTGATGGCCCTGTCCATATGACTAATGTTGTAGTTTAGAAGCTTCTTGGCTTGTCTCATCCCAGACGAAGAATTCCATTCCGCTTCGATAGTAGCGTTTTCCCACTCTTTAATTTTTCTGTTAATATGGCATTTGGAATAGGCAATGCTGGGTTCTGGGCCAGTGAAAATTCCTTCTGCGCCTTATCTTGCGCATAGGTCTGCTGCCTCGTTTCCTGATATGCCTGAGTGTCCGGAAGACCACATAAGTGTGATTTTGTTGTTTTTGGCCAGTTCTTCTAAGTGGCGGAAACAGCTCCACGTTGTTTTAGAGTAAAAGACTGGACCTTTTATTGCTAGCAATGCTGCTTGACTGTCTGAGATCACCACTTTAGTCGTTTGCTAAACATGGGGTTTCCCCTCAATTTGGAAAATTGCTAATATTCAACCCGTTCCGAAAAAGATAGTGACAAATCTGCACCTACTAACTACCGACCTATTGATTTGTTTTCGGTTCTATCGAAGGTAATGAAATCTATCGTTATCGACTAATTGTTGGGAGCGAAGCATTGAAAATTTAGGAGAATCGATCGTTGTATTCTTCGATATTTCAAAGGTTTTTTGAGTATGGCATGATTGTCTAAAAAAAAGACTCGTTCGCTCAACTTACACACCTCTTTTATTGCATGGATTGAAGGTTCTTTATAGAACCGCAAAATAGAAGTTGTTTGGAATGGAATTTCTACAGATTAGTGTGGGATCAAGCTGGCGTCGCACAAGGGTCATCCTTTTCGCATATCCAGGAAATTAACCATAACGTGCAGGTTGTTAGTATATAAGACAATGGTCATACCAGTACTTACATATGGATCCAAGGCTTGGGTGCTTAGCAAAAAGCATTCTGACCTCTTAGCCGCATTCGAGCAAAAAGTCCCCGTTGGCCCCGTATGTGAAGAAGGACGATTTCAGAGACTCTATAATAATGAGATCTTCGAGCGTTACCGCGATGTCGACATCGTAAAGAGAATTTAGCTCGGTAGGCTCTAGTGGCCTAGCTCGCATAAGCGAAGAGGATCCTGCTCGTAAAGTCCTTTGCGATAGGATTTATGGAACACAACAGCGAGGACGGCCTAGCCTAAGCTGAAGGATAGCGTAGACCATGTCGCCCACAGTTTACGGATGCCAAACTGGATGACATCGGCTTAAAATCGGGACCGGTGGAGAGATTTTTTGCGGAAGGCAAAAGGACCGGACACCGGTTGTAGATCCAAATATGATATATGGAATTCCAGACTTGTCTTCCTTCTATGAAGTTAGTTCAACATTACGTACCACCAGTAACTAATGGTGCCCCATTGCAAGATCTGATTCACGTGAAGTGTTAGGTTTGAAAGTTTCAAGTGTTCTTTCTTGGAAGGAACATATCTGAAGAATAAAGGTTATATAAGATTTATGTTAGACCAATGTTAGAGTTCAATTCATACGTATGGGGTGGTGCTCCAAAATTGCATCTGCATTATCTTGATAGAATTAGAATAGAGTTGTCCTTATGATAAACGATGAAAGCATTACTTCATCTCTTGATTCTTTGGAGCATAGACGAAATGTGGCAGCTTTAACTGTTTTCTACAAATTTTACTACGGTAGATGCTCTTCAGAAGCCCGTTCTCTAATTCCAGGTCCTTTTGTCAGCAAGGCAAACACTCGTTTAAGATCAAAATAACATAGATTTGCGTTAAAACCCATTTATATGTAGAACCCAACATTTCCTTTTATCCGAAAGTAGTGGCATTGATGTGAAATTAATTGGTCGGCTCCGTGTTTCCCGAAACGTTGATTTGTTTCAGCGATAGACCCATTAACTTATCAACCAAAATTATTTCATCGACTGCAGTGATGTTGAATGTTAACAAAAGCTTGTCTTCGTCAATCCAGCGCCAAGAAATTTTAGGTAAATTAAAATTACCCAATACACATAAATGTTGATGTTCGGATAATCCAGAAGAGAGACTGTCAATACCTTTATAATCCACTGTAAGATAACGAGAAGGTATGTAAAAAGCGCAGATGATGAGTGAATTAGTGAAGGCTGAATTCTGCAAACTTGTCGTAAGGGCATCGTCATTTCTTTCAATAGCAATAGCCACACAAAGAATATCATGCGTATAGGAATTTTTTTCACGCCCATAGAAGAAGGTGGCTGTTTCATGCACTATAACCTAGCTTCGAAAGTAGCCGTTACGCTCACTAGTGAGTTAACCAACATGAAATCGGGACCGGTGGAGAGACTTTTTTCGGGAGGTACTTCTGGGTATGTCCTGTTGAAGCAGATTATGCACTGGAGTGAACTGGCAAGGGTGCATCCGTTCCACGTGTAATTTTGTTGCACTCTTGCTACGGGAACACTGAGACGTCATGCAACTCTTCTTATACCTAATAGTAGTAACGCAACCCGCACTATCTCGCTATTTTTGACTTAATGCACAACCAAGGAATCACCCCTTTAAGTATTTGCCACCTTAGCGGATACACCCTGTATATATAAAATAAAATTGTTCATATTGCACAGTGCATTGTGACTGGCAATTATAGGGCCCATTCATAAAAGTTAATGCAATGCAATGAAGGAAAAGCTGCGCAGTTGCTAGTCAAAGGCCACTGCAAGGCATGTGCAAAAGCAAAAAATGCAATACCAATCTGACCTGACAGCAGCGAGATCGCGCTCAAAGCTGCGAAATAAAATAAGCTCTTCTGCATTTTTAAATTCTCGGCTTGGCAGTGATGCCAAATTATGAATTTCTGAACTCTCTGCTAGGCACAACTTTTAAGATTTATGAATAGGCCCACATATATGTATTTATTATGCAATACGGATTCGACACTAACATAGGTCATGTCATGTCACCCCCTTCCTGCCCCGAACAATAGGTGTGTTAGAGGTATCTTAACGTCAGCGACAACAAAAACTACGAATTAATATAAATATTAGTGCCTTATCATGAATTCCGCGGATAGTCTTTAATAATTTGAATAAGCTGTTTCCGACCTGCTTTAATTTTCTATCATTAGTACTTCTATCGAAAAGACTGCAAAACGTACTCATTTATTGTCATACACAAACTCATTAAACTTCAAAAGCGTATGTTAAGCATGGTAAATTCTCACCTTGACAGCATAACAAGGTGGGGACCACACGATAGAGTAGAATTTAAACGCTTACCAAATCCAATGTTGTGTTTTGTCGTCTATGCGTAATATAAGTCAAGTATCTCGGTTGGAAATATTCTTCAAATCTAGTCAAACAAACGATGACAAGTAGAACTGCCCTCTAAATTGGACTTTTATTATAAGTGAATACACTTAAGCCAAAATATAATTGAATTCGGTACAAGCTGCATCCATCACACTATGCATTTCAAACATTGAGTGACTTAAAATTTAGTATAGTAGCAACTATAATTTTAATACAAATAAAAGAAAGTGAACCTAATAAGCAGCACTATCAAGTTCCTTAACACGAACACCTTCTTCAGTCGACCAAAATGTTGGATTGCACAATAACAAAGACTGTATTTTCCTTTAGATTGCTCAAATATTTATTTTATTTTTCATTTATAATAATTATATATTTTGAATATATATATATATATCATATATATGTATTTGTTTATTTATAGTGGTTTTTGGATTTCATATTCATCATTAATATAACTGTACTCGTTCTTTCTTTACAATTCGGTAAAATACAAGTACACAATCAATAATATAATTATTTAGGTAAACTCTAACAGTAAAAATATATATATAAATATTCATATATATGTTAAGTTATTTTTTCATTGCATAATGTCGGATTGTAGTTTTCATTTTTGTGTGTCACTTATGGTAAATTAATGTTTACTCATTGAAAATTGCATGCTGCTTTTCATTAAGGCTATTATGTATATATATATATATAATTATGAATGCAAGATTTACTTATTGCGAAATTAAGCAACCTTTTGGATGCACTTTTGTATTAGGATTAGTCACTATTTAGATTAGGTGTTATTAGTCATATGCAAAATAGTTAAATGGCCAAAACGTACAAGTTTCAAACAATTAAAAAAAAGAGAAAGAAAAATATTATTCAATAAGCAACAAAAATATTCATTGTGGTTTGCGGCGCTGCAAAGAATTTCATTCATTGAGAACAGAAAATTTCTGTTAGTATTATTTTGTTATACATATATATTAGTAAATATTAACTTACATTTATAATTTACACTTACAGACTACTGCAATGCTACGGATAGATAGATTTTTTCGGAATTCGATTTTCTTTGATAATTGTTTTTAGTTTGTAGTTTGTTTTTAATTTTCTTTTTTAAGACTTAAGTTAAAGTGTTAATATTGCATATGATCTCATTTTTGTGTAACAGGGAACCACCATTGATAAGAACAAAAACTGTAACTTTTAAAATTTTCCTAAATTTTAAATCTCACACCAAGAACGAAAATTTACTTCTGCTACTGATGGTCTTTTACGAATTTGATAATAAGTATAGGAGGATTCGATGTTGTAGTTGCGCGGCAAATCGGAAATTTTGTGTTGCTTTGTAGATTATTCTAGAACATCAAAGATCATATGCTACAGCTTAACTCTTGCACAAACACCAGGCATTCGAAGTAAAGCGCGATGCTAGACAATTTTGTGCAAAACAAAAAATCAAGTAATTCCGTATTTTATATTAGTTCCAGGAGCGATTATCGCCACTTGCTAAAAAATATAGAATATTTTAAAATTTTCATTATTTCATCAATTCCACCAAAGATTTGGGTTTGATTGCTTTGCATTTATATCCGCCAAGTATTAACTGCCTGACTCGTTGAATTGGTTCCCCGTGGGTGCAAGAGTTGCCGCAGCCACATTATTGCGATTGTTTTCGCATGCGGGGATAACACGGCTCGATCCACCAATATTAGCTGGAACATACTGATACTGCAGCTGGTGTTGTTGTTGTTGTACTGTATCTGTTGCTCCTGCAATAGCGGCCGCAACTGTCGTCGATGACGCCGACAAGGCAGATGTTAATCCAGTTGTACAAATGCTTCCAAGGGCGATTGTCGCTTTAGGAGCGATTGCTGGATTTGTTATTGTAATTGGCAATTCGAGTGATGTGGGTACGGTCGATGACTGTGTACTAACGCCAATTACCGCCAAACTGTCTTCGAGATTCTGACGGCTTGTCGCCTCCGAGGTGACACCAGAGAATGCGTGGACTATTGTAGATCCGTCGAGAGTCTCTTGTTCACTTACTTGCATCGCACCGCGAACTCTCTTGTTTGTCGATGGAACCTCGAGAGTTGACATTATTGGCGTCTGATTAAGAATCGCATTTGTTTCACTAGTTTGTGCTGTGATGGGCGGGGTCAGATGTTGTTGATAGACAGCTCCATCAGTTCCAACTAATTGCATTCCGTGTGACGTTTCTATTTCCAATATATCATTGCCGTACAAATCGGAACCGGCCAGAGCCACTGCAAGAATATCCGAAGTCTCCGCCGCAATTGCTTCTGCTATGTCTGGGACCTGCAGCAACATATCCTCCGCTGTGACAATGCGTATCTGTTGTTGTTGTTGCTGTTGCTGTTGCTGTTGCAATTGCAATTCAACAGATGCTGCTATTTGATTCTGAGATTCTGCTTGCTCTTTTATAGCAGTAAGAACATCACGTGTGAGTACATATTCAGTGCCGTCAGATGTTATTAGATTTGTGTTTGCATTAGGATTCGACAGAAGATGTGCAAATATGCTCGTATCTAGCGCAATGTGTTCACCTTCGACATTCAAAATAATTGTGTTTTCATTGGTTATTTCGTTGCAATAACCAGGTGGAATATACACTTGAATTTGGTCATCTTCCTCACCAGTCATTTGACTGTTTTCCTGCACCTGTTGCACCTGCTGAACAACTGCAGTGTCTGCAGCATTTTCATTGACTTCCTGGAGACAAATTATTTGCGCCGATGAATCTGCATCAGCTTCTGTTTCGATTATAATGCCATCCGCTGCCTCGGTTTCTTGGATAATACATTCAGTCAATTCTTCCTCTGGTTGTGTCTGCTGAGCTACATGAAACTCCATAACATCCGATTGCAATTCCATAATTCGCTCCACTTGATCATCTGGCGGTTGATCAACGAATAAATCTGTGTGGCCCTCCAATGCTTCAGCCGGGACAGGCACAAGCTGATTTAGCTGATGGTTCAGGTAAAGAGGAATGTTGTCAATTGGTTTGTATTTGTTGTCAACCAGGTTGCATAGCAAAAACGTGTCTGTGTATCCAGGGATGAGCTTTGTGGGAACGGCAAGAATTTTCGTTACTCCTTCATACTACAAAGAATAAAATAAAAACATTTATATACAACGTACCGCATTAAAATTAATTGTATGTTATATCATATGATAAAAGGAAACTATACAGGGTGTACAAGAATTCGTGGCACAAACGAAGCAGGGTGATAGCGGAGGTCATTTCCAACCAAAATAGCCAAATGAAGTTTTATCGAATTGTTGATGGTTAAAAAGTTATTCCATTTCCATTAAAATCGCATACGCTGCCACTAAAAAATGAATTTAAAAAAAAAGCCAACAGTTCTTTTGTTTATGTTTGTTTTTTAATACGATCTGGAAGAGTGTGCCTTTCCAATCATTTCCAGTCATTTTTATAAACTTTATTATCTTCTGTCAAATTAAAACAAATTTAATATAATTTAAAAAATGTACATTGTTTAATCTTAAAAATTTAATTTTCCTTCAAAAAAGAAGAACAGTAACCTTGTAACTGGAAGTGTTCAAGTGTTATAGGGTTTGAAGCATGTAAGATCAAAAGTACGTTTTCATTCATTTCACAAATTTTAATCCTATTCCTGTTGACCTATTGCAGAAATATTATGAGGTGAAGTTATAGAAAATTCAATGGGCTTTAATACTGCATTGGTCAAAAAAAATTATCCAAGAGCATACTTCGAAATAATCGCGTTTGAAAATAAAATTAAAAAAAAACTATTTTTTTTTTGACTTTGACGACGATTACATTTATTTGACCTTAAAGATTTAATTTTCTATCGAAATAGACCAACAGTGCAAAAATATTGTAGATAGAAGCGTTTAAGGGTTACAAGGGTGTAAAGTGATGTAAGGTCAAAAGTACGTATCTCTGTTTTAAAACTCTACGTACACCACAAAACAATTGATAAAAACCATTCTGTTTTGAATATTTCTATGGGTGATACCATTTAAGAATCTGCATTAATGTCGCAAGTTTTTCTGACAGTCGGTCAACTTTCTGTAGTACATTGTTTTTACGCCAGAGCTACTTAAAAATCAATCAAAAAATTTTGGGAAACAAAAATTCATCACAAAACTATTGTTTTAATTTGACAGAAGATAATAAAGTTTATAAAAATGACTTTATTGGAAAGACACACTCTTCCAGATCGTACTAAAAAATAAACGTAAACAAAAGAACTGTTGGTTTTTTTTTAAATTCATTTTTTAATGGCAGCGTATGCGATTTTACCCAAAAATACTAAAAATGGAATAACTTTTTTACCATCAACAATTCGATAAAACTTCATTTGGCTATTTTGGTTGGAAATGACCTCCGCTATCACCTTGCTTCGTTTGGGCCACGAATTCTTGTACACCCTGTATACTGTACTATACTATAACCCATGTTTACGAGTACTAATGGAACGGAGTGAACGGAAAAGTGAAACAACGCTCATGGTGATCTAAAAATCCATCACCACACCAAAGCCTCGGTTATACACTGCGATTCACTAAATTAGAAGCAGGCAATTTTGAGAAGTAAAAATGATCTTTCTGCCGTTATATGGCAGTGAGAGAAAAAAAATGGTGAAGGAACAGTGGTTCATGTTGAATGCAATGATGAATTCCAAAATTTTAACAGAATAAGCTAACGGTAATTTTAAAAAACTTTAAATGAATGAGTCAGAAAGGCATGCATTTTAATTGGTTCATAAGATTATAAACAGTCAAAGTACAAAAAGATGAGATCGCTATCGCGATCAACGCACTCAAGAACAAGTCTATAGGACTAGATGGTATACCCGCAGAGCTTCTGCGTGCCGCTCCAAGACATCAGCAGAGCTTTTATATCCACTTGTAGAGAGAGCTTGGGAGGCTGAAAGTTTCCCCGCCGAGTGGAAGAAGGGAATGATTGTCAAGCTCCCTAAAAAAGGTAGTCTTATGTAGTGCAAAAACTGGAGAGGTATTTGCGTTCTTCCCGCAGATGCAAAGGTAATAGCCAAAGTAGTACTTGAGCTAATTAAGGAACATCTGGAAGATACACTCGATGCCGAACAAGCAGGTTTCCGCACTGGATCCTCCTGTAGACCACATAAACACCCTGCGGATCATTGTTGAACAGTGCGTTGAATTCCGGTCACAACTGCACCTGCTCATTGATTGATTTTGAGAAGGCGTTTGAAACTGTCAACAGACAGTTTATCTAGCTCGCCTTGCGTAGGAGAGGTATACCCGATTAATTAATAGCTATTATTAAAAAAACCTAAGATGGCTCTAAGTGTCATGTGCTGTCGGAGGAATTCGAGATCCTAAGTGAGATCCTAAGACAAGGTTGCATTCTATCACCGATACTTTTTTTGTTGGTGATTAGCGATGTACTTCGCGCAGCTTTATATACTGGAAACGGAGGAATTCGTTTGACTCTTACATCTCAACTCAAACATCTGGACTCTCACACAGGATTATGGAGCTGCACCAAATGACAACAAATGTGGAAAGGGGGGCAAATGTTGCGGGTTTGAAGATTCATACTGCCAAAACCAAAATCATCAAACTCGGCACTAACTCAGTAACTCAAGTTAACATTGCTGGACAGCCGGTAGAGAGAGTAGAGAGTTTCCAATATCTTGGGAGTATTGTCTCGACCGAAGGTGGAACCGAACCGGACATTGCCAACCGAATCGGCAAAGCAAAATCAGTGTTTGGAATGATGTCCACGATATGGCGAAGCAATGCGATCAGCTAAAACACCAAGCTGCGACTGTTCGGTTCAAATTTTGAATCTGTGCAGTTGTATGGGTGCAGCACTTGGAAGGTGACCGCTACTATCACAAAAAAAGTACAAACGTTCGATAATAGGTGCCTACGGAACATCTTAAGGATTTTCTGTTCTAACCGTATCTCTAACAAACATCTTTACCTGAGAACGGGTCAGGAACCAAAAGGCACAACCATCCAACGACGGAAGTGGCAGTGGATTGGTCATACACTACGAAGAGGCGACAGTTCCATAGCAAACTACGCAATCCAATGGAATCCATGTTAGAAATACATGGCGCAGAACAGTTGAGGAGGATTTACGGCAATTAGTGAAGAGTTGGAGAGAGCTGAAGCTCTTTGCCAGGAACCGCACACGATGGCGCGTAGGCGTTGTAGAGGCCCTAGGACCCACAAGGGGATATAGGACATAACTAAAAGTAAAAAAGTACAATCGGTGCTTGTGAAGTTGTTAATTTTTTTATAAAAAGTTACATTTTGTGAAAAAAAGGTATTGCCTTTTTTTATAGAATGGGTAAAAATAACTATTTGATAAAAATAGAGGTTTACCATTCGGAAAGCTTGTCTAAGCGTGCTATCCCTTGAAAGATCAATCGGAGTAAACATTCTGTTGGCGATTATTTAAAGGAAAATGTACAGGAAAATAACAAAGAAAATATTTCCATGGCCCTTACAGCAACGGAAAAACGAAGAATTGTCAGACTAGCCTCCAATTCAGCTGTTTCGAGTTGGTGTTACTGCAAGTGAATCTACTGTTCGTCATTTAATTCGTAGTGCCAAATACCTCAAGCGACTAAAGATGAAGAAAAAACCACAACTTGTTGCTTCGCGAAAGACCACAAGACATGGGATGCGCAACAAGGAGCAAGTTCGAATAACTAGAAAAAAGTAATATTTTCTGTCGAAAAAAAGTTTAATTTAGATGGACTATATGGCTATAATTTTTTCATCAACGATCTAAGAAAGGAGACGGTCTTTTTAAACCGCCATCATAGCAGAGAAGAGGGCGTAATGATTTGGGCTGCAATATTTTATTATGGCACCATCGACAAAGCTAAAAAATGAGGAAATAGCTACAAAGCAGTTTTGGAATCGGGTTTTCAGAAAATCCAAAATCTGTTTGGACCAATTTCGGGGATATTTCAACACAGCAATGCTTGCACACCGCTCGTATTGCTTAATCGTTCGTTGCCAGTGAAAATGTTATACTTTTACCATGGCCACCATATCGCCAGACCCTAACATTATAGAATATGCCTGGGGCTCGCTCACACGAAAAGTGTACAAAAGTGGAAAACAATACGACTGCAAGAAGCGCTGATCGATGCCGTTTAACTTGGTGGAATAAGATTTCACTCGATCACTTGGACTCATTGTACAACTCCATTAAAGATCGAATTATTGAGGTTATCTTGAAGAATGGTGGTTCTACTCATTATTAAAAATTATATTTGGAGTATGAATTTAAAATAAAAATCAATTTTTATAAAAAAAAAACAAAATTGTTTTTTATTCAGTTGTAAGGTGCTTCTAATCTTACAAACCGATTTAAATGCAAGCCATTCTGTCTAAATTTGGCAAAAAGGTCTCTAACGTACCGTTAGCTTGTTCTGAATATCTTTTAACTTGATTTTGTATTAAACACAACCTACTCTAACTTTCGCCATCCATTGTTTTTCTTTCCCGACATATAACTGGAGTAATATCAATTTGATTACGGTGGGTGATTAAAAAGGTAAGTGGGAGGTAAGTAAGGTGGGTCGTTTTTGTCTATGTTATATGTTCCTATAATGCTTCTAATCTTTTCTTAATGTTATTTTAAGAAATGTGTATAAAGCTCCATTTGTTATTTGCCTTGGTCGTCATAGCACTTAAATAATTAATTTAAAGTATAACAGACACCAAGCAAAACAACTAACCTTATCCGGATGCAATAGAACAACCTTTTCGCTGATTGTTGTGGAGTGGACTACCTGCTGCTGGTCGATGAGCTGCTGCTCTTCCACCTGCGGTTGGACATTCTGTGCAGAGTTCAAGACGTCCGGGGAAGCGGCAGTTAAAGGATTTGTAGAGGTGCAGGTCATCGTATGGTGTGGTTGTTCGTCCTGTTGCTGATGCTGATGTTGTTGCTGTTGCGGCTGTTGTACTTTCTGTTGTTGCGGTTGATGACGATGATTGTGGTTTTTCGCTTTCTTACCATTGCTTGATTGTGTTTGTTGTTGTGCTTGTTCCTGCTGTTGTTGCTGCTGCTGTTGTTGTTTTTGTTGCTGTTGTTGTTGTTGTTGTTGTTGCTGTTGTTCTTGTTGCTGTTGTTGTTGTTTTTGTTGTTGTTGTTGTTGCTGGTGTTGATGCTGATGCTGACGCTGCTGTTGTTGTGTAACCGTCTCGGAAAATGAGTTATTTTTTGCTGTTTTTGCAATTTTCGATGGCAAAGGAGACTCTGAGCAACTTAAGCGCCTTGACATAATCACAACATGAGAATCGGGTGATTGCCATTGTTGGTTTTGTGACATCCTGCGACTAATGCTGCTTTCCTGGCTACTAGTATTCCTAAGGCAACGATTGCGTCCTTGACCTTTGACGGGTTTCAATGGCAACTGTTGTATTTTTAGATGACAACTGCTAGGAACAGTTAGAGGCGTTTGCGTAGATGGCGAAGACATTTTCTCTAATCGTTGAGATTGCGGCTGATTGGTATTATTTCCCGGTAGTTCATTATGACCACCTGGTCGCTGTAATGTTTGTCGTACCTGTATGTTTTGATTTTGGTATCCAACATCAGTGTCACTGCCAGCTAAGGCCGCTGGAGATGTACTGTATATCGGACGAATAGTGACGCCACTTCCAATGGTGTAGGTGTTGCTAGTGTTGACATCTGCTTGAATTCGCTCATCCTTATGGTGGACTATCGATTGGGTGTGTGACTGCGACTGTGCATGTTGATGCATTTGTTGCTGTTGCTGTTTTGGCACGACTACATTGTCCGTGGTAACTTTATTCACAATCATATTAGCATTTGATTTAATAATCACGTACTTGTTGCCGCGCGAATCAACACCAATTTGCTTCTGTTGCTGAATGTGTTGTTGTTGTTGTTGTTGTTGTGATGGTTGCTGGTGAACAGCCTGCGCCGTTGTCTGCAACGTTTGTTCATTTCTTTGATCCAATTGTTGCCTACGCAATGCCTGTTGTTGCAATTTTTTCTGCTGTTTGTGCTGCTGCAATAACTTCTGCTGTTCCAACTGATTTTTCTTTTGTTGCTCTTGCTGCAACAATAACTGCTCCTTTTCCTTCTCTTGTTTCTGCAAAAGTTTCTGGTGCGCAAGTTTGTTTTGTTGCAGCTTTATCTGCTCTTGTTGTTGCTTCGAGCGTTTCTGCTGTTGCTCGAGCTGCTGTAATACAATTTTTTGTTTATCCTGCTGTTGCTGTTGCTGCAACTGCCTTTGTTTTTCCTGCAGATCCTGCTGTTGCTTTTGAAGTCTAATTTGTTGCTCTTGTTGTTGTTGTTGTTGCTGCAACTTTTTCTTTTGCTCCTGCTGCATTTGCAGCAAGTTTTGCTGTTCAAGGTGCTTCTTCTGTTGTTCCTGCCGCAATTGATCTTGTTGTTGCTGCTGTAGAAGTTGCTGTCGCGACGGAGTTCGTTTAGTACGTACATTTGCTGGAGGTTTTCTGGATTTTTGTTGCTGCTGCTGAATTTGAAGCTGTTGTTCTTGCAGTTGTTGGTGAATAAAGGTTCCACCGCTGCCGCCACTAGAAGATCCTGTGGGAGAAGTGCAAGGCACTTGCAATAAAACCGGTCGCGGCGATGATGATGCCGGTGGATTGGACGTCGGCGTGATTACAATATGGACATTATCACGTATTAGACTTTCATTGGTGAACATAACTGGCATGCTGCCAAGCTCGAACATTGTTGTGATTGACGAAGCCGGTGGTGTAGACACTTTTTTATTTTGATTTTGATTCAAGAAAATCATTTGAGTTGGAGAGTGCAATGGTGTCGTTCCACTACCGGTCGATCGTTTTGTGGACTTAAACTGAGAAAGAGCGATAGTAGAAGGAGCATTGGTATTTAGAGGTGAAGTTAACGTTGAATGGGACGGCGGTGGCTGTTCACCTTCATGAGTTTCTTTGCGTGTGATTTTCATCTGCGGACATAGTGATTGCACATGCGAGATTGTTCCGCGATCCAAATCCCTTTCAGTTGGAAGAGACGATACACCGTAAGATATTGGACGTTCAATAATAAATGAGGGGATAACATCCTCTAAAGTCTGCTTACGTTTTTTAGCAGCCGATGTCAATAATAATTGCGATTCTGTGATTGTCGCGTTTTTTGTCACTGCAGGAAGATTCTGCCTCTGCTGCTGTTGGTTACTGTTTGTTGCTAATATATTGGCAATTTGGGATGAGAGTGGATGCGCAATATCAACATTGATGCGAACTTTCTCGCTATGAGAAATCGATGACATTACCTCAGGTGCAAATGGCGTAGGTTTTATAATTTCCCCAACTACACTATGAGATTTTTTGGAAGTCTCTCTTTTCAATTTTCGTGTAGTAGTTTCATCCCTTGCGGCAGCTGTACGTTTCATTTCCATTGGAGTTGGCGACTGAGAATCGCCTTCGTAATAGTTTGTAATGCGACGAGGACGAAATGATCGCATTTCAGAAATAACATTGGCCGCAATTGTAGTAGGTGCTGAGGTGGATGAGGGAATAGGAGTTTCTGCAGGCGCTCTGACTTTAGTCTTCTTTACTTCAGATACTGCCGCTTCTATAATATATTCTTGGGTAACATTGTCGTTTTCCTGTTTGGCTGTACTTGGTAATTTTTCGGCTTTGTTGTATTTTTCCGTAGAAGTTGTACTAGCGTCGGTGGAACTTCGATCTGCAGAATCAGTTAACTCCGTCGTTTCATTTGTCTGTACTCTGCGAACTTTTGACTCGACTGGATGCACGGGAAGGATGTAGTCATCGAGCGATGTGGCTGGCGACGACTCAATGATTCGTTTACGTGGCGTCACTTTCATGTGGGACCGTCGCTTTCTGCGTACAACGACATCCTTTACTGGTAAAATACGATTAGGCGGTGGTTCATCAATTTCTAGTTTAATTTCCTTTACCATATCTTCAGGTTTAACTATCATGAATGATGGTTCTTGCGCCCTTTGCTCGTGCTCTTTTAGTGTTTCGACCACAACTTCTTCTGAGAAAGTAGATCGGACATGGGTTAACCCATTTCCCTGTCGTGGAATCAATAATAGCGCCTCAGCTGCACTTAATTCTTCACCAGCTATCTGAAAACATGATTCTATTGCTATATTTCGCAATTCTTCTCGGATTGGCTCATTTTCCTCAACCACTGCCACTGGCAACTGAGTGTTAATGTTTGTAGTGAGTTCTTCTTCATTCTTGCGATCGTTTTCGTAAGGTGCCACTTCATTTTTCGAACTCTTACTTTCTGTCTCTTGGCTTTTGTCATTTATTTGTTGAACTTCTAACATGTCCTCAACATTAACTTCTTGAATATGCTTAACTCTGGTAGAGTCCTCTTTGGGTCGTTCTGCTTCATTTTCAGACAGCTCTTCGTGCGGTGGACTCTCAATTTCATCGGAATCATCTGCCAAGTCGTCAGCGTCTTCTTTTGCATGTACAGTCATCAACCCTGATTCTTCATTCATTGAATTTTCAGAGGTTTCTTGAACAATTGTCGCAACGCCAATAGCAACATGCAGGTCATTTGATTCCAATGGCAAGGCAGCACGAATTTCTTCAATAGGCTGTGAATTCGTAGCAGAGACTAAATGAGGTGTTTCAACTGTAGGTTGCTTTACTGCATCAAGCACTTCTAAAGTTTGTTCAAGTTCATCGGCGTAGTTCATAGCTGGTTTGGGAGTGTTATTAATTTGTGCTTCTTGGATGTCGTCTATTTCAAGAGATATTATTCCCTTTGTTTCTTCACATTCTTTTGTAGCAGTTTCCTTTCCAACATGAACTTCCTCCCATGCACCAACTTCATCTCTTTTCCGGCCTTCCGTTAATTCCCCTTCTGTACCTGGACGCACGTGTGGCATTCGCTCATCATCTAACATTGATGTGGGTGAACCAAATTCAGCACCCGCTTCGGATATACCAACCGAACTATTTTCGTCGCTTGGTGAAGTTAAACGGCACGGAAGTTCATGCTCGAGTTCTTCTTCATCTTCGTTCTTATTGCCTCTTGCCACTGTTGGTGGAGTTACTGGTTTGAACTTTGTTCCTACTTCTAAAAAGTCAAGCCTTACTGCCACCTGGTCTTCGGCGTCGTGATCATGATCATTCAGCTCAGGAGTTGGAGTTACTGATGTATCTAATGGTGGTGATGGAATTTCATCTTCTTCTTCTTCATTGTCACCATCTTCCTCATCGACACCATCATCTTCCTTCTCCACCTGTTGAGTTTTCTGAATATTTTCATTTTCTTCAAATTGCTTTTCGTTTTGCTCCTCCACATCACGCTGTAGCAGATGCTCTCCATAAATTTCCACCGGCGAATACACAATAATTGGTATGGTTTCTTCTTCCCCAAAATCAACATGGTCTCCAATAGTTTTTGATTCTGTTGCAGCTGGTCCCAGTTCTTCAGATTTTCCTTCTGATATCATCCTTTCGTAAGTGATCTCATCTTTTAGAACTATTTTTTCATTAACTTCTTCTTCATATGCTTTAGTTACATTTGTTGGTGACTTTTCACCTTTGTGTGGACTTTCTCTTTGTGAGTCCTCTTTAAAGTCGGCAGCTCCTACGCTAACCGATTGTTGAATGAATTCGTTTCCTCTTTCATCAACTAAAGGTAACACATTCGCTTCAGTTACATCCTCTGGATAATGTTGCTTAGGTAAATCTCGACTTTTTGTGCATGTCTCATCATACTCTGGTTGAGCTGACAGAGTTACGGAATCATTTTTATCAATTTGTTCTTCTTCTATTGGATCTGTAGCTACGCAATCAGCTCTCGTGTCTGGTGCGACAAGCTGTGATTCTTTTTCGTTTTCTGGGATGACTTTGTATATTTTCATAATCGGCGTTATATCTGTTAACGTGTCGGTACCGGCTTTAGTGTCCTCTAAGCCACTCTCAGTTTCCGAATTACTAATTAATTCCTCAGCTTTATTGTGGACGTAAGAACAAACCTGTTCCTCATCCATTGATTGTGCGATTAATAAAACGTTTCCTTCTTTAGCACTATTTTCACTCAACATTTCCACTTCTAATTGCAGGCCAAACTCTTTTTCATTTGTCTGAACAGTATTCTCTCTATCGACGGCATCTATTAGCGTTTCGCCACGTGAATGACTTGGCATATCAACATTTTCCTGCATTGGAAAGGCTGGCTCTTTCGGCGACATTGCAGCGACATTGACTTCTAGCCCTTTAGTTTTCTCAATTTCAGCTGTTACTAGAACAACAGAAGTGTCTTCAACATTTTCCTCTAACGTATACATGATGGTATTTGGAGAATTTCTAATTTCATTAGACGCTTTTTCTTCCAGAGTCATTAAAACTACTTGGGTACTTGGTACTTCCTGCAAATCATGAACAGGGGAGCTCGTTTTGATATCGTCGCTAGTGTCCCCGTAAATTTTTTGGTGTTGACCATCTGACCCACTTTTCGGCGACGGTAAAGGGGAACTCGTTACAATCGGAGATGTAACAACTGTATGGGTCTCTTCGAACTGCGAACGATTACGTGATTTGAATATTCGCTTACCACGTTCCTTGATCAGTAGACTACGGCCTGCCACTACATCTGCCTGAGGACGCGTACTATCTTTTTGATAAGTTATATCTGCTGATAATGTTGACACTGATGCTACTGGTAATTGCCAATCGGTTTTTATGGTTGGCACTGCTGACGCAGAGCTCATTAAAAGCGATTCAATTTCTTCCGATAGTTCTTGGTCTTTGTGATCGGTACTAGCCGAAGGCGAAAAGACCTCCAAAGATTTTTGTGTTGCTTCTACGCTTTGACCCGCAATTTTATCTGGAGATAAATATTTCTTTTTGAATTTCGCTATAGATGTTAGCAAATCGGAGTCGGTGTCCTCTTCCTCTTGAAAGTCAAAGCACGAGAGTGTTGTTGGTTTAGCTGTTGATACGGGCACTGATATGGCGATAGATGGCGATAACAGCGGAATTTCAAGCGGAGCAAGAGTTTCCTTTTCAGACGAATTAACAACATTCAGTTCATTTGTGGAAGGTTTTTCTTTTAATTCTTCCACTTCGTCGAGGTGATTGGTCGAATTATCTAAGGTGGGAAAGTCTTCGGAACCTTTGCTGCTTGAGCTTTCAGCAAATCCATCTGTTACTGGGTCTGTTGCAGTACTGGAAGTTTGAATATTTTGACAATTTTCATTATTGAACTCCTTTAGTATTATGTCACGGCGATCTTTTTTCGGTATATTGCGAATTTTCGATTGCGTTGGTGTTGGTATAGTATTTGCTGCTGTCGGAGTAGCTGATGTTGTATTTGCCAGTGGAACGCTACTAGTAACTACTTTTAAAGGTGTTGGCAAAGCCAAAGTTGTGTTATCGGTATGAAGCTGACATCTTTTCGCAGAAATTTCTTCTTCAACCACATTTTGCGCATTATGCAAAGTACGATTTTCCTCCATTTCATGATCTTCTTCATCACTCCAATCAGCCAGGAGGCTCTTACGAATATCCTCAGATTTTCGCTTTTGTGTGTGTTGATGTTTGGCAAAGTGAAATTCATCATTACCACTGTTACTGTGCATATCCTTGGATTTCTCCACCTGAAAATACCAAAACATTGCATAAAATATCGTTTATTTTTTTTATTACTTTTGCATTTGATTACCTGACTATCATCACTGACCGAGTTTTCATCACCGCTGCTTTGAAAAGTTTTGTTTAGTTCTTGCGCCTTAATGTCGCGAAGTGATTGTTCATTAGTGCTATTGATAGAAATACCTTGGTGAACATCTGGTTCAATGTGAGACTTTTTAGTGTTATCGTCATTATTTTCTTCAGTGGCAACAATATCTTTTGAAGCTTGCTCGGCAACAATTTCTAATTTTACATCATATGAATCTTCTTGCTTTGAAATTTCTTCAATAGAACCTGTCCTCGGCGGTGAACTCGCCTTTAGGATCGGTTCCGATAAAATAGCAAAAAGATCATCCGACGAAGTTCGCTGTGGTGACTGTACAATAATATTTGTTGAACTAACTTTAGTTGAAGTTGACGCTGTAATTGTTGTATGCTGTTTTGGATCCGACGTTTCTACATGTTTTACTGATTCGTTTACATTTTCCACTGGAACGGGCAATGGGCACGGAACAGCATGAGTTTGCTTCTTTGACTTTTTACTTGTTGGCGATATGTCCACTGTCGTTTCCCCATTGTTGTTACTTTTCTCAATTACTTTTTTTGCACTCTTCCTATTTTGGGCCACTGGTGGTGTAGCACAAGCAACAGCACCAGCAGGTGCGGTTTTATCTGGTGTTTTAACATCCGTAGAGCAAGTGCTCTTCCTCGACTCCTGTCGTGAGGCACCATTCGGAGATGTCACATTCGAATTGCTGTGCGTTTTTCTATGCAATATCATTACATTTTGCCGTAAACTCGTGAAATCACAAAAATTGCATCGATACAGACTTGAATTGCCACCGATAGAACTGTTTGGACTGGTGTTTTTATTGCTTCCAGAAAAAGCACACATACCCGCAGCATTTGTGCTGCCCCAAGATGTTGTCGCTGCAGGTTGAATACTAGGTGTAATATTAATAATTTTCGTCACAGTGTCGAACTGCAAAAGAAGAAATTTTATAAACCCAAATTTTTTATTATATTACAATTTTTAACTTACATTTCGACGACCGCAATTACTGTTGTAGTCACTGGTTGTTGTTCTCACAAGTGATTGGCCAAGAATTGCTTTAACAATGCTGTCTGGCCGATTGTTGAAAATCAGAGATGTGTTCCCGAATATTTCATCAGTCAATCGCTCAGCGATTTGAACATCTGATGGAAATTTTTCCATGAATTTATTTCTCGATTTGAGCAAAGCTGGAAGTTGATTGAAAATTGTTTTATTATTATAATTATTATTAATCCATTTTTTCCAATGATTTTAATAAAAAATTGAGGTGTGGCCACAACACAACTTTCTTTAACGGACGGCGCTGGAATCTTTAGTGAATTACATTTTTTTTAAATTTCTTTTGCAATTAACAGATAAACTCGATAAACTGCTCGCCTGATGGAGTTGCTACCGGTGCTAGAAATGCTGGATCGTCAAAGTGGATGGGGTGATGTTGTCATCAACGGTGCTCCAACTGATTTAACTGACTTGAAAGGATTTGCGTTGAAGGTTCTTGTTTCCCTTGGGGTAGAGGCTACCGCGACAGATATCGAAACTTGCGATTGGGTCATTTAAAATGCAGTTTGGGAATATTGTAATCGGTGACAACCTTATGGAAAGTTATTTCAGAAACACCAACCATAAGTTGTCTGAAGTTATTGGAGTTATTGCGGAGCTTAGGCACTCTTGCCTTGGACTCATGAAAGTGTGGCAATTATCTAAAGTAGCTGTATTTTTGGATCGCGTACACATCGTCATGACAAATGGTAGGAAGTTTGTCATCCGGTCGAAAGACGAGGTTCAACACCATTTGGATTGCTTGACGGACAGTCAACCATAGCTGAATATGGCTCACTTATACAATAAAAATTTTATTTTTTTTATTATATTTATGACTACTCCTTTTTTTGTTATCTAAATTATATGAAAATCACATCAACTGTTTGATTAACCCTGATCTTTCTTTATTAATACAGCATAATGAGCTCGTAGCTCCAATTGATGACTTCTTCGGATAATTTTAATGACTTGCATCCCGTTGCAAGCGACAACTTGGTACTTAAAACGAAAGTACAGCTAAACAGGCGTCGGTCATTCAATGTGGGACATATTAATGCCCAGAGCCTTTTAGCCCGACATTTTGCTAAAATGGAAGAGGTACGTAGCATTCTGAATGTTGGTTTTCTTGATGCCTTTGGTGTTTCTGAAAGTTGGCTTAGGCCCGATACTTCCAGTAATGTTGTTTCCATCCCTGACTATAGGAGTCTAATTATATGAGGGGTGGTGGTGCTGCTGTCTATATGTCATCTGCATCACTCAAGAACAGAAAAACCAATTCAAAAATTCTTTCGATAAAATGATTTTTAGTACATGGCGGAGGGTAATGATCTGATTTTAGTTGGTAAAGCAATGGAAAGAGTTACCTGACATTAACTGGAACTATGGTCCAAAGAGGTCTCGCTCGTTATTGGGACTTATTAGAAGGAGCACATAAAGAAATTCAAATTAGAAGAGGATGGCATCTGCATCGGCATCGTGGGGAAGCGGAGGAAACCCTGCGGCACCTTCTCAACGAATGCGGAGCAACGATCCAACAGAGGAGAGACCACATGGGAACTCACGCAATCTCGGAGTCTGCACGGCATTCAGTAAGCCTACTCCATATCATTTAGTTCATAAAAAAGCCATTGGTATGGAGGCGGTGCTATATGGACGGGCATGCACTGTCTTCGTAGCACTATTCAGCAGAAAGCGAACAGAAAGCGCAGTACTATTTGAATATACGCCATTTTTGTATCATCATCTTCATCATACCAGACAAAAAAACCGACCCCAAACATTACAATTTTTTGCTCTAACCACCTCTGATTTAAAAAATTCAAAATAGAAAAATGATTAGTTTGCAGTGCGCCTGTTACTGCCGAAAATTTCCAACAAAATCAAAACAGCTATTTGTCCCGTCGTGTGACCAGTTGTCGTCGCAAAAATACTAATTGCTAAGCCAAAAAGTTACAGCAACTCGTTCGCGCAGCGAATAAAATTCAACAGCGCTTGCAAATTGCGCAAATTATCACAAGAAGGGCCAAGAATACTTTGGCTGCAACCTCGAGTAAGTGAGGTAACAAATTTGTCAATTCCGCGTCGATCGCAGGAATCTGGCGTCTATGTGACCAGTTTGTGGCGCCTGCATCACTTAGACCCAAGAACTGTAGCCAAACGACCGTTAATTGCGACGTAAGTTCAGTGATTAGGCCAAACAATCCCGCTTTTTATCGCAAAATCTTTCTCAGCGTTGCAGTAGTCCAAGTTCCCCGACTTCGTTAATAATCATTTGGGCAAATCTGCAATTCCCATTCACGAAATGCCACGAAACTAATTGGTTTCAGGATTTCACTGGCACATAGTTTCTATTCAATTATGTTGGCCATGCAGTCAGAGTCAATGGAGTTGGCTACCGGACCATTGCATATGGTTGACATTGGGCATATGTGGTTTGAAAAAGACGACGTCACGTTTCAGACAACTGGCAAAACAATTAGTTATTGAAGTCGAAGTTAGGTGACCGTGTTATCACCAGAAATTCACTAATCAATAGACCGCTTCCTTCGTGTGATTTGACGCCTCTGGACTATTTTCCAGCTATGTAATAATAACGGATATGCCAATAAACTAAAGACTAGACAACCTCAAAATGAACATCAAAAACGAAATAGCCGCCATTATCGCCCGATCTATGCGAAAAATTATTGAAATTATTGAAAAATTGGGTTGAGCGCATTTACTCGTGCAGGCGTTTTCGTGGAGGACATTTCAATGATATTGTGTTCCATAATTGATGGCATCGTATGACTTTAACGCAAATATATATCTGACTTATGAAACACACGCTATTTTCTTTAAAATGCAATATGGGACCCATTATATTCATCATGATAACTCGTTGCCTTCGTTTTTTTGATTCTTGCTATCTTCATCTTATTTTTGATAACAACAAAATGTATTAATTTTATGTACTTCTTCCTATTAATAATATTTGGTGCAACATCTTTTTGATAACAACAAAATGTATTAATTTTATGTACTTCTTCCTATTAATAATATTTGGTGCAACAGACCGTTGCATCCAAGGCCTAGCTTCTCGCGACCATTCATGTTGTGCGTGCGATATTTCTGCACACAAATGGAAGTGAATTGAGTAGATTTTTCATGGCAGTTATTACCCTTAAACGTTTGTTAGACATTCGCGACAGATGGGACAGTTTAAAAAGCTTTTAGGTTTGGGGGGGTTTTGGGTTTTGAACTTCGAAGCTCCCACTTAGTAGCCCAACCCTCTTCTTACCACCTGAAGCAACACATTACCATTTTTCAAAGCCGTGTTCTTAAACTTTAAATATTTTTTTATACCTAATCCGTTGCTATTGGAGTTTTCGATATTTCTTTCTCTATTATTCGCTCTCATTTGTTTATATTTTTTATCCTTTATTCTGTCAAGCCACTCTTTTTATTTTCTTTTGCCTCTCTTTGACTTATCTAATGCGTTTTTTAATTTTTCTCTATATACTCTTCGCGTGCCGATATGTTTATGGCTTGTGTCTCGTCGCCAAATCTTATTATCAATTTTTAACCAACTTCCTAAAGCCCGATATTATTCAAACTTTGCACACAGGTGTAATTCCGATGACAATACTTTCTATCAAAATTTGGAAGTAATCGCGTACGTGCTCCCATATACATATGAGTATCTCTGATTAAGATAATTTACACAAACAATTTTTTTATGGGTTGTTTTTTTGCATGTTTATTTTAATTCTTTCTTGTGTCTGTCTTTTTTGTTGTTGGAAAACTATTTGTTATTTAATACTGTAACAGATACTTAATCATGTTCTCATGAGCTAAGCAAGTCTAATGATATTTTTCTTCTACTCATGCATCGTTTGGTCTGGTTTGGTCTCTATCATTTAGCCTTCAGCTTTTAATATCAAAATATTTTTGGAACCAGGGTAAAACCTATTGGAGACGAAAACATTGCGAAGACAAACGGTTCGCGTGAACATCGCAGGAATGTTCCCTACTTTGCTGCACTTTGCAGTCTTACGACACAACAAAGCTTTACTTTGTACTTCAATTTACAACACAATCAATACGCATTCAAGTTGTATGCACATAGACCTTTCACTTCTTCCTATTCTAAATACTTGAGTGCCCACACTGTGCCTGACTTGACCTGTCAAACCGCTTAAGTAATAGTGATTGCGGCCAAGATAGGCCAAAAAGATAAAATGAGTTTAATTTTCATTCCTACGATTATTAATTTCCAACATCCCAAAAATTTTTTTTTGAAATATAAAATAATCTACTGTTTTAAGCTTACCATATCCCTTTCGTATAAACTCATCCCTCTTATTGCAACGGTATGGGAAAATTTGTTTACAACTTTTTACATATTCACTGTAAATTGAAATTAAAGATTATCTGTGTTATTATTATGGATAATTGTAATAGTGTTAGATGTTCTACTTACAATGAATCCTCTTGAAAGAATTTCACAACGCAGTATGGCTTTCGTTTGATATGTTTAAATAAGCTTTGTGGATGTCTCTCCTTGCCAAAGACCTCACCAGGCCACCAATTGCTACCGAGTTTAACCCAAACAATGTCGCCGTCGCTGTAAACCTTATCGCCGGACATCTTGAGGGACTTACTAGACTTCCGATGTGTGTGCGTTTTTTAGTTGGAACTGATCAGACTCTCCATTTGTCCATTTGTTACATGTTCTTTGTATTTACTTCAAATTCAATTTTGAATTGCACAGCAAATGAAAATCTGTAAAATTAACATAGAAATAATAACTTTTTGACTTCTTATTCGTGATATAAAATTCATTATGCTTGTTGCTCTTTTTTGCTATCACTACCAATGCAACATTTTATTATTGAAGTAAATTAATTTTCTTCTCTTTACATTCGTTTTTAAATTATTATTGTATTTGGATAAATTTGTGTTGTGTAAAAATTTACCAAACCTTGGCACAAGTCAGCTTTCGGTTTTTTGAACTTTTTCAGAAAAAACGTTTAAAAGACTCCTCAAAATACCCGCAAAAGAACACAAAAAGAGATTCAAAAGGCGCCCCCCCAAAATACCCTTAAAAGACTTTGCAAAGACCCACTAAAATACCCCTTAAAAATTCCCAAAGGCGCCGAAAAAGGTCCTCAAAAGACTTCCCAAAAGATCCTCAAAGGATTCCCAAAAGACTCTCAAAAGACCCCCAAAAGACACCCAAAAGTCCATATCGAATTTCATACAAATCGGTTAAGAAGTGGCTTAGTTCCCGAAAATCCACTCCTAATGACATTATGAACAAATCTTAAAGTCGTATCTTAGTCCTACATACCGAATTTCATAGAAATCGCTTGAGAAATGGATTAGTTCCCGAAATTCCAGTCCCTAACGACCGTATCTCAGAACTTCCATAGGAACAAGTCTTATAGTCGCAAATTAATCCTACATACCAAATTTCATAGAAATCACTTGAGAAATTAGTTACAAGAATTCAAAAATGTAACACAAAATCGCAACACAAAATCATAACACAAAATCGTAACATTTGTATTTTTCATCGTGTCATTATAATATCATGCCGCTATATGGCAAAAAAAAGCAAGATTCGAAACTCTGTCCCTATGTAATTGCACAACGGCGAGAGGAACAATCCTCTATAAGTCCATCCAGATACTGGCTTATGCAGACGATATAGACGATGTACAGGAAGCTTTCATCCAGATCGAGCAGGCGGCACGCAATCTGGGGCTGCAAAACAAGCAAAACAAAGTACATGGTCACGTCTGCGACTAGATGATCCAACAATGATCCCGCAATTAAAACAGTGGAACGCCAATTTGAAATAATGCAATCCTTTAACTATCTCGGGCCAACTATAGCAGCCGATAACAGCATGGAACCAGAAATACGCGCATGGTTCAAGCCAACAAAGCCTACTATAGTCAAGACTCTTCAAATCCAGGAACTTAACTATACATACAAGTTGCTGATATATAAGACAATGGTCATACCAGTACTTACAAATGGATTCAAAACTTGGGTGCTTAGCAAAAAGCATTCTGCCTCTTAGCCGCTTTCGAGAGAAAAGTCTTACGGAGAATTGTTGGCACCGTATGTGAGAAAGGACGATTCCGGAGACTCTATAATGATGAGATCTACGAGCTACGATTTCGACATCGTGAAGAAAATTGCACATTTCAGCTAAGCTAAGCTAAGCGAGACGAGCTATGTTCATAGCTCTTAATTGTAAATAAATAGTTTTAAATGTAACGTTGCACACTTGAGCTTAACTATGCGAGCTATGATTTTATGTTTTGAGCGGTGCAAACTAACTTAGCTCGTGTTGTCTTTCAATTGCAAATGTCAGCTATATCGCTCCCACATACATTGATTTTATTGTTTTTTTTATATATTATATTGCATTACAATTGAATTCAGTTAGAACTACTAAGTAATATATATGGTTCGTATTTTAATCATTTAATATTAATTAGCTTATGAAAACATGCAGCCTGTGCTGTGATTCGTTAGCATATTTTGACAGATAAAGCATTTTATTTGCACATGAATGTATGTGTGAGCGTTGTTATTAGCTAAAGTGTGCAGCGGTATGAGCTAGGCGACCTACAGTTGGGACCTACAATTTAAACCCGGATACGAACGGCGAATTGAGAAGCTTTCCGTGACAAGTTATTACTCTCGGAACGTTTGTCACCCATTCGCAAGAGGTGGGACTCCGTGAAAAATACTTTTGGTGTTAACCACGAACCCCTGCTCAGTAGCCATGCGATTTTCCACTGAGCCACGGCGACGACAGTGTTATTATTTAATTTAATATTAATTACCACGACGAGCGCACGTGCAATTACTATACTGATATAAATCAGGGTTCCTTTCAACTTGGCATAAAGTTAGAACTAATAACCTACTAACATTGAGGCATCCAATGCCATCCAAAGGCTTGGATTACGCTGAAGAAATGTGTCTCGTGTCACACACATTTGCCGGAATATAGGAACCAAATTAGAAGGTTAATATCAACAAATGTGCAGTGGCACATACAAATATGGTAGCTCATCGGCTAACTTATTGAGGAATGTTTGAATTGAACGCTTCGCGTTGATATATGAATGTTCAATAAAAGTAGATAAATCGCTACTGGAACAAATTAGAAGGTTAATATCAACAAATGTCGGTGCATACAAAAAAGTCAGTATTGAGCAGGGAGGACGCTGCTCTTAGGCACCACTATAACGACAGACGGAGGCATCAAGCCGACATTAACCAGGTACATCAAGTATGCAAAAATTGGGAAATGTCCTGTGCATACCGAGCACCTCAAAAAGTCTTTAATCGGTCCTCCCATCGTGCCAGAGTCAGACAGCAAGCCTTAGAGAGTAAAGGACAACCTAATCAATAAACTACTGATCTACACAAACAAATACCTATATTTCGGCGGGACCTGATTACAAACTAGATTCTGGTTGAAGAAAATTGAAATGAGTTCAGTCTGTAAGATGAACGACACTTCTGTAGAAAAGGCATTCAAGTGGTGTCCACAGCGAACTCGCAATTGTATGCGCTCCATAAATTACCTGGCGCGGATACATTGTACTCAAAACTGCTATCATTTTGAAATATTGTAATCTTTAAAAGTTTTCAGCACTATTTCATATTTTATTTGGTTTTTAATTTAACAATCCATTTCGGGTAAATTGAAGGCCAAAACTGAACACAAATGTCGAACATAACAGCTGATCAGTGAGAAATTATTCATTTGCAAGATTGCAAAAGGTTAGAGAAGTGCGGCATCAAAACCGCAAAAAAAGCAAAATGCTGTAATTTCTGGTTTGCAAGCCCATAAACGCGTACACCTTCATCATCATCATATTTGTCTCTGCAACCGGGGTCCTTAAAAAATCTCTGCTACCGCAAAGTATGCTTTGATGGCGTTAAGAAACCGTGCGCCTAATTCTGATCCCATGCTTTTATTGATTTATTGATTGATTGGCATACTGATATGGGACATTTATTTTTGGACCGATTTATCGCTATAACTTCGTCTATGCTTGGTGATGGCAGCATATTGTGATCGTCGGTCATATGTGGAATCTCCAATTTTCCAGTTAGCTGGCGATTTATCAAATCATGAAAATGTTTTTTCACACGCCCATAGACGAAAGCGACTGTTTCGTACGCTATAAACTAGCCTCGAAAGTAGCCCATAACAACACTAGTTATGTTATGATATAAACGTCTTTTGTTATTTACTGCAATCTCAGCGAACACATTGCGCATGAGCAAGAATTCTCTTTTGTTTGTCGTTTGTGATTTCTGCTTCTCTCTCGATTTAGCAGAAAAACCGGTTTGGACGCGTGAAATATTCATTTCTTTGTTATTTACTGCAGTCATAGCGAACACACATTCTCACATTTCTGCTTCTCTCTCGATTTAGCAAAAAAACCGGTTTGGACGCGTGAAAAATAGCGTACATGACTCGCAGAAAAGTGCTCATCGTGCTCGTTAGATTGCCGCTTCAAGATTCAAGCTTCTAACTCGAACGATAAACTCGACTTTCCTTGCTCGTTCTGTAATATACTATTCACATCGTTTCAAGATCCTTTTGAGATCGTCGATCTGAGATTCCCCTATATCGTTGCAGTATTGCGGTATATACTGTGTCACACCGCGGACGAGCCTGATGCGGTCATCACACTCTGTTCTACTTCACAGAAATTATTATTATCGCAGGCTTTCTTTCGCCGGCGAACTATTGTTCCATATCCTTCTAAGCCTTTTATATTATTGTTCGCATGAGCGCGTTCTGTATCTATGAGATTGTTGCATTGGTCGGTAAAGGCAACGTTCTTACGTTCAGTGGATAGCTTACATTCGTCAACGAACCAGTCGTTTTGATCTTATCGACTACCGGCTGAAATGGAGTCAACAGTATTTTTAAGGCGTGTCTATTTCTCTTCTACACTCGAACCTAGGACTTACTCTCGCTTCATTGAGGGCGTAAATACCCTTTACTATTCAATAAATATATAGAAAATAAAAAAAAAATTCACCTACAATTCACCTAATCTACAATCAAACTGTTATATGGATGATAAGAAATCTTAAGTAATACCTTGTTAATCAATAACAATTAATAGAAAAAAACTCTTATTAATTGTTCTAAATGATGATAACATAAAAAACATGCCGCTAGATCGATCATGTTCACCACACATCCGGCAAACATGTACTGTCTAAGTGTAGTAGAGCTATGAAAATATAAAATTAAAATAAATATGAATTCTTAGTTTTCCCTTTGTGTTTAAGAAATTTATTTAATTTATTTTTTAGTAAGGTATTACAATATTTATTAACTATACATTGTCTTGATTCAATTTACTTATGCAACAAGCGTAATAATTAATAGTATTTTTTATGTAAATTTATTTAAATTCTTATTTAGGCTTTTAGTTTTTCTGTGTATTATTTATGTTAGGTTTTACTTCTGATAAAGAAAAATGCAATCATCCAGATCGAATTGAAGAAAATATCATGTTATTGTTATTTGGTCATAATGGTCATATCAAGGTGCAGTCGCGTGCATCTTATGTATTTTGTTAGAAACATTACGCATCAGCTATCTACCTTCACCTTCTTCACCTGTTTCTCTTATTGTCGTCTCACAGACGGCCGGTTTCGAAGGAATCAACAGCAAGTGCAGCTGCAACATCGCCACCATCATCATCGCCAACTAGCAAATGTTCAGGGCGAAGAACAAGACCTTCAGAAACATCGCCGGGATTATTCGGTTTTGCACGGTGCGTATTAACTGCAGCAATCGGAATTTTTATGTGTTCCACTTTGCAGCCATACGCAACAGGAGTCAATTTGATGACTGTGTGCAGTGGCACATACAAATATGGTAGCTCATCGGCTGACTTATCGAGGAAATACGCGAAAAGGCATCGCAAAACAGCCTGATGCGAGACAACAAGTACATTTCCCTGTCGCTCCAGTTCCATAATGACCGGCTCAAGTCGAGCAACCAGATCTTCATAGCTCTCACCGCGTGGATAGCGATAAGCAAACTTATTCTGATCACGAGCCTTAAACTCTTCTGGAAATTTCGCCCTAATTTGTTCGTAACTCATTTCCTCACAATTACCAGCGTCTATTTCGTTGAGCGCCTTCCATCGCTCCTGTGGTGCCTCCACATTGGCAACCGTTTGAATTGAACGCTTCATCCACGATGTCCAAACACGAAGACCACTGATGCCCTGCTGATCGATGAACGCAGCCAATGCATTGGCATACTGTCGACCACGCTCACTCAAATCAGAATCACCACCTATTAGACCTTTTTGGTTGTGTTCACTTTCCCCGTGACGCGTTAAATAGATGGTGCGCGGTGTTATATGAATGTTCATTAAATAGTAGACAATCCGTGACTGGACATGACCTTCGTTATTATAGACGACAACCTTTTTGCCGGTATTGTAAATCTTCATGTATGACAAATGCGATTCTTTAACCTCGTCAAGGGGTTGATATTTTTCTTCGTAGTGTTCTATTCTCTGAAGAAAATCACGGACAACCAAATCTGTATTCATGTTAACGTAATCCGGTGATGAAACTTTCACCTCTTTGATATTCTGTTCAATTATTTGTGGATCATCGCAGATGGACTCGACAAAGAATAACTTAAAGTTATGCTTCTTGACAATAAAATCATAGATGAGTTTTCGCCGATCATAGGTCGAATTAGTGGCATCGAAAACCGCAACACTCCCCAGGCCGCTATGCAGCCATTGGCAGGCATCACCGAGTGCCTGATAGGCACAGCGATTGCGAATAGCCATTGCTTCTTCATTGTCCGCCCGGAAAAACTCATGCGATTTGTACGCGGTCGTTGCATGCCGGCGGTACTCCCCCAAATTGAAAACTCTCGTACTGATCCCTATCCAGTTGAGATATCGGGCAAGTTTCTTGGAAATGAAAGTTTTACCACGCGCCGGCAGTCCAACCATTGCTATCACATGTGGTGTGGTGATGTCCGTTATTGCACGTTCCCCTCGAATAGGAAAAGGCTTTGTCATTACCGTCTCCGATGTTGGCGGTAGCATTTTTCGTGTCTCCTCCGACATGACACTCGGACAGAGATGCAATTCGTTTTCGATTGCGATATCAGTACATTTTTTCAGCTGATTTAGACTTGTTGTGCGTGCCCGAAGTGATGGTGACGTACTGTACGGAATATCCATGATACTAGTTGTCAACGAGCGAACCAGATTAGTTTGAAATGGAAATTGTATAGTAAGATGATGGATGGATGGAGGTGGTAGTGGCGGAGGTGAGGGAGGTGATGGTGGTGATGATGGTGATAATGGCGAAGATGGTCTTTCAGCTGCTGTTTTTCCGATGTTATTCATAAATATTGTTTGTTGTTGAGTATGTGGTAGCAAATTGTTTGGATTTAAAGAAACCCTTCCAGTAACAATTTTTTTTTATGTAAATTAATGCGATTGCTGGTACATCACACGTTCTCCCTGTGGCAAGAATTAATAAGGTGTTTATGTGGTTTTCTTGGTATTTGAATTGTTGAATATATAGCGCGTAGTCTTTCCTTCACTCTCTCTCTCTCTCTCTTTCTCTCTTCCTGTAAATAAAATATAAATAAAAAGAGAAATTTTCTTTTTAACACAACAAAAAACAAAAAGCAAACAAACTTTCATAAAAAAAAACAAAAAGGCCAATTCTATATAAATATATACTCATTACTAATTTATTTTCTATGAAGAAAACCTTTGTTTTTCCTTATTTGTGCTTAATATACATATTTTAATGGTTTCTATTTCCACTCTACTGCAACATACAGTTGGCACAGATTTAATTATTTTGCTCTGCAAATGTTGAACTTTGGGGAACTTTGTTCGCATTTCTATATCAGTAAATTTCCAAACCAAGCTTCATACATATTTCTCCAAGCTGAATTCAGTTATTTTGAGAAGTGAAACATACTAAGTTGATAAGACTGAAAGAATTATAAACATCGGTGATAAGAGAGGAGGAGTCTTTTTACCAATACGGTAACGACCTACAACTTCAAATAATGCCATAAAAGTTAAAATTTGTTGCTACTACGCGTTTAACTAGATCCGGCCAAACTGTATATTAAATTTGTTTACTTGTTTTACTTATATATTCTGTGTTGGCATAAAAAAAATTAATCAAGTAATTAATCAAAACGACTTGAAGGCTCAAACGTTCAATGCATCAAGCAAAACACATTTGTGAATAAAAACACAATCAGCGTAATAACGATGGTTGTGAATGAATATGGCAAAGAATTATTGTATGAACATACACTGCGTTTCACTAGATTAGAA
Organism: Nephrocerus scutellatus; assembly: GCA_947095585.1. Classification (NCBI taxonomy): domain Eukaryota; kingdom Metazoa; phylum Arthropoda; class Insecta; order Diptera; family Pipunculidae; genus Nephrocerus; species Nephrocerus scutellatus. The sequence goes on from OX352763.1 coordinate 95,421,542, forward strand.
GCAGGAAATTTTGAAATGTAAACATGAACTTTCTGCCGTCATATGACTGTGAGAAAAAAATGGTAAAAGAAACAGTGGCTCATGTTGCAATGCAATGGATTTTAAGAGAGCAAGCTAACGCTAGTTTTATGAAACTTTACTGAATGAGTCAGAATGGCATGCATTTACATTGATTGGTTCATAAGATTATACAATCGTTGTTTGTGAATTGGTTCATTTTTTATATTAAAATTTTGTTTTGTAAAAAACAGCCCATAAAAATTAAAATTTTTCATGTAAATTCTCTAATAGGAGATACATATTGTGTTTAAAATTTGAAGGAAATCGGGCTAATTTTTAAAAAATATACATGGGCACCACTCGGGTCTCGGGTCTATTTTGATAATAGTTTTGGGAGGTACAAATGTTTTTAAAATTTTAAGAAAATCTAGCTAATTTTTCAAAAATCACGTGGGCACCCCTCACTCCAAAAATTTTACACACAGTTTTTTCCATCGAAGGTACACATGTGTTTAAATTTTTTTTAAAAATTTGTATGGGGCCTCACTAGCCCGGAGCATGGGGTGTCCAAAATTTTTACAAAAAGTGTTGTCCATCGGAGATACACATGTGTATAAAATTTGAAGAAAATCGGTTATATTTTGAAAAAAATATTTGTATGGGAGCCCCCCGACCGCGAGGCCCGATGGTCCCAAATAGAAAGTGTTGTCATCGGAGATATGCATTTGTGCAATAAAATCGGACTTTGAGAAGTGGGTTAAAAATTGATCGCAAGAATTCACGACAAACAAACAAACACGGGGAACGCGACGTTAATATGTTTCGACAGCTAAAATCAGAGAATTAGCTCGTGTTACTGCAAGTAAATATACTGTTTGTCGTGTGATTCGTATAGTGCAAGCACCTGAATCGACTAAAGCTGAAGATAAATACACCACTTAATGCTTCGCGAGAGATTCAATGCTTAGAATTCGCGAAAGACCACATGACCTGGGATGTGCAACAAGGAGCAAGGTCGGAAAAAGTCATCTTTTCTGACGAAAACAAGTTCAATTTAGATGGCTATAACTTTTTCTTCCACGATCTAAAAAAAGAGAAGCTCGTTTTAAATCACAATCATGGGGTGGGAGGCAATATCTTATTATGACACAATCAACTTATCGATACAAATCTCAAAAATGCCAATAAATAGCTACAAAGCGGTGTTGGAGTAAGCTTTTCGAAAAACGCTTACAGACCGCACGCATTGCTAAATCATTCGTTGCTAGTGAAAACGTTGAAGTTTTACCATGGTCACCATATTTGCCGGACCTTAAAAGTTTTGGGGCTGGCTCACACAAAAAGTGAACGAATGTGGAAAACAATACAATGACAAGGAAGCGCTGATCGATGCCTCTAAACTAGTCTGGAAGAAGTAAGATTTCAATCGAATTACTTGTCCTCATTGTTCATCTCCAATAAACATAGAGTTTTTGTGGTGAATTCGAAAGTACGAACTATACGAGTATCACAAAAAAACTGACTAAATATAATGCCATACTTAATTAGTAATTACCAAAATATGGAAACATTAGGATACAAGCCAAATAGGTACCTACTTGAGGTTATCTTGAAGAAATGTGTTTCTATTCATTATTACAAATTATATCTGAAGTATGAATTTAAAATAAAAATCAATTTTCATTGAATTACAATTCATTTGTAAGGTGCTCCTAATCTTATTAATCAATTTAAATGCATGCCATTCTGACTTATTTGGCAGAAATGTCTTGAATATACATACCGTTATCGTGTTCTGAATATTTTTTAAAACTTGATTTTTTACTAACCACAAACTATTCTAATCAGAAATGTCTTGAATATACATACCGTTATCGTGTTCTGAATATTTTTTAAAACTTGATTTTTTACTAACCACAAACTATTCTAATCACCATCATTTGTTTTTTTTCTTTCCTGACACATAACTTGAGAAATATCAATTTTATCTCCCAAAATGATGTGCTTCTAACCGCACTGTATTCAACAGTTTCCGATACTGAGTAGCTCTTGCACAGAGTTAGTTAAATTTTTTGGAACAAATACTCAGTTAAGTAAATATTTAATTGAGTTTAAAATATAAAACTTCAATTTTTCATTTAAATTGACCATTTAAAATGAATTCCTTTGACTTGGGGAGATAGGCAGCATCAGCAAAAATGTCTTGCGAAGAATTCTTTAAGAAAGGTTCAGGACTGTAAACTACGAGATGTATATGAGTCCTACCGCAATATGTGCACACGTGTTTTTGCGTGTAATCTTTGAAATATTTTTACTCTCTGGACATTTGTTGCTTCTACTATATGTATTTGATTCCACTTTAGTTTTATTTATTGCCAAGCGCAAGAAGTTATTATTTTCTAATGGAATTTCACTTTAATCAACTTCTTGACCGTCACTTGAATCACAAACTAATATTTCAGCGATAAAATAAGTAGTAGCAGGTACGAATTTACACAATTATTTGAATTTAATCATTACATGTGGATGTTTTGGTCTTTAATATACAGAAGTGTATTCTTATTGTTATTGCGATGCAATTTGCATTTAAAATATATATTAACAGCGAAAAGTACCAATTTGAGAGGAAATGAAAAAAGCGCGTGAATAATTTGTTTGTTATTTACTAACCGACGTAAGAAATTTAACTTGCAATCACAAATAAGGTCAACTCCAACAATACCAACCAACAGCCAACAACAACGAACCAGATACCAAAACTAGTCAAAGTAGCTGTGCTAAGCAGAAAGCGACGAGGAGGAGTACAGTACAAGCACTAGGCAGTAGTATAACACAAAATTTAATTAAATAAATAAATAAATGCGTCCCTGCTGACGTTAGTGTTGATAATGATTTTTTCTGTTTGCCACATTATTTGTACTCAAATTAATCGTGCGCACTTATATGTTTTTTTTTATCAATCATTTTGAATGACTTTGGTTTCTTGGATTAAACTTTGTCGGTAGGAATACAGACAGTTGTTGCTGATAGAATAGTTTGTTTTGCTATTTGATTGCTGTTGGAGCTCTGGTGTCTTCCCAGATAAATGCAATTATTCAAAAAATGACTAATTTTAATGACATACATAATTAGTTATTACCAAATATGCAAAAATAATGCAGCCAATCAAGTAGGTATTTACGCTTTTTATTTGAGGAGATATTGACTTCATTGACTACTGCAGTCATTAAATGTATTGGCAATGAAAAGTTTTAAACCTCTTTTTAAGTAGAACAACAATAATTATTCCATAGTTGATAACAGAATTAATAAAAATCTGCCGAATAAAGACGCAGAAGCGTCAGTATGGAAAGAAAAACAGAGGAGGTGCAAAATAAGAACAATAAGTATATTTTTTTAATAAACGTATGCAAGTCAGTGCTGTAATAAGCCACAGCAAAAAAATAAAACATGTTGTTTGTTTCATCTTTGCGCACATGTGCAACATTGTTTGCTCTTTATATGAATTATATTTGTAGATGTTCTAAAAAAAGTACTGGTTTTAAGTAATTGTTGGCATGTACGAGATCATAAATTTCTTAACGTAATAACAATCAAAATTTTGAATTTGATTCAATCTTAAATTCAATTCAAATTATTATGAATCAAATATGGCAGCGACAGCGGCGGCGGCGACGGTTATATATGAAAAATTAAGCGAAAAAATGTAGCAAATGTTCAAGTGTTTTTAATTGTGTGAGACATTAAAATCTCTTACATTAGTCAGAATTTTTAAAGTTAATTTTAATTTTTTTTTTATATTATAAAGGTAAAAGTCTTTTTTTTAGATTCGCAAGGGACGTAGAAGAAGCTTTGAATACAGAACGAACGAGATGCAAGAAAAATATCTGGAGCAAAAGATCCAAAATGGTTTTTTAATTAATATTTCGGAGAAAGATGTGAAATCCTACGACTAACCTCGGTTCAATTGTAGCCACTGATAATAGCATGTAATCAAAAATATACGATAACAAAGCAACTTAGCATCATAGCTGACGGTGTGTATAAGACAATAGTCATTCCAGTACTTGCATACGGACAATCGCATGAGCCAAGAGGTACCTGCTCGAAAGTATGTACTTGAGGTAGGATTTATACGACATCAAAGTGGGGCAGAAAGACCAATCCGACACTGACAGATTTGCTTAGACTAGCACGACCATTGAAAAGTTTTGTTTTAAAACGATAAACAATATGTTCATTGAAAAGGAAAAGGTAGAAAAAGGTGTTGGTTGGTTGGTTGTTTTTTTTTTGTTTGTTTATATGTTTTTACACGCTAAAGCGGTTTGCACCCTTCCTTAGGGAGGGGAAAAGATGAGATGCCTATGCACGTGTGTCTTAAATGACTGCAGATCATACAAATGCCAAAACACAGAATCGGGCCAATCGTTCCACATAACTCTTGTACGGCTAAAGAAGGAATCTCTGAATTGGTTAGTATGTCCGAAGATAGGCCTAATGGTAGAGCCGTGGGCTAGAGTTGAGGCACGGGTATTACGGATGGGTTCGAGAATGGGCGAAATGCATCTGGATGTTTCGTTTGAACACCGCTTGTGGAAACAGCGATAGAACATTGACAAGCAGAAAACATTCCTACGATGTTCAAAAGCGAATCGATTGTTTTTGCGATATTTACGTCACCAATAAATTTTATCGCGTGGTTCTGAATTCTGTCTAGTAGATGTAATGTGATCTTGGGGGCACCTGCCCAGAGAATACAGTTGTACATATTCAAGTTTAGGGCAAATTTCGCAGCATTCATGGCGATGGCAAACTTTTATTATAACCAATTGTTGTAATTTGGAAAACATAGCAAGCATTCGTTTAATTTTGACACTAACTTAAGTACGCCAATGACTATTATAATCGACCATTAACCATTTATCGTAATTTGGGAATTTGTTTGATTTTGACACTAACCAATGCACGCCAAAGTCTTTTATAATCGACCCTTTACTCTTGTGTTTAAATCGAAAAGTGAGCTTCAATTTGTGACACAATACAACGTCCTTCTAACGTTTACAATAACATTTGTTTTCTATTAGAAGGCTTTTACAAACTCTTACAGTCATTACATATAAACAAATAGAACATTTTCTGGTTATTTATCAAGAGGTCATTAAAAGATAACAATAATATTATTATTAGTAATACAAAAGTTTTCTCAATAATCTGTAAAATATATAGAATTGCCTTTTTTAGTTTGTTTGTTTTCATTTTTTTGATTTAAAGAAGATTTCTAATTTTAATTATATTGATTTACATATTACATACTTGTAATAATAATTTCTTGTATGATGTACCTTTTTCTTTTTTTTATCATTTCTTAAAGTTGCAAAACCATCACTTTGATCACAATTTACTAACAATTTTCCGTTTATCATTTTTTTATATACCGAACCACACACACGCGTTCGCGTATTTTTTCTGCCAAGAAACATTTTAGAAATTTCTAAATTGCATATAATTGCACCTAATTATAATAATGATTTAGAGATACATAACAGATAACACGTGCTAAAATGTACCCAATTTCAACACACCGAAACAAACCTTTGACTTTGGCAAATAGTTTTTAAACGGATAATGTTTAATTACGCTTTAGCTCGCTTGTAATGAAACTGGTAACTGTGATAAAATAATGTTGGGAAAATCAACTAAAATAGTGCAATATAAATACAATTAATAATGATTAATTAATTAATTAATGATTTTGAATATCGCTTTGTGTGAAAATTGAGTATTTGTTTTATATTATATATAGCTTTCCAAATTTTAAAAACTAATGGACAACAATCTAAAGCTAAACGAGTCCATTTTGAATGTGAACATTTGAAAGAGAACATATTTCCAAAATAAACAATATTTTTAAGGCAAACGTGGGAGGTTTAAAGCTATGAATTGGCAGGATTGATTGGAAATGTGAAATAACAACATAAGCACAATCAGTAAGTTAATGGTAAGGATATTTTGGATGTTTTGTTCAGACCTTTTTGAACTCATGAAGTTTGAAGTGTCCTTATAAATTGATAAATATTTTCTTACATAAATAGTTAATTCAAGTCATTTGAAAAAGAATTTATACATAAAGCAATCGGACCAAACTTATCTGAAAAGCGGGTACCCTAAACAATTGGATTTTATTCGCTTCTACAAGCCGCTACTTTATTCCTGGATAATTCGAATAGCTAATGATTTTTGAAGTCAAATGATTTCAGTGAAGTGATAATGATTTCGGTGATCAAACTGTAAACTATTTATAATAAAAAGTTTGTGCCTAACCGCATTACAGACTGTTATTAGATTCAATATTTTTTGGCCGACAAATTTTATATTGCAATTGTAGCTCGGACCAATGTAAGGCAGACAGGATGGCACTTTCAGTATCCGTTGGGGTATTCTGTGACAAACTGCGAAAATAAAAATTTTTATATTTATCGAAGTTCACGTATTAAAATAACATGATGAAATTGAATTATTTTTGACAATTTTACATAAAAGTATTTTTATAACTGTTGATGATAGCAACAAAGCATAACAGAATATACATAAAATTTTTCATTTTTGGGATATTCAGCTCAATTTTCACATTACAAAGCGTCTATAGTTTATTGGGTTCCCGAGCAAAGCGTTAGAAAATTTAATAGAACATAAATTCCTTTTCTCTAACCTCGTCCCAATCCGAGAATACGTTTTGTTAGCAGTTTTCTTAATTTATACGAATTTTAAAGTTATTTTTAACTAGGCGAAGGAAATTATTTTTGCAAAATACATCCCCTACTTTTTTCTTGCTCAACTCAACACTAAATCCAAATTTTTTAAGAACGAAATGGCGAATTATGTCTAATTTTCTTTACTCTTTTTTGATACAGTGAACGGCACAGCAAATGTTTAGGATAGTAGTAATACTATACAAGAATGAGCAGGACAATACTATATTGTTGAACAATCTGAAATCATAAAATATTTTTAATTGTGAATGAACATATACTTGTATGAGAAAATGAGACAGTAAGTCCAAGTGGTGTTGTGCTTACATCTGTTGCAGAGGATTGAAAAGGATAGGATGCGATCAAGAAGAAATAAAAACATGAAAAATTTGCACGGTTGCAAAAATGATGGCTGCAACGAACGACGAAACGATGAAAACTATTAAGTAGATATTTTTTACTTAAACGTATAAAATCACCTTTAAATAAAACCCAAATTAAAGTTATGTCACATTCACGGCAAGACACAAATTGTAGCTTATGTTTCCCTTTTTTAATTTACTGAATGCATGAGAAAACCGCTTAAAAGAGTTACCGATGAAAATGAAAACCGAGCGGAGTGACAAATCGTAGAAATAAACTTTGGTTTTTTTTTGGTGTCGAACGAATTTTGTCTAGCATATAGAAGACCTGTTTTATGCCTGATAAAAAGTTATAATGTTTACACGATTCGTTATGACACTACCTTTTTTTAGAATTGTAAATTAGCTAAAAACTATCGGCGGATTAACGAGATAGCAAGATAAAGTGGGGGATATGCATTGCGGTTGATCGGGAAACTACTGACTGCTCAAAACTTGGTTTGGGCCAGTAGCGCAACAACCAAGTTCGTGATGTACTGCTTGCTCTACCTCCTCGTGGTGGTCCCCGGGCAACTATGTGTATAAATCCTTATACATGTAGGCTAAAACTGTAAGTGCGAACGGTCTAGCGTTTCTAGTCTAGGTAACGTGGGCTAGCACCCTGCGGTACCGAAAAATAGGCGCTACTGAAACTGATACAACGCCTCGGATAAGTAATGATCGAATAATGACGACTTTTGGCTATTGTACCCGGACTAAGATTGGTTTCTGGAATGTGAGGACGCTCCTTGACTCTGGGAGTGAAGGACCTCAAAATGCCAGATTTCTTCAACTGGAACATGAGTTTCTTCGATATAATTTGGACACACTGGGAGTGAGTGAAGTAAGATGGTTCGACGCGGGAGAGTACCAATTCCCAACACTGTGCTGCTCTACTCTGGCAAACCCTCCGGCAGTCCCCGTGAATCTGGAGTGGGTCTGCTGCTAACGCCAACAGCACGTAGAGGCCTAATTTCCTGGCAGCCGCATAGTGATAGGATCTTATCGGCCAGATTTCGGACTAGAGTACGGCGCGTCACGATTATAGAGTGCTACGCCCCAACGAATCCCTCGACTGAGGATGAAAAGGACAACTTCTACAATCAACTAAACGCTGTATTCAACGCAACGCCGAACGGAGATATCGTCATCGTGATGGGGGACTTGAATGCCAAGGTTGGCAACGACAATGAAGGACTCAAGCATGTGATTGGGAAGCACGGCCTATGATGGCTCTAAATGTCATGTGCTGCATAGAGGAAAGCTGTCAGAGGAATTCGAGCTCCTAAGTGGGGTACGACAAGGTTGCATTCTATCGCCGATACTTTTTTTGTTGGTGATTAGCGATGTACTTCGCGCAGCTTTATCTACTGGAAACGGAGGAATTCGTTGGACTCTTACATCTCAACTCAAACATCTGGATTACGCTGACGACGTTTGTTTACTCTCACACAGAATTATGGAGCTGCACCAAATGACAACAAATGTGGAGAGGGAGGCAAATGTTGCGGGTTTGAAGATTAATACTGCCAAAACCAAAGTCATCAACCTTGGCACTAAATCAGTTACTCATGTTAACATTGCTGGACAGCCGGTAGAGAGAGTAGAGAGTTTCCAATATCTTGGGAGTATTGTCTCGACCGAAGGTGGATTAGATTAAGATATTTTTATTAAACATTAAAGTAATATACAATTTTGATTTAAAACTAAACTTATAACTAATATTATTATGTGTCGGCTCAACAATAGGGGCCCGACGTATTTACATTGCCTTTTTTTTGGTATTGTTTATTTTTAAACAATATTTTTTACTACTTAATCTACTACATGTTTATTTTTAAGGTAATTAAATTTTAAACAATAATTTTAAAATAAAATAAGAATGAAAAATATTAAGCAGCGTATAAACAGGGCGAACTTCAGCCTCTGTATATTGGTTGCCCGCCTTCTCGTAGAAGGAGACGTCTTGATTGTTAAAGATGTCATCGAATCTAGCATCAGTGAATCCTCTTATGTGTATGTACCGGTGACTTGGCTCGATTTCCTCGATTCGCAGTCCTTGCATCTCAGGACTTGGATGTGTTTCCAATGCGTCGACGAATTTCCTCGCCATTCGGAACAAGTGGTCAGTTATTGGCAGCAGACCTGCTGCTTCGTATAGTTTTGTAGTCGACACAAACTTATAGCTGTTTGTCACCCTCCAGAGTCCTGTACAGATCCTTAGTACCTTCCTTTCAAATAGGGAGATCTTCTTCATCGTTTTTGGTGAGACGGTGAACCATATGGGGTAGCCATAGGTTATCACTGGCCTGCTTGTAGATAAGCAGCCTGGTGTTGTTGGACAGACCGTTTTGTCTTGTAAGTAGCGGCTGCACCAAATGAATAGCGTAGTTAGCTTTTTTCATTGTTTTGTCGATGTGAGAGTTAAACTTGAGCCTCTCAGTTAAGTTGATTCCCAGGTACCTTGTCTCTGACTTGGTGTTTATTGTTGTGTTATCCGGAAGGGTGATTTTTAAGGCTCTGCACCGGCTTGTGATTTTTCTTATCCTTGTTTCGGTTGCTGGTACTCGGAAGCAGATGAGTTCCGTTTTATTGACGTTGATCTTTAGTCCCCACTTCAGGTAGTAATCCCAAAGATTTCTGAGGTGTTCCTCCACTCTTCGGGCAGCTATATCGGGAGAGCGGGAAACTGCATACGTTATGGAGTCATCCGCGAAAAGCATAGTCCTTGTTCCGGCTGTATTTGTGGGTTGATCCGCCATGAAGATGCTATACAGGACTGGTCCAAGTCTGGAACCTTGAGGAACTCCGGCTTTGATCCTTTTCCTTGTCGATGGGCGGTCGTACACCTGCACAAAGAAGACCCTGTTAAAAAGAAAAATTTTAATTATTTTTACAATATAATTGGGGAAACCAAAACTAATAAGCTTGTACAGTAGCCCGTTTATCCAGACACTATCGAAATGACCGAAGGTGGAACCGAACAGGACATTGTCAACCGAATCGGCAAAGCAAAATCAGTGTTTGGAATTATGTCCATGATATGGCGAAGCAATGCGATCGGCTTAGACACCAAGCTGCGACTGTTCCGCTAAAATGTTGAATCTGTGCTGTTGTATAGGTGCGTTATCTCAGGATGGTAGAAGATGGGGTCGTCCGAGAAATACATGGCGCAGAACAGTTGAGCAGGAGACACGGCAATTGGTGAAGAGTTGGAGAGAGCTGAAGCTCATTGCCAGGAACCGCACGCGATGGCGCGTAGGCGTAGTAGAGGCCTTAGGACCCACAAGGGGATACAGGATATAAAGAAAGAAGAAGATAAAGTAGCGTAGCCGAATAAAACCATCTCCGTACGTTTTGGAAATCGGGCTATATCTATCCGGACTAGTTTTCCTAGTTTACACATATAATTTTTTCGATTTTTTTTGTTTAAAAGCAGCTGTAAAAATAAGTCAGTGCTAAGTTTCGAACGATATTACTGACTTATTTAAGATGGCGGTAAATAAGTCAATAAATCTTATGTCAGTTTTTTTTTTTTTTGGTTTTAGATATCTGCGCTCGAGCTCAGATTTTGTCTCGAAAAAACGAACACGAAAGCTGAGAATCTTTTGTTTACATTGTTTACTTACATGTGTTGTTGTTGCAGCTAATGAAAAGAGGGGTAAATCTCCCAAAATACAAGCTATCTCCCAAAATATGCGGTTTTTGGTAAAAACGAACAACTTGACAGCCAAAAAATCAATCTGCGCCAGATTTTTTATAATAAAAACACGACATTAAATAAGTCTCGGTTTCAACTCGAGCGACTAATGTTCTGTTTTTTTTTTTTTTTAAAAATCTGCCGTAGATTGATTTTTTGAGTGTCAAGTTGTTCGTTTATTCCAAAAAACCAATCTACGGTAGATTGGATTTCCTCTCAAACAGATCTTGATATTTTGGAAGATTTACCCCTCTTTTCATTAACTGCAACAACAACACATGCAACAAAACAATGTAAACAAAAGATTCTCCGCTTTCGTGTTCGTTTTTTCGAGAAAAAATCTATGATCTAGCGCAGATTGCAAAAACAAAAAAAAACACGACATAAGTTTAAGCCAAAAACACCGAGTAAATGTTACTGGTTATTCGCTCTGGTTGACTAAAAACAGACCCTTAGCTTACAGGATTGTATGGATTTCCAAGTTCCAACATAACGAGCAAAAAATTGTTTTTTGTAATCCAAACCAATACAATCCCATACTGTAAGTCTAGACAAAACCTTCTCTATAGAAAGCCCAACTGTTCCGATCGTACACAGATACATGCTTAGATTTATCCCAAACGTATTTGTATTAGTAATCAACTAAAGAGCAAAATCCATATAACATTTTTCTGTTTCCCACATCTTACGTTTCTCGCACTTTGCGACTACTTATTTTGTGTACACTGTATTCACATTCCAAAAACACAGACGCGTTTGGGATTGGTTTACAGCATTAGTTTGCGTAGAGTTGGGCTTTCTACAAAACCTTCTCTATAGAAAGCCCAACTGTTCCGATCGTACACAGATACATGCTTAGATTGAGACCAAACGTATTTGTATTTAGTAATCAACTAAAGAGCAAAATCCATATAAAATATTTCTGTTTCCCACTACCACATCTTACGTTTCTCGCTCTTTGCGACTTCATATTTTTTGTACACCGTATTCACATCCCACAAACACACATGCGTTTGGTCTTGGTTTACAGCATTAGTATGCGTAGAGTTGGGCTTTCTATAGAGAAGGTTTTGGCTTTCTATAGAGAAGGTTTTGAGTTTAGAGCTTGGATACAAATACAAAGGCATGGGCATGAAAGTCATGCCAATGAACGTTGTGGCTATACTTAGCGAAGCATTTATGGGTGTCTGTGTTTGTTTCTCAATTTGTTGTTGTTTTGCCGTATAGAACGTTCATGCTTGTGCCGAAAGTCTTCTTTGGTAGTTGAATTTCGGTGGATTCTCGGTGGACTCAACCTTGCTCTTTCCAGCTCGCTGAAAACCTACCTGTTCGCTGGATATGACTTTCATTCTCATGATCGTGTAGCCACACTCTAAGTATTGTTTTTTTTATTGCGTGACACCATTGAAATCCCAAAAAACGGTAGTGTAATAACAGCTTGAGCGATAGGCTTTGCTTTATAGAGGTCGTTTAATTCAAAACACTACGTGTAGAGTATGAATAAACGTCATTTGATATCTGTAGGCCGATTTTGGTCGCAAAAGTGGGTCGAAATGTGAAAACTGAGTTCGTATATGTACGAGGTGTATAGCATATAGTTTTATTGTTGGGTGATGCGTTTTCTTTCTTTAATTTAATGTAACAAATGTAATAATGACAGAATCTACTACAAAAATTGTCGTCACAACTCGCCTACTTGTGACTAGGCGAGAAGTCTTTATATGTCAAACAGCTTCTTGGAAACTATTCACATGCTCGGGAACGGGACAAGTGCTGCTAAACTTACTTCAATCAGTAATATATTTCTATTTCACGGCCGTACTAATATACTATTAAAAGCTAGTACTTTATACTACTTTTATCTTTTATGAAGCAATTAAAATCGAAACGATCCGATATTAATTTAATTTCTTAGCGAATAAATGTTTTCTTTTCATTTACATGTTAAAAGTCTCTTCATTTTTCTCCGAACGTGCCAAATCGTGGCATCATTTACTTCTATAAATGTATTTTTTCCCATAATTTCTTTCTGTGCCCGAAGGCACACATTATCAAGAATTATTATAAAGCAATTTTTTAATATTTCCCGAAATTTGTATCTATATATATTTACATAAAAAATCAATTTCTGTGTTTCTGAAAGTTAGACATCGCAATACTTAAAAACTATCCCTTCTATTGGGCTTTTGATTCAATGCAAGTTTTGTACTAAACACAAAAGGTGGCGCTCAAAACAAGTGTACTGTGTACAGTTGCGCAGCTAGACCGTAGGCGCGGTAACGCAGCAAAGCGTAACGTAGCTGTGCGGGTAACAAAGCGCCCTCCAACAGCCATTAATATATACATGTTATATAATTATGTACACATATTTATATATATAAAACATTTTAAACCAAACTTGGTTCATATGAATTACAATCTGGTGCCATTTGAACTGACCGATATAAGTGGTCAAGCCATAGCTTTCATGATCGCTGAGAAGAATAGTGATGGTAAGATACCGCTTTGGCGCTAGAGCTGGTTGGGGTGGGAAGAGGATGCTGTTGCCATATGAAAAGATATTGGTGTCAAATCGGGGACGCTGAGATCAATAGTGGTGGTATAAAACCGTAGTAAACCTAGATTGCGTGGTGGGAAGGAGTAATATGACCGAAAATAATGTCCAATTCATAGCTTTACAAAAATGTATTTATTAAATTTGATTTATAAAATCTAAAATCGCAAATATATTTTTATCTACAAATTTTCAAGATGACTTTCTTTTACGGACGGGGCCGAATCTTCAGTAAATGTATATTAATTTTTTCAAAAAAAATTGTTTAATGTTATTTTTTACTTTTTTTGGTTTTTTGTTTAAATTTCTTTTGCACATAACAGTTTTGTCTTGAGTGCTATACTTTTTGAATTATTTGCGAAAACTCGAAAAAATTTCTAAGTAAACTTCACTTCCGGTTGTCAGATTTCCGTCAAAATCATCTGGCCACTCACAATTTATGTAAACAGCTTATATATAAATTTTCATCCCGATAAGTTCAGTCAGGAGAAACAGTGATTTTTTTATTATTTCTGACTCAGGAGATACGGTAAAGGGTAAATCTCCAAAAATCCCGAGCTCGAAAATGTTCATGATTACTATACTTCCTTTTGTGGTGGGCGTGGCTCAGTTAAAAAGCGCATGGCTACTGAGCAGGAGATTCGTGGTTCGAATCCCAGTAACACAAAAAAGTATTTTTCACTGTGTCCCACATCTCGCGAATGTCTGACAAACGTTCCGAGAGTATTAACTTGTTACGGAAAGCTTCTCAATTCGCGGATTCGGCCTTAAGTAGAACCCTTCCATTTGTGTCCAAAAATTACATGCACAACACAAATGGTCGCGAAAAGCTCGGCCTTGGACCGCAACGGTCTGTCGAATATTATTATTATACTTCCTTTTACTATGTATAAGAATAAGTATAATAAATAATAAGTATTATATTTTAGTAGTTGTAGACAATGTATTTTTAAGTTCTATTGATAATTGAAAAAGTAGAGTTGGCGCATATTGCAGAAATAATTAAATACAATAAAATACCAAAACGACATACAAATAATTTGTGATTTGTGGAAATTGCTTGAACATTTATTTGTCAGAATGTTTGTTTATTTGCTTTTGAATTTATCCGCCAGTGATCCTCCATCATCAAAACCGAAAGTAAATGCGATTTGTGTAATTACAGTATCTACACGATTCATATCTGCTATTGCTATATTGCTTTCAATAAAATGAGTTAGGTATTTTTTTGTGGTTAAGGGCTGATCAAAGCAATAGCAAAAACTAACCAAATTTTGGTCAATTTTTCGTTTCATGTGTTTGCCAATTTTTAAAAGTCGACTCTGGTGGTGGGAATTATAAATAAAATTTTGGTTAAATATTTCTTAACCACTTTTTTTTTTGGTTAACGCTAAACCATTTTCTGGTCTATCCAATGTGTTTGTTGTTGTAATTTTTATTTTTTTGTTGAAAGCAATATAGCATATATTCTTTGGTAAAGCTAAGCGGGTTTGACTAAATAACTCAAAACAACAGCTTTTGGTTTTACCGCCTTACGGCGAGAAACCATAGCTGATAGCTGTATTTCTTTGGCAAAGCCAGCTTGGCTTACAACAATCGCAACAATAAGACATACAGGATTCTAAGGATTTCCAACATAACGAGCAAAAAAATTTTTGTTGTCAAAAACATATTCCATATAAGCCGTATTTTAATGCCGAGGAACAACAACAATTGCACTGTCGAATTCCTTCTTTGGAATTGTGAAAACCTGCTGTTTGGCTGGTTTTGATATTCGAATTCCGAACTAGCTCGGCACATAAAATGCAGCTTTAATCTTGTTAGCTTAAGTTTTTTCATTGTGAGACCTCCCTGCAGAAATGTATGGGATACGGTTTTGAAAAAAAAAATTCTGCGAAAGCCACATTCCACATAACATTTGTTGAAAATTAAATGAAATGAAATTATGTGGTTTTTTTAAAACTTTACATTTTTCTACTTTATCGAGTATTATTAGCTGTATTTTATTTGCCGAGGAATAAGGAATTACAACAACAATTAAGATTATAAAAAAATGAAATGAAAAAAATAAAGCAAAATGGAAAACGGCAATTAAAAATGTTAAATAAAATTTTTGTAATGAAAATAACCATATTTTTTAGTCGAGGAATAAGGAATTACAAGTTACAACAATAATTGCACTCATTATCTTATTCCTTCTTTGGAATAAAAAAACCTGCTGTTTTGCTTGATTTCAAATTCTAATTCCTTATTCCTCGGCAAATAAAAATACGCCTAATAAGGGATAGTGCAATTGTTGTTGTAATTCCTTATTCCTTGGCAAATTAAATACGCCTATTGTCCATTGCGAAAGTGAAATACTTTAATTTGGCTCACGTTGATAACACAATGGACGATAAATTAATTTATTAATAACTTTAAGTATTAAATCTTAAGTGAGAGCAGGATTACTATTTTGATCCCAGCGAGGATTCGCCAGAATTTTATCAGTCAGTTCTGGTAATACGACCGACACAAATACTAATGCTGTTGCCCTTTCATTAAATTACTTATGTCCACCAGACTATTCTGACAGTACAGATAGTTAATCCTAGATTCTGTAGTTTACAGTATAATCTAGATTAGACGATTTTGGCCCAAAATGATGCACCATGCACTAAATATGCGAGTTCAAACTTCCTGGGAAAGCTGTTATTATTTGTACGTAGTACGATTTGCGCTGTTTTTCGTTGTTCATACAAGGCGGTTTCCAAAACTAATCAAAGAAACTACAAAAAGCTGAATAATTCAAACCAACAAAACATTACAGGTGCTATAATCAAATCAAATCAACACAAGAATTAGTAAAGTGTAAATTTGTAATCGCATGTACCAATACAAACTTTAACTTGTGTCGTTTACTTTCCCCAAGATTATTATACAAAATTTAATTCACTTCTGGTATTAAAAAAATTTATTTATACAAAGGTTAGTCCAAATACGTTAGCACACTATGTACCATTTAACAATTTCATGTCCAAAAAAGTAATGAGACTGCCATTATAACGCACGCGACTGCCACATAAGGTGATTTCCGTTCTCCTATTCTTGCCAGTTTCCAAAATATTCCAGTAAATCTTTACCATTTGGAGAAAGCTAGTTTTAATCAAATAAAAATTTTAAAATTCACAACATACCCAGTTTTATTTCGATCCATTATACTTGGAAACAACGATCGTAGATATGCACATGTGCATATTAACAAAAGAATGACGGAAAGTAGACTTTGGAAGTTGAATAGCGCGCTCTGAAAATTTAAACCACTTATTAATTGAATACATGTTTTTATGGCGGCTACGTACCATAATGTTTCAGCTAAATAGCTGCTAATATTAAAATTGCTTTACTAATAATATTCTCCAAACCATGGAACAAATGTTTTCTAGTTATACACCATCGGAGTCTGGATTCTGGAATGACGTCCATTCGAACTGCAATCATGTCATCGCATCGCCACTTCATTCTGACGTGTTGATCAAACAAAAAAAACTGGCTGTCAATATGAATGGATCACAATAATGGAATGCAGTGAATGCTGAATGTTATTAATGTTATTGTGATTGAACATTTTTGTTGCGTAAATTATTTATTTTAGCTTCCATTAGCTTTTTGTTAATAGACCCCCCTCCCGGCCAGCCGCATCGTAAACGTAACGTTTTTGTTACACTAAAAATGTCGTAAACGGTACGTTTTGACGCTACGATTACGGAACGTATACCGCACTTTTGTCACAAGAGAAGTGAAACAAATTTACGCAGTGTATCGTATGTATTAGTGTGTATAAAGTTGGTCGTATTTGATGTCACGAAAACGTAAGGTTTACGGCTCCTTAAAAATGTAACGTTTTTAAGTAATTTAATCGCTACGTTTACCTAAAAATTGTAAGTGCTGTTTCTTTTAGAATTTAACTTTTTTTTTAATTTATTTTCTTCTACAACAAATGCTGGGTGTTCAATATTAACAGATGAACTATAATAGTTTTTCTAGAACCATTTCCTTGAACCACTCTAGCACTCTCACAAATATTAACTATTTCTTTACGTATAGTACTATACAGTTTCTGTTCCGACATTTTAAATTCTAACACTCACTGAATGAGAATGACATATGTTAGTGTCTTGAAAAAAAAAAACAACGTAAACTCACCGTTCTCGGTGCGTTTTTGACGCATAACGTTTTTGTGCCGGGAGGGCCCTTACAATTTTGATAAAATTAATATGTTCTTACCAAACTTTTTGTGTGAATCATACATCTAACAACGCTTTCTTGTGAAGAAAATGTTAAAATACTGCCAAATTTTTGATTCAAATCAATTTTCATTTTCTATTGCAGCAAACTTTTTGATGGAATTGATTCCATAAAAATCACAGACAGGACAAAAGTTATTCAGGATCTATTAACGAACATGCCTAGTATCAAAACATTATTCACAAATTAAATGAATAATGCAACATTTACTTTCTTTTATTTTTGTTTTATTAATTTTATTAACATGAATTGTTGACACCTAACTATCGTGAATGCATCACAATTTGGTTTGATACAGCTGATTACAAAATCAAAACTGACATCTGACAGCACGTGCACAAATCCATACATTTATTTTATTTTACATGTACATTACATACATTGTGATTGCGTTTGGGTTTTCCAAGCGTTTTTTTAAATAGCTTCACTTCATTTAATATATAAATCATGTCTACCTTTAAGCCGCTAAATACAAAAAAGTACCACAAAATAGGTCCAGTTGTTACTCCAGATACGCTCTATTGGAAAAGGCTTGGGGTAAGAGCTGGCTATTTAAAAAAAAACTATTGACTCACTTATCACTTTACGTGTCACTAGGTTCCAACACTTGTAAAAGAATTCGGTGCAATTGATTACATCGACTTTAGTCCAGTAGAACCACACTATTTCGCTGTAACATGTTCTGTTCGGGTGCAAATCTACAATCCAATTACAAAACTTGTGGCCAAAAACTTGTCTCGGTTTCAAGAGAGTGCCTATGGCGGAAGTTTTCGGCAGGATGGTCGATTACTTGTGGCAGGCGACGAGCAGGGATTTGTAAAACTTTTTGACACTTCAAGTAAAAATTTGCTACGGCTATTTAAGGGCCACAAAGCTCCTGTCCATAGAACATTCTTTACTCACGACTTGTTGCACATCTGTAGCTTTTCTGATGATAAAACTGTAAAACTTTGGAACATTGCCACCGAAAAGGCTATACACACTTTCGAAAATCACAGTGATTATATTCGAGCTGGCAGTGTGAATCCAGTTTCATCAAATGTTATTATTTCTGGAGGTTATGACGGCAAAATAAATTTGTATGATACGCGTACAAAACAAGTGTCATTTACTGTAGATCATGGTAGCCCGGTTGAATCACTGATTTTCCTACCAACCGGAGGTATTTTCATAAGTGCTGGTGGAACCGAAGTTCGTGTCTGGGATGCATTTGCTGGATGTCGATTACTAACGAAACTATCACAACACCACAAAACCGTAACATGCTTAAGAATGGGATCAAATGGAAGGCGTATTTTATCTGGTGGACTTGATCGTCATGTAAAGATATACGATGTAGCATCTTATCAGACGGTACACACACTGGACTTCCCCAATTCTGTGCTAAGTTTAGCCGTGGCACCGAATGATCAAACAGTCGTCGCTGGAATGGTCGATGGCCTTATTTCTATTCAGAACATGGAAACCGATCAAAAAAAAGACCAGCCTAATGAAGTTAAACACAAGAAACTCACATCGATTGAGGTGGATCATGACATTTTAAACACCCGTAGGCCACTTGAAACAAAGTACGACCAACACTTGCGCAAATACGAATACGTGAAGTGTTTAGATGCAGTTATGCTTACCTTTGTCACAAGCAAAAAACCTGAAGTCACCGTAACTGTTATGCAAGAGCTGATCCATAGAAAGGGATTGCATAGAGCTCTTTCTGGGCGGTCACATAATTCTTTGGCGCGAATAATTCAATTTATTTGTCGTTATATTGGAGAAAATCGCTTTATGCGAGTTCTAACCGATGTCGGAATGATACTGCTCGATGTATATGAAGAATCGTTTCATGAGTTTACGGGTGATTTGGGTAAACAGTTTATTCGCCTGGCTGATGTTTTGCAAATGGAAACTGATCTGACATACGATCTTCTCGAGTTGCAAGGTTCTCTAGAATTACTACTCTCTGCAACGAATGTTGCTGAGGATGCCGATGGTACGATACAGTTTTTGCATAATCCAAGTGATCGTGGTTTGACGCAATCAGCTATGGCAAAGGAATCATCAATTTTGACTGTTTAGTTAAAATCAAAGTACAATATGAGCTAAGAGTGTATTTTTATATTTTAAATGTCAATATAGAGAAACTAATAATAATAATAATAATAAAATAGTAAAATATTAATAAAAAAATCGTAGTGGTTATATTCTAGTAGGTATGTATAATAATAGATACTTGGCATTAAACTAATTCTAACCATAAAGTTTTATCATACTTACAAGCTTGTCAGTAGCCGTGTTCTCTTGAGATACAACTAAAGGCGCAGATTAATTGACACTCGGCTTAGTGAGTGTTTTTGCATTTTAAGCTCGCCAATTAAAACAATAAAAAAATTAGTATCAAGAATTTGGGAATTCTCTGAGTCCTCAGTTGTGAATTTTGTCCAATTTAGTGATATGACTGTGGATACGAAGTGGTCCTATGACGATTGTTGTTCAACTTATACTGATAAAATTTTAAATCTCCCCAATAAATAACAACATCTCCCATCTACTCCGAAATTAAAAACAAATAAAAGAAGCAGAATACACAGCATAATTTCACATTTGACGTGACAACGTCTCACCCTACATGAAATAAGGGGTACATATTCAAAAAGATTAATGTTAAATGGCACACTGTTATTTTAAGTAGATAGGCATAATTTAAATCCACAACCTTTATCCATTAATTGCATTGCATCAAAGAAACTGAAAAACTTGTAATACAATAATGAACGACCACATATTCACCATCGCTAAGAATGCTGCGAAATGTTTAGGTTTCCTAAGACAGTGCAAGATGTACTTGACTCCCTCAGACCTGGCTACTATTAACAAGGCATATATTCGTCATAAACCTGAATACAACTGTGTTGTCTGGGCAGGGGCTCCTAAGACCACATTAGATCTACTAGACAGAATTCAGAACCGCGCGATAAAACTAATTGGTGCCGCAAATATAGCGAAAACAATCGAATCGCTTGAACATCGTAGGAATGTTTCCTGCCTGTCCCTGTTTTATCGCTTTTTCCACAAGCGGTGTTCAAAAGAAATATCCAAATGAATGCAACCCATTCTCCAAACCATCCACAATACCCGTGCCTTTACAAGGGCCCACGGGTCTTCGGTCGTACTCACCAATTCAGAGCTTCCTTTTTTAGCTGCACAATAAGTATGTGGAATGAATTGCCCGACTCTGTGTATCCACATTTGTATCATCTGCAAACATTAAAGACACATATCCATAGACATCTCATCCTTCCTAATCCTCACTAATTTCCTAACGCCCACGCTGTGGTAAGCTTTATAAGGGCGCAAATCTCTTGAGCGTGCGTAAAAAAAGATAACCTGTTTTGAGCCGCGTTTTATTTTACATGAGCCCATAGGAAACCTGTTTTGTTCATAGGTTTCTACTCCTTGGTTTTAGAAAATCTTCCTAATACTAACCTTCCCCCCTTTATATCCTATTTTTTATTACGAGCCCCCCATTTGGTTTTTTTTAAATTCTCTATATTAACTTCGCGTGCCCGTGGCTGACTGGCTGGCTGGTTAGATCTTGTGATCAATTTTTAACCCACTTCCCAAAGCACACATATTTCCGGTGACAATACTTTTTGTAAAAATGTGAAAGTGAGCGTGCCCCAGGTCACCCGTTCAAATTTTACAAAAAAAAGTACCCGATTTTCTTCAAATTTTATACGCAGGTATATCTCAGATGGAGAAAACTTTTTGTAAAAATTTGGTAGTGATCGGACCCCGGTGTCCGAAGGACCCGATTTTCTTCGATTGTATACACATTTTCGAGTGATCGGGATAGGGTGCTCCCAAACAATTTTTTTTTAAAATTACTCGATTTTATTCAAACTTTGCACATTGTGTAATATGTGTAATAGAGAATTTACACGAAAAATAGTAATTTTTATAGGTTTTTTTATTTAAATCTTATGTTTGAGATATAAAAAAATATTTCGGGTTAAAAAGTCATCGATGCCATTAATTAACAACATTCAAATGTCTTTCACGGAAACGCCTTCACGAGTGAATGCGCTGATTCCAATAGTTCATGACTTTTCCTAATCATTGGGGCGATATGCCCCTAAATGTACGTTCGATGTTCGTCCTGAAGTCGTCATAAGTTTCTTGCTTAATCGGATAGACCGTGGCACAGACGAATCCAATACGATTCACTGTCAATTTGTTGGTCTTCAAGAAGGACGTCAGCTAATTCCTGAAGGACCGAATTTTTCTATAGAGGTACCAAAAATGTTGAAGGTTCACGTACGACATTATTTTTAATATTTTCTTGGTCGGTTACTAAATGGAGCCAGAAATACGCCCACGGTTGCCCAAAGCCAACAAAGCCTACTTGAGTATGTTAAGAACCTACAAACCCAGGAATTAAATCATCATCCAAGTTGCTGGTGTATACGACATTAGCCGCGTTTGAGAGAATTCTTACCGAGAATTGTTGGCTAGGTATGTGAGGAAGGAATATTCAGGACGATTATTTATTCTATATGTGAAGAGAACTAAGCTCTGATCTGATGCATGATTGAAAAGCATCCTTCTCGGAATGTCCTTTGTGGTAGGATAAATTATGAGTCGACAGCAAAATGTTCATCCAAGCTTTTGGTGTATAAGACTATCTTGATACCAGCGGTCCTTTCCTACCGCAAATCATCCAGTTTAGTATCGTTTAACACCCTGGGCGTTCAAGAAGATGTTAAGAAATTAAAGGATGAGATGACTAACTTTCTTACAGATCTCACACTCGCGAGTCCATTTATCTCAAATTCCATTTTTAATTGGCATGTGTCCGATGAGGCCTCGCTGTCAGACCACCAACACATCAGGTTTGACATTCCAGGCGCGTTGGAACATGCCTCTCCCAAATATGATCCTAAGTCAACCGACTGGAATCTTTATCGAGGACTAGTTCTCTCCAAATTAGATTTGCTTGTCTCACCTATTGACTCAATAGAGGTACTAGACGAGGCAGCTTACCAAGTAAATGATTTACTACTTACTTCCTACCATGGCAGTTGTGTCGTCAAAACTAATCTTTGTAAACGCAAAGTTCCTTGGTGGAATGACATACTGGCCAAGCTCAGGAGGAAAGTTAGAAAGCTCTTCAACACAGCTAAACGCACGAAGAGGTGGGACGAATATAAGTCCGCCCTTACAGAGTATAACTCTGAATTAAGACGATCTAAGCGGGCCACGTGGAGGAAGTGTTGCGAGAATATTGCTGAAATGCCAGCAGCTGCGCGAATCCACAAGGCACTTGTTAAGGATCAGACAAATAGTGTGGGTCTGTTGAAAAAGAATGATGGCACCTACACGACGGACCGGGAGGACACACTGAAAACACTTCTACATGTTCATTTCCCCGGCTCGTACAACAGTGTACCACACACAAATTCGAACACGATTGACCGTAGGGTTAGTATCGCTAGTAGAACTAATAGTTTATCTGGTAAGATATTTGCCTCAGATAAGGTTAGATGCGCAGTAGGCTCCTTCAAACCATTCAAAGCCCCTGGGGGGGATGGCATCTTTCCTGCTCTTCTACAGAAGACGATCGATGCAATCCTTCCAAGTTTAATTTTATTATTTAGAGCTAGCTACAAGTGGGGATACATCCCTTTTGCCTGGAGACAGGTAAACGTGATTTTTATCCCCAAACCAGGTAATAGGCCTAGTGAGCTACCTAAATCATACAGACCAATCAGTCTAACATCGTTTGTCCTGAAAATCATGGAGAGACTCATTGATGTTCATATTAGAAGCAGACTAGAGTGTCTGCTCCTTTGCACTCAAGCCAGTTTGCATACAGAAAAGGCAAAAGCGCAGAAGGTGCCCTCCACTATCTGGTTAAAAAGATAGAAGGAACATTTCGATCCAAGGAGGTTGCTTTGTGTGCATTCCTGGACATCGACGGCACCTTCGATAACACTGGCTATGACTCTATAGAGAGAGCTATTAGTAACAAAGGTATCGAAACCTCAACCAATCTGTGGATTAGGGCTATGCTCGAGAGTCGAGATATTACATCTTCCTCAGGAGGAGTGTCAGTGTCTGTGACCGCAGTAAAGGATGCCCCCAAGGAGGAGTACTCTCTCCCCTTCTGTGGTCACTGGTCATAGATGATCTCCTGGCCAATCTACACAGATCAGGCTACACCGCCATTGGCTATGCTGACGACCTGGCAATTATAATTAGAGGCAAACACTGCAAGACTATCTCTGCTGTCATGCAATGTGCGCTTTTAAAAGTTTTAGACTGGTGTAGCAGGGAAGGGTTATCCATCAATCCTTGCAAGACGGTTCTAGTGCCTTTCACCAAAAGAATATTGATTGACTTAAATCCAATCACCATTAAAGGCACCACTCTTATGTACTCCAGCGAGGTCAAATACCTCGGTGTTATCCTTGATAAAAGACTTAACTGGAATGCTCATATCAAGTCTGCTACTAAACGCGCTACAAGGGCCCTATGGGCCTGCAGGAGACTTTACGGCAGTACTTGGGGCCTCAATCCTAAGATGATATATTGGATTTACACGTTGATGGTGAGACCAAGGTACTCGAGCGAAAAACGGCAAACGAGCTTCAGAAGCTCCAAAGAATTGCCTGTCTAGGTATAACAGGTGCTATGCGCATCTGCCCAACGACAGCATTAAAAGCTATCGTAGCTCTTTCGCCCCTTCAGGTATTCATCAAGAAGACGGCCGCTAGATGCGCTATTAAGCTGCAACTAGAATTTAAGTATAAACCAGGCGACCTTGTGGGACACCCCTGAGTATTCTCAACTCAATTCCCGAAGGAGACATGTTCTGCACAATACCGGACGTTATGGTCAGGGAGTACTGTTTCGGAAGGTTATTTGAAGTAGAGATCTCAGACCGCGCAAGCTGGTCAAATGGTGCTCCGACACTAGACACTAATGGTCTGGTTTGGTTCACTGATGGATAAAAGATGGAATCTGGAGTTGGAGCCAGTGTCTACGGACCTAATACAAAGGTCTCGATACCAATGGGAGACAGTCCAACGGTCTTCCAAGCCGAACTCCATGCCATAGAGATCTGTGCCAGGTTAAACCTTAGCAAAGGCGTTAAAGGCGTTAGAATATATATTTACTCAGACAGCCAGGCAGCAATTAAAGCGCTGTCGTCCAACCTAATGGACTCTTTAACAGTAAAAAGCTGCTACGAAGCTTTGCAATCTCTGGCCAGACACAACAGGGTTAAGCTCGGTTAGGTACCAGGTCATCGAGGTATCGCAGGCAACGAAGCCGCAGATGAACTAGCTGGAGCTGGCACAGAAACTGCACTCATAGGACCTGAACCTTTTTGTAGCGTCAACTGGTGTGCCGCCACGAAGGTGTTAAACTATTGGGAGGGCGAACTTCGCCTCGCACATTGGGTTAATACCCCAGGGCTAAGGCAATCCAAACAACTGATCAGACCCTATTCATATAAAGAAATCCTGAATCTTGATAAAGGTAGCATTAGGAAACTAGTAAGTTTTCTAACTGGCCACTGTGGCCATCACCACCACAAAATGGGTTTATTAGACAATTAATGCCCTATTGATACAATAGATCTTTCAGGTCGCGGTGTCAGGCACTTGGACTAGGGTTTCCAAAAAAAAAAAAAAAAACTTTCTTACAACTTTACATTTACTTATTGATGAAAACGTATTTAAAGAATTAAAAACAACCCATTACAATTAAAAATGTTCATGTAAATTCTCTAAAAGGAGATACATATCGTGTTTATTTGGAAAAAAAAAATATATTAGAGCCCCTTTACTTCAAAATGTTTACAAAAACTGTTGTTACCGGAGATACACATGTGTATAAAATTTGTATGGGAGCCCCCGACCTTGGGACCCGATCACCTCCAAATTTTAATAAGAAGTATAGGAAGTGTTGTCATAGTCGGGCTAATCTTTAAAAAATGTATATGGGCACCCGTGGGCCCGTTCACTCCAAAAACTTCACAAAAAGTTTTGATCATCGGATATACACACGTATATAAAATTTGAAGAAAATCGGGTAAATTTTTTAAAATATTTGTATGGGAGCCCCCCGACTCCGATGCCAGAGGGTCGCCAAATTTAATGGAGAGTGTTGTCATTGGAGATATGCATGTGTGCAAAGTTTCAATGAAATCGGACTTTGGGAAGTGGGTTAAAAATTGATCGCAAGATTTTAAGACAAACAAACACACGGGCACGCGAAGTTAATAAAGAGAATTTAAAAAACTCTGAGAGATTATAAGACATTAAATAAAAAATAAAAATTTTGTAAAAAAGCAAGGAGCAATTGATTTTATGTATTATAAAACAAATATAACAAACCTAACAAATATCATTATTCCAAAGGAATGTTATATGGTTTGGACCAAATTTGAGTTTTCCAATAAAACACGATTACGTTGAAACTCTTGAAATATTATCGGACATATATAATGTTTTAACCGTAGAGAGAGAGAGATTATCAAGTCATCGAAAAGGGTTCAAATTAACCAACGATATAACACAATTTTTAAAGACAGAACCTAAAATTTCAAAAACATGATTCTTTTTTATGCCCAAAAAGTGACAAGTAAATTTATAAAAGATAATTCCAATGTATACATAATACAAAGGTAAAAAAACGGTATTAATTAACAAGAATGACTATCTACATAAGAATTATTAGCTGCTAGGGACACATACGCTATCATTAAAGCTGACCCTACTATGAAAATAAATAAGAAATGTTTTTAAAAAAAAAACAACTAATAAATAACGAACAAGAGTTAATGTTGAAGATTAATAATCCTATACCATCAAGAATTTACCGACTTCCGAAAACACAAAAATACAATAAAATTATGCGAAAATGAGATATTAGCATCTTTAGATGTAATGTAAAAATGCTGCGAGATGTACTTCACTCCTGCAAAACTGGCTACTATTTACAAGGCGTATATTCGCCCTAAGTTTGAATATAACTGTATTGTCTGGGCAGGTGCCCCCAAGACCACATTGCATCTACTAGATTGAGTTCAGAACCGCGCGTTAAAATTTATTGGTGACGTAAATATCGCGAAAACAATGGAATCGCTTGAACGTCGTAGGCATGTTTCATGTCTGTCACTGTTTTATCGCTTTTTCCACTAGCGGTGTTCAAAAGAAATATCCAGATGTATCCCGCCCATTCTCCAACCCATCCGTAAACTCGAGCTCACGGGTCTACCATTATGCCCTCTTCGGACGTACTAACCAATTCCTTCCTTCTTTAGCCGCACAATAGTTATATGAAATGAATTGCTTGATTCTGTGTTCCACATTTGTGAAATCTGCAGTCGTTCAAGACACGCCTGCATAGACATTTCATCTTTTCCTCTCCCTAATTTCCTAACGCACACGCTGTGCTAAGCATTATAAGGTGCAAATCGCTTTTGCGTGTGTACATTATAAAAAAAATCTCTTTTTACAAATGTTCCATTAGAAAGAGCAATAACACTCGTAGATAGACGGAAAGAAACACTAAACGTATGTGTATTTGATAACAATTATTTGAAATACCAAAATGTTTTTTATAAACAAAAGTTTGGTCTAGCAATGGCAATCCATTATCACCTAATTTAACAGACATAGTGTTGAAACTAAATAATTGTTGGCAAAATAAATGTTGTTTGAAATTACCATTACTAGAAATCCAAATCAAGCGATTGGCAGATCGGTCCTAACTATGCGGCACTCATCTGGACACCTCGCCTCTGCCACACACAATGGCAGAAGCTTCAATCCTGCCAGAATGCTGCTCTTCGCATCATCACTGGTTGCCACCGCATGTCACATGAGGACTATCTCAATCAAGAAACCCAAATGCTAAAAGTGAAAGAGCACAACGAGGTTCTCGCCAAGCAATTCCTACTGGCATGCCACAAACCCGATCACCCGAGCCGTGACCTGCGAAGAGACAAACCAATTCATCGTACATACACCTCTAGATCCAGCAGACTATAAAGCAGCCCTTAATGCAATTCATCAAGCGTCAGTCAGAACCGCACTAGATGATCGCCAAAATAACATCGTGTTGGGAAAACCTCCCCAGACAGACCAGATCAACCCTGGCACAGCTGAGATCAGGATGGAGCTCTTTTCTGAATAGCTACATACACCGCTTACGTCACAGCATCATCGATCAATGCCCGGACTGTGGTGCATAACCACATAACACAGCTTATCTATTTAGCTGCCCGTCACATCCGACGTTACTCACACCGCTATCCCTATGGAAACAGCCTGTCGAAGCAGCCGCATTTCTGGGCCTGGACTGTTCCGATAGCTACACAAACATTACAACCCAACGTTTGGACTAACACGAATTAATATCTGGGCTACGTCCTCTTCAACCTGGCGTTGGAGAAACTGATTCTGACGTCCTCTGACTCTGCAAGTCCATTCAGATACTGGCTTACGCAGACTACATTGACGTCGTTGGTAGAAACCCAAGAGCTGTACAGGAAGCTTTCATCCAGATCGAGCGGGCAGTACGAAATCTGGGGCTACACACTAATGAGAGCAAAACAAAGTTCATAGTGCGAGTAGAATATTCAAGATTGGTTTCTTAATTAAAATAGTGTAGCGCGAATTTGAAGTAGTGCAATCCTTTAACTACCTCGGATCCACTGTAGCAGCCGATAACAGCATGGAACCAGGTTAACGAGTGAATGAAATCCATACGTTAGCGAGTGATCTAGTATTTACATCACTATTCTTAACTCGTTAACGTAAGCGATCATGTCAAACCAACATTATTGAGTCACGTATGTGGTAATTTGACGACCCACACGGTTGCTCAAAGCCAATAAAGCCTACTTTAGTCTGTCAAGATTCTTCAAATCAAGCTGCTTCATATGGATCCTGTTTTTGTTGCGAAGCTCCTTGGGAGCAGCATGTGCCAACGAAATTGATGTTATAATCGTTGGCACTGTGTAGCCCTGAGCATTTCCGCAGATCACACCGATTGGCACAACTGTTGAAACGCACAGAGGCTACACTTTTTACGGATAGGAAGATTACAGATCGAGCAGTACAAGATTCTGGGTCCTGGGTTCGACTCGATCCCGGCTCTAGAGAAAGCAAAAAAAATAAGCATGCTTGCAAAGAAAAATAATAAGTAGTGGATCCAGGTGATCCAATCTCAAACCTGTTTTTGTGTTGACCATCTTTGGCCCAATGTCTTGATAGTTATTGGGGTCCTTTGCCTTTCGGTGCGTAGAACCAATCGTCGTGGAAAGGTGTATATGTTGTGTTAGCACTTGGTAGTATCTTTGTATAAGACTTTTTGATTTACAATCAAGTTTTGCCAAACATTTCCATAATTCTTAATGGCAAAATAGTAGAAAATAGGATTTAAAATTAAAAGAGCATTCTTTAATTGTTTTTGTTGTGGTTGTTTTTGTTTTATTTTGTATTTATTTCTATACCAGTTAATTTTGTCTTTACTTTATTATGTCCATACAATAATTTTATAATATTATCATAATCGACGATTAATATAGATTGTTTGATTTTGTTCTTTCTGTCAATATTTGT
This sequence comes from Nephrocerus scutellatus, assembly GCA_947095585.1. Classification (NCBI taxonomy): domain Eukaryota; kingdom Metazoa; phylum Arthropoda; class Insecta; order Diptera; family Pipunculidae; genus Nephrocerus; species Nephrocerus scutellatus. Next base: position 95,450,863 of record OX352763.1, read on the forward strand.
TAATTTTTTTCTGCATAATATATATATATAAACATAAATATATATATATACATATATATATATGTATGTATATATATAAATACACTTTCAGTTTTTATTTATAATTTTGTTGCGGGCAATTAATTTACAAGTTTGTTTCTTTTTTCCGTCCTTATTGCTTATTATGAAATTTTACTTCCATGCAAACTAAATAAGGAATATAATGAAATAAAAAATATCTTAGATACTATTACTTAACCATTGTAATATTTTCTTTATATAATTATAATTAGATTGTAATTTATATGTATATAAAGTTTTGTTTGTTTTTTCAATTTTCATTTTATATGTAAAATTATTCACAGTCTGTTTAAAAACTAAATATAGATTGGCATTCGTATTTTATTGCTGCTCTAATATGTACGTATATTTAATAAATTCCCTTGAGAAATAAGAAACACGATCCTAATTAATTTAACATACTGTAACAACACTCAAGCATAACATGTCAAAAAATTGTTCAAAGAAATAAACTTAAGAGAAAACGGAACAACATAATCTATTATTAGTTATTAGTTGCTGCTTGGATTTATGTCTATATATATACGGACAATGGATTCGCTACACTTATTTATGAATGTATGTGTGTTTATTTTAATGGAAGCAACAAAGGGTCGGCTTTTGTCTGTTTAGCCGTAATGAGATTTGATTCTTATATCTATGTACCAGTGCTGGCATATATATAATATATAATATCGGCGCGACAGACCCGCCGGTCCAAGGCCTGACTTCTCGCAACCATTTGTGTTGAGCATGCATATTTTAGCACACAAATGGAGGGACCTACAATTTAATGCCGGATCCGAACGGCGAATTGAGAAGCTTTCAGTGACAAGTTATTACTCTCGGACACTTGTCAAACTTTCGCGAGAGGTGGAAAACCGTGAAAAATACTTTGGTGTTACTATGATTCGAACCATGAACCCCCCCTGCTCAGCAGTCCATGCTCCTATCCACTGAGCCACGGCGTCCACGTGCTGGCATAACGTTACGCAATTTTCACCGGAAAACTTTTTAATTAAATCCGTAGAATAACATAGCCATTCGCATTTCGCCACTTCACCAATTTAAAATCGCAGCGTTGCAAATGCTCATCAGTCTATCTTCGCACGCACTGTTAAGTTCATTGATTCCGTTTTTAGCCGCACGAGGCACGAGAAGCAAAGAAGAATATCAAACGCTTTTCAATTCTTAATGCATGCACATTCCTTTAATTAGTACCATGACTATGGTGTAGCAAATAAACGCTCGACAATTGGTGGGTGGTGATTATACGAATGCACAGGCATTTGACGATTTCAAAAGTCAAAAAGAGGTTGGACCTGGTCAGGGGTTTAAATTGTCATTCTTGACAATTATAACTGTCTTCTTTTGGAAATTTATACGTAATTTACTTTTCCTTTTGGATAGTATAGTATCAAAAGTTTACATAGAATGAATATTCTCGGATATAATAATATTTGGCGCAACAGGCTTAGTTTCTCGCGAATATTCATATTGTGCGTGTTATATATTTGCACAGAAAACAAAACCAAAAGGCGAATAGAGTAGCTTTCTCATTACTGCTTATACTCTCAGACGCTTGTTAAGACATTTACGAGAGGTGGTGCCGTGAAAAAAACTGACCCAGGTGACAGTGAAATACATTGAAAGAAACTAAAACTTGCAGAGACGTGAGTTCGACGTTATTGTGTGTCTACAAGCAATTTGTTAAACAAATCTCCGCTATGCCAACACTGTTAAGTACATGGACAAACAAATAAACATGCGCACCGCCAATTAAAGTTGCCGATTTTTGTTTCGATTTTATAGTTTTTGAGTAATTTCGGTGTGTGTGTGTCTCAATTATTTATCGCACTTTTATTAATATTTTTGTTTGCTATTTGTAGTTGCCCGTTATTTTGTTATAAAGTATGCAATGACTGTTGCAGCCGCTATATAAATACATATATGTATCTTATGCCGTGTAACAAACACATAGACCGGCAAAAAATTTAAAAATCTAAACGCATAGATAATAAATAACAAACATTTTTTTTTCGAATTTCACATGAATTTTTGTTTATTCGTGGTCGGTTTATTGCGCAATTTTTTTTGTTTACTTTTTTTCGATATCTTGGTTTTTATTTAATTAAAATTGTTTCGCTTGCATTTTCTTTGCTTTTAATTAAATTATGTAAAATAATTAATATTCTTATTACTTATGTAATATTATTATAGGTGTAGTTTGTAAATAAGTTACTTTTTAGTTAGTTTTGTTTTCTTGTTTGTTTCGCAAAAATCGATAGTATGTAATAATAAACTATTTATTTATGTTTTTATTTGTATTATTGTATTATACTAATTTTGTTTTTATTTTTCGACATTTTTTGCTATTATTATTTTTTAGAAGTAATTAAAATTTTATTAATATCGTTCAATTGAAACAAACCGAAAAAATTTAAGGACAACTTGGATGCATTTCATTTTAACCATCTTCCTTGGGGGGTGTGAACCAACCTGTGGAATGAATAATTAAAAATTTTAATAATTTTATTATTCAAGTAAAATGATATAGGAATTTTTTTAACTAAACACCTAATAAGACCTAATTTGGAAAAATTAAATAACCAGAAAAAGACATGCGAGTGAATATGCATTGGGATTGGTAATGACGGAGCAGAATTTCGTATTCGAGTTGCAGCCCTAATCCCATAGCCGCATCGCTTCATGTGATGAAATAATTATCGCACAACTTCAAGTTTAAATTGGTACTCGTATTCCCTTAGTCAATTCATGTGGTACGATAAATGACAGAAGCTAGTTTTAAGTGAAGCGATTCTTACGTCATTTGGGTCTTCGTCCCGGAATCGACCCAGGATTCTTCTGGCCAAAGAATGTCAACAATCAACTACAATTCGTTCACTCCAAACGTTTTTTCCTAGTGGAGCAAATTACGCCGGCATCCTTGCTCCGCATACTACTCCTAATAGCCGGCATCGAGCCGAATCCAGGTTCTCGGATCTGGACATGGTCTGTATGCAACACAAGGATACAAAGAAATATCTCCTCAGTTAAGTGCATCAACTGCGGACACTGGTGCCATTTCCGTCGATGGTCAGGTATAGCCAACATCAGAGACTGGAATCGTAGTTTCATTGCGGAATGCTGCAGGGCACGAGTTCAGACACCCAACAACGCCACTACCTGGCACTGCTCAGTGTGCCAAAGCCGCATACACGGCAATGCCTCTTCCGTCAAATACAATAGCTGTGAGAACTGGTATCATCTTAGAACATGCTCTGGACTTAATAACTGTCGTCAATGGACCGCCAACTTCTTGGCCCCATGCTTCTCAAACCAAACACTACAGACACCCCCACAACCTCACACTCCACACACAGCATCCCCCACAACCATTCGTAATCCGATAGACAATGTCAACTTGCTCATCAACACTCCACTAACATCCACGGACTCACCCACACCTGCAAACTACCAACATACCACACATGAACACCACATACCTTTCGCTGTGATGCATCTGAATTGCAACGGCTTACGAGGTAAAGTAACAGAAATCACCAACTATATGGAGCACCATGGGATCTTAATTGCTGCCATACAATAAAAATAGCTCACCCCATCCTGCTTGGTATCCAGAAGCACCAATTACAACCTCACACACAAGGACAGAAACAGTGGAGGCGGTGGAGGTCTTGCGTTCATCGTGCGAAACTCGGTCAACTACAGACTCATGGCAATATCGACACCCACCACACCCGATCCACATCTCGAAACACAAACTATTGCAGTCAAGTCCAACGACACCCTAATCGAAATAACAAATGTATATATTCCTCCAACTACATGCTGCACATCATTCTTTAGAACATCTACTAACAGTCCGCCATCAAGGAGCTCTCCAACACCACCAGACATAGAGACGAAACTGCCATCACCTTCAACAGCACACAACAATACTGCCCCAGGAAGTGTTCCTCAATGTTCTGTCGCCAGTTTGTAGAACACCCAACGCACTGTAACAAGAGCAAACGTACTGCTCTCAGGAAATTCCACAGCCTTGACCATGACAACACCTCACATATTATACTTCCCTCCGAAGTCGAATTAGCCATAAGCAGTGCAAAACCCTCTAAAGCCATTGGACCGGATGGAATCGCAACGATTATGCTCAAACATCTAGGCTCGACAGGTATCACTTACCTCACTCAAATCTTCAACCGTTCACTTAAAAATTGGACATCCCTGACCCTTGGAAAACGGGCAGAATTATTCCCATACTCAAGCCCGGTAAACAGACTGACCCAGGATCCTTGTATCGTCCAATGTCTCTCCTGTATCCAAGAGCGAAAACACTAGAAGCTATACTACTTCCTCAGCTTCATTTCAAACTCCAGTTAGCTAAACACCAACACGGCTATCGCAAGCAGCGCAGCACAACCACAGCCCTTTCAGAGATCACAGCACTCATCTCACAAGGACTTAACCAACAGCGTTCCTGTGACCGCACTGTCCTTGTTGCACTGGACCTATCTAATTCATTCGATACCGTTGGCCTAGGCATCTTACTACAAGACATCCTAGAGTCACAGCTTTCCAACACCACGAAACGATGGCTTACCAATTACCTTAATGGTAGGAAATCTTACGTCGAATTCCGGAACAACATATACAGGAAAGTTAAGCAAGGTGTACCACAAGGAGGGGTCCTCTCACGACTCTCTTCAACCACTACATGGCAAAACTCCCTGCACCACCTATTGGAGTCAAATTGATATCATACGCCGACGACTGCACCTTAGGAAAGGACATCCCCACCATTTGTAAAAGCATCAACGCCTACCTCGGTATACTAGAAGACTTTTTTACCAGTCGAAATCTAATCCTGTCTCCAGAAAAATCGTCCGCTACACTTTTTACCAATTGGACCAAAGAAGGGAACCTACAGCTCAACATTTCGATACACGGCAGGACAATCCCTACAATCAAACATCCAAAGATCTTGGGAGTCACATTCGACAATGTGCTGACATTTTCGACTCATTCGGAAAACGTTAATGAACGAGTCATGTTGCCCAGATACCGGCGCACTTCTCGTACATTCCTAGGTGGTTGAAGCTCTTTAATAGCCGCCACTTTGTCGGGGTCAGTGTGTATGCCTTGGTTACTGACCACGTGTCCCAGGTATCGTATTTCTGTTTTACAGAATTCACACTTTTCCGGGTTAATTTTTAAGTTAGCCTGAACACCTTGCGCAGATTTTCCATGTGTTCATCAAACGTCCTCCCGATGACGACTATGTCATCAAGGTATGCAAACGCATGGGGCTCCATCTCTGGTCCGATGACTCGAATATAAAGTCCTCAAATCCCTAGCGCATGTCCCATGAGGACCACCTCCATCAAGAAACCCAAATTCTAAAAGTGAAAGAGCACAACGAGCTTCTCGCCAAACAATTTCTACTGGCATGCCATAAACCCGATCACCCGAACCGTGACCTGGTCACGCTCAACACACCACCAAGGCATATCCGATCCGATATTCGTATGTTCCGCGAGTAGACAAACCAATTCATCACACATACACCTCTAGATCCAGCAGACTAAATGCAGTTCATTAAGCGTCAGTCCGAGCCGCACTAGATGATCACCTAAATAACATTGTGTTGGATGTATGGAGCTCGTTTTCTCTATACTGTATTTATTTGTGTCGCGAGAGTTGGAAGCTTTAGCAAGATTCATTCTGTTATTTCTCGATCATCGTAACATGACAGCCTTTCGTATTTCTCCTGATCATCTTTTGAGACCGCAATTGAAAAAATTATGCTCGATAAATAAAAAAAACTCTTGGACCAAAAGATGTTTACTATTGAAGAGGTTTTCAAAAGCAAACCTACAAAATTTGTGCTAGAACAAAGAAAAGAAAAATTCGGTTGCACAGATTAAACATAGTCATCGTCCTGCTTCGGTAATGGTTTAGTGGGGATGCTCTCATCCGGGTGTCACATGACTCCATTTATGTCGGAAGAAGTTCAACGTAGGCGAAAATGTACCAGCAGATTCGTTAGAAGGCGTTGTGAAGTATTTAAACAATACCCTTGTTAGTGGATAGAACTTTGTTTTTCAGCAGTACTCAGCTAGGACACACAAGGCCAAATCGAGTCAACTATATTCCTGGTGTAAAATCTTTGTAGCATAAATTTTTGCAAGGACTAGCTTGGTACAATGTGTTATATAAAGATTCTAATGGATATATAGTAGACACTATTTTAAAAAACATCCCATACGAGCGTATAAGACATCTGAAAATGTTTTTAAGTTCAATTAAAAACGTGGTGCGTCATGGCTAAAAAAATAAGGGCTCCTGATCCGGATGGACACCTTAAATGTCGTTGTAAATAGTTAACCGAAAATAATATTATCTACGTTCAATAGGTGCATGGCCGCTAAAGTTTTTGCAAAACGATACACGGTAGCGCGTGGCTGTTTTTGGACTTATATCGTTCTTTAGGATGTGGTTTATGCTAGACACGGCAGCAAAAGTACCAAAAAAACTTCTAAGCTTAAAAATCGTAAGGATAGATTAAAGTTTAACACTCAGAAGAAATCTACTGATGCTGACTGTGCATTCTATTATGCTGTATGGAGCTGAGTCAAATTCGCCTTTTACCATAAATTTAGGCATAGAATACTACAATGTCCTAAAGGCAGCAATTTAGTCAATTGGGTAAGTTTTCTTCATAATTTTTTTCATTTTGCTTTAATTGAATAGAAACAGTAGTCGCTGAGTTACTATACGACCATATAAGTTGCAGATCATGGTAAAGTGTTTATAAACACTAATGACACTAACAAAAAATAATAAACCCGCTCGCTCTAAAGCGAAGAAGTATAATTTTTTACGTCAGAAATAGGCAGAAAGGATGTCTAAACTCAGCCACGATGACAACTTTCAGTTTCGATAGAAGATAAAAAGAAGATAGAAATAGAAATTGGCTGTGCAAATTTATAGTTTATAGCATATCGAACTAGAGGTAAATTTCAACCTCAGCTCTTAAAAGTATAGGATCCAATAGTGCCAGCAGTATCAACGCGCGAGTAGAAATGAACAAACAAATCGGCTTTTCGGTATTATAGTATCATTGAAACCTAATCCAACCAATTAATAAATTCCAAAGAAATCGTTAAATAAAAACATATTTACTTACCATTTTTCTCGTGAATCTGCACAAGAGATTTGAAACTTTGTTGCGCACGTGCCAAACTGTATTGCCCCTGAGATATTGCCTAAAAAGAAAGTTTTTTTTAGTATAAGTTAAAAATGTCTACGTGCTCACATACCTTTGTCGCTCCAAATTGTATCCTTGCTTTCCCTTTGACCAACGTTGCTGCTATTTGCATAATAACAGCTTCAACGGTATATGCTGAGCTCCAACCTTGTTTTGTAAGGAGTTCCATGCAAATTGCTCCGCCAACAAGAACATAACCGCCTAAAAATTAACAAAAAAATGTATGTAATTTAGAGGAAAACAACATTCTATTGGACACCAATAGAAGAACATTTTAAAGAACACGACAAATTACGCATTAATATTTAAAACTAATTTAAGACTGGAAATTAATTACGGTGACCATGCTTTTAGGATTAAGGATATAATAGAAGACAACATAAAAGTAGGTATTACTTCAACACATATAGAGGAAACAAATTTATCGTATTAGAGGATTTAATATAATAACCAGTCGAAAAAAAACAGTGGTTTCGGCTGGGGGAGGGTGATCGCTATTATGCCAATGCGCAAAAACGGAAAATATTCGTACAGATTATCACACCAACGCTGTTATCTGTAACATAGAGCATCCGCTGCACCATGGATGTTATGTATAAGGTGCATCAGACTACACGCCTCGCGACATATGCGTCACACTCGGGCGCTCAGAAATGTTTCATAAGACTGAGGAGCTACACACAAAATTTCAAACTCTATGATATATGAAATTATATCGGAATCAGTGGCATGGGCGAATAGGACCAAGCTAAGCACTATAAGAAGAAATAGAAATAGTACAGTGGCTAGCTGTGTTTTATATAGCCATAAGAACCTGCCCCACTTTGGGTATGTAGGCAATCTTCAGGCTACTCCCACTACAAATTGTGGCAGTGAGCAAATTTAAGGAAACTAAGTTTCGTTTGAACTAGGTAGGCTGCTTCACGGAGGGCAGGCCAAGAGGAATAGTGGATTCATTTGCCAAGCAGATTCCTTCAGCGAGCATGCCGGGTGATAGCATGGTGCAAAAGCTTGAATTCAAGAAGAACTTTGAAATCATAATGAGCACCAAAAAGGAACTCAGATTGAAAATGAGTACCAGATACATCCAAAAGCCATTAAGGGGTATACGGATGGATCAAAGAAAGCAGAAGACACGGGTGCATGAGTCCATGGGCCACGAACCAAGTACTCTGTGTAAGAAAAAAAAGTCAACGAAGACTAATACATTTAAGTTTACTTACCCGATATAATTGGATGCACAACTCGAACGAATGGAGGCTCAAATGGATAAGTCTCCTTGAAAATGATATTTAATAGTATGCTGTCTTTGCCTTCTTTCTCCTTGAGCATAACTAAATCGTTGTGCAGCGGACTATCAGGATCGACGCACTTCAAACGAATGTTCCATTCATATATTGAATCATTCACTAGCTCTATTGAATACATATGACTTTTAAATGAATCTGAACGATAGATATCACGCAGTTCTTTCATGAGGCGATCGGTTGCTTGAACTGAACCGGATACTGAACCCTACGGAAATAAAAATGCATATAGTGTTAGAAAGACATATTCATGGACGTGTGCATTTGGGTAAACTAGCCTTTAAGTAGTCTTGTCGTTGACTTTGTCGCAGTCTTTCCAATGTGGCAAGATGTTCTACTTCCATCTCGTCTTTCTGTGTTAGAATTCAGCGATTATTTTTAAATTCAATAAAAATGATTTGAAAATCTTTGCTTAGTAGCATCGTAACACACCTTATTCGTACTGCGGCCATCATCCATTTCTAATGGAAGATCTTCGTCGCCTTCACTTTCCTGCTCACTGTCGCCAATTGGATCTTCAATTTCATCTTGATCAGAGTCAATATCTTCGATTTGATGTTGTTGCGCAGCCATCTGCTGCTGATGATGCAATGGCGATGCATGGGGCGGTGGCAATTGAAATGGAATTGTTAAGTTGTCTAAATCGGGCGGTAGCGGGACATTATGTAGGCGGCATAGTTCTCGCAGGAGAATTCCAACCTGTTGAAAGAGAAATAGTATACCTTTTACACTTTGTCTAAAAACAGTTTTAAATGCTGGTTAAAATCTATATCTATATATATAAAAGTGAAACTTTGTATGTGTGTATGTCCGGTGTAGACTGCCAAACCCTTCAACCGATCGCGTTCTAACTTTGCATATGGTTTTTCTACCATAAAAGGCACTTAATAGGCATATTTTGAAAGTGGTCAGACTTCTGAGTCAAAGAGTCTCCATAAGAATTTTTTTATTGTTTCTACAAATTCATGTTTTTATGAACCAATTGCGTTCAAACTTATTCTATAGTTTTCTAAGCTGGTGAGGTTGTCAGGTGGTGGGTTGGTTAGTTGGTGTGAGTTAAGTGGGTGGGGTTGTTCTGTGAATGGGTGGTCATCTGAGGTCAGAGGTCCGTGTGCTGGCGGTCAGATGGCGGGGTGGTTCAGTGGGCGGGGTGTCAGTGGGTGTAGTGTCAGTGGGTGGGTGTTAACTTGGTGAGGGTCAGTGGGATGGGACAGCCGGGAAACGCCGGGTATTTCCGCTAGATATATTATTGGAAGGTAGGGGAAAGTTATAGGTATAGATGGAAGGGAAGAAAGTAAAATTTTAACATGAGATTTACAAACGTATTTTTAAAAAAATGTCAACGTAAATTATTGGCAGGTGAGGGAAGGTTATATGCCATAGTACTCCCGTCACCCCGGGGGTTCATGTTTGCGGGTAGCAAAGCGCCCGGGAAGAGCTAGTATTCTAAATAAAATAAAAATAATTTTCAGAGCTCTAAACCGTTGACAATTACCAATGCCTTTCCCTCTATTGTGTCGGGAATTTTTTTTTCTGTTCTTTGCAATGATTTTACTTCAATAATGATAGAATGTAATTTATAAGTACGAGGGCAGAGTGAGAGATACCTAGTCGCGGGAGATGGTTTTACTAAATAAATTCAATGCCATTTATTTGTTAATTTCATCCTTCAGACTACTGTCAAACTTTCAGTCAGATGCGTAATTCAGCTTGTGTTTGACAGCCGTCAAAAGTAAAGCATTCCGCGCGATTGGGGTACTAATTGCTCACAGTTGACAACAAACGATGTTTAAAAGTCTTGTTAAAACAAATTCTGCGAGGATCAATTAATGAAAACTAGAGACAAAGGTGACGAAGATGCAAAAGGCATAACAAATTCACATCGATAACCTTGAAAAGGGAAGAATATTAATGCTGACGAATATTATTGAAAAATATCTAAATTAATAAAAATAAATAAAAAACCGAATGATGATGAAAAATAAAATGAATTTTGTCCAAAAATATGTTTTATTTTTTGCTAAGATCTTGGAAATGTCAAGTGCAAAAACTTTGCTTTCACCAAAATGATGCAAAGACCAGTTCCACTGTTCGGAATGATATACCATCAAATCACCAGTAGAATGTTGCCTACGAAATCCGAACTGTCGGTCACTAAGGATTTCTTTAGTTTCAAGATATTTCATAACTGATAATTGAATGAGAGTTTCTATGACCTTGGAAATAATGGTGCTAAGGGTGGTACGAAAAAGGAGATGTCAGCTCGCCTTTTTTGGGTATAGGCTGGACAAAGGGTGTTTTCCATCTTCTCGGGAAGAGTCCAGAAGAATAGGAAATATTGGAGTTGTGAGTGTTGAGATCGTTTTACTATAGCAAGCGCTCAATTAAGAATGAAAATCTGTCGCATAAAGCGTTTAATACTCGAGTGGTACATCATTCGTAGAGTGGGGCGAACCCGGCTTTCCTAGCTTTCGCCATTTAGCGGTCCTCTCTTCGAAAGTAAACCTGGGTCCTAAACCACAGTTTTCCATAGACCGGTCAACCTTACGGTCAAACCTAGTCTGTGGGCACGACTTCCGCGGTACCAACGCGACCTTGGTGAGGTCTGACATCATACCACCTCTAATATCTTAGGCCGCCTGGGATATAAACTATCCCAGACAGACCTGAAATGAGCCACTAAATACGAAGAGTCACCTATAAGGATCTCTAAGTACCAGTAGCCCACTTCGGGTCGCTAGGTACGAAGACATTGCCCATAAAGAGCATATTCAAGTACTCGCGGTCCTTATTAATAACCCGTGGTAAAGCCCAGCACCCCAACCATGTATAGGTTAAGATGCAATTGGAACCCCCACGGAGAACTCGGGTGGTACAGGTAGCAACAATGCACATTCTGGAAACGTGGGGCTAGGGGTGCAAAATTCGCAGCAAACAGATTGGCATTGTCCTTAGCTGAAAGCTGACAGCTGGAGTGTCATTATAAATGAGTGTTGGAATCCACAAGGAGGCAGTATTTTTGATTCTTTTCACGAATGACCAAAAATTGTTGCTACCTTTGGGAAATTTCTGCCTCATTTTATGGTCGTAGCCGAATTTGGCTCGCCGAAGATGGACATTGCAATCATTTTTGGCTTGTTTGAAAATTATTCGGTTTTCTTTTGTAGGGTTTACTTTGTAAAACCGAAAGCATACCTCTCTAATCCTAGAAGCCTCTTTAGAGCTCGAGTCGTACCATCCATCTTTCTTTGGTTTGACAGATTTTATTCCTAAAAGGAATAAAGCCGTCATACAAATTAGAATGAGGTTAGTGATCGCATCAGCGGCGGCATCTACATTTTTGTCGCTGAATAATAGCAACCAGTTAATACTGCAACGAAGTTATTAAGGCCGTCCCAATTACCTTTCTCATCGTATTGCCATACTGTTTTTTGGGATTTTTTCCTCTAACTCTAACTCTAACAACACAACGGTCGGATGAGCCTAGAGGCGATAATACATTGACTGAATATTTATCAGGATAAGAGGTAAGGAACAATTCAAGGGTTTTGGCGGAATGATTTGCAATCTCCTATTTTAAAAGATTAATTATTTATTTACAAGCTGAATAAGGTTATTCTCAGCAAATATCTTAGCACATCTTCCTTCGGGTGTTGTCTGGACAGAATAGCGAAGACACCAAGAATTGTGTACATTGAAATCGCCCGATATTGATCAGACAGTGCTTCGAACTTGTTATGAGATGAATTACTGTTAAGACTTTCTCTTGCGGTTTTGCCTTGACGTTCTATTTGCAAACAGTACCCGAGGTACGGTTTTATTTTGCGTTTTATTTGCAAAGCTTTGTCACCGGAACTTGGCTACTCGTCGGCAATGACGAAGAGAGTGCAAACAGACTGATTTCTCAGTTTGTTTTTGACATTTCAGTGACGGCGAGGATTTACAAACAATTAATTTAAAAGGGAATACAAACGAATTAAGAACATTGTAATTTAAGTAATTCAATATCTCAGCGCAACAGCGCAATTTATCGTCTGAAATGAAAACGTTTACTCCCGCACCGAATAAATAATTTCTACAAATGTCAAAATAGGTGTTACCCAATACCAGAATTGCTGGACTATGGGCATAGACTTGGCTGTATAAAGCGAAAAAACTCGTTCTCAGCCCAGGTATGTTGACCTTGAAACCAATGAAGTCGTAATATTAACAAAAAAATAAAAAAACAACCCATAAAAATTAAAATTTTTCATCTAAATTCTCTAATCGCAGAAATTGATATGGGAGCCCCTCGATCCTGGGCCATTTTTTTTTTTATTGTAGAAGAAAATCATCGAAACAAACATTTGACATCAGATGTTAAAATTGAAAAAGCTCAGATCATTTTATTCTGAGCACTTAGAGCACGCTCATACTCTGAGCAAATAAGAAACACGAACATTTATCTTGATAACTCTTTGACTGCTCTGAACTAATTTATGAAAACGCCAAATGACAGAATATTGTGAAAACTTGTTGTTCTATCTGTAAGTTGATATCGACAACAAAAAAAACGACATCAATAAAAATACAATTCAGTAAATAAAAATGTAAGTTGAAGTAAGCATAAAACATGTATGTCTCGTTTCATTTGCTGGGTTCATTTGTGCGTGCGCTAAGATTTATCTCTCTCTCTCTCCACCACCAACAAAACCATACAGCGCAGCCGACTGCGCAGCACACACCGCACAAAGTCCATAAAGGGCGACGAATATCTGATGCCAGTACAGATATTTAAAAAATGTATAAGGGCCTTGCGGCCGAACCCGGGACCCGTTCACTACCAAATTTTCGAAAAAGTATTGTTTATTGGGTATACACATGTGTGTAAAATTTGAAGAAAATCGGGTAAATTTTTTAAAATTTTTGTTTGGGAGCCCCCCGACCTCAAAATTTAATAGAAAGTGTTGTCTCCGGAAATACACATGTGTGCAAAATTTCAATAAAATCGGGCCATGGGAAGTGGGTTAAAAATTGATCGCAAGAATCCACGACAGACGACCGACGACCCACGGGCAAGTGAAGTTAATATAGAGAATTTAAAAAACGGAATATTCTAATTTATTCCAACTTTCTTTACGAGGGGTGCCGTAAAAGTTTTTAGTAAAAGTAATAAAAAATTTAAATTTTTACAAAAATTGCTTTATTGCTTTTCAAAATATTCGCCTTTAAGATCTATACACTTTTGCATACGCTGAAACCATTTATCAAAACACAGTCCGAAGATGATAGCTCCAAAACAATATTTTTTGAACGCTTCAACCGCTTCTTCAAGGCGATAAAAATCGTCCACGCAACTTATCTTTGATTGTTGGGAACAGGAGGAAGTCATTGGGTGCCAAGTCAGGGCTGTAGGGCGGATGAGCCATCAATTCGATCGTTTAGTGCTCAAACACTCGCTTGTTTGATGTGATGTGTGTGAGCTCGCATTATCGCCGTTTTGGGTTGTTTTCTTTCTCTTAATTTGTTGAAAACCTCAAGTAAACAAATGGTCGTATACCTAGCTGAATTGACTGTTTTTAGACGATTTATTAGATTTTATATAGATGATGATTAGATGTTTGATTTTCAAGATCCCACAGTAGCCACATTTTCTTCTCAACACTCCGAGCTCGCACAACTTTTGTTGGATTTTCTTCGAATTGGAAGACCCAAACAGTAAATTGCCCTTTTCTTTCCAGCTCACACGCAAATATCCATGACTCATCACCTGTCACGATCTTGTATACGTTTTTGGAAGCATATTCAACGAATTTTTTAAGCATTTGGCGGCACAAATCGACAAGAACCTTTTTTTGTGCGTCTGTCAAAAAACGTGGAGTCCAACGTACACATAGCTTCCACACATTTAAATGTTCATACGCTAGTGTTACTAGTGCCTAGGCATACCTCGATTTCCCGATAAGTCACATGACGTTCCTCTTCAATCAGTTTTCTCAGAGCATCGATGTTTTCTGGCACAACAGCTGTTTTTGGACGACCTTCACGAGGCACGTCTTTCAGTGAACGTCGTTCGCGTTTAAATTTATTGTACCAATTATAAACACAAGCCAAGGATGGTGCGTCGAATGAAATGATTCGGAGCACTGTTGTTGAGTTAGCCCTTTCGAAAATCGTAAAATATCATCACACGAACATTTTCACGCGATAATTCCATTTTTGTACTGAATTCAATTTTTCAAGTAATTAAAAAACAATGTTGTGATGCGAACTGAAAGATTACTTTTGAGAAACATATTCTCCAAAAATGTTAAACTTTTTGACTGACATAGAGATTTGCATCGGAAAACACTATTATTACCACTTTCTAAAAACATTTACGACACTCCTCGTATAAGTTACTCACTCCGGCTAATAAACACAAATGGAAGTGATTCCTTCAGTTACTTAATAACCGGTGCTAAATGTAATCTAATAAGTAATCTATTTGTGTTCCTGAAATTTTACTCAAAGTTTGTACTATAACTCATGGTAAGCAAGGAAATTACTCATTTCTGCCTGCTAGATAGTAAAAATTATATATACAGGGTAAATTTTTTAAAAAATGCCAGGCTTTCATCTCGAGAACCGTGCTAGATAAGAGAAAATGACTTATGAATATTGTTAAGGGCCGAGGAGGCCGTCTAGTGGTGATCTTGAATACCCTTGAAACTTATTATTTTCGGAGATGTAGCCTAAAGTTAAGTTTTTTAATATTAGAACCTATACTTTTGAGTACTTTGTTTTATTAAGCTATTAGTAAATACCTTTTGCTTACAATTTTTTTTTGCAAAGTGTATGATTTCTGAGATAAGGAACAAAAATTTATGCATACATTTTCATAAAAGATGTCAGGCAGCTCGACATGCTGACTAACAAGTCATCTTAATGATCAAAAGGCGGACATTTTGAACATTTGTTAAATTAATAAACATTTTTATGAAACTAATTTGGTTTTTTTTAGATTTTTTATTTAACACTTAGAACTGAATATCAATTTTTGTTCACATCTCTGAAATCATACACTTTACAAAAAAATTGTGTGAGCGAAAAGTATTTACTTTTTATAGCTTAATAAAAAAACAGCAACCCATAAAAATTAAAAAATTAAAAACCATTCGGGTCCAAGGACCCGATCACTCCAAAAAAAGCAAAATGAAATTGGGCTTATTTTAAAAAAAATTTATGGGCACCACTCGGGCCTCAGGGCCCGTTTTGTCCATCGGCGATACACATATGTTTAAAACTTGAAAAAACTCGGGCTAATTTTTAAAAAATTTATATGGGCACCCCTCGGGCCTCAAGATACATGTGTATCAAATTTGAAGAAAATCGGATTAATTTTTTTAAAAAATTTGTATGGAGCCCCACGACCCCGGGGTCTCCAAAATTTGTACAAAAATCCATCGGAGATCTGGGTCTCAAAATTTTTACAAAAGTGTTGTGCAACGGAGATACAAATGTTTATAAAATTTGAAGCAAATCGGGTTAATTTATTTAAAAAATTTGTATGGGGCCTCACGACCCCGGCGTCTCCAAAATTTTTAGAAAAAGTGATGTCCATCGGTAATACACATGTATAGAAAATTTGAAGAAAATCGGGTAAATTTTGTAAAATATTTGTATGGGAGCCCCCCGACTCCGAATCCCGAGGGCCTCCAAATTTTTTAGAAAAAGTGTTGTCCATCGGTAATACACATGTATTTGAATTTGAAGAAAATCGGGTAAACTTTGTAAAATATTTGTATGAGAGCCCCCCGAACCCCGGTCCTCTCAGGCTCCCAAATTCATAGAAAGTGTTGTCATCGGAGATATGCATGTGTGCAAATTTTCAATGAAATCGGACTTTGAGAATTGGGTTAAAAATTGAATGCAAGATTCCACGACAAACAAACAAACACAGGCACGCGAAGTTTATATATAGAATTTAAAAAGCACTCAAAAGTATAGGTTCTAATTTAAAAAACCTAACTTTAGTCTATATCTCCGAAGTAATAGGTTTCTAGGTCATTAAAAAACAACCCATAAAAATTAAAATTTTTCATCTAAATTCTCTAATCGCAGAAATTGATATGGGAGCCCCTCGATCCTGGGCCATTTTTTTTTATTGTAGAAGAAAATCATCGAAACAAACATTTGACATCAGATGTTAAAATTGAAAAAGCTCAGATCATTTTATTCTGAGCACTTAGAGCACGCTCATACTCTGAGCAAATAAGAAACACGAACATTTATCTTGAGAACTCTTTGACTGCTCTGAACTAATTTATGAAAACGCCAAATGACAGAATATTGTGAAAACTTGTTGTTCTATCTGTAAGTTGATATCGACAACAAAAAAACCGACATCAATAAAAATACAATTCAGTATATAATAAAAATGTAAGTTGAAGTAAGCATAAAACATGTATGTCTCGTTTCATTTGCTGGGTTCATTTGTGCGTGCGCTAAGATTTATCTCTCTCTCTCTCCACCACCAACAAAACCATGCAGCGCAGCCGACTGCGCAGCACACACCGCACAAAGTCCATAAAGGGCGACGAATATCTGATGCCAGTACAGATATTTAAAAAATGTATAAGGGCCTTGCGGCCGAACCCGGGACCCGATCACTACCAAATTTTCGAAAAAGTATTGTTTATTGGGTATACACATGTGTGTAAAATTTGAAGAAAATCGGGTAAATTTTTTAAAATTTTTGTTTGGGAGCCCCCCGACCCCGCAGCACGAGGGGCCTCAAAATTTAATAGAAAGTGTTGTCTCCGGAAATACACATGTGTGCAAAATTTCAATAAAATCGGGCCATGGGAAGTGGGTTAAAAATTGATCGCAAGAATCCACGACAGACGACCGACCGACCGACGACCCACGGGCAAGTGAAGTTAATATAGAGAATTTAAAAATCATTACTAGACGGCTCGGCCCCATCGACCCCTAACGAATTTCATTAAAAGTCATTTTCTCCTATTAGCACCGTTCTCGAGATAAAAGCCGGGCACTTATTAAAAAACTCACTCTGTATATAAATTATGGAGTAGGACGTAGTTTTCAATCTTGTAAATTATTATACCGCAACATTTATTTTTAATATTCTCTATTCCAGATGTTTGTTTGTGTGATTGTGGCTGGCTGGCAAAATCTTATGATACATTTTAAAAATTTGGAAGTGATCGGGTCGAGGGGCTCCCATAGAAATTTCTTCAAAATTATTATTTCGCGCTTCAATAAAACAGGATTCCTATAGGCGCATATTTTAAATTTTTTGTTTCAACGGCAACCTAAGCATTGATCAGCAAGTTGTCAGAACATTCTGTCATTTGGTCATTAGAGAGTTTAAATTTTACGGGTGGTTTTTTATATCCTTAAAAGGTCTCGATTGTAACGATCGCTTACATACCTGATTAATTACATGATTATCTCGGCCATTTGTATTACTTAGAATCTGTACTGCATTAGTAACACTTGTTTCTTCGCTTTCGGCAAACCAAACTGGAGGTGATGATGGGTATGTTTCCTGTAAATTGCAAAATCAATGATTAGCTACACAAAAAATATAAGCTTACGTAAAGCAAACAAATTAATAACATGGTCAATTGTTTGTTAAAACAAATTAGCTCATGCTACATGCCAAGAAATAGTTACCCACTGGTTTTAAAGAAAACCTGTAGGTCCACAAAAACAATAATATTTGGCGCGACAGAGGTCTAGCGGTCCAAGACCTAGCTTCTGGCGACCATTCGTTTGTACGTGTTATATTTTTGCACAGCAATGGAAGTGACCTACAATATAATACCGTATTCGAAAGGCGATTGAGAAGCTTTCCGTAACAAGTTATTAATAATATTCTGGGCGATAGACCTTTTCGGTCCAAGGCCTAGGCATCTCGCGACCATTTGTATTGCACATGTATATTTTTGGACCTACAATTTAAAGCCAGATCCGAACGACGAATTGAGAAGCTTTCCGTGACAAGTTATTACTCTCGGAACGTTTGTCACCCATTCGCGGGAGGTGGGAGGGTTAAAGTACTTTTGGTGTTACTGGGATTCGAACCACGAACCGCCTGCTCAGTAGCCATGTGCATTTCCACTAAGCCACTGCGCCCACAAGTTATTAATCTCGGGTATTTGTCAGACATTCGCGAGAGGTGGGACAGTGAAAAATACTTCTAGTGTTTCTGGGATTTGAACCTCCTACTCAGAAGTCCAACGCATTAACCACAAGAGCCAGGGCTACCGTGGCTAATCGCCATAGTGCCAGAAGATTTTGTTGTTTATGTTCTTTCTCACATCGGGTACGAGGCCAAAAAATTTGGCAAGACATTCCGCTCGAACGGCTACGAGTTTAGAGTGCTTTTTGATTTAGTTTGTAAGTTCTCCTACG
The DNA here is from genome assembly GCA_947095585.1 of Nephrocerus scutellatus. NCBI lineage: Eukaryota > Metazoa > Arthropoda > Insecta > Diptera > Pipunculidae > Nephrocerus > Nephrocerus scutellatus. The sequence continues at coordinate 95,469,901 of OX352763.1, forward strand.
ACCATTCTTGTATACGCTTGCATCTTTTATAATATGGCTACGTTCTCGAATATAAAGAGTCTTGACAGCAGACCCTATAGTAGGCTTTTTTGGCTTTAAGCATTCATCGACGATTATCGACTTTTACAACTAACCAGAGGTAGTTAAAAAATTTCACTACTTTGAATTCGTGCTTCAAAGTAAAAATAGTAGATAGCATCCGAAAGATGCCATTCCGCTTGGTTAGTTTATATGTTTAATCTCCTTTGTTTGACTATATTAAAGTTTTTGCCCAAAAGTATATAAAGTCAATAAGCATCTTTAATTTTTAATTATAAGAAAACAATAATAATCTTGAAATATAGTACATATACTGAGATGAACAAACACACAACAACTGAATTAGTTGATTGCCTCCTACATTGTGCCCTCTTTATAGTGTGTGATGTAGGCAGCTATGTGAAAAGAGCCATCTGATCAACCAAGCACGCACACACAATCTTGGCTACGGTGCACTTAAGTTAACTTTATTATTTCCTCATAATTTTGATAAAATAATTAAATGAATACAGACCACCTAATACAAAACAGGTAATCTGGTCGTTTTGTTACGTATATCCATACAAATATACATACTATGAAAATGTCATTGTATCGGAACGAGTGGATGTACGTACGTAGTCGCTTGTCTTGCGTTAGGAAGCAATGCTTTTAATAGCAAGAGAAAAACCCTACAAAGTGCAAAAAAAAAGGAGGGGGTGAATGAATCTTGGTCTTTGTGGTTGTTTTTCTTTTTACTTTAACAAGCTACAATAAAAGTTTACAAGTAATGATGAATCTGGGTTATGTTGCTGGCTTAAATATGTCTCGGACACGTACAATGCTTCTATGCAAAATCAGCGACATAAGAGTACATTCACACTCGCATATGTGAGCGACGCATTTTAAATAAGCAAAACTTTTGCCATACAATTTCACCGAAACTAAAAATAAAGCTGTGTGACGACGGCTGTGAGTTTTATGGGTTTTTGTGCCCCAAGTATACTATATATAAAACAAATATCAAAAATTAAACATCATTGAACATGACGCCCTTTATTTATAGAAAGCATTAAAATGCATTCCTTATTTTTAAATTACTTAACAATCACTGCGGTTGAAAAAAAAAACAGATCAGAAAAATTAAGTTACATATTAGCATATTTTTATTATCTTAGTTTCGGCTTTTTCGGGTGTGGATGCCATTTTTAATACGATGACAAACATAACTTACCGACAATATGATTATTTATCCCTTCCAGGAATAATTGTATGAAGCCGAAAATCAATATCGTGATAAAATTTGAAAGAGGCTATTAGAAACCGTGAGGTATGCTTTCGGCTACATTCAAAGTAAAAATAAGAACCTGTGTGGAAAACCGAAGAAATTCACTATCAACAGTAACTGGAAATGCAATGTCTTAATGACATTTACAGTCCCAAATACCAAAAATGCTGCGAAATGTTTAGGTTTTCTATCCCGGTGCAAGAAATATTTCACTCCCTCTGATCTGGCTACTACCTATAAGGCTTTTATTCGCCCTAAACTTGAGTACAATTGTCATATTTGTTCTGGTGCACCTAAAACTACCTTGCATAAGCTGTATAGAAAACAAACCGTGGCACGAAAAAAGGAACGTTTCCTGTTTGTCACTGTTTTATCGCTTCTTCCACCAGCGGTGCTCAAGAGAAATCGCCAGCTGCATGCCACCTCTTCTTGAATTCAACCACAATACTCGTACCGCTCTAAATGCTCATCACTTTACCCTCAAGCCTTTCATCAGACGCACAGTTAAATTCAGGGATTCGTTCGTCAGCCGTACAACACTAATGTGAAATGCTCTAACAAGCTCTGTCTTTCCACATCACTATGATCCACAGGCATTCAAAACACAAGATCATAGACATTTCCTTATTTGTTCATTAGAGGATACGATGTAATATTTTATTGGTCAAAGTTTTTTGTACTTTTTCCCTGACCATGATTAATTGATAAAAGTATTTGGACTCGCGTCAGAGATAATTCTGAGAAAATAAATTGAAACCGGCTACAAACGTGAGGAATGTGTTATATTGTAAATCACATTCCTTCGAATTTTTTATTTTTAATTTTAATAAAGGGCATAGCCCAACTTATTGCCGAAAGTCATTCAGGGACTTATCCCTTGGCAATGGGTCTTTAAAAATTTAAATTAAAAAAAAAAAAAACGCCCACGCTGTTCCCAAGCGTATAGCCGAGCATTATAAGGAACCCTCTACGCGTGCGCGAATTATAAAAAAACAATTAGTCCAGATTAAACACTCCAAAAGGCCTCGGCCTCTCTTCTACTCCATCTTTGTAAATACAGAAATGATATAGTCTTTATTCAGGAATAATGGATTGTTAACAACCTGGTTTCTGGACTCAGGACTTCTGGTTATCATCCGCTATATTTAGCCGATAAAGGTAAACCTAGATCTCCGCATATTAATGAAAAGTTGCCTAAATGTATTCTTACTCCTACACCACGGCGGAGCTGGAAACTGCCAAAGATACGTACTGGATAGTATATGCATATCTGGCACAGGACCACGTTAGACCTCTACCTGGTGTCAACCTAGAGAGGGTAATCAACAAGCTTGGAGCCAAAAAACTGGCCTCATTTTTGGATTTCACGTTAATGCCCATCATTCAGTTTGGGAAGTTCCAACACTAATGATAGAGGTGAGTTACTCTTTGATTATCGTTTAAGTAAAAACCTCATTGTATCCAATATTGGAAGTGAACCAACGTTTAACACCAAAAGTATGCAGGAAGTCCTAAACATCACTCTTGTCTCCGATTTCATTAATCAAAGTATTCTGAACTGGAAGGTTTCGGCTGAGCATTCATTCTCAGATCCGTTTCATTCAGTTTAGCTTAGATGATTAGTCCCCCTGCCAACCTGCCTTCAGGAACTAACGGAAAACCGATTGGCTAATATACAGAGAATCACTTAAACGACAGCTGAACTGTTCACTCTTAAAAATCCCCTTCAGCACTAATGAGCTTGATTTTATAGTCTGGCAACTCCCCCTGGCTTTCAACAAAGCACTGTATTCTTCCTCGGGAGGCCAGGACCGGACCCCGGTTTTAGAGCCAAATATGATAATGATGATGACTGTCTTTTTCCTGCCCTCTTACTCGCCCTAGAGGCAAGACAAGACCACATTGGTCGTCATCTGAATTGGGACTTATTGAATTGATCTTATTAATAATAATATTTGGCGCGACGGACCGTTGCGGTCCAAGGCCGAACTTCTCGCGACAATTTTTGTTGTGCATGTATATTTTTGGAAAGAAATGGAAGGGACCTACAATTTAAGCCCGGATTCGAACGGCAAATTAAGAAGCTTTCCGGGACAAGATATTACTCTCGGAACGTTTGTCAGACTTTCGCGAGAATGAAAAATACTTTTTGGTGTTACTGGGATTCGAACCACGAACCTCCTGCTCAGTAGCCATGCGAATTTCCACTGAGCCACGGCACCACGATCTTATTAATAGGGAAAAATTTGGGCACTGCATTGTCGGATCATTAATTCAAATTTGGGTGTAGCGTCTGCAAATAGTTCTGTCTGCAGAGGGATCCCGCAAGGTTGAGTTCTATCCCACATTCTATGGGATCTAGGGCTAAACGAGCTGCTGATATACCTGAAAAGGGAAGGCTGCAGAGTGATCGCCTATGCGGATGACGTTGCTATTGCCGTTTCAAGAAAACATCTCAATACCCTAAAGAAACTGTTACAGAATGCTCTTAACAAGCTAACTAAATTGGCAGATCGTTGTGGTCTGGGAGTAAACCCCCACAAAACAGAACTTGTCCTCATCACTAGAAAATATAAAATTCCACATGTTGACCCACCCTCTATAATCCTATATCCTTCTTTGATAAAGCTAAATATCTGGGTCTTATTCTGGACAGAAAGCTAAGCTGGAAACCTAAGATATTAGAAAGAGATTGTAAAGCCACTGTGGCACTCTTCCCATCGGTAGCAAATGGGGTATTCAACCCCATATCACACATTGGCTTTATATTTCCATTTTCCATACCACGCATTGGCTTTATATTTCAGTAATAAGACCTACACTTCTGTACGGTGTGGTGATCTGGTGGATCTTAGACAAAGCAATATATCGCGACAAACTAAGCAGAGTCCAAAGATCGGCTAGTCTATGTATGAACGGAGCTCTTCGCACCATCCCCTTCAATGCACTGTTCAACCAACTCCACTCGACATCTTCAGCAGACAAGTTGCTGTTAGCACGGCTATTCGCCTCAACGCAACCTCGCAGTGAATAAGAAATGAATTAGAACACTCCTCTATTATGAATTCATTCAGGGCTCCACCAGGAGGTATAGACTACACTATTCCGCAACTACATTTCAGCAACAACTTCCAGGTCACCATCCCCTCCAGATCACTCTTGGAAGAAGGTTCTATCTCGAAAGATGAATCAATCAGTTTTTATACTGACGGGTCAAAACACAAAAACCGATGATGAGGTAGACAGAGATGTTTTCTCAAAAAGGCTTAGTATAAGTCTCTCTTTCTGTCTCCCTAATCACTGCAGTGTTTTTCAAGCAGAAATAATGGTTCAATGGCAGTTCAACATTCATCTGTATTGGGTGCCGGGGCATAGGGGCATTCTGGAGAGCTGCAGGGCCGATTAACTCGCAAAAACTGGTACTACGCTGCCCCTTCTACCTGAAAATGGCTCCCTAGGCATACCGATTGCTACATGTAAACTCGTGTTAACGTGCTGACAAAACCAACAGATTTGGTCAAAGCTGGATCCGAAACGCACCAATTGTTTGATCTCTCGAAGAGTTTGAATGGACATAAGCGGTACGATAGTTTTATTTTCCAAAGACTCCTGCAGAAGCTGCATTGAGGAAGAAGAGGAAGAGGCCATTCTTCTTTGCACATGCACAGCTCTTTCTCTAAAGCGTAAGCTCCATTTTACAACGACCATAACGATTTGTCAAGCACTGACATCAAAAGTCTTCTACGCTTCATTTGAAGCCCCAAATGATCAATGAGTAGGGCGAGAAATCCTCTCGATCCATTTGGCATCACAATAGACCATTTATTTCCCTAAGGGGGTCGGCTTCCTGCCAACATCCACCCCAACCTAACCTAACCCCCAATTTTTACCTTTAGGAGCAGGTGTAACTGTTCTAAAAAAAACATTTAAATCTATTAATAATGCAATAATGAATAGAAAGACAACTCGGCCGTTAAGAGCAGATACCTATAAGACAGCAAGTGGAGATTGTCTACCTGTTATGGAGAGAAAACATGGGGGTCCCTACTTTATATTCTCTTTGGATTTTTTATTTTGTCATTTGCATTTGCATTTGCACAAACAATTGTGTTGTTTAAGTGTTCAAGTTATCGCAAGCAGATGTGTTCTTTGTGAGTTCTGTGTATTTATTCTGCTTGAAATATTAAGATGTGGATAGTTGTAATTCAGTCTAAAGACTTTATTAAGAGTTATTACCGAAAAATTTCTTTTTTTATAGTTTTCCTCTTAAAACAACCTATAAATAAAAGATCAAAATTATGTCATCGCAAGTCAAGCGCTAAACAATTGTTTAATTCCCATCAAATTCTGACTGGTAGAAGTCGAGAGATACGAGTGGATAAATAAGAAAACAAACACACGCACACTGATTACACTTGCCCAGCTTATTAGCTTCGCCATCGGGATCTGGTCGTTGTGACGGAAGCCTAGCTGAGGCTCTGCGGGAATATGCACGTCGCTTTCCAGAAATAATACCTATCAAGGCATTAGGCCAAAGATCGTCAACACAACAACAGGTTTGTGATTGGATCACTTGGATCCACTCCCAAACCTGGAGTTGCTACAACAACAACAACAATGTATTTAGTAGCTACAGACGTTTATCTGAAACAGCTAATTTTCGTCCTAGCAATTATTCGCGGATGATCCGAGAAGAAGCAATAGTAGAGTAGTTGCGAATCTCGGTGTTTCACAGGGAAAGGTTTGGACAATTGTTCGCCGCGTGGGTCAACATCCTTACTATTAGAAACTTGTTCAAGGCCTAGAAGAGGGATTTCCTGAGCGAAGAGTAGATAGAACTTTGCCGAAATATGTTAAGCACTGACATAGAAGATCTGAATTTCTTGTTTAGAATTTGGTGGACAGATGAGTCTAAATTCAATACATAAGGTATACCTAATTTGCACAACTTGTATTATTGGGCGGAAGAAAACCCACATTTAAGAAGACCTATTTTAAATGGAAATTTAGTGTGAACGTTTTAGTTGACCCTTATTTGTTGCCTAATCCTCTAAACGTCGCAGCCTTTGAAGACTTTTTGCGAACAATAATGGCTCACTACCACCAGACAATATGTGATCTAATGGTTCAATGGCTCACAGATCGATCGATCGGAAGAGGGGGGCCGAAACCATGGCCTGCCAGGATCCCTGATCTAACGTCGATGGATTTTTTTGTACGTACATGTATGAAAGAAATATTATATGCTAAGGATGTGAATACAAGCGAATAATAGAATTCAAGAAGCAGCAGAAACTTTAAGTCATAAAATAACAAAAAAAGTAACTAAATCAGTGATCAGGAAACGGCCTCGTTGCAGTATCAAAAATAGAGGAATGTTTTCGACTTTTGTAAAAACAAATGAATAAACTATGTACAAAAAATGTATTTGTTTTTTTACCCAGATCTGCTATTAACGACCTAGTTTAAATTTTTTCATACGTCTAATTTTATTGTACTATTAATGAATTTAAATGATTTTTTCGGGAACAATTATACCTGTTCCGAAAGGTAAAATAAAGGGGAGGTTTTTAAAATAAATTTTACGCTTATTGTATTATAAAAGTTTGAAATAAATACACAGGATGTTTTAAATTTTTGTATACAAGTAAAGGTTTAAGCTCTTATATTTTTATTTTATAGAAGTATTTAACAAATTTTTGTAGAAGTTTTGAGTTATTGTGAAAACTAACGAGGGTGCAGCTGCTCAAGCCATATAGTGAGTTGCATACGACCTCTCCTTGAATTTAACAGCAATACTCGTGGCGCTCTAAGTGCTAATTAGTTTACTCTCAAGCCCATCTTTTGACGTACAGTTAAATCCAGAGATTCGTTCTTCAGCATATATTTTCTATCAAAATTCGCGCGACAATTTTGCATACGCCAACTCAAATTTTCTCTTTTCAGTGGGTGCCCATTTTTCTTGTCGCAAGCCAGCAACCCGAAACCATTCCAGAATTGTCATTAAACCAACAAAAATTAAATCTTTGGCACGGGCTTCATACTTTTTCTTAAATGATCTGGCTAGCAACACTATCACAGTAAATGGACACCGCTACCTTTTTAACAAGACGACGCTAAATGCCACACAACAGACCAAACAATCGAGTTATTGAAGTAAAAGTGTATTGGCCGTGTTTTCTCATGAAATTTAGCTGTCACTTGACACCTCGTTTGTGTAATTTGACGTCTGCGGACTTTTTAAATTGTCTATATTAACTTTGCATGCCCGCGGCTGGTTGGCTTGTAGAATCTTGTGATAAATTTTTAACCCACTTCCTAAAGCCGGATTTTGTTCAAACTTTGCAAACATATATATCTCCGATGACAACACTTTCTATTAATTTGGGGCCCCTAGGGCCTCGGGGTAGGGTCTCCCATACAAATATTTTACAAAATTTTACCGATTTTCTTCAAATTTTATACGCATGTGTATCTCCCATGGACAAAACTTTTTGTAAAAATTTGGAAGTGATCGAGCCCCAAGGTCAGGGGGCACCCATACAAATTTTATAAAGAAAAGTAACCTATTTTCTTCTAATTTTTTACAAATGTGTATCTTCGATTGACAACACTTTTTGTAAAAATTTGGAAGTTGATAGGGCCCGGGGTCGGGGGGCACCCATACCAATTTTATAAAAATAAGTACCCGATTTTTTTCAAATTTTATACACATTCGATTAGAGAATTTACAAGAAAAATTTAAATTATTATGGGCTGTTTTTTTCATTGTTGTTATGTATTTATGTGCATTCACATGCGTTCCCGTGGAATACGTCTGAAATTGTTTGAAATGATTTGCCCCTTTCTTTCCGGCTCATACGCAAATATCCATGACTCGTCACCTATCACGATCTTGTATACGTTTTTGGAAGTACCTTAAACGAATTTTTCAAGTATTTGGCGGCAACAATCGACACGAACCTTTTTGGTGCGGCTGTCAAAAAATGTGAAATCCAAAGTGCACATAGCTTCCTCTCCTTAAAATGTTCATTGTAAGATCATATATACACTGGTGTTACTAATGCCTAGGCATCCCACGATTTCCCGATAAGTCACATGTCACGATCCTCTTCAATCGGTTTTCTCACCGCATCAATGTTTTCTGGCACAACAGCTGTTTTTGAACGTCGTTCACGTTTAAATTCATTGTACCAATTACAAACACTAGCCACTAGGTTCTTGGTCGCCAAAAGTCGAATGAAGTGATTCGAAGCACTGTTTTGAGTTAGCGCCTTTCGCAAATCGTAAAAAATCATCACACGAAAATTTTCACGCGATAATTCCACTTTTTCATTGAATTAAATTTTTCAAGAAAATAAAAAACAATGTTGCGATGCGAACTGACAGATTACTTTTGAGAAACATAACCTCAAAAAATGTTGAACTTTTTGACTGACATTACCATTTTCTAAACACATTTACGGCACCCCTCGTATTAGATGAATATTAGTTCTGCACATTAAAAACTATATTTTGTGCGGCTGTTCTTTATGGATGCTTACATTTAACAACAGATTTAAATAGAAATTTTCAGTGTATATCATTGACATTTTGGTAATGGTTACATTATACTCCTTCCGACTCCATGTATATTAGTGGTAGGTGGGGGAAGATTATATGCTATACTAAACAACTCACTTTGTGGTAAGATGAAGGGGAGAAATGTAAAATTTTAATAAAAGACACATTTACAATCCATTTTTAAAAAAGTTTCAATGTATTTGCTGGCAGGAAGGGATGGGAATGTTATAGGCTATAGTGCACCCCCATCCCGGAGGTTCATGTGTAGCGAAGTGCCCGTGAAATTTGATACCAATATTTAGGCCAGAACTACAACTGGCGATGGTGGTTAGATCGGTGGTATCATTTAACCCCCAAAACTCTTAAAAACCAATATTTAATTAATTTGAAAATTAATTTTCAAACACGCCTTTTAAAAGGAAAAACTCATATCTGGAATAAACCCCTACCCATAAAAAAATTTAAACTTTCTAATCGGAGATACACATGTGTGCAAAGTTTCAATAAAATCTTGTTAACTTTTTATAAAAATAATGTGGGATCACTTCCAAATTTGTATAGGAAGTGTTGTCATCGGAGATACACATGTGTGCAAAGAAGTGGATTAAAAATTGATCACAAGATATGGCCAGACACAAACAAACACACGGACACTACAAGATAATATAGAGAATTTAATAAATCATCACCTCTTTTTGTAACTTTTTTGCCCTTAAAAATTAAATGTGTGGGGTGTTTAGAACTAATTTTCACCTTTCATTTGTTACCAATATTAAGGCCCTCTCAATTTTGAACACGTCCCGGTTGATTTTTTATGGAAAAGTCAGTTTTCTGATTCTAACTCTGTCGAGAAGGGTTTGATTGGCCACATTTTTTTTTAAATAAAAGGTATTTTTATTACCCCAAACCTACTTCAAACCACTTAGAAAAAGCCATTTTTCAAACTGCAAACTCATAAAGGAGGCGTGTCTCCACCAAACCAGATGGCCGTTTTGAAGATCTGCACAATGTGACCTTTTAGGTTAGAGGTTCCTGAAAGCCCTAACACTATAAACGCTGTACTGTAGTTTATCCAAAATTACGTCTTAACTATATGCACCATAGACTCGGAGGACTGTTTACTACTTAATAAAAGGATGTTCATTGTCCTTTACGCATTTAAAGACAACCTTTTCCTCGAGGGTAATAGTGACAATTGGCAGGTACAAATTTTAAGTTTTAGTTACATTTTTCATTTACATTTACTTAAAAAAGGCCACTGATAGATGCATTAAAGATGGGCTTTAAAGTAATCTACTTAATTTTTAATTAATAACATTAAAAGCTCATAACAAATTAAACTGGCTACACCTACTGCAAAATAAGTTTTCTATACCGCTATGGTAAATGGGTCAAAATCACCTGCTTTCTATAAAATGTTGTGAATCATTTATGACCTAATTACAAAAAAACAAAAACTGAAACAGAAACTATTTTTGTTATAGAAAAACAAAAGAATTCTGGAAAGGCTACTAATACTGTAAGCAATTTTTTTATATTTTCTTATCCTTTTTATTCTTCGACGGGTGTACCGCCTCCCACACTACCTGACTGCTACATTTTCTGTTTTGAGTGATTTTTTGCTACCGCTGTAGTTTCACAACTAATAGAGGCTGAGGTTCGGCAAAAAGTGCACCACAATCACAACTGTTGAAAAGCAACAAAAACAAACAAAAAGCACATGAAATAATAAATAAAAAGTATAAAGTGAAGAGAGAAAGAAAAATAATGCAAAATAATCAGAAATGCTGCCTTTGTGTCAAGTGCATGAAAGTCAACCAGCAAGCGTCAACAAGAGCGTTACAAATTTGACTTTCACTGTTTTTTGAGCGTTCTGGATGCGTATACGTGTATATTTAAAGGTTTACTCTGTGACGAGAAGCGTATGGTTTCGATGACACTACTCTGTTTTTGTTGCGCGAAATTATTTCGTCAGAGAGCTTTTGTCTGATAAATTGATATTATTTTACCAGAAATTAATATTTCTTAAAGGCAATGGTTATTTTTTTATATATTATTGTACGTTCATCAAGGCGGTTTCGTTTCCTTGGTTTGATGTTGATTTCGATAAATTCAGTTAGCCATATAATTCTCAGCAAAAGGCGATGCGGCAGCTGTGACAGAAAGTTAAGCATGTACTCGTACCTATACATATGTATGATGCCACCGCCTCATAATTGATATATACATTACTAATGCTGGCTTAAGATATACGGCACAAGTCTTATCGGAATCGGTGGTGCAGTGGTTTGAAATCAGTGGTGCAGTGAAAGAACTCGGCGGAAACCACGTTCAATTCTCAGCGCGTCAAAAAAAGCAAGAATTTTTCACAACGCACTGATCGTCTAGATTCCAAATACTGTATTATTTATATCAACTTGCTGTACTTATACTGCTGTATTCACATGCACGGTTGAGTTGATATATGAGTAATTTAGATACAGATACAACAATGTGGGTTTATGAGCACAATATTCCAGGTATCCCAATATTTCCAAACGCACGCAGTGCCTAGCTATTATTTGGGGGCGAATCCCTTATGGCGTGGTCTAACTATAAAAAATAAATAAATATGCCAAAAGTTTGGTTCCGTTAAGAAACAGCTGATATCTGACATTTTTAAAATCTCTATGTTAACTATCCATTCGTTCTGTCGTTCGTTTGTTAGTTCGGTGGTGAAATCTTGAGATAAATTTTTAACCCACTTCCCAAAGCCCGATTTTATTGAAACTTTGAACTCATGTATATCTGCCCATGCGCGGGTGGGGTCCATATACATTTATGAAAAATTAACCCGATTTTCTTCAATTTCTTATTATCTCCGATTAGAGAATTTGCGGTTGGAAGTAATCTGGCCCCAGGGTCTATAGTATACGAGTAAATTTCATAAAAATCAACCCATTTTTATTTATTTTTACTTTTTTATTTTATTTTTTGTTAATTTTTGGCTAAACTACGATACAGCTTTTTCTGGGTTGTGGTTATTAGATACACCTTTTCTGAAAGCAACCATTGAGAAGGCCTTGAAAACCACCATCTTGTTTTGGGAAAAGCCCCCTTAAGGAGTAGGGGCTTGCAAAGTTTTGAGTTTTTTTGGAAAAATTTACTGGGGGTTTTGGGGGTTAATTGGTACCAGACGAAATGTAATACAGGTAAGTATCAATGAAAAAACAGGACCAATCAAACCATCCTTACCAGTGGTAGAGTAAAAAAACTGGCTTTCACAAAAGTCATTAAAAGTGGGCGAGTCTAAGTATTGGTGTCAAATTAAAGGTGAAAATTAGCTTTTATAGTCATGTCATTTTTATGGTCGTGGTCCAATTTTAACTTTAAAATTTTTATAACCAGATAAATACACTATGCTAAGTGTTTATACAGTAGAAACGCCAAATTGTGCACATAGCAGGAACATCTCCGATTATGGAATTTACTTGAAAATTTTTAATTTGTATGGTTTGGTTTTTTTGTAATTAATAAACGCGGAAATTTAAAGGAAGGTTATTTTTTTTTGTTAACTCCGGAATATCATCATGAATAAAGCTGATATGAATGAGGTAACTTCTGACTTTTATGATAATGATAATTACTGTAATTTTCGTATTGCAAGCGCATTCACTGTAAAAATTACGACATATCTGATAGCAAATGCTCCAATTTACTAGTAGATCTTACTTTTTAAGCAAAAAAAACACAAAATTAAATTAGTTCTGCCTATAGAGTCTAGAGTCATTTTTTTTTCGCGCGGCATATAACGACGAACAGGTTACCAGGTTTGAGACGGTGCGCACACTCTATCAGAGTTAATAAGTTAACTTTAGTTTTATTTTTATTTTTTTTTATTAAAAGTTAGTGCCAAGGAAAAACTCCCTGAATGATTTCCGCCAAGGCAATAAGGTGGGCTAAAACCTTTATTAAAATTAAAAATTAAATCAAAGAAATGTGATTTAAAATATATTTCACATTGCTCACATTGCTGGATTCATTTCATTTTCTCGGAAGTTTCCCTGATTGATTGAAAAAAGCAATACGGAAAAACAAACACGAAACTAAAACGACGACCTCCATTGAAAAATTCGCTCTTTCATGAACTAGCTGACGTCTTTCTTGAAGGCCAACAACTAAACATTGATTTGTACCGGATTCGTTTGTAGTACCAGGCCTAACAAACGAAAAAGATACGCACAACTATCGAGCCGGTAGTCTCCAACGCCAAACATTGCACCAAGGATCAGCAAAATAGCTGGATTCAAATGCGCTCTTGAAGATTCTCTGTGGTTCTTCGTAGCTTGGCCAAGTTCACCGAAGCAATTTCCAATTTAGGAATTTAATGAAATTTGCTTTTTTTCGTTTTAAATTTTTATTATTTAAAAGAAAATATAAAAGTAAACAATTTTCAATTCCGAAAAACGACTACTAGTTATTGTTTTGCAGTTAAATTCTACAAATAAGGACGAGATTTAAGAAATTTTGTTTGGATATTATGCCGAATAGGTATTTTTACTTTCTTTATACAGGGTTTGCATTTCAAATTCGCCCTTTTGCAAATAAAATTCGTCCTTTTGCAAATCAAATTCAACCAATATTTAAAAAAATGATTTGAATATTTTTATTATTTTTATTTATTACCAAATATTTACTTCCTACTTTTAAACTGTTATCGTATTTTTAGAATATCAAATATTTTGTTAATTTAGAATTTGAATTTTTAAATTTATTAAATAAAATGTGGAATAAAATGTGGATTTTGTTGTTGTTTATTTTAAATTCGCAAACAATAATATTGTATTTCTTTATACTCCTAATATTTACAATTATTAAAAAAAATCCAATTCTCTTGAAATTTTATACACATGTGTAGTTCCGATGGCTAACGCTTTTTGTAAACATATTGGAGTGATCGGGCCCCAGGGTTAAGAGCTCCATACAAATTTTTTAAATAATTTTCCCGAATTTCTTAAAATTTTATGCACACGTGTATTCCTTTATACTCCTAATATTTACAATTATTAAAACAAAAAATATTCAAATCATTTTTTTTTTGATACTGGTCGAATTTGATTTGCAAAAGGTTGAATTTGATCTGCAAAAGGGCGAATTTGATTTGCAAACTGTATAGTAATCATGAACTCGGGATTTTTGCAGAAATACCCATTACCGTATCTCATGAGTTAGAAAAATCGAAAATAAAAAAATCTAATATACATTTAATGAAGTTTCCGCCCCGTCCGTAAAAGAAAGTCGTGTTTTGCCCACACCTCCATTTTTTTGTCATTCTTTTTTGCATAACAAATACTTTTTAAATTCTCTATTTCCTTCACGTGCCCGTCGGTGCGCGCCCATTCAAATTTTGTAAAAAAAAGTACCTAATTTTCTTCAAATTTTATACGCATGTGTATCCCCAATGGACAACACTTTTTGTAAATTTTTTTTTTAAATGTTACCCGATTTGTGTATCAATTAGAGAATTTACACAAAACATTTTAATTTTTATTGGTTGTTCTTATTACTATACCAGCTGATTACCCGGCGTTGCCCAGGTATTTATTCATCCCAAGGGGTAGAAAAAATAATAATATCTACCTATAAGGTAAAATTACAGTTTTTAAAATCAAATAAACATACATAAAATGAATTTAAAACAAAACACGGCTGTATACAATGTTTTTAGTTTCACCTTTAAGAGCAAGAATAAATAAATTCTTAGGTCAACCTAACCCAGAGCAAGCAAAACTAAGTTGTCCGTGGGAAAAACATGGCGATCTCAAATCTATACTCCGCAGTACTTAATAAACTGTCCGACTTATTGATGGTCATCGAAAACGCAAGTTTTACTGGAAATTAAATTTAAAAGGTAGATCCGTCGAAATGAGTGCTATCCGTGGGATAAAAACTGTTTCACACTGTCCCCTTTCTGTCAAGATAGTCGCTTCAATTATATTGTTCGGCATCTCTTTTACGTACGTGCCGTGCCGTTGCAAAGTTTTGGTGAGTCGAGAATACGTAGTAAAATAATTGGAGATCAAACTGTAAGACGATGTGGTGGCAATCCAGACGAATTCAGTTAGTTAAGGAACTCAGTTAGATAATTACCTTTCTCATCAGTATCTACAACGGTATCGATACACTTATATTCAGTGACTATGCCTATTAACACGGCAAGTATTTGATTGTTTATTTCGTAGGTGTCTCCATTTTTATTAGCAAGAATGGCCCCTTCTCGCAACCGGTTCAAAATTTGTGTTACCATCACCATTCAACTCAGCGACCCCGAAAACCATAGAATCGACACTAATATCGGGCACCCCCCCCCCCCAAACACTCCGTTATCGACCCCATCCACCAAGAGCTGTCTTACCATCACCATTCAACTCATCGACCCCGAAAACCATAGAATCGACACTAATATCGGTCACACCCCCCCTCCCCAACCCCCTAGAGCTGTCTTACCATCACCATTCAACTCATCGACCCCGAAAAGCATAGAACTAATATCTGTTAGTTAGGCACAAATATATATACAAATAAATTCTGTATTTTATATATATAGAAGATAAAAGCTAAAAGATCAATTTTAGAATTTAATTTATATGTTTGGTAAGGGATTCAAAATCGTATTTGCGTTATCCTGATGGAATTCGGAATAGTTGTCTACATGATAACCGATGAAAGCATTACTTCATCTCTTGATTCTTTGGAGGGAGCATAGACGAAACGTGGGAGCTTTAACTGTTCTCTACAAATTTAACTACGGTAGATGTGGAATCAAAAACTCCGTGTTTCCGCATTAGTTTTTCTGTATTTATTTTTCAATGAATAATACTCGTATATTGTAAATTTTATTTCTTCGATTTTTTTTATTTTATTTTCAACTAGATGCTCCCTGGCGCTCACTGGGACTCACGACTTCCTCTTACCATCGCGTGGTGGGGGTGTACTATACTTCACTATCACTGCATAGTATAAAACAAAGTCGCTTTCTCTGTCCCTATATCCCTATGTATGCTTAGATCTTTAAAACTACGCAACGGATTTTTATGCGTAAAAAGTAAACGACAAAAAAATGTTATTGTGGGATATCCATAAGAGATGGACATATACCATCGCGGAGTTTTCTGTAGACCTTTTCAATGTGTACAATACTTAGTACATTATTTTGATAAATCTCGTAGGGTTCAGCCTGCGTTTGCAATGTAAGCGGAAAAAATGTAATTGTTTACATCAAATTAGAAACCTCAAAAATAATAGTATTTCTCCACTATTTAATGGATGTTATTATACATATAAACCTTCCTCTTCAATCACTCTATCTATTAAAAAAAAACGCATCAAAATCCGTTGCGTAGTTTTAAAGATCTAAGCATACATAGGGATATAGGGACAGAGAAAGCGACTTTGTTTTATACAATGTAGTGATGATTTTAATAAGGTATTGCTAGAGCTGGCGCAAGTCATTATTGGCAATTATGTAGGAAAAAATGTAGGAATACAATTTGAAGCACATGGAACAGGATCGTTGGCACGACATTGTAAGATATTTTGCGAAAGAAAACCACGTAGTGAAAAGTTAGGTAGTGGGCGTATAGTGCGGAACCCAGTGCTCAGGGATGCCAAACTGGAGGACACGACCGGTATATATAAATGTTTTCAGATAGTCAGGGCCGTTAAGAAAAAAGGAGAGTAAGAAGAAAGAGGTTAAGTGTTTTAATTTCGGTCATAAAATTTGTACACGATGAAAATTTTCCCAAAGAGCAAGTTTTGGAATAACTATAAGTTTTTTGTATAGGTCAACAAGCTTAGAAAATTAGATTTTTGACAACAAAAAGATACACAAAGTGCAAAGGGGCCCCCTTATCCTGATCACTCCAAAATTTTTACAAAAAATGTTTCCATCGGATATACACATGTCTATAAAATTTAAAGAAAATCTCGATAATTTTTTAAAAATGTATATGGAAGCCCCTCGGCCTTGGGGCCACTTCAAAATTTTTACAAAAAGCGTTCTCCATAGGATTAAGCATGTGTGTATAAAGAAAATCGGGTAATTTTTAAAAATTTTAATAGGCTCTTCCGACACCGAGGCCCGATCACGTCCAAAATTTTTACAAAAAGTGTTGTCCGTCAAAGATACACTCGCGTATACAATTTTAAGAAAATCAGGTACTATTTTTTATAAAAATTGTATGGGTGCCCTCCGACCCCGCGGCCCGATCACTTCCAAATATTTACAAAAAGTGTATTCCATTGGAGCTACACATGTGTGTAAAATTTGAAGAAAATCGGGTACTTCTTTTAATAAAATTTGTAAGGGTGCCAAACGACCCCGGGCCACGATCACTTCCAAATTTCCAAACGAAAAGTGTTTTCCATTGGAGATACACATGTGTATAAAAGTTGAAGAAAATCGAGTACTTTTTGTAAAGTATTTGTATGGGAGCCCGCCGACCTCGCGGCCCGAAAGCCCCAAAATTTAAATAGAAAGTGTTGTCATGGGAGATACACACGTGTGCAAAATTTCAACAAAATCGGGATTTAGGAAGTGGGCTAAAAATTGATCACAAGATTTGGTGTTCCAGCCAGCCAACCAGCCAGTGGCAAGTATTTGCAAGTAAGTCGTGTGAAAAGTGGTTAAGAAGAAGCTCCAAAAAGTCAATAAAACCGACAGACAGACAAGGTCAAGTTAAATAAAAGTTTTTAAAAAATATCTAACGCAATAACTGAGCAGATGACCCATGAGTTATCCCACAGGTATGTATGGACCAACTGCCATAGATGGGAGTGGGTATACATACCTATCATTTCAAAACCACACATATAAAACTTTTCTTGAAAGACTTGCAAGATCCATGAGCCAGGCTTCTGGGTTATAAGGACAAGTTGTCATAAAATCAATAACATACGAGTACGTATCCGAGACTTGGTTGCTTAATAAAAGCACTTGTTCATTGTTTCATGGTGGCATTCGAGTGTAAAATCTTTTAATCTTTGTTGGCTCTTTATGTGAGAAATCACAATTTTATGAACCTATAATTACTGTGCCGACGTTTCCATCAAAGGTACGAAGCATTGAGCAGTTCGGAGCATCGGAGGAGAAAAACGAAACTGCTCAACACGTAGGGTTAATGGATCACGAAAAACGTCTTTAAGAGTTTTACTCATTAGATACTTCCTATATATGCAGACATATATAACATTTTCGGAGGCGTGTCAGTAGACGTGATCATGATAAAAAAAACGTTTAACTACGGCAGAAAAATCTAGTTAACACGTTCATTAAAAGTTTTAGTGTAAAATATAGATTCTTGGTACACGGTTTCTACAGACATTTATCTAATAATTTATTTTATTAATGATGTCTGCATTGCACTTACAGTTGCACGTTTCTAAAAATCTGTGTTTGAATCTATAACTGTATATAATACTTCATTAGAAGAACAGTCTATTCCGTGTTTTTAAAAAATATTAAATTACATTTGCACTGTGAATAGAAAATAAAATAATTGATACCAAAAAAGCTTGGTATTTAACATACCGTTATATTTGCATGTATATCGTAACGTTTTCCATTTTTTCCAATAAATCGACACGTTAATTCGTCCACACTTGAATTTAGAATTTGAAAGCGTTCATGATTTTTGGTAAAAATCTTCTCGAGAGTCTTTATTTCCAACTTGAGAGTATTTAAACACGCCATATCGTTTGTGGGTTGCCTGAGTGAAGTCGATTGCGCTGTCGAAAGTGCCTTTGTCGTCTTCTTTACCTGTATGTATTTGAATTGTGAATGTTGTTATTCAATGTTTTTTTCACGTATATTTTATTAGCTTTTTAAATTAATTTCACGATAATTTTTTATATTTACAAATTTATTTGACAAAAAGTTCAAAGATATAAACACCAAGCACTTGTCTACTATGCCTTCTTTCGAACAAATGAGAAATGAACTCACGTACGCATCGAGACGGGAAACAAAAATAAAAAATGTTTTTTCTTTATCAATAACAATATATGCATATATATAGTTTTAAAAACTATTCAGAAAATTTTGCACAGTCTGATGTAACTTTTCTTTAATTATTCACCCGTATGTAAATATATTTTTTAATTAAAATCTAAAACCAAATGAACAAAAATGTAATTTCTTCCACAAAGGAGATAGGAGAATTACAAACAAAAAACAAAACACTTTCACCATCACCATTCGCCACGAAAATCTAAAGGAACCATCGTTGGTGTTGGATGATGGGCAGAAAAACAGTTGTTTTTAACGCAGAGATGCAATGTTAGCTGTTTCTGTCTGTCTCACTGTGACTGTCAGTAAAACAACCAATAAATTAGTTGAACAAAAACATCTCACTTTCACGAATACACCAAGCCTTGCTGTCTTTATCTAACTTGCATGCCATTTATATATTAAAACAATACAACCGTCACGTTTTAACAACTCTCCGTTATAGACTATGTGCATTTACCATACGAGATAGAAACAACTGCTAACAAAAATGCATTATCAATAAAAAGTTACGAGCATTTAACTAATCGTTTAATTGAGCACAAACTAAAGTGAGATAGATGTAATAAAAAATCTCAAAACGAGTAAAAAAATGAAAAAAAGTTAAAAAACTCTCGTTCATTAAAAACATTTTTCATATTTTCCGTGTATTGAATTTTGTTTTTCTGTTACCTTTGTTCTCTCATGAACACTTGGGTTTAACTTTTTTTTTTTACAAAATACACTTAATTAGAATTTATACAACAAATGAACAATAGATATGGATTTTTTCGGTTTAAAATAAAATTTCTGCGATATCCTTCCGCTTTCACCGGTTAAGAGATTTAGATTTTAGATGATAGATGACAACTGGCCTAGAAAGGACCACCGACATCGACTGACAAAGAACAAAACCGAACAGTAACATCGACTAGAATCCCGAAGAAAAGGCAAGCCATAACGAGAAAAATATATGCTCGCAGTATCTTCTTACCTTGTCATTTTATTTGGGAAATTGTTAAATTTCTTTTCAGCATCGACTACGACCATCGATAACAATTTTGGGCCATAAGCAGTGCTGCCCAACTCCTGCAATTACAGTATTATAATACTAAATTAACAACTGTTCTGCAATAGTACCAAACGCCTAAAGTATCTCAAACTAAAAGCCCTTTCATGGTCGAACTTCGACCGTAATTCATTAAATTTTCAAGTCTGCACGTTATTTAGGTTCTTTTGTCCACTAGTCAATAGCGTGTGTTGTTTGCCTTAGTTCCCTGCATTACCTATGGGAAAACAATTTAAATTATTTATCAATTTTAGCTTTCTGTTGTCCTTCTCCATATAAATTTAACTATGCCAAATCTCATGCTCCTTCGTGAGCACAATATGCTTAAAAAGGGGTACAAAGTTTGCTCTTCAGGTATTAATATATATAGATTATTAATATGTAGATTGAAGTGTGTAATGTGTAGACGAATCCCAAAACAGCTTCGTGTATTGTTCCCTGAACGTGCTTAATTAAGTGTCAACTGGCGTCAACCACCTTTTTCGTTCCCTTTCAGAAACATAAACGCTTCTTAACATCTTCTGTTTTTAAAAACTGTTATTTAACTTGACTTGATTTGCCTGTTTGTTTCAACTTCTTTGAGGTCCTTTTTTAACCTAGATACATAGTTGAAATTTGATCATTTGAGCATTGAAGGATATATAGGATTTCAATTTCAAATTAAACCATTTAAAGTTCAATGCAAACTTTTTCAAAAGCAAACGAAACCTTTTCAAAAACAAACAAAACTTTTTCCAAACCAAACGAAACTTTTTCAAATCCATATGAAGCTTTTTCAAAATTAAAAGAAACTTTTTCAAAATCAAAATAAACTAAATTGTTGCAGTCGTATTTTACGAAAATCAATAACTGTAACTGGTGCTAGTGAGAATCCAAATGTCTAACATTTTCGCTTATAATTCTAAATGAATTATAATTTTGATCGGTCTAGTGTCTTCTTGACATATTTATCGGTTTCTATGTTTTACTGTCATTTTGTTGCGACCATCATAGGCACAGTTATTATTAAAACACCGAAAGACTTTAAAGTCGGAACTTTCGTACATTTTTTCTTGCCGTACATTTTCTATATATATATGAATTTTTATACTTGCCGTTAACATTGATATTTTCTCTTGTATAGATTCAAAATGCTCGGAGAATTATAAGCGTAAATGTTATAAAGACATTTGGATATGGTAAATGTGATAAACGAGGCGTTACAAACAGTAACTTAAAACGACTGCAACAATTTTGTTGCATGTTGCAACAATTACAACACAAATATGCTATGAAATTACCACACGCAGTTAACAGGCAGCCCCTCCATTGGAAAAAAAAATTTTAGTTTCTTTTGATTTTGAAAAGGTTTCTCTTAATTTTGAAAAAGCTTCATATGGATTTGAAAAAGTTTCGTTTGGTTTGGAAAAAGTTTTATTTGTTTTTGAAAAGGTTTCGTTTGCTTTTGAAAAAGTTTGCATTGAACTGTAAATAGTTTAATTTGAAATTGAAATCCTATATCAATAAACAAAAATTTAAGCTTATCTAGATGTATTCATAAAAAATTGTACCCGAAAAACGAAGTTTTTTTACATTTACTTAGTTAGGACTAGCGTTGGTAAAGAATTTTTTGTATTTCCAAATATATTGAAAATTTATCAGGTATATTGCAATAGATTTCCTTGCTTCCAAATTAAAAGCTAAAGCTAATCCAAATCTTTGTATAATACCCAAAGCAAATTTAGGTTTTCCCGATTGGCTTTTAGACTTTAGTATTTTGTACATTTATACTACACAAGATTGCGATAAATGCTATATTGCTTTCAACAAAAAATAAAAATTAGAACAACAAACACATTGGATAGACCAGAAATTGGTTAAGCGTTAACCAAAAAAAAAAATGTTGGTTAAGAATATTTAACCAAATTTTTATTTATAGTTCTCACCACCAGAGTCGAATTTTAAAAATTATATATGGATAAGTTGGCAAACACATGAAACAAAAATTTTACCAAAATTTGGTTATTTTTTGCTGTTGCTTTAATCAGCCGTTAACCACAAAAATAGCTAACTCATTTTGTTGAAAGCAATATAGCAATAGTTTCCTGGGTTTTAGTTTTTTTATTGCAAGCCTTTCCCTAACGTTTTTAAATTCTCTATATTTACTTCGCGCGCCCGTGTGTTTGTCATGGAACCTTGCGATCGATTTTTATCCAACTTCTCAAACCCCGATTTTATTGAATTTTTTGTTGTGTATTTCTGGTGACAACACTTTCTATTAAAATTTGGTAGTTGGTAGTCCGCGGGGATCCCATAATTCTTTTAATAATCATGCCATATAGCGGCATCAGATCACGCCATACTATAATGACTGTGCTCTGTGTACGCTGTGCGCAGCGTTGCTTTTGATTGGGGTTGTTTTGTGGTTGGGTTGCAGTGCTTCGCATGTGTTTTTATTTTTCAGCAACTATAGTGGAATTCAGTATACTTTTGGTTATTAGAGAACTTACACGAAAAATTAATTTTTATGGGTTGTTTTGAAAGTAAAACTTCTTTACGCGTGATTGGAGTAAGATTGCAGCGTCTTATGACGTCATAACGTGAAACGATTTTGAACATAAAGAACGCATAAAGGTTCTTGGCCAGACAGAGAAAAAGAGAGAACTGTGCTACATACGTTGTTGGGATGTTACCATAAGCAAAACCTCTATAGAAAGCCCAACTGTTCCGATCAAAACCTTGTCTATAGAAAGCACAGACACCTATATTTATCAAGACCCAGTAATGTTTGATTTACTAATACACTTATACGGTCGGCCTATTGAAATTCAATGGAATAAATTCAATGCACACATTGACAAAAACATTACTGGGTCTTGATAAATATAGGTGTCTGTGATAGAAACAAAACCTTCTCTATAGAAAGCCCAACTGTACGCATACTAATGCTGTAAACCAACACCAAACGCATGTGTGTTTGTGGGATGTGAATACAGTGTACAAAAAATTAGCAGTCGCAAAGAGCGAGAAACGTAAGATGTGGTAGTGGGAAACAGAAAAATTGTATATGGATTTTGCTCTTTAATTGATTACTAATACAAATACGTTTGGTCGAAATCTAAGCATGGATCTGTGTACGATCGGAACAGTTGGGCTTTCTATAGAGAAGGTTTTGCCACAAACACACATGCGTTTGGTGTTGGTTTACAGCATTAGTATGCGTAGAGTTGGGCTTTCTATAGAGAAGGTTTTGCCACAAACACACATGCGTTTGGTGTTGGTTTACAGCATTAGTATGCGTAGAGTTGGGCTTTCTATAGAGAAGGTTTTGCCACAAACACACATGCGTTTGGTGTTGGTTTACAGCATTAGTATGCGTAGAGTTGGGCTTTCTATAGAGAAGGTTTTGCCACAAACACACATGCGTTTGGTGTTGGTTTACAGCATTAGTATGCGTAGAGTTGGGCTTTCTATAGAGAAGGTTTTGACCATAAGCATCAATCAACCTTGCGTTATTGTGATTTATTGCAGTCTGAGCGAGCATACATTCACGCAGTAGTTTTGAATTCGAATATTATTTATAAATTGATATTGTTGTTGTTTCATTGCGTATAAGCTAGAATTCCCTTTTGTATTACGATAGATCAATGCACGTACATTCACATTTGCCGGGAATATATAAATTTTGATGGTCTTTTTTGGAATGGGGGGGGGTCCATTGAGAGTTTTTTAAGGTTCTTATGAGGCCTTTTGAAGATCTTTGGGTTTTTTTATGGTATTTTAAAGGATTTTTGGGGTCTCTTGGGCGCATTTTTAGGGTCATTCAGGGGCCTTTTTGTGGTCTTTTTAGGGTTTTGTAGAGGGGTCTTTTGCTAGTCTTTTGGGAGTGTTAATGCTAGCGCTTATCAACGCATTGAAACAGAACACTACAATCCTATTTTATTAACAAAAAAACCTACGCTTCATATTTTAGTTACCACAATGCTATACTGTCAACTATACGAATACAAATATCCTCAAATAACACTGTAAAATCGAAGAAATAAAAATGAAAAAAATTATAATTTGCCTACATTTATTTAAAGTTTATGTGACCAAAGAAGTTTTACTTCTGACACGAGTACTCTGTACATACACACATTTTTTTTATAAATATTTTATCGTAAACTTCACAGAACCCTGGTAATATATTCTGTTCAAAAAATATAAAACGGCAGAACTGCCATCCCCCATTTCGCCAAAGTGATGCCAAGCATAAGTACCATTTCACAAGGCGCTAAAATTCCAATTTTCCAACTAAAATTTTTTTTTCGATTATGTTGTACAATCATAATGTACTACTATTATATTATCGCAGCATAGGAAATGCGAACAATTTTTAAAATTCTGTTTCCAAGACACTACTTTTGATTGATACTCCCTCCATATTATTTATTTTTAAGAAACCTTTACATAGCTCCTTTGTTGACAATAAATGCGAAATGCGAAAGAAATCCGCAAATAACATAAGAAGTTATCAAACCCACCAAAACCTTTATACGATTTTGGTCATCCAGACCCCTTACCTTAGGAAATGTAAAAAGATCTAAAAACACCAATGCGTTTTTGTATTTTTAAAGTATTTCATTTTTGTTTAAATTTACATATTCGTAATATTTATTTTGTGTTTTAAAGTTTTAAATATACAAAATGACTTAACCTTTACTTTTCATTAAATTATTTTCTATGTTTTGCACCTTGATTGCAAAATAAATTTATTATATTTACCGGTATCCTCATTCACTATGAATAAATACAAAACTGTTCAAATCTTCTATTTCTTCTGATTACTAGCATCCTTTAAAGGTTCTCGCTTGGTTTCATTTGTTTAAAAATACAAAAAAAACTTAAATTCAAATATAAATACTTTGATAGAAACGCAAAAAATATAATATTAAAATAATGGGACAGATAAGGGAAAAATGAAAGCAATGGAATGAAAAAGTGCTCCTAAATTATGTTCAAGTTTTCTTGTGTTAAATAAATTGAATTTCTAACTGATCCCGCAAAGTAATTTTGGCTTTTTTAAAGTATAAATCTGCAAAAAAAATCATTTAGAGAAATGCATTTCCACAATCACTGATTAAATATTATGTATACTACTGGATTATAAATTCGCACAGACTTTTTTATGGAAAAAGCAATAAGATGGACACGATTTTTGCCTTTTTTTGCAGCGTTACTTAGAGATCACTTCTTGGCGTTGGCGTCTCAGTAGAAGCTGTCAATGGATCGACTTTTTCTCCATCTGTTGAGGTTTCTTTTCCATTTTCACTATCTTGAGAAGTTTCCACTTGTTCGTCCTGCTTGTCTAAATCTTCCTCTACGTACTGACCAGAACCAGACTCCACACCCTCTTCATCGACCTTCGGTGTCTTCTCCTTCTTAGTTGGCTTTGTTTTTGGCTTCCAAATACTGATCTTATTAACCAAGTACTTGATTTCTCGATCAAGTAGGGACATTTTGTCGGTTATGTCCTTAACAGTAATGCGAACATCCTCGTAGCGTTTCAGTTTCTCTTGGGCCGCGGTTTCGGTTTTTTTCCATGCCACAGTTTCATCAATTACTTTAGTTAATGTGTCAATTTCAACCGTAGTGAAGACATCCTTTTCGGGATTTATTTCTTTGGTGAGGTTCTTAGCTGTTGCAAGGAATTTTTTTGCTTCGCTAATCATTCCTTTTAGCGCCTTGAGAGCTGCTGGACGTTCCTCGTGCTCCCAGTGACGTGCCAAAAACACGTTTGTTAATATCTTGAGATCATCTAAACGTTTTTCATATACATCAGCGTCGGCATGGTCATTATCTTCATATAGCCAATCTGAAATGGCTGAGCACTCATCACGAACCTTTTGCTGTTCGTCTTCGCTTATGCAGCTAGCGTACTCCTTTTCGTTGAGTTTCTGTTGTGTCTCAATGACATGTGATTCTAAAGCATTAAATGCTGATTCCAACCGATTGCGCTTGCTCTCAGCCGCGTTGATTGCAGTGAGTTTTTCTAAAGATATTTCATAAGCCTTACCAGCCAGTGGAGTTGTAAACTGTTGAGTCAATTTGTGCTCGACGGGTTCTTTGACGGCGACGATTTTCACTGTATCATTCTTTGATTTAGCTGAAATGATAATTTTTGCAAACAAAATAATGCATTAAAGATAAATGTAATCAGGATTTTTTCAAAATCTACAAATATCTTGAAAACTCAAATCGAGTTACAATTTTTACACAATTAAGACATAAAATACAATAATACTCACTCTTCTCATCTGGTTTTATGTCAGAACTGTTCTCAGTTCCAGCGCCCTCTTCCTTTTTCTCACTTTCAGCTTCTGAAGGCTTCTCTTCGGATTGTTCATCCCTAGTGATATTCTCGTTCTCTTTCTTTTCGCTATCATTGTCGTCCTTGGAGAACAGTTTACTTATTGTGCTACCTAATTTGGCAAGAGTGCCTTCAACATCTAAATCGTCATCATCCTTCTGCTTATCATATACAAAGTCTACACCAATGGACTGAAGCAATCCTGAATCATCAAGCAAGAAATATGCTTTAAACCCCTTTGAATCAACGATGTCGTTTTGATTCTTTTCCAGAATTTCCTTAACCTGTTCTAACTGAACACGGGATATATTCACGGCGCCTATATGAGAAATTTCATCTGGCGACAAATGTGTCAAGTCGCCATAGTGAACATAGAAATCAAAATCGGTTGTATGTTTGTTAAATGTGATAACTTTCTTTTGTGGATAGGAATTCATCGGTCCGAAAAGTACTCGCTTCACGAGCTTAATGCTACCCCCATCACCAGGATCACGCTCGAAAGTAATTTGTATTGGGAAGATGACAGCATCTTTAAGAATGAATTTTTTTACCTTGAATCCGGTGGCCAAATCAGCAGCTTTGTAGACAGCGCCCATAGTGGCAGCTTCATCCGCGTTTAAGTTCTTGCCGAGCTCTTGCTTAATTGCGTCTTTAAGGATTTCCTGCACTTTCGGAACACGCGTGCCACCACCGAAAATAATCACCTGCGATATAAGATCTAATGACAAACCGGATGCTTTAACAGCCTGATCGAGGGGCTTAACAATACGTGGCCACAAATCAGCACATAATTCTTCTAATTTCTCTCGTGTTACTTGTATTTTGAAGTCATGATCTTCCAGAAGATTTTCGATTTGGGCATAGTGGTCATTGTTAGCCGAAAGAACATTTTTCAATCTACCGGCCTCTTTGAATAGTTTGGCTAAAGCGCGCGGATTCTTGGTAACATCTGTTTTTGTCTTCTTTAATGCATTAAATTCCATAGCGAGATAATCACGCAATCTCAATTGAATTTCCAAACCACCCAAAGTCCGATCGTAGCCTACGCCAAGAACTTGTATAACAGGATTTGTTTCTTTAGTCTGCTTGTCCTTAACAAGTTGATAGCTGACAACAGCGGCAGATGTCTTGTAAGCTCCCATGTCATAAAACACAAAGTATTGCGCTGTTTCGTTAATTTCCGCACGATGGAAGACACCGTAGTTAAGAGCGACTGCTGTGTAGTCGTTTATCAACTGATGAACTTTTAGATTCGCGAGCTGAGCAGCAGCCATTAAGGCCGACCTTTCAGCTTGTCCAAAGAAACCTGGTACTACAAGAACACATTCAGTTATTTGCTGATTCGTTGATTCCTGGGCGAATTCTTTCGCCTTAACAAGAATTTGTGCCACCAATTCCTCAACGGAAAACTGCACGGTGTCGCTCTTTTTAAAGATAACCGTATTACGTTCCTCATCAGCAACCAGGTTGTAATATGGAAATCGTGATCTAGAAGGATAATAAGGAAATGTATATTTTCTCCTTTAAAAATTGCATACACTGACCTGTACATGTCTACAATCGGATTATCTATTGTTTTACCCAACAGATCAAGCAGATAACCATATGCAGCAGCAGGGTCACGAATGCCCACAGTAACGGCATCCTCACCAAATGTTCTCACACCATCACGGAATGCTAGGATTGCTGGTGTTTTTCGTTTTGATTCCTTATTAAGAGCAATTTCCATTGGTACTCCGGGAGATATAACACCGACTTTCATCCATTCCGATCCCAAATCTACCGACATAACCGCTGCAGCATCTGCTTCGCCAATGCGGCTGGTGGAAATGAGCAGACAGAATGCCAACATTGCGACCGCAATGCCCCTTCTCGGGGTGATTAATAATTTGGACATTGCTCCAGATCGTTGTTACTAAAGTTTAGGTATATTAAATAATAAAAAACAAAATTTTACAAGCACTCGAAATTGCAGGTTAGAAAAAACTTTCTCCTATGAGTAGTAGGTTTGGCAGACAAATCAAAAGAAATTCGCACAACATACCAATAATCTATATAACAATGTAACACAAACTTTTATTGTAAAATTAGAAATAAATCCTGCCTGGGTTTCCAGAAGTTACAATTACTTTTTCGCTTGTGACGACGTCGTCCTCTTCGTCGATCTCTGTACTACAAAAGTTTTAACTCTTAAGTGACAAGAGAGTTGACTGAACCACTAACTAAAGGACACGAAAATCCGACTGAATATTGAAACTGAAAACTGAGAACTGACGTGTTCTTTTTCTAATGCGCTAGCCCGGCTGACGTGCTTTGTCGCTCTGCTTCTCTGCCGTGTACGTGTAAGATTTTTGTTTGACGATTTCATTGCTACTTGTTAAGGTTATGTATATAGGTGGGAAAGAGATATTATAATGAAATAAGAACGATACATTTTTACAGACTTTAAAGGCGGTAATACAGTTTACAGTCGGCAAAGTTCTATACTGTACTTTTTGGTTATCTTGGACAGAATCCATTTATAGTAAATTCGTATACAAACGAAGAGGTCGCAGTTCTAAAAGTCATATATTTCAAAATCTGCAATTGACAAACTGCTGTACTAGTGTACTTAGCTGTATTATTGTATGAATGGCAAAAGGAACACATATCCAAATATGTAGACCAAGGATAATATTCTTCATAAATAGGGAATTTATGTCTGCGAATGCAATATCTGCCACTCTTAAGACAACATTTTCCCTTTCAATGTATCAAAGAAAAATACAAGTTTGTAGATATATTCGTTGGAGCAAGGATAATACATATCTATATATAAGTTGTCCCAACAAGAGCGCCGGATTCTCTTGTATTCAAATTCAAATATTTGTATATACATTTTAAATAAAAAAAGAGCAGGATAGGCTGTGTCGAACGTCTGTCCGGGACGAAAGAAAAGAAAACAAAGATCTTGTTGTCTGTGGGACATAAACACGGACGGATATATTAAAAAAAATTTCTATACTAAATACAAGTCCTACGACTTGCACCGTAGCTCATCACATACATCATCATCACATCACATTATATATAAATTATTTATAAGCGAATTTTAATGTTCATAGCCACTAATTGTGAAGTTGCTGCATATTGCATATTACTGCCCAAACACAGTAATGCAGCTTTTGGTTTCAACTCCTAACTAATTTGAGTAGTTTTAAATTAAATTGAAGAGAAAAGTAGTGAGTAGTGCTGCTCATGCTTCGAAATGGTATGGTAAGAATGTCGCTTTGAAACATGTAGGCCAATTATTTCTCATTAAATTTCATTTGCATTGTTCTCTTATTTCTGTAATTGATCGAATAGTTATTTTGAACCGATGCTTAATGCCATGTATGATGTTTGATGGCTGACTCAATGGTGTATGGGAGATTCGTTGTTCAGTGGCAGACATCCAACTTACGATCGAACATCAAACCAGCAATCGAACTTCACCCTTTATACTGTATACATGAGTAAGGATAAGATAGTCCAAAAGAAAAGGAAATAGCAGCAACAGCAACATCGCTTGCAACTTGTGAATGGCCTTGCCTCTTTTTGGTAACATTTGTATTTTATTTTTCTCTCACAAAGCACTGTATCATTTTGTGCAATGTTGATAGAAAGAGCAGAGCAGAGCACTTATGTATAGAAAATGAACAGAGACTATACTATCACTACGGCTGCGGTAAAGAATTAAGTAGCTTCGCAGCTTGTGCTGCACAAAAAAATGGCAGGCAGTCGGTATGCATATATTTTGACCTGACTTACGGTCTGATTGAAGGGCGACAATTTGACATTTACATTTTGCTATTTGCATTTTGCAATATTAAGTAGCTGCGTAAACTGCGCAGTCGATTTTTCTTTAATGCATTGGCTGAAAAGTGAATTTTTGACCAACATGCAGCATAAACTGCGCATACACATTAATGCAGTTGCGTCGATAGTAGTAGGAGAAATAAGAGCTGTTAAAACAATGAGTGCATGTAATCTATACGCGCGGTTGGAGTGAAATTCTTTGACGTTGTGGGCAATATTACGATTAAATTAAAAGGCACGAGTCGCTTGAGAAATTACTTAGTTCTCGAAATTCCAGACTATAATGATCATATTCCAGAATTTCCATAGGAAGAAGTCTTATAATCGCATCTTAGTACTACATTCCGAATTTTATGCGAATCGCTTGAGAAATTGCTTTGTTCCAGAAATTCCAAACCATAATGATCATATTCCAGAATTTCCATAGGAAGAAGTCTTATAGTCGCATCCTAGTCCTACATTCCGAATTTCATGCGAATCGCTTGGGAAAATGCTTTGTTTCCGAAATTACAGCCCATAATGATCATAATCCAGAATTTCCATAGGAACATGTCTTATATTCGCATCTTAGGCCTACATTCCGTATTTCATGCGAATCGCTTGAGAAATTGCTTTGCTCCAGATATTCCAGACAATAATGATCATATTCCAGAATTTCCATAGGAAGAAGTCTTATAGTCGCATCCTAGTCCTACATTCCGAATTTCATGCGAATCGCTTGGGAAAATGCTTTGTTTCCGAAATTACAGCCCATAATGATCATAATCCAGAATTTCCATAGGAACATGTCTTATATTCGCATCTTAGGCCTACATTCCGTATTTCATGCGAATCGCTTGAGAAATTGCTTTGCTCCAGATATTCCAGACAATAATGATTATATTCCAGGATTTCCATAGGAAGAAATCTTATAGTCACATTTTAGTCCTACATTCCGAATTTCATGCGAATCGCTTGAGAAATTGCTTTGTTCCAGAAATTCCAGACAATAATGATTATATTCCAGAATTTCCATAGGAAGAAATCTTATAGTCACATCTTAGTCCTACATTCCGAATTTCATGCGAATCGCTTGAAAAATTGCTTTGCTCCAGATATTCCAGACAATAATGATTATATTCCAGGATTTCCATAGGAAGAAATCTTATAGTCACATCTTAGTCCTACATTCCGAATGTCATGCGAATCGCTTGAGAAATTGCTTTGTTCCAGAAATTCCAGACAATAATGATCATATTCCAGAATTTCCATAGGAAGAAATCTTATAGTCACATCTTAGTCCTACATTCCGAATGTCATGCGAATCGCTTGAGAAATTGCTTTGTTCCAGAAATTCCAGACAATAATGATTATATTCCAGAATTTCCGTAGGAAGAAATCTTATAGTCGCATCTTAGACCTACATTCCGAATTTCATGCGAATCGCTTGAAAAATTGCTTTGCTCCATATATTCCAGACAATAATGATTATATTCCAGAACTTTCATAGGAAGAAATCTTATAGTCGCATCTTAGACCTACATTCCGAATTTCATGCGAATCGCTTGAAAAATTGCTTTGCTCCAGATATTCCAGACAATAATGATTATATTCCAGAACTTTCATAGGAAGAAATCTTATAGTCGCATCTTAGACCTACATTCCGAATTTCATGCGAATCGCTTGAAAAATTGCTTTGCACCATATATTCCAGACAATAATGATCATATTCCAGAACTTTCATAGGAAGAAATCTTATAGTCACATCTTAGTCCTACATTCCGAATTTCATGCGAATCGCTTGAAAAATTGCTTTGCTCCATATATTCCAGACAATAATGATTATATTCCAGAACTTTCATAGGAAGAAATCTTATAGTCGCATCTTAGACCTACATTCCGAATTTCATGCGAATCGCTTGAAAAATTGCTTTGCTCCAGATATTCCAGACAATAATGATTATATTCCAGAACTTTCATAGGAAGAAATCTTATAGTCGCATCTTAGACCTACATTCCGAATTTCATGCGAATCGCTTGAAAAATTGCTTTGCACCATATATTCCAGACAATAATGATTATATTCCAGAACTTTCATAGGAAGAAATCTTATAGTCGCATCTTAGACCTACATTCCGAATTTCATGCGAATCGCTTGAAAAATTGCTTTGCTCCATATATTCCAGACAATAATGATTATATTCCAGAACTTTCATAGGAAGAAATCTTATAGTCACATCTTAGTCCTACATTCTGAATTTCATGCGAATCGCTTGAAAAATTGCTTTGCTCCATATATTCCAGACAATAATGATTATATTCCAGAACTTTCATAGGAAGAAATCTTATAGTCACATCTTAGTCCTACATTCTGAATTTCATGCGAATCGCTTGAAAAATTGCTTTGCTCCATATATTCCAGACAATAATGATTATATTCCAGAACTTTCATAGGAAGAAATCTTATAGTCACATCTTAGTCCTACATTCTGAATTTCATGCGAATCGCTTGAAAAATTGCTTTGCTCCATATATTCCAGACAATAATGATTATATTCCAGAACTTTCATAGGAAGAAATCTTATAGTCGCATCTTAGACCTACATTCCGAATTTCATGCGAATCGCTTGAAAAATTGCTTTGCTCCATATATTCCAGACAATAATGATTATATTCCAGAACTTTCATAGGAAGAAATCTTATAGTCGCATCTTAGACCTACATTCCGAATTTCATGCGAATCGCTTGAAAAATTGCTTTGCTCCAGATATTCCAGACAATAATGATTATATTCCAGAACTTTCATAGGAAGAAATCTTATAGTCGCATCTTAGACCTACATTCCGAATTTCATGCGAATCGCTTGAAAAATTGCTTTGCACCATATATTCCAGACAATAATGATTATATTCCAGAACTTTCATAGGAAGAAATCTTATAGTCGCATCTTAGACCTACATTCCGAATTTCATGCGAATCGCTTGAAAAATTGCTTTGCTCCAGATATTCCAGACAATAATGATTATATTCCAGAACTTTCATAGGAAGAAATCTTATAGTCGCATCTTAGACCTACATTCCGAATTTCATGCGAATCGCTTGAAAAATTGCTTTGCTCCATATATTCCAGACAATAATGATTATATTCCAGAACTTTCATAGGAAGAAATCTTATAGTCGCATCTTAGACCTACATACCGAATTTCATGCGAATCGCTTGAAAAATTGCTTTGCTCCATATATTCCAGACAATAATGATTATATTCCAGAACTTTCATAGGAAGAAATCTTATAGTCGCATCTTAGACCTACATTCCGAATTTCATGCGAATCGCTTGAAAAATTGCTTTGCTCCAGATATTCCAGACAATAATGATTATATTCCAGAACTTTCATAGGAAGAAATCTTATAGTCGCATCTTAGACCTACATTCCGAATTTCATGCGAATCGCTTGAAAAATTGCTTTGCACCATATATTCCAGACAATAATGATTATATTCCAGAACTTTCATAGGAAGAAATCTTATAGTCGCATCTTAGACCTACATTCCGAATTTCATGCGAATCGCTTGAAAAATTGCTTTGCTCCATATATTCCAGACAATAATGATTATATTCCAGAATTTCCATAGGAAGAAATCTTATAGTCACATCTTAGTCCTACATTCTGAATTTCATGCGAATCGCTTGAAAAATTGCTTTGTTTCATAAATCATAGATAATAATGAACATATTCCTTAATTTCCATAGCAAGAAGTCTTATAGTCGCATCTTAGTCCTACATTCCGAATTTCATGCGTATCGCTTGGGAAATGGCATAGCTCCCAAAGTACTGACATTTAAAAATGTGATATTTAACAGTGATCACAACATTCGGACATATAACAGTGTCTCACTAAACAGTGTCTCACTTAATAGTGTCTCACTTAACAGTGTCTCACAACAGTCGGACATTCTGTTGATCACAACAGTGGATTATACCTTGTAGTGAGACGTTGTCACGTCAAAACACATTTAATTTTGAATTAAGCAAACATTCTACATATTCTTAAATCGCGTGGTACGTGTCAAATGTCAAAAAAAAACACCTACAACT
Source organism: Nephrocerus scutellatus (assembly GCA_947095585.1). NCBI lineage: Eukaryota > Metazoa > Arthropoda > Insecta > Diptera > Pipunculidae > Nephrocerus > Nephrocerus scutellatus. The sequence goes on from OX352763.1 coordinate 95,504,108, forward strand.
CGTATTAACAAAATGGCGGCAAATTTAAATCCGGAGCTCTTGTTGGGACACCCCATATAAATAGGCAATGACAAAACAGTTCAGTACCGTTTTTCTTTTTGTTTAGCAGCTATTATCGAGCTTTAGTGTTATCAAAAAAAAATTGAAAACAGAACGGTTTTTACTATCGTTCATGTTAGCGTTTGGTGCAGTTTCTAAAAGTTCAAAATTCAACTTTTTGAAATTGTAGTTTAAGCTTGATTTCTAATTGAAATTTAAATTTTGATTCATATTAATAAATCAGGGGTTTTAAATTGTGATTTACTGTTATTTTATTGAATTAATTTTTTATTTAATTATGGCACTGCACCCTTTTGTGTTCTATGTACATATAAAAGATGTTGGTCTCAGATATAGACTGAACGAATGTATACGAGTAGAAAAAAATGTTTGAAACATCACAAATTTTCCACAAATTTTAGTCCTGCAATTGCAACATCTGCCACTTCTAAGGCAACATTTGCCCATTCAATTAAGGAAAAGAAAAATACAAATTTGTAGTATATTCGTAGGAGCAAGGCTAATCATATATAAGAAAACAACCCATAAAAATAAAAATTGATTGATCTAATAACCAAAAGTATGCTGAATTCCACGATAAATGCTAAAAAATAAAAACACCTGCGAAGCACTGCAACTCAACAACAATACATACCGAATCGTAAAGCGAGCAGCGCTGCGTATAAAATTTGAAGAAAATCGGGTATTTTTTTATAAAACTTGTATGGGAGCCCCCGACATCGGTCTTTGAGCAGTGGGTTCAAAATTGATCAAAAGATCTGACCAGCCAGCCAGTCAGTCCGCCAGCCACGGGCACGCGAAGTTAATATAGAAAATTTAAAAATTAAACTTTGTCTGTATGTCTGTTTGTCTATTCGCGCATAACTCGAAGACCGCTCATCCGATGTAGCTGAACCTTTGTGATGTGGTGGGGACGGTTAGTTGGATATTTGTATGGGGTTAGTGTGGTAATGGTTGACTCGAAGACCGCGCATTTTTTTTAAATTTTCTATATTAACTTTGCGTGCCCGTGGCTGGCTTGCCGGCTGGTGGGCAGAATCTTGTTATCCTTTTTTAACACAGTTCCTAAAGCACGATTTTATTGAATGACATGTATATTTCCGGTGACAATAATTTCTATTAAAATTTGATAGTGATCGGGCCGCGGTGTCGGGAGGCTCCCATACAATTTTCTTCCCGGCATCAGATCATTTCATACTATGATGACTGTTTTCTGTGTGCGTTGTGCGCTGTGGGCTGCGCTGCTTGCTTTACGATTGGGATTGTTTTGTTGTTGGGTTGAAGTGCTTCGTATATGTTTTTATATTTCAGCATTTATGGTGGAATTCAGTATACTTTTGGTTATTGGAGAATTTACATGAAAAATTTTAATTTTGCAATTCTTTATATTAACGTTGCGTACCCGTGGCTGGCTGGCTGACTGGCTGGTGGGTAGAACCTTGTGATCAATTTTTAACCCACTTCCCAAAGCCCGATTTTATTGAAATTTTGCACACATGTATATTTACGGTGACAATACTTTCTTCAATTTGGGGCACCTCGGGCCTCGGAGTCGGGGTCCCATACAAATTATTTACAAAATTTACCCGATTTTCTTCAAATTTTATACGCATGTGTATCTCCGATGAACAACACTTTTTGAAAAAATTTGGAAGTGATCGGGCCCCGGGGTTGAGAGCACCCATACAAGTTTTATAAAAAAATACCCTATTTTCTTCAAATTTTATACGCATGTGTACACCAGATGGAGAACACTTTTTGTAAAAATTTGGAAGTAATCGAGCCCCGGGGTCGGGGGCACCCATACACATGTTCTAAAAGGTACCCGATTTTCTTCAAATTTTACAACCATCTGTATCTCCGATGGACAACACTTTTTATACAAAATTGGAAGTTATCGGGCCCCGGTGTCGGGGGGCACCCATACAAATTTTCTAAAAACAAGCACCCGATTTTCTTCAAATTTTAAACGCATTTGTACATCAGATGAAGAATACTTTTTGTAAAAATTTGGAAGGGATCGGGCCCCGGGGTCGAGAGCACCCAAACAAATTTTATACAAAAAAGTGCCCGATTTTCTTCAAATTTTATACGCATGTGTATATCTGATGAACAACACTTTTTGTAAAAATGTTGTAGTTATTATATTGTTACGAAATTCAGACTTTCGAGTTCGTAAAGGATTTTGCAAATAAAACAGAACACTAGTTTATTAATTTACAAATAACAACTTTAATGAACAACAATAAAATTATCACAAGTTCACAATTTATAATGGTATTACTTTTAGATGCACACAAAAACACTAATAATACTTGTACTTTACTTTTTTTTACTTAAGTTATAGCTTTATCAGTTTACAAGAACTTTTACAACTGCACTGGTTAAATTCCAAACAGCTAATAATCATACTTCGGCCTAACGCCTCTATTTATACTCAATCATAAGCTTCCAGAAACTGCCAATATTGCAGACAGAAATATCCAGAAAATTGTAGCCTTATTCCCTTATTTACAACTAACGATACTTATATGTAATGAGTCATCTTCTAAAAAGAGACTTCATGTTCAATTATGTTCTTTTACTAAAATCGGGCAAATCGCACAAACCGGTTTGACCAGTACACAAAGATTCAAACTTGCAGGCGGTTACATTTCAAATTTCAAATAATCTAATAGTCTTAGCCTAAAAGTATGCAACATGAAAGTCCTTATTTTTAGTATGCAGTATTTAGATTTGGATTCATCTTAGGATTCTAATTCTATTATATGCGCTACTAACTACTTTTCGTAACAATATATTCTATTATTTAAAAAAAGGTACCCGATTTTCTTCAAATTTTGTACACAAATTTTATACACATGTGTATCTCCTATGGAAGCACTTTTTGTAAAAATTTTTGAGTGATCTGCTCCTAAACATTTTTTTTTAAATTTACCCAATTTTATTCAAACTTTGCACATTGTGTATCCGATAAGAGAATTTACACGAACATTTTTAATTTTTGTGGGTTGTTTTATTTCCTCTAACTCCGTGGTTTTTTAATTTTTAAGATTAAGATGTTTTATTAATGTCAATGACGATGGCGATGCAAAATGCTCCTGGATAACATTGATAGACAAGTTTGACTTAAAACTAAACTTATAACTATTATTAATAAGTGTCGGCTCAACATTAGACGTATTTACATTGTCTTTTTTTTGTATTGCTTGTTATTAAACAATAATTTGACTTTGGAAATCTCCCGATGGTCAAAGGACACCTCAAGCGTAGTGCCACCAACGAGAGTTTGTCTCTGTTCGCCGCCGTGTACGGGCGGCATCGTGTACGCATCAGCACTCGCGCAACAAACGATAAGTCAAAAAAAGCACCAACAACAAAAACGCAATGTGTAAAAAATTACAAGCAAACAGTCCGCGTGTGCCTGTTTTGTTAGTGTAGTGCAGTGTGTGGTGTCCGTGCATATAACTGTTGTATGCTATGCAAGTATGCATGCGGCAGTGTAATGATCTAATTCATTGGCAATAGAACAACGAATTGTGAGTGTTTGTTTCTTTTGGTAGTTTGACTCATTTTGTCGTGAAGGTATAATACCGGCGACAATTTGTCAATAATCCATTGTGAGACAACCTCTTCTCAGTTCGGTTAAAAGAAGCGGTAAATTGTGTTTTGTGTTTGTTTATGTGGCTATGTGTGATTTTAGGGTGAAACTCAGAAACATTCGTGGACTCAGCCACGAACCTTTTCGCTGTGTTCGCTCATGTACATAACCAGAGTCCATCAATTATGGCACTGAGTGAAACTCAGGTATTTGAGAATTAGCACTTGCACTTCGCTGGTAATAGGTTGCGATAGTTAAGCAAAACCAAGTTTCCGAACTCTGGAAAAAGATTGCCTATCCGCTGTATCGAGCAACCATAGCTCGTAATAGGTTCATAGACATTTTGCAATTTATACGCTTTAATTGGCAAGAAACTTGGGAGAGGAGCTCTTCCTGGATGATTTCATATCAGGAGAGCAATAGAATCCATTTTAGGAAACAAAACATATATTTACATTTTCTACAATTTTTACAAATCTATAGTCAATTAGGTGATTGCATTTGGCAGCAATTCCTAACAAGAACAGTAAAGGGAATCTTAAAAGTACATATTTTATTTTTGTGTTGTTGTTAAATATTTTCTATTTTATTTGTATTTATTAAACTAGTGGGGTCGCCAAAATGCTTCACGAGTCGCGAGAAAAAAAATTTAAGAACCCCTGGCATACACTACTGTTTTTAATATAGAAGCCCCAACTTAGACAATGTTTCAACTCATAACGAGTTTGATGTAGTGTCCGATTCAATTTTAAGAATTGTCACAAAATGTCGCGAAACTTAAATCATTATTGCAGGCAATTTCAATGTACACAATTCTGGCTGGCTTCACCATTCTGGTCAGACAACTACCGAAGGAAGGTTTGTTGAGTTATTTGCTGATTTGATTAACTTCGCACTCAGCTTGTAAATGAGCCTACAAGAATACCCGACATTGCAAATCATTCCGCCAACACCCTTGAATTGTTCCTTAACGCTCATCCTTATTAATACTCCGTCAATGTTTTATCGCCTCTAGGCTCAGCAGACCATTGTGTAGTATCAGCTAATTTCTAGTTAAAAAACCACGCAGTTAGAGGAAAATCTCCCAAAAAACAGGATGGCAATACGAAAAAGCCAATTGGGACCGCCTTAACAACTTTTTTGTAAGTATTAACTGGTCGCTATTATGATTTCTCGATAGCAACGTGGATGCCGCCGCTGATGCAATCACAAACATCATCCTTATTGGTATGAGAGACTTTATCTCTTTCAGAAATAAGTCTTTCAAACCAAAGCAGGATGGATGGTATGACTCGAGCTGTAAGGAGCCTTTTAGAATCTGAGAGGTATGCTTCCGGTTTTACAAAGTGAACCCTACTGAGGAAAACCGAATACATTCTAAACGAGCCAGAAATGATTGCAATGGCCATCTTTGGCAAGTTAAATTCGCCTACCACCATTGAGACAAAAGATACTACAATGTCCGAAAGATAGTAAAAATGTTTGGTCATTCATGAAAATAATTAAAAATACAGCCTCGTCGTCGATTCCAACGCTCCTTTATAATGACATTCCAGTTATCAGCTGTAAAGACATGATCAATCTGTTTGGTGTGCATTTTGCAGCTAGCTCCACGCTTCCAGATTGTGCATTGCTGCCGCCTGCACCTCCGTACAGTATTGAACACTCTATGGGACTAGGGTGACCAGAACTATCCCGAGCAAAAATACACCCCTAAAAATCCCAAAAATACCAAATCATAATGAGAAAAAACCTTTATTATATATTTATTGGAATCGTCTTAAACATGAAAATAAATTAAAAACAACTTCTTTCATATCAGATATACATACACTGGTGATCAAAATAATAGGTAAAATAATTAAACTAAAGGTTTTTTAAAGTTTTAAAATATATCTTTCATAGAAATACAGGTAATCTTTTTTTCTTTAACAAAACACATTATTTTACAGTTATTCTATAAATTATTTTTTAATTTTTGTTCGTGTGATTTTTATATACAGTATAGAATTTATATCAGAAGCCAGTTGCTCATAATATGTAATAGGTAAATTATATTTTAAACGTTATAACTGTAAAAAATTAATTAGTTGTATTTTAATTTAGTAACTAAAATAAATTATTATATTATAATACAATAGTAAATTAGTAGCCAGATTAACCACCCTTTAGTTCCGCCCACAAATTCTCAATAGGACTGCGAAGGCAACACAGACACAACACAGAAACCTGGTGTTCCCTCAACCAACCACTTACCGGTTTTGATAATGCTTGGAATCATTGTCCTGTTGGAAGTGCCATCTTAACGACATATTGTCCCCCGCATATGGCAGCATATGATTTTCAATAATATCACGATCAATTGTTTTTGTCATGATATCTTGAATCAAAACAATTGGTCCAGCCCTAAACCAAGAAAAATTGCCCCACACCACGACATTTCCACCTCCATGTTTTACCGTTTTTTGTGTAATGAGGGTGAAACTGCTTTCCTTTTGGTAGACGAACATTCCTTCTACAATCAGAACCAAAGAGAATAATTTTGGTTTAATCGCTCCATAAAATGTAACCCATATATATTTTTTTGCTGATTAGCGGAACTTTTCTTGCGATTTTGCCGGGTAATTTAATATCCTGTAACCTTTTTTTACAATTGGGGCACTGATTGCATTGACGTATTATTACGTATTGAAGCTGCAATGGTCTTTGAAGATTTGAATAGGTCTCTTTTGGATAGTAGAATAATTTGATTGTGCGTGGTTGAGCATTGTCCTTGGTCGACCACTTGTTCCCGTTATAGGTTGTGGCTTAAAAGCCTGTGCGACGAAATTCACAGACCTGCGTAGCGCCTCGGCAATGAATTTTAGGGTTTTCCTTGCTCTCTTAGTCTATGGACAATGCGACGTTCTTCAACACTGCAGTGTCTGTTTCGACCCATCAGGAATCCGCTTATAAATATATTTTTGTTAAATTTTACTTACTTTTGCTAAAAGCATTAATTATTATTATTAATTAATATTTCATCATCATATTTGGCTCTACAGCCGGTCTCCGGTCCTGGGCTCCCGCAAAATATCTCTCCACCGGTCCCGATTTCGAGCCGATGTCATCCAGTTTGGCATCCCTAAACTCTGGGCATCCTGGTCTACGCCATCCTTCCAGCGTAGGCTTGGCCGGCCTCGCTGTCGTGTTTGATAAATCCTACCGCAAATGACTTTCCGAGCAGGAACCTTTTTGCTCATGCGAGCTAGGTGTCCTGCCCACCGGAGCCTACCGAGCTTAATTTTCTTCACGATGTCGACATCGCGGTACCGCTCGTAGACCTCATCATTATAAAGTCTCCGGAATCGTCCTTCCTCACATACGGGGCCAACAATTATCCGTAAGACTTTTCTTTCGAACGCGGCTAAGAGGTCAGAATGCTTTTTGGTAAGCAACCAAGCAGCAGCTTGGATGTTATGGTTAAGTTCCTGGATTTGAAGAGTCTTGACAGACTATAGTAGGCTTTGTTGGCTTTAAGAGACCGTGCGCTCCGTTCCATGCAGCCGCTACAGTTGACCCGAGATAGTTAAAGGGACCAATGTTGGATCTTCTTCTCGCAGATGTGGCAAACATGTACTTTGTTTTGCTCTCATTTATGTGCAGCTCCAAATTTCGTGACGCCTGTTCGATCCGGATGAAAGCTTCCTGTACAGCTCTTCGGTTTCTACCAACGATGTCAATATCGTCTGCGTAAGCCAGTATCTGAATGGACTTATAGAGGATTGTTCCTCTCGCCGTTACGTCAGAGTCTCGGAGCACTTTCTCCAACGGCAGGTTGAACAGGACGCAGGCCACTCCATCCCCTTGTCGTTATAGATGTTGAATGGGCTTAATAGTGATCCGGATACTTTTACTTGGCTTATGACAGTTTATTTGGGATGCCGAATTCTCTCATGGCTTTACAAAGTTCTACTCTGGCTATGTTATCATAGGCGGCTTTAAAGTCTATAAAAAGATGGTGCAGTGAGTTTTGAAACTCTAGACTCTGATCAGTTGTTGATTTGCCTGGGATGAACCCACACTGGTATGGAACAATGATCCCTTTAGCGTATAGGGCTATCCTGTCTTGAAGGATAAAGGAGAAAACTTTATACGCGGTACTCAACAACGTTATACCACGATAATTGCTGCAGGTTGTGATATCTCCTTTCTTGTGATTGGGGCACAGGATGCCTCTTCCCTAGTCTTCTGGCTATTAGTTCATGAATTGCTTGGTGTATTGCGGGGCCTCCTGTTTTAATTAGCTCCGCTGGGATACCATCATATTCCGGGGCCTTATTATTTTTGATTTACTGCTTACTTCGTCTGTGCTTGGTGGCGGCAGCATAGTGTGGTCTTAGGTCATTGGTGGAGCCTCCAATTCCTCAGTTAGCTGACCATTAAGCCAGCCATGGAAGTGCTCTTCCCATCCCTCTAAGATACCTTTGAGATCGGCGATCAGATTACCCTCTTTGTCTTTGCAGTATGTGCAACGCGGTGTATATTGCGTCATACCGCGGACTCTTTGGTAGAACTTCCGCGCCCGGTGCGGTCCTCACTCTCTATACTGTTCTAGTTCACGGACGAGATTCTTCTCCCAGGCTGCTTTCTTTCGCCGGTGAACTGTTTTTCATATCTTCTGAGCTCTTTATATTCACCTTCGTGTGCCCGTATTCTATGAGATTGTTGCATTGCTCGGTACGCAACACTCTTACGTTCAGTCGCTAGCTAACATTCGTCATCGAACCAGTCTTTCCGATCTGTACGACAACTTCCTAAGATGGAGTCAGCAGTACTAATGATAGTATTCTTAAGGCGTGTCCATTTCTCTTCTACGCCCGGAATCTCAGCCCCAGGACTTACTCTCCCTGCATTTAGGGCGAGTCCTATGGCTTGACTGTAAGGGCAGCCGTGTTGACTGAATCTGATTCGCGAATGATGTCTTTCTTGATGATGCAATCCGCGCTCGGAGCACCATACCAACAAGATATTGGTCCGAGTCGACGTTGGCACCTCGGTACGTTCGTACCGTCATCAGATTCGGGTTGTGGCGGCGGTCTATCAACATGTGGTCCATTTGGTTGCGAGTTGCTTCATCAGGACATACCAAGGTGGCTTTGTGGATATTTTTACGCGCAAACCTTGTACTCGCAACCACCAAATTATTGCTTTCTGCCATCTCTATGACTCGTTGTCCATTGTCATTAGTGTTCTCGTGTAAGCTATGGGTGCCAATCTACTGCCTGAATACTGGCTCCCTACCTATTTTGGCATTCATATCCCCCAGAATGATTTTTACGACATACTGAGGACAGGCGTGGAGTTCCCGTTCGACTGATTCAAAGAATTTTTCTTTTTCATTATCTGGGGAATACTCTGTAGGTTTGTGAACGTTCATGAGGCTTATGTTTTTAAATTTGCCCCGCACGCGAAGGGTGCATAGCCGTTCATTTATTGCTTTAAAGCCGATAACGGTGGGTTTCATTCTTTTTCTGACTAGAAACCGCACCCCGAGCACATTATGTCTTGCATAACAGCTGTAATATATGTCATATTCTGATTTTTGTAAGACACCATTCCCCGTCCATCGCATCTCCTTAATAAAAATGTAACTTAAGTAAAGTTACTTTAAAAAACGTAGTTTTAAGGATTGACTTTTAAATTAACAGATATTCGCTCTGTTTAGTCAATCCTACCGACTGCGCCAAAAATGTAACTGAAGTAAAGTTACTTTAAAAAAATTTGTTTTAATTCCGGCCAACTTGCCAGAATGAGACTTAGAATAAAAAGAAACAAAACTTTTACACCAGTGAAAAGAAATGAACTTTATTTGCTGTTGGTTGAACCAAGTCAAAACTAAATCTGAATCTGTACTGATCTTACAATTCTAATTTATAGATAAACCTCGGTTGCCAAAGAATCATGCGTATTGCATATGGACTCCGAAGGCCAAGATACGAAGCGCGTGTAGACTATTAAGTTATTAAATGAACGGACGGCCCAGCTACGATTCTGGCCACCTGAATAAACATACGATTCTGCAATATGTAAGACTACGTGACCAAACGCGAAATTATGATTAGGGTTTTATTCAACAAAGTTGTGCGCAACAAAGCACGCATTAATCGATCATAAATTAAATATAAAGCACGCGTTGCAGAGTCGTAAACTTAAGGGATGGTTATTGATTAAAGACATTAGAATATATTTTTAGATGTCTGGGGATTTGTGGGTATGTCACTTAATTGCTGTTATGTCAGTATTATATTTGGACAGGGTATCTGCTAGCTGCTGTACAGCTCGAGCTCTAATTAATTAATTTACCTTTCGTTTAACTTTTAATGAAAAATTTCACAAAAAACTAAAAATTACCTATTATTTCAATCACGCGTAAACGGAAGTGATCTTAGCCTTTGACCTGTTACACTCAACTAATAAGAAATAATAGAGCTTACCGCACGTCAAAAGATCGGCAACATCGATAATATAATAACGGTTCTTTTTCCATTCAATACAAACAAAAAATTAGTGAGAAATCAGTTTTTGCCAGTGATTATTGCATCCCTGTTACCTATTATTTTGATCACCAGTGTATTTCCGTATACTGTTTTTTTGCAAGTGCCATTTTAGTTTTAATTATTTTGTCATTGGACCTTATTTTCATTAAAATGTCTGAATTTTAAAACGTTTTTATTAGCTCGCTTTCGTGTATGTCTGTCTGTGCGGGTAGAATTTTTTAATTGATTTTAAACTAACTCTCCATTGAGCTAGAAAAGAAACTTGAAAAGATAGCTCAGAACTAGATGAACATTGACAAATAACAAAACAAGACAACAAATAAAAAAATAAAAATTAATTCAACGCGAGTTTGCAATTTGTTTCAAATCAAAGCAACTACTACGCACAATACTCGTTTTAGAGGTTTTAAATTAAAATTGCTTTTTTATTAGCTGACATGTTTTTAGATAAAGTTGTAAAACTCAGAACAAGACATATTTGAAAAATTGTATTTGCAAAAAAGAAAAGCCTATACATTCTCAACTTTCAATCTATTCCGTTCTTCTGTTATCACTGAAAATGTCATATGAAATGTCTCCAAACATCTTAAATTCACCTTTGATAATTTTTTTTCAACGGTTAAGGCTTCAATCTCACTTCCACTATTATTATGTTATTATGCAAAATATGGCCGAACACCCAACTCCTGCTAAATTCGATAGACCATTAGATCTTAACTTATAAAACACATATGTTTGTCGGTTTGTAGATGATCTAAATCTTGTTTTCTTTATTTGCTACCAAAAATGAGGAGCTACAAGAAGCGCAGAAGACAATATGTTTCTTTTTTTGTATTTTTGTACAAACATCTGATATTTTTTCTGAAGATCGTTGTTGAATAAGCAATTAGTACGGTTTGGTATTTTATTTTAATAATTAAGATTAATAAAAGACAAAACGCAAACGCATTTCAATCAAAAAATTTGTCTAAGCGAGATCATGAATCAGGAGTCCTCACACTAAAAGCTTCCGGAGCAGTGCATTTTTAAAACGTTTTTATTAGCTCGCTTTCGTGTATGTCTGTCTGTGCGGGTAGAATTTTTTAATTGATTTTAAACTAACTCTCCATTGAGCTAGAAAAGAAACTTGAAAAGATAGCTCAGAACTAGATGAACATTGACAAATAACAAAACAAGACAACAAATAAAAAAATAAAAATTAATTCAACGCGAGTTTGCAATTTGTTTCAAATCAAAGCAACTACTACGCACAATACTCGTTTTAGAGGTTTTAAATTAAAATTGCTTTTTTATTAGCTGACATGTTTTTAGATAAAGTTGTAAAACTCAGAACAAGACATATTTGAAAAATTGTATTTGCAAAAAAGAAAAGCCTATACATTCTCAACTTTCAATCTATTCCGTTCTTCTGTTATCACTGAAAATGTCATATGAAATGTCTCCAAACATCTTAAATACACCTTTGATAAATTTTTTTCAACGGTTAAGGCTTCAATCTCACTTCCACTATTATTATGTTATTATGCAAAAAATGGCCGAACACCCAACTCCTGTTAAATTCGATAGACCATTAGATCTTAACTTATAAAACACATATGTTTGTCGGTTCGTAGATGATCTAAATCTTGTTTTCTTTATTTGCTACCAAAAATGAGGAGCTACAAGAAGCGCAGAAGACAATATGTTTCTTTTTTTGTATTTTTGTACAAACATCTGATATTTTTTCTGAAGATCGTTGTTGAATAAGCACTTAGGTACATTTTGGTATTTTATTTTAATAATTGACATTAATAAAAGACAAAACGCAAACGCATTACAATCAAAAAATTTGTCTGAGCGAGATCATGAATCAGGAGTCCTCACACTAAAAGCTTCCGGAGCAGTGCATTTTTAAAACGTTTTTATTAGCTCGCTTTCGTGTATGTCTGTCTGTGCGGGTGGAATTTTGAAATTGATTTTAAACTAACTTCCCATTGAGCTAACGACTTGAACATTGACATATCACAAAAAAACAACCCATGAAAATTAAAATCTTTCATGTAAATTCTCTAATAGGAGAAACATATGTGTGCATAGTTTGAACCGGGATAATTTGGAACAAAATAATATTAGAGCCCCCTTCACCCAAAATTTTTTTCTAAAACTGTTCTCACCGGAGATCGGAGATACACTTGTGTAAAAAAAGTTGTATGGGAAAAGTTCAAATCAAAAACTCAAAAATGTTTACAAAAAGATCGGTCTATCAGAGAGACAGCATAGGTGTATGCTTAAAATTTAAAGTAAATCGGGATAATTTTTTAAAAAAATTTATGGCCCCGCCCCCGGATCTTAGGTCCCATTCGCTCCAAAAAATTTACAAAATCTTTTATCCATTGGGATAAACATATGTTTAAACCCCTCCCTCCTTGCTCAAAAAATGTCCAAAAAGTTTGGCCATCAGATTTACATATGTGTATAAAATTTTACCAAAATCGGGTTAATTTTTATTTTAAATTTGTATGAGGCCTCACGACCCCAGGGTCCGGCGTCTGTAAATTTTTTACAAAAAGTGTTGTCCATCGGAGATAACAGCGTGTATAAAATTTGAAAAAAATGGGTTGTTTTTTTCAAAAAAAAAAATTTGTGGCCCCATGACCGGGGTATCCAAAATTTTTACAAAAAGTGTTGTCCATCGGAGATTCATATGTGTATAAAATTTAAAGAAAATCGGGTTAATTTTTAAAAATTTTATATGGGCACCCCTCGGCCCTGAGGTCCCAAATTTAAATAGAAAGTTTTCTCTCCGGAAATACAGATGTGTGCAAAATTTTAATTAAATCGGGCTTTGGAAAGTGGTTTGATCGCAAGATTCCCCGACAAACAGACCGACCGACCGACCGACAGACAGACGGGCAAGCGAATTTAAAAATTAAAAAAAATGATCGGAGATTCAATTTTGTGGTGAAAACATAGCAGCCACAGCGCACGGTTGATGCGACGTACACAAAACGACGCACGAAGTACCAATAAAATTCTTTCTTTTGAGTGTAAGCTGTAAAGCAGTGTGAGTGCATAGCCAGTTCTTCATATACTCGTAATATTGTACAAAACACAAATTAAGAATGCACTCACACAACTGAGTGTACAACACATTTCAGTTGCGGAACCATTCAGTTTTGTATAAAACTATGTGCTCTACTTCCTCTGGATATCTCTATACTCTCTGCTGCAACACAACAAAAAATAACCCCAATCGTAAAATAAGCAGCGCTGCTTGCGCTCATCAGCGCGCACGGAACACAGTCATTATAGTTAGTATGATATGATTTTTTGATGCCGCAAATGGAAAAATTTGTATGGAAGCCCCCCCGACCCAGGGGCCCGATCACTCCCAAATTTTTACAAAAAGTGTTGTCCATCGAAGATACACAGATTCAAAATTTGTATGGGAGTCCCCCGACCCCGAGTCCCGGGGTGCCCCAATTTTTAATAGAAAGTATTGTCATGGGAAATACACAATTTGAATAAAATCGGACTTTAGGAAGTGTGTTAATAATTGATCACAAGATTTTGCCAGCCAGCCAGCCACGGGCACGCGAAGTTCATATAGAGAATTAAAAAAAAAACAAATCGAAAAAAAAACTAATTCAACGCGAGTTTGCAATTTGTTTCAGATCAGCTACTACTACGCACAATACTCGTTTTAAAAGTTTTAAATTAAAAATGTATTTTTATTAGCATGTTTCATATAAAATTAATATTGTGACTATTTTTAAAGAAAATTTTTTAAAAACTGAGAAAACCCTAAAAAGTAGATACCGGACATACATTTTTTTAGCGCAAATAGAGGACTTATCCTCTTTAAAGAGGACGCCTGGTCAGCCTATATGGGACAGATATACATTCATACCTTTGCAGTTGCTAGAGTTTTAAATTTTTTTTTTGAGTGATCCCCTAAGGCTCGAGAGGTGCCCACATACATTTTTTAAAAATTAGCCCGATTTCGAGGTCGGGGGCTCCCATACAAACTTTTTACACATTTGTATCTCCGGTTTTTGTAAAAATTTTGTAGTAAAGGGGCTTTAATACTAATATTTTCAAAATTAACCCGGTTCAAACTTTGCACACATATGTATCTCCTATTAGAGAATTAAATGAAAAATTGTAATTTTTATGGGTTGTTTTTTTAAACTTGTCCTTGCCCTATAGTCGGAAAAGAAGAAAGTCCTTTAGAATAACAAATCATTGTTTCTACTGTATTTACACAAAAAATAATATTCGTGTTTTCTTTTTATTATTTTCAAATTCTTTTTGTTGTTTACTTTTGAAATTTGGTATTTTTTATTTATGTATATACATACATTTATAAATTAGAAAGAAAAAACTAATCTAACTTACAGGCGCATTGTTTTGTTATTCTTCTTGTCTGTAATAGTAATATAATAGTTCTATGTACGAGTGCATCGTACACATATAATAATAATAATAATAATTATAATAATAGTAGTTGTTTCCATTGTTTTATCTATTTCTGCCAATTAAGTGTTGCTTGTAACTTTACAATTACTCTTATTAGTTAATATAATTGTAATTTTCATTTGGATTTTAGTGTGTTTTAGCTACTGTTTTATTTATATAATATTATTCTTTATTCATCTCCTCTTATCAAAATTAATTTAAAATTTTACAAAGGCCCTAAATTTGTCAATGGTATTTATTTTATAACTTCTGCACGAGTATTTTGGTTTTGTTTGTTTGTTTACTACTAATATTGCTACTTCAACTACTACTTCTACTGTTCATCGAAAAGCCACTTAATTTGTTTATTGACTTTAGATGTACTTTGGCATGTCGCGCATAAAGTACTTTACATCGAGAATTTTGTTAAAAAATTTAATTTTTGTGTGTTTAAATTGTTGATTTAAAATACTTAATATTATGCCTTAACAAATGTTATTTATATTAAAAAATATTTCTTTGGTCCTATTACACATCGCACATCAAGATAAAGAGAAGACAAGAAAAAATCTACATGTGCTGTATATTTTTTTATTTTTTATTTAACAGATTTAAACTTTTTTTTTTTCAATAAAGATTGTTTTGTTTCGTCTTACTTTTAATTCAATTATCTATTTATGTAGTTGACAGTTCAACTGATGTGTAAATACATTTCATTTGGCTTGTCCGTCGATGTAAATCACATCAGTTTCAGTTAGTACTTAACGAAAAGTCTAAAGACTCAACTACAATGCACATTTGCCCTTTACATAAGTGTCACATTTTCTTCGCAATTACAATTAGTTTTTTCATTGCCAATAACTTTAGCAAAATCAATTGCACTATGGCGAGATCACCAGACATTTGAAATTTGGCAGTTGCATTGCTTCATATGCAATTGGATGGTGACTCATATTAATGTGTCCGATGCTGATACTAGCTTATGTGAATTATAAGTGGGTCTTTAAGGTATTTACCGTGCGTGTTGTCATTATCATACATTTCTCCACGGCCAGAGCATGTGTCGTGCACTTGTATGTATAGTAAACGTAGTGACCACTGTTACTTAGATAAGGCAATCTCTGACATACCTATTGTTTCCTAGATAAAAAAAACACCAAGTGACCTATGGCCCACTATACCAGAGAGAAAAAAGTGCCAAGATAGCCCTTAACAGTAGTCATTTTGATATGCAGAACAGGACAAATGCGTATACATACATGCAAGTCTGGTATAACCATTTGTTGTAATTTGGGACACATGTACAGGCATTTCGTTTCAACACTTTCTCATGCACGCCAATGTCTATTATAATCGATTCTTTAAGGAACAGAATGCAGAATGAATGTAACTATTTGCTGTATTCCATTATGCCTTCCCAAGTCCTATAAAGTATAGCATATAGATGCGTTTAAAGGAATGCGACTTTTACTTTTTCACATTTCATATAAAGCGAAAAGTAGCCGAACATTTGACATAAATTGTAAAAGAGTGTTTGCAATCAAGATTTATTATTCATAATATTGAAGGAAGAGTATTTATTCGTTTGTATATTTGTGCCGCAAAGTAGTAGCTACTCATAAGAAAGGTCTAAAATATCTGCAATAAGACAAAACTTTTAGCGTTCAGTTGTCCGAGCATAATGGAATACACCAATTGCGTTAACCGTACTATTAGGTAAGAGACTTTCATGGATGAAAACTTCCTAACCTATGACGAGGCAAACAAACGTTTTAGCTTTCGAACACTCCTCACGAACTGAATACATAGGGTGCCGTAAATGTTTTTAGAAAATGGTAATATGTACTAGTGTTTTCCGATCAAATCACTATGTCAGTCAAAAAGTTTAACATTTTTGGAGGTTATGTTTTATCAAAAGTAATCTGTCAGTTCGCATCGCAACATTGTTTTTTATTTACCTAAAATATTGAATTCAGTGAAAAAATTTAATTATCGCGTGAAAATTTTCGTGGGCTAACTCATCAACAGTGCTCCGAATCAGTTCCTTCGACTTTTGGCGACGAAGCACCATCCTTGGGTAGTGTTTATAATTGGTACAATGAATTTAAACGCGAACCACGTTCACTCAAAGACGAGCCTCATGAAGGTCGTCCAAAAACAGCTGTTGTGTCAGAAAACATCGATGCTGTGAAAAACTGATAGAAGAGGATCGTCTAGGCATTAGTAACACCAGCATATATACGATCTTACATGAACATTTAAAGGAGCGGAAGCTATGTGCACTTTGGATTCCACATTTTTTGACAGACGCACAAAAAAGGTTCGTGTCGTTTGGTGTCGCCAAAAGCTTGAAAAATTCGTTGAAGATACTTCCAAAAACGCATACAAGATCGTGACAGGTGACGAGTCATGAACATTTGCGTATGAGCCGGAAAGAAATTGGCAATCGACTGTTTGGAACGTTGGAAAGCAAATGGGCGTGTTTTGTGTTTCTTCATTCAGTTTGTTGTTTTATTAACTTTTTAAATGGATCAGTTATAAATGTGTTCATTATATTCTAATGATTCGGATATTTTTTGGAAAATGTAAATTATAAATCAAAACACAGTTTTCAAGAAAGAATTGACGAAAATTATAATTTTTTATTATTATTTGTTACTTTAAAAAACTTTTAGAAAAGATGTGATATTCTGCCACAGGCTGTTACAAAACAGTGTCGGGAGATTGAATCGGTGTTACGCAGTCAACCGCATGAATAACTCTACATGGAGCCTTCGCTGGACTCTCATGGCAGTTCATCAAAATTTTAGCTATTCCAGAACGGATGGTCAAAGGTCACAGCAAAAAATGGGTGCCATATTTCGACAAAATCACCAGACAGTGAGAATTAGCAGAGGTGTTTCGCAATCGGAAAGGATATTTTCACGCATATTTTCAGGTCCTATGCGTCGTTTAAGTAACGTTTATAAATATAAACATTGATTTCGAAAAACCAATTACATTATCTAAAAGTTTTAGTTACGTCTATCGATTTAGACCTAAATGTTGAGAATAGTAAATCGTGGGCTCAATGCTCAAAGGCTCAATGGTAATGCGCATGGCTACTGTGCAGGGTTTTCGTGGTTCGAATCACCAAAAGTATTTTTTACTTTTAATGGGTGACAAACGTTCCGAGAGTAAATAACTAGTCACGAAAAGCCTCTCAATTCGCCGTTCGGATCCGGCCTTAAATTGTAGGTCCCTTCCATTTGTGTCCAAAAATATACATGCGCAACACAAATGGTCACGAGAATCTAGGCCTTGGACCGCAACGGTCTGTCGCGCCGAATATTATTATTATTATTAAATCCGATTACTTGGTATCACTCGTTTTCAATTTATATTAAACTAGCTTTTCCCGGGCGCTCCGTCACCCGCACACAATCAATCACCGCTTTGACAGCACTTCCACGGGAGGGGTGTACTATTGCCTAAACCTAAACAAAGCGCAGGCAGATACCGAGATTTTGCTAAGACGCATATTTTGTGAACGTTTCAGCTCGGCTGTCTAGTTTTTGAGTTTTATGCAAAATTTACATTTGCGTAACGCCTAACGTTTACGAGTTCAGCCATACGATTTCAATGCTTCCTATCACAATGTCGCTTCGGCTTCAACGTTTCGTTGGGCAATCGTAAAGAAAAACGTAATGCTACGTAACAAAGCTACAAACGGAAGCTCTAGTTCAAAAGAGCTGAACATTTGCTTTGCCTGACAGCTCAACAGCTGTGAAAAAACGACAACAAACAAAATTATTTTGTGCGGGAAAATTAGTTGTATGAGAAATGTCATTCAAAGCAAATTCAAAGCGGCTGCATCGTAACGCAACGAAGCCGAAGCTGAAGCGTGTTTGTGTTTCAGGCATTAGCGTCGTGTTAGTGCAGTTCATTCCATTGTTTACAACCATACAAAAGCATTTTAGTGGAAAATAATCAGAAAAAAGTTATCCGCAATGGAGTTCAAGCGTAACAGTGGGATTGCTCTATTTTTGGTTGGAAAACCACAGCCGCAGATTGTTAACCAGTTAAAACATCTGGATGTGAATAAAATGTTTGTGTATCGCACCATAAATCGTTATAACATTGCAGCATTGCAAAACCCCATGGTGGTGGACCTAAACGCACTGCAACATCGCTGGTTATCATTCGGAAGGTGAAGGCCAAATTGGCTCGGAATCCGCGCCGTAGCGGCAGAAAAATGGCTCGTGAGGCGAACATTTCGCTCGAACGGATGCGGCACATATTGAAAGATCATCTTGGACTAAAGGCCTTCAAATTCCAAAAAACGCATGGTCTCACCGATGCTCAAAAAAAAGTTAGAGTGGAAAGAGCAAAGGAGTTGTTACGCTTGCGATTTGCCGAATTTGGTTTTCTCCGATGAGTCACCGTTCGTTATTGAGCAATATCTGAACAAGCAAAATGACCGGATTTACTTGCCCGGCCGTTCTACTGAAAGTTTGGACCAACGGATTGCCACTCGAAACCAAGCGCCGCCGATGGTGATGGTTTGGGCCGCCGTAACGGCCGAAAGTCGTTCACCGCTCGTTTTTTGGACCGTGGCATCAAGATAAATGCTCAAATTTATCGGGATCATGTGTTGGAGGGAGCGTTGAAGCCTTGGGCACAAAAACATTTCGGCCGCAGAGCCTGGACATTTCAACAGGACTCGGCGCCGAGTCATAAAGCGCGCGTCAATCAAGATTGCCTGAGAAACAACGTTCCGCGGTTCATTTCCACTGCCCAATGGCCACCAAATTCACCGGATGCAAATCCGCTAGATTTCTCGGTTTGGGGCATTTTGAAGAGCAAAGTCGGGACAAAAAAAAAACCAAAGTGTCGATCATCTCAAGCAAGCGCTTCGCCGGGAATGGGCCAAAATACCGCAGAGCCACTTTCGTGCTGCATGCAACAGCTTTGTCAACCGTTTGAAGGCCATAATCGCGGCTAAGGGTGGCCAAATCGAAAACTGCTAATGCAATTCGAAAATTGAAATATTTGTGATTTTTTTACTTTGATTCAATAAAATTCATCAAAAAATAAAATTTCTGTGGCGTTTTGTTTTGGTAACACTTCGTGTCAGTCACCCTGTAATATTAGTATAGAAGTATAGATGTATAAATTGTGAAAAACTAAAAGTGGTATTCCTTTTAGCATCTTTTTTTTAGCACTTGGGAAGGAATATAATGGAATGCAGCAAATATTGCAAGTCAGACACTTACAAAATAATTCCGCCATACATATTACGAGCTTATATGTTTTAAAATAAACACTTCTATCGTATAATTGTAAATACTAGCGGCGATTTGTGAATTTGGCAGATTGTGCATATTTTCTAACCACGTCTTTATTCTTTATCTTTAGACATCCTTGTATGTTTGTTAATTGGTAGTTAATTGTTGATTCATTATTTTCGTTTAATGAGTAAATTTAAGATAGTATATGCATATGCACTATACATATTATGTAAATCGTAATATGCAGTCATGTATCATTAACATGAAAAATTGTCTCCTAATTTATACTAAATATATTTTTTATTTTATATATCACACCGATGCAAATCATAATTAAACTCCTAGTTGCTGGGTTATTCCTCAACAAATTAAAGAAATTTGTTAAGATGTTGATGTTGGTTCACTTATTCTTATTATTTTTTGTGTTGTTCCATGTTTTCATTGAATTTTCTTGTAAAAAGCACTTGGTTTCAGAGTAATTCTAATTTATTTTATAAGTGTGTGAATGTATATATTTGTATGTTTTTGTTACAATAATTGTGATTTTTCATTATTATTTATATTTTTTGAATAAAATTCGCAATGTTGTTGCCGTAAGACTAAAATTAAAATTTAATATTAAGAAATTTATGTATAAAAAAATTATAATATTGCCAAAAAATTAATTTTAATAGGACCATCGAAGACAAAACCAAATAAAATACGTAAAAACCGCTGACTCTGCCGCATATTTAAGATAATGGCCAATTGAATTAAATTGAGGATATTGCTCTGTATTGGTCACACATTGTGTCAACCACCAAACTTTGAGCTGGAATCTCCCAAGGCAACCGCAAAGTTGAAAAGAAAGACTTAATATATATCTAAAGGGTGTTTTTTTAGGAGGTTTGTTTTTCCGATAGATGTCGTTTTATTTTATGACAGTTGTTTTGACAGCTCAAAGTAGCATTTCTACTCAGTATTGTTTGGCAAATCATTATGAATAGGTTAACTCCAGAACAACGTTTTCAAATCGTGGAAATTTATTTTCAAAATCAGTGTTCAATTAAAAATGTTTATAGAGCACTTCGTGAATTTTATGGTGCACATAATCGTCCGTCAGAGACCACCATAAAGAACGTAATTACCAAATTTCGGTCTACATTCACTCTTTTGGATGCCAAGCCACCGACAAGAATGAGAAGAGTTCGTACAGAAGAAAATATTGCTGTCGTTGAGGCCAGTGTCGAAGAAAACGACAATTTATCGATTCGTCGTCGTGCTCAGCAAATTGGACTTTGTCCATCGACTTTATGGAAAATTTTACGTAAAGATTTGGGTTTGGTGCCACACAAAATTCAATTGGTGCAAGAATTAAAGCCACACGACCATCGTTTGCGCCGTGAATTCAGTGATTGGTCGTTAAATCAATTGAACGAAGATCCATTTTTTTACCGTAAAATTCTCTTCAGTGATGAGGCGCATTTTTTGTTAAATGGATACGTCAACAAACAAAATTGTCGCATTTGGAGCAAAGATAATCCACACGCCGTTCAAGAATTACCAATGCATCCTGATAAATGTACTGTTTGGTGCGGTCTATGGGCTGGTGGGATCATCGGTCCATATTTCTTTAAAAATGAGGAAGGACGACGCGTTACCGTGAATGGAAATCGATACAGAACCATGTTAAATGAGTTTTTGTTGTCAAATCTTGAAGATATGGATATGGATGAAATGTGGTTTCAACAAGATGGTGCCACTTGCCATACAGCACGTGAAACAATCGACTTATTGAAAGAAACTTTCAACGACAACATTATTTCGAGAAATGGTCCGGTGAATTGGCCTCCGCGTTCGTGCGATTTGACGCCACTCGATCACTTTTTGTGGGGATACGTGAAGTCATTGGTTTATGTGGATAAACCTCAATCGATTGACGCTTTGGAAACCAATATTCAACGTGTCATTGCTGACATACGCCCTCAAATGCTTGAAAAAGTGCTGGAAAATTGGACCTCCAGAATGACATTTGTGAAAAATAGTCGTGGTAGCCATATGCCAGAAATTGTGTTTAAATGTTAAATGCCAAAAAATTATCTACCAAATAAAAAAAAATTTTGGTCATTTCATAATTTTATATGTGTTTTATTCAAAAAAAAAATCGGCAACCTCTTAAAAAAACACCCGTTATATACTAGATACCTATATAGTATATATGGCTTTGCATGCAGGCTTTAAAATTATAAATTTAAGTATGGACGAACTACGTTCGATATATGTACATACATTCAAATGTCATCCATCTTGGTATAAATTATTTTTCATATAAAAAGAAGGCTGAGAAGGGGCTTGACAACGTTAAGATCTGTTAACCTTAGAAGGCAATTGACCGCTTGCACTCGGAAGCTCAAAACACTGTTCCTAGAAAACAAAGGCAGAAAATTCGAGCGACAAAACACACAAAAAACGCCCTATTCACTATTTACGGCCGATAAAAAGGTTGACAACAGTTCGACTTGCAAATGGTACCTTCTCAAGAATGATCCAGAAAAAGGCATCATTTACAGATCATCTCAAGCAGGTATTTCGACGTAATTAATCTACTATTAATGAAGGCTTACTATTCAAACTTAAATAATTCAAAATCATTTACGATTCTAAACAAAAGATATAAAAACTTAAATAAATAAAATTATTAGCTTAAAGCAAATACCAGGTGCTGATAAACACCACCAAAAATGATCAAGGAACTACCCTAGACAATCGTTAAACATACTCGTATTTTGGACATCTTTAACTATATTCTTTTAAAGGGTCTCTTCACAGAAGCGTGGAATCAATTATAATTTCCTAGATAAAGATCAAATACTTTCTACAGATCAATAAGGCTGCTGTCGATTTACTCGAAATTTTTTTGATAAGTCCTTGAGTTACCTTAGCCGTACCTAATATAAAGGAAAAATATTCCCGAACCAAACACTGCATGCTGGAACAGGCCCACAGGATCATTATGGACAGAACTTTCTACAGGAAATTGACCAAGTAAGGCACGAATGTCTGCTATCTTATTCAGTTAGCATGCTGTCCTATGTTCTTGGCAGAAAATAAATAGTTTAGCAACGCTTAACATAGATGCAATCCAACATTTGAGGAGAGAAGGATTATTCGAAAAATAAAGATAAAGATAAGAAGTACTTTTGCTTCATTGAAGACAAGGATAGAGTTAGTGCTAGCTTATCTACGGAAAAGTAGAGTATAAAAGAAATCCAAGTCGGTGGTCCTGATTAAAATGACCCGTAGTGAAATGAAAATATTGACAAGTTGATTTATTTTCAAACAAATTTCACTAAACAGATTGCTGGTGGTCCACATTTGATGCCGTTGAGTGTAGAATACTAGGGACGATTTTTTATTTTCTAAGGATATTTTAACAATGATTTTGTTTCATTTATGATATCGTAAGAAAACAAGTAAATGTAAAAAAAACTTTGTTTTTCGGGTACAAACTTTTGTGTATACATCGACACACGCCATATAGTTGTATTATTTGGTAATATCCGCCAAATTATCTTTTTTGAGGTCGGGCCTATTTCAAAGTATTTTCTCACGCATCACACGTGCCACACGCGACACGCGTCACACGCGGGATATCAAAATTGGCCTCTGACACAAAATTTCAGCCTTCTAGGTCGTACGAAAGGTGGTGAAAAAAACGAGAAAATGGCGGCATTTCAAACCATCACCACAGCGCCACATGCGAAACCCGACAGACGTCACAAGCGGAATATAAAAAATGCTATTTGGGACTTAAACACACAAAATTTCATCTCTCTAGGTCGTGTGAAAGGTGGTTAAAAAGGACTTAAAAGGAACAGTTAATCATAATGATCTCAACTGATGCAAAAGTGCCCAAAATAAGCCTGTGTACCTACATCTGGTTAAAAAGAGGAGAACATTAAAATTAAATGCTCGGCTAT
Organism: Nephrocerus scutellatus; assembly: GCA_947095585.1. NCBI lineage: Eukaryota > Metazoa > Arthropoda > Insecta > Diptera > Pipunculidae > Nephrocerus > Nephrocerus scutellatus. Next base: position 95,527,974 of record OX352763.1, read on the forward strand.
GTAGTGGGCTTTGTGGGTGGCATGAGCTGCGCCGTGGATCAGTGGAAATGCGCGTGGTTACTGAGCAGGAGGTTCGTGGTTCGAATCCCAGTAACACCAAAAGTATTTTTCACGGTGTCCCACCTCTCGCGAATGGGTGACAAACGTTCCGAGAGCAATAACTTGTCACGGAAAGCTTCTCAATTCGCCGTTCAGAACCGGCCTTAAATTGTAGGTCCCTTTTAATTTGTGTACAAAAATATAAATGCGCAACACAAATGGTCGCGAAAAGCTAGGCCTTGGACCGCAATGGTCTGTCGCGCCGATAATTATTTTTAATATATGGTTGGTACAGAGTAGGCGTTAAAAAAAAGGGGGAGAAAAGAGGTGATGTCTATGAGCTTGTGTTTTGAATGCTTGTGTATCGTAACGATGTGGAAAAACAGAGCTTGGCAAAACAATTCAGATACGTGTTGTACGGTTGAAGAACGAATCTCTGAAATGCACGTCCAGATATGGACATAAGGTAAACTGATAAGCATTTAGAGCGCCACGAGTCATCGTCGGGTTGTTGGTTGAATTCATGAGAAGGTGGCATGAAGCTTGCTATTTCTCTTGAGCACCGCTGGTGGTTGTAGCGGTAAAACAGTAAAAAGCAGGAAACGTTACTGCGGACTTCAAGCGAATCTATTGACTTCGCAATAGTAGCCAGATCAGAGGAAGTGCACTATGTGAAAACCTATACATTTCGCAGCATTTTTAGCGATGGCGAATATTTGGTTATTGGAATTAAGCTTTTCGTTAACGCACGTAACCAATTTTCAGTTTCCTCGATGCAATGGACAATTGCAGTGGATTTAAGATTTGCTTGGACGACAGGAGACAGCATTGGGGTTTGTTGTAGCAGCTCCAGGTCTGTTAAACCTATTGCTGAGTTGACGATTCTTGCTCCAATGTGTGAAACACCGGAGTCTTTTCGGTGCATAGAACCGATCGTCGTAGAAAGGACTCAATTATTTTCACCCCATTTTATTGGCAGAATTTAACGTGCTTAACATACGTAGTGGTTTAAGTTCCACATGAGAAAGGGAGGGACGTGCTGTCTTCATCGAAAGTGTGAATTTCATTAGAAGTAATGGATAAGAGTTTATTAATAAAAATGAGAAAGAATGTTGGAGACAGAACAGAACCCTGGGGAACGCCAGCATTTATATGGTGAATTTCGGATTTGAAACCGTCCAAGACAACTTGTATTGAACGATCCAAAAGAAAGCTTCTAATTCAATGAAGCAGTTTTACATCGACGCCATAAGCACGCATTTAAGAAAAAATAGCTTGATGCCAAATTTTGTACGATGCTTTTTGAAATATCGAGTAAAATCACTTTGCTTTCTCCAAATTGACGCAAAGGTCGGTTCCTTGTTTTTCTGGCGATGAAACATGGGTGTGTGGATATGACGTCGAAACTTACACCTAATTGTGTCGTTGCAAACTGCCTGAATTAAAATTAAAATCGCCAAGCGTACCAAAAACACGTTTAATATTTTCGACAATACCGATAAACTAAGCAAGTAATGCGTACCACCAAAGCACAAAAAAAAACTTGCTAATATTTCGCTTTTTTATCAAACCTCGTAAATACTTTATTTTATAGTTTTTCTAACGAAACCATCTGGTTTAGTCAAATTGATGGCATTATAACTATTCAATTTTAAGTCAGTCAAAGCTAGGAAATTTTCATTGCTTAACTTTTGTGATTCGGGATGCTCATTTCATTAATAATACAAAATCGTTGGTAGGCAACTAATGACATAAGTAAACTACAGTGTAGATCTAGTCAAAAGCAATTAGATCGCATGCAAAAGCTTCATATATTAATTTCATAGGAACCAATTATGTATTTAAAATTTTAATTTCTTTCGTGAAGCTGCCTATAACACTACGTACCTGCCATAAATGACAACCCGCAAATTCAAGCTAAACTTTTCCGTATAGGCACAAGTATTTATATACATTTACATAATTTATTTACTTCGCAATGTCGATTACACGTGTGACTGACTCGTCAGTAGCATAGCAGAAAAAATTTCTCTTTCGTATGAAATTTTAAGACTGCGCGAATACTAAGTAGAACACAATCATCAATTTCTCATAAAAGATACGTACGCGTTTGTTTGCGTACACAGGTCTTGGCTGCCAACAAATTAGAAACGGTGAGTGAGTACAACAAGTCCGCAATGAATGGTATGTGCTTGTATTTACTTGTTGTTGTTGTTGTTGTTATTGTACAAGTTTAACTGTAAAATAATTAACTGGTTCAATGCCAACAGAAAATGCATATACGCTCAAAAGCAAGCAAGCATAACTTTTAGTTTTTTCCCCATACCGCATAGTATTGTCATTTCGTCGCGTCGCTTTTCAATTGATTCATTCATAAGAGCACCGGACTCCAAAATGCTGCTACTCGAAATTAAGCCTTTAGCTTAGGCCTTTCCAAAATGTGTACTTTTCGCTAGCTTACGTACGTATACGTACATTAAATTACCCATTAAGCTTATCTAAATAGTTCATTTTGTTGTTATGTAAGTTTTCTATTGGGAATTCCAAACGAAGTTTAACGAAACATTATCAAGAAAAAGAAGCAGAAGAATTAGTCGAATTTTTAAACTGAAAATTTATAAATATTTTGCGGAATTCCAATGGTGCAAAGATAGGTAAAGTTTTTAGGTAATATTTTTTCTTTTTTGACTTGGTTCTTGGAAGCAGTTCCGGTTTTCTGTTTAACCAAACCATCAGTAACTAATGCCTCTTTCGATTAACTAAAACCATACCCGAAACCTTACCCATAGGTAAGCTACAAAAATTACATGGTTTTCGTCGTTTTCGTGGTGAATGCTTTGCAAATAGAACGCCAAACCGAAACCAAATTTGAGAAGAACAAAAAACTGAGAAATTAGTTGCTTGCTCTCTCTTCGCCATATTGCTGAGTAAACGAAACCATACCCGTCGATTGCCGACGGGTAGCAAAGTTACAGTGTCGGTTACAAAACCTTGCAAATAAAGCGCAAAATCAAACCGTACCCCGGGTACAGTTTGCAACTAGAACGCCAAACCAAAACCACGAGAGAGCAATTTTAACTACAACCTGCAAATCGAATGAGCTATAAAAAATAAAACTGTCAAATTGACACGGTTTTCATAACACCGGTGGTAGGCAACCGAAAAGAAAATTCACTTGCAACAAAACAAAATATTGGGCGTCTCTAGTACGTTAAGGTCACATTTGTTGTATTGTCTCGTCTAAATAAGTATAACTTGTAGATTTCTACATGTACGTAAATATTACTTTTGGTTTGTGTTTTTGTGATTTCCTAACTAAGTCGAAAATATGACAAAAGTCATAAAAATTTGTAGGGTCGCCGCAATATCATGTTAGACCCTAAGCTTGCAGCATAATGGAGAGAAGTGTAATCATAGAAACTGAAAACATAGAAACAATGATCATCATTCAGTCAATCTTTGATAATTCATAACTGACCGGTGTTTATTATAAAACTAGCTGTCTGGGGGCGCTTCGCTAACGCACACCCAAGGGTTCGCTAGCCACACAGGCAGTAAGCACAGCGTTGGCAATCGGAAATTAAGGAGAGGAAAAGGTGAGAAGTCTATGCACATGTGTCTTGAATGACTGTAGATCATAGAAATGCGGAAACACAGAGTCGGGAACATAACTATTGTGCGGCTAAAGAAAGAATCTCTGAATTGGTTGGTACGTCCGAAGATAGGCCTAATGGTAGGGTTTAACTGCGTTTGTGGTCTATTGACCCAGAGGCTTAAATTTTTTGGCCAATTTATGAAAATAAGACTTGAAAAAAAAAATTAAAAAAATGAAAGTCAGGGAAGGGAGCCCCCTACCAAAGTGTCCGAACCCTTGCAAAATATGACGGTTCTTGTTTTATTTAAATACCAAACAGTTGTGCAAAATTTCAGAAATTCTACAGACGAATCCGGTACGATTCACTGTATAGTTTTTGACCTTCAAGAACGACATCATCCTGAAGGACCGGATTTATAAATAGATTTTCCAAAAATTTTGAAGAAACTTACGTCATTGAGTGGCGACAAGAAACTCATTGCATTTGCAATCATTTTGAGTCTTTTTAGTTTTAGAAGCAGAACTTTAATAAGCCTTTCAGCTCGATTGTGAGCGCCATGGCTCAGTGGAAATGCACATGGCTACTGAGCAGGAGGTTCGTGATTCGAATCCCAGCAACACCAAAAGTATATTTCATGGTGTCCCACCTCTCGCGAATGGGTGACAAACGTTCCGAGAGTAATAGCTTCTCACAGAAAGCTTCTTAATTCGCCGTTCGTATCCGGCCTTAAATTGTAGGTAGATCCCTTCCATTTGTGTCCTAAAATATACATGCGCAACACAAATGGTCGCGAAAATCTAGGCCTTGGACCGCAATGGTCTGTCGCTCCCAATATTATTATTATTTCGGCTCGATTTACACCTTTAGGCCGGTTATGGAAAAAGTTTCAAAACTCACTACACCATATTTTATAGACTTTAAAGCCGCCTATGATGTCATAGGCAGAGTAGAACTTTATAAAGCTATGAGAGAATTCGGCATCCCAAATAAACTGACACGACTATGTAGATTGACCATGACCAATGTTATAAGCCAAGTATAAATATCCGGATCACTATCAAGCCCATTCAAAATCTATAACGGGCTCCGACAAGGGGATGGACTCGCCTGCGTCCTCTTGAGAAAGTGATCTGAGACTCTGACGTAACGGCGAAAGGAACAATCCTATATAAGTCTATTCAAAAACTGGCTTACGCAGACGATATTGACATCGGCACGAAATTTGGGGATGCACATAAACGAGAAGAAGATCCAACGTAGGTTCCGCAATTTAAATAGTGGAGCGCGAATTTGGAGCGGTGCAATCCTTAAACTATCTCGGGTCAACTGTAGCAGCCGGTAACAGCGTGGAACCAGAAATACGTGCACAGTTGCTTTAAGCCAACATAACCTACTATAGTCTCTCAAAACTCTTCAAACTTAACCATAACATACAAGCTGCTGGTATATAAGACAATGGTCATACCAGTAGTTACACATGGATCCGAGACGAGGTGCTTAGCAAAAAGCATTCTGACCTCATAGCTGCGTTCGAGAGAAAAGTCTTACGGAGGATTGTTGGCCCCGTATGTGAGGAAGGACGATTCCGGAGACTCTATAATGATGAAATCTACGAGCGTTACCGCGATGTTAACATCGTGAAGAGAATTAAGCTCGGTAGGCTCCGGTGGGCAGGACTCCTAGTTCGAATGAGCCCAACTTTTAACTTTTATATCTGTACAAGTTTGACAGCTTACTAACGCTACAGCTACACAGTAACGGTCTGTTGTGCCAAATATTATTATTTTTTTCCCCGAATTGAAGCTCCCCATAAGAAACTAAGACAGTTTCACTCTAACATCGTCTAATAGAAATAGAGATTAGAAATATATCCTCACGCAGAGAGGCGTCCTGCGGAGAGCGAAAATATTGCCCCTCACTCCACGATTAAAAATAATTTAAATAAGCATCATACAGACGACTATCATTGCTATAAACCAAGATGGCAACATAAATCCATAGACACTGCAACCTTGATTACAACTTCATTTTATATTTACTGACCTAACACCTAACCTAACTGACCAACAACCCACTTACACGACCCCACTATCGCACTGACCCACAAAAAAAACTTTAGCCTATAAGCTCCGGGGCAAACAATGTACAATGGTGATAACCGCATTCAAATTAGTCCAATAGTTTTCAAGATCAGCTGAAATAACCGGCTTGCTCGGCTGCCTCCACCTGCCAGCCACCTATCCGACAACTTTCGCGTTAAGAACATTTACTTCATCAAAACATTGCGAAGTCAATAAACTCGCTTGAGCACCACAGGAACGATTCCTACTTGTCGCTGTTTACCGCTACTACCACCAGCGGTGCTCAAGAGAAATGTCCAGTTGCATGCCACCTCCTTGTAAATTCAATCGTAACACTCGTAGCGCTCTAAATGCTTATATCAGTTTTCCCTCATGTCCATATTTTGACGTATGTACATTTAAGATCAGAGATTCGTTTTTCAGCCGTAAAACACGTATGTGTGTGGGCTTTGCCAAGCTCTGTTTTTCCACATCGCTACGATCCACAGGCATTCAAAACACAAGCTTATCTTTAACCTTAACGCCCACGAAGTGCTAACCCTAGCGTTATAGGGGTGCAGGACTTTTGCCACAAATGTGCGCAAAGCCGCAAATTAAAAAAAGTGTTGCGAAAGTTTCAGCTCAATTGGATGGATAGTTTTTGATTTTTGCGATGTCTAACGCACATCTCTCATTTCCATATAGAGTTCAACCTGAGTTGAAATTAGGTCAGCGCTCATCGAAACAGGGTTGAGTTGAGTTTTAGTTGAACTCAGTTTAAACTCAACGAAAATACCTGGTTTGAGTTGAGTTGAAATTACAAATGGCGATTTTTATTATATTGTAAGTAGTTGTGGGCGCCGTGGCTCAGTGGTTAGTGCAAGGATTTTTGAGGAGAGGGTTTGTAGCTCGAATCCCAGAAAGTATTTTTCACGGTCCCACCTCTCGCGAATGTCTGACAAACATCCAAGAGTTATAACTTATCACGGAAAGCTTCTTAATTCGCCGTTTGGATACGGCATTAAATTGTAGGTACCTTCCAAATACATACATGCACAACACAAATGATCGTGAAAAGCTAGCTAGGCCTTTGACCGCAACGGTCTGTCGCGCAACATATTATTTATAAGTCGTCGTCTAATTTTGTATAATGATGTCAAATTTCAAATTAGTTTCAATTTAACGAAAATAAATTTCAACCCAACCCAACTCAATCCATCAGGTTCATGGAAATATAGTGACACACATTGATTTAAATATACATATATATAGATTGACATTACGAAACTAGCGCTCGACTGAAATCCACAAGGAAGCCGTCGAGTTGGCTGTCCTAGCAAGACATGGAAAAGGACAATAGAAGAGGAAGCAAGATCCCAGGGGACCGAGTGGCGTCTCTTGAAACCTCAGGCGTTAAATCGAGTTCGTTGGCGGGCGTTTGTAGGAGCCCTATGCTCCCCCGCGGAGTAAAGGAATCTAGCAAAGGCCAAGTTTTGTTTTTTAGAAGCAAATGCGTACTCAAAAATTATTACAATTGCATAATGAGAAACCATTTGAAACTTGTGTTTATAGATCTCTGAGGAATACCATAAAATTTAACCATATATGTCCTAAAGACTTGCTCTTATATTACTTAACCTTTATTTTACAATTTTTACGCCTCCAACCTCTGGACCAAAATGAAAATAACGTCAACCCACCACAGGAACAGAACATGGTACAACCCGGGTTACAAAATGACCGTTGCTGTATAGTTCTTTAGCATTTTAGAGTGCAAACACAAAGTAAATTTACTCCAAATCGTTGTTCGACTGAAAGCGAAACCACAACCAAGCAGAAGACACCAAATGTGAGATACAACAAATTGAGAGGTAATGCAACAAAAAGAAACCGCAAGCAAAACCAGGAGAAGAAACGATTAATACATAAAATATAAAGAGTATGCAACCATAACGAACGAGACAAACAAACAGACGAACTAAAAAATACGAAATGAAAATAATTACTTATGTTGTTTGGATTTTTTTTTAATACTTTTATTGATTTTTCATTTTTATTTTGATTTTTTGTTGGAGTTTTTTTTTTAAATCTCCATCATTTGTGTTTTGTTTGCTCTATAAAATTAAATAAACTAAAAATTAATAAGAATTAGGCATAATTATAAAGTATGCATAATATATCATTTTTTGTTTTAATGAATGACATTTACATAAAAATAATTGTTTTCCCAATAATTATTTTATTTTCTACAAACAATCGCTTTTTTTTTTTATAAAAAACAATATTAAATATTTATATGAAAAAACCAAGACAAAATATATAAACAAGCTGAACATTAATTATTTAACGAAAATTATATAAAAAAAATTACTCAATAATATTGTTAGGATTAGTATAAAGAAAAAACAAAATTAATAATCATAATAATTTCTTATAAAATTATCTTAAACAATAAAATGCTGGCAACATACATTTAGACTAATTAATTGAGTTTATCTCAAAATCTTTTCTAAAAGATATTTTTTATTTTCAATTTTTTTTTAATTCATTGCTATAATTTGCTTTTTTTGCATTTTATTGATTTAAATCTAAAAATTCTCTTTAATTTTTTTATGATATAATCGATTTTATTATTTTTTGTTTGATTTAATTTGATTTTCTGTATTTTATATGTAATTTTTCACTATTATTAATAAATTGCTTAGAATTATTATCACAGCACTTTTTAAAATGTTTTCAATTGTTATGTATGTAATTATTTTTTATCTTCCTTTTTTTATTTATTTTTAGTTTTTGCTCAATATTTTTTTTCATGAAATAGTCCTTTAATAGGCTAGTCTGTTAGTTTTTCTTTTGTTTGTTGAAATTTTATTTCCTTGTGGAACAGAAACCATAAAAAGTAGTTGTAGTTTTTCACTAATTGCACTTGCAATAAAAATTTGTTTTTTTTTTCTGGCGCAAGTATGTATAATTAATAATATATTAAATTTTTTTAATTTAGAAAAAAAAATTATGAAATTACAAATACTGTATGTGTTTGTGTAAAATTACACAACTCGTCGTCGAATCAAGTGCGTAGAGACATTTTTTTTATATTTAAAATATATTATTATATATTTTTTTTATCAAATACGTTGAAATGTGGATCGAATGAAAGACAAAACGAAAACGAGTGACATTTTCAATTTATCATTGAAAATCGAAATTAATGTTGTTGGTGAAATAAAGACTATATGTCCAAGCTCCAATTTCGAAAAAATATATTACAAACCAAATTTGAGTGACATTTTTTGACTAGGATATTGCCATTTATTGTTATGAATGGTGTTTTATGAATTTAATTTTCTTCTATTTATGATTTTAAAAAACCACACACTAATTTTGTAATTCACATATAGAATTTACATATGATTTTAGAGGGACCCTTTCAATAAGACGAATACTTGTCAGTATACACTTATATGCCTTTCGTTTCATTTTTCACCCTTTTGACCGAGTGTCTTTAGGCATTAAACGAACAAAATCGAATTTGCACTAGAACGTTTTGTATGGATTTGTGTCAAAATGATGACGATGATGGCAAGGTATTCATTTAAAAGTTTTATCCGCACTAATCGAACATATTTCATCAAAGTATTAACTCAACGATATATGAAAATTTATTAGAAATCAAAAGTCATTATGGCAGAACAATGACTGTTTTTATTGGTGTGTGTAGGAATTGGTATACTCGACCAAAAAACATCGAGTAGAAAAATTTATCCTGATTCCTGAAACTAAACTTATGTGGTTTTGTTTTGTAAAAATCTGTCCCAGAGTTGTTTTTTGGCTGTCAAGTTGTTCGTTTCCCCTTCAAAACGACTCTTTCGTTGAGCGAAAATAGCTCTGTATATTTTGGGAGATTTACTCCTCTTATACTAACACAACAACAACAACAACATATGCAACAAAAAACTGTAAACAAAAGATTTGCGCCTTTTGTGTTCGATTTCCCTTTTGAAAAAATCTGTGTTCGAGCGCGCTCTGGCGCAGAGTTTTTAGGAAAAAAAATTAACATTAGAGCAATTTTCAATATCAAAGGAACAAAACGAGTGTAATATTGTGATGGTTCAGTTGTAATATTTTTGCACTCAGGGTAAGGGAAAAGCCACATTAATGATCTCTTATAAATATACCCACTTAAATTTATGTGGCTTTCGTTTGATTTTTCCCTTTTTTGACCGAGAACACTCGTTTTTAAGCTTCAAACGAACACAACAAGTGCACTGCCTCTTTTAGTATTTGTGCTGTCACATTTAAAAATTCAAAATGGCAATGACAATTTTTTTGTTGGTGTGTCTAGATAGAGGGTATGCTCAAACAAAAAACCTCGAGTAGAAAACTTTAACCCGAAACTACACTCAGTGCAATTTTTAAATCAAACGAACAAAACGAGTACAATTTTATGACATTGAGTGCAATATTTTGTACTCGAGGTAATTTTTTCCATCAAACGAAACCACAATTAGTGAACAAATGAGTATTTTCGTTCGTACTTTCAACTACAAATGTAACAAAAGAGAACGAAAATATCGTATTAGAATAAACAAAAACCATTTAAAACCACAAATGTTAATTCTGTATAGAAATAATGGCATTGGTGTCTATAGATGGACATAAAAGGGAATGTTGTTAGTTTCTTATGTCTTCTTAGTTCTTATTGAGTAAATTGACTGGGATTAACGCTTTATGCCTGAAACATAAACACGCTTCAGCTTCGCCTTCGCTGCGTTACGATGCACCCGCTTTGAATTTGCTTTGCATGACTTTTCTCTATATGGCATTTCTCAAATGTGAGTTCTGCCACAGTTCTCTGCTTTGAACTGTCAGGCAAAGCAAATGTTCAGCACTTTTGAACTAGAGCTTCCGTTTGTAGCTTCGTTTCGTAGCATTACGTTTTTCTTTACGATTGCCAAACGAAACGTTGAATCCGAGGCTGATGATTTTACAAAAAAAAAACCGTTGAACAAATTTTGCTTTTATTAGCAACAGACGTTTGTTAGACATGTCTGTAAAAATGCGCCAGTTCGATCGCGTATGTAAAGTTAAGTCTTTGAATATTCCTTATTGGAAGGAGAATAATCCAACCAAGAACCATTAACAATAATCTGCTGCTTCTAAATTAAAAAACAAAGTTCTGTGAAATCATCAAGTAAGCGAGTTTGGAGAATGTCGCATCGCATTCGCATCAAGAAAAGAAAAAATTATCAAAGTGTAAATTTCAAAAGATCACAACATTGGTGGGATTCATAATATTTGATAAGATTACTGAATTTTAATTTGAAATAATGAGTGTTGTTATTGTTATTAGAAAGGAACACATAAAATAATCAATTAAGAAACAAATATTTAACTTAAACAAAACAAGCAGCAAGGTGACTGACTGATAATTCTCTCCATATCTACCCTCAGCAACTGATGACGTTTCTCTAACAAAATGTTATTACCCGATCAAATTTTGCAGAATTTTTAGTAGGTAGTAATATTACATATGCGATTGTAAAGTGTGATTATTAATTTTTTATGTTCTGTTTCAGAATTGTTTTTAAAATCAAAACTTAAGATCTCTTACAAACTAGCTGCAAGCATCCAAATCAAACGTTTGTAGGTTTGACGATAAAGAAAAAGGAAATTAATAAAAACTAACATTAAATATTATATTATTTATTATTTAATATAGGCGCGTAGTAGGTAGATATAATGAATTTTCTTTAGGCATTGAAATTCAATTTTTAATTAACTATAAATTATTATTAACATTGACCTTTGAGTCTTGCTTACTGATATCTTCATGTCTCCAGCGATGTGACAACCAAATTATGAAACACGCCTGACTCACTCATCATGGCCGCTTGGCCGCACGAATCGCTGCCAACACTTGATGTCGGACTTGGTGTGCTCAGCCGTAACGCATCCATGATAACTTCAAATTCCTTTTGATTTTGATTCATGTCCAAAGCGAGGTCCAAATCGAGATCACCCGTTAGATGATGACTGTGACTGTTGTTGATGTGATTTGTTTTCTGCCTTTTGTTGTCCAATGGGCAATCGTCAATCGCCGAAATAAGTCGTTGTGGCGGGATATAAAATTGCGAAAGAGCCTCACGCACCAGGCGATCGCTTTCGTCCTCGCTGCGTGACCGTTTACGCGATGAAATAGCCTTTTCCAGTTGTTCGGCGCCCTGCGTTATTTCCGGATCGATGAGCGGCATCGTTGCGTTAATTGCATTCAATTCACGATCTAAAATTTCCAAATCGGTGTCGACATTATTGCTGGAGAGGGTCCGTTTGCGTGATGGCAACACTGGTGGATTAGTTGATGACGAGAGTTGATGATGCTGATTGTTATGATACTGATTATTGCTTGAGGGTGAGTTGTTTTGGTGGTGATTATGGTGCTGGTGGTGGTTGTGGTGGTGTTGATGGTTATGATGGTGGTGGCTATTGTTGGAACTTGTTGTTATCGTAGGCTTGCCAGTAGTAAGACAATTGTTATTATCATTTGAGGGTTGATTTTCCATGGAACAAGCTGAACGGGATGAACTGTTGGATGCATTTTGTTGTTGTTGTGTCTTCAATGACTCTGATCGATTGGAACTATCGACACTACAGCTATTGTAGGGACTAAAAATGTTATCGTGTGCTGTTTCAGGTTTGGTTTCAGACCTGAAATAGGGGGAAAAAAAAGTTTTGAAGAAAATTAGTGAAAGTTGATAAAAAAAAATTGTTAAAAATTGTTACAATGGGCATATAAAAAATGAAGGTGTGGGTACAACGGACGGGACCGGAATTTTCAGTAAATGTATATTGATTTTTTTTTTGAATAATTTTTATTTTATTTTTTGTTATGTTTTTTATTTAAATTTCTTTTGCACATAACAGATTTCTCCTAAGTGCTATACTTTTTGAGTTATTTGCAAAAACTCGAAAAACTGTGTAAGTAAACTGTCACTTCCGTCAAAATCATCTGGCCCTCACAATTTATGTTAAAAGCTTAAATATAAATTTTCATTCCGATAAGTTCAGCCGTCTGGGCTGCAGAGTGGACACAGGTCTGTGTTTACAGAAAGACAGAGGGTTTTTTATTTTCGCTTTTTCTGACTCAGCAGATACGGTAATGGATAAATCTTCAGAAATTCCGAATTAAAAATTTTCATGATTACTATACTTCCTTTTACTATGTAAAAGAAAGTTAAAGGTTGGTAGGGTTTTGTAACAAATTTACAATATGTATTCATATCTAAATAAAAACCTCTATTTGTAAGATTACAAACGCTCTTAAACTAAGACGGGAATTTGAATGGTCACGGAATTCGACCTAAGCATAACTCACCAGGAGACGGATGCGAACACCACACCTAAATAAAATAAATGCAATGTTATGGTGACGACGATTTCATTTGATTGCATTTTTTCTTATTTAAATAAATCACGAAAAAAAATCCCGCTAAATTCTATAAAAAAGTAGTTCCAAGAGATTTACAAAAAAAGAGAAGCGCGCACCTATATCGTCCACAAGTAACATACTCGTCGTATAGGTATGTACCTAACAAGAGTTATATTCTCGACTGACAATGAACAAACAAACAGGATTGGATGTCTGTCGCAGTGTTGATGCAAGCAAGCGTTGGCAAGGGGTGGACAGAAAGCTCTTGTAACGTTCATTTCGATTAAGCCGAATATTATAAAAATAATGCTTACAGCGCGCATCGAGCCAAGAAAGGGGAAAAACTCTTGCAGAAAAATCCCATCTTTCCGTCTTCAGAGTCTTGCCGTGACGCGTTGCACACCAAACTTTACTTGAAATCATACCCTAGCCGCTATTGCTATCGAATATTGCTTAATAGACATTCAACTATTTTACAAACAGTTTCGAAGAAGAGAAATGAAGTTAGGTGGGGAACGCAGCACAGTCTGGCAATAGCGAATGTCGGCGTCTTGATAAAAAGTTACTAGTATCTATAGGTAGATGTTGTCCGCTCAAGAATAAACAATTCGCGAACATCAAACTTTGCACGCTGCTTTGTCTTGCCATTGGGATTTGGGATGCGATGACAACCTGATTGCAACAACAACAACAACAACAAGAAAATGGAAAAAGACAAATGCACGACGAAAACTGAAAATCTGCAAATCACAATCGACAAAGAAGAAAAGAATTTGCAAATCAAAGAAAATGCAAAACGAAGAAGCTACTAACTACATCGACTGCATGTACGCGATGCTCTTCTACTACTTTACTTGGGTGTCGATGTCGAGTCAGAGCTAGAGCTGCACAAAGAAAATTCACAAGCTTCGAGCCAAACACATCGACAGATAGATAGCCAGCTATCAAACCAAACGAATGCGATGATCATAATGAAAACACAAAAACAACAAAAACACAAAAAGGAAAAACACACTCGTCGCTCATATGAGCATAATAAACAGAAAATGTTGAAAATGCAAAAGAAAAAAAAACTTTCACTGCCGACCAAAGAAACAGGGCAAATCAGGTACAAAGGCAGGCAATCGCACAGGCAGGCAAAAAAGCGCTAGTCAGCATGTAAGCCAAGCATAAGCATGCATTCCAGCCCGCTCCGCCACCGTCTGGATAAAAAGTGACGATTTATGGGAGTTATACGAGTTACGAGTTGAGTACCCACCTATTTACCACGTAATATTATCAAGAAGAGGAGACACGAGGAGTGTATAAGGGCGGGCTGAAAATAATCAGCCTACGCAAGAGATGGTGCTACCAGAATCAATGCAGTATTGGCTTTCGTACATACTATCCTTCAAATGTTTTCTGTCAAATTTTCTACCAATTACGTCATTTAGTTTGTGTATGACAATCATTGGAAGCAAACAACTTTTGTAATTTTACTAAAATAAATAAAATTGAATACCGTGCAGTGATAAGATGGTTGTTTAAAAAAAAAAAAACAACCCATAAAAATTAAAATTTTTCGTGTTAATTCTCTAATCGGGAGTACACGATGTGTAAATTTTTTGTTAGAGACCCCGGGGCCGTTTCACTTACAAATTTTTACAAAAAATGTTGTCCATCGGAAATACACATTCGTATACAATTTGAAGAAAATCGGGGACTTTTTTTATTTTTTTTTGCGCCGTTTTGTAACCGTGGACGAAACATCAATCACTCACAACACCAAAGAGAGATATTTTACAGATATTTAAAGGTGCAACGATGTTAATGAGAAATAAACTCTCATTCATTATCTCTGCAAATGTCTAGCCGTGACGGGCCTCCGATTCCACAAATTGAGAAAACCTTTCTTTTACTTCCTGGGGGAGCTTTCGGAGTTCGGATCACCGATCTGATCTTGTACAAAGGAATAGTCGAAAAAGTGGAAAGTGGCAAATCGAAGCCGAAAAAGGCCTACGTGGGTCTGTCGGCCAAGGTATGTTCAAAGTTTTTGGAATGCACCCAGTATAATTCACATAGATTGGTCTTGAAAATGGCAAAACAATTACAGGCGAATATTATGCTGAGCTGTTGGATCTATTCGACGCCGAGTTAAAGTTAAAGCGGTCACAATTGACGAAGAAAAAAGTGCTTTTCCACCAAGACAATGAACTCGCACACAGGTCCGAAGTCACAATGGCAAAACTACATGAATTGCGCCACGAATTGGTTCCTAAACCAACTTATTCGCCAGACTTGGCCCCGTCTGACTATTATCTATTTCCCAACCTGAAGAAATGGCGCGGTGATAAGAGATTTGGGTCCAATGAGGAAGTCTTCATTGAAACAGGGGAATATTTTAAAGGTTTTCATAAATCGTATTAATCAGAGGTATCGAAAAATTGGAATATCACTAGGCAAACTGTTTTAATCTAGAGTCTAGACTAAGAAATAAATTGAATTTTGCCAAAAAAAAAAAATTGTGTTTGCTTGCCTAAACCGATTACTTTTCAGCCCGCCCTCGTACACATGCGAGTTGCATTTCAGTGTGCAGTATTTCAGATAGTATAATAAAATCAGAATTAACAAAAAATTAAACAAAGAGGAAAGGAGTACTGCACATACTCGTACAATGAACGAAACAAAATATAAAGTCAAGAATCCGCAACGTTTATAACAATGAAACCGTTACGACTCGTGTGCGTGCGGGAGCATCGAGAAAATCATTTTGCACTCATTTATTCATTGGAATTGATGTTTGCTTGAGTATTCTGTTAAATCCATAATTTGTATAGCGAAAGAGCGAGAATGAAGGTTCGAGTGCGACGGCCAACGGCTCTGTGCAACAGAGAAGATAATAGTGAAATAATATAAAGGAAGGCTGATGATGACGAGACGAGATGCACTTGTGGGGGAGTTGGGGGTGTCTATTAAACAAACAACTAAGTGCACAATAATGAATAAAGCTAAAGCCAAACAAAAGACCGCAATGCAACGAAAGAGATTAAAATCTCGTGTTTAGGTACTGTATAAGTAATGTATGAGCAATAGGTGATGGTGGGACGTCGTTTAACCAAGTTCCTTGTACACTCACTATTACAGCACCGCAATAATGACGATGACGACAAGAATGACGCGGCGGCGATGTGATTGCTATCTCGCAGTCTATGATGAAGATGATAT
Source organism: Nephrocerus scutellatus (assembly GCA_947095585.1). Lineage (NCBI taxonomy): Eukaryota > Metazoa > Arthropoda > Insecta > Diptera > Pipunculidae > Nephrocerus > Nephrocerus scutellatus. The sequence continues at coordinate 95,544,299 of OX352763.1, forward strand.
GTGTCATGTTTATACATAGCCATGAAGCATTACAAGAAGTTGCATAATCGACACAGTCACTAGATAAAAAGAGCGAGAGCGAGATTACTGTAAAGGTACTGTAAGTTCTAGTTGGTGAGAACACATCTCACATCATTACCTGTAATGTACGTGTCATTCAACGTAAATTGGTAAATCTATTCGTACAATTAACAAAAATTTGTTGGACAGGTCATTTATTACTCTAATCAGAGCAATTGCTACTGAATACATTACAAAGGTAATACAGGGCCCGGCGGTCGAAGTGCTACTAACTTCGCGCTGCTCTATCTGCCAAACGGCTGATGACAGCGCGCTCATATTTTGATAAACTAGTCTGTTATGTTGTTTATAAGTCTACGGAAGCATATACGTTATAGTTAACAGTGATTGCAATATTTTTGGTTGACAAATCACTACCGGTTATTGTCAAACGGCTCCAGCATTTGTATGTTTCTCTATCGGACCATCACAAGTTACAACGATACTGAAAGATTCGCAAAACGCCATGAAGGAGGACTTGCAAAAACAGAAACACACCAGAAATGGTTTACAAAGTGAAGTCACGAATTAAGCAAAATCCACGACAAAGTGCGCAAAAAGCTGGAAACTAGGTAGTGTCCGATAGAAGCATCCGACGTATACTGAAAAAATAACTTCAATTGAAGCTCTACAAGATTCAAAAAGTTCAACGGCTCAAAAGACAATCCCACTAGAAAGATGCAAAGTGCTAAAACGTCTGCACGAACTTAACGATCTCGTCAATTTGGTGTTTTTTGATGAAAATTTGTACGGTTTAACAGTACGTAAACAAACAAAATGATCGTGTGTGGTTAAGAGGGCAAGTCCAACGACAATTTGAACAAGCGAATTGCTCTTCGCAAACAAGCGCCGGGTTCTGTGATGGTTTTGGCAGATCAGGGCATTAAGGTGAATCAAGAAGTGTACCGGGAAAAGGTATTAACTTATACTTCAATACCTTGGGCATATAAAAAAATTCAGTAACAACCGTTGAACATTCCAATAGGAATATGGTCACATATGAAAGTGTAGACGCATTGAAGACCAAAACCTCTTCTACAGAAAGCCCAACTGTTTCGCTGATACACAGATACATGCTTAAAAAATCCTAAATGTTTATGTATTGGTAATCAACAAAAGCGTTAATAAATCCATATAAAATTTTTCTGTTTCCCACTATCACATGCTACGTGTCTCGATCTTTGCAACTGCTTATTTTTTGTACACTGTAATCACATCCAACAAACACAGACGCGTTTGGGTTTGATCAGTGCATTAGTATGCATACAACTGGGCTTTATATAGAAAAGGTTTTGTTGAAGACTACTCTTCGTAAAGAATGGACCAAAAAACCAACAAACAGGTCAGCTTCCTACAGCATGCAATGCCTTCGTTCAGAGATACGACGGTATCATCCGCGCCAAATGTGCCTATATCGAGCAGCAACGTGTTTTACAAAAAAATTTAAATTTTTAAACATTCTTTAAAAAAATTAATAAAAATATTCATAAATGACGGCACTACAGACTTTTGAGTTAATAACACTTCTATCACCGGCCCCTGTATTATTTGCACAAAGGGTTAAAGAGAACATACGAGTAGAGTATAACAAGAGGAAATTTTGGTTTCACAAAAATACAAACGCAGCTGAGATTACCTGAACACCAATATGGAGCAGGCCAAGCATTTGCTGGAAGAGTGCCACGAACCAAGACGCTAAGAGTTTTAAGATAACCTGGATATCTCAGCTTGAACGGGTCGAATTGAGTTAATTTTTTCAGTTGCGTTTGTTGAGCCAACTGTTAAGATAATAACATCAGACTACATATAGGTATAACTAATAATTAAAATGATGATACCACAACAGAAGAAAAAACAACGGACAATTACGTAAACGGATAGCATAAATAATGAACTATGTACCTATCCAGTTATCAACTGAACCATGTTATATGTATGTGTATTTATTACATTGCAATATATCTACTTATATTAATTAATAAAATTAATCAAGTTTTATAAAAAAAAACTTCCGCATGTCTGTTTCCATAGGTATGTAGGTAAATTTCCATTTAAAGTTTCCCTTGCATTAGAAAAGCTGCACAGATTTACTGTTGTCTACATAACCAGCGGCGACATGGCTGATAGCCAGTACCTACTCGCGCTCAGCTCAAGATTCAAGAGTAACAACAATGCCAAAAACAAAAGCGAAAGTGTAAAAAAATTTCATTACTGTTGATTGTTGGTTGGGTTTTCATTTCATTTCACTTTTCTTCATGTTGTTCCTCATTATCGTTTGCTAATTTCCACGGGCATAACAACACACACCACAATATTCAGTCCAACTAACAAAACGAAATTGAGGTTAAATCAATACATAAATATAGAAAACCGGGAAAATGGTTTTTCTGCTTTGGTTTCAATGCGGCGATGGACTTTTTACATTTTTGAACTAACTTTTTAAGAACAGAAAAAATGTTTTTTTATTGTAGCATTATCCCAGTAAGCAAAGAAATCACAACATGATGCAGTAAATAAGAAAAGGTGTGTCCCACAATTTCTAGGTCAAAGTAGGTAGGTGGCAAATAGACAGAATAACAATCCAAATCGGTCGATTTTAAGGAAAATTAAAATACGTTTTAATTCATCTTTAATTCGAAGCTGAAATTGAATACAAATCTTATATAGCGAAGAACTAAATTTGCACAGTAAAAACATATAACTGTATGCCCAGGTAGTGAGGGTGCATCATTCGTTTATCTATTTATTCATCCTACGCTCGTAGTTCTTTCATCGGGCTCATCGCCACTAATTCAAAGCCTGATACGATTTGCGATGTGCCATGCAAAAGACATGGTAGGTAGATGATAGTACTGATCTGTCGCTATACGCCACCTCTCTATCTCTCTTATTATGTCCACACCAACCACACCGACACCACTGTCGTCATACCACGTCATACTAAATGGAAAATAATTTATAAACACACAGAGAGCATCATTGCTACATTTACATTTATGTTTACACATCTAAGCGTATACATAAATACAGGTTTTTGAACTTCGCAAAACTTTGCACTGTAATAGTGGGTCGTAGATGGATACATAAATTTTATAATACGACCAACGTAGGTATTTTGTTGTTGCTTCCTTTTAGTTGCTTCGTCGTTGAGAGCAGCACTCACAGCTGAGTTGAGTTGAAATGAGTTGAGCAGGAAAAAAAAGGCACACAATAATAACAGCGAATGGGAACAACTAAACAGCAAACAAAAAAAAACTTAAAAGAAACGAGCCTGATGTACCAACGACAAAGCAACTTACGGTACAACCGCGTACATTACGGAATACAAACGGCAACGGGTAGATATACGGGACGGACCGATCATATCGTCGTCATTGGAAATTGGTCGAAGCCTGCCTGAATGTGCTTGTAACTTGCAATGCAATCGCAATGCTTGCTGCGTACTGTATCCTAGATACAAGCTCGGCCTTCTGCTGCTGATTTTGTTTATTCAGTTTCATCTCTTCTTCCCTTGGAAAGAGTCGTCCTGTCTTAATCATCGTGTCGTCTTTACCATCATCTTCTTATTCTGTCGTAATCGTAATACTTCCAAATCGCTTTTATCCGAACAACTCCTCTCAGCTGAGTTGATTTTCCTTTCCAACAAACAACAACCAACCCAAAATTAAATCCAAAACCATTTTCATTTGCAAAATGAATCAAATACAAAATATGCCCACAAACCAAGAAGACAGACAAAATTTTTTAGAATCAGCTAGAAAACACTGAACTACCTACATACATGGTACAACGGCATTTAGTGGCTAGATGCTAGACTTCGACTTCAACGTAGTAAAAGAGAGGACATAAAAATCGACCCATAAGAATTAAAAATTGTGGACGCCGTGGTTCAGTGGAAATGCACATCGCTACTGAGCAGGAGGTTCGTGGTTTGAATCTCAGTAACACCAAAAGTATTTTTCATGGTCTCATGTCATGCTTAAATATTTATTTTCTTCTTTTTAATTTTTTATGTGTGATTAATTTTTTTTTGCATTGTTATCAAGTGTCGTCCAGTTGTAAGCTATGTTTTGAGCTTTAAGTCTCTAGCTCATCAGAAAGTTAGTTTGAAATCAATTACGAAATTTGTACAAACGTGTAGCGGTACTGGACTGAATGTAGCGGAATGTATACTAAATGTAGCGGTTCTAGGACCAAGTATTGCGGTTCAAGTACCAAGTGTTGCGATTTAAGCGGGTTCCAAATTTTTTGTAAAAGCGGTAGTAGCGCTTTTCTAAGTTTGTGGTAAAAGCGGTATTAGCGGGTTTCAAAATGTTGTAAAAGTGGTATGCGTATAGCAATGACCGAGCGGGGCTGCTGTGGCTTACTGTTTAAGTAGTGGCGTTTTCCATACTTAGTTTAAAACTTGTTTATCGGCTTATTTATAAGTGACATAAAATATTTACGCGGAATATTCTATAGTTATATTATTTATTTAACAATTAAATATATTTTACATGTCAATACGATAAATTATTGAAGCGAGAAAAAACCAACTAATTACAGCAAAGTACAAGAATAAAGAATGAAAAAATAAAACTACTGTCAAAGTTGTGCGAACATTTTCGCACGTCATTTGTTTCGAATAATAATGTAGTATTTTATGTGATTATATTAATGTGGTTTTTCTTTGTTGATATAAATATATGTTTATTTCAAGGTTTTTTTGGTTTCTTTGATATAATACCATACTTGAATTTTATAACAAAACTTTATGATATTATTTCTTTGGTACTAAGGCAGAACCCTAAGTTTCTCATAATCAAAAAGCCATCTTGTAGAAAAACTGCATTCATCTTCTTACGCCTGTAAATTACAAATCTCTCGCCAAGTGAGAAAAACGTGTTTGTTTTATCGCAATTTCTTCTCCTTATGCTTGTGTCAAAACTGTATTTTGTTGTTGGAAAGAAAACTTAAAGTAACTCAAAGAATTTCCGCTACTATTCGTGGACATAAGGTTAAGTTATATGAAAGACCTAATAAATTAAGATATCAAAACGAAGAAGTTTGCTATATAAAAAAACCGAAATAATTAAAAATTGCTAATTTTTCAACTCATCAGTTGATCACGTTTATACACTCGTTCATTGTAACGACTTCCGACACACTGGCAAGCACCAATGCATATTAAATAAAAATTGACAATTGATTAAGCGACTGGGGGTTATCGTTCATTCTCAATAAAAAAAACAAGTGAATTTATGTGAAAGAGATAAAGAAAGCGAAATGCGAAAAACTTGAAGCGCCTGTACCATACGCTACACGCATACCACTATTCTCTCCCATATCCCATAGCTTTAACTTGGTGTTTTATTTCATCTGTCAAACTGATTTTTACGCCTGGTTCGAAGCCGAACGAACAGCGGAACAGCCGACCGAAAGCTGGCATATTTTCCTCCACTACAACTCTCTCTACTCTCCGTCACAATATAATGATGATTGAATAATAAACAGCGAGAGCTGTAAATACTACATACTTGGCGTATGCAGTGTTGTGCTGTGTTATGGACTCGTGCACTGTGTCTTGTGTGCACCGCACTATACGCGATTTAACGAACTACTACACTACTGTCTACTCCGCTCACTACATTTCACTTGACAATCATAAATATCCGACAACTTACTACGTTATATTATGCATAAGCAGAAGAAGGGCCAGAAGGATGTAATTGCGTGCCGTCGGCGGACGCTCGGTGGCTGGGACAGTGAAAATTATTGAATTTCATTAAAATTTAAGTTTTCTTTTTGTGCTTAGTTTTCGTTTTATTCTTCTTTTATTTAAATGCGACAACCACAACAACAACGGGTAAGCGGCGGACCGACGTTCGTGTGCGGCTTTGATTTTATCTTTCGTTGTTTTTTCTGGTTTGTTTGCACTTGGTGTCAATAAGAACGGCTAGTGTGGCAGTGGGGGGCATGCAATATTACACGTTTGCTCGTGCTGATGTAAATTATATTGAACCACTCAGTTTTGTTCGCTTTTGCTGTTGCTGTTGTTGTAACTAGAGTGGGACTGAATTGTAAAAAACTATCGAGATCAATTAGATTATTCAATGAAGCATCGATGAATTTATTAGCAACAAACACACACGCACAAAGATGGCTTTCGATTTGATCGTATGTACAAAGGAGAACAAGTACGTATGTACGTACAAGTAAATTGAATTTGAAATAATATGCAAATTAAATGCTAACTACACATATGAACATTAGGTTAGTAGACATTTTTTTCTCAAAGTTCATTCCTAATATAGAGCGACTACTGGAATTGACTTATAATTTTATATGAATCGATGTAAGTTAAAGATTAAAGAAAGAAAATATGTAATGAGGAAATATTGAGGAAGATTGCGTGACACAAATGAATTATCATTTTTCCATACTTTAAATATCAATCAGATTTAGATTTTTTTTTTAAAAAAAGTCAGAGAACTGCAGTAAGGGATCCCCTTCCCGGTTTGACGTAACTAACGTATATATGTAACCTTTGTATTTTAGTATTAAAATGGTATATTGAAGTGTTAAACGATGATTGTCGTTAGTTGCGTGAGATACGAGACCGTGTGCACGTACTTTGGCGAAGTGAACAAAATCAAATGAATACATCAAAATCATCGGCTTTAATTTTAATCATTTCATATGTTATGTTTGTTTCATATGTTTCATATGTTTCATATGTAATAAATTGTTGATTTAGAGGTCCTGGAAACTTGGGAACAAGACAATTTATTGCAGTACAAATGATGAGATTGCAAAAATTCACTTTCCTTTCTGTTGGTACCTATATATGTAGGTATTTGCTGAGAAGTTAAATTGCCACTCGCTTAAATTCACAAATTTCCTACGAAAATAACCGAAGGTAAACAGACAAATTGATATAAAACTATTGAATTATATTATATACATAAAAAAAGTGGCAGATTATATTTTGCAGCTTATAGGAAAAAAAAACACTTTCACGTTATAGTAAAAGACGCAACGTGAGCGGCAAACAAGTAGAGAGAGAGAGAGTAACTAGCAATCCTTACTGCGAAAAATTGCAAAAACCACATCAACACGATCTCTGGTGTGCCGCACACACCGCACACAGTGTTGTCAGTAGTCAGTCAGTCAGTCATTGTCAAATGTCAATTGTCGTTGATTATTCGACGGCATCAAATGGTTTTGTTTGACAACAATGTATGCACGAAAGTGCGTATCCTGAATAAGTAAAATTAAAAGTTTGTTTAAAGTCGTTGATTCGTGTATACCACCACTTGTTCAGATTTAAAGTAGTTGTTTCAAAACGTATCAATCAAATCAAATTAAACGAGTTTAATCGCTTCTGATTCTTATACGTACAAGCATTTTAAAGTTTTCTGTTCAATTAAGTTTTCCAATTACCTTTAGCTAAAGCGTGTATTACATCTTGATAGCATTTCTTGAGCAGTTTGACATAATATGTTTACAGCCGTTTTAATAAAAAATCATTTTTGGTTTGACGTTCTATTTGCCAACTGTGCCCGAGGTACGGTTTGATTTTGCGTTTTATTTGCAAATTTTTGTAACCGACACTGTTACTTTACTACCCGTCGGCAATCGACGTGCATGGTTTCGTTTACTCAGTAAGGTGGTGAAGGGGAGCATGCAGACTAATTGTACAGTTTGTTGTTCTTGTCAAATTTGGCTTCGGTTTGGCGTTCTATTTGCTGGCATTCACCACCAAAATCTTGTTAATTTGACAGCTTACCCGTGGGTATAGTTTCGGGTATGGTTTGAGCTAATCGAAAGGGGTATAATAAACATACTACTTCTCTATTTCAGCCATACATAGATATATAGGGTGTTTTTTTAGGAGGTTTGTTTTTCCGATAGATGTCGTTTTATTTTATGACAGTTGTTTTGACAGCTCAAAGTGGCATTTCTACTCAGTATTGTTTGGCAAATCATTATGAAAAAAAAAAAAAAAAAAAAAAAAAAAAAATGACATTTGTGAAAAATAGTCGTGGTAGCCATATGCCAGAAATTGTGTTTAAATGTTAAATGCCAAAAAATTATCTACCAAATAAAATTTTGGTCATTTCATAATTTAATATGTGTTTTATTCAAAAAAAAAATCGGCAACCTCTTAAAAAAACACGAACACGAAAATTATGAAATGACCAAAATTTTTTTTTATTTGGTAGATAATTTTTTGGCATTTAACATTTAAACACAATTTCTGGCATATGGCTACCACGACTATTTTTCACAAATGTCATTTTTTTTTTTTTTTTTTTTTTTTTTTTTTCATAATGATTTGCCAAACAATACTGAGTAGAAATGCCACTTTGAGCTGTCAAAACAACTGTCATAAAATAAAACGACATCTATCGGAAAAACAAACCTCCCAAAAAAACACCCTTTATAATATCATATCAATTAAAGCACGGCAACACTTCACCGAATTGTACAAAAATTCGAGTAAATCTCTCATATTTCATCACTATCTTCGGACGTATTAACCAATTCAGAGATTTCTTCTTTAGCCGCACAATAGTTATGTGGAATGAATTGCCCGATTCTGTGTTTCCGCATTTGTATGATCTTCATTTAAGACACACGTGCATAGACATCTCATATTTTCCTAACGCCCACGCTGTGCTAAGCATTATAAAGGTGGAAGCTCACCCAGCCAATTCAATTAACGAATGAAAAAACGACTAAATTTTTTTTTAACCCTCTCAATTCTATTGATACTATTTGCGTAATAGGGCACCAGCAGCAGCATACAGCAGTACTCACAAGACAGAGCATACAAAAGAAACATGTAATGTATTTGGGTTAACAAAAGCTTAACAAAACCTAACATAGCAATAACAATGTCAAAGTCAACAATACAAATTAATAAAGAAATAAAATGTTAACTTAGAGTAAAAATAATACCGAGATTACAATTTTGAAAAACTATTTTCAACTTTACTTTTTCGATGTTCTGATTTGACAAAAATTGACGCAGTTTTCTTGACAATGAAAGAACACTGCATTTATTGATAATAACATCTTGACAATGCTATACCATCTTGTAATATTATAAATGTAATAAACAATCAGTTTCGCGTTTATAATAAACAAAATGAACAAAAGATCCCACATGACTACCCTGCGGAGGACCAGAGAAATTAAAAATAAGATCGGAAATTACCTCACCTATTTTGTTCTCTTTGGTTTCTCTCCAATAAGTAGTTAGAAAGCCATTTTAATATTTAAGAATGAAATCCTAATTTTTCTCTATTCTATGCTGCACCAGATTGAAAGCTTTCGCAAAGTCTATATAAACCATATCAACTTGACATAATAAAGTCTTTTAAATTAAAAGTATTATTATGTTCAATAATTTAAATTACCTACATAATTTAATATTCATTAACCCTGGAAGTACTTGAATATTTTTAATACGTTAAGGTCATACTTTGTCGAACGACAGCAAGTTTTTGTTTGTCGACAGTAATGAGAGCAGATAATTGAATTATTTTTCCTTTTACACGATCCATTTATATAGTTTTGCACCATTTTGTTATACATACATACTTTAGTAAGAACTTTAGTAAGTATCAAAGGGAAAAACGACAAATTACATTTTGTTCTGTTGTATAACTAACTACTCGTACATATCTTGTATTTATTGGCTAAGCTAATGGCTAACCTAATTTTGATTTGTCGTTTCTCTTGTTGTATGACCTACCATCAAGTATAATAATGTGTGACAACTATGAGCAGATATTATTACCTACATACACATAATAAAAAAAATCTGAATGAATTTTGAACAAGAAAATGAAAAATACTCTGCCTGCCCTACTTTTGGTCGTTGTTGTTGTTTTTTTTTCATGCAAACACATCTCGTTCTATTCGGATGGCCGTGTTTGGTACTTTTTTTTTATACAGAGAACAGGCTGTTCATAGAGATGGCACGTTATAGAAACTTACGTTGACAAATGTCAAAACAAAAGCTTCATTTCATAACTGTGATCTGATCTTACAATCAGAGATTATTGTACGTTTCGCGAGCATACACAAATAAACATACGGCCTTGATGGCTGGCCTATATAAATATACAACGTTTAGTAGGTATTATATACATACATACAACGTATATCAATGTTCTCATGCTCTCTGTTTTTAATCAGCATGACATGAAAATCTTAGGTCGCACATCAAGACGAAACAGGTAGCACCAAATAACCATACAATCGTACATACATAGGAAGGTAATAATTATTGCTGTATAGAAGAAGATGGTTTGAGCGGTGTGTACCGTAAATGACAGATAACACACAGTTGTGTGTGGGCAATATTCCTGCTTTAGACAACTTTTCTTATTACGTGTATTACAATAGCTGCACATTTTATAATGGCAATAAAGCAAATCCTTTCTTTTTGTTTTGCAATAAATATTTCTATCAGCTCTACTCGCCAGTCGCCACACACTCGATATAGAAGCAACTAAATAAAACATATATGTATGTTGGTATGAAAACACAACGGAAAAAGTTTTCACTACAAATTCTCTGCTGTCAGACACAGACATGAGGATAAACGAATGAAAATTTAAAGAGGAAAAATAAAACGACCAACAAGTAACGAACCCCACAGCCTCAATGAAAAAAAGTATACACACACAATTTACAGGCATAAATGTGGTATATTACAGTAAAACTTTTTTTTCGTTATTGTTGTTATTGTTGCTCGCTAAAATTTTCTTTTTCGCTATCAGAAGAACAATTATCTGAGTAGCGAGTAACAAGTTCGATTACGAGAGTGATGACTTGACTACCACCGTCAGCACCCCTACGGTAAATCAGTAACAAAAGCAGTACGAATACGAACCACGGAGGTTGTGCTCGTTTCAATCAAAAATATAATTGTTTTTTATCTTGCATTCCTATTCGTACGTACGTATATCAAAATAAATTTGCAAAGAAATCACGAAATAATGTACATACGTACATACGTATAAATCACACTAAACCCCTATCACCTTGACAGATATGATTGATAATACAACGAGCGTACGACAGATTAATAATGAACTTAAAACCCAGCAAAAGTAGTGAATTAATATTAAATACATTAATTGAATTTCGCATAACCAACATTAAAAAGCTAACTTCCGCATTATACGATACACTGATATGTAGTATCGACCAACAACAATCAACGATTAGTAAAACTCTACTTTTCCTCCAATGATAATCAGCACAGAGCAGCACAGCACCGACCGACTACTCTCGCTCTCTCTCTTTCTGTCATTATGTTATGCTCACCAAATGTTTTTTGCCGACGACCGCCGCCGACGTGCACCTATTTTTGTCTGACGTAAGAGTCTGATACCGTCATAGACTTCAAAATAAAGGAGAAAAAAAATCTCACATAATTGAATTTCTGTGCGATGCTTGCGGTGGTAGACACTGCAGGCAGCGGAGGCAGCGCAGCGCACATAAAACTTGTACTTCGCCTTTCCTTTTGATGATGTTTGTGTGGCAGATTGCTTTATTCGAGACGATCGAAATCGGTTGGTCGGTCCGGTCGGTCGATTGGTTTTGATTTTTATTTCTCCCCTTCTCAACGTTGGCCGTGGAAAACACGAGATTGTATCGAGCGAGGAATGTATGAAATTTGATGATGAGTCCCCGTCGCGTTCAATAATTTATCGAAATCGATAATGTGTTTATCACACAAAAAGTAATGATAAAAAGTTTTCACATTTACAATGCACATGGTGGTTGGTAATAAACAATATTATTGTAAATTTTGCAGACGTATTGCATATTTTCAGTAGTTAGTAAGTTGATGACAAATGAGACAAAGTACCTACAGTTTCGGGCGTATAAAGTGTTACTAACTTCACGCTGATGTATCTGCCAAACGGCTGATGACAGTTTGACAAACGTCTACAAAAACGTAACGATCTCGTCAACTTGGTATTTTCTGGTGAAAAAAGTACGTAAACAAATAAAATGATCGTGTGTGGTTAGAGACCAAGCCCAACGACAATTTGAACAAGTGAGTTGCTCTTCGAAAACAAGCGCTGGCTTCTGTGATGGCTTGGGCAGCTGTTACTGCAAATGGTCGGTTTCCGCTAGTCTTTATCGATCATCGGGAATCAAGAAGTTTACCGGGAAAAGGTAATAATGATGAGTCGCTAACTTGGGCATACAAAAAATTCGGAACAACCGCTGGACATTCCAACACGACTCAACACCGTCACATAAAGCTCGTTTCACACAACAATTTTTACAAAGTCATGTTCCAAATATCATTTCTTCGCAACAATAGCGAAAGCCCGATTTTATTCAAACCTTGCACACATGTGTGCTCTGCTTGAAAGGTATCGGCATCCAGGGTCGAAGGTCCCATATACGTTTTTCTTTAAAATTAACGGTTTTATTCATACACTTTGCACAATGTGTATCTCCAAATAGAGAATTCACAGGAAAAATTGTAATTTGTAATCAAGGGTTGGTTGTTCTTTATTTCTAAATAGATTTGACTTTTCTGCAAACGTATGTGTACATTCTGGTAACATACATAAAGTCGAATTATACTTATTTACTTAATCTTCTTTTCTTAATAGCTCCGCCAATGTTTGCTGTTGATATAAAACAATAAAACCCCATCATAAGAGATGGCAACGGGTGTTGCAAGTTATAAGTGGAACGTGATCGGTTTGCGATGATGACGACGAAGGGTGATTAAGATTATATGTTATGCATTGAGACGTTGAGAATTGCGAGAGACGTCTCTCTGCCGCCTTTCCAAACACAATTCACTATGAAACACTAACCAAATGACGACAATGAACACACTCACTGGCTGCTGTGCTGTTGCTTTGCTTTCGTATGGTACATATATGCAATCAAGAAGGCGATTTCTGTGAGTATTTCTCTTTTTACTCTCTCGTTGATTTGACTGTTGCTATCGCTGTTAAGTTGTCGTTACCATTACCTTCGCCGACCTTCCTTTTAAACAGCTAGCACTACACCACACCAAACCACGCCGGTTCACTTTTAATGTAATAAATCGTTTTAATATGTTATGTATGTAAATACATGTGCAAACATAATTTTAACAGAGGTGTAATAGGAACGCACCGTACTTGGATTATGTAGGTATGATGTTTGCCACGTATCTGTGCTTGGTCTGATTATTAAAGTCAGTGGTTGGGTACTTTTCTTGTAGTTGCATTACCTATCTGTTTTATTTTTTATTTAAAGGAAAATCAATGCACATATCGTCTTTTTGTTAAATCGAATGGACAGTAGTTGCAAAATGTGTCCAACGATGTAACAAATGACTTGACAAATTGTGCATATATATGAACCTATTGACTTTTGCAATTAAAAATTGAGATAAACTCTCCGTTTAGTTTGTATTTTTTTTTTCGTTTGGCTAATGTCAGTAAAACGTGAATTTATATTAAAATTAAAATTTTTAAGATATCTCAATATAATTTTTATGCTAAAAATTCCCGCTTGTGGGTGGTCCCACCAAAATGGTTTATACCCATAGTATGAAAATACGATTATACAAGTATGTATAGTAAAACTTAATTCCTGATGATTACATTAGATGTAATTAGATGTAATGCACGTATTAATCAAGTCGTATGCAGCTTAACAGAAAAACCACAATGCAATCGGGAATTCCTGTATGACATAAGCGAAGCGAGACACAAGTGGAATCGAAATTTTTTACAGCAATTAACACTAAGGTTATTGAACCAATGCTCAATGTTCAGAGAGTTATTTGTTAGCTTAACTTTAAAATCGACAAAACGATAAACGTTTTTGTTACTGTTGTTGTAGATGGTGGTAGTGGTCATTGTTTAGTTATGTACGACTAAATGACATACATAAAAAAAATTTTCTTATTAATTCTTATTAATTTTGGAAAAGAACGAAAACTATTGATGTCGTTGCCGCCGGGTGTGATAATTATGTTGCAAGTGGAACATCAAACCTCTACTCAGTGAGGATAGGAAATCATACTAATTGAGAGATTTATCCCTCAAACAATGAATAGAAAAACCTTTGCAAAATGAAGGTAACCAAAAACATATTTTCTCGATGTTTAACGCAATTCGGGTCCTAAAAAATATCAATCGAAAAGGATTTGCGATTGGGATGTCAATAACGGAAAGACCGATCTCCAACAATTCTTTCGCTAAAATTATTTTTAGAACTAGGAATAAGAAGAATTGATTTTGTCGTTTGTATGACAACGAGCTTTGATAATCGCCAGACAAACTGGTATCAAAAAATTTTCCTTTTAACTTCGACTCCTCACAGGAAATAATGGTCGAAAAAAGTGTAGGTTGTAGGAGTTTAAAAATCCCAATAATTTCACAACTGATTAAAAACATGCTAGATAATAAAAAATTTAAAACGTTTGAAACGAGTATTGTGCGTCGTAGTTTTAATAGCTTTGAGCTGAAACATATTACAAACTCACGTTGAATTATTTTTTTTTTGTGATTTGTGAATGTTCATCCAGTTCTGAGCTATGTTTAAAGTTTCACTTCTCTAGCTCAATGGGAAGTTAGTTTAAAATCAATTACATAATTCCGCCCGCACAGACAGATATACACGAAAGCGAGCTAATTAAAACGTTTTAAAATAAATCAGACTGATGAATTTTTTTAATCAGTTGTGACTAGTGCGCTTTTGCAATTTTGGCATTTTTTAATTCCTACAACCTACTGCATTTGAACATTTTTTCGATAATTCCGGTGGTTTATTTAGTTTTTGGTCAGTTTGCTTATTTCCCTTCTACATTAAAGTATCACAAAATGGTGACTGAAGGAAACTACTACTTGTAACTGAGTTATTTGAAAAGTTAAGCAAAAAAAACTTAATATTCAAGGTAATCCAACTTTTTCTACATAAATCAAAGATTTGCAGAAGAAAATTTAATTTTTGCTGAAGTTCGTCAATCGCAACCAACAAACTAATGAAATTCATAAAATCTCTTCTGTTACTTCGGTCAATTTACGAGCAAAACGAAAACACAAAATAACTTAAGCTGATACAATACTCACTTTGGTAAATTTGCCAAGTAACGGCTTTGTTTTTCTCGCCTAAGCTCATCAGTTAGACGCGAGTATGTATTATTAATGCATACGCTGCGACGCAAATTAGTTTCCGAGTCCTTGATGCGCTCCAATTTGTGAGCGCACAATTGCAATATCCTCTTGCGCTCCTCGCGCTGACGCAATTTTGGCGAAATCATTGGCACACGTGAACGATGATGATGATAGCCAATCGGTGGTGATGATCGTGGTGGTCCGAACATGTCAGAATCATCATCGGTGCCGTTAATCGATGTTGTTGTTGGCAAGGTCATTTTTTGTCGTACTCTTATTTTTTTTAAGTTTATCTCGCTCGACTTTGCAGTTGCCGCAAATGAAACCGTAGCAAGATTTTTATATGGAGAGTTTGTTTTTTCCGCAATTGCTTTGACGACTTTAATTAAACAAACAAGTATTGTAAATTGTTGTTTGTGTCACTTTCTCTCTTTGAAAAGCGGTGAAGTTCTTTGTGATGTCAAAAAAAAGTTAATATTTTTCCGCACAAAGAGGTTAAGGGTTGGCCAAGGGCGGTTTGAGCTGATTTCTCGGAAGACAACAATTCCAAAGCAAGCTTCACAGGGGAAGTACTGTCAGTAGTAAATCACACAACACTACAATTTTTTCTTGTTGTTCAGCTGACGATTTTCGGAGTTCCCCTTTATATCGCCGTCAATACGAAAATAATCAAGAAGAGAAAAACTATCAAAGAGAATAAATTAATGTCCGCTTCGAGAGAGAAACTAGTTTTCTGTTCCACTCAACAAACAAAAAATTGCTTTTTCACAAGGTAAACCACAATTTTTTCCACTTTGTGTTGCGCTGAGGTTTCTTCCCAATTTTTTTTATGATTGTTGTTTTGACAAAATAAATGTAACAAAATTATTCCGTTGATATTGAATTGTTATAAAAATGTCGGTATTTAATCACAGAACAAAATGAAACAAATTTTCGCTTTGATACTTTATGTTATTGTATCGTTCTAAAGAATTTAACAGAACACAACTCTTACTCGTAACTAGATACAATCCTTTTTTGGTGTTTTGTTGCTGGCAAATATCAAATAAACATAACACACACGCTCACGTACGCACGGTCGCACGCACTATCTTTTTTCTCTTTTATAGTTTCAGTGTTTTTCTACGTTTGCATTAAATCAGCTGTTTTGCGGTGCACTTTTTTTTGTTGTTGTTGTTATACAAAAACCCAAACTAATCAAAACACATAAATAATAAAGTGGGACAAATGCACTTTAATAGTAAATTTTTTATGTCGAATTATTGTATCTATCGGTATAGTAATCTTTAGATAAGAGTGGGATAGAAATTATTTTTCTTTGCACCTTTTTAAAAAAATTTACTAATCCTTTTTTATTGGGTGACACACAAAGAAAAAAATTCAAAATAATCCAAGTGTTTTTGAATTTTCTTTGTTTTGTTCGTTAGTTATTTTTCTTTTTATTCAATATAGGATGTTGGTAGGCAAATGGTTGATAACACACCACACATCTATTGCAAAATTATCCAATCATAGGTAGGTAATGGTTAATAAGTTAATCCAGTAGTAATTGTCTGTAAATTTTTGAAATAAAGCACGTTTAGCTTTTAGAAGGTTATTTTATAGTAAGATTTTTTTTTTAATTTATTAGATTCAATCTCAATATTTGCTCAAGTCGGCCGTGTATTACGGAAAGCACGTCCACACGGTTCTCACGTTCGCAATGAACTGAATCTAGGTTCCCCGTCAATGTGGTGTTTGGTTCGGTTGTATAAACCGACTGATTTCATATGGAATGGATACGGTTATTCCCAGCTCAGCGAAGTAGCAGAGGTCTAGTTGATTTCATCAATTTCAATAGCGATATATGCGAAAGAATCTCTTTTTATAGCCGACACCCTCTCTTCTTTGCAATCTCTTTATATTAGTAACTTTGTTTCTACTTAACAGAATTGAGTACTGCATGTTCATAATATGCCTTTGTCCTTTCTGGCTTACTTAAAAAATTTGTAAGACGTCTTTGAAGAGAGGGCGCAGGCGTTATAAATTTGATTCCGATTTAGCTATGTTTCTAGATAGATTGCCACTGCCACAATTTAATGTTATAAAATACGATTGTCTTGTCATTAGTTATTTGACAATTACAATCTCTAAATGCTAATCTCTCCTTTGTTAGGATTCTTTAGTTTTTTTGATGACCTCTCTAGTAAGTAGATATTAATTCAATGTCTATTTTGTGGTATTGATTAATCATTTTCATCCTTGAAACGTGGATATTCAAAATTATAAATAAGAATTAACAATCAATGGTTTAACGAGACTGACTATCAGCTTGAAGTTAGTTTTTGTTATGGTATGGTAAATATTCGTAGAATACAATAATTGGGTAGTTAATTATTAGCTTTATGAATATATTTCTCTATTTTACACATAATATTTGAATTGCTGACGTGACAACAAAAATAAATATGATAAACCAAAACGAGAACAGAACAAAGCAGCATTATTAGAGGTACGATTCCTTTTAAGAGCGAGTATCAAGATTGTTATCTTAACATACCATTTAAGAGCATAAACATAATTAGCGCAGCGACAATTAATAGATTATAATGCCGTCATTTAACTATTTATTACGCAGCATTTGGGCACTTTTTTAATTGATTACAGTCCCTTAATAGTACATGTTAACCTCTATCAGTATGGCAAAATTTGCGTAGACGCACTCTATAAAATAATAGAGAAGAATCAATAAGAGAACAATGTATAGTGTTTTTTTTTGCCTTTGCCAATAAAATCTCTTTATTTATTTTTCTTTGTTACGCGCGGCTTACTGGTTTATAATACCGAAACACATATCTTATCGCAACACTATATATTATGTATATATTGCCTGTGTATTTCAATATTGACGAATATGCCTACAACGGCAGCTTCGACAATTTGCCATCTTTCACACAAGATTTGAACTTACAAAGTTGCAATAATTGCAGTTCACTCCTGATTGAAATGTTTTTTTGTAATCAATATAGATATCAATCAATATATATCAATGTTTCCACATGCCAACGCCAAGTATTAGCAATGATTTTTTTTTTATTGAAACGATATAAATATTTATTACATTTCAGCAATAATGATATACAAATAAAAATATTATAGTTTGTTGATTATATCTAATCTATCGGTAATCTAATATGTAGGTATGTATGTACCTATACTCATAATGGTTGCGTATTCGGTTCAGTCTTGCTGGCAAGAGAAAACTTTTCAAATACTTCTTTCAAGCACCTTCATTTGTTATTATATATGTGATATATACATATATATAGCATTAAGTAAATACACAGCAATATACGTAAATGAAAAGCATCACTATGTTAACTGTATAATATGATAAGCTATGTACATATTTGGATTTGTATCAAAGTTTCAAATTGATGTTTAATTAATAAAAAATTAATTATTTTTACAGCATTTTATCAACTTTTAAGATACCCTAACTTATAGGTACGAAAATATATATGCATACAATAGCCGCAAATCCTTAATTTTGCATATTTTAAAAATTTTCGATAAAAGAGACCATATCCATTGACACCTTTATCGTCGTGTATAGATCCTTATGTTGTAACGAGTATCGCATTTTTAAACGTGTAACCCTGTTCCTATTCCTACCTAACATTTATATATATATATATATATATATATATATATATATATATATATATATATATATATACACAAGTAGATAATGCTTTGATCTTTTTAATATGCATTGAGAAGCCATGAGAAATGCTTTTGTAAAGTGGGCAAACAGCAAACACTCTGCGATTGCGATTGAATAAGATAATATGAACAGTTGAATGAACATGGTGTGTGTATGTGCGTACACGTTTTTTGTGGTTTTTTCTATGGATTTCAAATAATTTGCTCCTCATGAGACGTTTTAATTTTAAAGATTCAAATTTTATTAAAGAGAGATATAGTGACGGAGTGTGCAATTCAAGTGTGGTTTAATTCCAGAGAAAAACCACGTATGTACACGCTACCTATCGTCCTATCGGTGTTTTCACACGTACACTGTACGTGTAAAACACAGTTTTATTCTCTTGTTTTTTATATATAGAGTACAAACAATCATCAGCTGTTTTTTGTTAAGAGAAATACATAATTTCTGGGAATTTGAAGCAATTAGCACTGAGCAGCTGTTGTGTGATGAGAGATTTCCATCCAAAGATTTTCGCCACCCGTTGTCTCATAAACTTCAAGCAACTGATAATTTCATTGACAAGCATTTTTGATATTCTACTCTTTGTTTTGTCAAAATAAATATGTATAGCAGAGCAAAATTTCCAAATTGTAAGAGAAGAGCTAATATGTTACTCTTTTCTGTTGCGGTACGTGAGTTTTTTTACTGATAAAAATACCAAACATTTTTTTCTTCTTTACCACCGTATTTAGTCCATTTATGAAGCGAATTAAAAATATCCCAACAGAAAAATACAATCAGCCAAAAAAATAAAAAACAGCAGAAAAATAAAAACTGTTTATCAAATAAGTAAGAGCGAAAAGTATCTTTTCGTATGGCATTTTTATATGTCCGTTTACGACACATGGTCATGATGCATGCAGCATGCCTTGTTCGTTGGTTGGTTGGTTGAAATCGATGAGACGAACCGTCAATAGAACAACTGAGAAGCATACAATTCCCTGCCCTCTGCAAACCCTAACGAAAAAACCATACACACAAGTGGTTATAGCTCTGGCTATGGGGTATATCATTATGCGGTGTATATAGTTTATTGTGGAAAACGGTCGTTTTCTTCTTCATCATCATCGTCGAGTCGGTTTGTCGTACATTATACTCGTACTTGTTGGTCGTCGTAGTCGTTGCCCGCCGTCACCAATGTCCGTCCACCATAGTAGAGGGAGCGTTTATGGTATGCATAGCTGGCTGCTGCCGTTTGTTTTTTATTGTTGCTGCTCCTGCCTGCTACATGTTGTACGTTGTACCGAATAGATATGCGGATATACACAGAAATATCTGTATCTTTTATTTTTTCTTTATTATGTTTGCATGTATGTGTGTATTATGATTATTTAGTGCGGTTGGTTGGTGGCTCTTTTTGGATTTTAGTCGTTTTTGTTGCTGTTGTTGTTGGTGTTTTGTTTTTATTTCTGAAGACGGTGATGACTGATGAGATTTCACTTAAGTAATCGTGGTGGCAGAAGGAAAGTATTTCTTATTTTTTCCCTTTTAACAAATAGAGGCATTTTATTTCTATACTTTGAAGATAGATAGATTTTTTATTGGATGGATGTACCTATAGATAGTGTTTGCACCGTAAATTGTAGCGATTTTACTTTAAAACGGCTGAGTAAACGAACAACCGGAAACCTGATCTTTTTTTGGCAGCTGTTTTTTTTTTCATTAACTGTAATAACGTAATAATATGTCCACGAAAGTTGTTAATATAATGAACTTGTTTATTACGGACTTACAGCTCTTCGCCAAGACTACGAGTTATCTAATTTTTTAACATCTTTCTGATGCTTTTGAAGTAACAGTTACAGTTTATACTGAAGTACATGGCGTTGAAATGCATCTAACTCAAAAAAATTAAAAAAAAACATACATATTGCATACTTGCCATCGGATTTAAATAATCACCTGCCAAGCATTAAAACTGATTATTTCAGTTTTGTGAGAATTATTGGTAATGTAATGATTTCTAAGATGCGACCGACCGACACTGACCCCCACCGATACTCAACCAGCATAGAGATTGTTTTTGGTGAAACCCGAACCTGAAACATCAGAATCTGAATCAAAAGTAAACTGAAAGTTTAAGAAGCTTTCCAGCTCCAGGCGAACTCTACCTTCTTCGACATCGACAGTAGTTCCCCAGCATTATGATCTGTTAAGCGCCACAAATTTTCAGTCCCATATTCCAAGGGAAAATAAATCAACGTTTTTGTGTGGTCGCACAGCTCCCATTCATATAACGGCCACTCTCGCATTACACTGATAAAGTAGAAGTCGGAAGGGATGAAGAATAGAAAGAAACGGATGCCGGAAGACGATAAAAAAGGTCTAGAATTCCAAAACTCACTACACCATCTGTTTAAAGACTAATGCCGCCTATGATAGCAATAGAACTTTATAAAGTCATGAGAGAATCCCGTAATCTAAATAAACTGACACGACTATGACACTGACCATGACCTATGTTGTAAGCCAACATAAAGAGCTCCGCCGTCAAGGGAATGGGTTAGCCAATGTCCTTTTCAACTCGGCCTTGGCGAAACTAATTCTCTACTCTAATGTAACGTCGAGAGGAACAATCCTCTGTACAACAATCAAAGAGCTGTACAAAAAGCTTTCATAGAGATATCAAGCAGGCGAAACGAAATCTGGGCTGCCTGTCAAGACACTTCAAATACAGGAATTTAAGTAACATCCAGGCCGCTTGTGACAGTGATCATACCAGTATTTACTTGGGTGCTTAGCAAAAAGCATTCTGACCTTTTAGTCGCGTTTGAGAGGATATTCTTAGGGAGAATTGTTGGCCCCGTATGTAAGTGTGAGGAAGGGCGATACCGGAAGCTCTATAATAATTATGAGTTTTTTTTGTTTTATTTTATAACGTACACACGTTTAAGGAGTTTGCAACCTTATAATCCACGGCACAGCGTGGCCATGGGCGTTCGGAAATTAAGGAGAGGAAAAGGTGAGATTTCTATGCACATGTGTCCTGAATGACTGTAGATTATAATACGGAAACATAGAGTCGGGCAATTCATTCCACATAATTATTGTACGGCTAAAGAATGAGTCTCTGAATTGGTTGGTACGTCCGAAGATAGGTCTTAGGGATACATCTGGATATATCTTTTGAACGACGAATTTTACCGCGATGTCCAGTTCATTCCATTGTTTACAAGCGTACAAAAGCATTTTAGTGGGAAATATTCAGAAATAAAGTTATCCGTGATAGTGTGATTGCTCTATTTTTGGCTGGAAAACCACAGCCAGTTAAAACATCTGCATGTGAATAAAATGTGTGTGTATCGCACCATAAATCGTTATAACGATACTGGCAGCATTGCAAAACGCCTGTAGGTGGACCGAAACGCACTGCAACATCGCCGGATATCATTCGGAAGATGAAGGCCAAATTGACTCGGAATCGGCGCCGTAGCGGCAGAAAAATGGCTCGTGCGGCGAACAATTCGCTCGAACGGATGCAGCACATATTGAAAGATCAATCTTGGACTTAAGGCCTTGAAATTACAAAAAACACATGGTCTCACCGATGCTCAAAAAAAAAGTGAGAGTGTAAAGAGCAAAGGAGTTACTACGCTTGCACGAAAGTGGCGATTTGCTGAATTTGCTTTTCTCCGAGGAGTCACCGTTCGTTATTGAGCAATATGTGAACAAGCAAAACGACCGGATTTACTTGCCCGGCCGTTCTACTGAAAATTTGGACCAACGGATTGCCACTCGAAACCAAGCGCCGCCGATGGTGATGGTTTGGACCGCCGTAACGGCCGAAAGCCGTTCACTGTTCGTTTTTTTGGACCGTGGCATCAAGATAAATGCTCAAATTTATCGGGATCATGTGTTGGAGGGAGCGTTGAAGCCTTGGGCACAAAAACATTTCGGCCGCAGAGCCTGGACATTTCAACAGGACTCGGCGCCGAGTCATAAAGCGCGCGTCAATCAAGATTGGCTGAGAAACAACGTTCCGCGGTTCATTTCCACTGCCCAATGGCCACCAAATTCACCGGATGCAAATCCGCTAGATTCTCGGTTTGGGGTATTTTGAAGAGCAAGGTTGGGACAAAAAAAAATACCAAAGTGTCGATCATCTCAAGCAAGCACTTCGCCGGGAATGGGCCAAAATACCGCAGAGCCACTTTCGTGCTGCATGCAATAGCTTTGTCGGCCGTTTGAAGGCCATAATCGCGGCTATGGGTGGCCAAATCGAAAACTGCTAATGCAATTCGAAAATTGAAATATTTGTGATTTTTTTACTTTGATTCTATAAAATTCATAAAAAAAAAATCTGTGGCGTTCTGTTTTGGTAACACTTCGTGTCAGTCACCCTGTAATAACATTGGCTAGAAATCGGGACCGGTGGAGAGATTGTTTGTGGAAGGCCAGGACCAGACCCTGGTTGGTTGTTCTTCATATCTGTTTTTCCATGTCCATATCCCCGCTCTGTATGAAAGCACCGACCTAATTATCGTTTTTTAAATTCTCTATATTTACTTCGCGTGCCCGGCGTGGCTGGCTGGCTGGTGGGCAGAATCTTGTGATCAATTTTTAACACACTTCCTAAAGCCCGATTTTATTGAAATTTTGCACACATGTATATTTCCGGTGACTATTAAAATTTGAGTGTAATCGGACCGCGGGGTCGGGTGGCTTCAATACAAATTTCATCATTTCATACTATAATGACTGTGTTCTGTGTGCGTTGTGCGCTGTGGGCAGCGCTGCTTGCTATACGATTGGGGTTGTTTTGTTGTTGGTTTGCAGTGCTTCGTATGTGTTTTTGTATTTCAGCATTTATAGTGGAATTCCAGTATACTTTTGGTTATTAGAGAATTTACATGTTTTTATGTGTTGTTCTTTTAAATGTCAAGTTTGAACGGACTGATCTGAACAACAAAAGGATTCAAGTTGCACAAATACACCGGTGTGTGACTTGATGCGTTTCTCATTTTAAAAATACGCAAATAAATAATAAATAATGACAACAATCCAATTTAATGCATTTTCTTTTCCATTTTTCGCGAAATATGCATTTTATTAACTCAATCAACTAGTGTTTGCACTTTCCGGTGAGAGGCATTCATTCGGCAGTGTTGGTTATAATACGAACATAGATACATATACTTATATGTGGATATACGAATAAATAATCTTAAATTAAAGGCTCGTATTATAGTTATAATAATCAGAACTCACCACAAATTGCATGCATGCTATGCTAACCAAAGGGAAAAATTGACAGTAACAAACGAAATTGATGACGTTGACATTTTACCGTCTCTATACTTACCCCTTGTAAAACACACTAATTTATTAATATATTTATACTATTGAAGAGAGCGAGAGTTTTTTTTGTTTTGAGTGCCTGGCTAACAAAGCTCTTGCGTATTGCTGTGGCGTGGATAGGAGTTAGTGATTAATTTATAGAGAGGGCTTTGGTTCTGTCCCACTTGTCCAATCACTAGAGTGTGCAGTGTGTTCATAAATAGGCATTGACCATTGAGTGAAATGAAAATAAATTTTCACAGATAGTGCATATGCGTGTGTGCCCAAGTTATGCCACACTTTAAAATTCTGTGTTAATTGAGCTCAGCTAATTTCTCTTTCAAATTTATTGGTTTGTGGAACAATATTCTCTTTCACTTTTAAATGAAAAGTTAAAGAGAATATATATTGTATTTTGCAAGTTGTTTCTTCTTTGCAGTATAGCTACAGCATTATATATATGAATGTACTTGATTATATTTATTACGTTTTAATTCCGTTGTTGTTGTTTATTTAAACAACAATATTTTAGTATTAACTTGTATGCTTTGTTTGAATTCGAGGTCGCTTTATGGCATTTGTTTTTGGAAAATGTTATTGCCGTACAAGTTTACTGGCTAGGTAGGTATTCCAAATTTTATTTTCAATACGCACGTACTCGTACGTACTCTAGCCTGATTTGCACGATGAATAACTACAATGCACCTATTCACGTCTATGTACTTTATATATCTAATATCTAAGTAGATAGGTATATATTAACAAAATTTCAAAATTTCTGCGTTGAAAACAGTGGATGAAAAGTAATAACAACCCATTGCTTTAATTAAAACGATGTCTTTAATGTCACACGTTGACAACACAGCCTTGAACGAAATCAAAGCGATTCACTTTCGCTTCATACCTACTATGTGGATTTCAAACGAATTAAAACGTGAGAGTTTGAGTTTTAATGTAGTGTGGTTGATGCCTCAAATTGCTAAAACTGACATTTGAATATACCTGCTCATTAAGTTTGTTTAGTTAAGCTTGTTTCCAGAATTATAGTGTATAGTGAAGCATGAAGGATGAAGCCATAGTTCAACCACAAAACTTTATCAAGATTCGTTAGCCTTAGCTTACAAGATGGCGTACACTAGAAGCGCCAAAAATTAAGTTTTGGCACGCTTTATTTTTGGATAAATTTAAATTTAGGATAACTTTTGGTGGATTTTTTTTCCTTAGTAGCAAGGACCAGAACATTGTTCTGGAGCCAGAGAAGGGGAATAACCAAACTTAAAAACGTTTTGAATATGTATCTTGATGTAACCATATAGTAATTAGAGAACAGGAACAATCCCTCCAGAATATAGTAGCGAAGTTTGACCTCATTAACGCGAAATTAAGTAGGTATGCAGGTATGTAGGAAACCATGTGTGTAGTTTTTAAATTTAATGGCCATGCATTTTTCTATCAAACGTTCCGGTTATAATTTTCTCTTTGAGACTTTTTTTTCTTTTCGACAAGTTAGACAAATTATTTATTCTGTTTCTGCTTTTCTGCGGTAAAATGAAGCGCTAGTCGTTTTTAGAAGTACATATGGGAATGAAATGTTTAGCCCAAAGAGCACTTGCATTCCAAATTAATCAGGGTTGGTTTTGTGCTCTTTAAATTGAATAAAAAAATCTTGTTGTTGTCTGCCATTGTTGCACCCACTGCCTATGTGATTTTTTGCTCTTGTGCATAATCGTTGCTCATGATTCATAAGTTTCATGCATAATTATTACAGCCTACTGGCTGATGTTATTTTCTTTGTTTATTTTACTTATAATTATTTTTATAAGTAAATATCGTTTACTCTATATCGCTTTCTCTTTCAATATACACATTCTGGAGCTAACATCTCCATTAAAAAGCAATGCCACGACCACGAAGAACCACGAAAGAGATTGCCAACCATTGCCTAATTCGTGTGGTTATGCACATGTCAATATCTTTATAATTTATTAATACGTACCTACTCTCTCTATCTCTATCTCTCTACCTAATTCTCTTGTTTCTGTAACATACAAGTGTTCTCTACATTAATTTAAGCCTATACTGATACGGCGGAAATTCCCAGCTCTCTAAATCTTCAAAAACGACGATTCGCACTTCTCATTCTCTTCTAATTACGGCAGCGAGCGCGAATGTTTCACAAAACTTACATATTTGGATATACACGTAGGTTAAGTGACCCTGAAGCCTGAAATCCATTTGACGCGCGCAACGAGTATTTTTGCGCTTAAGTGGTTTTGGTTGTAGATATCTACATCTACATAAATGGCGCGCGGCTACCAGGTTCCAGCAGCAGCAGCAGCTCGACGCATAATTACCTACAAAGCGAACGGGAATTTTGATAGGACGACAATGAGATTTGCAGAAAATGTAATAAAAAGAAACACGAATCAAATAAAAAAATATGA
The DNA here is from genome assembly GCA_947095585.1 of Nephrocerus scutellatus. NCBI lineage: Eukaryota > Metazoa > Arthropoda > Insecta > Diptera > Pipunculidae > Nephrocerus > Nephrocerus scutellatus. The sequence continues at coordinate 95,570,971 of OX352763.1, forward strand.
GAAAAACCGACAGCGTCTCTCTATCTTTGTTTGTTATTTCTCGTATCTCTCTTTCTCTCTTTAACTCTCTGTGTCTGGCTTTTACAGCCTGTGAAAAGTATAGGAGTTTTTTTTTATATTTTTTTGTCTCCTTTCGTTTGCGTTTGCCATACGCATAACGTTTATTTAGCCGTGTAAATGGCACGTTTTTGTTGTTGCTGACCTAATTAAGTAATAACTAAAGTGTAGGCTATTAACCCCTATATATTGTGATAGAGTTGAAAAAATTGTAGACAGGTTTGCACTTCACATATTCATGATATTTGTTTGCATTTTTAGGAAGGTGATATTTTTGTTACCTATGTGCATACATATTTACGAAAAGGCAGGACCGGTCAACGCTTGTAGCGCAAAAAATGATTTAATAATTAAGTACAAATAATAAAATAAAACCTCAAAATGATTTATACACAAAATTCGCAATATCTTCAACAGTAATGTATATTTGTCTAGCACTGCATTTTTGTTTCTTGATTTTGGTGGATGATTTTACATCACATTATCCATTTTATCCTGAAAGTCAGATAACTTTGGGAGTTAGTTAGGGTGGTGATCTCGCGACACTTGCGAGAGACTAATTTCGCATGAATGCGTCGTTTTGAAGAGACATTGTCCTCGGGAGACCTATGCAAGTTTTTAAATCCAACCTGTACGAAATCAGTTCGATGATCCTGTACTCCGAAAGGTCTTTCAAGTCGACAAAGATAGTCTGCTCAGTATTGCGAAAATTTTGAAAAAGAGTTTCTAACTTATTTAACGTCTTACAGTAGCTCCTGCAAAAGGTGTGATGTGTAATACCCAGTTCTACTTTGTGGCTGACCACTCTAGTTATTTCCACAACTCTGACAATATCTTTCTGTGGTTTGGTTCTCCTTTTATTGTAGAAAGACTATGTAGATCTTGATATGACAAAGTTAGTCAAATCGCCCCATCTCAGACAGAATTATTTTTTTGACTGAACTGAGTGGAGGCTGACTCTTTCCATTGAGTCGATTGATAGAGTGACGCCCTTTTTCGCTAATTCGTTCGCTTTTCAATAGCCATCAATGTTAATATGCCCCTGAACCCTTATGATAGTTATATCCAGGAATTGGCGTATCGAAGCCGGTTCTTATTGGCAATGTCTAACTGTTAGTCAGTACTTGTTTCGAATTATTAACGGTCGCATGAATGCTTAACTTTGTTTTAAGATCCTACAAGCCTTCCTTATCGGTAAAATCACTGCCTTAAAGATGCTAGTGCAGTAATGAAGCCTGTAAGATTTTCCATTCTACATTAGTTCTGAAGAGATGTTCTTCCAAGCTAGCATTACCATTGCGTAAACTTTTCAGTCTATCCTATTCTTCTGGACTCTTCCCGAGAAGTTGGAAAATAGCCTTTGTCCAGCCCATACCCAAAAATGCGAGCGGTTGTCTCCTTCTTTGTAACGACCCATAGCACTCACATCCATTCTTTCTAAGGTCATGGAAACGCTGATTAATATTCAGCTCATGAAATATCTTGAATTCAACGAAATCCTTAGTGACCGGCAGTACGGATTTCGTGGGCAACGTTCTACTGATGATTTGATGGTATATCTCATCAAACAGTGTAACCGGTCTTTGCATTAATTTGGTGAAAGTAAAGCTGTTGCACTCGATATTTCTAAGGCATTTGACAGAGTTTGGCCAAAATGCGTGCTTATGGAGTAGATGATAAGCTGCTTCAATCATTGGATTAGAAGCTATCTTTTGGACTGCTCAATGCAAGTTGTATTGGACGGTTTCAAGTCTAAAGTACATAAATTAAATGCTGGCGTTGCCCAGGGCTATGTTTTGTCCCGACACACTTTCTCATTTTTTTAATGATCTCTGTGACATCTAATCCAATTCACTCTTTCGCTAATGACAGCACTCTCAGCTTCCCATATAAGTTGTTTGAGGAACGTCCCTTCACTTCTCATGTGGAACTCAAGCAACTGCGTATGTTAAGCACGTTTAATTCTGACCTGGACAGTAGATACAATAAAATGAGGAGAAGAGAATAGAGTAAAATTTAACGCTTCTAAAACACAATGCTGTCCTATGTCATTATCCAAGCGAGGAAACTGAAATCTCGAAATTATTGGTAACGACAAGCTTCGTTGGAATAACCACATATTTACAGTCGCTAAAAATGCTGCGAAATGTTTAGGTTTTCTAACCCGGTGCAAGAAATTTTTCACTCCCTCTGACCTGGCTACTATCTACAAGGCCTTTATTCGCCCTAAACTTGAGCACAATTGTCATATCTGGTCTGGTGCGCCTACATTGCATCAAATAGATAGAATACAAAACCGTGCGATAAAACTTATCGGTGAGGAAAACATTGCGAAATCAATAGGTTCGCTTGAACACTGCAGGAACGTTTCCTGCTTGTCACTCTTTTATTGCTTCTTTCACCAGCGGTGCTCAAGAGAAATAACCAGCTGCATGCCAACTCTCCTTGAATTCAACCACAATACTCGTGGCGACCTAAATGCTCATCAGTTTACCCTCAAGCCCATCTACGGACCTACAGTTAAGTGCAGGGATTCGTTCTTCAGCCGTACAACACGTATGTGGAGTGCTCTGCCAAGCTCTGTTTTTCCACATCACTATGATCCACGGGTATTCAAAACACAAGCGCATAGACATCTCCTCTTTTCTCCTCTTTTCCTTAACGCCAACGCTGAGCCAAGCATATAGCCGAGCATTATAAGGGTGCGAACCCCTTTACGCGTGTCTTCCTGTTTTTTCGTTTCCTCGATGCAAGTAACTTTCATGGATAATGGCTGTGGATTTAAAATTCGCTTATATGACAGCAGACAGCATTGGATTTTGGAAGCGTTAAATTTTAATCGATTGTGTTCCCCCCAGTTTATTATGCTCTCGAGGTAAGAATATAAGGTGCCTTACCTAGGCAGTTGTTCGAGATCCATATGAGAAGGGTGTTTGAGCGTATTACAATTCGGACGATCCACCTACTAATACGTCATCAGCTGCTAAAAATAAAAATAAAACAATTACATAACCTGGAAACAAAACATAAAATTTATAGAATTTCATTTTCGATTTATTTACCCACGATGAGTTTCTTTCAATTAATTTTTTTTTTATATTTTTTTAATAATGAACTATGTCTCGAATAAAGGAGATGTGGCATAACTAATGTTAACATAATATAACAAGTTACACTAAATTATTGAATTTCAATAATATGACTATGACTAATGTCTTTTTGCTTGGCATTCCATCCTATTTGCTATGTGCTTGCTTATAAAAGTCGTGTCCATTAGTTTTACGCGTCCTTTTCATTATTAAATAAAATAATAAACGTAATAACAACAAATTGCAGTGCTTTTTTGTAATAACGTCTATCACAAAAACGCTTGTGCTTCATCAAAGAGGAAGAACGTTTTTCAAACTTAAGTCGGTTTTTAGTTCTGCTCGTAAGACGACCATTACGCTTCAATTCGTCTACGTTTAGGTACGGCAGGCAGCATAATTATTTGCTATATTGCTTTGGCAAAGCCGGCTTGGCTTTACAAAGCAACAGCTTTTGGCTTTACCGCCTTACGGTGAGTACGATAACTATAAAATGGCTTTAGTTTCTTAATCAATTTTGGATTTATTTTCGGCTTTATGCTTATGCTATTGTTGTTGTAAGCTAACCCGGCTTTGCCAAAGCAATATAGCAATTGTCATACGGAAAATCATGAAAGTTCTCTTTCTTGGGCAACGCTGTGTACTCTTCAAACACTCTCTCTCTCTCTCTTGTAAAGTACTAGTTCTCAAAAAAACATACGAGAAACGAGATTTTTTTTCAACCAGTCTCCATTCTTTTGCGAGTACGTACATTGTTTTTTCATTTCTCTTTTTGTAATTTCTCTATAAATTTTCAGTTAAAAACGACGAAGTTCAGTGTTCGACTTAACTTGAACAAATTTATGAAGCTGAAAGCGTAAAACTCAACGGAATTGAGCTCCAATTTGTATGTAAAAATTATTTATATCGGTTCCGAGGGTTCTGAGATATCAACTATGTATAGCAAACGGTTTCTTCCTAAAGGTTTCCACGATTCTAAAAGACGACTATCACGACAGAACCAACTGGGGGAAACCGCAGGACCACACTTTTAATTTGTTGTGTTATTCTACTTCTGTTTCAAATTGCTTTTTCCTAACTGCTTGGTTTAGCGTCATCAGCACAAATCAATAGCAATAGAACTTTATAGTCTACATGCACACGCGCTAGTGCTGCACGCTTGCTAATCGCATGTGCATCTGCTATTGTCAATGTTTTCTAAATTTAGTCAAAGCAAAAAAAAAGGAAGAACAACAACAAAAACTATCTAATGTGCACACAGAGAGCGGCAATGGTTAGGCGTTAGGCAGCGGAGCCCCAACAACGGATCTAGATAAATGCATACGGTTCATCCATACGGAATATTGATGTACACATAACGCCTGCCGCCTGCTTGGCTCTTGCCATGTGATGAAGTGTTTTCAAAATATTCAACAGTAACATAATAGTACGGCAGGCGGTGGCAAAGCTAAACTATGAGTACATTACATTACAATGGAAAATGTTTGAGAAGGGGGATATCTTCTCGTGAGAAACGCTCAGTTAGGGTGGCATACAGCCATACAGTCGCTCTTGACACATATTCATATAAATAGTTGTGGATGTGTGTGCTTACTATAAGTGGAATTATTTACCATGGTATGGTAAGTCATCGCAAAAGCAGAGGAAATCTTTTGTGTTTGAATTTTCTTTTCGCTCTCTTTCTTTTGCTTTCCTTCACTTCAATTGCTTGCTCCTGCCTTCCTGGATAGCTAAAGGCAATAATAGATGATGGTTACGCGTGGTGTGGAATGTACTCTACACAAGACCCACGACGTAAGGTCAGAGGCACAAAGGATGTTGTACGAGTGTACAAGTGTGTGCCATGTTTCATCGGAATTGTACCCTCTACTGTGTACTCAGGCGTTTTTTTTTGACGGTTCGGTCGGTTTACCTTAGCCGTGTAGCATGTACCTACACACATAAGTTATGGGATTTCTTTTCTAAATGTTTTCTATTATCTGGCGCAATAATCGTGGCATCATCATCGTCTTAGATTTAATGAAAGTGTCAACATTTTATAATTACCGTCAGTCAGAAGAAAATATCCTGGCAGAGTGCTGCACACCCTCTGTTTTAGTGGAAATATAGTCGTATGCCTATGAACTTACATATACTACGTAAGATTACCGCCGACGGCGCAGGGGCCATTGATCTTTTAATCTGAAATGTTATACCGTTTGAGGGTAGTCGCTTTATTGTGATTGTAATAAAACAAAAAGGAAATAATTGTTTAAGGCACGTTGTCATGCATATTGCTATTTGGGGCGTTGTCATGGCCTAAGATCAGTCGTCTTCTTTAAAATCGTCAACCCCTCAGAGCGTTTTTTTTCTTTCTATTTCGAGTGCAGCTATTTTCACTCACAATTACCACGAGTTGTAACAAATTGCACATCCCCGCTCATTAAATCAGTCCTTAGGGATTATCAGAGAAAATTATTTGATCCTCGAAAGCATTACAAAAGGGGATATCAATTATTATATTGTTGCTATTACTCAAGCCCCCCTGACGCTAAGGTCATCATTGTTCACACTAGCTTTTCTTCAATCCGGGGGAATTAGCAATTGATCAGATTTTTAGCCCCAAGCAGGCGATGGAAAAATTTCAGTGAATTCTTTACAGCATCTGTATATAGTTTATTAAAACCCTAAAAGACTCCTAGACCCAAAGAGAAGTGGCATAATAGGTCCATGTGGGTCTCTTCGCGGTTAATGTGGCTTGCACACACCCGCTTTCAAAATTATTTAGGATAGTATCGTATCGTATTGACTCTTCAAAAGTAAAGAAAATGCCGTATTCACCGTCTATTATTGAGGGTTCATACAGGGATGTGTTTTATCACCAAGCCTCTTCCTGATTGTTCTCGACAGAGTCTTGGTGAAAGTTCAAAACGAAGCTTACACCGCCATCCAACTGTGCATCCATCCATCCATCAAAGACTCTAAGATTTGGACTATGCTGACTACATTTGTCTTATGTTACATCGTTCCTCGTAGTAGGGAAAATCTAAGGATAAAAAGTTGATCTTAACATCATCATCATATTTGGCTCTACAACCGGTGTCCGGTCCTGGTCTCCCGCAAAAAGTCTCTCCACCGGTCCCGATTTTGAGCCGATGTCATCCAGTTTTGCATCCCTATACTCTGGGCGTCCTGGTCAACGCCATCCTTCCAGCGTAGGCTTGGCCGGCCTCGCTGTCATGTTTCATAAATCCTACCGCAAAAGTCTTTCCGAGCAGAATCATCTTCGCTCATGCGAGCTAGATACCCTGCCCACCGGAGTCTACCAAGTTTAATTCTCTTCACGATGTCGACATAGCGGTAACGCTCGTAGATCTCATCATTATAGAGTCTCCGGAATCGTCCTTCCTCACATACGGGGCCAACAATTATCCGTAAGACTTTTCTCTTGAACGCGGCTAAGAGGTCAGAATGCTTTTTGCTAAGCACCAAGTCTCGGATCCATATGTAAGTAGTTGTACGACAATTGTCTTATATATCAGCAGCTTGGATGTTATGGTTAAATTCCTGGATTTGAAGATTTCTTGGCTTTAAGCAATCGTGCGCGTATTTCTGGTTCCATGCTGTTATCGGCTGCTACAGTTGACCCGAGATAGTTAAAGGATTGCACTACTTCAAATTCGCGTTCCACTATTTGAATTGAGGGACCAGTGTTGGATCTTTAACTCGCAGACGTGGCCACCATGTTCTTTGTTTTGCTCTCATTTATATGCAGCCCCAGATATCGTGCCGCCTGCTCGATCCGGATGAAAGCTTCCTGTACAGCTCTTCGGTTTCTACTAACGATGTCAATATCGTCTGCGTAAGCCAGTATCTGAATGGACTTATAGAGGATTGTTCCTCTCGCCGTTACGTCAGAGTCTCGGATCACTTTCTCCAACGCCAGGTTGAAGAGGACGCAGGCCACTCCATCCCCTTGTCGTTATAGATGTTGAATGGGCTTAATAGTGATACGGATATTTTTACTTGGCTTATAACATTGGTTATGGTCAACCTACATAGTCTTGTCAGTTTATTTGGATGCCGAATTCTCTCATGGCTTTATAAAGTTCTACTCTGGCTATGCTTTCATAGGCGGCTTTAAAGTCTATAAAAAGATGGTGTAGTGAGTTTTGAAACTCTAGACATTTTTCCATCACCTGCCTAAGAGAGTGAATCTTATCCGTTATTGATTTGCCCACACACTGGACCAATTATGACTTTAGCGTATGGGGCTATCCTGTCTTGAAGGAGAAGTCCTCATACGCGGTACTCAACAACGTTATACCACGATAATTGCTGCAGGTTGTGATATCTCCTTTCTTATGTATGGGGCACAGGATGCCTCTTCGCCAGTTTTCTGGCATCGCTTCTGACTCCCATGACTCATGAATTTCTTGGTGTATTGCAAGGCTTCCTGTTTTAATCAGTTCCGCTTGGATACCATCAGATCCCGGCGCCTTATTATTTTTGAGTCGATTTATCGCTCTGCTAACTTCGTCTATGCTTGGTGGCGGCAGCATAGTGTGGTCTTCGTTCATTGGTCGAGCCTCCAATTCCTCAGTTAGCTGGTCATTAAGCAACTCATGAAAGTGCTCTTCCCATCGCTCTAAGATGCTTTTGAGATCGGCGATCAGATTACCCTCCTTGTCTTTGCAGTATGAGCAACGCGGGATATATTGCGTCATACCACGGACTCTTTGGTAGAACTTCCGCGCCTGGTCCGGTCCTCGCCTTCTGTACTGTTCTACTTCACGGACGAGATTCTTCTCCCAGGCTGCTTTCGCCGGTCAACCGTTTTCTTCATATCTTCTGAGCTCTTTATATAAATCTTTGCGTGCCTGCGTTCTATGAGATTGTTGCATTGCTCGATAAGCAACATTCTTACGTTCAGTCGCTAGCTTACATTCGTCATCGAACCTGTCGTTCCGATCTCTACGACTACTGACTAAGATGGAGTCAGCAGTACTAATGACAGTATTCTTAAGGCGTGTCCATTTCTCTTCTATGCGCGGCATCTCATTCCCAGGAGGAGTTTAGGGCGAGTCCTATCGCTTGACTGTAGTTGTTTCTGGTCTCTTCTGGTCTGGTCTTTCTGGATGTACAATCCGCGCTCGGAGCACCGTACAAACAAGATGGTGGTCCGAGTCGACGTTAGCACCTCGGTACGTTCGTACACTCATCAGATTCGGATTGTGGCGGCGGTCTAACAACACGTGGTCTATCTTGTTGCGAGTGGCTCCATCAGGAGATACCCAGGTGGCTTTGTGGATATTTTTACGCGCAAACCTTGTACTCGCAACGACCAAATTATTGCTTTTTATGCCATCTCTACGATTAGTGTCCATTGTCATTAGTGTTCTCGTGTAAGCTATGGGTACCAATGTACTGCCTGAATCCCTACCTATTTTGGCATTAATCAGTCAGTGTATCCAAGGCTGATTTGGGGTTGCAATATATAGTTTTTTACAGGCGAGGTTATTGACCTCGCGCCAACCTTACTTTGAAGGGACTAGCCCGATCATTTCGCTTTTCCTGTACTGGAGGAAAATTACCAGCTGCCACCACGTGAAGGTTTGATCTCACTTCCACCAGTCAGATATAGTTGCGGCCACATGCATTTCTGAAGCATTCTGTGTTATTCGCCCTACTCTGCTGATGCTGTTTTGTGACGCGTTTGGTTCGTTTATTTATGAAAATCGATTCTTAATGAGTAAACTCCAGGTCGGAGATGGCACGCACCTGTTTTTTATTTCTTGAACGATTTCCGATAGGCTTTAATACTGCAAGTGTCAAAAAATTATTATCCTGGATCATTTTTCGAAATAATCGGTATAATCGCAATAAACGGTCCGAAAATTTTTTTTAAAAAAAAAAACAACCCATAAAAATTAAAATTTTTCGTGTAAATTCTCTAATCGGGGATAGACAATGTGCAGTTTGAATAAAATCGGGTAAATTTTGTAAAAAAATTTGTATGGAAGCCTCCCGACCCCGAGGCCCGATCACTCTAAAATTTTAATAGAAAGTGTTGTCATGGAAAATACACACGTGTGCTAAGTTTGAATAAAATCGGGTGGGTTTGTGTGTAAAAATATACATGCTCAACACGAATGGTTGCGAGAAGCTAGGCCTTGGACCGCAATGGTCTGTCGCGCCGAATATTATTATTATTATTATTAAGTGGGTTAAAAATTGACCACAAGATTTTACCATCCAGCCGGCCCGCCAGCAACGGGCACGCGAAGAATTAAAAAAATGTTTGTTTATCGGAGATACCCATGTGTTTAAAATTTAAAGAAAATCGGGCTAATTTAAAAAAAAATTTATAGGCACCCCTCAGGCCTCAGGGCCCATCCATCCATCAGTGATACACATGTGTTTAAAATTCGAAGAAAATCGGTCTAATTTTTAAAAAATTTATATGGGTATCCCTCGGGTTTTAGGTCCCGATCGCTCGAAAAAATTTACAAAAAGTTTTCTCCATCAGAGATACACATATGCGTATAAAATTTGAAGAAAATCGGGGTAATTTTTAAAATAGTATATTACATAACGAGCGAGGATTAAGTGAAGATTCTAATCTAAGGAGCACGATGAGCACTTTTCTCCGAGTAATGTACGTTATTTTTCACACGACCAAAACCGGTTCTTCAGCTAACCCGGTTTTGCACAATGCAAAATTAATCAGGGAATGTGTATTCGCTGTGACTGCAGTAAATAACAAAAGTAGTTTATACGTTAAATCACTAGAGTGTGTAACGGCTACTTTCGAAGCTAGGTTATAATGTATGAAACAGTCACTTTCGTCTATTAATTTTAAGAAAATCGGGTCAATTTTTAAAAAATTATATGGGAGCCCCTCGGCCCTGGGCCCAATTCCAAATTTTAACAAAAAGCGTTGTACATAGCATTAAACATGTGTTTATAAAATCACACAAAATCGGGTAAATTTTTTAAAATTGTGTATGGGACCTTTCGACACCAGGGCCCGATCACTCCGAAATTTTTATAAAAAGTGTTGTCCATCGAGATACACATGCGTATAAAATAAAAGCCAAGTCTTTCTTAAGGAATGCTCTATGAAAAAAATATGTTGTATAACCGTACGTGCAGAAATAAGCTTTTGTTATGAATGTGAACATTTGCAATTTTAATGAATTTTATTTTATTTTGGAGGTTCACTGTAAAAGAGATTGGCCATTTCACAGAGATGTCTCACTAAATTGACCCACACCTGTGTCTTCCTAAAGGAATTTTCTATCGAATAGCTTTTGTTAGATTACAATGCAGAGGGGAAGAGGCAGTTGTGCATCGGTTTGAACTTTTGTTATTTTCATGAAATTCTTCAATTTGGAGGTTCGCTGTCAAGCGGATTGGCCAGTTCAGAGAGATGTCTCACTAAATTGACCAACACCTGTGTCTTCCTAAAGGAATAATCTATCGAATAGCTTTTGTTAGATTACAATGCAGATGGGAAGAGGCAGTTGTGCATAGGTTTGAACTTTTGTTATTTTCATCAAATTCTTCAATTTGGGGGTTCGCTGTATAGCAAATTGGTTAGCTAACAGAGATTTAACATTGTCCCCCTAACGTAATACGAATTACGAACCATACATATGTTAAGTTAAAAATTATATGTATACCTACAGCATCACGCATAACCTAACAATACATGATTTGAAATCATTTATAGCTCTATTTTATTTGCCGAGGAATAAGGAATTCGAATGTCAAAACCAACCAAAACCAGCCAAACAGCCGGTTTTCCAATTCTAAAGAAGAAATTCGACAGTGCAATTGTTGTTGTAATTCCTTATTTCTCGGCAAATAAAATACGGCTTATATTGCGCCTTGAAATTACCCGCTGTTTCCACTTATAATAGCAAATTTGCGCAAAAATTTGCGTTTGTGTAAATTAAACTATTTTATATTATTTATAGTTCTGCTCTGATGTTCTTTATTAGATGGATTCAAAATTAGAACTAACTTAAAACTAGATACAATTGGTTCTTTTATAATAGTAAGTGGCGTTGGCATCCCAAGCAAGTCATTATGGTCATCCTGACGAATTATTGATGATGTCAGCAGGAGTGAAGGCTAGCGTATCAGACACTCGTAATGTAGATGAATTTATGATGTTTATGTTGTGTGTGGTCGTCGTCCGACGAATTGAAACATTGTACATATGTGATTTATGCTTTCATACTTTGTAAGTTCCGTTATTAGTGTCAGCACTCAGACGAAAAACGTTTATTGAGCTGCGTCCAGCGGGTGTTTACATATCGTTCTTGCGAATGTGCGGCTTCAACTTATTCGTCGTTAACTTGTATAAAATGAAAAAGTTAACGATTCAAAGATAGATATTTAATCTTAAATGGGGAAAATTCTTTTATTGTAGACCATACCATTATATTAATCATTACAATAATATTATATTCAGTATTGTTATGTCGTATTAAGAAAATATGTGACTGATGAATATACTGTATTTATATCACCACTCAATAATTATAAATTTGAATTTCCAAATTGAAGAATTTCATGAAAATAACAAAAGTTCAAACCGATGCACAAATGCCTCTTCCCCTCTGCAATATAATCTAACAAAATCTATTCGATAGATTATTCCTTTAGGAAGACACAGGTGTGGGTCAATTTAGTAAGACATATATGTGAGCTTCTTAATCTGCTTTACAGCGAACCTCTAAATTCAAAATAACAAATGTTATTTTTACCAATACATGTGCAGGCTGTATACATATGAGGTTCCAGTCTGCATCGAGCGCTCAACACGAGCACATCTCATAAAGATCCCGCACCAGATCGCTCATCTACCTGCTACCGGCTACGGAAAAAACCCCTCATACCAAAAAGCGAGCATTTCGCTACCTGCGACTTTTTTAAGATATGTATTTAAATTCACTAATTACTTTTTTCATTTCAAACACATATTTATAATAAAATTTTTTCAGCCCTATAAAATGGGGAAAAAACAGAGAAGAAAGGAAAATTTAATGAAGTATTAACCTTAATTAGACAAGAAGTCTCCAATCATGGTGGTGAATTCCTCGCATCTCTGTACGAAAGGCTGGATGAAGTCAACCAGCTTTGCGAAAACGCCACTTCCTCTAAAGAGGAAAATATGAGCCTAGGCGAGGAATCGGATACTGAAGCGTCCGATTCCATTACCAGGGAAGAGGAAAATGCAGAAGAAGACAATCGCAAAGAGCGGTCTTCTCCTGTAACCGTTCCAGTAAAGGCAAAAAGGAGGAGATTGTCTGAATCCAGACCATCATCACCACCAACATCATCTTCTCCTGCAGTAGTTACTGTTGAAGGAAGCAATCCGCCGAATGTCACTGCTGTAGAGAAAACAGCCAAGGCAAAAGAGGCACAAATTGTCACTAAAAAGACACCACCACCTGTCGTTGCAGCAACCAAAAAAACCCCAGCCTAAGGGACCAACAACAAAAACTTTTGCCATGCCGCCAATAGTCTGCTTTAGACTAAACGTGCTGAACTCTCAAAGTTCACGAGGAGTGCCAATATATGTTGCAGAATTCGCAACATCAATAGCAGCAAATCGGTCGTTACGGCCATAAACAAAGACGGCACCAGCGAATTCTGTCTTTCCTACAGTCAGGAAAGACTGAATTCAACACATATACCGCTAAGGAGGACAGGAAAAAATGGTTGGTTCTTAAAGGTATTCACCACTACTTTGACACTGAGGATGTCAAGGAAGCGTTGACAGCAGAGGGTGTCCCTGTAGTGGAGGTCAACCCCTTCAAATCGCAGAGGAACGACAGGAAATTTAATCATTTCATTGTCGAACTGGAGAAGAACTGCGATAAGGCAGCAGTTTGCTCAAAAACGCTCCTAATGAACCAGCTGGTGCATTGGGAAAAGATAAAACCAGCCGGCATTACCCAATGCAAAAATTGCCAAAAGTTTGGACATGTCGCAAGCAATTGCGGCATGAAATACAGATGCGTTAAGTGCAAGGACGAGCACTTACCTGGCCAATGTCCGAGAAATGTAGACAACAAGAAAGACGACAACGTCTTCTGCCCAAATTGCCAAAAATCTGGACATCCTGCAAACTATCGATGATGTCCTAAATATAAAGAAAAAATGGCGGAAAAAGTAAAAACCGCCCAAAAGAAGATGGAGCAGCATAAGTTTGCCCAGAAATCTGCTGCAAAAGCAATAGTGAAAGGAGTTAGCTTTGCTAGTATAGCTGCTATGGGGACTGCTAGCAAGCCAGCAACAATAAACAAACCACCACCAACCATCCAAGCAAGCAAAAAACCAGTAAGTAAGCAAGCTCCAAAACCGGCACCATCTACTGGAAAATCTAACATCTTCGACGATACGGAAAGGCTATTTGGAGCAGACCTTTTCACAATTCTGCAGAAAGCAAGAGAAGACGTACCTGCTAGTTATAGCAGTCTTGATGACAGGTCCAAAACAACCGTTTTGCGTCGACTTATTTGTGAATTATGTTCACAATAAGCAGGATAAGTATATTCTCATATAATGTGAACTCTATTTATTCGTTAGCTAGGCGTATAACACCAAAATTATTTATTAAAACTAATAAACCTGACATTCTTCTTTTACAGGAAACAAATCTCACAGGGAGAAACCCATTCAGTCCAGACGGATACAACATTCACAGGGTCGACAAAAGCAGTGATTGCTCTGGGACGGCGGTCCTTATCAGGGACACTATGGCAGGCGAAAAGGTGGAAATCAGTGGGTTGCGTAGCATGGAAGCAACAGCTGTCAGCATCAAAGTCAACGAGGTTGAGACCTTGTTGGTAATATCAGTGTACAATCACTGTAATGCAACGAGGGAAAACATTCAACTGGATCTGCAAACTGTCTGCGGCATCTCCTCTGGGCACACATACTGTGTGGTTGGAGGGGATTTTAACGCTAGGCACACCCGATGGCAAGATGAAGTGTGCAACAATCAAGGAAAGGCCATTGCAGATTGGCTGGATTCAAACCCTCAGCAGCATACCATGGCTGTTGTTTCACAGCCCCGGAAGACATATCCTCGGACACCATCCATGCTGGATTTCTTCTTGGCAACGACAAATTTCGTCAACATTCTGCCGGAATTAAGGAATTATTCCTGTTTTGCACATGATAGTGATTCGGATCATTTGGCCATTGAGCTTCGAGTGAGGTTGAATCGAATTGTGCAAGTTACCCAAACACCTGAACTACACATCAACTTTACGAAAATAAACTGGAACCGGTTTAGATCAGAAGTCGAAGCTGGACTACAAAGCGGCATGTAGACATCTGGAGAATAATGAAATTGATGATGCTATCAGAAATTTCGAGACTTCAGTGAACACAGCCATAGATCGGCAGAAAACTGTTCGTTCTAGCAGGGACCGGTTTCGACATCTACCTGAGAATATTCAGGCAATATATGCTCACAAGCAAAGGCTAAGGAAACGCCTTCAGAGGATCTTCAACAGGACTCTCAACACTGTTAATGACGAATATCAGTCTGTATTTTCGCAACTTCGTTGCACAGTAATCATGCTACGTCAAGCTGTGCGAAGTTACCAGGAAGATGAACTGACCAAAACCCATCTTCCAGATTTTGTAGAGCAGGTTAAAAGTCTTGTTGAAGACACAACTTCCCCAAGAAATTTTGAAGTGCAGTTCAGTGAAGACAATCCCGCTAGCGCACCCGTTGACGTGGATATGTTTACAGGGACAGCAGTTGTCAGTGATTTAATTATGAATGGAAACTCTAAAAAATCATCGGGACGGAATTTCCAATTTTTTACTTAAAAAGCTGCCGAATATGGCGATTTTGATGTTAACTATAATATTCAACAACTGCCTAAACGACACCTGGAAAGTAGCCAAAGTAGAACCAGTTCCCAAGAAACCTAACCGCTCTAGCGTACCACCCCATAGCTTTACTGTGTTGTACCAGTAAAATATTGGAATCCTTGTTCCGTAAAAAGATCAATGAGTATTGTTCGGACAGAAATCTAATTCCTTCCTTTCAGTTCGGCTTTCGAGAAAAGCACTCTACGCTGCACCCTCTGATGAAGCTTCACAGTGACGTCACTAAAGGACTAAACGTCAAAAGCAGTACAGTAGCCTGTTTACTAGACATCGAAAAAGCTTTCGATAGTGTCTGGATCAACGGGCTACTGTACAAACCTATTAGATTTGGTTTCTCCAATTATATTGTGAAAATAATTAAAAATTTTCTTTTTAACAGGGTCTTTTTTGTACTGGTGTATGGCAGCCCATCGACAAGGAAAAGGATTAAAGCCGGAGTTCCCCAAGGCTCCAGACTTTGACCAGTCCTATGTAGCATCTTAACGGCGGATCAACCCACCAATGCAGCCGGAACAAGGACCATGCTTTTCGCGGATGACTCCATCACCTATGCCGTTTCCCGCTCTCCTGAGATAGCTGCTCGAAGAGTGGAGGAACACCTCCGAAATCTTTGGGAGTACTATCTGAAGTGGGGACTGAAGATTAACGCCAACAAAACGGAATTCGTCTGCTTTCGAGTACCAGCAACCGAAACAAGGATAAGAAAAATCGCAAGCAGGTGCAGAGCCTAAGTACCTGGGAATCAACTTTACTGAGAGGCTCAAGGACTGTCCAACAACACCAGGCTGCTCATCTACAAGCAGCTCATCAGGCCAGTGATAACCTATGGCTATCCCATATGGTTCACCGTCTCACCAACAACGATGAAGAAGATCTCCCTATTTGAAAGGAAGGTACTTAGGATCTGTACAGGACTCGGAAGGGTACCAAACAGCTATAAGTTTGTGTCGACTGCAAGACTTTACGAAGCAGCAGGTCTGCTGCCAATAACAGATCACTTATTTCAAATGGCGAGGAAATTCGTCGACGGATTGGAAACTCATCCAAGTCCTGAAATGCAAGGACTGAGAAGCGAAGAAATCGAGCCAAGTCACCGGTACATACACATCAGAGGATTCACAGATGCTAGATTCGACGACATCCTTAATAATCAAGACGTCTCCTTCTACGAGAAGGCCATCAATCAACATTACAAGAGGCTGAAGATCGCCCTCTTTATACCCCCTCATATATTTTTTTTATTTTTATTTTATTTTAGAATTTATTGTTTAAAATTAAATTGCTTTAAATATAAGATGTAGTAGATTAAGTAGTCAAAAATATTGTTTAATTATAAGCAATACGAATAAAAGACAATGTAAATACGTCGGGCCCCTATTGTTGTGCCGACACTTATTAATAATAGTTATTAGTTTAGTTTTAAGTCAAAATTGTATATTACTTAAATGTTAAATAAAATATCTAAATCTAAATCTAAATCTACATATGAGGTTCTGTTAATTTTGTTATTTGTTAAAAACTTCACATGCGTTAAAAAAGACTACTGCGTTGTGTTTTAAAATGAAACATTTCAAATGTTCGGTTTGCTGACCGCAGCTCGATGACAAAGAAATTATATTTCTCATTTCGATTTATTTTTGCGCATTCTCTCTACTTCTACGTGATATTGAGATTTCACGGTCATCATGCAAATGTTGTTGAACTTCAAATGATAGCTATCGTTATCGTTCTAGAGACCAAACATCTTAATGACAAAACCTAAAAATAAGTTTGCTATGCTTAGTGTTGCGCTGCTACTAATTTCTAACATCAATATAATGAACTAATAAATTACTCGTTTTATTCATCAGCCAAGCATGCATGCAATATAAAACAAACCAGTAGCACTGCAGTAGTATAAGTGCGAGTTAATTTTTCAAAGAGCGTATTGTCATATTTCGTTCGTTCTCTCTCTTTAGCCTTAGTTCTTCTGGTGTGGTTTTATTTGCTGCTCTTGTACAACAAACAGTACAAAAACAAAAAAAAATCGAAAAACGTGCGCTTGGCTAAACTGAGAAGTTGTTTTGTCTCTCTATTGCTCAACAATCAGAAAATGAAATCAAATCAATTGGGAAAAAGTAATGAATGAATAGTCGAGTGGCTGCCTGTTTGCTCTGATATCAACCACCATTAGCACACCACCACTACTATCAAACCATGTTGTCTTCTTTACAAATTCTTACGAATTCATTTCATTGAGTATGAGGGCGTTAGACGATAAAACTGTTCAGTGCATGATGATATCGAGTACTTACGGTGGGTGACGCTGACGACCGATTAAACGGCAAGGCAGCGAATAATTTTGACTACGCTACACACAAACAGCCATATATTTTTGAGAAAGTCACATCGGGTTTGATGATCTGACGACTTAAAAGTAAATTTTGTTTTGATACCAGCAATTCAACTCACTCGAGTGTGGCTCTCTTTATAATTATTCTTTCCGCTGTCGCCTGACTGACGTCGACGACCGTGTTGCTTTTGTTATGCGTTCGCTAAGGTGCCATACTTAATTTTAGATGTGGTTTCATTTTGTTCTCAATAACAAGTTTTTGTAGTCTATAGCTACCCTTTTTTTACGACATAGCAAGCAATTTGAATTATAAGAGAACAGCGCGGCAAACCTGTACACAGTTTGCAGAAAACAGAACAAACACTGCGTCCAAATACTACAACAACAAACATACGACTATAGTTGTTTGTACATTTGTAATTTTAGGAACTATTACTTGAACTTTACAATTATTATGAGAACGAGAATTTATATGGAAGAAACGGAACAGGAAGCATTTCGTGATGCTCGACACAAATTAGGAATAATAATCACAATAAGAACAATACACTTCAGGTCATCAGTGCACGTGAAAAAAATATACTTAACAATACACTTAAAAAAAGTAATAGCTTGGCAGCTGAACAAATCATTTTACAGAATAAGAACAAAAAATCAACGAGTAAACTACAGTATTACCTCGATAAGGTGAACTAATTAAAACAAGGGTCTGTTCACATTTTAGAGGGGTTCACTTCATTGGAATATTTCTTTCAGACCTGGCTCGTATGAGCGAAAAGTCTTTGTCTAAATTTTAGATCCCATGTCACCTTAAGTATCTGCGGTCTGTGATGATGAGTTCACAACTTTCAGTGAAATCAGACAAATAAAAACAACCCATAAAAATTAAAATTTTTCATGTAAATTCTCTAATAACCAAAAGTATACTGAATGCCACTATAAATGCTGAAATATAAAAATACATACGAAGCACTGCAACCCAACAACATAACAACCCCATTCGTAAAGCAAGCAGCGCTGGCCACAGCGCACAACGCACACAGTATACAGTTTATAGTATGAAATGATCTGATGCCGGCGAAAAAAATTGTATGGGAGCCCTCCCCCCCACGGCGCGATCAAATTTTAATAGAAAGTAATGTCTCCGGAAATATACACGTGCGCAAAATTTCAATCAAATTGGGCTTTGGGAAGTGGGTTAGAAATTGATCACAAAATCTGAACAGCCAGCCAGTCCGCCAGCCACGGGCACGCGAAGTTAATATAGAGAATTTAATAAAAATACACATTTACGTAGGCAAGTTTTACAAATGTCAGAAATAGACTTGTCTGGAGATAAAAAAAAATAATTAGTTTTTAAAAGATCTACAAACGCTATGTAGCGAGTCGTTTGCGACAAGGCAAACGCCCGCTTCAGCTCTACATGACGTTGAGAACAGGCGCTTGATGTTAATTGCATCTATCTGCTTCATTTTGATTTGGGCCATAGCATGTTCTTCCCGAAGTAAGTTCTCTTCCTTAGCAGCCGTTAAATCAAGCAGAAAATAGATAGATACGCGGAAAAGTTCAAGTACATGGGATCATATAGTAACTGAGTAGAGCAGCATTACGATACACATTGTATCAAAGATTGCAGCAGGCTACCAAACATATTCAGCCAATTTTAAAACCTTTCCAAATATCACACAACACAACTTGACTAATAAATCCAATAACACTCCCATACTTACGAGTTTTCAAACCTTGATTGCACGGTACTAATGGGACAGGACAGTTAATTTTTTGTATTTTAATTTTTATTTAAAAAAAAAGTAAAGTTGTATCGGGTTAAGTCCATCACAACAAAACATCCCCTTTTGCCCAGACTCCTAAGTTTTCTGTTGACAATTGTATCCCATGCAAACGAAATAAACAGCAGAAAATAAATCACTCCGATGCGGGTTCACTTTAGACGGTGGGTATCCTTGTATCTTTTTCGCATAGATATTTCGTGTACATATACATATACACATGAACGTTGTGGCCTTTGAAAAACTCTGCACCCTCTGAGTATCGACAAGGTTCAGTTTCCACGTAGAGAACGAAATTTTACGAATAACCTCCCGAAAAAAAAACCAAGAGAAATCGAAGAAAAAGGGGAGAACAGTCAAAATGTTTAATATTTATTCGTATAGCAACAGCACGAACCTACAACACTAAATAAATTGTATGGAAACGGAGTCGTGCTCGTCGTCGTCGTCGTCCCTCAGCACGCTTAAGCGAGAACAAGAGCGAACGACGACCCTTCGATGCCTACGTCGTTGGTTGGCGATTGCCTTGAACTACACAAAAAGTCCTTTAGGAATTTATACTCTACTTGTTAATGTAGGTACTCATACATACGTAAGCTCATTGCGTGTAAGTATGTAATTGTATCGTAAGAAGATGAAATGGAAGGAAAACAACGAAAAGGGATGACGACGATAATGACGTCGGATGGTGGATGGCGGACCGGCACTGCCGTTATTCTCGTACGTCGCTTTTGCAGATGTTCAACGATACTACGTTAAGTAGGTATAGAGAGAGTTAGGAAGGTAGATAGGTTGTTGAACCTTTGATGTTTTGTGTTGTGTCCCTAAAATGAAACGGCGCTCACATGTGACATGTTCTTTTTTTGATTTTGGTCACCGAATGTGGCAAGATGCTATTTTTCCACCTAAACATACACAGATACACAGATTCAATAATATGGAGATAGATACTCGTATGTATATTAAAAGATATTGTTTGTATCGAAATACTTGTAACGATTTCTTAGACTTTTTACCTAAATTTCGTTGGGTTTCTGGTAAGCAAATATCAAAATTGATTAACATTAATACTTTTTTATAAATAATAGATAAATTATTAAGAGTACGCTCGATTTGGGCTTGGAAGGTAAACGAGTAATGAGTAGAAGTAGGTAGGTAGTAGGTAGTATATTGAAATTCTCTAATCAGACATACACATGTGTGCAAAGTTTGAATAAAATCGGGCTTTAGCAAGTGAATTAAAAAATGAGTGTTATGCTTTGATAAGGGGTTTCGGGCAACAATCCTCTCCAGAGAATACTGGAAAAGTGCGGATCCGCACCGGATAATGAAGCTGTGCAATTCTTCATTGACGTCTCGATAGTACGACTCCCCAGTTACAATGCAAATGCGGAAAGGCTTATTGCGATACTTAAGGTGGAAAAGTGAAAAAACAAAGCCACTTGCAGCAAATATCAAGACAAGTTTTGGGCAAAACTGGACTTGGGGCGCTCAATTGCGCCAATCTTCCTGCAAAGAAAGGTTGAGACCTACGGGGCACTGCATTTTGGAAAAACTTGCAAGAAGGCTGGTTCTTGAACTCAATGACTTCTACAGAATCTGCATGGACGAAGACGAGGAGCAGACGCTAGCCAATTTCCTCTGCTCTTGTCCGGCGTACGCAAGGCACAAACACTTGGATGAACACATGATGGGCAACCTCTCAAATCTCGAAAACGACAAAATGCGAGACATTCCACGATATATAAAAGGAACGATATAGAAGGAAAGGTTTAAGATCCTGTGGTAACACAACGGACCGTTATAGGTCTATGCCATATATAGGTATATAATTTTTTTGCTTTAACATCACCTATTGAACTTTGTTAAATAAATTGCCAAAATCCCTTTGAATAAACTCAACCAGCTTGTTACCAAAAACTTGGACAACTTTCAATACATATATAACGAATCCTCTTCACAATGCAAAAATAAACTTAAAAATGTATTTGAAAAAATTAGAAATATTTGGACGTTAAGACAGTTTTCAGTTTCAGTTTGAGTTTTGGCAAAATTTCCCGTATTTTCCCTCAGAATTTGAATGATGTAATTCCGCGTGCACTTGCTTCCTTCTTAACACAAGAGCAGTATTGTGCCGCTGCTTCGCAGCTGGAAATCATTCGTGTTAAACAGAAAGTCACATTAGTGTTAAAGGACTATCGCATAGGCCACCAACTAACTCACTGATCATCAGAAACTTCCAAATCCTTGCAAGCATCAGCAACTTCCTCAGCCAATTTCATTTTAGCAGCATCACCCTGGGTGAAGATTTCAACCATTTTCATCACTTGTGGTTTCACAAATTTCCCATTGGTATCCATCTGGAAGTGCATACAAAGTATGTGTGTGTATTTCATGTACCCGCGTAGTATAGATACAAATTTGCATCAGAACTGTTTTCAGCTCACCACATGGAATTTCTTCATAATGCATGCTCGCAGGCATTTCCCTTCCTTGCTATTGCTTGGCTCATGATTGATAATTGCCTCCATATCGGCTGTTTATTATAGTGAATAATATTACGATTTAAATGTGTAATGTATAAATAATCGTTTACCATCAGTGGCCTGTGTCTCTTCCTTGCACTCCTTTGAGAGAACTTTAAAAGATTCGAGTGCTTCTTCCTTTGATATTTCCGCCTAGAGTGGAAATACATTTCTTATATGACTTTTGTGGCACTACTGAGAGGAACATTATTTTGTTAGAAAGCTTACCCTGGCACTAGTTAGCATTAAGCACAGTAGAACAATGCAGTAGAACTCCATTTCGATTGTAAATTTATTCCCCAACAAACAGCGGTTATGAAAGTACAGTAGAAGCTCTAGAACGAAACTGATGATTTGCTTGAAGTGAGTGCAGCTTTTTATACCCTGCAGGCTAAAATAAGTTGCTAATTAACAATGTTGACAATAATTCATAAATTTGGGAACATGCCACCGTGACTTCACCTCTTGGCTCGCATGTGTGTTAATTGAGAAATTTCATGTGGAAAATTATAAGTTTGACGGTGGGTGTTACCTAAAATATCGTTTGCGGTCTATTGAATCTTGCAGCGACCCTAAGACGTGGTTGCGAGACGACAATACAAATATAAGTGCATTGCATATAATTAACAAGCCTTTTTTGTTAGTCGTTGGCCAAACATTAAATGATTAAGGACAAAAAAAATTGTAAATTACACACCAGAATCATCTATTCACCAATGCATAACAGTCTGTGATTTGCTAGACAGAGGATGACGAGATTATCAGTCCATAATCAAAAACTAGTTAAACACATCAAGCAGATGATGCAAAGAGCAGTGCCTCAGGGTAATTCCGATTAAGACTACGCTGGTTCACCTCACCAACAAAAGTAAGCTGGGGCTCATGCACCCACAATCACCCTGAAGGGAGAAGAGATTGCTATCAGGAAAGAGGTCAGACGACTAGTATTTGACAATAGATAAGCATTAGTACTAGAAACAAAATAAGCGCTCATGGGATGCCGAATAGATGCAGGCAAAATCGTGTGGAGTAAGCAACAGAGGAATGCATGGGATGTACATAACGATAATAATATCAATAATTGCGTACGGAGCAAAAGCATAGGCAGAAATGGCAAAGCTAAGCTCTGAAAACAGGGAATTAATAAAATACAGAGGCATATAGCCTGTTTCCTTATAACAGAGGCCATGTGAACCTGCCTCACCATGCGGGGAGAAAGGTGATCCTTGGGCTACATGCCCTGCATTGATTATTGGCTTGCAAATCAAAGGAGACTAAGATGCGTTTGAGCAAGGTAAGCGGCATCATGGACGCCGCGACAAAATAAGAGAAGTTAGCTTACTTAGCAAGCAGATTCATCTACAGATGGTTTGATGGATGGATCACTTCAATCTGAAAAAGAAACACATGACGCAGAGAATAGCCATCATTACGGACATCCATGCAGGATGCATTACGATTGGTGGTCGAGTACATCATTCGTAAAGTGGGACAAACCCTGCCTTCCCAGCTTTCGCCAATAAGCATACTCCTAAACTATTCCCATTTAGCGATCCTCTCTTAAAAGGTAAACCATAAGCTTCTGCGTTGCATACCCAGAACGAGCTGGGTCCTCAACCACAGTTGTCCTCAGACCAGTCAACCTTACGGTCAAACCTGGTCTGTGGGCACGGAAAACTCCCGCGGTATCAACACGAACTTGGTGAGGTCTGACATCAAGGGACTTAGTTCGTTCAGAGTGAATGCATCTGACACCGGCAAATCAATGTCCGGAACCTCGAACCCCATAATTTCTTACTAGGATACCACCTCTAATATCCTAGGCCGCCTGTGATAGAAACTATTCCGGTCCCTTCTCTTTGTCCCTTTGTGTACGAAATGAACTACTAAATACGAAGAGTCGCCCATAAGGTTATTCTTAGTGCCAGTAGCCCACTTCGGGTCGCAAAGTACGAAGACATTGCCCATAAAGAGCATACTCTAAGTACCCGCGGCCCTTATTAATATCCCGTGGTAAAGCACAGCACCCCAACCATGAATAGGTTAAGACGCAATTGGAACCCCCACGGGGAGGTGGACGAATACAGGCCAAAATTGAACAGACTTGGGGAGGAGAACAAAGAATGTCTATATCGGGTTCGGGACACATCCGCATACAACGCAATGAAGCAGCGAAAGAGCTTTAAAATACAGGGGGGAAATCTGCCAGTAGGGCCAAAAGCCTAAAACCATTCTGTGTGATAGGCAGATCAGAAGAAACAGCTACCGCCTTAAGATGAAAAAATCTCCTTAGCATACGGCAAGAAAAGGAAATGTAGGGTAAGTACAACCCAAAAAGGTCTCACTTAATACTGGGATTGAGCAGAAGTAATGGAGGAATCATTACAGGTTTCCTAACGGGGCATTAAAGATTGAATGGACACCTGAGAACATAAGGGATAGAAGAAAACGACTGTTGCAATCTGTGCAAATAGGCGAAGAAAACGGGGCATCTTCTTAACGAATTCGGAGCAACTATCCGACAGATAAAGGACCATGTCGGAACTGACGCGATGTAGGGGGCTGAGCGGCACTCCGATTCATATCATAAGGTTGGAATAGAGGGGGTGCTGTACATTATCGAAGTTAGGGAAAAGCGCAAGTGTCGATCTGTTACAATGTCCCCCACAATCAATAAATCATCATGTCCGTCAGTCTGCTTATATCAAAATTCATCTGATCAAAATAATATTGAAAAAGTATTTGCCTAATGCCACAATTATGATAGTAATTTCAGTTCTTTACATTTTCTCTTAAAAAAGAAAAGAAAAGAAAATCAAAAAGCGAACACTTAAACAATGTTTATAGCACAAAGAATTAATCGAATGCCAACCCATTCATTAAACAGATCGAACCATTTCTTGTTAGTCGAAGAAACCGTCCATTGCACATCGAACCAACAATTAAAAAATGAACCAACTATCAAACACATCAACATTCATTGCAAATTGAGCCAACTGCCGTTTCCAATGTAAGAATGATCCCTCTGCATCCTCGTCAGAATTCGAATTTCTAAGACTAAAACTATTTGGACTCGTTTTCTCTCCTCGCTTTGACAGTTTTAATTGCTGAGCTGACAGACAGAAAAGAATTGGCGAGTCCTTAGTGCGAAGAATCGTTGCGAATTTCTTGACATTGAGGACTTTTGTGGGACAACATTCTCAGCTATCTGTTATCTTACCAATAAAAACTGTCAAAGTGGACTGTTAAAGGTCAACTCTACCCTAACGAGCTAACCCTAAAAAGCTTTAATCTGAGAAAATATGAGAAATTCTTCTCAGTCCAAAAGGAGGAATAGTGTCCCATTTAATGATATGACTGAGGACACATTGTGAGATGTCTAAGCTTGTCCCATTAATTGCAAAAGCCAAGCCTCAGGCATTCAGAAAATCGTATTGTGTCTTGCAACAAGCCATTCATCGAACTTAACCATCCAAAACAAAAAAAGTAATCGAAAATCGTACATCCAACTAAGTAAATCAGACAAGGATCTAACTATCGAACATTAAACACTCCATCAGTATCGTATATATAACATACGACCGAAATTCGAACATTCGAATCATCAAAACCTTCGAAAAAGCTATCGAATTGTATCGTGAACAAAAACATCGAACATCGCACTAACTGTTGGAAATCGAACATTAAACAAACAATTTGTCATCAAAACGGCGATCGAATCGTATAGTGAAGTGTTTCGTGAACCAAATCATCGCACTAACACACCAAATCGAGCTAATTATCCTAACTAATTACAGTAATATTCGAACATCCCACAATACCTAAACAACCATCCGACATCGAACCAAAAAAAAAACTTGAATATTGCAAACTATGATCTTATTATAAGACAATTGGACAGCGTTCTCGCGTTCTGGCGATGAGTGATGGTTAGTTGCATCGCGTTGATCAAGCGATCTAAGGCTATGTCCTAATTGGACAGCGATCTCGCATTCTGGCGATGAGCGATGGTTGGTTGCATCGTGTTGAGCGATCTAAATGTGTGTGTCCTAATTGCGATCGCGTGACCAAACGTCGTCGGTCTCGAAAACACAGCGTTTCGCGATCACCTCAGTACATGTGAAGTTGCTATTGAGTGACTGTTGAGGTTGGTTGGGCTGAAATGATTTTCGGGAATGAAACAATCGACCAACAAGTTCGGCATTGAAAGATAAAGAACTATTTTCTACTTTTTTTTTTTTAATTTATTGACTTTTTTCGAATTTCATCATTTTTACTTCGCGATAGCGCGTCGAAAAACAAACTTGTTGGATTTTAAGCGATCAAACGTCTACACATCGATCAAACCGATTTTCGATGCTCGATAAATGCTTGCTACGCGATGTCAAACAAATTTGTTCCAGCGTTCTCACTCATTGCGCGATCGCGTTTATGTTCTAAACAAGCCACGTAGTAAGATTATTGTTGGATCTTAAGCGATCAAACGTCTACACATCGATCAAACCGATTTTCGATGCTCGATAAATGCTCGCTACGCGATGTCAAACAAATTTGTTCTAGCGTTCTCACTCATTGCGCGATCGCGTTTATGTTCTAAACAAGCCACGTAGTAAGATTATTGAGGTTTAATATATTTCGGAATCATCGCTCATCGCCAAAACGCGCGATCGCTGTCCAATTAGGAAATTACCTAAGAACCATTCGTCGTACATCGAAAACGTCCTTTGACAAACTGTTAATCGCTTATCAAACCAAATATCGAACATCGAACATATCCTCATCTGAGCATGCAACGACAGAACATCGAACATCAAACAAACCAGAGAGTCATGAAATTTAGCACACGTTTTGGCTTTTCAAAGAAAACAGAAACTTAAATCATATTTCGGAAGGGGTCGGACCTCTGGGTGGAAGCGCCCCCATTAATTTTTTTTTAAAGCGTTCTCTGGTGACGCTCGAAATTTGTTTTTCAAGGTAACAACTAGTATAACATAAAAATTTAAGAAAATTAAAATAAAAGAGATATATTTACAGCAAACTAAAGTCGCGTTGCCATTTTATCACTCTATTGCTGTCCGCGGACCACTTCAATCAAACATTTGATGGAACATCAAACACATCAAAGAAATGATTGCCTTCGTAACTTTGATCAAAAAATCCAAGCAAACATCAAAGATCGTACCAACCATGTGGTAAAGCTGAAAATTGAAAATAAAACATCGAACCACTGATCGAACATCGAACCGATAATTAACATGAAACTATCCATTACTTTTACTTCCAACTAACCACCAAGTTGCACAACATAATCGTGCGCTGAACAACATAGAACAAAACACAAAACCTACCATCTGGATACCAGCGTTAGCACCCCTAAGAAAGAACAGCTACTGGTAATTGGCTTAACTTCAACCTGTATCTGTTCCCGCATTTGATCGATCATCCCTCTGTAGTAGGCAGAAGTCGTCTTTCTCTTACTTGTCAGTCTTTCCATTTTGAAAACGAATACCGGATGATGCTTTAAATATTGGTGTGGTGTGGAAGATATTCTTTTCTATGTACCTTAATAAAAGTATACTCGTATTTTCCATTTTAAAAGAGCAACATTCATGGTCAGTTATGTGGAAGGAAAAGGGCGCGAATTACGAGCTCACCGCACCGCACCGATACGTTCAAAATATCCTAAGGTAGAAAATGTGTGCGGACATGTAATTCCAAGTACGCTACCTGCGAACCTACGATCGTTAAGCAGAAATCCAGTTCCGGGTGCAGATAATAAGAAATTCCGACAAGAGAATTAGTTTCAGATGAAGACAATAGTCTTTGGGCAAAATCGCAAAAGTGATGTGGGAATCAAAATACGACGAACACAGATAAATAGATACAAATGTGGAAAATGTCCAATAATAAAAATTATTGGCCGTCATCTTGCTGGCTAATGGAATGCGTATTTACTACACTGACATTATGCTGACAGAAACATTAGTGTTGTGTGGCGATAACCGACTGTTTTTTCTGTGTTACAGATAAATTCCCCAAAATGTGAATATCGTATAGTGTGCGTTTCTTTTTTGCTTGATATAATATAGAAGTAACGTTAATGGTTACTTTAAGTCCCAGCTGGCATGTTAATATGGAAATCCAAGACAACATCAAATTCCGTAACATAGTAAATCTCTAAATAATTTCTAAGACTTGTTTGCTTTCGGTTGAATTTTCCTTTCTCAATATACCAGAGACTTATTGTTTTTGAAGATCCGTTTAAAAAACAAGAGTAATTATGATTACGACAAGTTTAATTTCAGATTATTTATAGATACGATTTAATCATCAGAAGAACAGGGGCAGTAACATGTAGTATTTATGCACACGCCGTATCTATTCTGACTGGTGGAATTGCGATCAATCCTCCAGTAATTTTCCCCAAAAAGGAAAAGCTCAATGATCAGGCTAATGCCATCAAAGTAAAGTTGATGGGATGCTAAGAACCTTGCCCTTAAATAAACTTTATTACGGCACCCCAATTCAGCCTCTGAACTACAGCTGATTTACGACGACGACAAAAGCAACGAAAACGCCAACCGATTTAAGAATTTTCTCATAGAACTCAAGCTTCACAACAGCTTGACGATACCCTGTCCAAATATAATGCTGACATAACAGCAATCCAGGAAATGTGGTGGACTGGGAATTGTGTCGTAATGGATAGTCCTGTAAGTTAGATATAAGAGCTCGTATAAGAGTAGTGGAAATGCTTAAAAAAGCTGTCAATAGTACTGTGACTCTACCTTAATCAGTAGTCGTAAATACCGGGATATCGGATCCGATCGGATTGATGATGAGTGTAGGCTAGCGACTATGAAGAGCTCAGAAGATAGAAAAAAAGTTCATTGGCGACAGGAAGCAGTCTGGGAGTAGAATCTTTTGTGTGAAGTAGAACATTAGAGAGACCAAGGACAGTAACAGATGCTGTCAAGAGTCCGGAGTGTGACGCAACATACAACGCGTTGCACATTGTACTGCAATGAAGATATAATCTGATCACCGATCTCAAAGAAATCGTGGAGCGATGGCTTCATCGATGACCGTCGAGCACATCAGCGGAGCTAATAAAATCTGGACAATTCGTGCCACACCAAGCAATTCAAGCAATTCAAGAACAATAGAGCTAGTATTGGAAGAAGAATCTATGTCAGAAGACTGGAGAAAAGGCAACCTGTGTCCCATATATAAGAGGGAAGAGATATTACATCGTGCAGTAATTATTGTTGTGTAACGTTTTTAAGTACCGCGTATAAGATTTTCTCGTCTATCTTTTAAGACAGGATGATTAAGTTAGTCTTGGACCATAACAGTGTTGCTTCATCCTATGCCAATCAAAAACTGATCAGATTTTTACCCTTAGGCAGGCGATGGAAAATGTCTAGAGTTTCAAAAATCCCAAATAAAGTGCTTGACTGTTTTAACTGCAGCGTCAGTTTCGGGTCGTCACTTTTGGATCGTTATTTTAGGCCATGAACTATTAAAATTTGTTTTAAAAAAAGCAAAGCAAATGAATCATAACTCCCCCTATTAGGTAGAAATGATATAAGTTGTAGATCAGAAGCAACTAGAACTGTTATAAAATGTGATAATTTAAAAAAATAAATAAAAAATGAGAATTGCTGAAATGGAAATCTGGAATATTTGAGGCTTAAAAAAAGCACGTAAATTAAAAGAACCACGCTAAGCGTTTGATGTTCTTTTCATCTTGTCATAAAACTGATATACTTACACTTTCTAGTTTTTAATGAAATATGTATGTATAATTTTAACAATATGGAAATGGGATGCTAATGTAGAGACCCCCACAAGGCCCCAAAAATACCACAGAAAGACCCTTAAAAGACTAGCAAAAGACCCCGAAAGGAACCTTAAAGAACCCTCTAAAAAAAACCTCAAGACCACCGGACTACCCCAATGCCCCCTTAAGAACCCCCCTCAAGACTACCTCAAGCCTCCCTCAAGACCCCACCTAAGACTTTCTAAAGACCCCCCTAAACTTCACTAAATACTCCTTTAAGGGCTTCCTTAAGACCATCTCAAGACCCACTCAAGACCCTCTGAAAACACCTCAAAACCACCTGGAGACACTCTTTAGATCACATTAAGACTCCATCAAGACCCTCTCAAGACGCTCTGAAGATTGCACTCTAAATCCTCTTAGAAGACTTCCTTCAAACCTCTCAATACCCCCTCAAAACCTTCTCAACACCCCCCGCTCAAGACCCCACTCAAGATCACCCAAGTATTACTGAAGATCCCTCCCAAGATGCCCTTAAATTCCACTCAAGACACCATTAGGATCCCCTTTAAGACTCTTTCAAGACCGCACTCAAGACTCCTTTTAAACCACCTCAATATTCCGTTAAGACCCTCTTCAAGACTCTCTCAAGACCCCTCTCAAAACACTTAAGACTCCCTCAAGACTACGTTACGACCCCTTCAGGACGCCACTCAAGACCCTCTCAAACTCCACTCAAACCCCCACAAACCCCCCTAAAGATCGTTCTCAAGACCGCTTCAAGATCCCTCAAAACCCCCTCAAGACCACCCTCAAGTTCCCCCTTTAGAAACCCCTAACATCATCTCAAGATGCCCTCAAAAGCACATCAACATCCCACTCAAAATCCTCTATTAACCCCCTCAAGGGAAGGCCCCAATATGACTCACCTCAAGACCCACCTGAAGACCATTTAAAGACCCCCTGAAAAATCCTCCCGAAAAACGCGTACGAGACTTACTTACTCACAGATTTGTAATAAAAAAGCGTGACAGAATGACATTAATTGACATATGACATATAAAGCGGTAGGGTGACAGAAAGGCAGCCAGACACGCTGGCAATTAATATGAAATTCTTCTTTTCTTTTCCGTCTTATTTTTTGCCGCCGCTGCTCCTCTTGAATTCATTCAATGTCCGGCGATTTACCTTCTGTCCATTGGTTACTTTATAAAACAACAACAACAATTCTGCTGTCTACGCATTTGAATTGCATTTCCATTCATTATTCAATTTAATTCTTTTTTATCATAAAAGTGATATAATCGTGCGCATTAACATAATTATAGCAGGCGTCTGGCTGGCGTCTGATGTATTTGCGTTGAGTTCGGATTCGGAGAAACCACCAAACCAGCCCAAACAAACGAAAAATTGTTAATAATTTTCTTTATCTTATTTTGCATTTTGTTGTTTGTTTAAATAACAACAACAACAACAACAATGACGTAGCGTAACAATCGCTGGTGTCCGATGTGTGTGCGAATATGATAATCATCACTTGCCCCCGGTGTGGCTTTCTATAATAAGTATCTACATTTTTATTCATTAATTGAACAGGTTCCATTTGTTGTATCTTTGTTTAGTTACAATCTTGTTATTGTTATTGGTGCGTTACCATTTGAACCGGAAATAACATAAGACCACTTTCCAAATGTTAATTTAGAAATTTTTTTTTATTGCAAATCAACTGTAGACAAATCTCAAAAGACTATTTTTTTACTTAACGCCTAGATATTGCCTTGGGCAAGATGGCAGAAAGTATCACTGCGAAGCAGCTTCCAAAAAAATCACGTCACGTTACCTGGCTAAACTATTAGCATTAATATTGAAGGAAACATAAAAGTATGAAACAAACAGCAATGTCGTGCGTAATAGGGCATAAAATTATGTAAAAGACTTCCGATCTTAAGTTATCGAGACATTTCATCGTAAACGAGTATTATGCACGCAAATAAAATGAAATATACGTATGGCTGTGTATATTCCTGCTTCTTGTGCCACTTCTATTAGCGATTCGTCAAACAAGTTCGGTTCGGTTCATTTTGATTAAAACGCTTTCTAATGAGTTACCTTGGGTAGCGAACGAATACTTTGCAAATCAATGGACATTAAGGTTAAGGTAATGTCAGAGTGGGCTATGAAGTGACGTACGTACATGTATGTATTAGTACCGACACAAAAACGGCAGTGACTTGCAGAGTAAACTGTAAAAACCTCACCTAAATCGAGGTAATACTTCATTTAAATGTCTAATGTGTGCAGATCTGTGGCGTCACTTATAATATTTGCTGTTCGTCAAAGAGCAGCAGTAAGGCTATTTCACCCATTCATAAGAATGGATCCAAAGCAAGAATCATCTTCGCTCATGCGAGCTAGGTGTCCTGCCCACCGCCGTAGCCTACATAGCTGTATTATTTTCACGGTGTA
The DNA here is from genome assembly GCA_947095585.1 of Nephrocerus scutellatus. Taxonomy (NCBI): domain Eukaryota; kingdom Metazoa; phylum Arthropoda; class Insecta; order Diptera; family Pipunculidae; genus Nephrocerus; species Nephrocerus scutellatus. Next base: position 95,602,914 of record OX352763.1, read on the forward strand.
GACATCGCGGTAACGCTCGTAGATCTCATCATTATAGAGTCTCCGGAATCGTCCTTCCTCAGACACGGGGCAAACAATCCTCCGTAAGGAATTTTCTCTCGAACACGGCTAAGATGTCAGAATGCTTTTTGCTAAGCACCCATATATAAGTACTGGTATGACCATTGTTTTGGATGTTATGGCTAAATTCCTGGATTTGAAGATTTTTGACAGACTTTGTTGGCTTTAAGCAACCATGCGCGTATTTCTGGTTCCATGCTGTTATCGGCTGCTACAGTTGACCCGATATAGTTAAATGATTGCACTGCTTCAAATTCGCGCTCCACTATTTTAATTGCGGGACCAATGTTGGACCACACGTGACCGCACCACCGTGTACTTGATTTTGCTCTCAGTTATGTGCAGCCCCAGATTTCGTGCCGCCTGCTCGATCTGGATGAAAGCCCTCTGTATACAGCTCTTCGGTTTCTACCAACGTTGTCAATATCGTCTGCGTAAGTCAGTATCTAAATGAACTTATAGAAAATTGTTCCTCTCGCCGTTACGTCAGAGCCTCGGATCACATTCTCCAACGCCAGGTTTTAAGAGGACGCAAGCCAGTCCATCCCCTTGTCGGAGCCCGTTATAGATTATGAATGAGCTTGATAGTGATCCGTATATTTTTACTTGGGTTATAACATTGGTTATGGTCAACCTATATAGTCGTGTCACTTTATTTGGGATGCCAAATTCTCTAATGGCTTTATAGAGTTCTACTCTGGCTATGCTATCATAGGCGAGTCTAAAGTCTATAAAAAGATGGTGCAGTGAGTTTTGAAACTCTAGACATTTTTCCATCACCTGCCTAAGGGTGTAAATCTGATCAGTTGTTGATTTGCCTGGGATGAAGTTACACTGGTATGGACCAATAATGACTTCGGATATTCTTATACGCAGTACTCAACAACGTTATAATTGATGCAGGTTGTGATATCTCCTTTCTTATGTATGGGGCACAAGATGCCTCTTCGCCAGTCTTCTGGCATCGCATCTTCCTCCCATACTTGCACTATTAGTTCATGAATTGCTTGGTGTATTGCGGGGCCTCCAGCTCCGCTTGGATACCATCAGATCCCAGAGCCTTATTATTTTTGAATCGATTTATCGCAATCTTTCTTGCTCCCAGTGCGGATTTCATGGGCACCCATATACTGAGTGCGGACATGGAGTTCCCATTGGACTGTTTCAAAGAATTCCTTTTTTTCATCATTTTCGGAATACTCTGCAGCTGCGTGAACGTTTATGAGGCTTATGTTCCTAACTTGGCCCCGCATGTAAGGGTTGGATAATCGTAGTTCTTAATTTATTGCTTTTAAGCCGATAACGGTGGGTTTCATTCTTTGGCTGTCTAGAAGGCTCACCCTAGCAAACGATGTCTTGCATGACAGTTGTAATAAATGGTATATTTTGATTTTTGTAAGACACAATACCCAGCCCTCAGCATTTTCTGAATTGCTGCTATGTCCGCATTACATTTTGACAGGGTATCGTCTATCTATTGTGAAACTCGAGTTCTATGCAGTTAGCGTAGTATAGCCAATGTGCCAATGACTTATGATTTTCTGATCCATTCGCAACCAGAAAAATGGTCTATAGGCTGCAACGAGGTATCTTATAAGCGCACGGTATAAGTTGCGCTTGTTATCATTCTTATATAAAAATCGTTATTCGTCACAATACTCCGATACCCCGAAATATGTTGCAGAAAATAAAAAATAAAAAGCCAGAGTTCCGCCCATCAGTAGGAAACATTCTACTCGACTACGAGTACAAAATAATATCAGTCAAGGCGAATCAGTTATCGACCGACGACCAGTTTCTCCTCGTGTGGTTGTGGCTGTGTGCCAACCAATCCCAAATGTTTGGATCCACAAAATCACTCCAAAAAACCCCCAAATGAATTTAGTTCATGGAGAAGCTAAATGAAAAAATGTTAACAACATAAACAACATTTAATTACGTCAACAAAAACCATCAACACAATGACAACAATGAAGACGACGACGACGGCGGATGTTTATGTTCGTTTTATAGATTTGTCTTCAATGGAAATGAGGTTCTTGTGAATGCGATACAATACGAGTACAGGATTGTTATTAGGAATTATTGGGAGGCATATAAAGAGTTATAAACATATGTGCAACTATGTGATCCATAGAATAGTTATGTGCCCCTGCCCATCGATTAGCCAACAATAATTATTGTTGCTGTTGTGTCACATCCTGTTAATAATTGTATGACGAAGGAGATAAATTCACCAAAGTTAGTACCACAACTCGAATGGAATCAGATCAAGAATAAAATGTCTTAATGCTGACAGAGAGCTTTGAACAAATTTCCTATTATTACCCGTCTATTATTGTGATTTGGCAACTTCCGATGCAAATCAGTGTGGTCGTCGGTATTTGATGCGGAGCCTTTTCAGTTCCATGGTATATTCATCGTTATAATATTTGGCGCTAAATCCGGCGTTCGGTCCTGGCCTTCCACAACAAATCTTTTCACTGGTTCTGATTTCGAGCCGATTTCATCCCGTTTGTCATTCCTAAACTCACTGCATCCTGGCCTACGCTATCATTCCAGCGTAAGCTTAGCTCTCTCGTTCTTGTGTACAATAAATCCTGCCGCCTACGACTTTTCGAGCAGAATCCTCTTTGCTCACGCCAGCTAGATCTCCTGCTCACCGGAACCTACCGAAGTAAATTCTTATCACGATGTCGACATTGCGGTAGCGTTCGTAGGTCCGTTAGAGTCTTTCCTCTCAAACGCAGCTAAAAGGTCAGAGTAATTTTTACCAGGCATATCCATATGTAAGTACTGATCTGACCAGTCTTATACAACAGCAGCGTGGGTATAAATTCCTGGATTTGAGTCTTGATGTAGGTAAAGTAGGCTTTGTTAGCTTTAAGAAACAATGCGCATATTCATTCAATGCTTCAATATAGCGCTCCATAACCTTGTCGGAGCCGGTTTTAATTGTGGAAGGGGCTTAATTGTGATCCGGATATGTTTACTTGGCTTACATCATCAAGCTACATAGTAGTGTCAGTTTATTTGGCATGCCAAAGTCTCTCATGGCTTTATAAAGTTCTACTATGGGTATCATCGGCGGCTTTCAAGTCTATAAACAGATAATCTAGTGAATTTTGGAACCCTAGAGGATGGAAATCTGATAAGTTGTTGATTTGCCTGGAATGAATCCACACTGGTGTATCTATCGTATGGGGCTATTCTGTCTGGAATGGTAGAGACAAAAAATGGTTGAGCTCCTTTATATTCTTCTTCGTGCCCGCAATCATCGACCCATATGTTCCGATACTTGCGAGTACTGACTAAGATGGTGTCAGCATTACTAAGGCAGTATTGTTAAGACGTATGCATTTCACTTTTCAGTCAGCCATAGGATTTAATCTCCCTTTATTTAGGACAAATGCTATCTTGACCGTAGTTTTTTTTTGTCTCTTCGTTGCAAAGAGGACCTATGTTGACTCGAATTTGATAAGCAGAGCGTCTTTCTTGTCGATGCAATCCGCGGTCGGAGCACCATACCACCATCATCTTCATCCTTACGATGGCTTTAAAAAATTTAAATTTTTTTGTTTTTTAATTAAATTCTGTTAACATTCTTTTATTATTTTAGCCGAAGTTGTCGTTAACAAATCGATAACATACTATTGATAACAAATGTTAGTCATTTGAAATCAAGATATATGGAAAATGCTATTTGTAACGAATCATTACAATACATTCGATTCCCCGCCTAGCGAGAGATTTTTCTTTGATTTTCTCCTTCTATGGTCAATTTAGCGTCCACTTACACACACATATATCTGCTCAGCAAAAATTTATTACTCTAGAGAAACTCAGCTAACCCCGTAATAGTTTCCTCATTTATTAGTAGGTCCTTCCTGACAAAAATTCAACATCAAACAAGTAAATTTAAAAAAAAAATCGTTTTTCGGTTACAAACACAAACCACACAGTCCTTTATTATTTGGTAGTAATAGCCAAAATATCTGTTTTTGAAGTTTGTTTCAAGGTATTTTCGTTATTCCACGCATCACACGCGCCGCACACTACTCGCGACACGCTTCACACGCGGGATATCAAAATTGGCCTCTGTCATTGAGCCACTCACAAAATTTCAACCCTCTGGGTCGTGTGAAAGGTGGTTAAAGAGGACCTCAAAAGACGAGAAAATGGCCGCATTTCCCACCATCACAAGCGCCACACGCGACACGGGTCATACAAAATAAAAGTCAAATAAAAGTTATAATAAAAGGCATCTTAGCTTATTAAATTATTTGTTTTTTTTTTTTTTTAATTCTCTATATTAACTTCGCGTGCCCGTGTGTTTGTTTGTTTGTCGTGGAATCTTGCGATAAATGTTTAATCCACTTCGCAAGGTCCGATTTTATTGAAACATGGCACACACGCATACTTCCGATGACAACACTTTCTATTCCCATACAAATATTTTACAATATTTACCCGATTTTCTTAAATTTTTATACACATGTGTATCTCCGATGGACAACACTTTTTGTAAAAATTTTGGAGACCCCATACAAATTTTTTAAAACTTAACCCGATTTTCTTCAAATTTTATATACATGTGTATCCCCGATGGACAACACTTTTTGTAAGAATGTTGGAGACCCCGGACCCCGGGGTCGTGTGCCCCATCCATATTTTAAAAACAAACTAAACCGATTTTCTTAAATTTTTATACACGTGTGTATTTTCGATGGACAACACTTTTTGTAAAAATTTTGGAGACTCCGGGCCCCGGGGTCTTGAGGCCCATACAAATTTTTTTAAAAGTTAACCAGATTTTCTTAAAATTTTACACACATATGTATCTCCGAGGAAAAAAGCTTTTTTAGAGTGAACGAAGTTGGAGTGAAGCCCTGAGGCCCGAGAGGGGCCCATATAAATTTTTTTAAAATTAGCCAGATTTCTTCAAATTTTAAACTCATGTGTATCTCCGATGGACAAAACTTATTGTAAAAAGTTTTGAGTGAAAGGACCCTGAGGTCCAGGGGGTGCCCATATAATTTTTTAAATTCTCTATATTAACTTCGCGTGCCCGTGGCTGGCTAGCTGGCTGGCGGGTTGGTGGGCAGAATCTTGTGATCAATTTTTGACACACTTCCTTAAGCCCGATTTTATTCAAACTTTGCACACATGTGTATTTCTATTAATCTCTATTCGTGTATTCCCGATTAGAGAATTTACACGAAAAATTTTTATGGGTTTTTTTTTTAAATTAGCCCCATTTTCTTCAAATTTTAAACACAACAAGCCCTGAAGCCCGAGGGGTGCCCATAAAAAAAATATTAAAAATTAACCCGATTTTTTTCAAATTTTAAACTCATGTACAAAACTGTTTGTAAAATTTTTGGAGTGTACCGGGCCTGGGGTGCGAGGTGTGTCCATAAAAATGTTTTCTTTTTTATATTTCAAACACATGTATATCTCCGATGGAAAACACTTTCTGTAAAATATTTGGAGTGAACGGGCCTTGAGGCCCGAAGGGTAATTTTTTTAAAAATTAGCCCGATTTCTTCAAATTTTAAACACATGTGTATCTCCAATGACAACACTTCTTATTGAAATGTGGAAGTGATCGGACCACATGGTCCGTATATCTCCGGTGACAACAGTTATATTTATTTGATTCCAAATTAACCAGGTTCAAACCTTGCACACATATGTCTCCTTTTAGAGAATTTACATGAAAAATTTTATTTTTATGGGTTGTTTTTTTATGACCGAATTCATCTATTGGCTTTTCAGATCTTCTTTTTCTGGCCAAAAATGTTTTTGCACTTTTCATTGTGATCGAAAGGTCTTTTAGCTTATGCCGAAAAAGTTAAACGAAATAAAAGTCGAATGTAAACTATCTATGCCACAAGGCACATATCTTATTCTGAAAAAAAAATATTCTGATCTGTGATCAATTCGTTGACGATTTGGCGATATTTTTATTGAAAGGAAAACGGATTTTTCGGAGCATTCATTGCTGCGCACAGAAGAAGAGAAAAGGAGAAATGTCGATGGTTGCATTAAAATGCTGTCATATACGAGCAGGCTGTGGGAAATACGTCATTTTAAACGGATATACGAAAAACTCAACGTTACGTTGTGTAACATTCTCGTGCACCTTTCAGGTTCCTCAAACCACCTGCTCAGGAGTTTCCACTCTGTTTAGCTCGCAAGTAACAATGGAGATACTCGCAATACTGTAGTGTGTTTGTGTTAGCGTGTATTTGGTGCACACACAATTTATAGGAACGAAAGAATAATTTTTAAGAATTTCGAAAGAAAACATCGACGTTTTACTCACTTCTACGAGTATGTGGATTCGGCCTCACAAAATCCGGAAGAAGAAAGCAATCGAGAAAAGTTTCTATTAAATCCGTAGCATTGTGTGTGTGTTTTTCCGAACATTGCAAACGATACATGTATGTGTCTGTGAGACTTTTTTTCGCAATACAATTTGATGTCGTATGCAAGAAAAATAATCGACATTGCTCCGGTCGGTCATAAGCAGAGGGTTCGGATCTGGTTGTGGCAGCCACGCATCGTAACGCACCACATGCCACATAACTGAGTTATATCTAGGTATATATACAAGTCTTACAGCTTGTTGTGAAAACGTACATAGCCTCCGTTCATTCCAAAGAAGAACAAGATATGTACACTAGTGTCAGTGTGTGCTATTAACGTGCTACGGACGGGACTTGAATACAAATTACCGCCACTCAGAGTTATATTATTATTGAAGTTGTTAGCGTTTTCGGTTTTTCCTTCCTTGACTGGAAAAAGTACATATGCGTTTATCGACTATCTGCAAGAATATGGTGATCATTTATATCGGGTATCTCGTAGTATCGTTTAGACAAATTTTGTCAATTAGCATTATTAGTGTAAAGAAGCATCGGGCCAAGCATTCTTTTACATGAGGTCGGTGCGGTTTTCATCGCATTTGCACCACGCGACAAGTCTACAGTCTATTTTTTTAAAGCAAAGATAAGCTTAAAGCTTTTGTAATTTTTTCAAATGTTATTCCTCAAAGTAGCTACACAACATCGGGTAAATTATTGTAAAGAGCGAATTTTGTAAGGGTCATCATTTGTCGTAAAGCTACATCAAAAGATGTTAGATTCTGGGTCTGGATCGGGGGAGTTTTCTCTTGAGCTATTGTTCTCTACGTTCATCGCAACATTCTCTACATCGTCTAGTGATTGGAAAAACTATTCCTCCGAGTGTTCAGACATTTGAGAGCATTTGAAAGTTGCTCGTCTAAGCCCGAAAATTGACAAGGAGTACACTATGGTAGCACTCCTACACATTGAAGGCGCTCTTAACAACGTCAACACATCTGCGATTAAAGATTCACTGACAGCCTTTAGACGACTCACTTAGCGGACTGATAAACCTTCTACTCACAATTCGAATTGGTAACTCAAAACTGGGTGTATCGTAGACCAGAAGATCTGTCTGTAAAGGAACCCCGCAAGGTGGAGTCCTGTCCCCCCTTCTTTGAAACTTAGTGGTGAATGAGCTGCTTGTATGCCTTAGAAGGGAGGGCTGCCGAGTGGTCGCTTATGCGGAAGACGTTGCTATTGCAATCTCAGGAAAGCACCCTAACACCTTTAAAGAACTCCTGCATAATGCTCTCAACAAGCTAACAAATTGGGCAGATCGCTATGTGGTTTAGAAGTAAACCCACACAGAACTGAACTTGTCCTCGTCACAGGAAATACAAAATTCCACCTGTTGACCCTCCTTCTATTAAAGGTACAAGCTTAATTTTCTCTGATAAGGCCAATTATCTAGGTCTAATACTAGACAGATAGTTAAGCTGGAGACCAAACATTCAAGAAAGAGTTCGTAAAGTCACAGTGGCACTCTTCTCTGGCAAAAAAGCCATTGCCGAAAAATGGGGCTTTCAACCCCATAGCACCCATTGGCTATATACAGCGGTAGTATATGGTATGACTGAATAGTAGACTGCGTTAGATAAAGCAGTAAATTGTGATAAACTAAGGAAGGTCCAAAGATCAGCTTGTTTATGCATGAGCGGAGTACTTCGCACAGCTCCCTCTGCCGCAGCTATTCGCCTCAATGCAAATTCCCAGCGGACCGGAAATGAATTCGGCCACTCTTCTATCCTGAATTTGGTTGGGATTCTGCCAGGTAACATAGACTACACTATTCCGCAACTTCGATTTAACAAAAACTTCCCAGTCACCATCCCCTCCAGATCATTCTGGGAAGGGCGAGCGGAATTGGAGGATGATGACATTCACTTTTACACAAACGGGTCAAAGACTGATGACGGAGTTGGCGGGGAGGTGTTTTCTCAAAAAAGCTAAATTTTTGTCTCTTTTTCCGTCTTCCTAATCACTGTAGTGTGTTGCAGGCTGAAACTATGGCGATTAATGAAGTCCTGTCTTGGCTGAAGAGAAATTTCACATCCGATAAGAATATCAGAATTTTCTCGGATAGTCAAGCGGGTATGAAATCGCTGGAATCTGTCTCTGCGAAATCTATTCCAGCCGATCATCTCTCACGGAGATGACGGAGCAGTTCAACATTCACCTGTGTCGGGGGCCGGGGCATAGAGATGTTTTAGGAAACTGTAGAGATATCAGAACCCTACTCCAGGTTAATTTCCCAGGTTCGTCTACTCGTGCACTATACACGTACCCGTACGCATCTGACCAAAGGGTCTATATTACTAGTAGGGTAAATAGTTTATCCGGTATAATTTGCAGTCCGGATAAGGTAACATGGGCAGTGGGCTCTTTTAAACATTTCAAAGCTCCTGGCGGTGATGGGATCTTTATAGCGCTTCTACAAAAGGCCGTCGATCTACCTACCTGATATGATTGCTTAATTTAGATCCAGCTACAACTGGGGGTACATTCCTACTATCTGGAGACAGGTAAATGTGATATTTATCCCCAAACCAGGCAATAGGCCTAGTGAGCTGCCTAAATCACACAGACCTATAAGTTTTGTCCTTAAAACCATGGAGAGGTTAGAGTCACGACCTCGGGGCCCGAGGTCTCCAAAATTTTAACAAAAAGTGTTGTTCATCTGAGATACACATGTGTATACAATTTGAAGAAAATCTACTTTTTTATACTTTTTTATAAAATTTGTATGGGTGCCCCCGACCCCGGGGCCCGATAACTTCCAAATATTTATAAAAAGTGTTATCCATCGGCGATTAACATGTGTAGAAAATTTGAAGAAAATAGGGTACTTTTTGTAAAATATTTGTATAGGAGCCCCCCGACCCCGAGGCCCAAGGAGCCCCAATAATTTGCACATGTGTGCAAAGTTTCAATAAAATTGGGCTTAGGAAGTGGGTTAAAAGTTGATCTCAAGATTTGGTGTGCCTGTCCGCCTGTATCGGTGCTTCATTGGATTAGTAACAGTAACTATGTATCCTACGGAATGCGCAATCGAAGTTGTTTTGGACAGTTTCGAGTATAAAACGCACTGCATAAATACTGGCTATTCCCAGTGCGGGGGAGGTTACGCTTCATTAAAACGCTTGCGTTAAAAACATTTAAATTCTTATGCTATTGACTAAAAAACAAATTTTAAATTGTTCAAACCAACCTTTAAAAATTATATTACCATTCAATGGACTCAATCCAACTGTTGAGTGCGTTATCCATTGTGCCCTGGGAACGAGCTACATACTCGTATTTTGCGGATACGGCGGCAACAGCACATCAGCACTCAACGATCTGTAATTACTGTAGCCATAAACGACAGCTTTGTTTTTAAATTTGTTGGTCAAACGACGTAGACATAACGCAGGCAAATAACATTAACATCATGCGAGAAATTATAAATTTTCTAAGCAAACGACGCAGACACGACATCAACTTCAGCACGAGACATTACACGACTGTTAAGGATACGTCGCAAAAGTTACAACGACGCAGACTAACATCAGACCTAGGATGAAATCATTGTAAATTTACACATACAACTCAGGACCAATGTTGCTTGGTGTTATATGAAGGTTCCCGGAATTTTCTTATCGTGTCATAGCGAAACCGTATTGTAGGATTGATACTGTCTACCATGTTGTAGGAGGGTTAGCTGTATTTTGATGTGCGCTGGTACCAATTTATTCCTTCTTATCAAATTAGCGTCAACGCCGTCTACAGATTGTTCTTCAAAAACGTATGTGTTTAGCTTCTGAATAAATTATGTTCGGTTTATCCGTCGATTAGAACTTGATGTCTATGTGTGAGTGCGAGAGAACGGTTACACTAGTACACTGTGTATCCAAGCTAATCACTTAAGCCAAAGACTTACGAGTATTACGTATGCACATACATGTATATAGATACGAGTATAAATAAAAGATAAGAATAATTTATTTATTCTTTGGAAAAAATACCGTCTGGGTTTCGAGTAAATATTGGAAGCAATCGGTTTGCAATTTCGTATTTGTCAACTTTTTCAGCTACCTGATCCAACTGACGCATCATGTTCAGGCAAATATTCTTATCGCTTAGTTCTTTCCGACCCAATTTCTATGGTGCGTCTCTTAATTGTATTGGTGTAATCAATCCACTCAATCAGAACTATCTACACAAGTAGTTGTAGTAGCTTTTTAATGACTTCCGCTTGAAGTAATTACACAGTAAATTGATAAGTTTTTCAATTGAGACAATGACAGGCATTAGCCGTTTGTTAGCCGGGTAATATGGAATACAAAATAAAGATTTGCTTGCTTGTCATTTGTTGTTGAAAAATTGAGGAATAATCGCGAGTTTATAGGAAGTAATAAATTAGGGACACGGTGTTTGCATTGACCAAGGACTCTTTGTTCAATATTTTTACAAAATGTCTACTCATCACCAACTTACTTGTTTAGTTAAAACTTTAAAGAATAGAAGGTTTTTTCCCCAACTAATAGAAAAACATGGTACTAAATTGAAACGAACAAATAATACGTAATGCCAGCTTCATGCCACCTTTCCTTGAATTCAACCGAAGGACTCGTGTCGCTCTAAATGCTCATCAGTTTACCCTCAAGCCTATCTTCGGGCGTACAATTCAATGATTCGTTCTTCAGCCGTACAGCACGTAAGGGGAATACTCTTGCAAGCTCTGTCTTTTCACATCACTATGGTCCACAGGCATTCAAAACACAAGCTCATAGACATCCCATTTTTTCTCCTCCTTTTCCTTAACGCCCAGGCTGTGCCAAGGATATAGCCGAGGGATGCGAACCCCTTTATACGTGCGCGAATTATAAAAAAAAATGTAATGTAAATACTGGTGAGCATCAGGGTTCTCTTCTTAAACCGATGGTTTTCTAAAATATTAATTAGCGTAATGTTAAATACATCAAAATATTTGGATTGCTTGACGGAAAATAATGGTATCCTAATGCTTAAATGCGGTCAGCCAACTTGAGAATAGAGTGCGGTTTCTCTTCTGAGTAAATTAACTTAGTAAATAAAATTAAATTAAAGATTAAACCTCCACCGGTAAACGAAAAGCCAAGTGATCGGGTTAGTCCCTTCAAATAAAGGGATGCGAGAGTAATAAACACACCTTGAAAAAACTTCATTAGGGAACCAGCAAAGAGCCTCGGAAATTCATATAACTGATCCACGACGACGACCACGGCAACGAAACTAAACGCCTTAAGAGCTACATCGAATTTAAGATCACTATATAAAGATTGGGCTGCACAGTATCTAGCCGATACGCTGCCAAAATGGAAAGCTGACTTAAAAGCGATCCAGGAGAAGCTGTGGACGGGCACCCACCGGACCTCTTGAAAAATCAGAATAAGACATATTTTACAGCTGTCATGCACACATCATCTGCTCGGAGTGAACTTGCTAGTCATCCAAAGAATGAAACTCACTGTTTTCGATGGTTAAAGAATATACCAGTAGAAGGCTTATGCGTAAGAATTACCACAAAGCCACCTGGGGAGCTTCTGATGAAGCCATTCGCAACCAAATAGACCACGTGTTGATAGCCCGCCAGCAATATCCAAACGTGATAACGCTAGGAATGTACCAAGGTACCAACATCGACTGGGTCCACTGGATCACACCGTGCTCGAATAGCATCACCAAGAAAGACTGCATTCGCGAATCAGATTTGAGTCAGCTCCCTTTGCACTTCACAAAGAAGAGAGCAGAACAACTACAGTCACGCGATGAAGGGAGAAAAAGTCCTGGTGAAGGTCTTAACCTGTAGCCTGTGGAGTGGAGACGACGAGCTCCTCAGAACAAAACCATCGAAACCATATTTGTCACAGACTAGGTAGTCCACCTGGTTCCTCAGACTCAGTTTTCCCGAAGGTCAACCTTGTCTGTTGGGCAAGACAACTCCCGTGGTGCCAATCCAACCTTGTATGAGGTCTGATATCAATTGCTTCAGTTGTTTCAGGTATGAGTGCCTGGGCGATTGCAAAGCAGACCCTGTCAGTAGATCCATCCGGAACCTAACCATATAACCTATCATTAGGATAGCAAGCTATCGTGAGTTTTCCACATGCGACCATGGTCAGATCTGGCATCAAAGGTCATCCGTTCGTTCAGGTATGAGTCCCTAGGCGATTGCAAAGAAGACCCTGGCAGCACATCCTTCCGGAACTTCGAAACCCATCATTTGCCACTAGGACAGCAAAGCCCTCCTAGGCCCACTCCTACACATACCAGTAGGATAGGGTCGCTAAAGTATGAAGACAGTGCCCATCCTGATTATACTCTAAGTACCCGCGGCCCCGTCCCTTTATGTTCCGTGGTAAAGCACCGCACCATTCCCATATATAGAGTATAGAGTATATACCTGGGACGGTGATCAGTTGGGCGGTGGTCAGTGGGATGGGTCAGTGGGAAGACTCGCGTTAGCCCTTGCGGTGAGCTAACGCCAACACCGTTCATTACGAACAAATACTTTTTGGTGATTTATAGTACTAGTACTTCTGTTCTGACCACGCCGTTCCTGTTAGCCATACCGAACCGTCCCCGTTCCACCGTTACCTCTTGAGGACAACAGCGAATTGCAACTTTTCTCCAAGGTTTTGTTTATAACGACCTATGACGACTGCTAAGAAAATATGGCCGGAGATGCCGTGGCTCAGTGGAAATGCGCGTGGCTACTCAGCAGGAGGTTCGTGGTTCGAATCCCAGTAACACCAAAAGTATTTTCACGGTGTCCCACCTCTCGCGAATGGGTGACAAACGTTCCGAGAGTAATAACTTGTCACGGAAAGCTTCTCAATTCGCCGTTCGGATCCGGCCTTAAATTGTAGGTCCCTTCCATTTGTGTCCAAAAAATATACATGCGCAACACAAATGGTCGCGAGAAGCTAGGTCTTGGACCGCAATGGTCTGTCGCGCCGAATATTATTATTATTAATCAGTAATCGAAAACAGCGGAGTCTCCCCAAATGGGAAAACGCTTACCTTACTATGAAACGGCTGAAGTGGATCTAAACTTGCCATACCTGCAGATGAAATAACCAAACAGGTTATCGATTAGGACTTCTAAGTAGCAGTCAAATTGGGCGCATCAGGGGAATTAATTTCATCTCCAGAAAGCTATAAGCTCCTACGCATGTATCAAGGAGATTAGCGCGCGTCTATACTACCCCACGGAGTTAACGAAAGAGAAGAACGAGAAATAACTACGCGAGTATATTTTCTAACCAGTGCAGCACTAAAAGGTGAAATAAAATAAAACAATAAAATTCTCATATCATCGATTAATCGGTGATCGGTGAATTATCCAGAAAGCAGAAACAACAACAATTGTCCTATTTTTAGCAACTTTTCAGCATTTGTGCTTCTTGCTCGGCGAGAAATTCGCGGTAAACACCGACCGCAGCTGAACCAGAATAGCAAGCAAATCATCAAGTGAGAATTTACACATTTGTTTTTGTTGTTGTGGTTGAGTTGCCGCCACGTCCATCAATAGCCAATGACGTCCCAATGATTTCTGGTGAGAAGCGCGCGAAGGGTCATCTGCGAGTACGAGCACACTTGCGGCCGCGTTTACCATACGTATTTCTTAATAGCAGTGCGGCTATTTTCAGTTTAAGCGATCGAAAATGCAGTTTGATGTCTTTTTTCGAATCAAATCTGCACGAGGCCGCCAGTATAATAAGAAAAGGTGAACGAATGTAGGTTTGGCGGGAGGCGAATGAAGTCGTTCGAATCAGCCTCGGAAACACTGATCAACGACGAGGATCACAGCAACCAAAATGGCTAACCGGTGAGTTTTTTCATGGAACGTACTCTCACTGTATAAAGCTCCAGCTCTAGAACAACGAGCCGATACCCTGTTCAAGTATCAAGCTGACATAAGAGTAATCCAAGAGATGCAGTGGAGGGCAAGATTTAATATGTAAATTAAAATCTGATTTGTGGAAGGAACAGTAAGCATATTTTGGTTAAATTGCTTTTCATTTATTGGGCGGGTGGTGGTCAGTAGGATCGGGCAGCCGGGAAACAGCGGGTATTTCCGCTAGTGCCTTATAAAAATCAGAATGTGACATATATTACAGCTATCATGCAAGATATCATGTGCTCGACGTGGACCTTCTTAACTAAACCAACCGTTATCGGCTTCAAGACGATATAAAAGGGAATTTTTTAAAACCGCCAAGAGGAACTCCATGCCTTGCTTTAGTATGATGTTGGTATAGTGCTGTGACCGCGGATTGCATCATCAAGAAAGACTTCATCTGAAAATCTGAAGAAGATACCAGCAAAAACTATGGCCAAGCGATTGGATAGGCGCGGAGGTTGTACGAAAGAGTCTGCGGAAATACGTTATATACACATTGCAAAGATAAAAGCGGGTAATCTGATCGCAAATCTTACACACCTCTCTTGGAACGATGAAAAAACACTTTGATGAATTGTTAAATGGCCAGGTAACTGGAGAATTAAACGTTCCCCTAATGATCAAGCCTAGACGATGTTAGCAGAGCGATTCATCGGCTCAAAAGTAATAAAGTCTCGGGATAAGATAGCATTCCAGCGCAGCTGATTAAATCTGGAGAGCCCGCATTGCACCAGGCAGTTCATGGAATAATAGTGCAAGTATGGAAGAACGAAGCGATACCAGAAGACTGGAGAAGAGGCATGGTGCATCCCATTAATACGAAAGGAAATAACATAACGAGCAGCAGTTATCGTTGTTGAGTACCCAAGTACGCTTTTCTCCCATATCCTTCAAAACAGGACACTTTAAAACGAAAAGCTAAATTCATTTTTGCTCTCAGGTAAATCAACAACTAATCAACTTTTCTCCCTTAGGTAGGCGATGAAAAAAAGGTCTAGAGCTCCAAAACTTACTTCACCATTTGTTAAATGACTTTAAAGCTGTCTATGAAAGCATAGCCGGACTAGAACTTCATAAAACCATGAGAGAATTTGGCATTACAAAGAAACCGACACGACTATGTAGGTTGCCAATGAATGCAATGTTATAAGCCAAGTAAAAATATGTGAAACTCTATCAAGCTCATTCAACATCTATGACGAGCTCAAACAAGAGGATTGACTTGGCTGCGTCATGTTCAATTTGTCGGTAGAGAAAGTAATACGAGACTCTGATGTAGCAGCAAGTGGAGCAAACTACTATACGTCAATCTTATTACTGGCTAACTTAGACGATATTGATAACATTGGTAGAAACCCAATAGCATTTGGCACGGAATTTTCATAGCCAAACCTCCTTCAGCGATTCTGGGGACAATTTGAAAGGGGATATGCCGGACGAATATGACTAACACATCATTAAGGTATCTTAGAAACTCGATAGCAATGTCCATTCGAAACTTATTTTGGTACGAAATTCTACAATTTTGAGACACATTAATAACCAAGTCTTCCGAAAAATCATTTTATGGCATGAGCCAAATGATAAGCCACCATCTCAATCTCTGATAGTTATTCTGTGACTGTCCATAATGATGTGTGACGCCAAAATCGACCAAGTCTCCACAGAGGTTCCCCCTTCCTGCAGTAAGGGCTTCTGTGGAACACCTCACAATTTTCCTTTTTGGTCGGAAGAGTTGGCAGAGGACGCCTCTCCGCAAGACTCCCTCACCAACCTGATTCCCGAAAATAAACCACTAGCCGAAAATCAACGCCGATACATTACGACCATTCCTGGTCAACCAGACGAAACAAACTTTTTCGTAATGAAAACGCTAAGCCCGTTTCAGATATTCTTCCATTTTTAAATTCTCTATATTAACTTCGCTTGTCCGTGGAACGTCAGTTTGTCGGTCGGTCGGTTTGTCGTGGAATCTTGCGATCAATTTTTAACCCACTTCCCAAAGCCCGATTTTATTGAAATTTTGCACACATGTGTATTTCCGGAGACGATACTTTATATTAATATTTGGGGCCCCAAAAATCTCCGAAAAAAAATCTCTGCTTTCCTACATACCAGAAGATACATTGGGGCAAGTGTGCCAACCTAACAAAAAACCAGTGACAGTTCCGCTTATATTTCATTTCTTGATGAAGTCTCATAAAATTTGGCTATCTGTTGTCTGTCTGACTTAACATAATTCACAGAACGCAGCGAAACCATTTTCTATACGCTGTCATATTTCTTAGTACCAGAAAAGATTATTTTATAAAAGTTTCGTTGACTTAGAGACACATCGCATTCACCAAATGCTACAAATTTTAGATCGCTAAACTCGCTTAAGTCACCACTGTGCGAACGCAAATAATAATTATTTATCGATTACCGCGCTGAGCTGTTTGTTGTGCCATGTGAGCAGCTATTTTTGGATGTTGAATGTGTGAATTCGAGTACCAGCAGTCAACTCAATAAACCAATAACAATTTAAGTTGGAATAATTTCTGCTGACAATACGTAATAACAACTATATTGTGAGATTCATTCAGATAGTCAATACATGTGTGGTAAATTGTAAACATTTGTCAAGCTGTAAACTCACAAAAAATATCTTAATTCAATTTACGATTTATTTGTAGTTCTGGCAGCTAATTTTGTCACTCTATGCTTATCGCATGGAGATACGAGTATCAAGAGCACGTTTAACTACAGCAACAGATTGTTATTTATATATGTATGTATGTAGTAGACAATTTAATAGAAAATATCATGTGTGGATGTATCGCAGATACAGTATTTTTGCCTACTGCGCGACATCTTGTCGAGACAGTAAGTAAAAGATACGCTTACACTATAGAACAACAATAGCTATTGGCTTCGGATGGCAAATAAAACGACCGTCTCGCATATGTGCAAATATTTTAATAACGAAATTACTGTCTGGCTTAGTTTTCCTGCCCAGCCCCTGCCAGATATGCTCGTTTGCTGCTTGTGGGTCAGCCAGCAGTCAACCTAAATAGCGTCGCTTTGCCTTTTATTTATGTGCCCGCCGGGCCAAGCTTTTTGTCATTGCCATTCTGGGAACTGTGAACGGAATTATTCTTCTCTATCCGTTTTGTCTACGACGCGGATTACTCACCACACTTGAGACTGAACTTTCAGTGTGGCGTGGTGTAAAGTGAATGAAAAATGTCGTCAGTCTCAGTTGGGTTCTTCGGTTTGCCTAATACTTCATTTAAGATTTCTTTATAAAAATATTACCGAAATAATCACAAAGACTTGGCCCTAAATTTCGTTAAACGTTCGATAGGGTATGGGGTTTCGAAGCTTTTTTTTTATTATGAGTTCAGAATATTCGCATTTACCATCTTAAGTACATTCGCTTTATTGTATACGGGTTAAAAAAATGTGACTATAAAAGAAACACTTAATTACTAGCGATAAGCTAAGAAACTGTCCCAAATGATGGTTCACATGCAAAGACAAATCCCACGTGACGACAAAGAGCTGCGCGCCTTGGGAGCCCTTCGTTCTCGCATCCTAGCCATGGGCAAAACAGCGTAACGGGCACTCAAAAAAACCAAGTATAATTTCGAGCTAACTGAGGAATTAGAGTCTCCATTAATGACCGTTGATTAGCCTGTGCAGACGCCATGAGGTGCAGAAGAAGTTAACAGCGATAAATCAGCAATAAAGTATCGGGATCGGGATCATTCCAGTGGAGCTGATAAAATCTGGAGGGCCCACATTATACCAAATAACTCGTGAACTAATAGTGCAAACATGGGAGGATGAACGTAGCCAGAAGACTGAAGAGGATACATGCCGTGGCCATTCATAAGAAAATAACGTTCAGTAATTATAGTGCTATTCAAGACACCATAATTGGTCCCGTTCCAAAACTCACTATACAATCTCTTCTTAAACTGTAAAGGCATTACAAATAAACTGACACGACTAAGTAGGAGGACCATGACCAATGTTATAAGGTAAGTAAAGATATCCGGATCACTTTCAAGCCCATTCAACATATATAACGGGCTCTGTCCAGAGGATGGACTGGCATGTGATATTGAATATGTAATCTCGGATCAATTGTAGCTAGCAGCCGATAACAGGATGGAAACAGAAATATGCATAGCGTTGCTTAAATTCAACAAAACCCACTTAAGCCTGTCAAGACTCTTGAAATCCAGGAATTCAACCATAACATTCAAGCTGCTGCTGTTTAAGGCAATGGTTATACCGCAGTACCTGCAAAAAGGACCTCGACCCTTTTGCAATTTTTGGCTCCTCATGTGAGAAGAAAGACTCTATAATGATGAGATGAGATCTATTATCGTTATCGATATGTCGACATCGTGAAGAGAGGTACCGGTGGGCAGGACACCTAGCTCGCATGTGCAAAGAGGAAGGATTTATGGGATACGACAACAGGGCAGTCCAAACTTACGTTGGAAGTATATCATATACCAGGACGCCCAGAGTTTCGGGATGGCATCATCTCGAAATAGGAACCGGTGGAGATTTTTTTTCGGCAACCCAAAACAGGATCCTGGGAAAGGTACTTACTATTTACAAACAATTCGGCTACGCAACATTAGCAGGCTTAGCGGAGAATTTTGTGCGGGTCTGCATTGCTTTAGGTCGTGATATTTAAGGTGTCCGTTTTTCTCTCTAACAACTGCTGCTTGGGCACATCTTCATAGAAAATATCCGCTTGAATGTCGTATTGATTTGGGAATCCATTGTCAAGTCTTCGCATCCGGCCCTTATTATGAGTAGCACTGCTTTGGATGAATATTCTATAATAGAGCTTATCATTTTATGTTCTCAAAGCAGAAAAGTCGAGAAGGCAAAAGAAGAGGAGTTATAGATAATGGTTAACGAACTATTCAAACCATTAGAGAAAACATGAAATTGGAGAAACAGCGTGTAAAATAAAAAAAACTGGAACAGAGAGACATGAGGAACTGCCAGATTTATTATAGCAAGGTCAACTTCCCCATTTTTCCAAAAGACTATAAATACAGCATTGAGAGAGTTGCAAGCTCGACGTGCTAGTGCTTAGGCTTAGGTTTTAAACATGGCCAGACCACTTTCTTTGTATGCTCCACATTTTTGTTATAATGTACACACGCTCAAGGGGTTAAAGCCCTTATAATGCTTAGCACAGCGTGGGCGTTGGAAAATTATGAGAGAGGAAAAGGTGAGATGTCTATGCACAAACGAATGCAGAAACACAGAGTCGGGCAATTCATTCCACATAATTTTTGTGCGGCTAAAGAAGGAATATCTTCATTGGTTGGTACGTCCAAAGATAGGTCTAATGGTAGACCCGTGAGCTCGACTTGAGGCACGGATATTTCGGCTGGGTTGTAGGATGGGCGGTATGCATCTGGCTATATCTTTTGAGCACCGCTTATGGAAAAAGCGATCAAATAGTGACAAGCAGGAAGTTCAAGCGATTCGATGGTCTTCGTGATGTTAACGTCACTAATAGATGCAATGTGGTCTTGGGAGCACCTGCCCAGGCAAAACAGTTGTATTCAAGTTTAAGGCGAATATATGCTATGTAAATAGTAGCCAGGTTCGAGGGAGTGAAGTACATCTTGCACCGTTTTAGGAAACCTAAACATTTCGCAGCATTCTTAGCGATGGCGAATATGTAGTCATTCCAACGAAGCTTATTGTTGAGTATTGTGAGCTTTTCAGTTTCTTCGATGCAGGATCCATTCATCGAAAAAGGTTGGGGGTTTAAATTACGCTTAGACGACAGAAGACAGCATTGGGTTTTGGCAGCGTTAAATTCCACTCTATTTAGTGTAGTCCCAACCTTGCTATGCTGTCAAGGTCAGAATTTAACGTGCTTAATCTAGGCTGTTGTTCATGTTCCACTTGTAATGAAGAGGTGTGTGAAGAGAGCGCAAACTCATATGAAAAGCTAAGAGTGCTGTCGTCAGCGAAAGAATGAATCGGATTAGAAGTAGCGGATAGGAGATCATTGATGAAAATGAGAAAGAGTGTCGGAGACAAAACAGAGCCTTGAGGAATACCGGCGTGTGTGCGGTGAACATTGGGTTTGAAACCGTCCAATACGACCTGGATTGAACGGTCAGAAAGGGAATACCAAGTGCAACAACTTTGCTTTCACCAACTTTGTGAATAGACTGGATCCACTTTTCAGTGAGATAAACCATCAGGTCACTTGTAGAACGTTGCCCACGTAAACCGTACTGCAGATCACTAAGGATTTCACGTGATTCAAGGTATGGCATAAGCTTACGATTGTTTGATGTAAGCGCATTGGGTCAGTACGAGGAAAGAGATGACGGTTCGCCTTTTTTAGGAACAGGCTGGATAAAGGCTGGGAGATGCAGTCTGGTAGCAGAAATACTGGAACATGATGTGGATGGTTCCGTAAATAGATAATAAGCAGAAAGTCGCAACTAAAGTCGTGACAATGCCCCTGGTTACGCGCCTTTGGAATGGATCCATACCAGGAATAGAGAAAGTATTAAAGGTTACTTTAGTGGGTGGTTCAGAACTAGTCTGAGAACCCCTCTCTCAAAGTAAATAATTTGGTATGGCGTTAAGTCATTCTACCATCTTCTATTATAAAAAAAGGAACGGGTTCCATGGTTCCACATCGCGGAGTCACCTAATAGACTTATATTTTGCTCCGCTAGGTATTTCTGCAAATAATTCAGTTGCTTAAGACTCACTCTCTCTCTCCAATTCATATCTTCCACAAATCAGTTTCCAACTGCACCTCTATTTTGCCCAATCAATTTTTTAATATCAGACGGATCAGCCGCTTTACGCTCTTCTCCTGAGAGCCATCGCTTGTTCCAGGCGCCACTTTCAAAAACTGAATCTGAAATATCAATTAACGGGTCATAGTGATTACAAAGTGATTGCGATACATCGAGCGTCTGTACTTTACGATTTGAAATCAACCTTGACACGTTTTAACGGTTGTCAAAATAAAGAGAACCCCATTTGGGGAATGGATCGATTTCAGAAGCGCCTGTGATTGTGTCCTGCGATACCTTCGCACAAACAAGAAGGCGGCGGCGATTGGCGTGAAATAGCGTGACGACACACGCCAGACTGCCTGCGATGCGGTTAGAACTCATGCATCGAATGTGCCTTAAATAAAAACCGTGAAACTGTGAAACAACAACAACAACAGCAGTAGACAAAATTGCATATCACTGAAGCATTTTCACGCAATGCATGCTTTTCGCAGTTACGCCAGTATGTTTGCGTATGTTTGTGCTTCGTTATTTGTTGTTGTTGTTGACGTTGTTCCTGTTCCACTATTTACATAAACGTGCTCGGTGTGCGCGGTGCACTGCATGCATATCTACGTGTGCACTGGCACTCATAACAACAAATACACCTAAAATCCTCCTCCTAAGTAGCATCATCATCACTCATTGCCCGCTGCTCGTCTCCGTCCACCGTTCCGTGGTCCGTGGCAATGTAAATGCGAAACATTGAAGTACACTGTGCCAGCAGGCCCACCGGCCACAGCCCCGTGCTACACTACAGCGGTACAGCCACAGCAACAGCTACGTGCACAGCCGATGAATGCGGAGATACTCGCAGCTAAAAATAAATGCTGTGCAACTATTTTTAAATGGAAAATATTTCGTCGGCCGTTTAAAAATAAATTCCAACGAGAATGGCGAGAGAAACCGAAATAGCTAAGAGAATTATAAGCTAAATGCTAAATGAAAACAATTGCTACGTTGTCGTTGTTGGTTGTTGTTAGTTGTACGTATGTTTGCAGGTATGGATGGATTCTAATTGTTGCTAAATGTGTATCTGATGAGTTTGTTGTTGAATATCCACAGATTAATTGGATTCTATTTTGGTGTTTTGTGATTAGTAGGACACTCATCCCATATATTCGCATATAGTTGGGCATTTATGCTTGAGCGGCTGTTTGTGTCGAAAGTGCACACGATCGTATATAGTATGTTACTATTTATAGTTTAATTATTGTTATGTTTAATCAGTAATTAATTACATATTACTTCTTAAACCAATGAAATTAGTAGGAAATATTTCGATGGAGTCGATTCGAAAATGTCTGCGGTGGAATGTAATTATTATCAACATATTATTTGTTTGATGGATTTCGATTAAATATCGTGGCAGAGATTGTTCTAATATGGTTGGAACCCACCCACTCAAATCAAATCTCCAACAGACTGGCAAGTAGTCAAAGTGAAGTTCGTACCAAAAACATAAAATCAATATTCGACTATGCGGTGCGTGGTAAATTCGAGAGTACGATGGCAGAACGTATGAAATTCGCGCTCAAACTAGTAAACGAATGGTGTAGAGAGGTTGACCCAGACAAAATAGTATGCACCGTCTTCACAAATAGGAAGAAAATTACTCTTCCCACACTAATATTCCAAGGCAAAACTTAACTTAACTTAAATGGAACTCTCATATGTCATACATTACCAACAAAGCTAATAAAACTTATTTCACTTGCCAACGCATGTTAAGCAAAACGTGGGGAATAAACCCGCAAATGACTCTATGGCTATTGTGAGGAACAACATTCTTGTGGCCGAATAGCCAAAACAACATCACGCCACCGGATTGGCCAATCACAGTGCAGCACGCCATTTAGAATTTTGCAATGCAAAATGGTATTAAAGGACGAGCACGCAGGCGCTCTTAGTTAGTTTCATCTAGTCTTCGGACAGGATCACACCATGGTCCATATCGAGGTGTCGCTCATAGCTCACGTCATCAAAGTTCGCGTCAGGTTCTCAACGCTCACGTCGAGGTATCACTCAGGACTTACACTCGTATCAAGCTCACGCTCACGCTTCGCTCAGGATTCTCGCTTGTCTCAGGCTCACGCCCACAAATCGCTCAGTATTGGCGCTCGTCTCAGGCTCACACCCACGCATCGTTGAGAGTCTACGCTCGTCTCAAGTTCACGCTCACGTATCGCTCAGAGTTCTTGCTTGTCTCATGTTCACGCTCACGCATCGCTCAGGATTCTTGCTTATCTCGGGCTTACGCTTACGCATCGCCTAGGGCGCACCTCAAGCTCACGCTCACGCATCGCTCAGGATTCTTGCTTGTCTCAGGCCTACGCTTACGCATCGCCTATGGCGCACGCTCGTCTCAGGCTCACGCCCACAAGTCACTGTGGATTTACGCGCGTCTCAAGCTCACGCTCATCCTCAGTCTAGCGGATCGGTAAACCATTGGTAAACCAATAAATTATAAGTAACAAGAAAAACAAGCTCTGGGACTTCCACCAATTTACTTATACATCAAAAGCGAGGCTGGAAAGAGAGTCACAACACCTAATATAACAAACCAAATTAAAGCAAATAAACCAGGACATACAACCATCACTAAAAAAATCAACATAGATAGTGGTATTGTCCTTCGATCAGACTCAATGATAAAAACAACTAATTTCCAAAGGAACTTCTCAAAAAGAATACCAGAACGAAATCAAGTTGAAAATATCATAAACAACCTTTCCCACCATGCATATATCTGGTACACAGCCAGATCTAAAGAAAAACAGGGACGGGTGCAGGAATATTCGGACCTAGAACCACAATACGAATAATAATAATAATATCGGCGCGACAGACCATGCGGTCTAAGGCCTGACTTCTCGCAACCATTTGTGTTGAGCATGCATATTTTTGCACACAAATGGAGAGACCTACAATTTAATGCCGGATCCGAACGGCGAATTGAGAAGCTTTCAGTGACAAGTTATTACTCTCGGACGTTTGTCAAACTTTCGCGAGAGTAGGGACATCGTGAAAAATACTTCGGTGTTACTGGGATTCGAACCATGAACCCTGCTCAGCAGTCCATGCTCCTATCCACTGAGCCACGGCGCCCACAATACGAATACCCTTAAAAAAATCCCCAACCGTCTTTCAGGCAGAAACATCAGCCATAGAAGCCTGCACCATCGAATGCATTAAAAGAAGTCTTTGTTGAACCGTGATCTACATCGGACATCATGTCATGTTCCCTCATTGCTAGCATTAAAAGGCCCAGTGTTCAACTCCAAAACAACGTGGAGCTGCTACTGCCACCTAAAATAACTGGCCAAAACCAACAAGATCACCCTAATGTGGTCTCTCGGCCATTAATACATGACGGCCCATTTAACAGCCACTTAATAAAAATGGGAAAATCCCAAACGGATCGTTGCGCTTCTGCATTGGGGCAAAGAAACGCCAGAGCACAATACTCTTCATATGTGACGCCCTAACTAGGAAAATATTTCAATACCTCAAGGCTCACACAATTCCACGTCAAAATGTCAAACGGATTGACCTGCCAGATATGGTGGCATTCATAAAGGATAGTTCACATATTGTGGTAAATATCTGGTCTCAAGGTCGCAGTGCACAAGGCTTCTCAGCCCACCAACAATAACAATAATAATAATAATATTATTTGGCTTGTAATAAGGTATGTAACAATGTAATCTGCAGGCATCTCAGTTTCAGTCGGAATCCAGGGTATGACTTCGCATTTCGTTACAAAAATTGGTTTTTACCTCTGGTTGACCAGAAATCGTCCTACGCATCAGTTTTGAATTTCGATCAGCAGTTTTTTTTCGGGAAGGACTGTTGAGAAGGTCAAGCGGAGAGAAGGGCCTCTGCCAGCTCACGATCGAGTCCCATCAAATTCTGACATTTGTCTGATTTTTAAGTCATGATTTTTCTTCCTTCTGTTTTGCTTATCTGCCGGAAGAAAATAGTGTAGCTGTAGCGGTAAAGTAGCAGAGGTAGCTGTCAAAAGTTAAAATGCTTTAAAACTAAATACACTGCACAGATTGGGTAACTATAGCAGTAGTAAAAGTTTTCTAACTTTTAACTTTTGTAGCAACTATAAGTTTGACAGCTAACTACAGAGCACAGAAATGGACAACTGCGACACGGCCGCTTCTGCCATATGTGCAACGTTTGCACCACACACGGGCCGCCAAAATAAGGGGTAGCTTAATCAATTCACTTTTTTTTTAACTCAAGCAAAGGTCTTTATATAAAATTAAGAGATGAACAAACAAAAGAATCTGATAATGATGGATATGATTTATAAGAAAGTAATTTTTCGTTTAATTTTTTTTTTATTTTTTGTTTTATTTTTCCACTTTTTTCACTTTTTTATGCATTACACGCGTCACAAATTACGCCATCGCAAGCCGTGCGCTGACCATTTGTTTTAAAACAAGTCCCATCAAATTCTGACGGGTAGAAGCCGAGATATACGAGCGGACAAACTGACACACGCACGCTAAAAAAATTTTCTTGTCTTGAATTATTTTAACTCTGCCAGTTTCTCTGTGGAACGTTCACTTGAAAGATAATAAAAAACTACGAGTATGGGTCCATTCTTTTATTCAACCCGAGCGAGTATAGTTACCCGGAGTACACCGTGCAAATGTTGCACGGCGTAAAAGTATTCGGTGTGTACACTGGGAAACTTTACTCGCTCTTACTCTGCCTTACTCTGATATTCACTTCAGAGTAAAAAAATAGGAAACTGTGTATAAACCGTGTCGTGCTCGGTTCACAACAAAAAACACAGAGTACAGAGTAAAATTACCCCGGTTGAATAAAAAAACACAGAGTAAATTTTTGACGTACACTGCTCGCTCGGGTTGAATACAAAAACAGACCCAATGTTACAAGAACGTTTAACAAATTTGTCAATTATATCAACTTTCAATTTAATTATATCAAATTAATATCAATTTTTAAAGAAATTGTGTAAGTCGCATCAAATAGTGCGGTGTTCGAATCCCAAAAAAACACCAAAAAGCTTTTTTATGGTCATACCTTTCCCGAATGTCAAAGAGTAATAACTGGCAATTCAATTCGCCTTTCCTTGTAATATGGCTTTAAATTGTAGGTCTCTTTATTATCCAAATATTTAAAATTACAGTGGAAGGAGTCAAGAGTCAGCGACAGCCGGCGACAAAACACCGACCGGTCAACGAACGCGTAACATGCATTTCGTCCAAAAAAAAGTTGATTGACATTGACGACTGACGCCCTTCCAACGAAACCTACAGCAGCTGACTTCCCCACTGGCATTGCCATCCTCCTTCCGTGAGCATACACTCGTACCTACTCGAATGTACGTGAGCACATTCATGCGTTGTGTAATTGTAAACCAATCAAAAGGGGGAAAAATCATCGATCGAACTTTCAACAATACACTGAGGTGTGCGAGTGGAAAACCCAACTCAATCGCCGGTTTAATTTGCATTTTATTGCTTTGAGATTATCGGGAGTTTTACATTCTGGTAAGTCGGGTGTGAGTCACGAAGGTACGAGTATTGCCTCCAGCGTCAAAGGTGGTAATTGCTGCCGCGAATGGTCTAATCAGCTCCGTGAAGATTACAATTACCCATGCAGTAACAAGCAACTTAATTAGTTCAGTGTGTGTCCATTGGAAATGACGAAATTCGATTCTGCAACAATAATGGCTAATAATTATTATGCATTACTATCGATTAGGAGTTCAGGTAAGTAAGGTGCTGTAATGTAGACGGAAAGGAGAATTTTTGTGAATTCTCTAACCGGAGATACACACGTGCAGTTTGAAAAATAAAATAATATTTTTATTAAAGTATAACGAGCCCCCTAAAAGGTAGTAAATAAAATAGGTGGTAGATCTGGAGCTGCTAGAGCTGTTATAAAAAAATTAAAATTGCTGCAATGCTTATAATGGAAATCTGAAATATTTGAGTCTAAAAAAACACAAAAATTTAAAGCACCACGCTAAGCATTTGAGGTTTAAAAGCAGGTTAGTTGAAGTAAATGAAAAAGGCCCCCAAAATCCCGCCAAAAGACCCAGTTAGAAACGACGAATTCAAAACTTTTTCAAGGCCCCTCTCAAAACCCCTTCAAACCCCCTTTATATCTCGTCTTAAGACCTCCCTTAAGAGTTCCTTAACACCCAGCCAAACCCCTCAAAAAATCTCCCAAAACCCACTAAAGACCCCCTTAAACCTAACTTAATATTCCAATAAGACCGGCCTTAAGACCATCTCAACACCCATTCAAGACCCTCTGAAAACCCCTCAAGACCATCTTAAGGTCCCCTTAAAGGCTCCCTAAATACCACCTTAAGTCTGCCTCAAGACCCCTCTGAAGATCCAGTAAAAATTCCCAAGACTCCTCTCAAAACTTCCTCAGAACCCCGCTCAAAACCATCTTAAAACTCTTTTAAGACCACCTTAAGATTCTACCAAGAACCCTTCAAGGCCCTATGAAGACCACACCAAAAATCCTCTTTAAACCCCCCTAAGTTATTATAGAGGATTCAAAAATACAGCCCATAAAGTTAAAATTGTTCTTGTTCTCTTGTTCTCTAATCGAATATACACAGGATATAAAATTTTAAGAAAATCGTTTTGTAAACTATTTGTTTGGGAGCCCCCCGATCCCGAGGCCCGAGGGGCCCCAATTTTTAATAGAACGTATTTTGTGCAAATTTTGAATAAAACCGGGCTTTAGGAAGTTAAAAGGTTAAAGGTTAAAAATTAATCACAAGATTTAGTGCGCCCGCCAGCCAGCCAGCCACGGGCACGCAAAGTCAATATAGAGAATTTAAAAAAGGTTGCTGCCAAAGATCACAAAGTGCTATTCGACCTGATTAAAGGCAACAAAAAGAACGACTGTTCAGTAATCATTTGGAATGAAACAGCGATTCAAGCATTCGACAGTTGCAAGGAGGATATCGGCAATGATACACTCTGAGCTTCCCAAAACCAGAAGCACAACTCACCATCATGGTTAATGCTTCTAGCAGCGTTGTTGGTACCGCATTACAACAATTTCACGAGAACTCCTGGGAGCCTCTTGGTTTTTATTCAAAAAAAAGTATCCACTGCGCAGTCTAAGTACGGCAGAACTGCATTCAACAATGTACACGAGTTATGCCATACAGGAGTCAGCAAAACGGAAAAAATTGTTGCGCGAAAATTCGATTGGCCGAGAATGAACGCAGAACGAAAATGAGGGCAGTCGGTGGGTAAAATGTCAGAATTCGAAAACTCAACGCCACAATGTTTCATTACTTGGCAGATGCCGAATCAGCGGTTCGAACATATGGACTTCGTTGGCCCGCTACCGCCTTCAAACGGTTACCGACTCTGTTTAACATGTATCGATCGGTACTAACGTTGGCTGGAAGCGTACCCAATTGTTGACAAAACCGTTGCAGAAATACTTTTTACTTGCTGCTTTCTGTGTGCCTCTTCGGATAACGACAGACCAAGGCCGCCGATTTGAATGTGACATATTCAAGGATTTTACCAAAATGATCGGCGCACATCACCTGCGAACCATTTTATACCACCCAGCCGCAAAATGTTTGAGCGAACTTTGGCACCGTTCACTGAAAACTGCGATCAAATGCCCAAACACTGAACGATGGACGGAAGTTCTGCCTATTATTTGGCTGTGACTAAGGTCGACATTAACGGAGGACGTCGGCGCAACAGTAGCGGAAATGACTCATGGAACGACACTACGGCTACTTGGAGATTTCATAGCACCAACAGGTAATTCAACTGCAACCATTGAGAACGAATTTGTCAAGCAACTCCGTACTTATTTGCGAAGCGTAAAGCCAACACTGGTCAGGAAACATTCGCCGAAATCTGTATTCCTGCAGAAAGATTTAAAAACAAAGACGCACGTCTTCATCCGCAGCGACGCAATTCGAAAGACGTTACAACAACCTTATTATGGTCCATGTCGGGTCATTCGTCAAGCAAATAAACATTATACCCTTGAAGTTGCGAGCAAGGAAAATAAGATCTCAATCGATCGACTTAAGGCCGCAATAATTGCAATTGAACCAAATACGTTCGGAACACACCTAAAACTGATAATGCAACCCATAGTTACACAACTTGTTTTGGGGGTAAGGTGCGCGTTAAAGATTTCAACGCCACATAACACCCTCAGTCACGGCGGGAGTACTGTGGCGGCAACCATGCATCTCCACAATAATCCGATGCTTGGCAACCCTGCCCAACTATCAGTCCGATATGCTGACACACCGACACGAGAAGCTGACTTCCTCTATTCAATTCGATCGTTACCGCAGATAGACGTGCGCGGAGCACACAATAAAACCAAAAATCAGAAACAATTTGTACCTTTATAATTTATTAAACATTAAATTTAACTTAAATTTAATCCGCGCAGGCCTTTTATTATTTGCAACCACTAAATTCACTTTGGTCAAACTTCTCTTACCAAAACAAATCCACGGACTATTTTTGCTTTCATATGCTCCAGAATGTTTTTCACGTATAACTGAAGGCAAGCATGGAGGGCCCGTGCGACTTATTCAATGACTTCTTCTTTTTCATCCTTTGGGGAATCCTCATCCCTACAGGCGAAGGGTGTATAGCCGTTCATTTATTGGTTTAAACCTGATGACAGTAGCCTTCATTCTTTTGTATCCGCAGCTTATTGGGTTATGGGAATCTTTAACTATGCGCCGAGGTGTAAGATTTAATAACCACGACTTAAACTTTAGCTTTTTTAAAGTGCTGGGCATAATCAGATATCAATTCACTTCCGCGACAATAATCTCATCGGATTAAAATAACTGTATTAGATGCAATCACGGATGTTTCGCATTTATCCCGTACTAAATAGGCAGCTTCCTTCTCTTCCTTGTGAGATATCATGCTTCCGATTATCATGTAGAAATTTGTAATCGATGACAGTAACATTATACCTATATGTGTCTTATGTTCAACTCGAATTCGTGTCGTCTATCCAATTCGTGCTCCTCATTTGGCCATATATATTGCCATTAGAAGACCCAGCAGCATGGAGTAACATAACGAAATCTGTTCCGCTTTCGATTGCAAACCCTATGCACATTGTAATTGCCTTAATTGCTGATTGGGGTTCTGTCCTCGCACAGATGCTAATAGCCGATGGCGGAATGCCATTTTAAAGTAATTGAATGCTTCACTATTACTTCCGATAAAAGGAATAATTGAGTGTTGCACCATTTTCTAAAGATTTGAGAAAATCTATATATATAAAATAGGGAATTTATATGTTTTTTTGTTTGTTCCTTACGAACTCTGGAACGCCTTGACCAATTTCAACCAAACTTGGTATACATATTATTTACCACATAAAATCACATACTGAGGATGTGGGGTAGGTCGAATGGGTCTGTGGGGGGGGGGGGTTTCGGGGTCGCTGAAGTGAAAAGTTGTGGTAAGACACCTCTAAGGGAGAGGTCGATAGGTGAGTTGAGTGGTGACCGATATTAATGCCAATTCTATAGTTTTAGGTGCTGCTGAGGTGAATAGTGAAGGTAAGACACCTCTATGGAAAGGGGGTGTTGGTGTGGGGGGATGCGTTGTATCAAATGTTACTAACTTGCAATGCCGGGCACTATAGTGAAAGTAAATCACCGTTATATGGAGCGGGTCAGTGGAAGTGATGTCGGGGCGATTAAAGTGAAAATTTTTAGTCCCATGCAAGCTTTGCAGTGCTGTCGCCTCCAGATCCTCGTTGCGCTTGTGGAATCAGAACAGGTGAATAAGTGACCTAGGTGCGAAGCGGGTCACGCTAAATGTCAACTATGTGCTAGATCAAGGTGTTATGCGAGCCGAGCCGAAGATCGACCAGGATGGGGGCCCATATAAAGCGCCCGGTCGTGATCGTAACATTCTGGATACCTGGCGACCTCCAGTTGTATCCGGCCTTACCTGAGTATTTCTCTGCCCGGGCGAACCACCCTTTCTACAAAACTCGTGGGATCTCTATGAGGAGCCAGAAAAATAATATTTTTATTAATACCGAGATCGGCACTCTCCAAAGGCTGGACACCCGTAATCCGAATATTCCGACCAAAAGCTGGAAAGTTCTTAAAGAAGAAGCGGCTAAGAGTGATTCTAGATTAACAACCATGTTATTCAACAAGGAGTCCCTAGCAATACTTTCTGCGACCAAGGGGGGCCGAAGACTTCGGTTTCGGGTCATTAAGAAGGATGAGTCCGATAAACCTTGTGGGGGTCAAACATCAAAAGAAGTCCTGTCCCTTCAAGTCCCTTTGAGTCCCTTTCGGGGAGCAGCAACTAATCTGCTTCAGCAGTTATAGCAGAAAAAGCTAATAGTAGTTTATTATGATTAAGATCCTACAAATTAACTCTCATCATTCCAAAGTAGCTTCGGCGGCGCTTATACTTAGACTAGCCTAATCGGCAGAGGACCTTTTATCAAATAATTTGAAAGGGTACAAAATCCTACATTTATCTAAGACCGAAAAGGTCAGATCATGTATAATGGGAAAGAATAATGTAAGTATTTTTCTACTCCCACAACTTAGTGAGGGGACATAACCGCGGCCAGCTTAGAATTGAACGTAGACTACACACTGCCGGTATTATACATCAACAAGGGTTTTCGGGCCATCTATCCCTCCAGGGAGCAATGGAGGGATGGCTCATCACAAGAAACTCTTGCATTAAAAATCTTCACGGACAGCTCCAAGTTTCACTGTAAAGTCGGCGCCAGAGTCTTCTGTGACAAACCTAAAGTAAACATTTCCGTTCGGCTCCCGTACCACTGCAGCGTGTATCAAGCTGGGATGACAGTCTTTGATGAGGCAGTGATCTGGCTGAGACATAATATAGTATCGGTTACCGATATCGTTATTTATGTAGACAGTCTCTCAAGGAGATGAGTGAGTATTTAGACATCCGCTTAGTCTGGGTCCCCGGTCACTCTAATATCGTTGGCAATGGCAAGGTAGACGAACTGGCTAGAAATGGCACTAAGCTTCAACTGCTATTGGAAAGGGCAGGCATAGCAAGACCTTTATCAGCGGTTAAGTTTTTGCTACGGAATGAGGCAGAAGCATTAACAAACACGAGGTGGGCGCACAAGCGGGTTTGGCCTAAAGTGGACTTAGATCGCTCTACAGCACTGATATCCCTGCAAACAAGGGATATGAAAATAACTATAGGTATTTTAACAGGGTGTACATGCTAGAAGGATGGGCCGTGAGTTTAATAACTTCTGTAAAAGCTGCTATGACGCCGAAGAGGAAGAAATAGTGTCCCACTTCCTGTGTATATGCCCGGCTCTTGCAGAAGACTGAAACATTTGGGATATCACACAGTGAACAGCTTATCGGATTTCGAGAACTGTTAAGTGGGAGACATCTTAAAATTCATAAAAAGCACGAAATAGAATTTGTAGTAAAAAGGGAAAGGCTTTGATCCTGTGTTACCACAATGGACCGTAAACGATGTAAGTGTGCAATAGCAATCACCAAACCTAATCTAACCTAACCTAGTCCCATACAACGCCGGGTACTCAACTCAATTTAAAAAATGAAATGAAAAAATGTTCAATATTTGCACAGAAAGGGAGACGAACTCCTATTACTTACTCACTTACTTATGTCCTATATCCCCTTGTGGGTCCTAGAGCCTCTACTACGTCTAGGCGCCATCGCGTGTGGTTCCTGGCAATAAGCTTCACCTCTCTCCAACTCTTCCCCAGTTGCCGTGACTCCACCACAACTGTTCTGCGCCATGTATTTCTCGGACGACCCGTTCTTCTACCATTCTTCTAAAGATGTTCGTTAGAGATACGTTAGGTCAGAAAACGCTTAAGATGTTCCGTAGGCACCTATTTACGAACGTTTGTAATCTTTTTGTGATAGTAGTGGTCACCTTGCAAGTGCTTGCACAGATTCAACATTTGAACGGAACAGTCGCAGCTTGATGTTTAAGCTGATCGCATTGCTTCGCCATATCATGGAAATTATTCCAAACACTGATTTTGCTTTGCCGATTCGGTTGACAATGTCCTGTTCGGTTCCACATAATCCTGTGTGAGAGTAAACAAACGTCGTCAGCGTAGTCCAGATGTTTGAGTTGAGATGTAAGAGTCCAACGAATTCCTCCGTTTCCAGTAGATAAGGCTGCGCGAAGTACTACATCGCTAATCACCAACAAAAAAAATATCGGCGATAGAATGCAACCTTGTCGTACCCCACATGGGATCTCGAATTCCTCTGACACCTTTCCTCTATCTAGCACATGATATTTAGAGGCATCATAGGTTGCTTTAATAATAGCTATTAGTTTATCGGGTATACCTCTCCTGCGCAAGGCGAGCCAGATAAACTGGCTGTCAACTGTCAAACGCCTTTCCAAAATCGATGAACAGCAGGTGCAGTGGTGACCGGAATTCAACGCACTGTTCAATAATGATCCGCAGGGTGTTGTGTGAACTCCGATTAGGGTATTGTAATAATGAAATTCGGTTTTCTTCTCTTAAAGGATTGATAACACATTTCTTCACTTTTATCAGCCTTCTAGTATTGCTTGATTTAACTTTATGTTAGTGTGTAAGCTTAGAGCCTTCAAAATGTAACTGCTTCTTAGGTTTTTGAACGAAATTTATTCAGTTTACTAAAACGGCTAACAGGTGCAAGTCATCCTGTCGATTTATATCACCAGAGCAAATATAGTCCTGCTACTCCATTGGAACCAGGTCAGGCAGAAACTGCCAATTGGTATAACACAGCTTGTTTAGCAAAAGTTTTAGATAAAGAGGATAATTTTTCAGCTACTGCTGACACTGTAACTCGTATACAAAGTTTCTCCATCAAATCCTAAATGACTTGCGCTTTCTACTCAAACAGTGATTTTCGTTTTAAAATTAATCTGTGACACATACTTTTTAAGTAGTTTTCAAATTAAAGCCGCGAAACGCCCTACTTCATGAGACCGATCGAAACATGGTTAAGTGGTTTTGATCCTCATGTCAAACATCTAAATTATGGTTTATGGATAAATAGACTGAACAGTTGATGAGAGATTGATGGACAAGTGACCCAATTTTCCGGGTTTATCGCGTAACGCTCGAAAGGTTTTACAAATGAAAGTGAATTTCAGCATTTGAATTCGCTGTACGTTTTATCATTTTCCATTGGCATGGCAAACAAATTTAAATGTCAAAAAGTAACAAAAAATGTCACCTACGTGTATGTATAAGAGATATTGAATAAAAATTTAATCGGAATTACCAACCAGCACATAGGTTTTTCCTACACATTGTAAAATAATTTCTTTTATTCTTCTATTTCGTCTTAATGCTCTCTCCAAAGTACATACATAGTTGGTCAGTTT
The DNA here is from genome assembly GCA_947095585.1 of Nephrocerus scutellatus. NCBI lineage: Eukaryota > Metazoa > Arthropoda > Insecta > Diptera > Pipunculidae > Nephrocerus > Nephrocerus scutellatus. Next base: position 95,637,571 of record OX352763.1, read on the forward strand.
CTTTCTGTTTGTGAGAGGAAAGCGATTTGGCACAACTTGTAGGTTGTAGCAACGAACAAAACAACTCTCAACACAATCTTCTCTGGGTACAGAGCACAGAAAAGAAGCAAACACAAGGTGTTCCATTTTTCAGTGAGCAGACGATTATGCAAAAATTATGTAAAATTTACGTGTACATACATACTACTCTCTTTGCTTTTCGTTTACTGCTCGCTTAAATAAAAAGAGACTGCTTGTGCTCGTGCCTAGCCTATATCAGTCGGCCTATACTCCAAGCGGCTGTATACTCTTTCTCTTTCTTCGTGCATTTGGTAAGTACGTCTCTCTGCTCAGCAAGTAAATATGAATAATGCCACCGTTTTTCTGATAAGCGCTACCGTAGCGTTCTTTTTTTATGTTGCCTTGTAGCTTTGCTTTGTACCTGAGTATGTATTATAATATATATATAATATGTATATGTAGTATGCAAGTGCGAGAATAAACGATCTAGTTGCTTTTGTTTTCATTATCGAGATACATCCATACTTATATATGTACGTACATCCCACACGTGAGTAGATTTATTGTTTCATAAAATAAATAATCGAGTATTGTCCGTACTCCGTAGTAGTTTGCTTTAATCTGAAACAAATTGCAAACTCGCGTTGATTAATTTTTTTTTGCAATTTTTTGCCGTTTTTGTGATTTGTCAATGTTTATCAAGTTCTGAGCTATGTTTAAAGTTTCAAGTCTCTAGCTCAATGGGAAGTTAGTTTAAAATCAATTCCAAACGCACAGACAGACATACACAAAAGCGAGCTAATAAAAACGTTTTGAAAATGAAATGCTATTGGTAACCGCATCGCTTGAGAACGGCTGAACCGATTTGGCTCATTTTTATTTTCAAATGTCCACGATATCTCGAGTTATTTTGAAAAGTTGCCCGGAAAATTTGGGAAAACTGAAAGTGCTGTTTTCCATAGGTTTTTTGTATGACGCTATGTTGGCGCTATGTAGTAAGTGTTGTTTGGTAGCTGATCCATTTCCACGGTCTTTCTTCTGCGATCTGTCAACGCAATGAATCCGACCGACATGCAAATAGAGATAAAGCACTTGCAGTTTCGGGTGCGGTTTGCATTCGCAATTACAATAAATAAATCAAAAGGGCAGCCATTGAGTGTTTGAGGCATTAACCTTGCAAATCCATGCTTCTCTCTTCTAGTGTCGGAAAACCATAAGCTTTGTTTGTTTACACGTCAGACAACAAAACAAATATAAAATACTGCGCGTACCAAAAGACCCAAAAAGACCCCTTAAGGACCCTCAAAAGACTCCCCAAAAGACCCTTAATAGACGCTCAAAAGACCACCCTCAAAAGACCTAAAAAACACCCCCAAAAGACCTACGAAAAAACCTCAAACGACTCATAAAAAGACTCCCAAAAGACCCCCAAAAAACCCCAAAAACCATTAAAAAGAATTGAAAGATATCTTAGAATTATCTGATGATGAAGTCGCACAAGATAATATAGATGGACATTGGTCAGAAGTTGATGACGAAAACACCGAAGAAGTGCCGAAAAAATCATTACTACCGAAAAACCTTTAAAAGATCCCCAAAAGGCATTCCAAAAGACCCCATAAGGACCCTTAGGACTCTCAAAAGACCCCAAAAAAAACTCCAAAACACAAAACCTAAAAGACCCTCAAAAAGTCCCCAAAGTACAGTCAAAAGACCCTCAAAATACCATGAAAGGATCATTAAAAACATCAAATCATCAAAACCACCCAAATCATCACCAAGACCCCCAAAAGACCCTCAAAGGACCCCAAAAGACCCACAAAAGACCCTCATAAGACTCATTAAAAGACTTCCAAAAGACCCTCAATATGAAGACTTTTAGGATTCATACAAATCGGTTGAGAAATTACTCAGTTCCCAAAATTTAAAAATGTAACACAATAACGTGGCCAATAATGTGACTCAAAATCGCAAATCGGTACAAATTTTTTATGTGTACATCGAAACCCGCCAAACAGTGGTTTTTTATCTGTTTTTGAGATCAAAAGTATTTACTTTTTTAAACGCTTCACACGCGTCACACGAGACTTACGACACGCATCAAACGAGGGATATCAAAATTGGCCGCTCACAAAATTTCAGTCCTACAGGTCGTACGAAAGGTGGTCAAAGAAGACATAAAAAAACGAGATATTTTGGACTTACACACTCACAAAATTTCAGCTCTCTAGGTCATGTGGAAGGTGCTTTAAAAGGACCTCAAATAAGTCGAAAATACACACAGCTTGACCCATTTTTGTCTGTATTTTCGACAGGACAACGTTGGTCGGGTCAGCTAGTAGATTATACAGTAAGGTTCTCCAAATTAGAAATTTATAAAACGTTGAGAGACCTCTAGAGAGTGATGAGCTGACCTGCCTCCTCTGAACACTGCAATAACGTAATTTTATAGTTATTAGCTTAATTTTACGAGCGCAAACGGAAGACATGCGTAACTTACTAACAAAAGATTCAATTATTTATTCAAGATGACCGAAAATGTAAGCCCTCAAAAACTGGAAGACCATCCATTGCTACTGATCGTGACAGAACGGCTTAAAGATTTACCAGCAAGGTCTCAACCTCGTTGACTTTAATGCTGACAGCTATTTCTTCCATCCTGACTTTGTCGTCCCTGTGGATACTGTATTCGTCTGGACTGAACGGATTTCTCCTCGTAAGATATGTTTCCTGTAAAAGAAGGATGTCAGGTTTATTAGTTTTAATAAATAATTTCAGTATGATCCGCCTTTCTAACGAATAAATGGAATATGAGAAAATATACCTATCCTGCTTATTGTGAACATAATTCAAAAATAAGTCGACGCAAAACGGTTGTTTTGGACCTGTCATCAAGACTGCTATAACTAGCAGGTACGTCTTCTCTTGTCTTCTGCAAAATTGTGAAAAGGTCTGCCCCAAATAGCCTTTCCGTATTGTCGAATATGTTTGATTTTCCATAAGATGTAGCCGGTTTTGGTGTTTGCTTTTTACTGGTTTGTTGGTTGCTTGGATGGTAAGTGGTGGTTTGTTGATGGTTGCTGGCTTGCAGTGTCACTAGCTAAGCTTACTCCCTTTACTATAGTTTTTAAAGCAAACATCCGGGCGAACTTATATAGCTCCTTCTTCTTTTGGGCGGTTTTCCCATATTCCGCCATTTTTTCTTTATAGTTAGGACATTCCCGATATTTGGAGGATGACCATTTGTTTGACAATTTGTGCAGAAGACGTTGTCGTCTTTCTTCTTGTCTGCGTTTCTCGGGCATTGGCCAGGTAAGTGTTCGTCCTTGCACTTAACGCATCTGTATTTCATGCCGCAATCGCTTGCGACATATTGAAACTTTTGGCAGTTTCTGCAATGCGTAATGCCTGCCGATTTTTCTCAAGGCACCAACTGTTTCATCAGAGGGAGGGCTTCAGAGCAAACTGCTGCCTTATCGCAGTTCTTCTCTAGTTCGACAATAAAATGGTTAAATTTCTTGTCTGTCCTCTGAGATTTTAAGGGTTTGACCTCAGCTGTCAACGCTTCCTTGACATCCTCAGCATGGAAAGAGCGGTGAATGCCTTTTAGGAGCAACATTTCTTTTCTGTCCTCCCTTGTAGTATATGTATTAAATTCAGTCTTTCCCGATTGTAGGAAGGACCAAATTTTCTGCTGCCCATCTTTATTCATGGCCGTAACGACCGACTTACTGCTGTTGATGTTGCGAATTTTTCCAATAATGTTGGCAATCTTTGTGAACTTAGATAGTTCAGCGAAGTTTAGTCTGAAGCAGACTGTTGGCGGCATAGCAAATGGGTTGGATTTTGGTCTCGTAATTGGAGCTTTTTTGTTTGCTGGAGCGACTGGTGGTTGTGCCTTCTTGATTAAATTTTGCGTTTCTTTTGCTTTAGCTTTAGCTGTGTCTACAGCGGTGGTTTTTTGCGGATTACTTTCTTCACCAGCAACCATTGATAGAATTTCCAGACAACCTACTTCTTTTAGCTTCACTGGCATGGGAAAAGACCGCTCTTTGAGACGGCATTTTCCGTTCCGCTCCTGCTGGATTCGGACGCTTCAGTATCTGATTCCTCATCAAGGCTCATGTTCTCCTGTTCAGAAGAAGCTGAGTCTTCGCACAGCTGGTTGACTTTATTCAGCCTTTCGTACAAGGACACGAGAAAGTCGCCACCATGGTTGGTGACTTCTTGTCCAATTAAGGTTAATACCTCATTAACCTTTTCCTTCATTTTCTGTTTTTTACCCATTTTATGGGGCTAAAAAATGAAAAATCTTTTCTGAAATTAAATAACTATTAATTATCAATATGTTTCTTTTAGAGGCTATCGAACTTGACTGCCATTTTTGATCGACATCACTCAAAACTGAGCGTGTTAACGACTGACAGTTGGTCTGACAGTCAAAACTGATGGCTGAAAAATAGTTTTTCTGTTGACTAGCGGTCATATTTTTTTGTGATCTATAACCTGCACATATGTATGTATGTATGCATGTATATATAAATTTTATCTGCCAGGGTTAGTTTGAACTCGAGCTCAGGCAAAGCGTATATAAAACAATGGACGTTGTCCATATTTTCTGTTTGAAAATTAAAGTTTGACTGCTGGTTTGACTGTAAAACCTACAAAAATCTGTCAAACCCCTTCTAGTAAGCAAATGGATCACACTAATAATTAGTAAAATCGGAGGCGCTTTTTAACTCGATAAAATCGCTAATCGACGCTAAATCGATAAAAGATAAATACACAAAACTAAATATAAAGATAACTAAAAAAAAAAAACAAATCAAACTTGTTTACTAATTATAGAAACAACATTTCAAAAAACAACTCTCTTATCAGTGAGTACCCTGAAGAAAGCCTCTGAGCAGCTAAAAACACATTAACCGCAATAATTTATTTGCTTAACGAAAAAAAAACAAGGTCTTTATTTTCAATTGATTAACAAAAAAAGAGGGGGACAAAACAAAAACAAAGAATGCGATATTATTATTATATGACGAGTATTTACTTCGAGTATGCTAACGGCTAACCACTTTGCTCACTTCTACTACAACCTAAAATAAATTAACAAAAAAAAGCGGTGTCGGGTATCGGTTCCGAGCAAACACCGAACGAGCAACTCCGACTACTGATACTGGCTGGCTACTGCTGGTGTTGACTAAGGAGGAAACCCATAAAACGAGGACGTCAACAAAGCAAAGCAGACAGCACATGCACACAACATGCGGCTATTCCAATTATAATGATATTGCTGGAAACGCGTCTCTACCTCAGCGTCAGCATTCAGCAACCACTGCACGTAATCTCGTTGTCGTTACTCGTTATCCACTGTTCTCTCACTTGAACCCATATTTTGTTTTTTTTTGTTACCAGGCCCGACGATACAACATAATGAGTGCAACGAGCATTACTTTTTTTTAAATTCTCTATATTAACTTTACGAGGCCGTGAGTTTGTTTGTCTTATTGTTTTGTTTGTTTGATTGTGACCGCCATTTTTTAATCCACTTCCTAAATCCCGATTTTATTCAAACTTTGCAAACATTTGTATCTCTGATGAAAACTCTTTCTATACAAATTTGGAACAGAGACCATCCCATATATTTTCTTCAAAATTAACCCGCTGTTATTCAAACTTTGCACACATGGAGATACTCATGAGAATTTACAAAAAAATGGTAGCGGTTGGTTTTCTTGTCTACTCTTCAAAATTTGGTCAGAGTCTCAACGGCATACAATAAATAAATAGCAAATAATAAAAAAAAGCTCCTCTACTAATAGAAAACAATATATTCGATTACAGGAAGGCTGATTTGAAAAAGTAAAAGCTCAAAATCCGTCTTACACTAAGAAATAGACAAACCAATATTTATGATATCCATAGTATTTCTGAAATCTATGAAAATATAATATTTTTTGAATCTGCAATGCTGAATAGTATTGATTCTTCTGTCCCAAAAAGAGTTCCTAAAAACGTAAGTTTTAGGCTTCCGTATTATATTATTAATTTGATTAGAACTAGGAACGTGCATAGAAGAAACTGGCACCGTTTAAGGTTGAAATCTTCAAAGTCAAAAAGACACATTGGAAAAATAAATTATCATAACGGGTGATTATTAAGTGACCTAGGTGCGGGGCGGGTCACGCTAATTGACAGCAATGGGTTGGATCAAGGTGTAATGCGAACCGAGCCGATGATCGACTAGGCTGGGGGCCCATTTAAATAGCCCAGTCATAATCGGAGCCCTCTGGATACCTGGCGACCTCCAGAGGTACCCTTAGCGGATGCCTTACCTGGGTAATTCGGATCTCTGCCCAGGTGGACCACCCTTTCTCCGACACTCGTGGGAACAAAAATGGACCAAAATAATAAAATAAATTTTTTCAAAAAACCCGAGATCGGCGCTCTCCAAGGGCCGAAAAACGAGACCGGTGCTCACCAAATACCGAAGACTTCAGGGGGGAGCTACTCGAACCTTAAAGGTGGGTCTCCCTCCAGAGTTATAGTGTTGTCAGATCCTAAGGATTCAACTCCAGGGACCAGCAAAGCATCAGGGGGGAGCAACTCGAACCTTAAAGGTGGGTCTCCCTCCAAAGTAAAAGTAATAGGGTTGGCTGATCCTAAGTCATCGACTGGGACCAGCAATGCCAAGTCTCTTCCTTTGGGCAAGCGACAGTATGGAGAACGTCGTTCAGCCCATAGGATACTGGAAAGGTGGGCTGAGACCCCCAAGGGGCAGCTCACTAAGGAGCAGAGAGACTCTCTAGCATGGGCGAAAAAGACTGCTGACTACGTCGGTAACCCTGAAAGGGACTGCGTGCCGAAAAGGCAGAGGTCTCTGGATGAGGTGGAGGTGGCGAGTAGTAAAAAAGCCAAAGTGCATGAGTCGGGAGCTCTAAAGGCGCACAAACCTAAGTCATATAGTGACGTCATAAGGGAACACGTGTTAGTGCTTGCTGTCATTGACAGAAATCATGATGAAGGGAACATCTCTTCGGATAGATGGAAGTCAGTGGCTAATGCTCTTAACCGGGTATTTTTAAAGGTCCTTAGGGAAAACCCGGGACCTCCTCCGTCCTGTAGAGATGCGGGATGGTTTCAAGGCAGGGTGAAACTAACTGCATGCTCAGACCAGAGATCTGCACTTCTCTATAAGAGGGCCATCTCTGAGGTTGGAGAGGTGTGGCCGGGCGCTAAGCTTGAAGCAGTCAGTAGGGAGGAGATCCCGAACAGGCCTAGAGCACGCGTTTGGCTTCCAGCTGAACCATCAGAGCAAGAAATTATGCAGATAATTCATGCCAGTAACCCGAACCTTCCAACCAAAAACTGGAAGATTCTAAAGCAGGAAGAAGCTAAGGGCGACTCCAGATTGTCAACCATGTTAATAAACAGAGAGTCCCTAGCACCACTTTCAGATACCAAGGGGGTTATAGATTTCGGTTTCGGGTCATTAACCCTCAAAGTATTCAAAAAAGATGAAACCAATAATGTGACTGTGGATAAAGCCACAATTAACAACCAGTCCCTTCAAGGGGAGGTTGCCATTGCACTCGATGGTGACAGTCGTTCCAGCGAAGACCTAGTCAGCAGAATGGACGGCCTACTCTCCATTGAGTCCGACGAGGAATGCCTGTCAGATTCGTTGGGGGAACTGGCATACACTACAGTCATAGAGGCCTTGAGGAACGAGACGGATGCATCCGGCGTGTCCTCGGGGACAGAAAATTAGACCGCTATAGCGGTTATAGAAGGAGAAGGTAAGGTAATTTACTTATGATTAAAATCCTGCAAATTAACTTACATCATACTAAGGCCGCTTCAGCGGCGCTTATCCTTAGACTGTTCGAATCGGCAGAAGATCTAATTCTTATTCAGGAGCCATGGATAAGCAATAATAATAGGATCTGTGGACTCAACTTAAAGGGGTACACAATCCTACATTCATGTAAGACTGGAAGGGTCAGATCTTGTTTAATGGGAAAGACTAATTTGAATATTTTTCTACTCCCACAATTTAGTGACGGGGACATAACCGCGGCCAGCTTAGAGTTGGGCAACAACACGATCCTGCTGGTTTCTGCGTACCTCGATCGCGAGAAAAATACACCGCCGGATAACCTGGCTGAACTTATTCTGGAAGCAGACAAACAAAAAATCAATGTGATTCTCGGGTGTGATGCTAATGCACACCACACACTCTGGGGTAGCACTGACATTAATGACAGGGGTGAGTCTTTTTTTGAATACCTGTTAAATACTAACCTCCTAGTCTGTAACATTGGGCAAGAGCCCACCTTTATTACAAAAATAGACGGGAAGTGCTAGACGTAACTCTCGTTTCTGATAAGATTTTCCATATGGTAAAAGAATGGAGGGTAGCAAAAGAGCACTCCTTCTCTGACCACAGGTATATCACTTTTAATCTCGGCATTCATCCTGTCAGTCAGAACGCCTTCAGAAATAAAAAGAAGACGAACTGGATCTTGTACGGGATGGTGATAGAGAAGTTTTTACTACAAAATAACCCTAAGCCCCCAGTGACAGTTGAAGAACTTGACTGCATGGTGAACACTGTCACTAACGCATGTACTAGTTCTATGGGAACAGCGTGTCCTACGGTTTACCCAAGAGGTAAACGTAGACCAGTATGGTGGTCATCCGAAATAAGGGAGCACCAGAAAACTAGTAGAAGGGCCTTTAACAAGGCAAAGAATACTAATAGTACCGAAGATTGGGACTTCTATAAGGAATGCCTTAAACTCTACAAGAGGGAACTTAGAAAGGCAAAGAGGAAGTCCTGGAGACTCTTCTGTGAAAAAATGGAAGGAGTCTCAGAGACCACTCGCCTTAGAAAGATTCTCTCCAACAACCCAACCAATCCTAGTTACTTAATAAAACCGGATGGTTCATGGACGACTTCGAGCAAGGAAACTCTGGAGCTTCTTTTGCAAACCCACTTTCCAGGCTCGACCGACTTGAGGAACGAGTCAGAACTCACTACTCAGCAAGGAACTCACACGCTATGCATAAATAATATCATTAGCACTAAGCGGATTAAGTGGGCTATTAGCAGCCTCATGCCTTACAAAGCAGCTGGTCCAGACCAAATCATACCAGCAGAATTACAGAAAAACACAGATATCATCCTACCATGGTTAGAGGTGATTTTCAAAGGGTGTCTGCGCTTAATGCACATTCCTAAGAACTGGACGGAAGTCAAAGTGGTCTTCATTCCAAAAGCAGGAAAAGCTCACATGGGTACCCAAAGGACCTAAGGCCTATAACCTTATCCTCCTTTCTGCTGAAAACTTTGCAGAGGTTATTGGATGTTTATATAAGAGACCAGGTGGGATATGGTAGATGGGCTCAGTCTCAACACGCTTACTGCAAAGGTAAGTCGGTAGAAACTGCGCTGCACACACTGGTACGTACGATTGAGAAATCACTTCAATCGAAGGAATACACACTCATAGCATTCCTCGACATTGAAGGGGCCTTTAATAACGTAAAGACGGAGGCTATAATGAAAGGCATGTCTCTTCTAGGTATTGACCACACAGTTTGCAAGCTAATTAATCATATGCTCTTAAGCAGGATTGTTAACGCTGAGCTGGGTGGCTCCACCATTAGAAGGCATGTAGCTAGAGGAACGCCGCAAGGAGGCGTTCTATCCCCTTTGCTCTGGAACATAGTAATCGATGGACTACTAAAAGAGCTGGAAAGAGAGGGCATGAGCGTAGTTGCCTATGCTGATGATGTAGCCATAGCTGTCACAGGTAGGTTTCTAGTAACCATTACAGAGGTTATGCAAAATGCCATCTCCATAGTCACAAAATGGACCGAAGGCTGCGGACTAGGAGTAAATCCGTCCAAGACAGAGCTGGTCCTCTTCACAAATAGATACAAAATGCCAATAGTCACTCCACCAACTCTAAACGGAACCAGTCTAGTTTTCACCAATAGGGCGAAATTTCTGGGCACAATCCTGGATGATAAAACCAAACATTTAAGAGAGAGTTAACAAAGCTACTAAAGCTCTATATGCGTGTAGAAGCGCCATCGAAAAAAAGCTGGGGATTAAAGCCAGAGCTGGTACACTGGCTATACACTGCAGTAGTAAGACCAATACTCGGTGTAAGCGTTTGGTGGCCAGCTCTTGGAAAATCCACTTATGCTAAAATTCTGGAGAAGGTGCAAAGGGCAGCCTGTCTTCACATTAGTGGAGCACTAAAAACAACACCAACACGCGCCCTAGAATTAATGTTGTACCTGACTCCTTTGGATATATACGGCAGGCAGAGAGCAGCCTTTACGGCCGCGCGACTGTCGGCAACACGTCAGTGGAAACCTATTCAAACGGGACACTCGACGATAAACAACTCGCTAAAGGTTGAACTGGCGAACTTAGATTACACTCAACCAGTGCTATGCTTTAGGAAGGGTTTCCGAGCCATCTACCCCTCCAAACTCGACGGAAGGGTCGGTGCCGGAGTCTACTGTGACAAACCTAGCGTGAGCATTTCCGTTCGACTCCCGGACCATTGCAGCGTGTATCAGGCTGAGGTAACAGCGATTGAGGAAGCGGTGACCTGGCTGAAACATAATATATTATCGGTAACCGATATTATAATTTACATAGACAGTCAGGCGGCAGTCAAATCGCTGGAATCGGTCTTGATGACATCGGGGGTAGCGATAAACTGCCACACATCTCTCAAGGAGATGAGCGAGTTTTTTAACATATGCTTAGTATGGGTCCCCGGTCACTCTGATATCGTTGGGAATTGCAAAGCAGACGAACTAGCCAGAAATGGCACAAAACTCCAACTGCAACCGGAAAGGGCAGGCATAGGAAGACCACTATCAACGGTCAAGCTAAGGCTTCGGAAAGAGGCAGAAAAATTAAAACGCGAGATGGTTGCATACCAACACATGTAATATTGCAAAGCAAGTCTGGCCTAAGCTGGACCTAAATCGCTCTAAAGCATTGATATCCCTACGAAGAGGGGATATAAGAATGACTATAGGTATCTTAACGGGGCACTGTCTTCTTGGAGTTCATGCGAGAAAGATGGGCCTTGAGTTCAATGACTTCTGCAGAAGCTGTTATGACGCCGATTAGGAGGAAACAGTATCCCATTTCCTGTGTACATGCCCGGCTCTTGCAAGCAGAAGACTTAAATATCTGGGATATGGTACACTAAACAGCTTATCGGATGTCGAAAACTGCAAAGTGGGAGACATCCTAAAATTTACAAGGAGCACGAAATGGGCTCTATGATAAAAGGGAAAGGCTCTGATCCTGTGGTATCACAATGGACCGTACTTTGGTCTAAGTGTGCAATAGCAGCCACCGAACCTAACCTAACCTAACCTAAGTAAAAACGCTAAACCATTTTGGAACATTGCCAAAGTACTGAAAAAAATTCTAACTTCTTTCCCTTAGTAACAGTAAATAACAATAACCAACGAAGACAAAGCCAATTGCTTAGCTGACATTGTCGGAAATCATAACATTGGAATGAATCTTGGCACTGCTAGTGTACAACAAGAAGTCAGTTGTTATGTAGCTGATTTTCGCGTTAAAATTCCAACATCCGATGTTAATGATTTACAAATGTTGATGATATAGTGGATATCATATCTGAAATAATAAAACAGCCCATAAAAATTAAAGTTTTTCGTGTAAATTCTCTAATCGGGAATAGTGCAGTTTGAATAAAATCGGGTACATTTTTTAAGTTAGAGAGCCCCCCGACCCTGGGGCCATTTCACTTCCAAATTTTTACAAAGAGTGTTGTCCATCGGAGATACACATGCGTATAAAATTTGAAGAAAATCGGGTACTTTTTTCATAAAATTTGTATGGGTGCCCCCCGACCCCTGGGCACGATTACTTTCAAATTTTTACAGAAAGTGTTGTCCATTGGAGATATACATGCGTATAAAATTTAAACATTTTTTTTTAAAAATCTGTATGGGAGCCCCTTGACCCCGAGGCCCGAGGTGCCCAAAATATTAATAGAAAGTATTGTCATGGAAAATACATATGTGCGCAAAGTTTGAATAAAATCGGGATTTAGGAAGCGGTTTAAAAATTGATCACAAGCCACTGACACATGCCGAATTGCGCACGAGTATGTATTAAGCTTTGGGGATCTGCATTGCGATTGATCGGGAAACTACTGACCGCTCAAAACATACATATGTGCGCAAAGTTTGAATAAAATCGGGATTTAGGAAGCGGTTTCAAAATTGATCACAAGCCACCGACACATGCCGAATTGCGCACGAGTATGTATTAAGCTTTGGGGATCTGCATTGCGATTGATCGGGAAACTACTGACCGCTCAAAACTTGGTTTGAGCCAGTAGCGCTGCAAACAAGTTCGTGATGTGCTGTGCGTGCTTGCTTTACCTCCTAGTAGTGGTCCCCGGAAAACTATGTGTATAAATCATCATATATGTAGGCTAAAATTGCAAGTGCGAACGGTCTAGCGTTTCTAGTCTAAGTAACGGGGAGGTTAGCACCCTGCGGTACCGAAAAATGCTCGCTACTGAAACCAACACAACGTCTCGGATAAGTAATAATCGAATAATGACGACTTTTGGCTATTGTACCCGGACAAAGATTGGTTGCTGGAATGTGAAGATGCTCCTTGACTCAGGGAGTGAAGGACCTTAAAATGCCAGATTTCTTCAACTGGAACGTGAGTTTTTCGATATAATTTGGACATACTGGGAGTGAGTGAAGTAAGATGGTTCGACGCGGGAGAGTACCAATCCCCCAACGTGTAACACTGTGCTACTCTATTCCGGCAAACCCTCCGGCAGTCCCCGTGAATCTGGCGTGGGTCTGCTGCTAACGCCTACAGCACGCAGAGGCCTAATTTCCTGTCAGCTAGAGTCCCTGTATCGAAGCAAAATGAGAGAAGTTTAGCGGAGTGTTAGACGTGACAAACGTAATTATATTAACAACCTGGCCTCAGGAGCAGAGGAAGCAGCGAGCAGGTGCGATAGCAGAACCGTTTACAGAATCACCAAAGAGCCAACATCCGGCGAAAGGCCTAGATGGTACCGTACTTGTTTCAGATGAGGATCAGCTCAATTGATGGAAGGAGCATTTCTCTACGTTCCTTAACCGTGTATTCGCCAACGATTTGCACCCAAAATCAAACGGAGCTGCCGGAAGTAACAGGTTCCCGAATTCACACCTCAACTCCCAGTAAACATGAGATCGCTACCGCGATCAACGCACTAAAGAACAACAAGTCGGTAGGACTAGATGGTATACCCGCAGAGTTTCTGCGTGCCGGTCCAACGACATCAGCAGAGCTTTTATATCCACTTGTAGAGAGAGCTTGGGAGGCAGAAAGTTTCCCCGATGAGTGGAAGAAGGGAATGATTGTCAAGCTCTCTAAAAAAGGTAGTCTTATGGAGTGCGAAAACTGGATAGGCATTTGCGTTCTTCCTGCAGTTGCAAAGGTAATAGCCAAAGTCGTACTTAAGCGAATTAAGGAATATCTGGAAGATACACTCGATTCCGAACAAGTAGGTTTCCGCACTGGATCCTCCTATGTCGACCACATCAACACACTGCGGATCATTATTGTAAATGGAGGAATTCGTTTGACTCTTACATCTCAACTCAAGCATCTGGACTACGCTGACGACGTTTGCTTACTCTCACACAGGATTATGGAGCTGCACCGAATGATAACAAATATGGAAAGGGAGGCAAACGTTGCGGGGTTGAAGATCAATATGCCAAAACCCAAATCATCAAACTCGGCACTCAGTAACTCAAGTTAACATTGCAGGACAACCGGTAGAGAGAGTAGAGAGTTTCCAATATCTTAGGAGTGTTGTCTCGACCGAAGGTCGAACTAAACAGGACATTGTTAACGGAATCGCCAAATCAAAATCAGTGTTTGGAATGATGTCCATGGTATGGCGAAGCAATGCGATCCAAGCGGCGACTCTTCCGTTCAAATGTTGAATCTGTGCTGTTGTATGGGGTGAGTACTTGGAAGGTGACCTCTACTATCACAAAAAGATTACAAACGTTCGTAAATAGGTGCCTACGGAAAATCTGAATGGTTTTCAGACCTAACCGCCGTATGTCTTACGAACATCTTTACCAGAGAACGGGTCAGGAACCAATAGGCAAAACCATCTAACGACGGAAGTGGCAGTGGATTGGTCAAACATCCCGAAAGAGTGCCAACTCAGGGACTACCCTTGTAAATAATTAAAATCTTAAATAATAGAAATCATTCTAATCTAAATCTACAAATGAGACAACAAAACTTAATCCAACTCTTGTGAGAAAATTTCTATTGTCAATGAGGCATTGTAGGAACAAACTGATGTTCATTATCGTAAAACCAACATTTACAGTTGGATTTTGATGCTGTGGTAATTTTTGACTATCAGTCAGTCAACATTGTAGAGACTTTTGAAATCACACAATCCTCGACCGCAAACAAACCAATTAAGTAATAGTCAACAGCATTTGGTTAGGCAACTACAGGAACATTACTTTATTCGCATTCTCATGTTGTACTCGAATATTAAGATATGCATGCGAGCATATACTTGTACGCAGCAGATACAGAACAAGGGTGATCTAAATTCTCCAGCGCAGAATATAGATGTGTACCAACAGATATTTGCATGAGCCTCGATTAAAAGGATCAACAAAATTAATAATTAATTGGTTTCGTTACCGCGTGTTCATAACTCGTGCGAGTTTTTGGATAGTTGCATATGGGTGTATCTGGTTGGTACATTCAAATTCAAGTTGGCATTCATTATTAAGTTTATTAGGGACTTTACCACACGAACAGTAGACGCATACAAGCATAAGTTAATTTTTATCTGTATCTATTAAATTGGAATTCAATCCAGGAACCCTAAGCTTAACGGGCTGCTGCTGCTGTTCTGAGTAATTGTTACTCTCAAACTGATTCGAGACTTGAGTACTTGGCAAAAATAACTCCAAACTTATGCCTCGTTCAAAAGAAAAGTTATACAGGGAAATATTAGCCCCCCGCGAAAAAAAATTGGGCTTTCGCTTCGTCTGATTCAATCGACAATAACGCCAATATTGATAATCGTGCTTGTGCCTTAGAAGAGCGAGGGTAAGTTTCGATTAGTTTCAACTTACTGAACGATATCTATGGGCTAGCAACGGTTACAGAAAAGGTTAAAAATATACGCGATGCAATTATGAATTATGGTGGCCGGCCGGCCACCAGTAGAATTGAAGGAACAGAATGGGGAAATGGGTGGCCCTAACTATCTCTGACTGGTGGAAAAGCGATCAAACCTCCACGTAGTGGCCGCCGGTATTTTCTTCCAGTACAGGAAAAGCTGAATGATCGGGCTAGTCCCTTCAAAATAAGGTTGGCGCGAGCCTTTAACCTCGCCCGTACAAAACTTTATTACGGAACCCAAAATCAACCTTGGATACACTGATGAAAGAAGACGACCACGACAACGAAAACGGCTAAACGATTTAAGAATTTTCTCATGGAACGTACACTCACTGTATAGAGCTCAAGCTACATAGTAGCTAGCCGATACCCTGTCCAAACATAATGCTGACATAACAGCAATCCAGGATATATGTTACATAAATTACAGCTGTCATGCAATACATCATGTGCTCGGGGTCGGGTTACAAGCAAGCAAAGAATGAAACCTACGTTTTTCGTAAATGAACAACCGGTCCGGTTGAGAGATTTTTTGTAGGAGTCCGGGACCGGACCCCGGTTGTAAAGCCAAATTTGATGATGATGATGTACTATAAAATATTGGAAGTACAAAGTTTTCAATTCATAATGATGTCTCGACCGGCATTAAAAATTTTCCTGGACAAACGATTCTAGCCCAATTCCACTAGACACAATTCCACTAGACACAATTCCACTGGACACAATTCAACTGGCACAATTCAACTTGGCACAATTCCACTGGGCACAATTTAACTTGGCACAATTCAACTTGCACCGGTTACCGAACAAACATATGCGATATTGTTTCGAAAATAGTCTTTGTGAATCTAAATATTTTGTCAGATAATACCCGAAAGAAGGTGTGTTAATATGTTCGCTGAGTTTAAACACCTTACTCAGCTTTTAAACGAGCCTACAAGAATACATGACATTGCAAATATTTCCGCAAACACTCTTGACTTGTTTCTTACCTCTCCTCCTGCTAATTACTCCATTAATGTATTATCGCCTCTAGGCTCGTCTAACCATTGTGTTGTATCAGCTAATTTCTCGTTAAAAAAACCACGCAGTTAGAGAAAAAACTCCCAAAAAACAATATGGCAATACGATAAAGCCAATTGGGACGGCCTTAACAACTTCTTTAGGAGAATTAACTGGTCGCTATTGTTTCGTGACAGCAACGTGGATGCCGCCACTGATGCAATCACAAACATCATCCTCATTGGTATGAGAGAAAGGAAAAAGTTTCAGTTTCGGTTTTACAAAAGCTTACCCTACTGAGGAAAACTGAACAAATTTTAAACGAGCCATAAATTATCATCTTCGGCGAGTCAAATTCGCCAAAGGTAGTAAATTTTTTTGGTCATTCGTGAAAAGAATCAAAAATACAGTCTCGTCGCTAAATCCAACGCTCATTTATAATGACACTCCAGTTGTGAACTCTAAAGACAAAGCCAATCTGTTTGCTGCACATTTTGCAGCTAGCTTCACGCTTCCAGATTGTGCAATGTTGCCGCCTGCACCTCCGAGTATTAAACACTCTATGTGTCTCGTACAGTTGCTAGAGTTTTAAACAACGATCTCAACACCAGTTGCCACTTCTCCTTGAATTCAACCGCAATACTAGTGGCGCTCTAAATACTCATCACTTTACCTTAAAGCCCATTTTCGGACGTACAGTAAAGTTAAGGGATTTGTTCTTCAGCCGTACAACACGTATGTGGAATGCTTTTCCAAGCTTTGTCTTTCCACATCGCTATGATCCACAGTCATTCAAGACAAAAGCTCATAGATATCTCCTCGTTTCTCCTCCTTTTCCTCATCGGCCAGACTGTGCCAGGCATATAGCCGAGCATTATAAGGGTGCGAACCCCTTTTTGCGTGCGCATATTTTTATAAAAACTATTTTGCCAGTCATCTAGAAAGCACAACAACCGGAGTAGGAGGCATTTTCAAGTTTTTTTAAGATTCATGTACTTTAATAGAGTAATTGTGTTGGCATCTGCACTAACGGGCCTACTGAAATATAATAGATGTTATATCTTTACATAAAGAATTTTTTTATGTTGGCATTATTATGACAATTTTGAAATGTAATGCTAATAATTATAATAATATTCAGCGCGACAGACCATTGCGGTCCAAGGCCTAGCTTCTCGCGACCAATTGTGTTGCGCATTTACAGGGTTTTTCAATAAGAGCACTTCAACTTTTTTTTTTAATAAAACACAAACTGTTCGACTTTTGAAATAACTTTTTCTTTATTAACGAATTTGAACATATACATATGATACATTTAAGTATTAAACTCGATTTCTTTTGCATGACCACCGCGTGCACGTTTTACGAAGTCCAATCTTTGAACCCAATTTTCGAACACTCTTTCGCATAAATCGGCCGAAATTCCAGCAATTTCACGTTCAATATTGGCTCTGAGCTCTTGCAACGTCGCCGGCTTATTGGCATAGACCAATGACTTCACATAACCCCAAAGAAAATAATCTAGAGGTGACAAATCACACGAGCGCGGCGGCCACTGGACGGGCCCATTTCGCGAAATAACACGCTCATCGAACTTAGTCTTCAATAACGCGATTGTATCGTGTGCTGTGTGGCATGTGGCCCCGTCCTGCTGAAACCACATGTCGTCCAAGTCCATTCCATTCAATTGCGGCCAAAAAAAATCGTTTATCATATCGCGGTACCGATTTCCATTAACAGTAACGTGGCGATCGTTATCGTCGATGAAAAAATATGGCCCAATGACGCCGCCGGCATGTAATCCGCACCAAACAGTGACTTTTTCGGGATGCAACGGTGCCTCATGAATCACGTGTGGGTTGCTTTCTGCCCAGTAACGCATATTTTGCTTGTTGACAAATCCTTCTAGCCAAAAGTGAGCCTCATCGCTGAAGATGATTTTTCGGTGAAAATCTGCTCTTAAAGTAGCGGCAACAGAACGATTATTTTGATAAAAAATTTGCACGATTTGCAATCACTGTTCACATGTGTAGGGTTCCATGATGAAATGTATACTAATGAAGTTTCCAAATAACAAAAGAACAATAAAAAATATGGCATCGTTCGCCGTCCCTATCGGAGAAAAGTTGAAGCGCACCTGTTGAAACACCCGATATATATTTTTGGACACAAATGGTAGGGACATACAATTTAAGGCCGGCTCCAAACGGAGAATTGAGAAAGCTTTCCGTGACAAGTTTATTACTCTCGGAACGTTTATCACCCATTCGCGAGAGGTGGGTGGGAGCAGATGTATGTATATTTCGCACTGACGCCTGCAGGCGGTATTGGATTTAAGGATCGTTAAATTCTACTCTATTCTGAAATTCCCACTTTGCTTTGCTGTCGAAGTGAGAATAATTTAACGTGTCGTTAACTTACTTTTATGTTAGGGTGCAATAGAAAACAATACATTAACAATTTTAACAAACAATTAAGTTTCATTTAATTCGTTTCAAAGAATATAATATAGAACTGTCTACTATGCTGTCCGAACAAGAAGTGTGTGAAGGAAATATTCTCTGTCGCAGAGCGAATAAGGCAAAATGACAAGCGGCAACAGTGGTGACATACACAGCAGTGGTGCCATACACAACACCCCTTAACGCCCAGCTGTGAAGAACTGCGGGCGGTTCGCTGACGAGCTGATCTTCTTACAGGTGTCTGTTGAGTAGATGTTGGTGGCGAACCCAAAATCTACCTCTGGTCGTTGTCTTGCAATACAACTGTTTCAAGTTCTGGTGGTTGGTCGACCGGTGGTCGAGTTTTCGGTGAGACAGTCGATGATTTGTTCTTCGGCGAAGCAACTAATAACGGTGTCTCAATACTGAGTCGATCGTCGGCTCGAGCTCTCAGTTGGTCGAAGTGGCGTTTAACAATTTGTCCAGACTCAAGACGTACTTTATACGATAATGGACCAGCGGCTGCTTGAATGATCCACTTAGATCCTCTGGCGTAATTTCTTGACCAGGCCCGATCATTCTCTTGAAAACGTCTCGGCTGTTTATCGATCTTCGACTATACTTGTTTCCTTACTACTGAATAATTAGGATAAATTTTATCAAAATATGTTTTAACTTGCCGATTATAGAGCAACTCTGACTGAGATGCTCCTGAAGTTGGCGATGGTGTGATGTGTTGACTAAACAAAAACTGAGACAGCTTCAGTTGGATGTCGGCGTCGTTTGTCAATTTTTTGAGAAAATTCGTAGCCCGTTTGATGGTGGATGAAACGGGGCAACACGAATGTGGCGAATCACATTTGAATCACAAAAATCATGGAACTCTTCAGATGAAAATGCTGTTTCATTATCCGATACGATTTCGTCTAGCAGACCATGTGTGGCGAATAGTGATGGAAGACACTGGATACTCATTTGTGACGATGTGGATTTTACGATTAATACCTCTAACCATTTTGAGAAAGAAGAGAAAATCTTCCCTCGAAACGGCCCGGCATGGTCAATGTGAAGACGAGACCACAGTCGCTGTGTTTTTCCCCAATAAAGAACAGCTGCCTGCTCGTTCTCCGGTCAGTTCTCCTGGCAAGGTTGACATGTCTTAACTGTCTGTTCACAATCACTGTCAATGCTGCATACAGACAATTCCAGGATGACCTGAGAATTTTTGCTTGACCTTCAGGTGGAATGATTGTACGGTTTCCCCATAATAAACATCCACTAAGGCACAAAATTTCATTTCGCCGAGTGAAAAATGGCTTGAGATTTTCTTCGACTGAAGGAAGCTTTTCCGGCCACCCCTTTAACGCCCAGCTTAGAACTTTCTGATAGATCGGATTTTTTTATGTTATTTTTGCTAAAGATTCAGCGTCGATCACAGGCTTCGCGATTGTTTCGATCATAAGAACCTCTTCGCTTTCGTCAGACATTAATTCAGCTGATGGCATATGCAGGCGGCTTAGAAAATCAGCATTTCCCATTTTCCTTTCTGGTCGATGAACTATATCGTATTCGTAAGCACTCAGAAAAATTATACGGCGTAGCATTGGAGTCGAAATTATTTTTGGAGTTTGTTTGCCCGGATTAAATAACCCCAGTAGTGGGCGATTATCAGTGACGATTGTGAACTTCCGACCATACAAATTTTTGACTCCTTCTACGATGGCGACTGATTTGCGATCGATCTGTGCATAATTCCGCTGTGCTTTTGACAAGGTTTTCGGATAGAACGAAATAGGCTTTTCAGCTCTGTCGGTCATACGGTGACAGAGTACGGCACCCAGACCATATGGCGGGGCATCACACACTATCAAGAGAGGCAGTTTTTCATTGTAGTGTACCAAAACTTGGCCAGACGCTACCATGTTTTTTAGATCATCGAAAGCCTCTTGGTGAATTTTTGTCCAATCTCATTTCGTGTTCTGATCAAGAAGCCGGTGCAATGATTCGGCGACAGTTGCCTTTTGCGGAAGGAATGTGTGGTAAACATTCAAGAGACCCAAGAACGCTTGTAGTTGACATACACAGCACCTACGCTTTTGTAACTTTTCTGTATCTATTTGTTCGCATTTCAAACAAAATATTTAATATTTGTTAAACGATTTTGAATTCAATTCTGTTGTAGTACAATTTGTATGAAATGCGATACAAATAAATATTTATTTAAAAAGTTTTTGGGGCACAATGCATAAATTTTGTACGGTTGTTCAGTTGTGATAAAATACTAATTTGTGTTGCACACACAACGACTTCATATACTTGTGGTTTTAAACTTTCGCATCCGTCGCTTTGCAGATAAACAAAAGGCAGTAATGTTCCACACCAGTTTTAGAAACTTGAATTAATTGTTTAGTATTTTAAACCAGTTACTTCTTATGCTCTTCATTGTAGTTCTTTAATTAAATGTATACTGCGACGCCCATTTAGAATTTAGGAGCAATAAACTGTACGTTTGCATTTCTACAGGTTTTATTAATGACTTTTGTCTACTTTACAACTTTTTGTGCAATCATCATCATCAACAAGCTCAGTTGAACCAAGGCATTGTATTGTCACCCATACGACTACACGTTTATGCAAAACTTTCTATTGCCGACAACGGAAAGTGGATGAAAATTTATTTGCAAGATTTATAGCACACGGACAAGTGAAGTTACTGTAAAGTTTAATAAAAAAAGTGAAACCGGTTTTCGAATTTTTGTTAAAAAAATAGAATAGGAAAAAATATTTTATTTAATTTATATAAAATAACAAAAAAAAACGAAATCAATATCAAAGTCTTAATATAAAAAAAATTAAGGATTACTCATTCATCATCATATTTGGCTCTACAACTTTTCTCTTGAACGCGGCTAAGAGGTCAGAATGCTTTTTGCTAAGCACCTAAGTCTCGGATCCATATGTAGATAAGAACTGGAGTGACCATTGTCTTATACACCAGCACCTTGGATGTTATGCTTAAATTCCTGGATTAGAAGAGTCTTGACAGACTTAAGTAGACTATTTTAGCTTTAAGCAACCATCCGCGTATTTCTGGTTCCATGCTGTAATCGGAATAAGGGTTTAAATATGATCAGTTGTTGATTTGCCTGGAATGAAGCCACACTTGTATGGACCAATGTTGACATAAGCGTATGGAGCTATCCTGTCTTGAAGGATAGAGGAGAAAATCTTATACAACATTATACCACGGTAATTGCTGCATTTTGTTATATTTCCTTTCTTATGTATGGGGCACAGTAGGCCTCTTCGCCAGTTTTTTGGCATCACATCCTCCTCCCTTACTTGCACTGTTAGTTCATGAATTGCTTGGTGTATTGTGGGACCTCCTGATTTAATCAGTTCCGCTGGGATACCATCTGATTCCGAGTCCTTATTATTCTGGAGCCGATTTATCGCTCTGCTAACTTCGTCTATGCTTGGTGGCGGCAGCATAGTGTGGTTTTCGGTCATTGGTGGAGCCTCCAATACCTCAGTTAGCTTGCCATTTAGCAACTCAATAAAGTGCTCTTCCCATCTCTAAGATGCCTTTGAGATCGGCGATCAGATTACCCTCTTTTTCTTTGCAGTATGGCCAACGCGGTGTATATTGCGTCATACCGCGTACTCTTTGGTAGAACTTCTGCGCCTGGTGCGTCCTAGCTCTCTGTACTGTTATAATTCACGAACGAGATTCTTCTCCCAGACTGCTTTTTTTTCGCCGGTGAACTGTTTTTTTCATATCTTCTGAGCTTTTCATATTTATCTTCGCGCGCCCGCGTTCTATGAGATTGTTGCATTGCTCGGTACGTAACATTCTTACGTTCAGTCGCTAGTCGTTCCGATCTCTACGACTAATGCCTAAGATGGAGTCAGCAGTACTAATGACAGTATTCTTAAGTCATGTCCATTTCTCTTCTCCGCCCGACATCTCAGCCACAGGATTTACTCTCCCTGCATTTAGGGCGAGTCCTATCGCTTGACCCTAGTTGTTTCTGGTCTTTTGTTGCGATGGGCAGCCGTGTTGACTCGAATCTGTTTCGCGGGTGCAGTCCTTCGTTATTATGCAATCCGCGCTCGCAGCACCATACCAACAAGATAGTGGTCTGAGTCGACGTTGGCACCTCGGTACCTTCTTACCGTCATCAGGTTCGGATTGTTAAGGCTTACACATTACTTACACAAAATAACAAAAACTCAAACAAAAATTTCCAATTTCAAATAATATTTTTATATTTATTTCATTAATTTAAATTTCTCCTAAGAAATTAGGATTTAAAAAAAAACAACCCATAAAAATACAATTTTTCATGTAAATTTTTTAATAGGAGATGGGTATGTGTTAAAATTTGAAGAAAATCGAGCTAATTTTTAAAAAATGTATATGGGCACCCCTCGGACCTCAGGGCCTCACTTCAAAAACTGTACAAAAAATTTTGTCCATCGGAGATACACACGTATATAAAATTAAAAAAAAATCGAGTTAAGTTTTTTAAGAAATTTGTTGGGGCCCCATGACCCTCCAAACTCTGTCTCCAAAATTTTTGCAAAAAGTGTTGCCCATCGGAGATATAAAATTTTTAAAAAATCGGGTTAATTTTATTAAAAAAAATTTTGGGGCCCAATGACCCTTGGTCTCCAAATTTTTTACAAAAAGTGTTTTTCATCGGAGTTACATACGTATATAAAATTTAAAGAAAATCGGGTTAATTTTTTTAAAAAACGTTATGGGGCCCCACGAACCAGGGCCCGGGGTCTCCAAATTTTTTACAAAAAGTGTTGTCTATCGGAGATACACATGTGTTTTAAATTTGAAGAAAATCGGGATAATTTTTTTAAAAAAAGTTATGGGGCCCCACGAACCCGGACCCGGGGTCTTCAAAATTTTTACAAAAAGGGTTGTATATCAGAGATACACAAGTGTATACAATTTGAAGAAAATCGAGTAAAATTTTGTAAAATATTTGTAGGGGAGCCCACCGAACCCGTGGCCCTAGGGTCCTCAAATTTTAATAGAAAGTGTTGTCATCGGAGATATGCATGTGTCCAAAATTTCAATAAAATAGGACTTTGGGAAGTGGGTCAAAAATTGATCGCAAGATTCCATGATACACAAATCCACAAATCCACAAACCCACAAACTCACAAACACTTGGGCAAGTGAAGTTAATATAGAGAATTTAAAAACATTAAATATCCACTGAATGGCGGCTAGGTCCTGTTCTTATTTTGTACACAATATTGCCTGAAATTGAAAATAATCGTTCACTAGCTACTGCGCTTGGTTTTATAGTTCTCAGGGCATTAAATAGCAAAACTAAGGTTAGGTTGAAGTGGCCGTCAGTCAAAACCGACGCACTTAGACCAAGAAGGGCAAATCTAAGCTTGTGGTTCTTTTATTCCTTGCCTCAAATAATGAAAATTCAGCTTTGAGTGTCTTTGGATTTGTAAGTTTTTCTTCAGGGTCTTCAAGAATCTTATGAATTCATTTTTCCATGGCTTCCTTTAAGATAGCATTACTCTGATGAGTGGTTTCTTCGATTTGCTCTTCATCAGAATCGATTTCCACATAATAGTTTGGAAATATTCTAGACAATATCTTTCCAGAAACGAAATAGTTTCGGTTTTTGAAGCTAAAGAAAGTACACTAGATTTCTTTGCTGAACTGAAAATGTTTTGTGGATTTTGCAAATGCAGCAAAAGAGGTGCTAATTCTACTTGTCTTCTTTCTTGCCTTCGTTCTTCTTAAGCATATAATAATTTCGAAGGTTTAACTTGTTTAGTTTATTTAACAGTATTTCATTTTGTTAGATTAAGATATTTTATTTAACATTTAAGTAATATACAATTTTGACTAAAAACTAAACTTATAACTATTATTAATAAGTGTCGGCTCAACAATAGGGGCCCGACGTATTTACATTGTCTTATTTTTGTATTTCTTATTATTAAGCAATATTATTTACTACTTAATCTACTACATGTTTATATTGAAAGTAATTTAATTTCAAACGATAAATTTTAAAATAAAATAAAAATGGAAAAAAAACAACCCATAAAAATTAAAATTTTTCTTGTAAATTCTCTAATCGGGGATACACACACACACACTGTTTGCTCGTCATCCACCAAATGACGCAGCGGCAGCGAACAGCGCTGCTCACAGAGCACAGAGCTCAGACTTTGCCGTGATCTGATGCGATATAGCGATATTTAAAAATTGTATATTGGGGTCCCCAAGGGGCCGATCGCTCCAAATTTTTACAAAAAGTGTTTTCCATCGAAGACACACATGTGCACACATTTAAAGAAAATCGGGTAAATTTTGTAAAATATTTGTGTGGGAGCCCTCCGACCCCGCGGCCCGAGGGGTCTCAAATTTTAATAGAAAGTGTTGTCATGGGAGATATGCATGTGTGCAAAATTTCAATAAAATCGGGCTGTAGGAAGTGGGTTAAAAATTGATCACAAGATTTGGCCAGCCAGCCAGCCAGCCAGCCACGGGCAAGAGAAGTTAATATAGAGAATTTAAAAAATATAAAAGGGAGATAAACAGGGCGATCTTCGCCTCTGTAATGTTGATTGTTGGCCTTCTCGTAGAAGGAGGCGTCTTAATTATTAAGGATGTCGTTGTACACAAACTTATAGCTGTTTGGTACCCTCCAGAGTCCTGTACAGATCCTAAGTACCTTCCTTTCAAATAAGGAGATCTTCTTCATCGTTGTTGGTGAGACGGTGAACCATATGGGATAGCCATAGGTTATCACTGGACTGATGAGCTGCTTGTTGATGAGCTGCCTGGTGTTGTTGGACAGCCCGTTTCATCTTCTTAGTAAAGGGTGCACCAAATGAAGAGCGTAGTTCGCTTTTTTCAATGTCTTATCGATGTGAGAGTTAAACTTGAGCCTCTCAGTAAAGTTGATTCCCAGGTACTTAGTCTCTGACTTGGTGTTTATTGTCGTTTTATCCGAAAGGGTGATTTTTAAGGCTCTGCACCGGCTTGCGATTTTTCTTATCCTTGTTTCGGTTGCTGGCACTCGGAAGCAGATGAGTTCCGATTTGTTGGCGTCCCCACTACAGGTAGTACTCCCAAAGATTTCGGAGGTGTTCTTAAACTCTTCGGGCAGCTATCTCAGGAGAGAGAGAAACGGCATACGTGATGGAGTCATCCGCGTAAAGCATGCTGCTTATTCCGGCTGTATTTGTAGGTTGACCCGCCGTGTAGATGGTGAAAAGGACTGGGCCAAGTCTGGAACCTTGAGGAACTCCGGCTTTAATCGCTTTCCTAGTGGATGAGTCGCCAAAAATCTGTACAAAAAATACCCTGTGAAAGAGAAATTTTTTAATTATTTTTACAATATAATTGGGGAAGCCAAATCTAATAAGTTTGAACAGTAGCCCGTTGATCCATACACTATCGAAGGCTTTTTTGATGTCTAGCAAACAGGCTACTGTACTGCTTTTAACGTTCAGTCCTCGAGTGACGTTGCTGTGAAGTTTCAGCAGAGGGTGCATCGTAGAGTGCTTCTCTCGGAAACCGAATTGAAAGGAAGGAATAAGGCCTCTTTCCGAACAAAACGTATTGATCTTTTTACGGATCAAAGACTCGAATACTTTACTGATATAACACAGTAAAGCTATTGGACGGTAACCAGTTACGCTTGAGCGGTCAGTTTTCTTGGGTACTGGTACTACTTTGGCCACCTTCCAGTTGTCTGGAAAGTAACCATTTTTGGGGCAATTGTTGAGGCAATTGTTGAAAATGATGGTTAACATCAAGATTGCCATACCCGGTAACTTTTTAAGAAAAAAGTTAGAAATCCCGTCAATGCCCGATGATTTTTTTGAGTTTCCACTCATTATTAAATCACTGACAATAGCTGTTTTGGTAAACATTTCAACGTCTACGGGCGCTCTAGCGGGGTTTTCTTCACTAAACCGCAATACAGGATTACTTGCAGAAGTGGCGTCTTCCACAAGACTTTCCACCTCTTCTTTAGTTACTTTACGTTTTATACTTCTTGCTTTCATTATTCGTTGCCAATTTTGCAACTACATTTCGTACCAACGCAATTTTTACGCTCCCATGCAACTTTTACTTGTTAAGCACTATACATAACTATTCCAACTTTTTAAGTTCGCTTCTCAAATCTTCTTCCAGCATGCCAGGTTTGGGAGATTTGCAATTCGGCCATGAAAAGTCCTTAAAATCGAAATGGCTTGAAACTTAAAACTTGAACAATGTTCCGGCCAAAACAGGTATTCCACTTTGACAAAGGTATACAAGAGTATCTAGTTTAAGTGTCGTATAAAAGTTTCAAAAGTTGATAACCAACCAAAAATTTTCTCACTTTTGGGCAAATGACAAAAACTTTGCAAAACATTCGTAGCAACAAAATTGGGTCACAAATTTAAAATGGAATTTGCATTTAACGCTGGCAGTCAACTCAACTGTCTCTCCCCTCCCCCCTTACCATGTTTTCCACGTTTGTTTTTTGCAGTAAAATAATCGTAAAGTTGTGAATAATTAGTGTTTCGTCTTTGTAGGTTAGCAATATGTTCGCGAGTATCCATCCCCACCAATGTTTTCTGTTTCTAGTAACGCTTTTTGATTTCTTTTCTGTCTTCTTTGCGCTTTTCTATATCGTCGTTAAACCAAACGACCTTAATTAACGGGTTCCGTCCAAAAACACAAAACACAAGAAGTGAAGAGACAACGATAGATAGAGAGGGGGTGCGGGTAGAAAAAAACGTCTTCCAAATTTCAACAGAGTACGAGACACAGAAACCAAGTCGCGATAATTTATGGCTTGGAATGTCGAGTCGAGACGTACTCGACTACTTGTACGTACATAGAGCATATACCGGTATGTAAGTAAGCCACACAGCCGCGGAAGACCCATGCCAAGATAAAAAAGGTGATGTCGTCGCCGAATACGTTGAATAAGTGGAAAAGGCAAATGCCACCACAATCAAATTACCTCCAACAGCTGTTTAGCAGACGGTACTTGATTGTGTTCCACTTGGCCTAATGTGTTACAACTTTATTATAATAATAATTATAACAAGTGTTTGCTTTATTGCAAGTCACCCTATGATGATGACATATACGAGATGAAGTCATTACGATTGGATGGGTGCTTACGCGCCGCACCAATTGTTTAAAAAAACACTTGAGACTGAATGACAGAAGTGGCTAACAACTGTGAGAGCAATAATTTGAATAGAAAAAAAGTAAAAGTGTCGATCGTTCGTTTGGCTTAAAAGTCCACATGTGTTTGCCAGTAGCCCCGGCATCGTCAACGTCAAAAGCAACAGCTCCTAGCACGTCCCCAATCCCCGAACAGCTTCTGCGCGAAAAAGCAGAGAGCTTCAGAAATCTCCACGCAAAAATACAGAAGAAAACGAGAAGAAACAGAAACAAGAAAACACGATCGCTGAGACTCCACCACAGAGTACACAATACACAGCACACGACATACAACACCCGACCACACAGACGCCAACAAAGCCAAAGAAGTAAAAGTGAAATTATGCAACGGATTCCTCTATTCCAGCCAAGACGAAAAATGCAAGTGAACGGTTTCGGCTTGGGCTTGGGTTCACCTTGCCCTGCGCCACGAATTTACGATGGTAAATACCGCCAACGGGAGCCATCAAAAGTCTAAAACAAAAATCATACCATTGTTAGCTGGGCTACTACGCCGGTGGTTACAACATTTACCCGTCGGTTCGTTTGTTACGACGAATACTCTCGCCCATCCACCAATGAAGCGTGAAGCTTTTGGATAGGCATCAAAATTGGTACAAATTAATTCCGGAAATTAATAGAAAAAAAAAGTATTTCTGTAATACGGTTCGTGCGTTGGTTGCTCACCTTCGCGAACACAAAAATTGGTTTGTGCGTTTTTGCCGCGCTGTTCACAAAATGTAAATGCCAGGCCCAGCCGATAGTGAAGCATTCAAGAAAGAGAAAACTCACCGAGGTATTTGTGTCATAACGCATAGCAACACAACACAACGCTGTTGGATGAGTACATGTATGTATGTATGTTTGTATGTATGTATGCAGCATAATATGAGGCATAACTGCTTAAGCGATAGGAATCTGGCACAATTTCGCGGGCCATTCGTGATTTGAGCACTCAATTAATAATTTTTTTTTAAATTCAAATTAAATTCGGAAGCTACATTTTGAGAAGAAAAAATATTTTTTTGAGATTGGAGAACATTTTTTTTAATAGATACATAGTAGTGACGTAAACATGTCCACTTCCAAGTTGGGAAATATAGTACAAGCAGTATATGTGCACTGTCTTTAAAGTAAAAATATAAATATAAAAAAAATTTGGTGTTGCGGGTACAAATTTTTATGTATACACCGACACTCGCCACACACATCAAACGCGCGTGGCGTGAGCGTCGTACGTGGTAGGTGGACGACGCTCATATGATCGCCAAATTATCTGATTTATTTTGGAGTTGAACCTATTTCACAGTTAACTCATATTTCCACGCATCACATGCGGCACACGCGACTTGTGACATGTATCATACGCAAGATTTCTAAAAAGGCTCATTGCACTGAGCTGCTCACAAAATTTCAATTCAAAGAAGTCAAAAAAAGTCGAAAAACTACTTTTGCACGCATCACACGCGTTACAGGCGACTTGAAAAACGCGTCATACGCGGGATTTCAGAAATGGCGCACGACACTTAGCTGCTCAGCTCTCAGCTCTCTAGGTCATGTGAAAGGTGGTGATAAAGGACCGCATTGAAGTCGAAAAAACAAACAGACAAAGTAAATTTAAATAAAAGTTTTTAAAAAACCTTAAGGCTCTTTTTCGCAGATTTATTTATCCATGTAACAGGTTCTTGACACCTTATTCCACTAAGGATGGTAAAGGAAAAGAGCAAATTTTCTTAACGTGGACGGAAACAAGTAATCAGTAATTCTTGGTTATTCTTATACCCCCGACATTATGGTCAGGGAGCACTGTTTCGGAAGGAAATGTGAGATAGAAATATTGGATCGGGTATACTGGTGCCAAACTGGATGACATCGGCTTGAAATCGGTTGGAGAGACTTTTTGCGGGAGGCCAGAACTGGACCCCGGTTGTATAGCCAAATATGATGATGATGAAACTGGTGCAATGGTGTTCCGGCACTGGACGCTGAGGCAATCCAAACAATTAATCAGATCCTTTTCCTACAAGGAAGTCCGTAATCTAAATAGGGACATCCTTAGGAAGCTGGTAAGTTTCCTAACAGGTCACTGTGGCTTGCGTTATCAACTTAACAAAATTGGTTTGGGCTCAGAGGCAGAATGTAAGTTCTGCTGGGAAGATGTTGAGTCATGGAAAATGCCAAATGCACTGTATCTGAATTTTGGTAATAGCAGGGTTTCCGAATTGATTTTTTGTCTAGAGGTGTCTACACCAGAAAATCTGAGGTTGGGAAAACACGTGGAGTATGGAGGAAATGTTTCGTATCAAAGAATGCTGGTAAGTATTCTTGGATCAGGATAGATCGCCCCAAAGAAGTAACATTGCAGCCAGCTTATGCTAGATTGCTTCTAGTTTCCAATGAAAAATAAATGTATTTATGGAAAGGAAAATTGTGCATAATAGGAAACAATTTCTGAGGAATTAAATGGTTGGTATGCTAGTAGCATCACATGAAAGCATAATCTGATTAATAGAGTGTCCGAACCACTTGAAATACACCGAAATTAGAGAATGAAAAAGAGCAAGAAGCACAAGATCAATTATAAAAATTGCTAAACTTTGAAAATTTTTTATTTCCTTTTAATTGAATGAATTGCAATAAAAAAATAAATTTTTTGATTTTCATTTCTAACTGTGTGATCCTTAACTAACAACACATTGAGTATATTATTTATGCACGTAGTCATTCAGTACATATACCAGCAAACATATATCTATACTAATATTATAAAGAGCTTGAACGTTGGTTTGTGTGTAAGTGGTAATCTTCGAAACTACTGCACCGATTTCAAAAATTCTAAGTTAGAATTCAATAGTTAGAATGGACTTTCAGGGTAAACATAGGCTATATAGTATCCCGTTTAATTAAGAGGGCCCTAAGCGGCGATCATTTTTCTAACTAAATTACTAAAGTCGACGAAAAAACGTTCGAGCATCATAATGACTGTGTGGTATGTGCTGCGCTGCTTTGTAGGTACTATAATCTATAATCTATATATATATATATATATATATATATATATATATATATATATATATATATATAAATGAATGTCTGTTGGTTCGTAATACGACACTAAAACTCAAAAACTAGACAGCTAATTGTGCTGAAACTTTCAGAGAATATGCGCCTTAAAAAAATCTCGGTAAACCACATAGTGCGAATACGATCAATGTGTCGAGATGTTTTGGATTAGGCAATTCTACACACCTCCAATGGTAGTGATGGAATGGTGGGGATTCATGTCTGCGGGTAGCGGAGGGCCCGGGAAAAGCTAGTCTTTTAATAAGACAAGAGCAATATTACATCCTTGTTATCAATCAAAATTGATTCCCAACATTTAGAAGTAATTATAAAAGCTAAAAACCACTTAGAGACAAAACTCAAATGACTAATACGTCTGCTTCTTAGTTTTGATAGAAGTGTAGGACTTAAAAACACTTTAGATTGTTTTAGGTTTGACATGAATTTATGGATGTGGCCTTGCTATAAGAAACGGTCGCATCAACAACGATTCCCAAGTATTTTATGGCTTCAACCACATCAATCACTTGCCTTTTTCCTGTTGTTGGACATCCATCGTTTCGTAAAACATGATAACCATCGCTGGAAAGGTGTACGGATATGCATAAGTTTGGTTATGTCTTCGTTGTTAAACAAACCTTGCGAGCTTCTTGAACTCCTGTTGCATCCTGTTGAATTTTGGCTTGACAATGATTGCTATAGATAATCAAAAACTGTATTTCATTTTAAATATGCGAAGAAGTAACATTGAATCCTGGGGTACACTATACAAATTCTATTATGTATTTTCATCTTCTGTAGTTTGTAGATAGATTTCCAAAAAAACTGAATAACTCTCGTACAACAATTTCTTTCATGCATTTATAAATTTCTAAAAAATTGGCAATAGGTCTCTAGACCCTAAAGTTTTTGTATGTTTTTTTCCTTACGCTTTTATAAATTGGACGTATTATGGCTGTTTTAAGCTGTTTAGGAACCCTACATTGAGTTATGTTTTGGTTGATTGTTGCTATTGTTTGTGTATCTGCGGCTACCAAATTGCATTTGTCGTCAAATCAACCGCTCTTCTATTATCTAGGCGGGAACCTTCTATAGTATGCTAAATAATATCTGGAACTCCTCGCAAATCTCCCGGAATATAAAGCTAACGATCTTAAGATCTAACGGTCTCTCAGTACTCTTGTTGCTGCGAAACGTGGAGCGCGGCGCGCCTCCAAGTCTTCAGCAACAAGTGCTTAAGGAGAATACTAAGAATAAGATGGCCGGACATTATCACCAATCAAGACTTGTGGAGAGTAACGCACCAGGAAGTAATCGCGATCACCGATCAGAACGACGAAAATGGAGCTGGATTGGCCACCCTTTGAAAAAGCCAGCGGACTATATTACGATACTAGCGCTCGACTGGAATCCACAAGGAAGCAACCGAGTTGGCCATCCTAGCAAGACATGGAAAAGGACAATAGAAGAGGAAGCAAGATCCCCGGGGACAGAGTGGCGTCTCTTGAAACCTCAGGCGGGCGTTTGTAGAAGCCATATATGCTCCCCCGCGGAATAAAGGAAAGAAAAAAGAAAGAAATAAGACTCCTATTGATACTTCGACCAAAAAGCATATTTAAAACATCATCTTTATCATAAATCGTTTGTGTAATATATTTTTTTCGTCATTTAAAGTTATGTGATTGCAATTATGCAAGTTACTATAGCATTTTAACTTTGCAACTTGTAGACGTGCTGTATAAAGGGAAGCCAAACGTAGTGATATTAAATCAATTTGCTCGGAACTCTTTCGCACAGTTTGGGTAAACATAATGCAAGGCATCAGGTAATAATTATGGTCGGTTCATGCGTTTATTTCATTACCCTGTGCGGTGTAATAAAAACAGCTGATTCAGAAATTTTTAAAAAACAATAAAAGTTTGCCTCGACGAATTTCACCAAATACCACAAAGCAAAAAAAAAATTTGCTACCTTTTTCTTAAGGACATAAGCGCAAGGGCTACAAAATATGTTCCATAACCGTTGAAACAAAAAAAACATTTAGATACCCTTCTGAGGGTGTCTTTTGCTACATGGTCATTATTGATTACTTGCTGCTGGTAGCGATGTCAACGTTGTTGTTGTAAAAAATCCCTATGTGCAGTGTATGTGTGTGAGTTGCCAACAGCATAACAAAAAGTTACAAAACAAAATATCCGCCTGAGGGTAGGTCTTTTTCGCACGTCCCTTCAACCATTTCAGATGATTGAATAATGATTTTTGTGAACGGATTTTATCAGTTTAGTGCTCGAAGCGACGGGTGGGGCAGTAAGCACACTGCTTACATCTTGAACAGTTTTTTTTTTCTTACAATGGATCATCATTTCCTTTTGTGTTGTTTTTGTGAATTTGGTAATTTTTCATTCTATATATGTACTTTATACAGCATACATGTATATAAGTAGGCAGATATCTCCGAACGTTAACGACGAGGATGTTGTCTCCTGATGTCTGGCAGCCAAAACTGTCTCACATTACTTGTCAACTTATTGTTAGGCAGGATGATGCTAATTTAAACTGCAAGGTACGTATAAGGTGTACACACATTCTGTAAAGTTTTTTTTCATACGAGCTCATACGTCGTTCTGTTCAGAATTAAACTGCACTCAGCTTACCCGTCACTCTTGTCAAAATTGTAATTTAATTACAATGTGTTTGTACATAGTTTGGAATTTATAAAGATTTTAAAAGTCCTCAGAGAGGTTACAGGAAAGCTGTTAATAAGAAAGTAAAGAAGCTAAGAATAATATCCAATGATTAAATTTGGTCATAATTACGGTATTCTGATAAAATAATGTTTTTGGAACATCTCGTCTTGAAAAATAACTTAATAAGCAAAGAGGAGTAATTTATATTAGAAGTGTTTAATCTTAACACTAAAACACTATGGACAAATCTGTATAGGGAAGGCTTAAAAGCTAAAGATTTGGCTGAGTTAGTTGATAAGGTGTCCCCCAACGAACTCAATGAAAAATTTGTAAAATTACCCATTCCAGTTTCCCAATCGTTGCCAGCGCATCAGAAAATCACACGTGCTATGGATAGTATCAAAAAATTTAAATTCTCTTATGTTTCCGATTACGATGTAACAAGAGCTATAGTCTCCATATCCTCTAATGCAGTTATAAGTCCCATTATCGCTTCATAACTGTATGTAAGTTAGTTGTTCAACATTATATTCGAATCTAGTTATTACCATAACATTACCATCTCTGATCAAATAAAACAATATCTTTCAAACATGAACTTCAACTCTAAACCCTGACTGAAGAGAGTAGTTAACCTCTCTAAGGATTCAAAGCATTGCATAGCACTGCTTCAGTGCTGGCGGACGTTACCGATTTTATAAGGAGTAGTCGTTTAGAAAGAGTAGGGTACCAGGACACTGGAAATGAGATGGCCGACTTAGTAGCAAAAAAGGAACTGAGATACCATTCATGGGATCAAGCCCCCTGTATGGCTTTAACAATTCAAACATAAATAGTGAGACAAAAAATGTATCAATAAAATTCACAATTACCACGATAAGGAGTCATGAATACCAACCAATTTCAGCAAAAGGAATTATTAGATTTATTAAAAACTAGCAGAAATACCCAGCGTTGCCTGGCTGCCCCCACCACACTACCATCCACCCAACTGACCACCAAGACCCACATTGAGATACCCCCTTCACCACGTATAACAGCACTATTATTATTATTATTATATTTATTGTAATATTAACTTTAATAAAGGTCATAGCCCACCTTATTGCCGTGGCGCAAGTCATTCAGTGAATTGTCCCTTGGTAATAAGTTTATGTATAAAAAAAATGCACGGTCTTCGAGTCAACCTCCTCAACATCATCACAACACTAACCCAATACAAACTTTTACCCCAATTACCCCAACCACATCACAAAGTTTCAACTATATCCTATGAATGGTCTTCAAGTTATGCGCAAACAGACATACAGACATGCAGAAAACATTTCATTTTTAAATTCTCTATATTAACTTCACTTGCCCGTGTGTTTGTGGGTTTTGTGGATTTGTGTGTCATGGAATCTTGCGATCAATTTTTGACCCACTTCCCAAAGTCCTATTTTATTGAAATTTTGCACACATGCATATCTCCGATGACAACACTTTGAGGACCCTCGGGCCACGGGGTCGGTGGGCTCCCCTACAAATATTTTACAAAATTTTACTCGATTTTCTTCAAATTTTATACACTTGTGTATCTCTGATATACAACACTTTTTGTAAAAATTTTGGAGACCCCGGTATCGGGTTCGTGGGGCCCCATAACTTTTTTTAAAAAAATTATCCCGATTTTCTTCAAATTTAATACACATGTGTATCTCCGATAGACAACACTTTTTGTAAAAAATTTGGAGACCCCGGGCCTGGGTTCGTGGGGCCCCATAACTTTTTTTAAAAAAATTATCCCGATTTTCTTCAAATTTAATACACATGTGTATCTCCGATGAAAAACACTATTTGTAAAAAATTTGGCGACCCCGGTTCCCAGGGTCATTGGGCCCCAAAAAATTTTTTAAAAAAATTAACCCGATTTTTTTAAAACTTTATATACGTGTGTATCTCCGATGGGCAACACTTTTGGCAAAAGTTTTGGTGACAGGGTTTGGAGAGCCCCAACAAATTTTTTAAAAAACTTAACCCGATTTTTTTTAAATTTTATATACGTGTGTATCTCCGATGGACAAAATTTTTTGTAAAGTTTTTGGAGTGTGGCCCTGAGGTCCGAGGGGTGCCCATACACATTTTTTAAAAATTAGCTCGATTTTCGTCAAATTTTAACACATACCCATCTCCTATTAGAGAATTTATATGAAACATTATATTTTTATGGGTTGTTTTTTTATATATTAAGACTAATAGATTTTTGGGCTCAAAGAATAGGGGGCACAAAAGACCCATGCAATTGGCTTGAACACACCCCAACTCTCTCATCGTATCGTGTCGTAACTGTGTTGTTCTCTGTCTATTTGATTTAAATAAGCCTTTTTGTTTTAAATCTTTTTCTAAACTTTACAACAAACTACTTAATCTCTTTAATTTCAGCATTA
Organism: Nephrocerus scutellatus; assembly: GCA_947095585.1. Classification (NCBI taxonomy): domain Eukaryota; kingdom Metazoa; phylum Arthropoda; class Insecta; order Diptera; family Pipunculidae; genus Nephrocerus; species Nephrocerus scutellatus. The sequence goes on from OX352763.1 coordinate 95,673,675, forward strand.
GTGCTTCGGATTTGAAGTTATCATATTTGACTGATCGCTACCAATATGTAGACAACAATGGTGTCAAATTATGTCATCTGCCTTTATATACAGTTGTAACCCAAGGGTCTATTATGGGACCGCTTATATTTGCTATGTACATAAACTATATTGGAAGCTCAATTAAGTTTTCAAAGTATCACCTGACTTGTAATTTTTCCGTGAAATTAATATTACTGGTAAAGACAAATGACTTATAACAGATATAGATAGATAGATAACAGATGTATACAGTTGAAATAAAAGGACATCGTGTACTCTTTTCACTTGCTTATGGTTTTGGTTTTGCACAGCTGTATCTTGATGATTCTTTAAGCCGCAAGTTAACGTGTAAACGTAAAAAAGAAAAAAAAGATAAGTTTTGACGTTTTTCGAATTCTCTAACGCACTTTCAAGATAAAGATAAATAACAAAATGATAAGACTAGAATTTTCATTAACGAAAAACTTTTACTTTAAAACAGTTAACAAAATACAAATGGAAGGAATTAAAAAGTAAGTATTAAATAATGGCCAGCTAACTGAGGAATTGGAGGCTCCACCAATGACCGAAGACCACACTATGCTGCCGCAACCAAGCATAGACGAAGTTAGCAGAGCGATAAATCGGCTCAAAAATAATAAGGAGCCAGGATCAGATGGTATCCACAGCGGAGCTAATTAAAACAGGAGGCCCCGGAATACTCCAAGCAAATCATGAACTAATAGTGAAAGTATGGGAGGAAGAAGATGCAGATGCCAGAAGACTGGCGAAGAGGCATCCTGTGCCCCATACATCCGAGGAGCGATACCTCGTTAAAAAACCATGGGTCATGAGTCCCGAATGACGTAGCTGCCCATGATGGGGTCCAGCTGCATCATAGTTCTTATCTGCGGGGCTTTTTAACGGAACATAAATAAAAGGCGGGTGGGCGGCGCGCGTACTTAGAGCATGCTCTTCTTGAGATCCTTACATTTCGGCAACTAACATATGTTGGTTGGGCCCAGGATAGCTTGCTATCATACAATGAGTATGTTTCATGTCGCAGGGTGGGTAAGCGCGGGGCTCGTCCACAACTCTACTACTACTACTCTTCTACTACTATACTACTACTATGTGCCCCATACATAAGAAAGGAGATTGCACAACTGCAGCAATTATCGTGGCATAACGTTGTTGAGCACCGCGTATAAGATTTTCTCCTCTATCCTTCAAGACAGGATAGCCCCATCGGCTAAAGTCGTCATTGGCCAATACCAGTGTGGCTTCATCACAGGCAAATCAACAACTGATCAGATTTACACCCTTAGGCAGGTGATGGAAAAATGTCTAGAGTTTCAAAACTCACTACACCATCTTTTTATAGACTTCAAAGCCGACTATGATAGCATAGCCAGAGTAGGACTTTATAAGGCCATGAGGGAATTCGGCATCCCAAATAAACCGACAAGACTATGTACGTTGACCTTGACCAATGTTATAATTCAATTAAAAATATCCGGATCACTATCAAGCCCATTCAATATCTATAACGGGATTTGAATAGGAGATGGACTGGCCTGCGTCCTCTTCAACCTGGCGTTTGAGAAAGTGATCCGAGACTCTGACGTAACGGCGAGGGGAACAATCCATTATAAGTCCATTCAGATACTGGCTTACGCAGACGACATCGACATCGTTGGTAAAAAAACCCAAATACGCGCACGGTTGCTCAAAGCCAACAAAGCCTACTATAGTATGTCACGACTCTTCAAATTCAGGAATTTAACCATAACGTCGAAGCTGCCTGTGTATAGGACAATGGTCATACCAGTACTTACATATGGATCCAAGACTTGGGTGCTAAGCAAAAAGCATTCTGACCTCTAAGCCGCGTTCGAGAGAAAAGTCTTACGGAGAATTGTTGGCCCCGTATGTGAGGAAGGACTTTTCCGGAGACTCTATAATGATCTACGAGCGTTACTGCGATGTCGACATTGTGAAGAGAATTAAGTTCGGTAGGCTCCGGTGAGCAGGACACCTAGCTCGCATGAACGAAGAGGATCCTGCTCGGAAAGTCCTTTGCGGTAGGATTAATGGAACACGACAGCGAGGCCGGCTAAGTCTATGCTGGAAGAATGGCTTAGACCATGACGCCCAAAGCTTAAGGATGCCAAACTGAATGACATCGGCTCGAAATCGGGACCCGTGGAGAGATTTTATGCGGGAGGCAAGGACCGGACCGGTTGTAGAGCAAAAATATAATGATGATGATGATTAAATATTTATTTATTTATTTATTATAATTTTCTATCATATTTATATATAATTACGATTTATTTATAATATCTTCAAGAAGCATAACATCCCAAATTCGAGATAAACGGGGCTCCAAAGAGCAAATAAGCCCTTTGATATGTTTTATGGAGGAAAATTTGAATTTTGCAATGAAAGGTATGTTTCCTTATAAAGGGTTATCCATTTTGCGGTTTCAAAAGTAAACGTAAATAAAACACATATTAAATATTTTTTATCATGATATTTCTTTTTAAATTCTCTATATTAACTTCACTTGCCCGTGGCTGGCTGGCTGGCTGGCTTTCTGGCCAAATCTTGTGATCAATTTTTAACCCACTTCCTACAGCCCGATTTTATTGAAATTTTGCACACATGTATATCTCCCAAGACACTTTCTATTAAAATTTGAGGCCCCTAGGGCCACGGAAAAAATACACAAAATTTACCCGATTTTCTTTAAATTTTGTACACATGTGTGTCTTCGATGGAATACAATATACAATTTTTAAATATCGCTATATCGCATCAGATCACGGCAAAGTCTGAGCTCTGTGCTTTGTGAGCAGCGCTGTTCGTTGCCGTTGCGTAGTTTTGTGGATGATTTTGCCACAAGACGATCACGCAGTGTGTGTGTGTGTGTTTCTCCGATTAGAGAATTTACAAGAAAAATTTTTATTTTTATGGGTTGTTTTTTATTATTATAAAGTTTGAACGTTGACATTATGTGTGAAACACTACATCATTTAAATGACCACCACGCGAATTGTTGCAAGCATCAATTCTTTTGAGGTAATTTTTGACCACTTTTTGACACATATTGGGCGGTATCTCAGCCATAACTTGACGAATATTGGTTTTTAAGTGCTCAAGAGTTAAAGGTTTATCTGCATAAACACGGTCTTTCGCGTAGCCCCACAAAAAAAAGTCAAGCGGTGTCAAATCGCATGATAGTGGTGGCCAGTTGATATCGCCACGACGAGAAATTACGCGGCCAGGAAATGTCTCTTGCAATAAAGCGTTGTGAATGGTCAGCTGGCTTCAGTTGTTGTGTGAGCTGGATTTTATATGGATGCAGGTGTAGATCCAAATGCAAAATACGCCATAATGTGCCGTAAGACAGTCCTAATTCCTGAGAACGACGAGGTATCGACACATTCGGGTCTTCGGCAACACTTTCACTTACAGCAGCGAAATTTTCAGTGGTACGAGCGAAACGATGATGCACAGGCCTTACAACATCTGTAACCGATCCAGTCTCTTCTAATTTCTTCACAATTTTGCCAATTGCTTGCGTAGTTGAACGATTATGTAAACCATAATCTCCTCTTAAAGCACGATATGTGGCTGTGGCAGAATCACCATTTTTGTGGTAGGTTTTTACAATTTTCAAGCGTTGTGCGATAGTTAAGCGATCCATTTTCGTAAATGTCAGACTTTCAACTGAAAAAAAAATTGTTTTAACAACTTAGTTTGACAGATGTCGAATTCCAGCCCTATACTTTTGAAACCGCGAAATGGATAACCCTTTATAATTCATGCTAAAAAAAACAACCAATAAGAATTAAAATTTTTCGTGTAAATTCTCTACTGGATACACAGTTTGCACAGTTGGAATAAAATCGGGTAACATTTCAAAAAAAAAAATTGGGAGCCCCCATTATCCTGATCACTCCAACATTTTTACACAAGCTGTTTCCATCGAAGTGTATCTTCCTAATTGATACCTAATTAAATTTTGTTGACGATTTTACGTCCTCGACAGTTCGACACGTTAATTTTTTGTAATTAAACATAATATTGACATTTTGACATTTAGTTTTATTTTGCTGCGTTTGCTGACAAAATCTTTATCTTGCGGGGTAACAAAAGCTACAGAATTCGATTTAAGAGTGTCAAGATAAATAAAATGTGTAAACTTATACTTGTGTAAAGTGTTACACCTTTGCATAACTTAGTTTTTAGTGAATCAAGGTAGAGGGGTTTTGAATAAATTAGCTTTCAGTTGACATACTTCTATAACCAACTTATCTTACCCGTTATTGTTTCTTAGGAATCAATGAATGAATCAATCCGTGTTTCCGCTTTTGTATGATCTGTAGTCGTTTAAGACACGCGTGCATAGATATCTCATCCTTTCCTCTCCCTAATCTCCTAACGCTTAGACATTTTCTAAAGAGAAGAACCTAGATTTGGGCCCCAGTATGGCTCAAATATTACCTGAGAAGCCGAATATTACCGACGATGGAGAATTACTTCTACTTCTCTTTTTAATTAGGTGTTAAATTTTTTAAACGTTTAAACAAATTTACCACAATGCGTATTGTTCAGATATCACAAAAATTGAAGCGGATTTTAGCTGCCCGGAAAAAGAAGGAAGAATTTATATCAGCCGTAAGGTAAATTACCAAAATATCATAACCCATAAAACAATACCATTTCAGATCATTTCCCAAATATGTATCGCTGCGGATTATATTCAATATCGTCATCATTTCGTCACACCGCATCCAGTAAATGACAATGACCTCAGTTCCACGCAAAAATCTACAGCAATCTGTTCAACCACCAAACTTTAATCGTTTCATTTGGGTCGCAGTCTCAGCATTTGTTGGTCCTTTCATTCACTGTCCTTAATTGTGTTTGCGTTTGCCTGGCTCTTCTGCTTACTCGTCGAAGCCATCCACCACCGCCTTTAGGTAGGTACTATGTAGTGCGTCCCTTGGTCGGGTACGGATATCGCTTCTACGTTGGCCGTCGTTCGTTATTCCAGTTCTCCTTTCGTTTTCTCATCAAACAAAATCGAACGACACAAAGCCTCCTTCTACTACTACAATTTGTATCTTTATGCGGCCGAATCGATGAATATTGCAGATTGTGTACGGCCGGTTCGCTTTGCCATTACATGCTACGCAAATACACAAAATTTAGTTTATACGACGATAGTCATTCGCTCTCCTTTATCCTTACTGAACAAAACTCAATGAAATCTGCTGAAATATACGGGTTAAGGCCTTTTGATTGCCACAAACCAGCGTGTCGTCTGTAGGGGGGTGTGTCGTGCCAATTTCGAATACATATCTATAGACTTGCAGATACTTTTGTTGTTGTTTACAGTGTTCTTACGTTAGGCAATGACTCAAGGCGAATCGAACTCTCTGACTTAACAACATGTACGATGTACGTACGAGTATACGCAGCGAAGGCGGGAAAAATGTCTGTCAAGGATATTACGCCGTTGCTTCTAATTTACCTTTTGTTGTTGTTGTTGTTGTTAGTTTCGTGTTGTTGTGCTACATCGTCATTGTTTACTGCTAACGATGATAAGCGGTTTCGTTGACGTTAGTTATGAATGGACACGTCAAGGGTAGCTGATGATGGTTGTTCCAGTAAATAGCGAATTGATGTGTACTTGTGTGTGTGTGAGGGTGTATGAAGATTTGTAAACCACTTTCTTCAATACACGTGATACTAGAGACTATCATCGTCAAGATAATATTAAGCTTTTTGAAAGAGGTGCCTCGCCCCTGCTAATTTAGTCATCGTGCGTTCGAGTTACTGACACAGAGCACTTCCTCTTGTGTAGGAGTAGGATGTATAGCTAGCAGTACATTATTATTTTGTTCAGTCATTGTTGTGTGGCTCTGTGTTTGTGTGTGTTTCTTAATGAAAAGTTGTTCCACTTTCATTAAATGTTTCGTTGGATGCGCCGCATCCCATGTGACGACAATCCCCGGCAGCTGCGTGACGTAAGACAAACGCATTCGATTGGGGGGGAGTATTTCGGTAAGTTCATCATGTGGATTTTGTGTTTATTCTTTCTTGTGTTATTAACTGTCTATGTCTTCCCCGACTTATGTACATAGTTATAAATATCATTCAAGGCGACCTGAACCGGATATTGTTATAATGGGAATTGTGTCATTTCATTTGTCGAGATTAATTAATTGTTACAAATTCATTTGCGTGAGTTCTCAATGTTATCATAAGATTCTGTTATGTAGATATGTAAGTCTTAAGGTGAAGGCATCAACTCCGGTTTTACCTCTGCAATAGAGGTCTCCTGAAAGATACCTAGAACTGTCAGTTAGTTGGGGGTCAGTTGGGTGAGAAAACCAGGAAACGCCGGGTATTTCCGCTAGCTTCAAATTCATGAGTTATTATGGAATTTGACAGCCGCACTTAAAGCAAGGGGAACAATTCACTTTGGTATATTTGGATGCGCAGCTGACACCACCCCATAGTTACCAACGCATCGTTCGACTCCATTGCTGCCAACCGGGGAAGTTATAACAAAATGTTTGCGAAATTAGCTGAAAATGGTAGCTCTTCCCACTTTGTCCAGCGCGAGACCATACAATTCCCACTACGTGTAAAAATTTGGTACTTCAGCTATCACGTAGTATATTTTGACTATCGATAGATATAACCAGTAGTTTGTGTTACAATTCCCTATTTTTTGTTACATCGGATATTTTGGATTACCATTTATGTACTATAATTTAATAGACAAACACGTCACTCTCACGTCAAAAGCAGCCACAATCACGGAAATTACTCCCAAAAGGATTCTCCATAGAGATTCTATTGAATATCTTGGGAAAACTTATCAGTAATAAGAAATTTTTTTCAAAAAATTATTTGAAACTTGTACTAACTGAGGTTTCATGGGTTTCAACTACAGAAGAAGCTACGAACAATTTCGAAAATTAAACGAAAAGGACATTTGAAGAAATCCTACACAAATCAGCAGACAAAAAGCAATAAAGTATATAGTATGCCTATTAAATTTTCTTTATTAACTTCGCGTGCCCGTGGCTGGCTGGTTGGCTTGTCAGATTTTCTGATCAATTTTTAACCCACTTCCCAAAGCCCGATGTTATTGAAATTATGCACACATGTATATTTCCGGTGACAATACTTTTTATTAAAATTTCAGAGAGATCGGGCTACGGGATCAGGGGGCTCCCATTAAAATTTTCCATTTAGCGGCATCAGATCATATCATACTTATGTAAAAATTGAGACGAATATTTGGGCAAAATAGATTTTCTTTGCGTCGCTTTCAGTTTATTTATAAATGACACTGATCAATTTTATTTTTCTTAAATGAACATTCCATCCTCACCCCACATGAAACCGATTTCTTCTTGTCTTTTATTATGAAAATTACCCTATGACAAATCAAATAGAATAGAGACGAATATTTTTCCGGTTTACTGTCATACATAGCTACTGAAACGTACTGAGAAATCAAAGAGCATTTTTCTCCAGACAAAAGCCAAGGCAAAACAATAATACCCTCATTATACAACCATTTGAAGAGAAATTAAAGATCTGAAGGGCGTTTAAGTCAGCTGACTATAATCGGAGAAATGTTTACCCAAACATTACAATGAGATGCGTGAAGATTCTATTTAGAACCCATTGTGTGGGACCAGTGGCGGATTAAGGTTGGTTAAGGCCCCGGGCGCAGAAAAAATTATAAGGCACCAAAAAAGAGGATACAAGGAAAATTAAAATACATTTTAACCAAATCCTTAAATAAATAAAAATATTAGGTACTCATAGTATTGTACTATTAATGTTTTTTTACACATTAGAAATGTATGTCATTCATGATCATAGCCCTTGAGGGTTAAAGTAAAAAAACCCTTTTTTTTTTAATTTTCCAAAGTATCATAATATCTATGGGTTTTCCTGCAAACTTGTTGGTGATTTTTATTTTTATTATTGTTACATACATAAAAAAAAGTAATGAAACGTCATGTTTGTTACACATTTTCTGGAGAAATTAAAAAAATAGCATGGTCAAGAAAACTAGAACAGGCATAGAAGCTGGATATCTATAGACTCAAATATGATATCAACTTTATTTAAACGCAGTTACAAAAGCTAGTATTTCTTCTTAAAAAAACGAAGTTTCTACCATTAGTATTAACGGAGCAATTTCCGTTGACAATCGATTTTACCCAAGAATCAATTCCCCAAATTATTGTGCACGAATTAGGGGACACCCTGTATATTTAGTTTAGTCTTTCCTTTGACGTTGAGTTTCTTATAAAATTGTTTACTCTTTCTTCACAAGAAAATGAGCGTTTCCCCGATGCGTTTGAAGTTAGCATGGTTTACAAAATTCTCAAAATAATTTCCACATTTGGAAAAGTTTCTTTCATATTAAATGCTTTCTTGTATTTATTTAACTAGCTGAAACCCTCAGCGTTGCCTGGCTGCCCCTACCACTCTATCCTCCTCTCAACTGACCACCAAGACCCATCTTGAGATACCCCCCCTCACCACATATAACAGCACTATTATTATTATTATTATTATATTTATTTTAATTTTAATGAAGGGTATAGCCCACCTTATTGCCATGGCGCAAGTCATTCAGTGAGTTGTCCCTTGGTAATAAGTTTTGTATAAAAAAAATAAAAAAAATGCCAAGCCACCCATCACGTCAACCCCCTCAACATCATTACAACACTAACCCCATACAAACATCCACTCCAACCGTCCTTACCACATCACAAAGTTTCAGCTTCATATATCCTATGAACGATCTTCGAGTTATGCGCTAACAGACATACAGACAAACATACACCATTTGCAATATATTGAAGTCATTTTGATTCCCGATTCCTATTATTTTAACAGCAAATGAAAAATAATACAGACTTACAGACATATAAACAAAATTTAATTTTTATTTATTAAGATAGATCGGTTGTCTTCTTCACCCAAAAAGATTAAAAACTGTTTCAACTCATCTTTAAAATAACTTAAATCAGTGTGATCTTTATACATTTCTACCAAATTATTAACACATCGTTTCTTTTCTTCTACACTCAATATAAGCACGAGAAAAATTCGATAACTACTTACAGCATTTTCACAGATTTTTCCGCGAGCGTTCAGTTCTGCTATAAAATGATCGCATATTACTTAGAGTACTTTATGTAAAAAAACAGTGCGTGTAACCTTTAACGCGCGGTGTAAGTGAAACTTCTTGATATTGTGGCCAAAAAACCCTCAAGAGACCTATAAAATACCACAGAAGACGATCAAAAGACCCCTAAACACTGCTGCAGTCACAGTGAATACACATTCCCAGATTAATTTTGCATTACGCATAACATGTTAAGCAGAAAAACCGGTTTTGGTGCTCATCGTGCTCGTTAGATTGCCGCATTTGGCTAAGTTTCTAACTCGCTATCAACTATGCTCGCTCGTTATGTAATATACGATTACATGACCGCTACCTTGGTTTCCGGATTTTTGCAACTGCAACCTTTTTTTTTTAAAAAAAACGTCATATTCGCTCAAATACTCCAAACTAGTAAAATCATTTCTTTTTCTCGAAGATGTTCTACTCTCATTATGGTCTGCCGGTAGAACTGTTATTGTATTCCTATGTAAATTTGAGTGAATTCTCTCATAAGTAAACGGAACAAATATAAATCTATTACTCCAGCGAAAATTAGCGCAAACGCGCGGGTCCATGCAGCTAAACTGATTGCGATTACAAAAAAGTGTAAAGTTGGAGCCTTGCGGGCCCCCAATCACCTTTACCCTACAGAGCGGTCGTCAGCGCACATCTCCACCAGCACATGGCACCGGATATACCTGCAGTTGCATATTTGTTTACTCATAAAACTGTCAATTATGTATTTTATTTTGTTATTGCCAAAGTGAATCGAAGAATGATGAGTTAGCGTCTGGGTTATTTCCTGCACTCTTTAACATGCAATTCACTTTGGCAAGCATAGGTAACATTATTAATCATTTTATAGAATAAAATTAATCAGATTGTAAAGCTAAGACCGAACGGTCGTAATAAATATATTTTTTTATTCAATTGGGTTTTTACCAACTTAACTCGCGCCCGGTGCGCCCGTCGTCAAATCTGCCACTGTGTGGGACTATCAGTCACTGTGTGTTGAGGAGTCTTCTCCCCATTTTTATAAACAAATAGAAAACCTAATCAAAATTACGCGATGGAAAAATCTTTGGGAAACGCTGGCCTAGATGAGTTATGAGGTATATTTTTTAAACCTATCCGAGACCCGCATCGTTAGATGAAATCAGAAAAAGCCGTTTATGCAATGACAACGCAAACTGCTGAAAATTGTGTTCTCATCATTTCGTATCAACAAAATAGTTCAGTTGTCACAATCAATTCACATCTCAAAAGAAAAAGAAGAAAAGGGAAACCGCATATATCAAGCATTTATTCTGGTTTGCTTTTCTTTTTAATAATATTGCCATGGACCAATTATTCAAACAAACCATAAAAACAGAAGGGTTTTACTTTTAATCTTCAATCAAATGCGGACCATACGCCATTCACACCATACTGCTAACAGAACACACACAAAACGAAATGAGAAGAAATATAAAAAGATTTAAAAACAATCTAAACAGAAACACACAAAACGCACGAGAACAGTAAATAGAAAGCAATCGACTTTGCAAGAGCCGACAGACATACTATCGAAGAGGGTCAGCCGAAAACGCAGCCGCCAAAATATTCTTACATTTTTCGTTAATGAAATTTCCGAAACATCGCGTGAACTAGAAAAGAAGGTACAGATGATGAAATCTGAAGGACCTTTTACTTGTATTTTGTCATTCCTTTTCGAAATTGTGTGAAGAGGGAGAGACAAATCACATTAACCGCGAAGTAAAAATAGATAAATAAATTTGTGAGCAGATGACACCTACTTCAATTGTATCAAAAAGTACCACTAGAATCTCTTCACCCTGCCTGGTTTTGGTTACTTGATTTTGGTATTTGGTATTTTCATTTGTATTGAGCTTGAAGGATGGGGGGTGAAATATACATTTGACGATTGACGGATAGAACGATTACAAAAATGTTAATGTGAATTGGAATTGGAGGAGTAAACCGAGAGAGAGAGAGAGAGAGAGAGAGAGAGCGATTGCTTCTGGCTTTACATAACTATGACAATGAAAACGGGAAAAGAAATAAGGAACCCTTCTTAATTATTAAAATTACTGTTCAAGAACGGAAAGTGCGATTTAGAACTTTATTTTCTTTAAATACATTTCTACTGGTATTCCTTTCGAAGAGGAATACGCGTCTAAGATGACCATAATAGCCCCTTTCGCATTAACAGTTTGTATGAAGATGCTGTGGCGGTCAGCCATCAGCAGAGTAGGGCGAATAACACAGAATGCTTCAGAAATGCATGTGGCAACTATCTCCGACTGGTGGAAGTGCGATTAAACCTCCAAGTTGTGGCCGCTGGTAATTTTCCTCCAGTACAGGAAAAGCGAAATGCTCGGGCTAGTCCCTTCAAAGTAAGGTTGACGCGAGGCCAATAACCTCGCCCGTAAAAAGTCATATTACGGAACCGAAAATCAGCTACATCGGATAAACTGACGAACGACGACGACCACGGCAACGAAAACGGCTAAACGATTTAAGAATTTTCTCGTGGAACGTACGCTAACTGTATAGATCTCGAGCTGCACAGCAGCTAGCCGATACCCTGTCCAAATATAATGCTAACATAATAGCAATTCAGGAGATGTAATGGACGAGGAATGGTGTCTTACAAAAATCAGAATATGACATGTATTACAGCTGCAAGACATCATGTGCTCGGGGTGTTGTTTCTAGTCAGCAAAAGATTGAAACCCACCATTATCGGCTTTAAAACAGTACATGAACGGCTATGCACCCTTCCACTTGGGTATCTCCTAATGGAGCCACTCGCAACCAGATAGACCACGTGTTGATAGACCGCCGCCACAACCAGAATCTGATGACGGTACGAACGTACCGAGGTGCCAACGTCGACTCGGACCACTATCTTGTTGGTATGGTGCTCCGAGCGCGGATTGCATCTTAGGCAGTAGTCGTAGAGATCGGAACGACTGGTTCGATGACAAATTTAAGCTAGTGACTGAACGTAAGAATGTTGCGTACCGATCAATGCAACAATCAACAATAGAACGCGGGCACGCGAAGATGAATATAAAGAGCTCAGAAGATATGAAAAAAAAATTTACCGACAAAAGAAAGCAGCCTTGGAGACGAATCTCGTCCGTGAACTAGAACAGTACAGAGAGTAAGGACCGCACCAGGCGCGGAAGTTCTACCAAAGAGTCCGGGGTATGATGCGTTGCACATACTGCAAGGACAAAGCGGATCGCCGATCTGAGGTATCTTTGAGCGTGGTATAACGTTGTTGAGTATCGCGTATAAGATTTTCTCTTCTATCCTTCAAGACAGGATAGCCCCATACGCTAAAGTCATCATTGGTCATTGGTGGGCAGGACACCTAATGCGCATGATCGAAGAGGATCCTGCTCGGAAAGCGGTAGGATTTATGGAACACGACAGCGAGCCCAGCTACGAGCCTACGCTGGAAGGATGGCGTAGACCAGGACGCCCAGAGTTTAGGGATGCCAAACTGGATGAAATCGGCTCGAAATCGGGACCGGTGGAGAGACTTTTTGCGGGAGGCCAGGACCGGACCACAGTTGTAGAGCCAAATATGATGATGATAATACTTACATTTTTGCAGGAATAAAATCTTTAGTACAAAACAATTGAAAATCATTTTCACAATAAAACACAACAGCTGATTGACCGAAAAAACATTATAATATTTGAGCGCTGGCAAGCACTCGGAAATTTTAAGCGATCACTTTACGCAGAACAAAGAAAAGTTGATAATCAAAATTGACAATCAAAGCAGTGACAGTCAACTATCACCTTAGCCGATTCCACCCCTGGTTTGTATGTAAATATGTGAATAGATTAACTGAAATCCATAAGTTATATCAAGGCACTTCGTGAATGAATCCGTAAACGTATAAATGTTGAAAATTAATTATTCTCTTGTTGATTACTTAGCATTGTGACTTAGAATAACGTTTATTCGTTTCTTATGTTATGCTTCTTCCGCTTCACGCTTCTATTCTCCTTATTATTCCCCTATTTACTTTCTCTTACTCTCTTACAAAGCTACTCAACTGCAGCGATACAAAAACAGATTGTGGTTTCATCAGTTGGCAACTTAAGATGCTGCTTGAAATTAATAAAAATGTAAAGGAAAACATTTTTAATTCCATAAAAAAAGAAAACTCCACTGTTAAATTCAGAAAATTTAAAAAAAAATTCTCTAATTAACCCCATCCATCCTATCTCTGCCTTTTGGCAGTTTTTTATTGCGCTATGCGCTCAACAACTTCTAAGACTTAAAAATACTTTTTGAATCTTCAATGATCGTTTGCAAAGCATTTAATTAGACCGTTAATCGCAGCAATTGAAGTTGTCGCCCACAAAGTTCTTAACTTTCACTTGAGCCCACTTGAACTGGGTGAAATATTTAATTAGAAAACGGCTTCGCCTTACTTCCTTACTAATGTACATATTTGACTTTGCTTTGCTTCCTGAAATCTTGACAAATTCGCAAAACCTCTTGAGAAAGGCAGACGTGCTTTTTGCTGTGTGCTGTAATGAAGTTGATGTTAATTGACCGAGGGGTCACTATCACGGAGGATTGGTAGAAGTGCGATACATGCGAATGCGGCGGAGAAATCTACAGATACACACACACTCAATCTAAATTCTGTTTGCCGGGAGAAAATGCGAAAAAGATTAGAAGAAGAATTCGAAAAAATCAACGAAGCAATAATGTGCGGGGAGGGTAGTCCTCTTTCTATGACTTTCACATGGGAGCGCGTGTGCGTGTGCGTGCGAGTGTGTTCGCACTGAATTATGGGATACGTTTTCCTCGTTTCCATTTACCGTATGAATAATACTGTAATTATGAGATTTGCAGAGAAATTAACAAGTCGCGTTGGAATAGAAGTCATTCCCGTTCGCACAAACGCACAATAATAAGCATTATTTTTGGATAATATTCTCGGTTCGGACAGAGACGAAGGAGCCATAATCTGTGTCGTAATATATTATAACACTGCACTAATCCAATTACCTGCAAGACGGTACCTTTCTCGGTCGGTTTGAAAATTGTCCTACTGATCTTCGCTCTGTTTACTTGTGTCGAGTGGTCGACCAAACAAATCGTAGGGGACAGAATAATCCGACGGTTCCATATACACATAACATGTAACATGTAATGTATCCTGCCTTATACAGTTAATATGAGAAATGCAAACGTCAAGGACAACCGACGACATATTTCAACTCATCATACTCATCAGAAAATTTCATATACGAGCATGATGTCCTTTTGTCTAATAACGTACAAAGCAATTTGGAACTAAAACTGACGATGACAAGGACACATTGTTAGATTGTGCTTACGTACATGGATAACGAAAACAACAAATACTAATGTATTTAAGGATTATAATTGCTCTTTGTTGAGCGGGTAATTTAGGTAATTTTCGCATTGGCCCCATGAAGTTGTCAAGGTGATGTTAGATAATATTCGCAGTAACTGTGGGTTGAGAGTTATTCAATCATAGAAGAAATTCCGGTTCTTATTTTCCTTTGGGAACAAAAACTATGCAAGTCATAGATGACAAGATTTAAGCAAATTATTAAATTTATTTTAAGAACTCATAACTACGGGTACTATGAATGTTTTACTTCCGGTAACGTCAAGAAATTTCTCAGAATTTTCTATGTACAAGCTACCTTTGGTGTATACCCGACTGTCAGATTTCCATCAAAATTATCTGGCCTCTCACTATTTATGTAAAAAAGTTAAATATGAATTTTATTCCTGATAAGTTCAGCCGTCTGGATTGTAGAGTAGACACAGACATACAGGCAAATAGAACACGACTTTAATGTATAGATAGGTGATCCCGATGAAGAAATTGCGCCCGTGATGGCCGATGAAGTTCTCCAGGCAGCCAGAAAGGTAGCTAATTACAAGATCCCATGACCAGATAATATCCCTAACGTGGCATTAAAATCCGCAATTAGATCCGAACATGTTTGCAAACATGCTTGACTCATGCATAAAAGAAGTGGTGTTTTCCAGCGGAGTGGAAAAAACAGAGACTTGTCCTACCCCCTATAGGGAAAAACTACCAGACGAGCCATCCTCATACCATCCTATATGTATGCTCGACACAACGGGCAAACTCTTAGAAAGAATTATCGAACTTGCAGAACATCAATATGGCTTCCGCAAAGCACGCTCAACAATTGATGCCATTAGGTTAGGATAGGTTGAAGTGGCCGTCATCAATACTTAGACCAAGAAAGTCCGTTGTGATACACAAGGATCTAGAAACACCCAAGCCTACTCGTTGAACCATTTGGAGCTTCGTATGAAGCGCAATAGACTATTAATGTTAATTTGGGTTAGATCGTTGAGATCTATGAAAAAGAACGGTCCCAGATGGAGCTTCCGCCTATTCGAGAGGGCTGGGCACGTAAAAAGTAGATGGAGAGTGGTGTCTCCTCCTCCTCATCTATGCAGCTTCTGCAGAAATCGTTGGAAAGGACTCTTAGTCTTTCTGCATGCTTGCCTATGTTTCATGTTTGGCGAGTTCATCAGCCATACAATTACCAGGAATGTCTCTGTGCCGTGCCACCCAGCACAGGTGAATGTTGAAATGCTCTGCCATCTCCTCAAGAGACGATCATTAATGCCATTGATTTCGTTAAAAAGTTGGCACAAAAAGCGATAGATGGGAAAAGGTGGAAGGGAAGGAACAAAAAAGTACTGCATCATAGTCACCCTCGATATCAAGAATGCTTTCAATTCAGCCAAATGGAGTTGTATATTCAATGAACTACGTCGGAGAGAGGTCCCGTCGTACATTTTGAGGTTGGTGGCATATCACTTCAGTAAAAGAATTCTGCTATACAACACTGACAATGGCTTGAAGGAATATTAGGTTACCGGAGGAGTTCCCCAGGGGTCTGTGCAAGGCCCATTATTATGGAATATAATGTACGATGGCATATTTAGTCTCCAAATACCTGAAGAGGCAGAGATTGTCGGGTTTGCAGATGACATCGCAGTAATCGTTGTTGCAAAACACAAAGAGGAGATAACTGCAATATGTAATGCAACAATTAGGACTATCCGGGATTGGCTGACGTCAATCGGATTACAGTTGGCAGAGCATAAAACTGAAGCTCTACTAATATCCAGTAGGAAAATAAGAGAGACAATAACATTTGTAGTTGGTAATTTTTCGATTATATCTAAGCCATCAATTAGATACCTGGGAATGGTAATTGATACGAAACTCTCATTCAAAACGCATAAAAAGGCTGCCAGCAATAAAGCAGAGACGTTATGGAATTCGAATTATGCCTAACACTCGAGGAGCAAGGCAAACAAGAAGAAAGCTATTGGCTAATATTGTCTCGTCAATCCTTTTATACGGAGCGCCAATTTGGGCTGACGCAATGGATAAGGTTAGCTACTGTTGAAAGATGTCATCTATCCAGCGATTGAGTGCTCTAAGAGTGATCTGTGGCTTCAGAACCATCTCGAGCGATGCAGCGTTTGTGGTTGCGGGTGTGCTCCCAATTGACTTACTGGCCAAGGAACGTCAGGTGATTTATAGGCGCCGGCGGTATCTTACAAGAGCCGAGAACCGCAAAACAGCACGCGCCGAAGCCGTTAGAAACTGGCAAAGAAGATGCGGGCCAGTCAAAGGTAAGGGTAAATGGTAGATAAAAAAAACAGACATACAGACATACAGGCAGACAGAGATTTTTTTATTTTCGATTTTTCTTACTCAGGAGATACGGTGAGGGTAAATCTGCAAAAATCCTGAGTTAGAAAATTTAAGAAAGCTAAAAAACATTTTTTCTCCATGGAGTTGGTATTCAAGAACATTCTTGAAGGTATTGTAATTAAAAAGTTAAAAATCGGTCGTAAAATTTTAAAGATTAACGCCGTGGAGGAGAAAGAGCATCAGTTTTTGTTAATAATCTCACCAATTAACGTCAGAAACGCCATAATGCATGTGTACAAGGAAAGTTTAAATTTAGCCCATACATCGTCATTATTGTATTTGGTTCTACAACCGTTGTCTTAAATTAACTTAAAAAATACCTCCAAAATAACTCCAGTTTCGTCATCATATAATGGGTGTTTTTTTAGGAGGTTTGTTTTTCCGATAGATGTCGTTTTATTTTATGACAGTTGTTTTGACAGCTCAAAGTGGCATTTCTACTCAGTATTGTTTGGCAAATCATTATGAATAGGTTAACTCCAGAACAACGTTTTCAAATCGTGGAAATTTATTTTCAAAATCAGTGTTCAATTAAAAATGTTTATAGAGCACTTCGTGAATTTTATGGTGCACATAATCGTCCGTCAGAGACCACCATAAAGAACGTAATTACCAAATTTCGGTCTTCATTCACTCTTTTGGATGCCAAGCCACCGACAAGAATGAGAAGAGTTCGTACAGAAGAAAATATTGCTGTCGTTGAGGCCAGTGTCGAAGAAAACGACAATTTATCGATTCGTCGTCGTGCTCAGCAAATTGGACTTTGGCCATCGACTTTATGGAAAATTTTACGTAAAGATTTGGGTTTGGTGCCATACAAAATTCAATTGGTGCAAGAATTAAAGCCACACGACCATCGTTTGCGCCGTGAATTCAGTGATTGGTCGTTAAATCAATTGAACGAAGATCCATTTTTTTACCGTAAAATTCTCTTCAGTGATGAGGCGCATTTTTTGTTAAATGGATACGTCAACAAACAAAATTGTCGCATTTGGAGCAAAGATAATCCACACGCCGTTCAAGAATTACCAATGCATCCTGATTAATGTACTGTTTGGTGCGGTCTATGGGCTGGTGGGATCATCGGTCCATATTTCTTTAAAAATGAGGAAGGACGACGCGTTACCGTGAATGGAAATCGATACAGAACCATGTTAAATGAGTTTTTGTTGTCAAATCTTGAAGATATGGATATGGATGAAATGTGGTTTCAACAAGATGGTGCCACTTGCCATACAGCACGTGAAACAATCGACTTATTGAAAGAAACTTTCAACGACAACATTATTTCGAGAAATGGTCCGGTGAATTGGCCTCCGCGTTCGTGCGATTTGACGCCACTCGATTACTTTTTGTGGGGATACGTGAAGTCATTGGTTTATGTGGATAAACCTCAATCGATTGACGCTTTGGAAACCAATATTCAACGTGTCATTGCTGACATACGCCCTCAAATGCTTGAAAAAGTGCTGGAAAATTGGACCTCCAGAATGACATTTGTGAAAAATAGTCGTGGTAGCCATATGCCAGAAATTGTGTTTAAATGTTAAATGCCAAAAAATTATCTACCAAATAAAAAAAAATTTTGGTCATTTCATAATTTTATATGTATTTTATTCAAAAAAAAAATCGGCAACCTCTTAAAAAAACACCCGTTATATGTTCAAATTCGTTAATAAAAAAAAGTTAGTTCAAAAGTCAAACAGTTTGTGTTTTATTCAAAAAAAAAGTTGAAGTGCTCTTATTGAAAAACCCTGTATTACTTTAATAATAATAATATTCGGCGCGACAGCCCATTGCGGTCCAAGGCCTTGCTTCTCGCAACCATTTGTGTTGAGCATGTATATTTTTGCACACAAATGGAGGGGACCTACAATTTAATGCCGGATCCGAACGGCGAATTAAGAAGCATTCCGTGACAAGGTATTACTCTCGGAATGTTTGTCACCCATTCGCGAGAGGTGGAACACCGTGAAAAATACTTTTGGTGTTGCTGGGATTCGAACCACGAATCCCCTGCTCAGAAGTCCATGCTCTTATCCACTGAGCCACGGCGCCCACTACATACTACTTTAGGTTTCCTAAAATGGTGTAAGATGTACTTCACTCCTTCAGATCTGGCTACTATTTACAAGGTATATATTAACGCTAAACTTGAATACAACTGTATTGTCTGGGCAGATGCCCACAAGAGCACAGTGCATCTACTAGACAGAATTCAGAACCGCGCGATAGAACTTATTTGTGACGTCAATATCGCGAATACAATCTTGCTTGTCACTGTTTCAGCGCTTTTTCCACAAGGAATGTTGAAAAGAAATATCCAGATGCATCCCGTCCATTCTCGAACCCATCCGCTAACCCGTGCCTCAACTCGAACCCACTGGTCTACCATTACGCCTATCTTCGGACAAACTAACCAATTCAGGGGTTCCTTCTTTAGACGCAAAATTATTATGTGAAGTGAACCATCCGACTCTGTGTTTCCGCATTTGTATGATCTGCAGTCATTTAAAACACACGTGCATAGACATCTCATCTTTTCCCAACGCCCACGTTGTGCTAAGCATTATAAGGAGCAAATCCTTTTAGCGTGTGTACATTATAAAAAAAATCACATTTAGCTCCACAACCCTGGTTCGATCTCTTTCCGGTAGCTGTAGGTGAAGATTTGTGCCATTTCTAGCCGGTTCGTCTGTCGTGCAGTGCTTTCATTGCATCGGTTTCAATATCGAGCCGATGACATCCGGCTTGACGTTCCTAAACTCTGGAAATTATAGCATACGCCACCCTTACTGCGTAGGCTTGGCCTGCATCCTTGTCATGTACCATATAGATTTCACAGCATAGTACTTTCCGAAAACGATCCTCCTTTTTCCTGACAGTCAGATTACTACTTTATATAAATTTCATGTAAAGGATGACATACGTAATGTACACGTCACATTATATTAATAGAGTCTCCATCGAACGGAGACACTGATCAAGATCAGTCATTAGCTCAACCATACCGTAACCATAAATATGACTCAAACAATAAACCGGCGATAAAAACCACGATTAAAAAATGTTCTGTAAAAAAAACGTAAAAATTTTCTAATTAAAATCTACAAATATATATTTATATATTTTAAAAGGAAGTGTATGAAGATGGAAAAATCAATGATCGCTAATATTCTAAATCTGCCTGTTGTTTACAATAATGATTCGAAATCTGTAATGAGTGGGATGACGAATTCATCATAACTATTCTATAGATGATAATAAGTGGAATGCTTCCTCTTCAAGCAATTGTGTCGTTTTAAAACGTTTTCAATTCAATTTGTTTTAAAAAAACATGAAATAAGCCGGCCGACCAAAAAGAAAACTGAAAAATTCAATTCCATTTAGAGATCATCATCATTAATCAATCGACTGTAGTCGTCTGTGGTGCCGCGTATTAAATCCCAACGAGCGAGCAGACAGACCGTCAGTCAAACTTCATTAATCTTTCCCTCCTCAGTGTGTGCTGTGTGCTCACATTTATATTGAGCGCTACAATTACACATCGTCGCGTCGCCTGATGGATGCCTCTTCTGAATGTGAGTATGCTTTGCTTTTGCACTGAATTCCATCTTAGGTTTGGGATTAATTGAACGAACGAAGATATAATTAGGGAGGGTGTTGTTGCGTATACGATTTACCGTTGCACAATGAAAATTCAAACGAATGTGTAAGCGGATGTTGTTTTTTTTGGAATGTCAATCCAGGACAAATTCATATATCTATAAGTTGTAGATAGAAGACACCTAACTGAAAGACGATTACTAAACGTACCACGAGAAAGCCTGGTCGTGCAGGGTCTTACAGTGTCTGTGCAGCGAAGACCTTTAGTTTAAATACATTATTAAGTACGCGACCATATTTTCGTGGCCAAAAGTACTTGAAAATCTTTCTTTCAAGCTGGCATTACCATTGCGTAAGCGTTTCCATCTATCGTATTCTTCTGGACACTTCCCGAGAAGTTGGAAACCAGCTTTTGTCCAGCCTATACGTCGTCTCCTTTTTCGTACCGACCCATCTTATATCCATTTTTTCCAAGGTCTTGGAGACGCTGATCAATTTTCAGCTCATGGAATATCTTGAAACCCACGAAATCCTTTGCCGTTGCTTTTGTTGGCAACGTTATACTGGTGATTTGATGGTATATCTCAACGAACCGGTCTTTGCGTCAATTTGTGAAAGCAAAACTGTTGCATTCGATATTTCCAAGGCATTTGACAGAGTTTGGTATCAAACTGTTTTGTCCGAATGCGTGATTATGGAGTCCATTATCCATTATCCATGAATGGCACTTGAAACGAGGAAACTGAAAAACTCGCAATTCTCGGTATGTGCTTTAATGACAAGCTTCGTTGGAATGACCACATATCGTCGCCAAAAATGCTGCAAACTGTTTAGGTTTTGTGACAAGGTGCAAGAAATATTTTACTCCCCCGGAGCTATCTATCTATCTTTTATTCGCCCTAAGCTTGAGTACAATTGTCATATCTGGTCTGGTGCGCCAAAAACTACCTTGCATCAGCTAGATAGAATACAAAACTGCGCGATACTACTTATCGGTCACGAAAACATTGCGAAATCAATAGATTCGCTTGAACACCGCAGGAAGGTTTCTTGCTTGTTACTGTATAACGCTTCTTCTACCAGCGGTGCTCAAGAGAAATAGCCAGTTGCATGCCACCTTTCCTCGAATTCAACCGCAATACTCGTGGCGCTCTAAATGCTCATCAGTTTAACCTCAAGCCCATCTTCGGACGTACAATTAAGTTTCGAGATTCGTTCTTCAGCCGTACAACACGCATGTGGAATGCTCTGCAAAGCTCTGTCTTTTTAACGACACTATGATCTACAGGCATTCAAAACACAAGCTCATAGACATCACCTCTTTTACCCTCCTTTTCCTTAACGCCCGCCACGCTGTGCCAGGCATATAGCCGACCCCTTTAGACTTGCACAAATTATAAAAAAAAGTATTGGCACGACTAGTCTTATACTTCTGAAATCGAAACGTACGCTGAAATTTAATTCTACTCTAGGTGTTCGAGTAATCATGCGCCACTGCCTTCCTGCTTGGTTGACTTAAGGCTAAGCATGTATTGCTTTGACGTATTGCTATCACTAAGCTGGATCAGCTACAGTTTATTTGATCCAAACAACCTTATACGTACACTTAGTCTTTGAATAAACCAAACTTCGTTTCTCCTTATCTGGAAGAACTTCAAGCTTTGTTCTTGTGCAATTCAGAGGACTAATTAGACCATACGTCTTTTCTTCTAACAAAGAAAAGTGGTGGGCTTTCTTACAGGTCCTAGCCGCCTGAGATACCATCACAATAAGATGAAACTGATGACAGAATGCCCTCTCTGCCTAAGAGTGGCAGACACTCCAAACGCCTTAACTATAATACTGATTGTAAAGTCTTGCTTAAAAGAACTATGCATATATATTAAACCTAAGGCTTGAGACTTAAACAGGTTTTATTTGCATGAAAAGACAACACTTCTAAAAATCGACAGCCTTAAATAAAGCATTAGGTATTAGGTTGGCGTTATATTTAACTCGAAGCTTTGCTAGAAAACAAAAGAGTAGCGACGCTGATGTTAAGTAGCCTATTAGGGTGCATATGTGGGTTGATGGACGTGCCTGGCGAAGTACAATTCAAAACATTCTTAAACTGTTCTGCCCAGCGGGTAATTTATTATTCCTCTATAAGGATCAACAGGGTAGTTGATGTGGTGTTTATTGTTGGCGAGCTTACGAGCGAGTTGGTAGACTGTGCTGTATTTAACGGCCAACTTGCCGGACCAGATCCTTTTACATCCGGGCTAATGCGCTTCGCTCGGCACCCGGTTGAGGCTGCTTCCGTATACGCATTTACTGTTTTCTCTCATTTAGACTCTAGGGTTTGGGGCTGTGTCTCAAAGAGTGACTGTTGTATGCGAGATACATATTGCAGTTTGACATCTGCGTCGATCAGTGCTGGCTACAGCTGGCTTTCTCGTTGTTTGACGTCTGGTTGAGCGGACCGCGAGCTTCAATCGCTCACTGCCAACCCCAAGGTGGTGGTCGCTGTAGACGTCGGCTGCTCTTCGGGCTATAACGTCCAGCAACGATGATCGCCACTTGCGGCTTATAGCGATCTGATCAATCTAGTTATTGTACATGTGATCAGCAAAGGTCCAGGTGGCTTTGTGGATGTTTTTGTGGGGAAAAATTGTGCCTCCAATGATTAGGTTGCGATCAGAACATAGATCAGCAAAACTTTCTCCGTTATCATTCATAGAACCAAGGCCATACTTTCCCATGACTTGTTCCCAATCACTGTTGTCGCTGCCTACCTTTGAGTTAAGGTCACCCATCAAAATAACGATGTCACTCTTCCGTAGTTGATCTAATGAATTATTTAGACGCAAGTAAAACGTATTGTTCTTCAGAGGTGGCTTGTTCCGTTGGTGCGTAAACTTTAACAAACACGGCCTGTCGAACAGCAGATTTAAATCTTGCAATAACAATTCTATCGGATATTGCTTGCCAGTCTTCTAACGATCTTCTCGCGGCTTTAGAGAGTACAAATCCCACTCCATTCGCATGATGTTCTCCTGCAGGCTTACCCGAAAAAATTAGAAACTAGCCGGTAGATGTTCCTTTTTCCCCTACTCCAGGCCATCTCACCTCACTAAGACCAAGAATCTCTAGATGGTATTTACGAAATTATTTTGTTAACTGTGCAAGCATTGTTGTCTTGACGAGCGTACGAATGTTCCAAATTCCTAAACGTGTCCATTTCCGTGGTCCACAGGTCCTTGTTGATAGATTCGATATGTATCCGAGGCTTGTATTAGTTTCAAGAATCAATTAATTCAGTTGAGTGGTGATTGGCCAATCGCAACCTAGGTCGACATGACCAAGGCAAGTCCCCTTCTTATTTAGCCCCGACCCAAGCTAATACAAATCGGATTGGGTACCGAAATCGTTCACTTGATTGGGCCGAGTTTCCAGTGACGCAACGTGTGATGTGGAGGGACAGTCATGTCTGTCTATAAACGCGTCATCATCACCGTTTGTCACCATCTAACCGTTATCTTAACTTAAATTCGTTGGTATAAAAAAAAAATACCGATAAATTGCGACAGGCACACATGGCTAACGTCACATTTCCTGTGTATAATAAACACGGAGTTTGCTTCAGTAGGTAATTGGAATGAAATGCGCAAATTTATGACTGACGTTACACGGGAGTCCAACTTTGGCCGCGTAACAACACAACATACTCTGGTACAGCTAGCTGACTTGAGGAGTTAGTGGAATTGAAGGCACGGCAAATGGCAAGCGTCAACTTTGAAAATATTCGCCGAATGGATTTGCATCCATTTATGAACAAAAAAAATTAAAGAACGAACAAACAAAAAATACAATAATTAAATGCGAGAAATACACTCAAAACCGGAGCAGGCGGCACCAGCCCGAATTCAATTGGACCTGCGCAAAGGCGAAAGCCTAAAGCAAATATGCTGACGAGACGATAACAGACGGACGGGTTTGCGAGCGGCGGCTGAACAAAACCAGAATTGTTTTTATTTACGAGCCCCGATCGCCACTGCGTCGTCCCAAACATTTGATTATCCAACAAACAAGCGAGCCGTCCGACGAGAACGAACGTTGCGGTCGCATTCACTTGATTCCTCGCCACTGAGAGTTGGGACGATAGTATTTGCTTTTCGCCTTTATGGCCACACGCAACGCCGTACTCATGTGTTCTGCTCGCGGTATCTATGGGAATGAGTATATACTTTTGTACGCCGTATATCCGATGGATGCATGCACTTTTACGTACGGATGCTAAATAGCGTGAGGAACACGCAACTATGTGTTAGAGGGAAAAAGTGGTTCTCGTACGTTTCTCTGTCGTTTCATCGCCGCCGGATTCTCCTTGTTAAATGTCAATAAAAAAATGTTACGCCGCTATGAAACAGTCAAACAGTGAATTGTGTGCGATAATTGATTGCCACGACGTTTTTTGTCGGTGCTGCGGTCGGTCGGTAAATCCCCTTCTACCGATTACGCGCTTGATTAAAGAAGCTGATCTGTATTTTTAATTATTTGCGCTAAACTACTCGGATTTAAATAACTTAAATATGAGCTAAAAAAATATAGAGACTCATCAATCCGGTGTTGACGATTTCCATAAGGGCATGTGCATCGTATAAGCCGTGTCCCATATAAGGATCCTACCATAGCCTCAGTCATCATAGCATTAAAAGGGACACGATTCCTCACTGAGGATTCTGAGACTACATCTTTTTGATTCGTTATCTCTTCTCGCTTTGTCATTTGACTTTGTTTCTTAGATATCACAGCTGGCAGAGAGCTGAGAATAATTTCATATAATTGCTGAAGATAATTTCAATTTTCAATTTGCATTTTTATATCTTTTTACAGATTTTTTTTAATAAATTTTGAACCAAGCAAAGATTTTTCTCTCAAAGGTGAAAAAAGGACATGACCCGGTGCTGCATGTGCGTAACATCTGGTTAGTAGTTTTGAAAACCAGTAACATTTAGCTGACCGCTGCTGACGTTTTTTGCGTATGCAGCTCCAATTCAAGACGTTAAAATGATGGTAACCATTGGAGTGTGCGCGGATGAGTGCACAACACCGCATGTTATAACAATGGTGCTGGTATGGCACGCGTGCGCCAAGCCGATATTGCAACTTGCATCGTACCTGCAGCCTTACTCGCGTTGTCGAACTTTTGTTGTTTTCTGGATTTTTCACTACCACAGTGCAGTGCAGTGCTACTGCCGCCGAACCAATTCGGATTTCTTTGTGGCTTTTATGTTGAACTCCGCTGAGAAAACCCGTTTAAAAGTTTTACTCAACTTTGGTCGCTCAGTCAGATCTAAGAGTCTTGCGGCGACGACGATGATGATGGAGTCATTCATTTCTAGACCCAAGGTAATATACTAACAAATGACGACGAGTACGACTGATTGAGTGAAATGAATCGTTGTATAGAAACGCGAGTGTTGGGTACAAATATATGATAGAAATATATGACCAGTCGCGTCAGGCCGTCACCACATCCCATCATGCGTCGCACTTGCATCACTCTGCGTGTCTAGGTGTAAGCAATTCGCCTTCGCCATTCGAGGAGCAGAGAAGCCTTCACTTCCCCAACAGTGCGTTTAACTTTTATTACTGAACATTAATCGCATTCGCAATTGTGGCACTGTCAGTGGAAGGCGGTGATGCATCGTCTGTGTGTTTCTACGTGCCATGGTTGCATCGCCGGTCGTCATATTTTATGGTTGCAACTTGCAAGCAGCCACAGTATGTCGAGATGGTCGAGGGAGTAACGGCGTTTCCATCTTTAAAGTAGCAGAAAAGAAAAAGAAATTAACAGACCATCTAATAGAACTACAAAAGCAGATGGAATAAATCCCTCACACATTACCGGAGAAAACTTTTTACAGTTGACAACATAAATTTTTACACAGACCCCGGTTAATCAAAATGTATCTGAGGCTTTATTTGTATTTTCCCTTCTCTTTTCTTCTTCTCTTTCTTTTAATAGATACGTTTCCCATATAAGTATTGAATTTTGAATTATGGTGGGGGCAATAGCCCTCATTTATGCTAAACCTAAAAGCTAACCTCATTGAAAACTTAAAACTAAGACTTAAAGCTAACATATAAAGCTACGGGGGGTGGCGGAGGAGATCAGGGTTAAGGCAGAGAGTGCTGCCTTTCGTGAGTTTAGTTTCGCAGTATACAGGAGATTGTTTCGTTAGAGCCGTACATGGTGCGGTAGAAGAGAAGCAGGCATCGTAGATAACGAGGGTTAGTGTTAAAGAAAATCGAGGTATATAGAGACGCGAAATTGACGGAGCCTGAGAGAAGATAATGTATGAAAATGTCAGCTATGTCTTTGCGTTCCTTGAGGGTGTTCAAGTTTATGAGGGCGAGGAGGTCTTGGTAGGGAGGCAGTATAAGATGATTGTCCCAAGGTAGACCTCGAAGAGCAAATCGGAGAAAACGACGTCGGATGCTCTCGATTCTGGACACATGAACTTAATGATAGGGGAACCACGCCTGACGCTTGACCAGGAGGGGACAAACAAATGTGATGTAGACGGATCTGTTCACATGAGAGTTGGAGAATTCTTTGGACCAGCGTTTAACAAAGCCAAGTTGGCTTTAAGAATTAGTTTGTCAATATGAGATCGAAAGTTTAGTTCCGAGTCGCAAAATTTGCCGCTGAGGTCACGAAAAGATTTCACGCGGGATATGGATTGACCGTGGAGAAAGTGATGTATGGGAGGGGCTTGTTGCACTTACGTGATAAAGTAATTGATTGCCATTTGGAGATATTGAGATACAAGCTATTTTTGAGGCATCAAGTTGTAAAACGGTCTTGTTGAGGGAGTCTTTTAGGGAAGAAATTTGTCTGAAAAATTTGGTATCGTCAACATAAAGTGAGAGGGTGGAGTGTTTGATGACCCTATCAAGATTATTTGTAGTTAGGATGCAGAGAAGGGGGCCTTAATGGATTTGGTTGGACGATAGGACGGACTTGAAGCGAACTCTATAAAGACGGGTTTCTTTTTAACAATATATTTTTGAATCCGAGGGCAGACAATTTAAAGAGGATTAGTTGATGAGATATCTTATCTAAATCATTAGTGAAATCAGTTTCAATAACGTCGACTTGTTTGCCACTCTCTAAGACTGAAAGGGCAAAGGATATGAATTCATCAAGGTTAGTGGTGGTTGATCTACATTTAAGAAAGCCATGTTGGCTGGTGGGAATAAGGGACTTGCAGTGGATGCTTAAGTCTTCGTATAAAATACATTATTCCTTGATCCTTTTTTGTGTTTCGGGTTTATGAATGAGGTCTTCCCAATCTGAGGATATTCTTCTTGTGAAAGGGATAGGCAAAAGAGGTAAGAAAGGGAAGGGAGAGGCCGGAGAAACATTTTTTACGAAATATGGCGGGAAGGCAATCTGGGCCGGATGGGAAGTTTTTGTAACTTATTTTCTATAACAGTAGGGTCAGCAGTTTTAAAGAGAAAGGGGCCATTGGAGAAGTTAAGTAGGTAATTGAAATGAGAAGGGTCCAGTACGAAAGGCTTGTCGGCGAAAGATTGTTTGAAAAAGGTAGCAAAAAAGTTAGCAATGGTGTGTGGGTCGGTTGATGATGTGTTTTCATGAGAGAGTGATTGAGGATAGCCGGTGGTCTTCCTTTTATAGTTGACGAATTGAAAAAAAGACTTAGGGTCGTTTATGAGTTTGGCTTGCGCACTATTAAGATAGCGCTGTTAGAGAGAGTTCTAAAGAAGGGTGAATTGCAAGTAAGTACCGAGATAGTTGCAATAGTCAGAAAATAATAAGTACGAAGGAAAGCCGCCCATAACTTGTTTCTCTTATTTCGTAAGGAGCAAAGTCTTCGATTATACCAAGGTGGTGATGTAGATGATAATTTATATCGAGCGAAGAGGACATAAAGTGAGATAAAATTAATAATTTAAAGATAGATTGTAAAAACCGAAGGAAGATCTGCTAAGATAGTCATTAATTTTGCGGAAATTATCTTTATGAAAGTCGTAGGTAGAGCGAAATATGGAATGAGGGAGCTATAGTGGAGAGTTGTGGAAAAAATAAATAAGAAGGGGGGGGGGGGGTTAAAATGATCAATAGTCGATAGAGATAGGGGACAAAGCGTAAACAGAGGAGTTAATGGCATCAGTTGTGAAGATAAGGTCTTATTGCCTACCCATGTAGTTAGAGACGCCACTAACTTGGCATAGACTTGAGTCTGTAAGTCGAAAATAAGGATATCTTCAAGGGAGTCGATTATTGGGTCAATGGCGTCGTTAGCAAGTTGGTAGGATTCGATAGGTTGGGCTGGTTGAATGTAACAACACATTACGTAGTAGAAGGTAAGTTGAAAGTTATGATGAGGTGTAAGGGAGGTTGGTTGGTTGAAGTGCTGTCAATGTTGGTAAATTACGGACAAAAAAATAGCTTTGCGGCTCCTTTGGAGGTGCGAGATTCTTTTAGAATGTACATAGTTGCCGAAAGCGCCAAAGTCATCCGCCACTTTTTGGGGAGACATATTGGACATCGTGGTACCTGATGTAAATAATACTGAGACTGGTTAGATCTGTAGTGAAAAGTTAAATTGGAAAGCCCTTAACACTTATTCATTAGACATTAAAGTTACGCGTATAATAAAAATCTATCACCGCTTAACTTTTAATGACGCCATTGACTTCGCTTTCTATCAAAACAAAGGAAAATTTATCCCAATAAAACTTTCCTCAGGTATGACATTACGGACAGTGGAAACCATATTACGAATTGTTGTTGTTTCTTATTTTTATGGGAAGAAAAAACTTTTTTATAGGTGCACCTCTCGTGAAAGCGTCGATAAACGTTCGAGAGTAATAATCGTCATATAAAGCTTATCAATTCGCAAAAATTGTGTGCAAAAATATAACACGCACAGCACGAAATGACGAGAGAAGGAAGGCCTTGGACCACAATGGTCTGTAACGCCAAACATTATCCTCTATATACTAATTGGCTACGCCACTCACAAAGTGGTTCTTAAACTGTGACGAAATATCACCAGCATACCAATTAAGTGTTTCACAAATTTTAACAGAGACATGAACCATAACCACCACTTTTAAATACAATTGAGAAATATTTTCGTTGTAAAACAATTGACATTAAATTAAATAATAAAAACTATGGGCCCATATTTTCGTATAACGGGCTGCGTGCACACTAATTGTTATTGAAATGCCTTAAAAATCTAGCTGTAAACTTAAAAAGTGATAAGGTGAGAAGTTTTAAATTTTAAGGTATAGTTTCGAGACAGCTTTTTGCTTTTATAAAATCTTAGAACGATGTCAACTGGAAGACAGTTAAATGGTTGTGACATATAGCAGCTTTGACATAGCTTTGTTGAAAAAACACAGACGGTCGACAAAGTATAGTATATTACATAACGAGGGAGGAAAGTGGTGTTTATCGTGTGAGTTAGAGGCTTGAAGCACGAGGCCCGTCTGCGTCAATCTAACGAGCACGATGAGCACTTTGCAGCGAGTAATGTACGCTATTTTTCACACGACCAGTTACGCGCTCTTTAAAATTACTCTGGGAATGTGTGTTCGCTATGACTGCAGTAAGTAACAAATGTGTTTTATAATGTTAAATCACTAGTGTGTATAACGGCTACTTTCGAATCTAGATTGTAGTGTACGAAACAATCACCAATTATATTTTTCGTGGTGTTTAGTGATGTTATGCAGAGGGCTCTTCCAACAATAAGTGCCGAGATTCATTAGATCCTCACAACGATTTCACAAATACCTATGTTGTGTTGACGATATTTACGTAGAATTATGAACTTGCTCTTAATGATTACTGGTTTGGTGCTAAATGAACATTTTATAGAACTAAGATTTAACATCGCCAAACCTAAAATCTTGAGTCTCTGCTTCGAACTTATAAACATTTTGGCATAAGGTTGAGAGGGTTTAGATATCAAGAGAGAAGTCGAACCGTATAAGAGATTAGCAGCATTGTCTTAAATGAAGAAGAAACGTGCGGCTATACATGAACGAATCTTTTTAATAATCCGAACGCCCTTAGCATTACAATCTCTTCTGCGTCTTTACATTACGAAAATGAAATACTACATATCAACAATCGCATCAACAAAATTAAAATAAAACGCACTCCTAGGATCGAGAACTTATTCTTAAGTGAGACATCAAATTTTATAAAATTCATAATTATTTTTATCATTCAACCGTTCATAAATAGATGGAGGAATAAAAAATACAAAAGCAAGCAACGAGCCATCTAATTTTAGGAAGCTCTTATGTTGTGGTTTGCGGGGGGCGCGTGCATAATAAGCACATAATGTGCGCATTGAAATTTTAATGAGGTGAAAATTGAATGAATTAAACGAAAGCGAAAACGAAACGAACGAGCCAAATACAAGGGACAGAGACCGAGATGGAGAAGCAGATAGAAATCAAGAAAAAAAAACTTTCTTCTCTGATGCCCATACTTGTATATTACATTACTCGATTCTCGGTGGTGGCACGCTCGCTACTCGCATCTTCATTCTCCACTCCTTGTCATGCGAATTTCTGAGCTGGCTTGAAAGTGAGCTCTTCACTTGGAAAATCCAGTGTGGATTTTCACATTTCTTTTGTTTTAGAAAGAAATCCAACATTAGGTAGGCAACACCAAGGCTGGGTGGAAGAAATCGCGTCACATCTAACAAACAAACTGCACAACGTCAATGGCATAGACGAGCAACGGCGTTGCTAGAGTACGAGTATGGCCAAGAAGAAAAAACGCTAAGGAAATGTTGGCGAACAAAGCATAGTACGTTGGGCCTGGGCGACAATGTAAATTGGTACGCGAAAAAATAACCCTGGGAATATAGAAGGCTCGGTCGGTTGTTCACTCGTTTATTCGTTCATTTAAAATTTTCTTTTGTGTTTCTGTGGATTTTAAATTAAACGACGCAGATATTGTTTACTTCCAGTTTAATTGTAATTAATTACTTTTTAAGATGAGTGCGTGTGATGACATATTTTTCGGAGGAAGGTTTTTGTGTTTTGTAAAATTCAATTATATGTCAAATAATGGTTGTTCGAAACAATCACATATTAATCATACTCAATGTTTCAATGCTGAGTAATTGGAATTGACAATACAATTTCGACAAACCCAGCTGGAGTAAAGGTGGATTACTTAAAGTTTTGCACTGAAAGACCGTTCTCTCGACTGTTGTATTGTTGTCTTCTAAAGCGATTGAGCAATGCATTTGTGCTTGTATGCCACACATGGATTCAAGACATTCCGTTCGAACGCGACTCGGAATTTAGATTGCTTCTGTACCCAGTTCTCAGATTTGAATGTAATCTGGACATACACATTACTTGGGGCTAGGCATCATCGGAGACAGTGTACAGGCATTCCAGAATTAGCAGAGAAGTGCGTCACTCGTACACCGGCTCTATTGAATGAGTCAGCTGTCCAATGAGTAGAAAATGGTTCTTTCTTTCTATAATAGGCCTTCTATTCTATTACAACTAAGGTGTGACAATTTGAACAACTGTGCCATATAAAGAGTTGATCGCCTTGCTACAATAGAAGGAGAACCAGCGAGTTGATCTCCAGATCGCGGAAGTATAATGCCAAAATAGTAGCTATTATATACCTATAAAGTAATATCAGTTAACAGCCATGCTGATTTAACACCTTCTGCAAGAGCTGCAAGGAGGTAAATACGAAAGAGACTCTCCCCTAGCAGCGTCCAGACTCCGCACTCTGAGCAAACCATTATTTGTCGAATTGAAAGAGTCGGAGTACAAGTTTATCGAACTGATTCCGTACTTAAACGCTAAATGTTGGATTTAAAAACAAGCTAAACAGCCTTTAACAGGTCTCCCGAGGTAAGATGTGTCACAATGGCCCCCCATGAGCATATTCTGACTCTCAGGTGTGTCGCGGGGAACACCGCTCTATCCACCTATCTACCCGATAGTATACAGGATGACAGCATTCCACTATGATTGAAAAAACCTGCGTTTAGAAGTTTCATCAGGAGTTATCCGATCTCTTCGTGCCGCTATTATTGATCCGCACAGAATAATAGGAAGTTCAAGTAGTCTCGCCATTCATCTTCCTTTTGTTTTCTGTTCCAAATATGCCAGCCATCATTTTAAGGTGCGGGTTCTTTCCTACAAAGATTACTAGAACGATTACCACAATAGCTGGCCTAGATTCTGTGTGGTAAGTCAAAGATTACCGCAGAGCTTCACGTCTTTGCAACCCTTATCGGTACTTTTCCACGCTGATCGAGTCGCCCCATATTAATGATGAATTGTGCTTGCGTCGGGCCGTCAACGATTTTTAAGTAAGTCTGCTTATACGAGTGATTTTATGGCTACCGGACTTGCTCAAATGTATCTTGGAGTCGATTATAACGCTGAGATACTAGCCACTGCGTGCTTCACTTCTTTGCAACCCTTATCGGTACATTTCCTTGCCGAGAGAGTCAGTCCATACCTCCCCCCCCCCCATTATATGGGATGAATTGGAGTGTGGCCATGAAGATGACATTATTGCTAGATTTCGGGCCGTCGACTTTTGTCATATAAGTCTGCTTAGACCCGTGAGTCGTGCTTGCTGGCTTTTTGATATCTGCCGGACTAACTCAAAGGTATCTTGAAGTCAATCATCATTCCTTCACTTCACAATTCGTAGTTGCTTTTGTCGTGAAACCTCCTCGCCAACCAATATTGGTTTTAGTTAGACTGTACCCTATTTTCTCTGCGGACAACAATCTCGTTATTGCTTGGGAGTTTTGGCAATGGCATAGGTAATTCTAATGATAATTAAATATTGAATTGCAATTTTAAGCTTTCAGGAAAGATGGTGTAAAAACTAATTCGCAAACAACCGGAAGAAGCTCTCGTTTTAGTACAAAAGTACTGCAGACGAGCTATGATGATATGCCAATCTTCTAAAATTACTTTTTCTTTGTGTTGATTCGTGCTAAACATACAAAGAAGGATACATTTCGCTAAAAGGATAAAACGAAAACAAATTCATTGCGCCTGGATAGGGATAAAAATACGCAACTTCTTGTAATCTCTACTTAAGTCACCACGCGGAGGGCAGGGCGTCATGAAAAAGTTAGCCATGGAAGCGAAGATCTGCGCACGCGCAAACACATCACCACCTCAGCAGCAGTCGTCTTGAAGTTATTGGTTTCACTACAGCCTACGAATGTGTCTGATGGAGAGCTGAAATAAGAGTGAAAGACAAAAAAAAAACCAACGACAGATCTCTCAACTGATCTTGCGCGCCTTCAGTGTTAGCGCGTGCGATTCTGGTTAGGGTTCGATGCCTTCGTCTACACTCCTTTTGAGATGGTTCGATGGTTCATCCTTCGCTGAATCATCGCATGCTCTTTGAGCTGTTAGCTCAGGTTGGGTCTTTGCTTCTTCTTTTCTGATCTCAAATAATATCGTAATTTTTTGCTGTCGGAATGTGGATGGTCGAAAAAAACCTCGCCCTCGGACTAACCGTCGTCATCTTCAAGATATTTTTTTTTTTTTTTTTTGTAATTCTCCTCTTTATGCAATTTTCAGTTTTAATTCTTCTTCTTGTTTTTAGTTCATTTGTTTCGGAATGACGTTCATTGCACTTAGCTGTTAGCTGATGTGGCGTTGGGAAAATCAAACAGGGTGACCTTGTTAAGCGCCTTCTATTGTTTATGCTCTATGCAAGAACTTATTCTCATACAATCTATTATTATAAGCACCCTGCATAACTTTTATCAATGCAACGATCTGCGGCCGGCTTCGATTTTCATCACAGTCTCTTTTTCTTTCGTTCTTTAGATTTATTGCACCGTCTCTCTCTCTTTCCAGCACTTCGCGAAAAGAAACAACGATGGAACAATAATTTATGTAAGTTACGTTAGGTTAGTTAAGGTGGCTCGCACCACCGTTCGAGAGGCAACGATGGCGAACAATCGCAATCGCAGATGAGCACTTTGCGATGCATACAGATACGTACCACAATAATTATCTTGCTGGTTGGTATCTTATCGATACTTGTTCATGATTGCATCGGAGCGCACTCTTCGTATTTCACAATGGGAATTGCATCATTTACCGTTTTATTTTATATTTTAGGTTAGCAGTTGTTGTAAGTTGTAACTATTTCAACAATTTTTATTGTTTCAGGGTGTGACAGCGATAAGAAAGAATTGAGGCGCACGATGTTCACTCATTATGTCAGATGGCGGTGGGCTTAGATTGTTTTGTTGTTGTTGTTTTTTGCTTGTCTGTTTTTTGTGGTTTTTATTTACGATTAAGAATATTAAGTCATCGGTGTAGGGTTAAGTTATTATTATGATTTATAATGTTCGTTTTTATTTTATTTCGTAATTAGTGACTGTGTGTCGTGAGGCTACAAAGGCAGACAACTTTCCGATTCGCCTTTCAATTATTTATCGCTAGAATAACTCAGAGAGAATGAAGGACGAGCGTACCCGTAACCATACCCACGGGTAAGCTACCAAAACGACAGGGTTTTCGTGGTTATCGTGGTGAATGCTTAGCAAATAGAACGCCAAACCGAAACCAAATTTGAGAAGAACAACAAACTGAGAAATTAGTCTGCTTGACTCTCTTCGCCATATTGCTGAGTAGACGAAACCTTAGCCGCCGATTGCCGACGGGTAGCAAAGTTACAGTGTCGGTTACAAAATCTTGCAAATAAAACGCAAAATCAAACCAAAACCGAAACCAATACCAAAATCAAACCAAAACCACGAAAGAGAAATTTTACCTGTACCCCTGCAAATCGAAAGAGCTATAAGTATCAGAATAGGACGAATAAAGGATTTTATTATATGTCATATCTCACTCATTTCTAAATCAAAATGAAGTACATTTTTCTCAAATTAGTACTTTGGTACAAACTTGTTCTTTACCCTTGTACGTGGCTTAAAATTTTTTATATGATAGCAACATTTTGATCATGAATTCAGAACTTTATTTTTGGAATAAAATCTTTTCTTTCATAATTAAATTTCTTGTATTATTTGACGTGCAGTTGCAGCTGAGAGTCTGACTTTACTTTGTAAATATACTTTAGCATCACTAAAAAAAATAATATTTGCGTTTTTAATAGTGGTTTTGGCTTTGGTTTTGTTTTTGGTTTCGATTTTGGTTTTGATTTCGGTTTTGGCTTTTCTAAGTTAAGTTTGGCTTTGGCTTTGGCATAGCTAGAGAAAATATTTTTAAAGCTATGAGAGAATTGTTTATACCAAATAAACTGTGACGACTATGTATTTTGACCAAGTTGTAAGCGAAGCAAAGATATCCAGATCACTTTCAAGACAATTCAACAAATGTAATGGGCTATGGCAAGGGACTAGACTGACATGGGTCCTCTTCAGCTTGGTGTTGAAGAAAGTGATCCGAGACTCTGATGTAACGGCGATAGAGACAATAATCTATAAGTCTATTTAACTATCACGGGTCCGTTGTAGCAGCCGTTAAAGGCAAAAAACCAGAAATACACGTACGGTTACTTGAAGCCAACAAAGCTTAATTTATTCATAAGATCACAATGTGTATCACAATATTCATGCCAGTACTTGAATATGGCTCCGATATTTTGGTGCTTAGCGGAAAGCACTCTAACCTATCTCTTGTGTGCGTTAGCGAGGAAAGTCTCACGGAGAATTTTTGGCCCCGTATGTGGGGAAGGACAAATCCGAAAAGTCTATAATGATAAGATCTACTGGCGTTACCGCGATCTCGAAAAGATTAAGGCTCAGTAGGCTCCGGTGGGTAGGACACCTAGCTCGCATGAGCGATCCTGTTCGGCAAGTCCTTTTCAGTAGGATTTATGGGTAACGACAGCGAGGCATAACCAGGCAAGTCTGGTTGGATCTGCGAATCTGTAATCATTGGAATAAATTACAGAAATCATCAGTGTCATCACGCGGAGCATAATATGAAGCGTCGTGAAATGGAATAATAGTTTAACGAATGTAATATCCAAAAACAAAGGTATATTACATTCCTCCCCTGTCGGTGATCGCTGCATCCAGCAACAAATATTGGCATCCGTTTCTTACGATATTATGACACAGCAGCATCCATAGACGGGAAGGAAGTTCATCGGATCGGCATGGCATAACCAAAGAATTTTATGTGCGTGAGTGGCATTTATGAGTATACAATCAACACTCACACACGTACACACAAGACGGCAACGCGGCGCTCACTCAAAAGCATAAAAACACCAACAAACAAACAAACAATGTTATATGTAGGTCGTGCATCCCCTGGAGTTTTGCGTGTCATTTACAAGATTCAGATTTGGGATTTTTTATCGAGGAAAACACACACACACATACATACACATTACTTTGTGTAAACGTCAGCAGCTGTCATCATTGAGGGACGCACAAAAGGCGAAAAATCCCATGAAAACCCCAATCGGTGGATGATGATTTTCATCATCATCAACATCAGCTAACTACACCAACTACTCGTACAATAGCAGCAACTGCATCGGCATCAGCGGACTCGTCAATATCCGAACTGGGAACCCCCATGGAAAACCGAAAAAAGTCGAAACAAAGCACAGCCACGCACTGTACGACTGCCGACGACGAGGAACTCACTGCCATCATAACAAACAGCCACCAGCGCAGCATGCATATCCGTCAGCTGAGCGACGGCGACAGACCGCCAGTGCAAGGCCAGTTCAGCTCAGTTCAAAGGAACATCAAGCAGAGCGAGCTCAATTGTTTGTTAATTCCCTGTAATTTTTTTTTGTACATTTTATTCCACACAGAGGAACACAGAATCAACTTGATTCAGTCCAGAGAATCAGAACGGATGGCAAGAAACGAAAAGAACGAAGGAGCAAACACAGAAGAAAAGGAAGCACCAGAAAAAGAAAAAGAACCTGGCATTTTCTGGCTTACTGAATGCTACGGCTACCTGTGCACGCCGGTCGCAATGAAGCTGCTATCTGGCAATGATCGGCAGGCGTCATCGTTATTATCATCAACGGGCAACGGGCACAAGCACCTGGCGTTACCACGCCAAGTCGCCGAACGCCTGCTCGACCAACCGCCAGTACGACCGACCGACCGAACATCTGGTAAACGAATATACGATGTCGCGCATGGAATTGATGAGCACCTACCGCTACCTCGACCACTCTTTCGCTTCGTAATAAAAAATGTACTCCTCTTGATAATTGCATGTGCGGTGCTACAGCCTTTGATGAGTGCGAAGTAGGAGGTGTAATCTGCCAATAGGGGGCGTCGAGACATAATGCACATGATGTACACCAACAATTTGTAATTACAATTGTAATCGTGTATGTAAATGGATCATTTACATTTGGCGCACACAAACATTATAAAAGTTGGCAATCATTTGCAAAAGGATAACTTGTAATTACGGTCATTTGCATCAAATAACCAATTATTTTATGTCACGATGGAAGAGTTGCCAGTTGCAAGTTGCAAACAGGTGTGACTGGCAGGCGAATCCATTTCTAGTGCAACAGGGCGAAAAGTGTGTAATGGGAATTGTAGGTACAGCCTCTGCTCTAATATGCAAATGTCATTGAATGTAATTCGATGCATCGTAAGTGAGGGGATTGCAATGTGTTCCAAAACAAACAGTCAACCGGAAATATTTATTTATTGATAAAAATTTATTCTGAAGCCTAAAGCGGGATACAGTGCTCAAAGAATTGCCAAGAACAAGTAAGTGTAAATAAATCAACAATGGCCTTGCTAAGACCTAATATCACAGAACAAGAAAATGACGCGAATATTGCTTTGTACTCATCTCATGTAAGAACGCCATTGGTAAAAAATGGGGTTTGAAAGAAGAACTGGTACACTGGTTTTACACAGCGGTAGTGAGATCAATTATACTACTGTACGGGGTAAGTAAGCATATGGTGGCCAGCTCTGGAAAAAGTTTCATACAAAAACATAATGGAGAACGTGGAAAGAGCGGCCTGCATGATTGTAAGCGGGGCGCTGAAATCAATACCATCTCGCGCCATAGAGATTACGTTCAACTTCCAATAGATATATTTAGTGAACCAGAAACGTTTACGCGACTTTTAGCTGTTTATCAGTGGAAAAGTCTCCAAAAGGGACACTCCACTATAATCAAATCGCTAAAGCAATAAGAGCAAGAGCCTACCAGAATAATCGCTGAACGCGTATCACAATGCAATGCTACCAACAAACGTTCAACGACGCAGTTTTTGATTTTCTAGGTTTGACCCAACCACCACAACGAAACCCATGGTTTGATAACGAAAACGAATCTTTACGAGTGATGTAGTGTTAGTGTCGGTGGTGCAATTCTCTTGAAGGAATCGCTAATTATATAAAACGAGCACGAAAGGCGAGCGGAGTACTAGATTTTCTAAGACAATATAAATAAGAAGAAAAGTGAGAGACTCTACTCATCACACTAACTTTGTTAACAAAGCGTTTTTAGACCAGGAATGTACAAAATCGATCAAATATCCACACTGCGGCAGATCCAGGAGAAAACCCAAGAATCACATATTGATACTCACCACCTTTTTAAAATCTTTTATTTAACTTGACTTGACTCCTTTTTGTCCGTATTTCGACCGATTTGAGGTCCTTTTTAAACACCTTCTACACGACCTAGAGAGCTGAAATTTTGTGAGTGTCTAAGTCCAAAATAGCATTTTTTATTTTCCGTTTGTGATGCGTGTGTCGCGTGTGATAAGTTGAAATATATAGAGTATGCTCGGGATGAGTAATGTCTTCGTACTTTGCGACCCGAAGTGTACTACTGGTACTTAGAATTCCCTTATGGGCCAGCCTTCGTATTAAGAAAATTCATTTCGTACAATTCGTACAGGTCTGTGATTGGGACAGATTGTCGTGGTTGGAGTTGGGGATTGAGCCGCGTGCTTACCTAGCTTTCGCCTTTAAACAACTCCTTATATTGTGCTACTCAGCGTTCCTCCCTTTGGAGTAAACCGTTTCTTAATCTGTCACTTTAAGTCCTGCAACATAACTGTGTTATATTATGCTGCAGTCGGACCCCGCGACCCAAGTGATTGGGACACCGGGTTTGAGTTGGAGCGTGAGCCCCGCGCTTACCAAGCTTTCGCCATTAAGCTTCTCATGGTTAGATACTACACTTAGCGGTCCTCTCAATGAGAGTAAACCATAAGCCACTACGTAGGCCAAGGCCAGAACAAGACTGGTCCTCAACCAATGGTTGACCAAGACTCAGCTAACCTCCGAAGAGATTAACCTTATCTGTGGGCGGAATCAACCCCCGTAGTACCAATGCGACCTTGGTGAGATCTGACATCAAGGAACTCAGCTCTTTCAGAACGAGTGCCTGGGCGATTGCAAAGCAGACCCTGGCAGCACGTTCGTCCGGAACCTCGTATCCCATCATTTGCCACTAGGACTCCCCAAATCCTAGGCAGCCCGAGATAGAAACTATCCCGGGCACTACCGCCTGCAGTATGTACGGTAGGGGCGCTTGATACAAAAGACAGCGCCCATTCTTGACATTCTTTAGCACAAACCCCCTGCCACTATAATCTTCCGAGTAAGACCAAGTATCAGACTTATAATAACCAGGCAGCTAAGTAAGATACAGCGGACCCCTCGGGGACAGTGATTAAGACAGACGGAATAGGTATATTCCATATGGCCTAGGAGATAGCAGATATCCTAGTGGCAAACGATAGGGTTCGAAGTTCCGGACGATGTGCTGCCAAGGCTGAAGCGTAGTTAAGCCCAGGCACTCATACTGAACGCACTTAATCCCTTGATGTCAGATCTCACCAAGGTCGCGTTGGTACCGCGGGAGTTGTCCGTGCCTACAGACAATAAGGCCGACCGGTCTGAGGACAACTTTGGTTGAGGACCCAGCTCGTTCTGGGGATGAAATGCGGGGGCTTACGGTTTTACGAGAACCGCTAAATAGACTTAGCTCATGAGCATGCTTAATGGCGAAAGCTAGGCAAGCAGGGTTTGTCCCACTCAAAGAATGATGAGTCCATGATGTGGCGCGTGAGATATTTGAAATCGCGCCATTTTCTTGTTCTTTGAGGTCTTTTTAACCACCTTTCGCCGAACCTAGAGGACAGAAATCATTTTGATATCCCGCTTTTGACGAGTGACGCTATTCGCGTGTGGCGCGTATGAAGCGTGGAAAAAAATTCTTTGAAACAGCTCCGACCTCAAAAATAGATATTTTGGCGATTTTTACCAAATAATGAACGACTGTGTGTGTGTGGCGTGTTTCGATGTATATATAAAAGTTTGTACCAAAAAAAAAAACAAAGTACTGTACTTGTTTTTTGTTTTCTAAGCCGTATATTTAAGCTTTTATATACACGAACTATTCAAAGTCATGTCTAATTTTGGCATGCCTACCAAACATGTTCAACTGTGCACGATGATGATGTAGATGATGATGATGAATTCTTGTTGCTCCGTCAAGGTCGGAAACTACATCACCGAGTCATTTGATGCCAAGATAGGATTGGGATAGGGCAATGCGACGCGTTGTCATGTGATTTCTTAAAAATCATATTGGAGCGAATTGTGCGAAACACTCAGGTTTAATTGCGGGAATGTGCTGAGAACATCAATATAAATAGCAGAACCCGGCGAGCTGATACTGATAAATTTGTAAGCTTTACGGTGTTAGTTTTAGTATTCCAAGCTGCGGTTCAACTTCGGTACAGTATAGGAAGTACCAGACATAATTTATTTTTTGAAGTGAAGTAAAAGAATATCAGAAATCCTCGTTAAAGGAGAAATATTATTTACAACCATTTTTAAAGTATCATTAAATATTTAGATACTATACAGCTGCATTTATTAACTTGCTCACATGTTTTTAAAAGTTCGTTGAAAGTTCAAAAACGTATATCGAAAAGTTCATCAAACTATTAACTACTTAATTAAATATCCTAATTAAGTTAATTATATTTTAATATAATAATCTTTATTTATATAAATAATTAGTTACCACAAAATTGAAAAT
This sequence comes from Nephrocerus scutellatus, assembly GCA_947095585.1. NCBI lineage: Eukaryota > Metazoa > Arthropoda > Insecta > Diptera > Pipunculidae > Nephrocerus > Nephrocerus scutellatus. Next base: position 95,715,381 of record OX352763.1, read on the forward strand.
GATTCGAAAATTCAGTCATTTAATGACAAATTAGTATCAAACATGTTAATTAAATTTGCATCAAAAAACTGTTTTAATATCTTACCCAATTTAGGGTTTCCATGTGCCATTTGTGAACCGTTAAATGGACTAATTTAAGCTCAAATGTGAAAATAAAAAAGACACATGGAAAGTATAATGTATCTTTATACGGAAAACGAGATAGAAAATTCTGTACAAAATATTTATAATTAGGCGTTTTTCTTTTAAAGGTAAAGGTAATGGTGAAGGTAGTGGCGTTTGCGGCATTTTCGAGAGCCTCAATTAGCGCTCAGTTCTTTGCAGTACCACATGCAAATCCGTTTCTTTGGACCTGCCTTTGAGATATGCGTGTGAGATTTCGATGCTTGAGTGTCTTTAAATCGTTGTCTGATCATGTTAGTTAGGAATACGTTGCAGGGTCTTCAGCAAGAACGAAGTTATACTGAGAGGACTTCTGCATATTCGTAGCCTATTCTATCTGCTCTAGGGATATACTAAAACAGCTGCGGGGAACATAATGTAGACGCAAAAAATCTTAAAATCGTCACTATCCAAGATGTCGACAAATCTGATGACTTTATTAGCATAACTCGCTTTATCCTCTCATAATTTATGTTTGCTGGGTCCCATTAAGCATGACAAACTAAACATAAATACTTGTGCGTAGACGCCACTGTACTACATTTGGTTTAGAAAACTAAAATGGACAATAATTGCAGTTGCTAACAATTAATTTTAAGAGTTTATAAAATAGCCATAAGGAATAATCAAATAACGTATTGTGAGTGTTTGTTTCCTCTGGTGATTTAACTCATTTTGTCGTGAAGGTATAACACTGGCAACAATTTGTGTCAATAATCCATTTTGAGACAATTTCGGTTAAAAGAAGCTGTAAGTTGGTGTTTTGTGTGTTTGTTTCTTGTGGTTATGTGTAGTTTCAGTGTGGACCTCAGCAACATTCGTGGGCCGAGATCGAATTTTTTCGTTGTGTACGCCCATACAAATGGCCACAGTCCAGCAATTATGGCACTGACTAAAACTCAGGTATTTGGCAATTCCGATACCTCGGAATCAAATCTGACTGGTTATAAAGTGGTGCCATTATTTTTCCCTCGACGCGGACACGCAATTTATGTCTGTAGTGATGATGCGTTTGAGCTTTTGCCTTAGTTAAGCCAATGTTCCAATCCGGAATTGTATTTCATATGGGCTGAAACTAAAGGTACTAATGCATACACTACTGTTCTTATATAGAAGCCCCAATTTAGACATCAAACTCTAAGGATGCACTATCTGATTCAATTGCACGAATTGTCACATTAGATGATAACACTGAAATCATAACTGCGGACGATTTCAATTTACACAATTCTGGGTGGCTTCACCATTCTGGCCAGACAACACCCGATGGAAGGTGTGTTGTGATATTTGCTGAGTTTAATCATCAGCTCAGCTTTTAAATGAACCTACAATGATATTTCAAATCATTCTGCAAACACCCTTGACTTGTTCCCTTACTCTTGTCCTGATAAATACTCCTTCAATGTATTATCGCCCTCGTCAGTCCATTGTGTAGTATCAGCTAATTTCTCGGATATAAACTACGCAGTTAGGGAAAAACTCAAAAAAAAATGGCAATACGAGAAATCCAATTGGGTCGGCCAGTTAATACTTCTTTGGGAGTATTAACTGGTCACTATTATTTCGCGATAGCAACGTGGATGCCGCCGCTTATGCAATCACAAACATCATTCTTATTGGTATGAGAGATTTTACACCTTCCAGGAATAATTCTGTCAAACCAAAAGAAGATGAACGGCATGACTCAAGCTGTAAAGAGACTTCTAGGATTAGACACGTATGCTTTCGGTTTTACAAAGTAAAACGCTACTTAGGAAAACCGAATAAGTTTTAAACGAGCCTGAAATGATTGCAATGGCCATCTTCGGCGAGTCAAATTCGCCTACGACCAAAAATTAAGGCAAAAAATACTACAATCTCCCAAAGGTAGTAAAAATTTTTGGTCATTCGTAAAAAGTATCAAAAATACAGCCTCGTTGTCGATTCCAACGCTCATTTATAACGCTCATTATAATGCCATTCCTGTTATTAGCTCTAAGGACAAGGCCAATTTGTTTGCTGCGCATTTTGCAGCTGGCTACACGCTTCCAGATTATTCCAGACTCTTGAAAGATCTATGGGACAGATATTCGTACCCGTGCAGTTGCTAGAGTTTTAAACGATCTCAACACTTACATATCCGCTGGACCAGATGGTATCTCCCCATTAGTTCTGAAGATGTGTTCTTCCAAGCTGGCATTACCATTGCGTAAGCCTTTCCATCTATCCCATTCTTTTGGAGTCTTCCCGAGAAGTTGAAAAACAGTCTTTGCCCAGCCCATACCCGAAAATGGCGAGTCGTTGTCTCCTTCTTTGTACCTACCTTTCACTTACACTTACACTTACATCCATTCTTTCCAAGGTCATGGAAACGCTGATCAACTTTTAGCTCATGGAATATTTTGAAACCAACGAAATCCTTAGTGACCGGCAGTACGGATTTCGTGGGCAACGTTCTCTACTGATGAGTTGATGGTACATCTTACCGAACAGCGGAACCAGTCTTTGCATCAACTGAAAAACTCGCCAAAAATGCTGCGAAATGTTTAGGTTTTCTAAACAGGTTCAAGAAATATTTCACTCCCTCTGATCTGGCTACTATCTACAAGGTTTTAATTCGCCATAATCTTGAGTATAATTGTCATATCTGGTCTGGTGCATCTAAAACTACCTTGCATTAGCTAGATAGAATACAAAACCGTGTGATAAAACTTATCGGTGACAAAAACATTGCGAAGTCAATAGATTCGCTTGAGCACCGCAGGAACATTTCCTACTCATCACTGTCTTATCGCTTCTTCCACCAACGGTGCTCAAGGGAAATAGCCAATTGCATGCCACCTCTCCTTGAATTCAACCGCAATACTCGTGGCGCTCTAAATGCTCATCAGTTTATCCTTAAGACGTACAGTTAAGTTCAGAGATTCGTTCTTCAGCCCTACAATACGAATGTGAATTACTCTGCCAAACTCTGTCTTTTCACTCATCACTATCACTATGATCCACAGGCATCCAACGCACAAGACATCTCCTCTTTTTTTGTATCCTTTTTCTTAACGCCAATGCTGTGCCAAGCATATAGCCGAGCATTATAAGCGTGCGCAAATTATAAAAAAAGATTACTCTAATTTATATATTCTTAAATGTGCAAACTCTCAAAAAATTTGCACCCTTATAATACCAAGAACAGCGTGAACGTTAAACAATTGAGGAATTGTTAAATAGGTGATGGTAAACATTGGTGCGGAAAGAAAGAAGTTGGCAGTAATTTCTGCATTCGTATTGTGCGGCAATAGAAGTAATATATGTATACAACATCTATGTATCTTTTACCTCATCGCATTGTTCCATCGGAACGATGTTAGGGACAATTTCCCGTAACTTTATGTTAAAGATTTGACGAGAAAAAAGGTTCAAAAAATAGGAGTTTAAAAATTTAGATTTTTGAATTTACGGATATATTTTGAATTTTTTACTCTGCCATTTATTTATTGTCATTCGGGCATGTGCTATTATTAGAAATAAAAATGGAAAATTTTCCCAGAAGTGGAAAGAAAGTCATAATGTCGGACTCGGACTCAATGCCAGTTTACAAGCTGTGGCGTGTTTTCTCAACTAAATTGCTATAATTTTGCATTGGCATGAGAAGTTTTCGCGCAAGAAGCGAGAGCACAAAAGAGTCATTGATAAAATTACAAAAACACCACCAAAAACAAGAATAATAATGCATGAATTCAGATACAATATCCCAGGTATATAGTGGTGCATTATATGGCTGTCATAAACCCGCGGCAAGAGTCAAGGGTATGACGAACGTTTAAAAAGGACAATCAAACAGAGTAAGTGTGAATATCGCCAAACAAAGGCGGCAAAGCAATGCCGTTGCATTGATTGGTAAAGGGAAGGCGGGAGGTAGATGAACTGAAATATGGGAAAAAAGATCTTAATTTCATTTGATCAGCATTTACTTCGGGTGCCGCGCGTATGTGTTGGTATCGGGAGTAGTTCGACGTGCGGGACGAACATGAACCAATAGGATAATGTAATGAATAAGTACGTAGAGGTTCAAAGAGAAGCTGAACATACATACAAACATATCCTGTAAATAAAATTATTATCCTGCGATCTGTTGGTTAGTTTTTTTTATAGTGATGATTGTCGAAAAGATAACTTTAACTATGTATGGCAACAATATTTTTTAAAGTTAAATTAATTGCAATTTGTTTTGAGCACAAATTGAAGAAATTTTAAACTTGGATCATCATTATCATATTAAGCTCTCCAACAGGGATCCATTTTTGGCCTCACACAAAAAAAGAAACAACCAATAAAATTAAAAACAAGTAAATGTAAAAGAAACTTCGTGTTTCGGGTACAAACTTTTATATATACATCGAAACACGCCGCACAGTCGTTTATTATTTGGTAATAGTCGCCAAAATATCTGTTTTTGCGGACGGGGCTATATCAAAGAATTACCTTTTTTCCACGCTTCACACGGGCCATACGCGACTAGCGACACGCGTCAAAAGCGGAATATCAAAGTGGACCTCTGACATTGAGCCGCTCACAAAATTTCAGCCTTTAGGTCTTGCGAAAGGGGGCTAAAAAAGACCTAAAAAAACGATAAAATGGCGCGATTTCAAACCATCACACGTTTCACACGCGAAAAGTGATACGCCTCATACGTAGAATATAAAAAATGCTATTTTGGACTTAGATAATCACAAAATGTCAACTCTCTAGGTCAAAAAAGGTCAAATGACCATAAAAAAGTCGAAAAAAATGTCAACCAATCACACGCGACACACGTCATACTCGGAATATAAAAAGTGCAATTTCAGACTTAGACACTTACAAAATTTTAGCTCTTGTGGAAGTTGGTTAAAAAGGACCTTAAAAAAAGACGAAAAAAAAACAAAAATTCCAATCTAACACACGCGCCACACGCGACCCGCTACACGCGACACTTCGTTTTTTGGGTACAAACTTTTATATATACATCGAAACACGCCGCATTATTTGGTCGTTTATTATTTGGTAATAGTCGCCAAAATATCTGTTTGTGAGTTCGGGGCTATATCAAAAAATTATCTTTTTTCCACGCTTCACACGGGCCACACGCGAAACGTGAGACGCGTCATACGTGGAATATAAAAATGTTATTATGGACTTAGACACTCACCAAATTTCAGCTCTCTTGGTCGTGTGGAGGTGGTTAAAAAGAACCTCAAAGTGGTCGAAAATACAGAAAAAAGAGGTTAAGTCAAGTAAAATAAAAGTTTTTAAAAAGAAGTTCTTTAAGTTAACTTCATCCAGCTTTTAACACGACAATTAATTAATTTTACCTTAAACTATTATTGAGCGAAGTGTAAAGAATATCTTTTTTTATAATCTGTAAAAAATACAGTTGTTTATAATCGAAACGATTAACAGTGGAAATTAGTTGTTTAAAAAAATGTTTTGTGGCAGCCCTCGACCCTGAGGTCCGATCACCAGTTATAGAAAGTGTTGTCACCAGAGATACACTTTCTTGCTAAGTTTGAATACAATCAGGTTTTAGGAAGTGAATTAAATATCTATCACAAGATTTCGTTGCCACAAACGAACGAGCAAACACATCCGGACGAGTAGTTAAAGTAAAGAATTAAAAAATCAGTCCACCGGTTCAGATTTTGAGTCGTTTCGTTGCCACCCTAAAGTCTAGGCGTCCCGGTCTACACCATCATTTCAGAATAGGCATGGCCAACCTCGCTGTCGTGTCCCATAACACCTATCGCAAAGGACTTACCTCCTCGCTCATGCAAGCTGGTGTTCTACCGTTAGGAGCCTATACCGAGCTTAATTCTCCTCACAATTTCGACATCGCGCTAATGATCGTTGATATCATCATTGGAGAGAGTATCCAGAATAGTCCTTACTGTTCAATATAAAAGTAACTTCGTTGAAAATAAAAGTAACTTTATATTATGTGTACATGTATACGGATCATACATACAAAAATATATAGCTTCGTGTAACATTATATATCACAATTGATGTAGTCCCCTCTCAATCATTAAAGAATTAAGTTCTTCATTATCTAAGAAATTATCTATTACGTAACATTTATTTTTAACACATAATCACATACGACGATTGGTTCTACGCACCTACGCAGTCTTTATCCCAGTACAAGACCGAAGATCGTCAACCCAGCAAAAGGCTTGATTTCAGATCTAGAGCAGCTACAGTTCTCAGTAAGACTTTCCTTTGAAACACGGCTAAGTGATCAGAGCGCGTTGTGCTAAGCATCCAAGTCTCGGATCCATATGTAAATACTGGAATGACCATTGTCTTGTATTTTATACACAAGCAGATTGGACATCGTGGTTATATTTATGGACTTGAAGAGTTTTGGCAGACCAAAGTACTCTGTGAAAGCTTTAAGTAACCATTCCATACTTTTAACAGCTGCTACATTTGGCCTGAGAGAGTTAGAGGGTTAATAATATTCGGGGCGACAGACCATTGCGGTCCAAGGCATAGCTTCTCGCGACCATTTGTGTTGCGCATGTATATATTTGGACACAAATGGAAGGGAACTACAATTTAAGGCCGGATCCGAACGGCGAATTAAGAAGCTTTCCGTGTTTTGACTCTTGGAACGTTTGTCACCCATTCGCGAGAGTTGGGATACCGTGAAAAATACTTTTTGGTGTTACTGGGATTCGAACCACGAACCTCCTGCTCAGTAGCCATGTGCATTTCCACTGAGCCCACAGTTAGAGGGTTGCCCTACATCAAATCCGTGCTCCACGATATTAATTGATGGATCAATGTTAGATCCTCTGCTCGCAGATGTGGTCATAATGTACATTGTTTTTTTTTCTTATTTATATGTATCCCTAGAATTCGTTTCGCTAGCTCGATTTGAATGAAAGCTTCTTGTACACCTCTTGGATTTGTACCAATGATGTCATTCGTAAGCCAGTATCTGTATGGACTAATAGAGGTTTGTTCCTCTACCAGTTATTGAGTCTCGAATCACTTTCTGAATCGTCTGGTTGGAAAGGAAAAGCAGGCCAGTTCATCCAGTTGTCGGAGGGTCGCAGCCTATGCCTATGCTATCATAGGCGGCTAAAGGGTCTATAAACAAATGGCGTAGTGAGTTTTTGAACTCTGCCTAACTGTGAAATTGCCTGGAATAAAGCGACACTGAGATGAGCCAGCAATATAAGTTTAGCGTATTGTGATATCCTCCAATATATGCGGGTCCTCCAGATATAATGATCGGCATTTAAGCTCCAGGACTTACTTTCTCTTCATTTAGGGCGAGTCCTATCGATTGACCATAGTTGTTTCTGGTCTCTTCTGGCGAATGGCAGCAGTGTTGATTCGACTCTGAATCTCGGATGCAGTCTTTATTGCTGATAGAATCTGTGCTTGCAGCACTATATCATCAAGGTAGAAGTACGACTCGACGTTGGAACCTCATTTCGTTAGTATCCTCATCAGGTTCGGGTTGCGGCGGCCGTCTATCAACACGTGGTCTATGTGGTTGCGAGTGGCTTTATCAGTATATACCCGGGTGGCTGAGAGCGGGCATGTAGTTCTCGATCGGCGTACGTAGGTACGTGAATATTTATGAAGCTTATGTTATTAAATTTGTCCCGCACGCGAAGGATGCATAGCAGTGCATTTATTGTTTTTAAGCCCATAAGGATGGATTTCATTCTTTTGCTGACTAGAAAGCTCATCCCGAGCACATTATAACCAACATGACAGCTGTAATGCAGGTTGTCCATAAAGTAGCGGACGATTTAAAATACCTGCAATAATATTTTTATTTTTTTAATAAATGATGTTCAACGATCAAATCATAAATTTTAATGTGCTGCTCAACTGTATAACTTTCCACTCTTAAGCTCTGAAAAAAATTAAAACAAAGAGGTTATCAATTTTTACAAAAGTCCTCTACTTTTAGGACAACTTATATATGTCTTTTTCTAATTTCTCTAAGACACCATTCCGCGTCCACCGCTTCTACTGGATTACTGTGCTGTCAGCATTATATCGGGTGTTTCAACAGGTGCGCTTCAACTTTTCTCCGATAGGGACGGCGAACGACGCCATATTTTTTATTGTTCTTTTATCATTTGGAAACTTCATTAGTATACATTTATATCATGTGAACAGCGATTGCAAATCGTGCAAATTTTTTATCAAAATAATCGTTCTGTTGCCGCTACTTTAAGAGCATTACGGCCATTTTACGGTCCATTTAACGATGAGGCTCACTTTTGGCTAGAAGGATTTGTCAACAAGGAAAATATGCGTTACTGGGCAGAAAGCAACCCACACGTGATTCATGAGGCACCGTTGCATCCCGAAAAAGTCACTGTTTGGTGCGGATTACATGCCGGCGGCGTCATTGGGCCATATTTTTGGTTCAAAGATTGGACTTCGTAAAACGTGCACGCGGTGGTCATGCAAAAGAAATCGAGTTTCATACTTAAATGTATCATATGTATATGTTCAAATTCGTTAATAAAAAAAAAGTTAGTTCAAAAGTCGAACAGTTTGTGTTTTATTCAAAAAAAAAGTTGAAGTGTTCTTATTGAAAAACCCTATATTTTGACAAGCTATTGGCTGCCAGCAGCTGTAGTCTTCTATTCTTCTATGGCTGAACATTTGCAAAACTGCAAATATTATGAGATAAAGTTTTTGAAAGAATTATCTTATACTCTAATGTCTTAACATTTCTGCACAAGTTAAACTCGCTACTGTGGGTATATATTACAGGCGGCTTAATCCACCATTTCTTTTGTGATATAGGCCTTATATCGGTCAACTGTTTATTGTTCTTTTAAACAACTCTTGCGTGTGCTCGCGTGCCAGTACTACCTTCAACTAAATTTTACAGGCACTTACAGGCAACTGTGGATCTTAACATAGGCATAGGCTTATAGGTTTTATTTTGACTCCAATTGGCAGTGCTCGATCGCTAGTGCAAAATTCATTCTAAAAGTTTCTAGGTTTGCAATAAATAAACTATGCTTTTCTGCAATAAACATTGAGAAACTATAATTATATTAACGAAAGCAACTGTAAATCAGACCCAATTTAAATATTTATCTATTATGAAACAAATTATGTTTCAAACGCAAAGCTTCTGAATATCTTTGACTTTGATTAACATCTAAATTTAATTTTACAAGCAAAAGGACTAAAATACACGAGTCCATTAGATACCTACGGGAAGTTTCCCTTTACATGTCACGTACGAAAAATTCCTCATCACTTTATTCCTTCTGTAACTGCTCGCTCGATTCGGTTGCAACTTACATGAAACTATACAGACGTATGTACGTATATACCAATATAGATAGACGGATATTGCAAATGATCCTGTATGTAGCACCAACAGTAGGCTAGGCACTTCATTTATCATTATGCAAAGGATAAGAGCCAGACTAATGCTCCTCTGCCTATTCCAAGGGGAAACTTATAGCCTTACATCGTTGTTTGTTCGCTGCGGCTCTTGCTTCTATAGAATATCCTACCCTGGTGGTGGTGCGGCGGTACGAAGTGCGAGTGTAAACAGAGCAGTGGCCTCTCTGTCACAGTTTTTTGTTTTTCAAAAAAGAAAAGTAAACGTGCATCTGATATGTATGTAGTACTTACTTAGGTCCTCTTCACATGGATATTCACAAGCGTGTATATAGGGTAAATGCTTGTTTTTCTGTTTTTTTCTTCTTCTAGTTTCTCATGCTACGCTAAGAAAGAACTTTTTTTTGGAATTCTTTACAAATTCTGTCAACGAGCTGTGAGCTTCACGGAGCTCTTGTTTGAGTTGTCGGGTTCGGGATTCTGGTTGTTGCTTATTATATCTCTGTGAAAACATTAACATACACAATGTAGTACAAGAAGATATAGAGAGAGAGACAGCTGATTTTGTCGTAATCGATACTGAGAACCGCATGTGTGCCATTTCTTTCTATTCACTCCGTATCCATGTCCTTCTTATACAAATATAATAACAATCAGGGACAAAATAGGACCCGCTGCTGTACCGGGTTGATCCATGCGCGACGGATCTCATTCGTACGAAAATCTACTTGTCGCCGAATGCACTGCATAGTCATAGAAGACGATGATGATGGGGACGATGATGATGATGATGATGAAGCTGATGATGATGAAGCTACCTACCCCAATCCCAATCCCAGCCTCTGTTACATATCGTGTGCGCCGCATAAACGATTCATAGATGCATTTTTTTTCATTGCTCACATCAGCGACGAATTTCACTGCTCACTCTCGAGCCGCTGTTGGTTTTTGGGTCGTTGAAGAACCAACAACTGCAGAGGACATTACAGAGAGATCTTTCTCGTCTTATCACACGAGAACTCGTACATTTCCATAATATACGAGCATCACTGAGGAAATGGTGGTGAATAGCCGCTTCACTCTACTCTGCTGCTCGACAAATCTGAATCTGTAAACTTAAAAAAAATTAATAATGATGATGAAAAGATACACTCGCCCGTTGCCGTGCGTCACATACGACGGGCGGCCACATCAGTGCGAGTTTATCATCACATTGGTATTGTTATTCTGCTATGTCCTTCCATTCATCTAGATAGAGGATGAAATTTATGAAGTGCATATTTTATTATTTTGTTGTCGTTGTTGTTGCTTTAAATATCTCCGCCCTGCTCCTCCAATACTATTTAGGAAGTATGTATTATTGTTTGGGCAGCAAACCAAACTAAGCCGTGGAAAAACAGCACAGCACATACGCACACTCATTCTCGGTTGGACGGCACACAATGTCCTCATCTTCTTTTTCAACAACTCCATGATAATTCCGCTCGTCGCGGAATAAAGTTGTGAACGTGCACAGCGCTGGCTATACGGTTCGTTATGAATGGGATAAATATTATGTGCATGACTTGGAAGTAATGAGATGTGCACTGTGCAGTGCAGGTTTTTCCATATGTGGTGGCCGATCCAAACTCCCCTGCTCTTGGCTCGGCAGGCTGTGAATGCATCCCTGAAATTAAATTCATTTATTTTATGAGAGCGTTTTGAAGCTGCATGTGCACTCGTAGTAGTGGCACATATCAGCTCTACGAAATATATGAGAGGAATTTTAAGTGTTTCATTGTGTGTTTGGTTCGAAACTTTATTAATTAGTTTTCAAGTTGAACTCCGGGGCAGCAGGATTGGTGCGATATGTGATCATGTTGTGAAGTGGGGAGTAGCGCGGTGAGGAGCCGTAACAAAGGCACGAATGATGCCTTTTTATAGTTAGTGTTTTGAAATGACAAAATTCCAATAATGAATTTTTGGTTAATAGTTTTCGAGAAATATGAGAGCCATATGTCGGAGGGTAATAACTTTGTGCTTCTATGAAATGTGGAAGAGCGCAAAAAACACAAACAAAAGGAAATATATTGTTTGGGTATTTCAGTGCTGGTGCTTTACGAAGATTCTTCAAAAAACCTTCAGTTAAATCTGCTCTTTAAGAACAGAAAAGTAGAAATCTCAAGAAATCAGAGAGAGAGAGAGAGAGAGAGTAGAATACCATTCCTTTTCAATGTTTATCATAATGAATGTTACCACCTGCTAGTTGTATGCTTGTATCCCTTAATCTGCGTTATCTTTTATCTTTATCTTCGGGTATCAAGTAGATAAGGAAACAAAAATCCCGACAGCGAAAACAAATCTTTGGTTTTATCTTTTTCCCATTTTTTTTTTATCACATTGCAAGATATTTGTTTGCGAACGCGATTTCACAGCGATATACAAAACATATTGTATCCTGATGAATATTTTACAAAACAAATTAATGAGTCATTTCATAAGGAAATGAAAAGATACGTTGCCTTATGCCTCACAAGAAAATATATAGGTTTGGTAGTTATGGAAGATGTGAAATGTCTTAATAAAATACGATTGAATGGAAGTAAATAATATTGAGTTTTTGTTTTGGTTTTTAGAGAAGTGACTTGAATTCAATTGTTCGGCGTCGGTGCTAGGAAGCATTGCCTGATGTACAAACAATGAAAATGCATTGAATTGAAGTTGAATCGTCTTTTACTTGTAATTGTTCTTGTGTTTTTTGATTGATTGATTCGATTTGATACAGATGACAATAACCAAAAGAAACAGTTAATAGTTGCAGAGGAAACAATGAAGATGCTAAGAACTCCCGGACACTTAAATTTTAGCGGGAAACAAAATAGTGAATGAACAGACCAAAGAGGAGGCAACACAAAGAACAGGCAAATCTTTTCAACCCTGATGAAGAATTACAGATGAGCTCTCCAATATATAGCAAATTTTGGAAAACCAATCTGGGAAAATACCATGAAATTTTGGTTTCTTGTGTAAAGTGACCTAAGCGATTACTAATAAGTGCCAGTAAGGACAATTAATGACATGATAGAGGGGTATGTTCGTCAATTCTTCAAAGCAATTATATCAAGTAGCAACCATCTGGTTTTATAAGAAGGTGGTATATCAATAGGGCGACGTTGGTTAAGTATTTAGTGAGTTGGACTACTTAGTAGGAGGTTCAAAATTTAAATCCCAGAAAAAAAAGCATTTGGTCCAACCAGTCGCATATGTCTGAAAAACGTGTGAGTGTAATAACTGTCAATTCCTGTCATAGAAAGCTTCTCAATTCGGATATTGCTTAAAATTTGCAGGTCCCTTTGTCTTTGTGTGCAAAACAGTTAGCAATATAACACGAGAAGCGAGGCTCCAAATATTATTGTTTTGGATCAATCCTCCAGTTTAATTTGTAGATAATGTATCTTTTCCTTGAACATTTTAATTATGTGAAACCAGTTTTTGTAGTAAAAGTTGCATACTGGGATGTACAGTACTCTAGTACAGACTGTATTAAAGAATTAAAAAAACAACCCATAAAAATTCAAATTTTTCATGTAAATTCTCAAATAGGAGACACATATGTTTGCACAGTTTGAACCGGGTTTATTTGGAAAAAATCAATATTAGAGTCCCTTCAAAGTTCAAAATTTTTTCAAAAACTGTTGTTACACATGGGTAAAAAAAATTTGTATGGGAGTTCCCAACGTTGGGGCCCGATCACTTTCAACTTTCAATGGCAAGTGTTGTCATCGGGGATACACACGTTTTTAAAATTTGAAGAAAATCGAATTAATTTTTTAAAATTTTTTTATAGGCACCCCTCGAGCCTTAGGGCCCGATCACTACAAAAAAATGTACAAAGTTTTGTCCATCAGAGATACACATGTGTTCAATATTTGGAGAAAATCGGGTTAATTTTTAAAAAATTGATATAGGCACACCTCGGGCCTCAGCGCCCAAAATTTTAATAGAAAGTGTTGTCTCCGGAAATACACATGTGTGCAAAATTTTAATAAAATCGGACTTTGAGAAGTGGGTTAAAAATTGATCGTAAGATTCCACGACAAATAGACCGACCGACCGACAGACAGACGTGCCACGGGCAAGCGAAGTTAATATAGAAAATTTAAAAATTTAAATTTTTCATGTATATTCTCCAATAACCAAATTCCACTATAAATGCTGAAAATCAAAATCAAATGCGAAGCACTAAAACCCAACAACAAAACAACCACAATCGTAAAGCAAGCAGCGCTGCTTAAAGCGCATCAGTTCATCAGAGCGCACACAGAACACAGTCATCATTGTATGATATGACCTGATGCCGCTATATGGGAAAAAAAATTGTATGGGAGCCCCCCGAACCCGCAACCCGATCACTTTCAAATAATAGAAAGTATTCTCATGGAAAATACACATGTGTGCAAAGTTTGAAAGACTTTAGGAAGTGTGTTAAAAATTGATCACAATATTCTACCCAACAGCCAGCCAACCTCGACCTCGACTCCACTCAGACAATCCTATCTAAACGTAAGTAGCAGATAGCAATCTTCTAAGCACTTAATATCGCGTTACAATTTAAGATCGTCCGAAAAAAGAAGTCTACGAAAATTTCGAGGAAGTCATTAAAATAAAAATAAAAAATAAAAAATAATCGACCCAAATGGCTATCCTGTGGGATACCAGATGAGACAGAAATATGTTCCGATAGAGTGTTAGCGATTCAGATCAATTGAATCCTATATTATATTATGTGTAATTATAACTTAAGAGTTTACAGTGAAATCCTAGAGACGACAATGTGTACAGTAGGACTTAATGGTTTACCGGTCTAACGCTATCGCAATGTCTGTAAATATAACGTCCGGCTATAAAAAGTTTTCGAAATGAGTTATTATTTAATTGTTCAATAAAGAAAGATTAGTTGCACTTGTATATAAACTCGCACCATGACTGATACAAATTAAACAAGATGTTAATTAGATTATTATACTTTATTTATGAATACTGAAGCATTTTTTGAAGTTGAACGAGTACTGCCTCTCCTCTATGAGAATTCGGTCAGTTCAACTGGTCAAATGGTCTATAAAAGGCTGTCGCTTCTGCAAGTGTTGGCTGGATACGCGGTAACTTGTGCGCTTGCAATTCGGTCGGTTGTTTTGTGGTTACCTGCTGCGCTTGGAGATTCACATACTTTTGGAAAACTTTTATCAAATCAGAATTTTGTATAATTTAAGTTTGATTTATTAAAAATATATATATTGCGGATTGAACAACAACCGTTCACTTTATTTGTCAGAAACCGAATGAATATAAAATTAAATCTAAGATCTTAATGTAAACTTAATATACTGCTAAAAATACCTAAGCTTTCCTTTCCACGCGCCGACGTCGTTCGCTGTTGTTTACGAAATTGGTTCACACGGGAAGTGAACCAGACGCGTTGTCAGCATTTACCTGTCGTTTGTCGATTCTCTAGTTACCCAACTAATAATGTGTTAACTTATATATAAATTACGCTTAGTTAGAGTCTATGGAGGTGTTTGAGTTAACTTGTATACAGTAGATTCTCTGAATTAGAATAAATGAATTAATTAATGTAAGGCAAGTTAATATAATCAAGCAATTCATAAAATCGAGGGAAGTAAAGAAAACTATTATAAATTGTGTCTAGTCAGAAAGTAAATCTGTCCCCAATATAACTGTATCTTTTCTTTCGTAAATTTTCATCTAAAATTTTAATATATTAACTTGTAGTGCATATATTATTAAGGTATCAGTTGATATAATCGAGTTTCAGTTGAGTTTTAAGGTTGATATATTCAAGTTATTCAGATAATGAAAAGTTCATGTAATCGAAAATCTACTGTATAGCCTTTTAATTGAGAGGAAAATTATCTTTTAAAATAACTTCGGTAAATCTGAGATTCTACACATAGCCCTATAGTTGGTGATATCTTCTTTAGATCCAGATATATACTCGTAGATTAGATATGAAAGGAACGGTACTATATAAGCGTTTTGAAAGTTACAAAAATTTATTAACCTCTTAGTTATCAAAGTTCAGCTATCAAGGCTGTGCATCCACACAGAATACCGGAAGGACTATAACTTTTTTTTGGGAATTTCATTTTTATCAGTAAGGCTTCTTTAACCTTTGAAATTGTGTAGCCGAAACCGTGCGAATTTTAAAAACAATTATGGGTCGTGCAAGACCGCCAAGCGGATTTGCTGTGTTGAAATTGGTGAAGAAAGTTCGTGAGAAAGGCTTGCTATTGGATAACAGAAGTGGCCCCTTAGCTCGGACATGACGCACGCCCAAGAACATTGCATCTGTGGCCCATAGTGTGTGAAAGAGTCCATCGACCTCAACTCGACGCCAATCACAGTAACTGGCCATTAGTCGCACCAGCCTGAGAAGTATACTGCACAAAGACCTCGTATTATTACCTTAAAAGTCCAGATCACTCAGGAGTTGAGAGCAAATTATCATAACCAGACTGATATAGTCTGCGAGGGCCATAGACCAGCTTGGTGATGACGTAGATTTTGGTCGAAAGATCATATTTTCAGACGAAGTGCATTTTCATCTCAGGGGCTATGTATAAAAGCAGATGCCAATGCATCCACCAAGTGACAGTTTTGTTTGGATTTTGGAGTGGTGGCCCATTTTTATTCGAAAACGCTGCTGGAAATGCTGCTATCGTCAATGGCGACCGTTACAGAGCTAGCTGACCAACTTTTTAAGGCCTCAAATTGACGCAATGAAAGTGACGACCTTTTATTTGAACAAGATGGCGCCACATGCCATACACAAGCCGACTGACAATCGATCTCCTGCGCGCCAAATTTGGCAACCGAATAATCAGCCGTTTTAGAGATGTCAATTGGTCTGCGCGGAGATGCGATTTAACGCCGATGGACTTTTTTCTATTAGGTGTGGTTAGGGATAGATGTTATGCGGATAATCCAGAGACAACTCCAGCTTTAAAAAATAACTTTGCGACTATTATTCGCGACATAGGCACGGAAATGGTCGAAAAGGTGCTTGAAAACTGGATTCACAGTATGGTTTACTTTAAGGCCAGCATAGGGAGCTACATGATCGAAATTGTTTTTCATTCTTAAATCGGAGACTCCAACCTTCAAAATAAGAATTAATTTCCAAAATAAAATTGATGTATACTCATATTATAGCGTTTTTTACAACAAACGTTTAAATTGCCCAGCCTTTAGATGCTCGGGTGTTTCATTGGCCTCGTTAAAAAATTGGCAGCGGTCCGTTTGGGATTTCCCCAATTTTTACCAAATGAACATGGAATGCGTTATGTCATGTTATGTACCATACTGGAGATCTCTAAGTTTGGGTGATCCGTCAATGTTTTATCTTGTAACAGAGAAGCTATTTTGGTTGGCTCATCTCGGGTCATAATTCTGTTTCGACGGCATTTTTCCCCACTCAATCATTTTTCAATTTCGGTGGCTCTTAAAAACAGTAATGATGCGCTCGGGGCCAGTGAAGATTTTATCTGCACCGCACCTTCTTTCGCGCAATGATCTGCTGCCTTGTTTCCTTGATAACCTAAGTTACTGGGAGACCACATTATGGTAATTTTGTTATTTCTACCAAGTTCTATTAATTTCCAGTAGTAGTTCCACGTTGTCTTTGAGTGGAAGATTAGAAATTCTGCCTGGCTGTCAGAGATCGTGTAGATATGGGTCCTCATGTACCTTTTTTTAATACATTCGCCAATTTGCAGGCTTCTATTGCTAGTGTTTCTGCCTGGAATATGGTTGAAGATTTGCTAAATTTAATTTAGGTTTGTGCATGTCTATGTTTTCTCCGATTATACCGCACCCCACTGAGGCTCGAGTTTGTCCTCGATTTATATTTTAGTTTTACTATACGGCAGCCGAAACAACAAAAAGATGTCTTCATTTGTTGATCATTTTTAATTTTATCACCCAGATGCTTTGATTTTTTACAAAATTGCCTTAAGACTCAAATATTTGACCTTAAACCGTCGATTTGCCTTCCAGAAATATCTTTCATATACACCTACACACATACGTATACTACTGCTTAGATAAAGCGTTAAACTTAAGATACACACATCGATCTCAAAACCTATTTCACTTTAGCAACACAAAAAGGAACAACATCAATCCAATGAAGACGCAGCAAAACTTTAGAACTGTGGACAAATTTAAAAAAAAAACGAAATGAAAAGATACTTGTGCGAACTGAGAAGTAACCTCTGAACAAATTAAAACTTTTAAATCCAGTTTGCACCCACTTTATAAAATCCGCTTTCTTTGTTGTTAACATCCATCGGAAGGTATGCACAGTGTGTGTGTGTGTGTTCAATGTTCAATGAATTCTCATTCGTCTGCTTGTGGTGTGATAATGGGTTGGTTGGAGAACGGTTAAACCGTTCGTACACCGCTCGTCTGTTGCACGCATCTCGTATCCCCAAACAAAAGTCATCACAGAGTACAAAGTTGTTCTGTTCTTCGAAGGACATGGTAAAATGGTTTACGTTATATTCTGCTGCCTTCATCCGCCATCACTGGGGAGAAACTTTTCCGTATTTAGATGTTGGATTCTTTTGAGTTGTACAGAGGATTCGGAGGGTTTTTGTTTTGTTTGATTTCCTTGCAGAGCAAGGCGAAGACTTTAAGAAAATTCATAAACCTGATGGCACGACAAACGGGGGCGCGCATACAATACGTTGCAGGAAGTGTGTGTCAGATGCCTTGTTGCCCTATACCGCATAAAATGCCTAGGTACGAGTTTGTCGCATAGGCAAAGGAGTTCGATCCCCAACGAAGCGAAGCTATGTATTTCGAGCTGAGATTATTGTGTTCCTTTCACGTTTCATCTATCTCCCTCGGACCGATGCATCCTCTGTGTCATCACCGAGAACACTCCGAACGACCGAGTACGTAAATAGATAAATAATTCTTTTGCTTGACACAGAAACGATATAATGCTTTTAGCTTACTTGTAGTTCCCTCTGTTTGGATGCGACCGACTACACTCAGCTGAGGGCGAGGACAGAAAATTAAATGGACGACCTTCTTTAGGGTTTCCTTGCATAGCACAGAGTGTGCGATTTGCTCTGCTTTGCTCTTCCCCGTTGTTTATTGTGTCCATTCACACACTCGCACACCCAACCTGCCTACTGAGTCTCCCACTTTGGCCCTCATTCCCGGTAATCTATGTACCTTGTACGATGCTATAGAGCCAGACCTAGACACGCGACGACTGACTACTGCCCTGCTGGCTGCTGCTTTGGCTCTGATGGGATATACTCGTACGTACTTGCGTAGTGATATTACAACAACATTTCGAACACAGTTAAAGTTAACTTGTGAGCGCTTCTGACATATTTATTACTCATTGAGGATATATTGTCTGGGTGCCAAGCCGATATACCACCTACTGTTGTATACCTTGGAAATATTTATGCCGACAGGACGACGAAGAACACACAGCCAGTGCTGCGAGGAGGCTTTTACTTCAGCAACATGGCAAAGGGATGACATCTATTCAATTTATTGATCTTTCGCAAAAGTGATTATTATTATGCTTGGAGTGAAATTATTTAAGCCACATATATAGCAATATTTATGTAAGCAGTATTATCTCTTATCAGCAGGTTCTGTGGTTCAATTATGGTTTTGGTTCTTAGTTACTTAAGAGGATTTTTGTTGCACACACGCAGTATGTGTGTGTGTGGGGATGGGTGGAAGCCCGTTAAGCTAATGAAAAACGGACCAAGTTTGCATAGAACAAACATTTAACCCTTAGATTACCTTTCCTAAACTGAAATCATAATATAAATCTTCCCCAATTGTGAAGTACACGCGCATTACATCGCCCTTCAGCGTAGTCAAATATTGAACAGAACCCATTCAGAACCCATTACGCTATCAAATCTTATGTCTAATGTATTGATTTTGAATTAAAAAAAGGAGAACAACAAAAAATTCGCACAGAAATTACAACAAAAGCAGAAGCTCTTTTCATCAGCGCCAGAGAAAACCATATCGAGCAGTGACATGCTTTTTATAAAGTTTTATATTTCCAACATTGTCTTAAAGTATTAAATAAAAAAATGCACAATAACGAAACTACAGAATTTTTAATTGGTAACACTTCGAGTGGCGTCTTGCTGAAGCATCAACACATGCCATCAAATAGATCGTCTCGTCATAAACATCGTAACTTTAAACGCAAGAAGACATATTACACAACATGTAACAAAACAATGTAACCGAACGCAAATCACTTTGATTGTTCGATTTACAGAAAAATGCAGATTAATCTTTCACATATCTGCAAAAAGCATTTCGGAATTAGCACAAATACCAGAAAGTATTAAAAATTGGAATAACTAGAAGGTAAAATATAGGTTGTATTTTTTGTCAATAACACAAAAAGGCTTGCGTTCCAACAGATGTGTAAAATAAAAATTAACAACTAGTTTTTATCTTCTGGACTGAAGAACTAAATAGAAGTTTGTACTGAAGATATTTACTGCAAAGATATCGACAACTTTATTATGCTCGTACTCATCAAATCGTCACTATCACCATCGCTTTACTTAATAAGAAAGGAGAAACAAAAAAGGTCTAAAATTTTCCATTCAATACTCTAATATTAGGTTCTACCCCGTATTACCCTCATTATGGTATGTATTGAAACTCGTTGCATATGGCTGAAAATTGTCGACGAGATGCAATAAAAGTGTGACGGCAACGACGATGAGGACGAGACGAGAACACAACCACAACACAAACAAAGGAACAATACAATGCGAGCCGAAGAGGTATGGAATTTGTACGCGTTTCATGAAATCAATCCGTAAAAACAAAGCCCAAAGGGAAGTCAGATGGACTAAAGGCAGAGAAAAGAAACGTTCTAACCGTGCAAAAACTGCTACAGTGAGTAACATACAGGTAGTAATGAATGTAGTCAAAGGACACCAAGACGGATGCGGTGAGCGTAACAAATTTGCCGATGAATGGTCAAGGAAATGATTGAGGTAATCCTAGAATGCAATCACTCCACTCTCCAGTAAATAATTATTAATATTCCAGTAAACATGAATTTCTAGATGACCTTTATCGATTACGGATATCAGTGGTCACATTCCATCAATCTGCTAGACAGATAATTAATCGCAGTTAAGAAGAGCGCAAAATATCTTCCACTTTTAACAGAAAAAATATTTGTTACAGCCATTCATTCATAACAAAAATGTATTCCAAATATATGACTTGTAAAAAAAGTCAATTGGCCCATGGGGGGATCGAACCCACGACCTTCGCGTTATTAGCACGACGCTCTAACCAACTGAGCTAATGGGCCAGATGGGGAGGGCCGTATATGTTGCTTTCAAATTATTATCAGAAAAAAAAATACATAAATGTATGCCATAGATCAGTTGGAAACAAGTGTGGCTTTAAAGTTCTAATAAAATGGTTATTTTTCTTGTACCTATAGAGTTTTACTTTGACAATCACCACAAAAGTCAAACATCTGGGAGTAATTGTAGGTTACATGATAAAGTTAAGGTTGCACTTGGACTCGAGAATATCAAAAACACAATTTACCTTCACTTAGTTTCCAGGCTGTACTAAAGTAAATCATATCCATTATCACAAATGCAGCATATTTTTGACTGTGCCTAGAACCATCTTAACAAGGCACTCAATACACTATAACGGAACATTATTTTAATATACTGCCGACTCTGGTGTTATACGAATGAAGGATGTAGATAATACACACACCCCTTCTTATATTTAAAACAGGGTATAAGTACGCCGTAGGCGCTCAGCCATCAGTAGAATAAGGGGAATAACACAAAATGCATCAGAACTGCAGGTGGCATCAGAATGTCTGACTGGTGGAAGTGCGATCAAACCTTCACGTGGTGGCCGCCGGTAATTTTCCTACAATGCAGGAAAAGCTGAATGATCGGGCTAGTCCCTTCAAAGTAAGGTTGGCGCGAGGCCAATAACCTCACCCTTAAAAAAACAATCCATAAAAATTAAAATTGTTCGTGTAAATTCTCTAATTGATATACAATGTGCAGAGT
This sequence comes from Nephrocerus scutellatus, assembly GCA_947095585.1. Taxonomy (NCBI): domain Eukaryota; kingdom Metazoa; phylum Arthropoda; class Insecta; order Diptera; family Pipunculidae; genus Nephrocerus; species Nephrocerus scutellatus. Next base: position 95,737,016 of record OX352763.1, read on the forward strand.
TTGATTAAAATCGGGTAACTTTAAAAAAAATCGGATAAATTTTGTAAATTTTAATTTTAACCGTGGTCCTATCACGCCAAAGACTGTTGTCCATCGGAGATACACATGGGTATAAAATTTGAAGAAAATCGGATACTTTTTTTATAAAATTTGTATGGGTGCCACCCGACCCCGGGGCCTGATCACTTCCAAATTTTTACAAAAAGTGTTGTCCTTCTGACATACACTCGCGTATAAAATTTTAAGACAATCGGCTACTTTTTTCACAAACCCCCCTAGCCACGGGGCCCGATCATTTCCAAATTTTTACAAAAAGTGTTGTCCATCGGAGATACACATGCGTATAAAATTTGATTCTTCAATCGCGTCCTTTTTTTTACAAAATTTGTATGGGTGCCTCCGGAAACTGGGGCCAATCACTTCCATATTTTTTCAAAAAGACGTTGTCCATTGGTGATCATGCTTATACAATTTGAAGAAAATTGTGTATTTATTTTGTAAAATAAATTCGACCCCGATGCCCGAGGGGCTTCCAAATTTTAATAGGAATTGTTGTCATGGGAGATACATATGTGTGTAAAGTTTCAATAAAATCGGGCTTTAGGAAGTGTGTTGAAAATTGATCCCAAGATTTGGTGTGCCAGTCCGCCAGCCAGCCAGCTAGCCACGGGCACGCGAAGTTAATAAAAATAATTTAAAAAATTATTATTACGGAACCCACGGGAGGCCAGGACCGGAGCCAAATATGATGATGTTTAATACGCCGTGGCTCAGTGGTTAAGTGTATGGATTTCTGAGCAAGGGTTCGTTGTTCGAATCCCAGAAAACACCAAAAGTATTTTTCACGGTCCTATCTCTCACGAATGTCTGACAAGTATCAGAGAATCAGAGAGTAATAAGTTGCCACTTGAGAAGCTAGGCCTTGAACAGCAACGGTCTGTCCCACCGATTATTATTATTATTATTATTATAATATATCGATACCAAGCAGGCTGAAATTAGCCTAGAAGAATCCTGGCATTGCTAATCATTCCTTAAACACCATGAATTGTTCCTTACCTCACATTCTTATAAATACACCGTTAATCTATTATCGCCTATCGGCTTATCATTGTGTAGTATTATTGATTTCCTGTTATTAAACCACGAAGACGATGTAATGTCAACAGATTCGCTTAAACACGACAGGAATGTTTCCTGTGTGTCACTATTGTATCGCTTCTAGCACCGGCGGTGTTTAATGCCAGTTGAATGCAGCCACGAATTCAACCACGAAACAATACTCGTGGATATCTAAATGCTTATCAGAATACCTTTAAGTTTTGAAATTATTTCCTTTGACATACAACACGTATATGGAATTCGTTGCAAAGCTCAGTATTTCCCATCAATACGATCCATTGACGTTCAAAACACAAGTTCTCATCTTTTCCCATCCTTAACCGTAACGATCTCACTGTGCTAATCATAACTCTATTATTATATCATTTTTTATTTATTTATATAGCAACAAAAAACGTTATAATCTTTGTATGAAGTTGCACAATTCACAGAGATTCAATGGGGATAAATTAACAAATATCACTCTACTTAATTACCATTATGTAATATATTTTGTTTCCCTTTTGGGTTTTACTTCATTTATTTTGGCAAGATTTCGACGGTGCCCGTTGAGTTCTAATAAAGATCTGACAAAAAAAAACCTAACATTAAATTAAAGCTACCCATTCTTTCATGTAAGTGACCGTTGGCTGATACATCGCTGCATAAGTCTTTTACAAGTTTATCTTAAGGCTTGGGAAAAGTAGATAGTTTGAAACGTTAATTTTTTATTAAATGCTTATCGCGCGATTCAAATATAGGCGTATGGTAGAGACTTTCCAGTTTTCAAGAAATATTCCTAAGCAGAGGGATTCATTGAAGACAAAACAAAGGGGAATTGCTAAGCAGTCAGCACAATGTTTTAAAAGAATAGCAAAAATACCATGACTATCAGGAAAAGAAGCATTTACTTCATCCGGAAACATAAAAATGTTACAACAATCAGTCATAAGCTATAAATTCATTGGAGAAATTAGAAGACGAAGAGCAATTACAAACACTCTCGAAGAAACTTGCAAATAATTCAAGTATCTCTGAAGGATCAGATGAGCTGGAATTCTTATACTGCATTTTTGAAGGAAATCCAACACTTAGGATTAGCTTTAAGGTTGTTTTCTAATTTATTATCATAGCTGCAGTAGAGAAATCTAGACAAAAATAAAAACTCTCTTCTGAGACGAGACAACATAATCATCAAGCCCGCGATTAAAAAGAGCTAATGTTAGTTTCGGTGTAGGAGGTAATTTTCGGAACTATTCGACCGATTTCATTATTTCACCAATATTTAGAAGGGACCTTCAGCGTGAACATAGGCTCTAGATTATCCCGTCGTTTGAATAAAAGGGCCCTTCGTGTCGAACAATTTTGTAACTAAGCACCTAAAGTCGACGAAAAAACGATCGGACATCATAATGACTGTGTGCTGTGTGCTGCACTGTTCACTGAGCTACTTTCTGTGCTGTACGAACATCACCCAATATAGCGGCATCATAATGTCTGTGTCCTATGTGCTGCGCTGCTTTGTACGTACTATAATCTATATATATATATATATATGTACATAAATAAATGTCTGTTGGTTTGTAATACGTAATAAAACTCAAAAACTTGACCGCCGATTGAGCTGAAACTTTCACAAAAAATGGGTCTTAACAAAATCTTGGTAAACCACATAGTGCGAATACGATTGCACACGCGTCCCGTGGTAGTAAAGGCGTGGTGGCCGAGCGCTCGGGAAAAGCTAGTGTGGTATCTTTTTAGTATTCTTCAAATTTAATAATCTTTTGCTATACCATGGAGGATGTATGCTACTTTTTTTCGACTTCTTTGGAACGTAGGAGTTAACAGCCTGTGTTATATGAGATAAAAAAAAAATTAAATCTATCTTTTAAAGTAGAAGAATGTATGGGGAAACCACGACAGTTAGTCCTACGTTTTTAACAGCAGGCGTTTTAGTACTTTTCTCGCATGCGTGCTGCGTGTACTAGGACAGAGAACTCGCAATGTAATACATTCATCTCTGAAAGAGCATAGAATATCTCTAAAATCATAACAGTTGTCAAATGTTCTCTGCTTATATACTTTTTTTTTCTGGATTGCTAGTGTGATGAGCAACATGAAAGATTTATTCTTCCGAGGGCAATTTTTTCTAATATCTTTCCTGATTTCGTAATTCACTTGTAATTTAGTAATATTTTTTAAGGATATATCTTTGCTAAATAAACCCTTTTTTTTGCTTTTGACAAATATTAATACAATCGACACAGTAAAACCAAGGAAATGCCATGTTGTATGATAGAATCGATCCCTTCCATTCCCCGGCACTTGCAAAATCCCATTCGAGCCAGCAGCAGTAGCCGGCAAAAATCGCGTCGTTTACTGACAGCAACACCATAAATGTAAATGTTGATTATACATAATACTGTCATAAAACCGGATTATCCTTCCTTCCTTCCTGCCAACCGTGAACCGACACCGAGCATCAAAAACATGTTGATTCTCTTCATTGTTGAGTGTTTTCTCGGTAAAATCCTTCTCTTCATTGTACGCTCGCTCTATCGCATTCATTGCTCAGAACACAGAAATGGTTTTTTTATGGCTGGCCACTGGAACTCAATGATGATGAGAGACAAATGCAGTAAACGTGTTGCACGACACGTTGGTTGCCGAAGAGAGCTTCAAAGGACATTCACATGAAATAAAGTATTTGTCCGAAAGAATCCTTAGAAATGCCCGTTTGTTTCGTTGGTGGTTAGTCAAAAAGAAATCCAACCCTTAACGACTGCGAACTGGTGTCGCTTACTTTCGGCGCGGGAACGAGGATAAAAGGGCGTCTCATACTCTGATACGACATACGAGTGCATTTACAAGCACCAATACACGCGGTTGATTGATTTCTTTGTCCCTTGTTCAAAGCGGGTCTTATGTACTTTGAGATAAGCTACTATTTACTCTATAATGACTTGCATGGAACAGATAATAAGGTTACTGGCCAATTAAGTTAGCACTTATGGTCTTTTATTATTGTCAGTTTTTGCAAATTCTTGGCTCGAAAAGATTTACTATTCAGTATAATGACCCCATCAGTTAAGATTTCTTCGACAATTGATTGTTGTTTACCGACTCCTTTGTTACTTCAAATCTTAGCACTGATTTATGAGGCGCACTTGTTTTTAAGTTTTTTCGGTTAGTGGTATGTTGTAGTTCTAATGTATCACGAACTAAAGTGAGTATAATCAATAGCTATCAACGGAATTATAATTAGAGATTCTTAATTTTTATTGTTGCGCTTCTAAGCAGTCTAAGCTTGGTTCGAAACCTCTAATATCCTGAACTCACGCCATTGCTTTACATCTGCTTAGTTGTATAGCAAGAAAAACGTTAGAATATTTGTATGAAGTCGCACATTCCACAGATATTCGGTGTTTACATAAACCTTGCAACTGAAAAATTATAAGAAATTTCAAATATATGTTAAAGAAGAAAAATGGTGTGGTGCATGTATATTTCCGTACCGTATCCGAACGCCGAATTGAAAAGCTTTCCGTGACAAGTTATTAGGCTCTGACGTTTGCAATACATTCACGAGAGGTGGGACCGTGAAAAATATTTTCGGTGTTACTGGGATTCAAACCACGAACCTTCTGCTCAGAAGTCTATGCTTCGTACTTATTGTTCTGCCTTACCAAAAGTCTTATGGATACTTATGTATATTGTGTACCCAAAGAGAATTTCCAAAATTTGAAGTTTATCGCTTATTTAAAAGGACTAAGGAAAGCTTGCCTTTGTTCTCTTACTCATTGCCACAGCCTTCTTGAAAACATAAGCAAATTTAATGCTTGAAATATGTCTTCAAATTTACAAAACAACTAAATAGAAAATGGAGGTGTGGGCACAACACGACTTTCTTTTACGGACGGGTCCAGAATCTTCAGTAAATGTATATTAAATTATTTTTTCCATTTATTTTTTATTTTTATTTTTTATTTTTTGCATTTTCTCATAGTAGTTTACTACTACGACTACCACTTCCGTTTGACCGATTTCCGCCAAAATCAACTGGGCCCTCCCAATTTATGTAAAAAGCTTAAATATGAATTTTCGTCTAAATCAATTCAGCCGTCTGGGCTGTAGAGTGGACACAGAGCCACAGACACACAGACACACAGAGATTTTTTTTTTGCTTTTTCTGACTCAGGAGATACGGTAATATGTAAATCTGCAAAAATCCCGAGTTCGAAAATTTTCATGATTACTATACTTACTTTTACTACTAGTAAAAGAAAGTAAAACACCCATAAAAATTAAAATTTTTCATGTAAATTCTCTAAAAGGAGATAGGTATGTGCTAAAATTTGAAGAAAATCGGGCTAATTTTTAAAAAATGTACATGGACACCACACGGGTCTCAGGGCCCTATCACTCCAACAAATTTACAAAAAGTTATGTCCATCAGTGATACAGAGGTGTATAAAATTTTAAGAACATCGGGTTAATTTCTTTGAAAATTTTTTATGGGGCCCCTCGAACCCAGCCACCAAAATTTTTGCAAAAAGTTTTGTCCACGTATATAAAATTTAAAAAAATTCGGGTTAATTTTTTTAAAAAAAAAATTGGGCCCAATGACCCTGGGGCCCGGGGTCTCCAAAAATTTTACAAAAAGTGTTTTTCATCTGAGATACATACGTATATAAAATTTGAAGAAAATCAGGTTAATTTTTTTTAAATGTTGGGGCCACACGACCCCGGGGCCCGGGGTTTCCAAAATTTTTACAAAAAGTGTTGCCTATCGGAGATACACGCGTATATAAAATTTGAAGAAAATCGGGTTAATTTTTTTTTTTAATTTTATGAGGTCCCACGAACCCGGGGCCCGGGGTCTCCAAAATTTCTACAAAAAGTGTTGTCTATCAGAGATACACATGTGTATAAAATTTGAAGAAAATCGAGTAAAATTTTGTAAAATATTTGTATGGGAGCCCCCCGACCCCGGGGCCCGAGGGGCCTCAAATTTTAACAAAAAGTGTTGTCTCCGGAAAGACACATGTGTGTAAAATTGCAATAAAATCGGGCTTTGGGAAGTGGGTTTAAAATTGATCGCAAGATTCCACGACAGACGACCGACGACCGACCGACCCACGGGCAAGTGAAGTTAATATAGAGAATTTAACAAAATGACAAACTTATGTTGCGACAAGGCAAGGAAATTTATCAACTATCTCTAAAGAGTTGATTTGCCTCAGAGTTTCGGACCAATAAATAAAAAAACCGGCTCTTTGATTAAAAAGAAGAGGTAGACAGTGGTCATCTAATTCTTTTGGATCAGTAATGATTTTAACATTTAAATACATACGCAGTTAATGCAGCAAAGAAATCTGCTTACATACAAGGTAGCACAAAAGTTCTGTGTATTTGTAAATCAATAGAATTGGTTCTGTTTGTGCATTATATTTTTTCAGACAATTAAATTTATTAAAATTAAGTCACGAATATTATATGGTTAAGTGGTCGTCGCTCGTTCCAAAGCATTTTCCAAGACTTTTTTTAAACATCTGGCGATAAATTCCCTCCTTCTTGTCGGATATCCTTCTTTATTGCTTTCAAGGTCTGTGACATGTCCGTATAGACAAGAGACTTCAAAATTCAACAAAGATAGAAGTGTGGAACGGTCGAATTATCCGATCTTGCTGTAAAGTTGATATCGAAAGCCAATACATACATAGTACATACATAATCCGGTCCTCGTTTACCCATAAGGAGTCGAGGTTCGTCTTATTCCTAGAATCTATTTCCATGGCTTGTATCTGCTATTCTTACCTTTCTGAGAGGCTCCCATTTTATCCTCCTTTATAAACAGATAATTATTGATTGCGAGCCCGAAGGACAAATCTAATAATCAGGACAAAGGAATTTTCAGTTAGTACTAGTGGACAAACCCGAAAAAAAACAAGAAGTATAAAAAGATTTGTTCATGAAACTAAAATCCATATGGCGAACTGAGCAGCTTCACTTTACTATCTCATAATTGTTCTTCGGGTTATTTGCTTGTGGTTAAGAAATTGTGTGTGTTTGTGTGTGGTTTTTAATATGCACGTGGGCGGGATATTATCTATCTTGCTTTAAAAAAAATATATAAAAGTACGGTAATGTTTCGTTAATCCCAATCACCTTTAATCTGAATTTCGCGCTAATCCGAACAACATTATTGTTCCCATTATGTATTCCATATTCAAAATTTATTTGGAGTTAATTTGACTGGAAGTGAAGTCAGCTTATAGTTCAATGCAAACAACAAATGTAGAGAATATAATGATGTCATAATTTTTTTTAATTAGCGCACGCTTCGAGGGATTTGCACTATAATTTGTTTTTCTGGAATTATCAAATCATGCGGCCAACTAGGAATTAGTCCTATGAATGGATTAAGAAGTATAAAAACCAAAAGTAATATTTGTGTATTCGGATTTCCATGAACACCGCCAACAGAGGGCATAATTCCAAGGTCCTCTTCGGACACGGATTGGTACGCGACAATCAACGACCATATTCACAGATGTATGATGTATATGACTCAAAGGTTAGAGCAGGACCAATTTTACATCCTGGCCGATCTTTGGTTCACAACAACCGGTTGAGATATGCAACTCAACATAGAGCTCATACTCGCACCGGTTACATCAGGACGGTCAGTGATGTACCAATGCTAGTGCTCTACCCGTATTTGGGTAGTAAAACACCAGCCACTACGTAGGTCAAGCCCAGAACGACACTGGGTCTTCAACCAAAAGTTGGGACAGACTCAGATAACCTCCAAGGAGGTCGACCTCATCCGTGGGCATAAACCAACTCTCGTAGTACCAACGCGACCTTGTTGTGATCTGACATCAAAGAACTCAGCTCGTTCAGTACGCGTGCCTGGGCATAGCAAAGCTAACCCTGGCAGCACATCATCCGGAATCCAATAATTTGCCACTAGGATAGCAAGCTATCCTTAGCAGCCTAGGATAGAAACTATCCCAGGCACCATCACAGTCCTGCAGTGTATGACCAGGCTGTTTAATACGAAGACAGTGCCTCATTCTAGACATTCTAAGTACAAGCAGTCTTGCCGTATTTATCTGCAGAGTATGAAACCCATCGATGAAATAAGATACAGCGGTCCATTCTGGGACCAAAAGAAATGTAGGTTTTATTTGACAAAAAATAATTCCTGAGGTGAATAAAACTGTTTGTTAATTAAAGCAGCATTTCGCTTTTGGCATGTGCGCTCGAGTCGATTGTTTGATTCGCTTAACATTTAGCTTCTATCAAACTTTCACCATTGTAAGGTGGTGTTTGTTCAAGCGTATCATAATTTTGCACTCAAAATAATTTTTTTTTTCATATCCTTATATCCTTTCATTTGTTCACATCTTTATGATATTCCTATTCGCAAGCTCCGTTGCGTATTCGCACAAATATTATGTAAAAGAGGGAAACACAACTTCCGTTTGTTAACCGACACACATACACGTGAATAATTTGCATACAAATTCAACGATTTACCCTTTTAAGTACAATTTAAAATTCCTTGGGTATTATACGACGAGAGAAACATATCGCTGGTAACATCGAATCCCTTCTGTGTATATTGATTTAAAAAAAAGAGAAAAAACTACAGCAAAGGGTTAAAATACATACAAGAAAATAAGTAGTAAAAAGAAAACCCTTTATTAACAATATGAGTCTACCTACAATATCAATACCTTTCCGGACTGGTAAAGTTATCGCAGATATTGCTGCACCAACGGTGAAAAGTACTTCATGGTGTTTTCAACCATATTGTTAAATTAAATTTTTTCGATTCATACATTTGGCGGTGTGTATGCAAGCAATTACCCTTGCCAGCAGATCCGAGTGGCATAGATTCCAGAGATTTTTTCACGCTCCCAGTTGTTGTAGCAGAATATTGATAAGAAACTGTCCATAAAACTTAAATTCTTAAATTCTTACAGCAGTTCCTAGATTTACATATTTACACAAGTGTTGAGATGTGACTTAATCCGACATGAAGTACTTTTCACCGTTGGTGCAAATTATGAAAATAATAATAGAAAAAGTACAAACCAATTCTTACGAATTCCTTAGGAAACTGTCCAAATGATTCTTTCATTCATTTATTCATTGAGCTAACGGTGGAAAGCTTAGCAGATTGTATACCAAATTCCACGCAGCCTTTGAGATATGTCTTGTAATAATCAGATTTGCTGCTTGCTGTGCTGTCATTTATTAAAATTGAAAGAAGCACATTCATTTGCCGTTTGTTGAAGTAATTTAGTCCGCCAAGGTAAGAGTTGCGACCTTTTGTCTCTATTTTTTTTTTATAATTTGCGCACGCGAAAAGGGGTTCACACCCTTATTATGTTCGGCTATATGCTTGGCACAGCGTGGGCGTTAAGGAAAAGGAGAAGAAACGAGGAGATGTCTATGAGTTTCTGATTCTATAATAAGTTTGCGTGCCCGTGGCTGGCTGGCTGGCGCCAAATATTGTGATCAATTTTTAACCCACTTCCTAAAGGCCGATTTTATAAAAACTTTGGGGAGATTTTATTAACACCTCGATCCCTGGGTCGGGGGGCTCCCATACAAATATTTTACAAAATTTACCCAATTTTCTTCAAATTTTATACGCATGTGTATCTCAGATGGACAACACTTTTTGTAAAAAGTTGGATGTGATCGAGCCACGAAGTCGATATTTTATAAAGAAATAGTTCCAGATTTTCTTTAAATTATATCCGCATGTGTACCTCCGATGGACAACACTTTTTGTAAACATTTGGAAGAAATTTTATGCACGTGTGTATCTCTGATTAGAGAAATTACAAGAAAGTTTTTTTTTAAAATATCTGTATAATAATGGTCACGTCACTGCCTCACTCACTCACGCACAAAGGGAATCTAAAACAGTGGCAAGCATTTAACAAAGGCGTAAACAACAATGGGAGTAAGTCGTTCAATGATTTTCAAACTTTTCTTTTGGATTTTCTCAAACTTCTCTTCTAGTGGTCCCAACCTTCTAATAAAAATTACGAAATATTTTCGTTGTAAGACGGTTGACATTAATTAAAAAGCACAAACACGGGGTCCGTTTATTCGTGGCCGCGTCCACACTCGTAGAAGCATAAGCAGAAGTATTACTCTTCTTTTATTAAATCTTTCTTATTTAAGAAACAATAATAATAATTTTGGATATCTTAAACCTTTTCTGCTCTAATGTCTAGTTTACTCTACTGATAGGTAGAAGCGGTTTTTTATTCAATCGAACATATCTAAGAACGTCGAGCAGCTGCTAAGCATTAGGTTAGGGTGGATATGTGGTTTCGCCAAGTATCTTTCCGTGCTTGCGTGAATAACATCACCGACGATGGGGTTATTGAGGTCATTCTGGATATTTGAGTTTTCATCTTAACATAGATAGAGCGCCATTGATTTAAGTGTAAGGGTTTTATTCTGTCTTCTTTGGATTTTATTTGGATTCTATGTGATTCTTTTGAGGTTTTGGGATAATTTTTTCAGGGCGACTTTTGGGTAATAACACCGACTAACTATTGAATATAACTGCCAGAAACGTGAATGCCTTTTTTGGAAGCATTTGGAAGTGTTATCTACCAGATATTTGGTTATGACCCGGTGCTTTTTTGAGTTTAGCGTGTGAATCTAAACTGCTTATTATCGAAACGAATTTGTAGGGACAATCAACAATCGCTGAAATAACAATAGTTTGTGAATGTGGGTTGGGATGGAAATATAATAGGATAGAATAGGATAGGATGGATTCTTTTTTTGCGTCAGTCCGAGCCCAAGTACCAGGATGTTTCCAAATAGGTGGATCTATTTAGATAGGATCCTTAAATTTCATAATAAAAAATGATTTTCTTCAAGTGGGCCAGTACTCTCGAGATTAGGTGGCTGGCTGGCTGACTGGTCAGATTTTCTGATCCATTTTTAACCCACTTCCCAAAGCACACATGTATATTTCCGGCGATTTCATAGAGGTCGGGCAGCCATTCCATTTACCGCCCTCAGATCATATCATACTATAATGACTGTGTTCTGAGTGCGTTGATGAGCTGATGCGCTGTAAGCAGCGCTGCATGCTTTACGATTGTGGTTGTTTTGTTGGTTTCTTGCAACAGAGAGTATAGAGAGCAAGTAGAACAAATATTTTTACACAAAACTGAATGGTTCCGCAATTGAAATGTGCTGTACACTCAGTTGTGTGAGTGCATTCTTAATTTGAGTTTTGTACAATATTACGAGATATGAAGAACTGGCAACTCACTCAACTGCATTACAGCTTAACTCAACTCAAATTCAATTTTTAAATTGTTTGCCCATGGAACGTCTGTCTGTCGGTCGGTCTGTTTGTCATGGAATTTTGCGATCAATTTTTAACCCATTTTCCAAAGCCCGATTTTATTGAAATTTTGCACACATGTGTATTTCCGGAGACAACATTTTCTATTAAAATTTGGGACGTGCCCATATAAATTTTTTAAAAATTAACTTTAAATTTTGTACATATATGTATCTCCGACGGACAACACTTTGGAGACCCCGGGCCCCATAAAAATTTTATAAATAAAATTAACCCGATTTTCTTCAAATTTTATTTACATGTGTATCTCCGATAGACAACACTTTTTGTAAAAATTTCGGATACCCCGGCCCCGGGGACGTGGGGCCCAAATTTTCTTTTTAAAAAATTAAACCGATTTTATTCAAATTTTACAGAAGTATGTATCTCCGATGGACAAAACTTTTTGTAAAAATTTTGGAGAACCCGGGTCGTGGGGCCCCATAAAAATTTTATAAAAAAAATTAACCCGATTTTCTTCAAATTTTATACACATGTGTATCTCCGATAGACAACACTTTTTGTAAAAATTTTGGATACCCCGGCCCCGGGGTCGTGGGGCCCCAAATTTTTTTTTAATAAAATTAAGCCGATTTTATTCAAATTTTACAGAAGTATGTATCTCCGATCGACAACACTTTTTGTAAAACTTTTTGAGACCCCGGGTAACAGGGTCATGGGGCCCCAACAAATTTTTAAAAAAATTAATCCGAATTTTTTAAAATTTTATACACGCTGTTATCTCCAACCTATTGTAAAAAATTTACAGACGTCGGGCCCTGGTGTAACCGATATGACTGTTTTGCAGTTTAGTCTTACGAGCGAGTTATCAGAATCGTAACCACGATATGGCAAATATTTCTTTAAGATCTTAAAGTCAATAATCCATTATTGGCAAAAGAAGCTATTTCGAACGTCTTATGTACTGATGTCGTTTTACGTCTATGCCGTTGAGGTAGATTTATGAGACATGATAGCGAGGCTGGCCAAACCTTGCTGGGAGGATGGAGTAGATCAGGACGGCAAGAGTTTAGGGGAACAAAACTGGGTGAACATCGACTCAAAATCGTGACCGGTAAAGATAGTTTTTGTGGGAGGCACGGATTCCGGTTGTAGAGTCAAAAATTACGATGATAGCGGTAAATGAACATAACATTTTTCTATAGCAATAAAGTCATAGTTTTGCCAATGGTATCGGAGATGCATGTGATTTCATTTGTATTTATTTAAAAAAAAAAAACATTTCAACTTAGATTTGTTTCAATAAAATCTTGTACATTTTCCGGACGCAGAAATCATGACTATGTGTAGCGAACAACTATTGTCTCGTTGGTAAGTTTAAATATAAAATAAGCCTCCGCTTTTACTATGAATGCCTTATTAACTAAGTTTGTGTCCTAGAAGTTTTTTTTACTGCAATTCTTACCAACAACTACGACCCACAGGCGCACATTCATACATAATTGCATGGTACGGATAAAACGTAAATAAATTAATTAATGAGTGTTGAAGTTACCATCCCCTAGGCGCATTTAGTTCGCGCTCTCGGTGGTTTTCGATGAAAAACCTTGCCGTCGGGAATGAAATTCTACAAGCAGGGACAATCTCTGCAACAGAGATTCTGAATAATAGACGATGGATGGGTGGGAGGGATGAATTCGCACTCGACTCAACATTTCCAGCATCATGTTAAAGATGCGCAACCAACCCGAAAGTGTGCACGTCGTTTATCCACCAAGAGGATATTTGCTTTAAGAATTTAGAACGAGGGAATACAACCCGTAGAATAAGTGAAATGTTCTATTGTGTGGTGGGGTGGCGGCTGTCATAGGAAGGGTCGATGGGATAAAAACAATATCGAATGCTTATTTGCTGCGGTATTTCGTTTAAGGAGGAAAATATGTTTTGCACAATTTAATTTTTATTTTTTAAATGGCACTGGATTGCGCTTGCAAAGTGAAGTATTTCGAGCATTTGGAACTAGTTAATGGTATTGAATTTAAATTGTATTCGTACAATTCTGGTTCGTAGAAATAGTAATTTCGCCTGCAACATATTGAAGATAAAAGTTGTTTGATTTTACAGAATTGGTAACGTTATTTAAGTAGTTTTTTCATCTAAAGGATTTAGAAAGATTGGTCGTTAACAGAAATACTACTCAAATGATTGCTTAAAGACACACTATAACTATAATTTTCCATTTATTATTCAATTTTATTAAGTAATACTCTCCTTTATTGAAATTTATACAGTATCTATGTCAAGTATTTGACTAGAAAATAAGGTCACTGTTTTTCAGAGGTCAAAAAGCTTAACAAATGAGTTTAGTGAGTGAGGAAGAGAAAAGCTGCGATGATGTTTTGCACCAAATACAACTGAGACAAGAACCATTTAAAAGCAAACTAAGCTGCCAAGCATCTCATCATAAATCGTCCCATCGGCATGAACCAGGTGATGTGCCAACGCTATAAACAGCCTCTTTGATTAAGATTCGGCGATTGTCCATAGTCATTTTCCTCACTTTTTCCACGATGTCATCGATCGTTGAAGTGCTGTGGCGTCCTTAGCGCTCATCATCTGAGCCCTCATGGAACCGTTTTTTTTATCACTTTTATTTGCTTGTTTTAATCAAAAAAGTCTCGTCAAAAGCAACATGTTTCAAATACGAGGCTGCACTTCGTTCCATTCGTAAAACAACAAACGTTTCAACAAATTCATTTTTCTATATTCACCCCTATCATTAAATCCGGCAGACCGTAGAATCCCTTCACGCATTCGATCCACATCCACTTACTGTTTGTATCATTAAATCCGGCCGATAGACTCTAGTACCGACAACGATTCATGTTTTTCGAAATCAGCTGTTTTGTAATTTTTGACAAACAAATAGCTTTTGTCAATTGGAAATAAAATTAAAATTAAGAAGTATTAAATTATTTTTAAAAAATAATGGATAGCATAGCTAATTTTTTTGAAGATTGGGATATATCTGCCAATAAAAGCACAAATTGAGCAAAATTCAGATGCTTTGCTGAAGACATCATGGATCTCTCAGATGCGTCGTAAGTAGAAAGATTTCATTGTAGCTCTTAATTTTTGTAAAAGTTTTACTTTCGCCTAAATAAAGCAGCTTTTAATTGCGTGCTGGAAGTGCTGACTCAAGAACTACTTCCATCCAAAAAATCGTTTGCAGTGTCACCCAAGCATTAGCACGCTGCATGTTTGAGATTTTTGCTGAAGGTAGTTACCAGGACGGTAGTGGTAAAGACTTTAATGTCTATATAGCTCAGTCAACTTTTTCGAAAGTATTGGCCCAGGTGTTTAACATTTTAGAAAGGGTATTATGTCCCAAATGGATATTTTTGGACACCACAGAGGACCAAAAAAGGAAAGCAAAATTATACTTTTACGAAAAATGTAGGGTACATGGTGTTGTGATGTGTGTTGATGGAACACATATCTCTATTAAAGTTCCGACTGCCAATTCCCAGCTTTACTAAAATAGAAAAGGATTTCGCAGCATAAATGCTATGATTGTAAGTGATAATCTGAGAAAAATAAATTGAAAGACAGGAATGTAATCATTTTTTTTTTCAGATTTGTGATCATAAGTTATGGATACGGTGCAGTGACGCAAGGTTCCCAGGATCTTACCACGATTCATTTATATGGAATGCCAGTGATGCATCTATATATTTTGAAAATATGTACACTAGGGGAAATACAAATACAAGGCTTTTCGGTAAGTACAACTTACTTTTTATGTTTATTAGATACTTATTCGTTGTTTTTAGCCCTTTTACCTTGGCTGTTGACAACATTCCGACCAGTAGATTCGAATAGTCAGGAAAGCAGATTTATCCAGCACCACTCCAAAGGAAGGAACATAGTGGAGAGAGTAATTGAGGTCCTAAAAACAGATTTCGTTGCTTAATGTCAGTAAGACCACTCCAACAAAGCGGCACAAATAGTAAACGTATGCTGCGCCTTGCACAACATTTGTATGCACTTCAATGTGTTTTTAGAAGAACCCGAGGAAGTGGAGGATAACTTAGCAATTCAACTAGCAAAAGGAAATGTACCACCAGACACCAATGAAGCCGTACAAATAAGAAATCAAATAACGCAAACTTTCTAGTTACATATATGTATTGATTCCATCAAGATACAATGGAAATAAATTAAAAAATATCACAATTCATTTGTTTGGTTAGTAACTAATAAAAATCACAATTCAGTTGTGGTTTGAAAATAAATAAAAATCACATTATGTGTCAAAGAAGGGATTAAAATTCATAATGAAAAACTCAATGTGATATTAAGTTGTCGAGTTTCTCGATTTCATACTCAAGCAACTTTTGTTTAAGTTTTTACTTTTCTTTGGCAATTCTTTCCAATTCTTTCTGATGGTTAAGGAGTTAAGGTTTTCTTGAGCTCCATTCTCTCCATTTCTCTGTTATGCCTTCTTTCTTCTTCCGCTTGAGACTCCATTATGTGTAAAAGGTCCCTATTTTTAAATTCTCTATATTAACTTCACTTGCCCGTGGGTCGGTCGACGGTCGTCTGTCGTGGAATCTTGCGATCAATTTTTAACCCACTTCCGAAAGCCCGATTTTATTGAATTTGAATTTATTTGCACACATGTGTATTTCCGGAGACAACACTTTTTAATAAAATTTGAGGACCCTCGGGCCCCGGAGTCGGGGGGCTCCCATACAAATATTTTACAAAATTTTACTCGATTTTCTTCAAATTTTATATACGCATGTATCTCTGATAGACAACACTTTTTGTAAAAATTTTGGAGACCCCGGGACCCGGGTTCGTAGGGCCCCATAAAATTTTTTAAAAAAATAAGCCGATTATCTTCAAATTTTATATACGCGTGTATCTCCGATAGGCAACACTTTTTGTAAAAATTTTGGAGACCTCGGGCACCGGGGTCGTGGGGCCCCAAAGTTAAACAAAAAATAACCCGATTTTCTTCAAATTTTATATACGTACGTATTTCCGATGAAAAACACTTTTTTTTGTTGTTTTTAGAGTCAACGTGCCCTAAGGCCCAAGGGGTGCCCATTTAAATTTTTTAAAAATTAGCTCGATTTTCTTCAATTTTTTAACACATGTGTATCACTGATGGACATAACTTTTTGTAAATTTGTTGGAGTGATAGGGCCCTGAGACCCGTGTGGTGTCCATGTAAATTTTTTAAAAATTAGCCCGATTTTCTTCAAATTTTAACACATACCCACATCCTATTAGAGAATTTACATGAAAAATTTTAATTTTTATAGGTTGTTTTTTATCAACCTGTATATTCTTTTTATGCCGTCGTTGAATTCGGTGGCGTTCCAAAGCGTTGGCGACCTCTTTATAGAAGTTTTCTTGTATTTCGATTTGTTTAATAAAAAGATAAGTTTGGACAGGTCGTTTTTTCACGATTTGGCAGGAACGTTCTTCGCTTGGAGGATTTTCAACGGTGTCAGTTGTTAAATTTCCGCTGGCAACTTCTAATTGTTCGTTTTCGCGATGGAACACCGCGGAAGGTAGGTCTTCACGAATTGATTGATTTGGTCCAAATGAGCGAACGCCTCTTATGCCTTCAACAGATTCGTTCAGCTGGATCAACTCAATCACTTCCTCCTCTTCCGAAGTGAAACAAAACTTCTTATTGGATCCACCGCCAGTGGCCTTAAACTCTTTTTTATTCACACTTAGCTTTTTCTTTAAATGCGATTTCTGATCACTCCAAACCTGAAATTCAGTTTTGTATATACAATCGCAAACCAATGCACGCATAATTTATATACAACAATACTCTTTTTGTTGTTCTATTCCTAAATTGATCATATACAATAATAGGTTCGTTTTGTTACAAGAAAAACTCACATTTTGTTAACAAATATTTAAAGGAACTGCCCAGCACAACAATCAACACACATCCGCAACGATTTTCCCGCCGATGAGAAATGTCAATCTTTGCATGAACAGATTCGAACCACGCGTTTCTAATGATTAAGTGAAAAATGAATCTGTATTGCCAACGGGAGCATGTTTGCTGCGAATGTTTTTAATGATGCCCAATTTCGAATTTCGGTGATATATTCCCTCCGACGGATTTAATGATAGGGGGAAATCCCGAAGTAGTAAAGAATCTCCGATCAAACACGTGTAATTGGCAGCCAGCAATAAAATAAGCATCCAATATATTGTTACGAAAATAGATTTAGTACAGCGCCATCTGTAAATAAAGTAATATTGTATTTATTATAAATTACATATATGTGTTGAAATTGTATGAGGGGAATTTTATATAAATTATACCAGAATGGTTGGTATTTGCTAGATGGTTCGAATAGAACAGAATAGAATAGAAAAACAACTGGACGACACAAATTTAGGAGGAACTTGCCCACTTATCATTAATGTACAAATTAGCCGCAAGGGAAAGCACCTCAGCCATCAAAACAAAAGTCAAGAAAAGACGCACACATATGCAGATAAAGTAAAAATGATATTGAACGACAAGCGGAAAGGACTTACAAATAGCAGCATCACAGGTCACCAGAAAATAATGCAGAGTTTCTAACAAAATCTGTAATAAACTAAAGTTAAAAGAAGCCAATTAAAAAAATAATCATGCTCGAATACACACTATGGAAATCAGTTAGGAAACCTGATTCACCCCAAGTACTAATTCCATAGATAATGAAAGATAACAACAACTTGGAAAAAACACCGACAGATTAAGGCAATATTTTTGCTTTACACATAGAGAACATGAAGCCACTACCTGCGTAAATAACCAAAGAAAAGCAGGCAGTATGGATAAGAAGTGTCAAAAAGAATATAAACAATGTATCTCATAAATGAATTCAATGAAGCTATAAAGCAGAAAAATGATAACGAAAGTTACAGGATGTAATTAATGCTTGTATGCGATTGTGATACGTTTCATGGCAATGGAGAGTAGCCGAAATAATCACGATACACATATATACTATTATGTATTAGATATGTATGTACATATTTAAGAGGCAGTATCTATAGAGTATCTACATAAATTTACCATCTCACCAATTTGGCTTCAGGAAAAATAACTCAGCGACAGAACAGGTTCGCCGTATAACAAACAAGAAAAGAAGTTAGGTTGTGCTGTTTTCTTGTTTGTTGCGCAAGCATTTAAATAATAAAGTTTGCCACCCAGGCCTTACCTACAAATTGCAACAATAATAACCGTTGCAATTCGTAGAAATCTTAAGATATCTGAAATTAAATCTCTATGTGAAACTCCAAACTCCTAAAGGAATAAATCCTGGAGTGGCCCAATGCATACTCTCTGCATACTATAAACTTGACAGCGCCGGAGGAAGCTAAAATTGCTACGTTTGGAGTCATCAGCAAAGCATAAATTACAACAGCAAATACCATTGCAACTGATAAATTGCACTTCCCAAAGCCCGATTTTATTGAAAGTTTGTACAGATGTGTATCTCCCATGACAACACTTCTTATTAAAATTTGGGGATTAAAATTTTTAAAAATTTAACCGATTTTCTTCAAATTTTATACACACATGTTTAATGGTATGGACAACGCTTTTTGTAAAAATTTGGAAGTGGCCCCAGGGCCGAGGGGCTTCCATATAAATTTTTAAAAATTATCTCGTTTTTCTTTAAATTTTATACACATGTGTATCTCCGATGGAAAACTCCGCCTTGTTTTTCCGTCTAGTGGGAGTAGGAGTGGTCTCAGAGTTGGCCACAAAGGGCTTCTGCTCACTCTTGAGAGATGAGTAGGAGCGTTCTCTGGTCAATAGGACGAGTCGACTACCTCTCACAGTGCGGATACAGCATGCCGGTCCCAAGCCCGGGTAAAGGAGGAGGGTGTGGGGTAACGGGGCAACCCTATCCTCAATAAAATTAAGTGGAGGAGTAAACCTCGACAGACTAAAAAATCCTAAATCCAGTGGTGAGACACGTGCGCCGAGGGATGTATGGCCATGAGTTGTTGGTCGCTAGCACGGGACTACGGATACCTGGCAACCTCCGTTTTTAACCGGTCTTCTCATGGTATACCGGGCTCTGCCATGGGTGACTTACTTTCCCGGATACTCGTGGGAATAATAGAATATCCAGATAATAAAAATGAGACCGATGCATCTCCAATGGCATCAACCTCGGTACCTGCGTTTGAGCGGGCCGTTGTAGTGTCAGAGGCTTCTGTGCCAATGACAGTCATCCCAGTGATGACACAAACATCGAGAAGTGCTTCTGAGCCACTCGTAACCTCGTCAGGATCTGATTCCCTTCCGACGGTCAATAAAGTGTTGACAACAAACACGGAACCTGCTCAAATGCAGACCGGTGTTTTGTCGGTGGGGGATAAGATCTCCAGGGTCAACCCCGTGTTGACAAATACGCCACTTTTAGATGTTGGCAACAAGGGTGTGGATTCGGATACATCCGAGTCTTACACATCCGAAGTTGTCGACACCATTAGCGTCATCTTGGAGAAATCCGGTTGCTCCTCGGTTGGGATCGCATTAGGGGGAATGCAGATCCAACAACAGGCTTATGTTAAGCTAACTTCGAGGGAAAAAAGACGCTTCAAGCATGCATTACGCATAGGCAAAGACAGAGACAGTGCTCTTGTTTTTGCCAAAGCAGCGCCTCCCACTAAGAGCGTTGTCAAACGCGTCAGGTCGGAAGACCAGACACCGCCTTCATCTACTGCCAAAAAGGCCAGAGCAGGACCGTCACCAGACACTCCAACATTCAGTCAAGTGACCAGTGCTGTAAGACTGGGGGTTGTCCCGACCGACCTGTCAAAGAAACCGCTGACAAAGGAGCAAATCGCTCAATTTCAAGAAGCGGTTATCGACATCTCGATCGAGATGATCGGCTGTGGAGTTTGGCCCCGTTTCATCGGAACATATCCGAAATCTGGATGGATGATCTTCATCTGTCTAGACGGCTCTACTGCCGGTTGGATGCGCTCTAACTTCCTTAAAATAAAAGAAAAAAGTGGACTGGACGTGATGTTGGTGGAAGAGGGAGCTTTCCCGAAGACACACATCGTCCGTGGGTTCTTTCCACAGAGCACTGAACTCCATTCAGAAAAGGTTCTGGCCACAATCGAGGCCCAGAACGAAGGTGTGAATGCCATATCATGGAAGGTGTTACAGAGTAAGAAGGAAGGTGCGCTCCTTCATCTCGTAATGGCGGTTGACGACGCCTCCATGACAAGACTTATCGCCAACAAAGGCGTTATAGGGTACCGCTTTGGTCAGATTAAGCTGATTCTTAAGAGCACCGACAAGAACTCTGCATCTGACCAAGGCACCTCAAATACAGACAGCTCGGTTCAAAACACCACTGAGCCAGCTAGTCTGAGCGGCTCCGACCCAGCGACAGCGGTACAAAAGGCCGCCTCTTCGGTCACCAGCTCTTCCGGGCAGGTTGACCACAGCGGGTCCGGAACCGTAACATCCAAGCTGGTAGCACGACCAGCCTCATCCTCCAGCAAGGCTAACAAGCAAACTGGTTCAATCCCCCCCAGAATGGGGAAAAAAGCAGCAAGAGCTGCGCTTACCCCCAGGAGTAGGATAGACAACGGTAGACCAACGGGTCAACCGAGCCAGACTGCCTGCCGCAGGGGTAAGGGCCCCAAAAAAGCTGTGCTAATAAGGCAGGCCCTTTCTCAGAAGGAGGAAGGTTGAGCACCATAAAGGTGCTACAGGCGAATCTGCATCATGCTAAGGGGGCGTCCGCTACACTTAGCAAGAGATTCGTCGAGGAGAACATAGCCCTTGGCCTCTTACAGGAGCCTTGGGCTATTAGCGGACAGGTGAAGGGTCTTAAGGACGGGAAAGGTAAGTTGATAGTAAAATGTGGGGAGGCAGTTCCAAGAGCGGCCTGCCTTATTAGATCTAATATTAACTTCCTTCCCATTCCAGAATTTATAACTAGGGACCTGGTAGCCGTTCTGGTGGAGGTTCCGACCGAGAGGGGAAAACACAACATTGTATGTGCCTCGGCATACTTCCCCGGCGATGAAGATACCATTCCGCCTAAAGAAGTACAAGATATGATCACGTACTGCAAAGATCGGAACATCCAGTACATCATAGGATGCGATGCCAACGCGCACCATGAGGTATGGGGAAGCAGCGGTATCAATAGAAGGGGTGAGTGTCTTTTAGACTATCTTATTAGCAATAATGTAGATATCGTAAACAAGGGCTCAAAACCAACCTTCGTAAATGCGATTCGCGAAGAGGTACTAGATCTCACACTCGCGAGTCCTTTTATCTCAAACTCCATTTTTAACTGGCATGTGTCCGACGAGGCATCGCTGTCAGACCACCTACACATCAGGTTTGACATTCCAGGCCCGTTGGAGCATGCCTCTAACAGATATGATCCTAAGTCTACCGACTGGAATCTTTATCGAGGAATAGTTCTCTCTAAATTAGATTTGCTTGTCTCACCAATTGACTCAATAGAGGTACTAGACGAGGCAGCTCACCAAGTTAATGATTTACTGCTTACTTCCTACCATGACAGTTGTGTCGTCAAAACTAATCTTTGTAAACGCAAAGTTCCGTGGTGGAACGACACACTGGCCAAGCTCAGGAGGAAAGTAAGAAAACTCTTCAACTCTGCTAAACGCACGAAGAGCTGGGACGAATATAAGTCCGCCCTTACAGAGTATAACTCTGAATTAAGACGATCTAAGCGGGCCACGTGGAGGAAGTGCTGCGAAAATATCGCTGAACTGCCTGCAGCTGCGAGAATCCACAAGGCACTCGTTAAAGATCAGACAAATACTGTGGGTCTGTTGAAAAAGAATGACGGTACCTACACGATGGACCGGGAAGACACACTGAAAACACTTCTAAATGTTCATTTCCCCGGCTCGTACAACAGTGTACCACACACAAACTCGAACACGATTGACCGAAGGGTTAACATCGCTAGTAGAACCAATAGTCTATCTGGTAAGATATTTGCCTCAGATAAGGTTAGATGGGCAGTAGGCTCCTTCAAACCATTCAAAGCCCCTGGGGGGGATGGCATCTTTCCCGCTCTTCTACAGAAGGCGATCGATGCAATCCTTCCAATCTTAATTTTATTATTTAGAGCTAGCTACAACTGGGGGTACATCCCGGTCGCCTGGAGACAGGTAAACGTGATTTTTATCCCCAAACCAGGCAATAGGCCTAGCGAGCTACCTAAATCATACAGACCTATCAGTCTAACATCGTTTGTCCTGAAAATCATGGAGAGACTCATCGATGTTCATATTAGAGGCAGACTAGAGATATCTGCTCCTCTGCACTCAAGCCAGTATGCATACAGAAAAGGCAAAAGCACAGAAGGTGCCCTCCACTATCTGGTTAAAAAGATAGAAGGAACTTTTAGATCCAAGGAGGTTGCTTTGTGTGCATTTCTGGACATTGAAGGCGCCTTCGATAACACTGGCTATGACTCTATAGAGAGAGCTATTAGTCATAAGGGTATCGAAACCTCGACCAATCAATGGATTAGGGCTATGCTCGAGAGTCGAGATATCACATCTTCCTCAGGAGGAGTGTCAGTGTCTGTGACCGCAGTCAAGGGATGCCCCCAAGGAGGTGTCCTCTCTCCCCTTCTGTGGTCAATGGTCATAGACGATCTCTTGGCCAATCTACACAGATTAGGCTACACTGCCATAGGCTACGCTGACGACCTGGCAATTATTATAAGAGGCAAACACTGCAAGACTATCTCTGCTGTCATGCAATGTGCGCTTTTAACAGTTTTAGACTGGTGCAGCAGGGAAGGGTTATCCATCAATCCTTGCAAGACGGTTCTAGTGCCTTTTACTAAAAGAATATTGATTGACTTAAATCCAATCATCATTAAAGGCACCACTCTTACGTATTCCAGCGAGGTCAAATACCTCGGAGTTATCCTTGACAAAAGACTTAACTGGAATGCTCATATTAAGTCTGCTACTAAACGCGCTACAAGGGCCCTATGGGCCTGCAGGAGACTTTACGGCAGTACTTGGGGCCTCAATCCTAAGATGATACATTGGATTTAGACGTTGATGGTGAG
This sequence comes from Nephrocerus scutellatus, assembly GCA_947095585.1. Classification (NCBI taxonomy): domain Eukaryota; kingdom Metazoa; phylum Arthropoda; class Insecta; order Diptera; family Pipunculidae; genus Nephrocerus; species Nephrocerus scutellatus. Next base: position 95,760,620 of record OX352763.1, read on the forward strand.
ACCCATAATCTCGTATGCGGCCATAATATGGTGGCCCAAGGCACTCGAGCGTAAAACGGCAAACGAGCTTCAGAAGCTCCAAAGGATTGCCTGTTTAGGTATTACAGGTGCTATGCGTACCTGCCCAACGACAGCATTAGAAGCTATCGTAGGTCTTTCGCCCCTTCAGGCATTCATTAGGAAGACGGCCGCTAGATGCGCTATTAAGCTGCAACTAGAATTTAAGTATAAACCAGGCGACCTTGTGGGACACCTGAGTATTCTTAACTCAATTCCCGAAAGAGACATGTTCTGGACAATACCGGACGTTATGGTCAGGGAGTACTGTTTCGGAAGGTTATTTGAAGTTGAGATCTCAGACCGCGCAAGCTGGTCAAACGGTGCTCCGACACTAGACACTAATGGACTGGTTTGGTTCACTGACGGATCTAAGATGGAATCGGGAGTCGGAGCCGGTGTCTATGGACCTAATACAAGGGTCTCGATACCAATGGGAGACAGTCCAACGGTCTTCCAAGCCGAACTCCATGCCATAGAGATCTGTGCCAGGTTAAACCTTAGCAAAGGCGTTAAAGGCGTTAGAATATATATTTATTCAGACAGTCAGGCAGCAATTAAAGCTCTATCGTCCAACTCGATGTACTCTTTAACAGTAAAAAGCTGCTACGAAGCGTTGCAATCTCTGGCCAGACACAACAGGGTTAAGCTCGGTTGGGTACCAGGTCATCGAGGTATCGCAGGCAACGAAGCCGCAGATGAACTAGCTAGAGCAGGTTCGGAGGCTGCATTCATAGGACCTGAACCTTTTTGTGGCGTCAACTGGTGTGCCGCCACGAAGGTGATAAATAGTTGGGAGGGCGAACTTCGTCTGGCTCATTGGGTTAACACCCCAAGGCTTAGGCAATCCAAACAACTGATCAGACCCTATACATATAAAGAAATCCTTAACTTAGATAAAGGTAGCATTAGGAAACTAGCCGGTTTTCTTACAGGCCACTGTGGCCTTAGATATCATCTTAACAAAATAGGTGTGGGCTCTCAAACAGAATGCAGATTCTGTGCAGAGGATGAGGAGTCATCCGAACATGTTCTCTGCGATTGCCCAGCACTTATTTGGTTAAGGAAACGCATCTTCCATAAGGAAATATGCTCAACAGTGGAGTTGAAGAACTCTGCTACTAAGGATATATTATCTTTTATCAGGAAGGTAGTATGTCTATTAGACAACTAATGCCCTATCGATACAATAGATCTTTCAGGTCGCGGTGTCAGTCACTTGGACTAGGGTCTACACAAAAAAAAAAAAAAAAAAAAAAAAAAATCTCCGATGGAAACACTTTTTGTAAAATTTTTGGAGTGATCAGGATAAGGGGGCACCCAAATTTTTTTTTAAAAATGTTACAAATTTTGCACATTGTGTATCAATTAGAGAATTTACACGATTCTTTTTTGCTTTTGCTTTTTTTGTTTTGTTTTGAACTTGCGCAAGTGTTGATTCGCAGCACAGCCGTGCACGGCGGTTTGTAAGAGACAACTCGATAATAGAGTTGACAAAATTTGGAGAAACAAGCTTACTGAGGACAAATCAACCCACGCATTTGAAAGTTGTTCTAATAGCTCTTACAAAAAACGTCAATCGAATACCATATGCGATGAGACTCGACGCCTAACTTAGATGGAAGGAAAACATAAAGAAAAAAGCTGTGGAGCTTAATTATAAATACCGAAACCTAAACTGGCTACTGGGAGCAAAGTCGGAACTAAAAAAACCAACAACAAAAATTAACATTTTTCACGTAAATTCTCAAATCCGAGATACACATGTGTGCAAAGTATGAATAAAATTGGCTTCTCGGTCCTGGGGCCCGATCCATTTCAAACTTTTGCAGAAAGTGTTTATATCGAAGATAGACAAATTTTGGAAAAATTGGGGTTTGGGAAGCCGATTAAAAATTGATCACAAGATTTGGCCAGCCAATCATTTACAAACAAACAAACATGTCCGGGCGTGAAGTTAATATCGAGAATTTAAAAAAATTCCTTTTGTATAACCATTTCATTTTGTAATCAATTTGGTTTTATGGAATTCAGCTATAGAGATGTGCAAAAATATCTAATATTAAAAATGTACAAACAAACCTTTCAAAATAAAGGAACTGAGGACCAATGTAAAAGGGCCATTGTCCATACGAAACTAGAATCTACAAACTCCATTAGTACCCAGTTTAAACAGAAACAGTCTAGTTTTTACTAATAAAGCGTGATTTCTCGGCGTAAATTTGAATAATAAGCTTTGCTGGAAACCGAATATTCAAGAAAGGCTCTATACTGCAGTAGTAAATCCTATACTTATGTACGGAGTAAGCGGTTGATAGACAGCTCTTTAATAGTTTACTTAAATTAAAATGATAAAGATAACGAAGAAGAGGAAGAAATAGCAGCCTGTCTGCACGTTAGTGGGGAAGAACAGGCGAATTTAGAACATACATTACCTGTTTTATGGTTTCCAGACCATCTACCCCTCCAGATAGCCACTAGATAGATGGCTCGTTCATCGAGCTGATGTAATAGCGATTCAGAAGGAACAGACCTGCATAAAACATAATATAATATTAACAACTGACATTGTAAATATTGTTATCTCTGTAGATAGTCAAACAGCAATCAAGTCGTTGGAATCGGTTTCACTGACCTCAAGAGTGGCGTTGAGCCAGGAGCGAGTATTTCGAGATCCGCATAGTGTGGGTTCCTAGTTAATCTGACATCGTGGGAAGTCAGACGAACTGGCTAGAAATGGCACAAATCTTCAATTGATACCGAAAAGAGCTGCTGTGGGAGACCATGAACGACGGTTAATTTAATGCTTTGGAAAGAGGCAGAAACATTAGTAAATGAGAGGTGGAATGATGATAAATGATGGCCAAGGCTAAACTTATGATGCTCTAGAGCACTGATATCTCTGCAAACGAATGATCGTATGGATTTCCACAGGACACTGTCTTTTCAGAGTATATGAGAAGGCTATGTCTTGAATTCAATGACTCTTCTTGCTTTTTGTGTCATTCTCTATTTGCAGTACGGTATAATGCAATACGCTTAAAATAACCTTTTAAAAAATTTAGAGGACGTCCAGATCAAAATGCGAACAAAAACATGTCTAAGCAAGCACAAACATGGAACCCTAACCGGAAGTAATTCGGAAATATCCCACTAAATACTTGCATAAGATATAGGTTTTTGGTAGTTCGCGTGGTGGCTGCGGATTATACTCTGGACGACCGCAAAGCCGATTGGGTTGTCTAATATAGTGACATTTATTAGAAAACTAAGCCACCAACTTAAGTAAAATAATTAGTATGCACAATTGACCTGATGGCCGCAGTGCACAAGGCATCTACAGCCTATCACAAATAAATAAAAGAATAATAACAATGAAAGGATTTGCCTTGATCTACGTATACCCACGATAATATATCTCATAGTCTCTTTGTCTGTTTGGATTTTAAGCTAAAAGACTTCGAATTTTGAGCGAAATCTTGCGACGATTTTTTGAAAAAAAGATTTGATTAGGTTTTTTATTTTTAGCGTAGTGCACCAAGGTCTGAAATGAGTTAGTACTGTTTCGCATTACAAACTTCTGTGAATATTTACAAAAAAAAATCGGTTTACGGGCCCTAAATGGACCTGTTTATAGAATAGTTAGTAAGCTCGTTAGTTAGATAAGACTTTTATTTCATAAGAAGATTGGTTGGTACATAATTAAACATGGTTTTCGAGCCTAATTAGGTTTTCAATAACCTTTTCTCGACAAAAATTAAATTACCAATCCTTAGCAGATCCATCTGCACCATCGAACTTTTGTAGGACAACTGAAAATACACGAAATATTAAGAATCCCGGACGGTAGTCAAATACTCCCTACCTACTTACCATGTTCGTAAAATTTTTCGTAGACTCATTATTACGACGAGTTATCGTTTCATTTCATCCAATCAGCTAGTCATTTAGTGTAATTGTAACCTGCTCTGCTAATGCAGTTCGTAGTCATCGACTAAGGTGCAGATTACAGTAACAACATCCAATATTCACATACGTATCATGTTTACAGATAGATACAGAAGGGACGCGACGACGAGACCATCTACCATTCACTGCCCAACGACGCGGCATGCTGATTGGCCGGCGTGGTGCGGCATATGCGGAATGTATCCGTATGTAAGACCTACAAGAATGGATAAAGAATCGGGGACAGTGGTTTAGCACGGCAGTGGAAATGCCTGGTGTGACGATGAGGGAGAGAGAATATACTTTTATTGATTTTCATATAAATCAGAGTGATATTCGTTCGCCCTGACTTCGTAACGTCATCCTTCCTCGGTACCGTCGTTGATGTCGGATCCGCGACTGAAGCACACGGCACAACCAGTAAAGCTCTAGTCTCATTCTAAATCACCCTCGCTTGTTGCCTGCTCTGCAGAATACTGACACCAGTCGTCTTGCCTTACAAACCATCTGATGCAAGGACTCGGCGCTTTTTTCCCTTTTCCTACTGTGGCGTAGGAGGGCAAGCAACGGGACGAGCACACTTTTCTATTGTAGCAATCTCAGAGCGGATCCACGTCCTCGGCAACATTCATACTCGTATATGTATAAATATTCATATAGAACTGATAAAGACGACAACGACGGCGACGGCGACGATTCTGTAGAATATTCGGGGTAAGTAGGATATACTGCGGAGCACCGAGTATATCGATTTGGAATGTTCGCAATGGATCCGTTCGTTGGTTCGTTCATTTTCTCGCGCTATACCTAGGCGGTAGATGTTTGTAGATGTTTGTGTGTCACAGGTAAACACACAAGCAAACACTCCAATATTCCCCTACATAGACATACTCATATCGTATCGTATGTATTCATCTAGAAAGTTGGAATCCTGTTGGTACACAGCACCGTTGTCCTCCAGCACAGGAGAAATTTTCAAGCGCGAACCTTCTAAAGTCGGTCGTTCAAAAATTGAAAACGAACTCACTCACACGCCCCCGTACCAAAATACACGGGCAAGTCTACCTCTACAGCTCAACGATAACTGCAAAGACTATAACGATGATGATAGCAAAAGGGCTGTGGAACAGGCTATAAAGGCGTCATGGCAAAGGCGCGAGGGGTGCGACTTGGTTTAGGTTTAGGTTTTGAGTTGGTAATGCAAATGTTTGCACACTTCGACTTGGTCGTCGTCCTCTTGGTACTTCCCTCGCTACCCTTGCAAGAAGACTATGCCTCTGGCAAACTACTCGTAGTTCATCTTCAATCGTTTTTATCAGTGTATGTATATATCAGTATATGTATTTATGTATCTATGTGGAAAATATTAAATGTGCGCTATGACGAGCGAGCTAAATAAAATAGATTTCGGTATTAGAGATACGAGTGTAAGCACTTCCTGCTTTTTCTTCTTCTGCTTAGAAGCGCACCAGCACCAGGATGTATGTACATATGCCTGTGCGAGATTCTCAAATGCTTTTCCTTGAATCACGATATGAGTATTTCTCGATTTCTTATGGAATAGCTACCTACCTGCTGTCGTCCGCCATTTGACCTACTTTGTCAGGTACAAAAGGTTGCAGCTCCAGACGAAGTGGCAGAGTTCTTATATACGGAGGGACTACGATCGTCTTATAAATTTCTCTCGAGTTCAAGATATCAGAATACCTTTGCGATAGCTCCTTTTAGTAGGGCAAACTTTTCTATTCATTCAGTACGAGTTCATTATTATTCGATCAAATTTTCTGGCTTTGCAAAATCGTTCGCCTCATCCAACCAAATCTCTCTTTTCCACCATTTGACTTAACTTTAAGCCATGCTTAATTATTAATAAATCCCGCAGTTATGATACGGCGGCAAATTTGTGGACGATTCTCCATTGCATAGAAGACATAACTTTGCCACCAGAATTTCGCAAGTCGAATATATCTATAATAGAGTTTTGACGTGTTATTGAGACATCCGAGAATCTCTATAAAAATAATGATAACTTTGAATAATTAAGTGTGCTGCATTGAAGTAAATTTTTAAATAATTAATTTGAGACTACAAAATTGCGGTTGAAATGCTTGGTAAAAAATAAACTTAGACATTTGGTTTTCGGGTGTCACAAAAATCATTAATGCATTTGTGTTTGGTAACTCTTTTCTTTGTAAAGATTATTTAACCCTTCTTTTTTAATTGTGGGTAACTTTGAGAAATAAATTCACAATAGGTTAACGCAACCTCCTTGACCTCGAAAACCAGATTCAGTTATTGTAATACCTGGAAAGTGTATCCAATTCTTTAAACGTCCTTTTGGTTATCCCATCTGTGCCCACCCATAAATGCAATAATTCTATGGAGTTATTTGAAAAGCACATTGTACGCAATAACCCGACAAATTTACGACACTAAGAAACAACATCAGAGATGAACTTAAAACAACACAGCTAGACAATTCCGACTCAACTATGAAGAATGTTATAACAAGAATATTTTCGGGTGTCATATGTCCCATAAAATTTTCGAGGAATAATGCCCCTAAACTATAGTCTTTTTTAACAATAAACCAAACAATAAAATAAAAACCTTTATCAACAATAATTTTTCAATTAGGAAGCCATATTCTTCAAATTTTGTTTCCCGGCTGTGCGGGAAGCTAGCAGCGGTTTGCTTGGTTTTTCAATTAGTCTTGCCATTTCAGCATTGGCAACAGGTAATCATTTTATCTTTGCGAGCAAAAGGTTTTGGTCGTAAAAATATCCACAAGGCTACCTAGGTATCTCCTAATGGACCCACTCAGATCCAGATAGACCGCGTGTTAATTAAGCGCCGCTACAACCTTATGACGCTACGATGGTAGAGAGGTCCCACTGTCGACACGGACCAGTATCTTGTTAGTACTCCGAGCGTGGATTGCATTACCACGAAAGACTGCATCTGCGAAGCTGATTAAAAAGAGAGCACGGCTGCCCATGACAACAATGAGACTAAAAACTAGAGGACTCGCCTCAAATGCAGAAACACGGACACGTCTTAAAAATACTGCATTAAGTACTGCTGACTAAAGATCGGAATGACTGGTTCGATGATCGATGTAAGCTGTCAACTGAACTAAGTATATTACGTCAGGAGTAAAGCAAAAATCTTAGAACGCGGACACTCCAAGAAGAATATAAAGAGCTCAGAAGATATAAGAAAATCGTTCATCGGCAAAAGAATGCGGCGTGCGAGAAGAATCTCCTCCGTTAACTTGAACAGTACACAGAGCGATGACCGCACCAGGCGGTGTGCATTGACCGTAAGCTGGAAAAACTTGAGTCATAATATGGACTTCATAACGTTTCCGTGCCATTAAGATAAAGAAACGACAGGAGGGCCAATAGTATTCGTGGCTGCAACCGCGAGGCTAAGTGTGGTCCCAAATTTTTCGATTAGGCGTCGATCTCAGAAATTAGATATCTCTGTGATCAGTTTGTAGTAAATTTTTGTGCAAGAAATTCGGCCTGTATTTCTGTAAGATCTCTGTGACCCAAGAACTAAAGTACGACTATCAATTGCGAAGTAACTTCAGCTTCGATAATACGAGGGGTGTCTTAAATGTTTTTAGAAAATGGTAATACTAGTGTTTTCCGATGCAAATCTCTATGTCAGTCAATAACATTTTTGGAGATTATGTTTCTCAAAAGTATTCTGTCAGTTTGCATCGCAAAATTGTTTTTTATTTACTTGAAAATTGTATTCAGTGAAAAAAATTTCTTGTGATGATTTTTTTAAGATTTTCGAAAGAGGCTAACTCAACGACAGTGCTTCGAATCACTTCATTCGACTTTTGGCGACGAAGCACCATCCTTGGTTAGTGTTTATAATTGGTACAATGAATTTAAACGAGAACGACGTTCACTCAAAGACGAGCCTCGTGCTGACAGAGGATCGTCATGTGACATATCGAGAGATCGGGGCATGCCTAGGGATAAGTAACACCAGCGTATATACGATCTTACATGAAAGGTACATTTAAAGGTGCGGAAGCTATGTGCACGTTGGATTCCACATTTTTTGACCGATTGGTGTCGATTGGTGCCGCCAAAAAGCTTGAAAAATTTGCTGAAGGTACTTCCAAAAACATATACAAGATCGTGACAGGTGACGAGTCATGGATATTTGCGTATGAGCCGTAAATAAAAGGGTAATTGACTGTTTGAGTCTTCCAATTCGAAGAAAATCCAACAAAAGTTGTGCGAGCTCGGAGCGTTGGGAAGCAAATGGGCGTGTTTCTTCACGAAAACCGGCCATGTAGCTACTATGCCTCTTGGAAATCAAAAGACAGTCAATTCAGATTAGTATACGACCATTTGTTTGCCTGAGGTTTTCAATAAATTGAGAGAAAACAACCCAAAACGGCGAATCATTTTGCATCACATAAATGCGAGTTCACACACATCACATCAAACAAGCGAGTATTTAAGCACTCAAACGATCGAATTGATGGTTCATACGCCTTACAGCCCCGACTAATAACTTTTTCCTGTTCCCGACAATCAAAGATAAGGCAACGATTTCTATCGCGGAAGCGGTTGAAGCATTCGAAAACCATGTTTTGGAGCTATCATCTTCGGACTGGTAAAAGTGTTTCGATAACTGGTTTGAGCGTATCCTAAAGTGTATAGATCTTAAAGGCGAATATTTTGAAAAGCAATAAAACAATTTTTGATGAAAAATTTGTAATTTGTTATTACATTTTCTTTAAACTTTTACGGCACCCCTCGTATCCCTTAAGTTCCTTTGTGGTTTCCACGGATGAACACGGATGAACAAATAATTATACGCCATTAGTTATTATTTGTCTTCCAGGTTAGGGTAGGTTAGTTTGAAGTGGCCGTCAGTCAAAAGTTAAAACCGACGCACTTAGACCAGTGAAGATCCGTTGTGATACCACAAGGATCTAGGAAAATTTCCACGTCTGCTCAATGAACCACTTGGAGCTTCGTATGAAGCGCAAGAGACTATTAATGTCAATGTGGGTTAGATCGTTGAGATCGTTGAAAAAAAAACGCTCCCAGATGGGCTGGGCACCTACAAAGTAGATGTAGAGTGGTTTCCTCCTCTTCCTCATCCATGCAGCTTCTGCAGAAATCGTTGGAAAAGACTCCTAGTCTTTCTGCATGCTTACCTATAAGACAGTGTCCAGTTAGGATACCTATAATGGAACTAATGTGCAGTCTGTTTTGAGAGATCAATCACTTGGAGCGTTTCGTATCTAGCTTGGGCCAAATCTGCTTCGTTGCACACGAAAGTTGTGCCGTTTGACCATCTATAATTAGTTTTTATTGTAGCATCCCGTTTAAACATGAGTAGGATCGGCTTGCCTAGTGAACCATATTCATGCAATAGGGTCAGTGTTGTTCCATGTTTGGCGAGTTCATCAGCCATACAATTACCTGGAATGTTTCTATGGCCCGGCACCCAGCACAGGTGAATGTTGAACTGCTCCGCCATCTCGTCAAGAGACGATCAGCAATTCCGGGCTAGAATGGAATTTATGTAAGACTTTAGCGCAGCCTGGCTATCCGAGAAAATGTGGATATCCTTAACAGATATGATATTATAATGTCTAAGAGTATACTCTTCAGCCAAGACAAGGCTTCCTTAATAGCAATGATTTCAGCTTAGAAAACACTACACTGATCAGGAAGACGGAAAGAAAGACTTAGATTTAGTCTTTTTCAAATGACACCGCCGCCAACCCCTTCATCAGTTTTCGACACCTCTGTGTAGAAGTGAATCTCGTCATTTTCCAAGTAGATACCTTCCTCCCAAAAAGAACTGGAGGGGAGGAAGTTTTTGTTGAAGTGGAGCTGCGGGGTGGTTTAGTCTATGTTGACAAGTGGAGTCCTGACTGAATTCAGGATAAAAGAGTGGCCGAAATCATTCACGGTCCACTGAGAGATAGCTCTGAAGCGAGTAGCCGCGCTTGCAGCGAGTTGTCTGCCGAAGATGTCGAGTGAAGCAAGGTTGAGCAGAATGTACAGTGCAGCAGAGGGAGTTGTACGAAGCGCTCCGCTCACACATAGACAAGCTGATCTTTGGACTCTGCTTAATTTGTCGCGATTAATCGCTTTATCTAATGCAGTCCACCAAACAGCCACACCGTATAGCAGCATAGGTCTGACTACTGCGGTGTACAGCCAATGAGTGATATGAGGTTGAAGACCCCATATGCTTCCTATGGCTTTTTTACTTGGGTTGGGCTTCCAGCTCAGCTTCCTATCCAGAATAAGACCTAGATATTTGGCCATATCGGATAAAGTCAAGCTTGTGCCCTTGATGGACGGAGGGTTAATGAGTACTTCCTCGTAAAGAGGACAAGTTCGGTTTTTTGGGGGTTTAACCCTAGACCACAGTTATCTGCCCAGCTTATTAGCTTATTTAGAGCATTCTGCAGAAGTTCTTTCAAGGTGTGTGGGTGCTTATCTGAGACGTCGTCCGCATAGGCCCCTGCGGGTGCCTCTGCTGACAAATCTTTTGGCAGACGACACACCAAGTCTTCAACTGATGATCCTACTTGTGAGCAGAAGATCAATCAGTTCACCCAGTGAATCGTTCACCCCCAAAGTCGACAGCGCATCCGTGATCGCAGATGTTCTGACGTTGTTAAAAGCGCCTTCGATGTCCAGGAAAACCACCATTGAGTATTCCTTGTGATAAAGGGAGTTTTCAATGGAACGTACTAGCGTATGCAGAGCTGTTTCTACAGATTTTCCCTTGCAGTACGCGTGTTGATCGACGGACAGAAGTCTTTTGTCAATACTAGTACGAAGGTGGATATCGATCAGTCTTTCTAATGTTTTTAAAAGGAATGACGAAAGGCGAATGGGTCTGAGGTCTTTTGGACTGACGTGGGAACATTTACCTGCTTTTGGAATGAAGATCACTTTCACGTCTCTGCATATGACTTTGTCTTCCAGACTTTTTATCATTTTTCTTTCTCGACCCACAAACCTGAAGGCAGTAGTTAACCAATAGGTGATAAAGGATAAAAAAAAATGCTCGTCCCAAAACGCTGTATCTATTTACTAATTGAAGGCAAAATTATATTCCTCAAAAAGTCAACAAATAAATCTAAATTTGTTTTCCTAAACAGAGCGTAATGGGTGTCTATAAAGCCGTGTTATGCGTTGAAAAAATACTCAAAAAAATCGTTTTGTTTAGTTATTTATATTGAGCATATTCGTTAACACTAACACAGACCACGCACACTCATCCAAAAGTGTTTCCCTTCCATTATAAGCGAACATCATATCAACACACAAACAACACAAACCCTCATCACTCATCAAGTGCAGTCGCTATCACCGACGACCGACAAAAAACACATACATATGCCTGCTCATTGATTCCCGGTTCCCGCCACAAAAAATACATTTTTCAAAACGCTGGCGTGCGGACAGCGCTTACCCGCGAGGACTGTTAGTACGGCACGTTCTCTGTGCAGACACAACCTAAGTACCTCGGCGCGGTTAGTAGGGAGCCGCACTATTAACCATCAGGCTGCGCCACCAAACCACGCACACACACTCTCAAGCGCTATTGAATTTTTATTATTTTCGTTCGCAACCACATTGCTCGCTTGATCAACACGGTTAGCTGAGAGGGCGCGCAAACGAAAGCGAAACCAATAAATTTATAAAATTTATTAGAGCGATTTCATTTCTCGTTCGCGTTCGCCTGTTCCCTGTTCATGGAACGAAAACATTGCCCTTCTAATGCTAATGGAAGGCGACATTTATGGTTTATGGAGTTTGTGTCTAATGCTCTAGTACGATGTAGGTACGTAATCAATAATGGGATGAAAGGATGAATGATAAATTGTATGCGAGAAAAAAAATCGCATCAAAGCGCGTGTAAGCAAAGAGTATAGGTGGTGTAAGTGAGAAATGAAAGGAACTACTCGGGTGAAGGGTGTGCGTGTGTTAAACAATTACATTACGAGTATTGTGTAATTGTTAGTGATTACCAATTGTTTAGAGTTTATCATTTGTTTCAATGAATGGAGTTTTGTAATTTGTTGTCGCGTAACATCTCGAGTCTATGCCAGAGATAGGATGTCGCACAACATACGATATTTCGATTCGATTATGCGATGCATCTTAGGTTAGTTAGATGAAATGATATCATCGCTATCGCAGAACTACTCTCTGCCTCACAACAGGTTTCGTTATATGTTTTTTTTAATGATACTTCTCAAGGCGCGTTAATTAACGCGAAATAAAGTTTTTCTTTATGCAATGCTTGTTGTTGTAGTAAAGGGTTTGTATTCAAAAGGCATTTGCTTTAGCTTAACCTTATAAATATTTAGCTTCAGTTTAGGTGATTGTTTCTTTACACAATTTTTATTGTAAACTAGCGGAAATACCCAGCGTTTTCCGGCCGCCCCATCCCACAGACCCACACACCCAACTGACCCACCCGCCCGCTGACGGACTATGACGAACATTTTAAAATAAAAACAAGTAAATGTAAAAAGACTTCGTTTTTCGGGTACAACGTTTTATGTTTACATCAAAACACGCCACACATTCATAGTTATTTGGTAATAATCGCCAAAATATATGTTTTTGAGGATTGTGGAAAATACTTTGAAATCATTTTCTTTTTTCCGGACATCACACGCGCCACACGCGAAACGCGACCCGCGTCATAGCCGTAATATCAAAAATGCTATTTTGGACTTGGGCACTCACATAATTTCAGCTCTCTAGGTCGTGTCGTGAAGGGGGTTAAAAAGGTCCTAAAAGTAGTTGAAAATACAGACAAATAGGGGTCAAGTCACGTTAAATAAAAGAGTTGAATGAGCCAAATCGGTCCAGCCGTTCTCAAGTGATGCACTTACCAACGAACAGCATTTTTTTTTTTTAAAACTTTTATTTAACGTGACTTGATCCCATTTTTGGTAAACGACTAACAAATGCCTCGTAGGAGCAGCATCTCCCGGTAGGTGATAGTCCGCTAAAAACGATAAAGAGCCTCTGCAGCCGAATAACTTGCAGCTCTGTTAGTAAGTCCTACTTCCACCTCCTCGTGGTGCCATCTGGGAGTTTATCTGGAAATTGCGAACAGAAGAGTGCATATGGCGGGCCTCCTGCGCCAAAAAACAGGACAAGTGCCGGTCCAGCGAGCCGCAGCCGTAAAAATCCAATTGCTCCGAATCGTAATGCAATTCCTCGGATACGGACCGATACTTTGTTGAGGACCTTTAGCTATCGTACACGGACACCGATCGGTTTCTGGAACATAAAGACCCTTCTCGACTCACTCCAGGAAGGACTTCAAAACGCCAGATTCCTCCAATTAGAGCGTGAGTTTACGTGATATAATATAGACATCTTGGGGTTGAGTGAAATAGGATGGTATGATGCCGGAGAATACTATTCTCAAAGAAATAATACTGTGATGCTCTTCTCCGGTAGACCAGTTGTGAGCGGACGGAGACGGAGGACTGGAATTGGACTGATGCTAGATCAGGCAGCACGAAACAGCCTTATATTCTGGAAACCTCACGGTGACCCGATATTGACGGCTAGATTCCAGAGTCATCATCATCATATTTGGCTCTAAAAACGGAGTCCGGTCCTTGCCTCCCGCAAAAAGTCTCTCCACCGGTCCCGATTTCGAGCCTATGTCATCCAGTTTGGCATCCATAAACTCTGGGTGTCCTGGTCTACGCCATCCTTCCAGCGTAGGCTTGGCCGGCCTCGCTGTCATGTTCCACAAATCCTACCTATTCCAGAGTAGAGTAAGAAAAACGACTATCATACAGTGTTATGCTTCGATCGTAGACGTGACTGATGACGAAAAGGATAATTTTTATAGACATTTGGGCTCCGTGTATAACCAAACGCCTTATGGCGACATCGTAATGGTGGTGGGAGACTTCAACGCGAAGGTAGGAAGCGACAATACTATGCTTAAGCAAGTGATGGGAGTTAACCGTCTTGGTGACCGGAACAATAACGGAGAGCGTTATGTGGACTTATTTAGTACCCATCGCCTAGTCATTGGAGGTACGCTGTTTAAGCATAATACCTGCCAAATAATCAGTTGGGTCTCAACTGACTGGCAGCGAACATCGAACCAGATTGATCACATTGTGATCAGCCGCCGCTTCAGAAATTGCCTGTTAGACATCTGTAACACCGTAACAGACGTGGTGCCGATATCGGACAAGAGTGAGATCACATTCTTATGTTAACTTTTATACGCCTTCACATTGCATCCGTCAAGAGCAATAGCTCAAACTTGCTCAACATTATCAGGTTCAATACTGATAGGTTTAGGGAACCCGAATTGGGTCAACAATACAGCGACCATCTTGCCTTAGAAGCAGAAATAATCAACATCATACCGCAGGAGAACGTGGACGACCACTGGAATGCTGTTAAAAAGGTTTTTGTAACTGGGGCCCGCACCTACGTCGGTAAAAGGCAGAATAATTACCGCATAGCTTAAATCGAGATGCTATCTGGTTGGCCCTGCGCAGGAGGGGTTATCCCAGAAAAACTTATAGGTATTATTAAAGCTCGGGAGGCCAGTTGTAGAGCCAAATATGATGACGATTATCAAAGCTATATACGAGGAAAGTAAATGTCATGCCCCACACAACGTTAAGGTGTGTGAGTCAAAAGTGGAGTACGTCAGGGGTGCATGCTATCACCGCTGTTATTCCTGGTGGTCATCAGCGATTTACTCCGTGCAGCACTAACGGTAGGGAACAATGGAATTCGATGGACTATGACAACTGGACCTGGACTACGCTGACGTTGTTTGCCTGCTCTAACATCGGATAATGGACCTTGATATGATGGCCCAAAATCTAGAAACCGAAGCATGCAAAGTGGGGCTCAAGATAGACACTGCCAAAACAAAAGCCCTGAACACTTCTAACACCCGCTCTCAACTCAACATTGCTGGACAGGTAGTCGAAAAAGTTGACAACTTTCTATACCTAGGAAGTGTGGTCACGTCTGAGCGCGGTGGCACCAAACTGGATATGTGCAGCAAAATCGGGAAAGGAAAGGCTGCGTTCGGAATGCTATCAATGCAAAGCATTAAGAACTAAGCTTCGACTGTTCCGCTCCAACGTGGAATAAGTACTGTTGTATGGGTGCAGTACCTACTTGGAAGGTGGATACCACTACCACGCGCAAGCTGCAATCTTTCGTAAACAAATGCCTACATATCATCTTGAGGATCTTCTGGCCCAATCATATATCCAACGACGAAGTACATAGGAGAACGGGCTAAAAACCTATAGACGTTATTGAGCGAAGGAGAAAGTGGCAGGGGGTGGACATACACTACGGTGCGAAGACAACTCCATTGCGAAATTTGCCATGCAGTGGAGCCCACTCACCCAGGCAGGTAGAACAGCGCAAGTATGGCGAAATGAATTGTCAAAGGAACCGCAAGTAACTTCATGCATAGCCGTAAACCCTATTATTGGACAATTGAAAACCGACAATAAAAAGAAAAATCTGGATATTTCTGTGTTGCGAGCATTGACAACGTAATTCTTGCCCTTATATCTCAATTCTATATTACCTTCGCGTGCCCGTGGCTGGCTGGCTGACGGGAACACCAAATCTTGTGATCGATTTTTAACCCACTTCCTAAATACTAAATTTATTCAAACTTTGCACACATGTGTATTTCCAATGACAACACTTTCTATTAAAACTTGAGAGTGATCGGACCGCGGGGTCGGGGGGCTCCAATACAAATTCCATATGCGGCATCAAATCACGTCATACTATAATGACTGTGTTCTCTGCGCGCTTGTGCGCTGTGAGCAGCTTTGTTTGCTTTACGATTGGGGTTGTTTTGTTGTTGGGTTGCGCAGTGCTTCGCATTTTTTATGGGTTGTTTTTTTTTTAATTACTAATTAGTATATTAAAATTTTTAAATAACCTTAACCGAAATCACAATTGAAGTTCCCATTCATTTTTGGCTATCGTGTAGTTCCTTACCTACTGGAAAAAAAACTACTACTACATCAGTTCTATTGTAACAGTAACAGTAGATAAAATCAAACAAGGTAAAGAAAAGATTTTGTTGGTGTGAGAGTGTGTGTTTTATTAATGGTTATAATTGTGATGGATCCCATTCAATTGAGAACACTATTTAATATTTAAATTACCTCTTTCTCAAGAAGCAACAACAAAAACGATCTGAAATCCTTTACTACAAATAATTTCGTCGTTCATTCAGATTACAACCACAACGACAACTCAACGCTCCGTATACCCGCAAGAAATCGATATTCGATCATTACCTAAAAATATTTATGTAGATAAATATGTACGAGCAGGACTGTATGCATGCACATCTAACCCAAGATAATCTGACATCGAACATTTCTTAAGAATCCATATCATCGTTTACAATCTACAAACTCAACGCTTTGCGTCATCTCTTCCCTTTTTCCCAATCACGGAGCATTTTCGATAACAACACTCAACTTGTTTGTCGATAGGATTAGGAAACTGAAAACCCGTTGTCTGATTGAGAAAACGTGCGGCCACTGATGGTGATGGTGGGGTTTTCAGCGGATGAGAGTAATTGATATCCGTCGATGTTTTAAATTTGGCTTTGCTGGGTCTGGTAGCGCCGCGCCGCGCCGTGCCGAACACGACGTTATTCATTAGCGCATTCCTCATTTCATGGATTCTTAAAAGTTTTCGTGTTAAACAGGAATTTTTGTTGTTGACATAATTATAATGACAGGCGAGTGCCAAATGAAAAAACCCTCAAGGTATTGTTTAAGTCGTAGTGAATTATTGTATTTTCTATTTTGTTATAGGAAGTCGAAACTTCAGACGAAAATGTTTTTTTATATAAAAATTTAATTTAATATTATAAAATAAACCCCTCTTTAAAGAGGTTTACCATTTTCCTATTCAGTACGGAAATAATTTGCATCATTTCCCATTTCCCGCCCAAAGAATTTCTTCTCGGAATCACCAAGATCACTATTCCCCAGATGCAGGCACCTAATTTACGAAAACAGTTTCGTCCCATCTTATAAAGCTGGTTTCATGCTTTGTTAGAAAGATTGTAATCTCTTTACTGTCGAAACGCCTTCTTCTTTTAAAAAGGATTCCCGCTAATGATTTGCTATTACCCATTGCTTTTTGGCAACATGGTTTCGGAATTTGAAGAGCAGAGGCAAACTATGTAAATCATCTACGATGGTCTTTCGTCCATCTTTGTATTCTCCATTGAGTATATATTGATTATAACGTCCTCCTCCAAAAAGACTTCGTCGAAAGGGTCTAGAATTGGGAATTTTACAATGAACTGAAGCACATTTTGTTCCATATGTAGACAGCATGGTTTTGGATTTGGTTCTCTCTTCATGCCCCGTGAGACTGCAAATCCGTCCCTCTTATCACAGTTGGCCGAATGCATTTGTTTTTGCTTATACCTTTTGCTCGTATTTCAGCATTTGCTTGAATTTAGGAAAATTTGCAAGCTTCTGCTTCATTTAATATTTTTTTATCAGCACACGCTCAAAGGGTTAAAACCCTTATAATGCTGGGCACAGCGTGGGCACTAAGATATTTAGGAAATATAGAGCAGATAGAGGAGGTGTCGATGTGCATGCATTTTGAATGCCTGTGGATCATATTAATGCGGAAATACAGAGATTGGTAAAGCATTCCACATTCGTGTTGTATGACTAATGCCTCTTTCGAGGCCGTACCCGACCCTTACCCACCTACCAAACCTACCAAAATGACAGGGTTTTCGTGGTTTTTGTGGTGAATGCTTTGCAAATAGAAAGCCAAGCCGAAACCAAATTTGAGAAGAACAACAAGCTGAAAAAGAAGTCTGCTTGATCTCTCTTCGCCATATTGCTAAGTAAACGAAACCATACCCGTCGATTGCCGACGGGTAGCAAAGTTACAGTGTCGGTTACAAAACATTGCAATTAAAACGCAAAATCAAACCTTACCCCGGTTACAGTTTGCAAATAGAATGCAAAACCAAAACCACGAGAGAGAAATTTTAACTGTACCCTGCAAATCGAAAAAGCTATAAATAAAGAGTCTCTAAACTTAACAGCACAACCGAAGATGGGCTTGAGCGTAAATTGATGAGCATTTAGAGCGCCACGAGTACTGCGGTTGAATTCAAGGAGAGGTGGGATGCAACTTCTGGTGGAAGAAGCGATAAAACAGTGACAAGCAGGAAACGTTCCTGCGGTGTTCGAGCGAATCTATTTAGTTTAGGAAGAGGTTTTGTCCTAAGCTAAACTTTGCTAAACCTAGCATTAAAGGGTGTAAACTCTTTACGCGTGCGCAAATTATAAAAGAAATAATGGCAAGTTCGGATCAGTTGCAATCTGTCCGAACCATTTGAAAATAAGGATGGACCACGACAAGGAGACAGTCTGGCACAACTATTCTGTAATTTTGTCTTTGAGTACGCTGTAACAAACTCTAAAGTTAAGACTTCTAGGACAATACAAGCCCAGTCAGATTCTCGCTTATTATGCAGAGGACGCAATAAATAGTATCAACACTGATGGTTGCCACAAAATAGATCAAGATGAATATTTTTGTGTAGTCAGTAATACCAGAGATATCCAAAGATATTTTTTAAAATGTTTTCCGAATATGTAGTTTTTTTTGCTAAAAGTAATTTGATCAAACTTGCAATTGCTAAACGTCTTTTACCAAAAGACTTATTATACTGTTACCCTCAAGTAGGTCAATTTTTTCCCCAGTAAATTATTTTTTGTTCAATTAGCCTTCAAAAAAAGAAGAATGTACATTTTTTACCCTAGGTAGATATTTTTGTTCTCTCCAGGTGTGTTACAGGTATCCTGCCTGCAGACATGATTGCCTGTTAATCGAAAAAATTCAGCGAAGTGGGAAAATTTTAAGTTGTAAGAAAATTGTACATTAAAGACAAACAAGAGGGTATTGCAATAATTTGAATATTATGAACGTCCCGGTATGGGATTGAGCGTTCCTCAAATACTACAACTATCTTATATAGTCTTGTGACGTATATGTCTTTAGTTGGTTAACCCCTTAAGCACATATGTAGTTGTTTACGCTATCTAAACCATCTCATTCGCTGTGCTCATCGCTGCTCTCATTATAAGTGCGTCTCCATCCAATTTATTATATGCGCATACATAATACATATGTATTATCAAACATATATAAGTACAATCATTTTCGTAAAACGACAATATTACCAACCTATCGTGCCCAAACAAAACGCCAATTGTGAGACATAACACATAACATTTCTCTCAAAAATCAATTTAGGTTAAGGTTATACTTGCTGCTTAGGGAAGCGTTAAGAATTGGTGGACGGCGGACGGACAGACAGACGTTCACAAGTCCCAACCCAACCGAAGAATCACAAAAGATTCATTGTTTTTGGTTCGTTTTGTGCCCCCCAATTTGCTTGCATATGTAAGTATGTGTACTGATCGACTGACGCATTCCAAACTGAGAAAACTTTAACTTTTTCTGGGTCATGCAAAGTGCTTTTATTTTATTATACTTATGCCATGCGTACAAGTAAAGTATCTATTGTTGTTAGGCAATTTAATTTTTATTATTTACTGTACCTACTGTAGGAATTTTGTGTAAAAGCGAAAGTGAGCTATGTTGAGAATTCGTCGGCACTTGAAATTTGCATTTTTAATTCGTACATTACATTCATAAATAAAACATTAATTAATTGTTATAATTATAATTATGTACAATAAATTGCCAGGCTCTGTGTTTCCGTCTCTGTATATTCATACAGACTAATATTAAAATATATATTATGTGCATAGACATTTACTTCTTCCCACTACTTATTTCCTAAAATCCTAACGCCGATCACGCTGTGCTCAGCATTATAAGAGTGGATATCCTTGAGCGTGTGTAGATTACAGAAAAAAGGGAAACTCATACCTATCCATAAAATCTTCTTGTCTGACACGACGACACGACTTTTCAAATCCAGGCTTCTCGCATATAAGACTTAGGTGCTATGCATATGGATCCGACAATTTCAACATTTCTGGTGTACAACTCATTTTTAAATTCTCTATATTAACTTCACTTGCCCGTGGCACGGATGTCGGTCGTCGGTCGGTCGTCAATCAATTTTTAACCCACTTCCCAAAGCCCGATTTTGTTGAAATTTTGCACACATGTGTATTTCCGGAGACAACACTTTCTATTAAAATTTGAGGACCCTCGGGCCACGGGGTCGTGGGGCTCCCCTACAAATATTTTACAAAATTTTACTCGATTTTCTTCAAATTTAATACACATGTGTATCTCCGATAGACAACACTTTTTGTTAAAAATATGGTGACCCCGGGCCCGGGTTCGTGGGGCTCCAAATTTTTTTTTAAAAAAATTAACCCGATTTTCTTCAAATTTTATATACGTATGTATCTCCGATGAGTAACACATTTTGCAAAAATTTTGGAGACAGGGTTTGGAGGGTCATGGGGCCCCAACAAATTTTTTAAAAAACTTAACCCGATTTTTTTTTAAATTGTGTGTATCTCCGAAGTACAACACTTTTTGCAAAAATTTTGGTGGCCGGGGTCGTGGGGCCCATAACAATTTTTCAAAAAAATAACCCGATTTTCTTCAAATTTTATATAAATGTGTATCTCCGATGGACCAAATTTTTTGTAAGTGAGGCCCTGAGGCTCGAGGGGTGCCCATATAAATTTTTTAAAAATTAGCTCGATTTTATTCAAATTTTAAATACTGTCACTGATGGACAAAACTTTTTGTAAGTTTGTTGGAGTGATCGGGCCCTGACCCCGTGTGGTGTCCATGTAAATTTTTTAAAAATTAGCGCGGTTTTCTTCAAATTTTAACACATACCCATCTCCCATTAGAGAATTTACATGAAAAATTGTATTTTTATGGGTTGTTTTTTTTAAGTGGGGAAGTGTGAAATGGCATCAACGACAAATTCAAATGAAGAACATATTTTGTTAAGGCTTAGAGAAATAAGCTTTTTTCTGTAACAAATGTTTTCCAATGAACCGCCTAAGGCTCTTATTTGGTAGTTTTGCGGCGTTAGTGATGAGAGTAATGAAACTAGCATACTATCGAAGATTGGCAGTTTTGATCGACTCAAAACAAAGAAAATACACGGCTGACTGTTTGTTTGCAGCCAAAGCTGATGGCTTACTAATATTTTTGCTGTCGTTTTTTTTTTGTATAATGTACACACACTTAAGGGATTTGCACCCTTATAATGCTTAACACAGGGTAGGCGTTAGGAAATTAGGGAGGCGAAAAGATGAGATTTCTATGCACGCGTGTGTTAAACGACTGCAGATCATACAAATACGGAAACACAGAATCAGGCAATTCATTTTACCGAACTATCGTGCGGCTAAAGAAGGAATCTAAACATCTCGCAGCATTTTTTGCGATGGCAAATATGTGGTCATTCCAACGATGCTTGTTGTTGACGCACATACCGAGAATTGAGAGTTTTTCAGTTTCTTTAATGCAAGATCCATTCATGGATAAAGGTTGGGGGTTTAAATTCCGTTTGGACGACAGAAGACAGCATTGGGTTTTAGAAGCGTTAAATTCAACTCTGTTAGGTAGTTCCCACCTTGTTATGCTGTCAAGGTCAGTTCCACTTGTGACGAAGAGGGGCGTGCAGAAAGCGTGAAGTCTTATAAAAAGCTAAGAGTGCTGTCGTCAGCGAAAGAATGGATTCGATTAGAGGTGGTGGATAGTATCATTAATGAAAATCAGAAGGAGTGTCGGAGATAAAACAGAGCCTTGAGGAACACCGGCGCTTATGCGGTGAACATTGGATTTGAATCCATTCAATACGACCTGGATTGAACGGTCAGAAAGATAGTTAGGTAGGTACTAGTCCAATCGAGCAGGGTGTTATTAATTCAATAGACATTCATTTTCGACAAAAGAGCTTTATGCCAGACTCTGTCAAATGCCTTGGAACTATCGAGTGCATTAACTTTACTTTCACCGTCAGGTCACCTGTAGAACGTTGCCTACAAAAACCATACTGCTGGTCACTAAGGATTTCACGTGATTCAAGGTATTGCATAAGCTTACGATTGATCAATTGTCAGTTAATAATATGTAGAGCTAGTGTTCAGAGCAAGAATGCTGTGTACAATGTGTATGAAGTGCGCTATTTCTACAGTGGCGCCTTTTTTAAGTGAACATTCAAGGTTATGCTAGAGTGTTCTACTGGGTCGACAGAAGTCCCATGCATCGCGAGTCTACTGTAATTGTATATTTTCATTGTGAAGAAAACAGCCCATACAAATTAAAATTCTCTAATCGGAGATATATATGCGTATAAAATTTGATATTTGTATTTGTATTTAAGCCCCGACTCCGAGGCCCGAGAGGCCCCAAAGAAAGTTTTGTCATCGGAGATACACTTGTGTGCAAAGTTTTAATAAAATCGGACTATAGGAAGGAAAATTTATCACAAAAGTTGGTGTGCCAGCCACCCACTGGCACGCGAAGTTAATATAGAGAATTTAAAAAGGCTATTGCCTGAAGGGTACATCATTAAAGCTACTTACATACTATGAGAATTTTAGAAGAAGTTATGACTTTTTTTATTACCTGTTAGTCACGTTCATGCAAAAAATACTTTCAGAGGTCAGAGGTCAGTTGGTGGATGGTCAGTAAGCGGAGGGTCAGTGGGCGGGTGGTATGTTGGGCGGTGGTCAGTGGGATGGGGAAGCCGGGAAACGCCGAGTATTCCCGCTAGTTTTTATATAAATTCTTTAATCGGAGATACACATGTGTGCAGAGTTTGAATAAAAATGTGTTAATTTAAAACAAATTGTCTGGGAACCCCCCAGCCCTGGGTCCTGATCACTTCCAAATTTTAATCAAAAATGTTTGGGCTTTAGAAAGTGGATTAAAAATTGATCACAAGATCACCGGATGGAATGGGAAGTTGCAGAAAATTTATAGAGGTGTTTTAACTTAGTCCATGTGCATACGAAAATGAAACGAGATTAATGAAGGTTTTGATTTCCTGCAAAAACCGTCCCCCTTTTTTATATTTTATTGAATAACTTAACACTTAGACTGCCAAGCGAATTGTCAAATATTTTCCCCGGGGTCCGACATTATTTTGTTTTCCTACCGGATGACAAATTTGATGCTTGTCTATCAAACAAAACAAACTTATACGTGACAATTACTTAAGTGATGAGTCCTCTGTTAATGATTTGCAGTTTGCACCACCTGAACGCTTCTTGCCGGACCGGTGTTTGATTTTTTTTGAAAGAAAACTAAATTTTTAAGATGAAAAGGTGAAAAAAAATGTATTTTTCGGAATTTCAAACGCGAAGAATTCTCCACAGTAAATTTTTCTGGCTGATGGATGCTATCAAACAAAATCAAGTTATGTGGATGCGTCAGAAAGTCATACTAACACAGCAAACTCACTTTTCACTTTCCGACTCGCTTTTTGCGAACAAAATCGGCCTTCTAGAATCAAGACTTTTTCAATGTCTACGAGTATAAGGTATAAGCCTATCCTAAAAATCCATATTCTACAATGTTTGTTCTTCTGGAAGGAGCACACACAGCGAAAGGAGTACTAAATATCGAATAACAAGGGCAGTTAAAAAAAACCCTTAGGCAGGACTGTTTATGACAAAATTTGAGCATTTACTGTAGAACTCAATAAAACCCAAAGTATATGATTTTGTACCAGAAATGTATTCGATCTCACTTCACGATGTGGAGTGTCAGTCGCTTGTTTTCTGGTAGCAGAAGTTGGAATAAGCAAAAAGAAAATTCCTAATTGTGTCATCACAATCTTAATCTTCTATAAAAACTTTCGCAATCATATGAATTTTTATGACGTCAATTGTTTTTAAGTTTACATTAATTATTATGCTAAGAAGTATTTGAATAAATGTCCCCCAATGATATGTGAATAATATGTGAAATCTTTTAATTGAAAGAAATGTATACAACCAACAAGAAAGAATAACAAAGGAAGAATGAAAAATTAAATCATATGTTCTCTTAAAAAGTCGTGAGTTGCTAGTCGTGAATCATGATGAAATAATGATCGCAAGCAAGTACTTGAATAAAAAAAACGAAAGAGAAGAAGATTGATAGAGAAAAATAAAGAGAAAATATACGAATTATTACTCTTTTTATATGCGATATAGTAATACTCTTTTTCTTTGAAAGTGTTGTGTTACTTTGTTACCCATCTATACATATTTATATATAAGATCATCTTATTAAGATGCATTGTTTTGAAAATGTTGGAAAAATTCGTAAGAGAATGAATAAAAATTGCTGAGCCTAAAGAAGAAGAGAATAAAGAAAAGTAGAGGACGTGGTTATCGCTGTTGCCTTGAGAATATTTTGAAGTTCGTATGTTGGATTAAAAATTGTCTACCAGACTAATTATTGTTTGTTTGCCTTGGGGTCGTGATAAGTGATAAGTAAAATATAAATTCAGTTTTCACAGCAATTTTTCATTTTATCACTTCACGAACGCATTTTTTGAGATTCCGATCTCATTGTGATAATTCGTTTTGGCAGCATATTTTTATAAAGTAATAAATGAAAATTGCTGTTATTTTTGTATTGCAAGCTTCACATTCATTCAATGGGCAATGGCTCTTCACAGAATTAATGGCTTGACTGCTCGGGAATCGACCCCCTGGACGAGAACAACGAACAAAAGTTGTAGTTAGTGTTCGTAAAGATATCGCAATCGATCACAAACTTTGATAAATGACAAATGACAAATTTCTATTATGTATGTACGAGTTGAAATGTCAACAAAACCGCGGGTAACCTCACGCATAGCCGAGAAACTCTATTGGGAAAATGGGGCGTCCCAAATGAAAAAACTTTAATCAGAAAAAAAATAATGTTTTGCCAATTATTGAAAATTACTTATATTTCAATCGTTACAAAAAAATCTTTCAAAATATAATAGACTCTCCATCACCGGGAGTCGATTTCAAGTCGATATCATGCAGTTTTTGATTAATTCCAGGTATTTTTTAAATTTACAAAAAAAATACACAATTTATAATGGCGAGAATACAACTGAAATAGATTCAGGACAATAATCTCCTGGTTAGAATGGAAACTTAATCTGGATCAAGACAACACAAGGACAGTTCGTCTCGTTCCGAGTTCAACTAATTCTACTGGTGGCGGGTGTTAATGCCACGTGCAATAATATAACCAAATTAAAACAACAACATAAAATATAAAAATCCACCAATCATGATTTACGGGGCATCCAATCCAGACCATCCAGTAGCACAAAAGCAGACCGAACCCGCCTCCACAGCATTGACCTGTCGAGTTACGCCAAACACATATCGACGACACTCAGCAGTTGAATTGAGTTCAGCGGCAAAATACTCGGTGCTTATTTAGTGAGCAAGTCTGTCACCCATGGATGAATTGATTACAATTTACACCCTGACTCTTGATGGTCATAGTTAGTATTATTTATTGTATTTTATGGTTGGAAGGGTGGGAGGGTTCGCTTGTTAACTATTTACCATTAATTTCTCTGCTTGCATGCAAAATTGCAAATGATTATAAATAATTGAAGCGCGTAAGTCTACCTGCTGCTCTTAAAACCAATGTTTCCTACTACACTCGCACTAACACTCATACTCACACTCAGTGAAATAATCAAAGGATCGAATTAAGAAAAAAAGTACCTACCTGTCAGGCAGAACGACAGAACAAACAGCAGCTGTTGTATAGTTGGGGTGAAAAATTTACGAGTTTGTAAATAGAGGCACAAACTCAATGGTGAACAGTGCTGCGCGGTGCGGTAAATAATAAACGACAACCGAGTTTGAGTTTTTATAGCACTTAGTAAACTGAACCAGCAATCTGTAATATACACACATTCATGCGTACATACCTATGCTAGAGACGGAGTCTGATTTGATGGAATTTTAAGTTAATACTCGCATAGAAGCTAGGCTTTTGTTTGCTGCTCATAATTATTATCTGGTTCAGTGTTTGAGAATCAGATTGTGAGAGAGAAAGAGAGTGGTTTATATGGTTTTAATGAAATACATGACCTTTTCCCGTGAAAGTTTTATGCGTACGTATGTTTGTATGTTTTTAATAAATTTCCTACATCAAATAAATGGAAGCTTACCATTTTCGCCTCTTTGCCGTCAGTAAGCCAAATCACACAAAGATTTCACATGAAACTCAAAAATCAGAAATTATCACTCAGAGTAAAGCAAATAAAAATCTTACAGCTGGTCAAGAATGGCAATTAAAAATCACCGTAACAAGAGTACCTAGCATCAGATTCGCAAGGAACATTGTGTGCTGCCTGATTGCTTTAATACAGTGTATGCTCGTACGTCGTACCTCCCAGTCAGCCAACCGACTTCGAGCGGACTTCCCTGCAAAAGTGCAAACTGCAATGAATAAATAATTATAATTAATGTCACTTCACTTGAGATCGTCCGCTTGCATCCACGCTCCTCCACCTGTGTAACATCACAGTGAACCAGCTGTTTGTTTCCCCCTTTGTTGCCAACAAACGGTTTTCCACATCACTTTTGCAAAAATCCAGTTTTCATTTGATCGTCATCTCATCGGTCATTGCTGGTATAACTAAGAGAGCGTAAACTACACGAGTACGCCGTAGAAGTAATAAATAATGCAAGTGTTGGGCATTGCCGAAGCCGACGCTGATTAATTTATTTCTCTTTCTTCGTTTTACTCATTTTGATGAGTAGTTGCTTTGTTGTTAGCTTGTAAGTTAAAAATATGATAGAGATGTTTGCTCGATGCTTGTCGTTGGCTCAGAGGCGACGATTCTGTTCTCCGTGTCTTTGAGTGAATGTGATGGGAATTAATTATTGTTTTCAGTTTTAAGTTTTCAGTTTTTCCGGTTTTCTTCTCTGTATGTTCATTCCATGTTTGTGTATGGATGTGTGATCAGTTGTTTTATTATCGGATTACTTTATCCGATGCCTTTATGGGATGTTTGATTGTGAACTGTAGGTAAACAAGGATGACTTTCTGATTCCTGTGTGACGACAGATGATACGCCGGGTTATTGTTCACTGTTGTATCAATGAATGTGATGTAGAAGAATACTTTTAAAAAAATGTCAAATGAATTCACTTTACAACAAAGGCTATGTTATTGGATTACAATACTGCCGAGATAATGTGACCTAATTAACATGAGAACATTTTGTGTACACTTACGTGTTTCATATGAAATTTTTGAGGAGAAAGTGTCGTAAGCGTAATTGCAGTGTAAATTTTTGTTTTTGAAATTAGAACAAGTAAATGTAAAAAAAACTTTTTTTTATCGGCTACAAACTTTTATATATACATCGAAACCTCTGACATTGAGCCGGTCAAAAATTTCAGCGAAAGGAGGTTAAAAAATACCTTAAAAAACGAGAAAATGGCACGATTTCAAGCAATCACACGTGCCACACGCGAAACGCGACACGCGTCATACGTGGAATATAAAAAATGCTACTTGGGACTTAGATACTTCCAGTATTTTAACAGTCTAGGTCGTGTGGAAGGTGGTTAAAAATGTCAACAAAAAAGTCATAAGAAAAATGTCAACCCATCACACGCGACACACGAGTTAAGTATTGTTCTTAACACTTTACGGCCTAAGTTTGCATTTTCTTTCTTTATAACATATTTTGTTATTTATAGCCGTCTTGACTTTTGGAGTGACCCATAAGAGTTACGATGGCACTGGAAAACGCAAAAAAGGCAGAAAACCCAAAGGGAACCAATGCACTGAGTTCATCACCTGGAAAATGCAAAATCATGATCGATTTAAAGTGGACCAATGCACTGGGTTAACTACTAAAAAATTTAGACTCAGCGCAGATTGGGAATTACCTAAATAATATTGATTGCGACATACTATATACTCTTGATCGGTATCGATTGGGTATGTTATGTGGTATGTCGTAATAGTAAAAATTAGAGATCTTCGGTGATTTCCTTTAACATTCATTTTTTAGAGCTCGGTAGTTGAATTCCAACCATCAACCCGCTAGTACGATAAAGTACTAGACGCATTAGTTTATTAAAAAATTAAGTAAATTGAATAAATAATTAAAAATAAAAAAGTTGCTGAAGTTTTATTCATTTAGTACAAGAGACACGCGACACGCGTCATACTCGGAATATAAAAAATGCTATGTTGGACTTAGACACTCACAAAATTTCAGCTCTTCAAGTCGAAGTTGGTTAAAAAATCCCTTAAAGAAGTCGAAAAAAAATTTCAACCCATCACACGCGCCACGAGTCATACTCGAAATATTAAAAAATGATAATTTGGACTTAGACACTCACAAAATTTCAGCTGTTTAGGTCGTGTTGAATGGAAGTTGGTTAAAAAGAACCCCAAAGAAGTCGAAAAAAAATTCAATCCATCACACGCGCTACGCGCGAATATAAAAAAAGCTATTTTGGACTTAGACACTTACAAAACTTCAGCTCTCTAAGTCGTGTGGAAGGTGGTTAAAAATGACCTCAAAGTGGTCAAATATACAGACAAAAAGGGGTCAAGTCAAGTTAAATAAAAGTATTTAATAAAATTTTTTAAAAAGTCCTTTACTTCGTAACTTTAAAAGAAAAAATTGGAATTTCAGAAAAACTGTCATTAGTCTCTCAATAAAACTTATCTGTCAGAAGGGTAATGTAAACAAAACTACAATATGCAGAATTAAGAAAAAAATGGGGAGTTTAAAAAAAAATTGTGGGACAGTTTGTGAATCTGGCAATCGAAAAACATAAAAGCTCCTGAATATCCGAAAATGGAAAAATCACTGTATAAATGGCTAATGCGAGAAATGGCCGGTCATATTCCAGTTACGGGAGAATATTTTGTGTACAAAGGCTAAAGAATTGCATAACAGCATAAAAGAAAGACCGGAAGAATTTCAAGCAAGCAGTGGTTATCTTTAAAAATTCAAAAAGCGTCATAAGATACGATTCTTAAAAATTTGTTGAGAGAAAGTTTCCAATGTTTCTGAGCTCGTAAGGCCTTGTTGACGTGAAAACGTCTCACTACAAGGGGGTGCATGTTCAAAAAGTAAAATCTTAAGTGATACACTGTTAAATGAAACACTGTTATGCTCACACTGTTGTGAGACACTGTTAAGTGGAACACTGCTAAATGTCAGTATTTTGGGAACTAAGCCATTTCTCAAGCGACATGCATGAAACTCGGAATGTAGGACTAAGATGCGACTATAAGACTTCTTCCTATGGAAATTCTGGAATATGTTCATTATGGGCTGGAATTTCTGGAACAAAGCAATTTCTCAAGCGATTTGCATTAAACTCGGAATGTAGGACTAAGATGCGACTATAAGACTTCTTCCTATGGAAATTCTGGAATATGATCATTATGGGCTGGAATTTCTGGAACAAAGCAATTTCTCAAGCGATTCGCATGAAACTCGGATGCGACTATAATACTTCTTGATATGGAAATTCTGGAATATGATCGTTATGGTCTGGAATTTCTGAAACAAAGCAATTTCTTGGTCTCTTCGACACAGCCAACCCTGCGCTCTTTTTAATGGAGTTTGAGAAAAAAATAAAATAGATGTTTGTCCGGGGCAAATTTATAATGCGATCGAAAGTTCCAGAAACTTATTCCAGGCAAAACATTAGTTCATTTTAAGGAAACAGCTGCACCTGAAAGTTAGGCATCCAAGCAAAGAATAACATGCAACCGGTGAAGATAAACTGAGCAAGAGCTTTTAAAAATTTTACCAACATACCAATAATCTACATAGCCAACAAAAAATGCTAAGAAGACTTCAGTGCTCTTTGACCAATTTCGTCACAAATGTAAGTTATGGCAAAATTTTTACAATAGATAAAAAAACAGTAGACAAAAAAATTTCCATAGATTTCTGTGACTTGAGGGTCTTCAACATAAAAATTTAGCAAAAAATGTTTTACTTAATGCTCCTTCTCATTCAAAAAACTGGTTAATTGAAATTAAAGGTCCCAGCAATACAATAATATGTTGTTAAGTTATATAATTATAAAGAAGCACTGAAAAACATAAACTTAAAATATGCCATCTGTTTCTTGGCAAACTCTTGGAAAGTGTTACAAATGAATACACTCGCTAAATATTAGAAAAAAGTTATCAAAACTCCTGATCATTAGGAGAAAGAAGACTGAGTTCCTTTGCTTCTAACTCGGGATCAAATATTGTCAAAAATATCTGACATCAGAACAATGCTTAAACAATGCGATGACATCTCTAAATGGATCTCCAAGAATCTGCAAAACGTAGAAGCCCGAGAAGAAGAAGTCTCTTTTGATAGTGCGGAAATGGATATTATTGATATACAGCCCAAAGTATAATTAGAAGACGCTATAAAATGCTTTACCACATGCTTGCAGTGGGCAGAACAAAATGACCTCTCATCATTGAAAAAATGTTGCAACTGCAAAAAATGCGCGATAAGCGATCTTCTGCAAAACAACTGCAAACGAAACCTTTTCATAAATACATATTTATTTATGATTTTTCTATAAATGATTATTTTTATAAAATATGTAAGTATACTTTTTTTTAATAAAAATAAAACTCTTAAATGTAATGTAAATATGTAATTTTATTTATACATTTATAAGAGTATATTGCGTAAGTCTTTTGAAAGTGTATTTTTATTTTCTGTTCGATTAATGCAACTTTACGATTATTGCAACAGGGTCGTGTTTTATGCAGTTGCAGAAATCGAGAGTGCACTGTTTTTATAAAAACAAGGAAAAATAAAAAAAGAGTGTTTTCTGAAACAAAGAGTAAAAATACAAAAATTAAAAATTGTGCGCTTTGTGACTGAACAATGGCGCTTTAGTTAATTTTTGTAATGCTATATTGCTCATTGTGCTACCTAAATAATAGTGGCAAATAGTGGCTGTTAAAAAAAAACTCCATATAAAAATAAATTTAAGAAAGAAATTAAACTTTTCTGACGCTGACGCTGACTCTTCAATTTAGGGATGTAACATTTTTCAAAGGGGAAATTTGATTTGCTTCGAGTGCGCTTTGTTCTGTCCATTCAAGTAATGTATTCAAACATTGAGTAGCACAAGCATGCACAAGCATATAAATAAAAATGAAATTGTTTGCGGTTGTTATTTGTAAATAAGGGAAGTTGCCACAATGTTCTGATCTTTGCTAGATATTTCTGTGTATAAGATTGAAAGTCTCTGGAAACTTTTCAATGGGTATAAATATATGGTGTTTTGCCGCAGAGATTCATTAATTATTTGAAAATCAAAAATTTAAGCAGTGGAAGAGTATCACCAGTATAAAATTGTGAACTTTTTGTCGTAATGTAAATTAATAAACTCGTGTTGTTTTTGTTTCAAAAATCCTTTACTCGAAACTTGAACTCGAAAGTCTAAATTTTATTTTAGAAAGTGCAGGATGCTTATAGGCTATAGTACACCCCCCCCCCCTATCTTCATCGCCGGGGGTGTAAAATGTATAAAGTCAATATCAGCCACAGTTACAAACCGATTTTTATGAAATCGCATTTTGCAATCCCAATCATTCCCGCGTCTATTCTGAAAACAAAACATGCTCTTCGTAATCTCAACACAAAACAATATCGTAAACGCGGTTGGCAATAAAGTTGGAGTGCCTGTGGGGTTCAAGTTGACAGCTTGGTTGTAAACCAAGGACAAGAGTCAATTACTTTTGACAGATGTTTTTAGTTTTACCTCCACTATTCCATTATTATTCTTTTCATTATTTCATTATTGAAGATTTTACAAAATTAAAAAAAATTAAGTAGGAATTAATTTTTTGATAAATAGAAGCATGTTCTAAGGTATTATCTTGTGTGTTCATGTTTTGTTCAAAAAGCTCAAAAAGTTATAAAATCTGCTCACCAAATCGAATAAAAGTTGTCGATTAAATTTAGTCAGATATGTATGTATGTGCTAAATTGGTTCGCTGAAGCTGTTTGTGTGCGACGAGCGAGTGTATTGTTCGCTTTATTAATGATGACAGGAACCGCGAGATTGAACTCCCAGATCATCGGCTGGTGCAATGCAGCTTGTTATCCATGCATTCAACAGAGAATATAATAAAATAAAATAAAATAATTAATCGTTCTTGTCGCTGTCGCCTCGGCTATGTGCTTGGCTGGTCTGCCAGAAAACCGCATTCAAATGAAAAAGCGCGGTGCACACGGGCGATATGGTGCGATTGGCTTTTGGTTAGCCACAAGCCGAGACCTGAGAGCTGAGACCAAGACCAACACAAATTAATTTTATTTACATTTCCCTTATTTTCTCTTTTCCAATTCCATTATTCTAATTCGCTGGCGTGGTTGGTAGTGTTTCGCTGTGCCACAAATTAAATTAAAAAAAAAAACGAAACATAAAATTGTTTCATGCAAATGCTCTAATCGGAGATATATATGTGCAAATTTTGAATAAAATCGTGTTAATTTTGAAAAAAAAAATTTTACAGAAAGTGCCGTCTCGGAGTTACACAAGAGGCAAAGTTTGAATAAAATCGGACTTAATGAAGTGGATTACACATTGCTCTCAATATTTGGCCACAAACAAACAAACACATTCGTACGCTAAGTTGATATAGAGTATTTAAAAATAGAAAAAAAGATATAAATAAGAAATTACTAAGTACTTCTGAAGAAAGAAGACTGAAGAAATATTTTGACAACAAAACACAATTAGATTTCGCATTTGATGATATGTCAGTGTGTGTGTTTAATCCTCCTATGTAATGGAATACATTTTTTTTCGCGAAGGAACTGCAAGAAACACAACAGTCACTGATTTAGGGCGATTCTCGTGTCTATTTAAATGGTTTCCTTAAAATCTCGTTCTCAAATTGCAAATTCTTGTACATATGTAACGAAGTTCCCCATCATTACACACCATAGGCGTAAGTTCTTCGATTTGTCCGTGCTCAGATTGCGTCCAGCACATGTGGTTGATGCTTGCCTGCTTGCCACAAGTACAAGTAGAAAACTAACAAACAGAATGCCGACAACGAACACACAACTGCACATCTGTAAAGTGCACAATACAAAAGCAATAGTCACACAACCGCATGTGTGTAATTTGTCATGTGAAGATTTGAATTTTTAATGGGCAACGCATAAAATTCTCACCCAGATTTTTTAAATTTGCGCACAAATTTGTCGATTTTCTTATAAAGGAGACCGAATGGTTGAATTTCAAGCAAATAAGACCCATCATATTTTTGTCGTGCTGTAAAAAGCAATGGACTAAGAAAAGAATTTCGTATATACCATCTAGAGATTCTTGGTCTTAGTAAGGGAGATGGCCTGGGGTAGGGGAAAAACGAACATCTACCGGCGAGTTTCTAATTTTTTCGGGTAATCCCTAAAGCCGCGAGAAGATCGTTACAGGATTGGTAACCAATATCCGATAGAATTATTATTGCAAGACTTAAATCTGCTGTTCGACAGGTCGTATTTGTTCAAGTTTACGCACCAACGGAACAAGCCACCTCTGAAGAAAAAGTCAAGTTTTACTTGCGTCTAAATAATTCATTAGATCAACTACGGAAGAGTGACATCGTTATTTTGATGTGTGACCTTAACGCAAAGGTAGGCAGCGACAACACTGATTGGGAACATGTCATGGGAAACCACGGCCATGGTTCTATGAATGACAACGGTGAAAGGTTTGCTGATCTCTGATGTTCTGATCGCAACCTAATCATTGGAGGCACAATTTTTCCCCACAAAACATCCACAAAGCCACCTGGACCTATCCTGATCACATGTACAACAACCAGATTGCTCACATCGCTATAAGCCGCAAGTGGCGATCATCGTTGCTGGACGTTAGAACCCGAAGAGCAGCCGACGTCTACAGCGACCACCACCTTGTGGTTGGCAGTGTGCGATTGAAGCTCGCGGTTCACTCATCCACACGAAGTCAAACAACGAGAAAGCCAGGTGTAGCAGCACTGAAAGACCCAGATGTGAAACGGCAATATGTATCCCGCATACAACAGTCTCTCTCTCAGATACAGCCCCAAACCCTAGAGTCTAAATGGGAGAAAACACTAAATGCGTATACGGAAGCAGCCTCAACCATTTTAGGTTATCCCGACAAAACTAGAAAATAATGGATAACAGATAGCACATGGAACACTATTCGTGAACGCCAATCCATCAAAGTAGAGTTAAATGCGGCCTCTGGTGCCGTGCGAAGCGCATTAGCGCGGAAGTATAGGGATCTGGACCGGCAAGTTGGCTGTTCAGCTAGGAACGACAAACGAGCATGGCTAAGCGGCATCGCAACACAAGCACAGCAAGCCGCTGATACAGCAAAGTCTACCAACTCGCTCGTAAGCTCGCCAACAAGAAACACCACATCAACTACCCTGTTAAGGCAATAGACGGCATTTTGATCCTTATGGAGGAACAACAATTAACCCGCTGAACAGAACATTTTAAGAATGTTTTGAAATGTACTTCACCAGGCACGTCCATCAACCCACATATGCATCCTAATAGGCTACTTAACATCAGCGTCGCTACTCCTTCGTTGGAGGAGATAAGGACAATATTTTGTTCTCTGCTCTCCTCTGTATATGGTTTTTGTAGATTTTAAACGCGCTTTTGATAGCGTGGCCCGAAACATGATGTGGCAGATTTTGTCTAGCTATGGTGTTCCGGAAAAACTCGTTCATATCATTAAGGAGCTGTACCGCGATTTAACATGCCGCGTCATTAATAACGGTCATCTTGGCTCACCTTTCAACATCTACTCGGGAGTCAAGCAAGGTTGCACCCTGTCACCATTGCTTTTCACAATTTTCATCGACTGGGTGCTGAAAATAGTAACCCGCATACTCCATCGGGCTTGACATGGAATGTTTTTCACCGCGAAGACTTGGACTATGCCGATGATTTCTGTCTTCTATCAAAATCGTTAGGTGACACATAGCGAAAATTAAACTCACTAGAACTCCACGCTAACAAAGTGGGCTAAAAAATTAACGTCTCAAAAAGAAAACTACTTCGCGTTAACGCGAGCGGAACATGTGATCTCTCGATTGACGAACATCAGATAGGGGAAGTCGATAAGTTTTGTTATTTGGGCAGCTGGGTATAGTATGCTAAATAATATCTGGAACTCCTCGCAAATCTCCCGGAATCTGAAGCTAACGATCTTCAGATCTAACGTTCTGTCAGTACTCTTGTATGGCTGCGAAACATGGAAAGTCACAGAGTCAATTGCGACGTGCCTCCAAGCCTTCGTCAACAAGTGCTTAAGGAGGATACTGAGAATAAGATGGCCGGACATTATCACCAAGCAGGAAGCAATCGCGATCACCATCAGACGACGAAAATGGAGATGGATTGGCCACACTTTGAGAAAGCCAGCGGACGATATTATGAAAATAGCGCTCGACTGGAATCAACAAGGAAGCCGACGAGTTGGCCGTCCTAGAAAAGGACAATAGAAGAGGAAGCAAGATCCCAGGGGACAGAATGGCGTCTATTGAAACTTCAGGCGATAAATCGAGTTCGTTGGCGGGCGTTTGTAGAAGCCCTTTGCTCCCCCGCGAAATAAAGGAAAGAAAGAAAGAAGAGATACATAAATAAAAATTATTTTTTACCCTTTCTTTTTTGTTGTTGTGACCCACAAGCTGTAAAAAAAACAACTGACCCAAATTGTCCTAAATTTCAAAAAGGTTCGCCATCCATATTCCCCCATAAATAAAAAATCATCCAGTTGTCTTTAACTATCCCAAATATTAGATTCTCTTATTCAACCCGAAATGTCTGCGTTACCGGCGATGTAGTCAGATCTCTTCCATTTGTGTGGATAAATATAGCGAACACAACACGAATGGTCGCGAGACCTATAGATAAGCGTCTGTTGCGCCAAATATTATTATAATTATCCTGTAATTACGATAAGTTCATTAGTATTCAACAGGATTTGCTAGCGATGTTTAAATCATAAAAATCCCTAATTCATTGTTCAACGTTCCCGTCGCCCTGTTAACATCTGCAACATGGAAATGCAATATTAGTGTGCCACAGGTATCATGTTTGTGCCATGTGCAGCCCAACCACATCTCGTATATTGAACTAGCAAGGAATCTTTGTGTGTGTATTGTCCTCGCGACAAAAACAACTGTTGTTGTTGGTATTTATATAAATAGCTGCTGTCCTTTATTCTCCTACAATTATTTTTATGCCCGCGCCAACCTGCAATAACGACCGACACAGGACACAAACACAAACATGTCTACTAGTGAGTTTCTCTGTCAAAATTCCCATGGAATTGTGAAGGATGAACTGTTGCGGACGATTATTATGCACAGACGGGAGCAACGGTCACAAAGATTTTGTGGAAACCTCACAAAGTAAGGACTCATAAGAGAGAATGCAACGAAAAACAAAACAGACACACAGGCACGGCATACACGTGATTCGCAGAAGCACCGCAACGCAAAATGCAATTGTAAGGATAATGGAACATACGTGCAGTGCCAAGAGCCAAGAGCAGTGCGGGAAGAATGTAGCACTGCCCAGCACAGCACAGCACAGCACACACATTTTCGTAGTTATTGTTCTCTGTCCTTTGTTGACCGCTCCGCTGCTGCTCCGTTAATGGCCAAACATCTGCTCGGGTCACCCTTGCCATGTATGTGCATGAATGACGCTGGTGCGTTGTCGGATATTACTCGCTCGCCTTGTTGTCGATGGTTATTCCTCGGTCATTGGTCGCTTTGTTTCGACTGCAAACCTACAACTTGTTCCTGATTTTAATCCTTTGACGAGTATTTCCTCTTGAGTATCTCTATCTATCTGCTGGCGTACGTTTCTGGTTGTTTGTTGTTGCTGTTTATTTCAGCAGCACAACAAGTGGCAGTGCAATTAAAGCCTGGGAATGAAATACAAGATAAGGATTTTTTTAAACATGGAATTAATCGTTTTAAGTTCTCCGTGTAATTGGGATTAATTAGCACTGCAACCAATGTTCGTTTTTTTTACTAAAATTACGAATAAAACTCTGAAATGGTAAACGCAAACAGTGGCACATGTTGGACATGACGGCGCACACACACACACAGTGGAGAAATTGTTTTTTTGGAAAGTTCTGAAAATTAACTGCAGTAAATCAGAAAAGATGATCTGATCTGTCACCGGTATGTTCGATGGTGGTATTGAATATTTGCGACGGGAACGGAAATCTAAATCAACTGGGAATAGTATTTGAATATCTCTGTAAATAATATATTAATGGAAACTTTGGAGTATGTAACAATTAAAAATATCCCTGTTTGTTGCTATACGATATGACGTGAAATAGTGCTTCATTGTGTCTTCATGGCATTTTTTAATTGTTGTTAAAAGACTTTTGATTAGATTAGAACCTTGACCAAATCCAATGGAATTCAAATAGTTACGTTATCAGAGCATTACCGATGAATATTGTTGTCACACCGTCAATGTTAAAGCATTCTTAGATTATCAGTAAATAGTCAGTATGAGCATACCATTTAACCGCTAAATATAGGAACTTGACCGGAACCCAAATCATTATGACTTTCCTGTGCCTCATTCCATATGATCATTAGACGTTAAGCCTTGATTTGTGGACCACTGTTTTCGCAGTTCTAGGGTTAATTTTAAAGTGGAGTAGTTAAGAAAACTAAGCCATGCACATCAAAAACTTGCATTAGAAATTCTCTTCAAATAAAATCCCCACAGCTAAAGTGATAAGTTTTTTGAACAAATAAGCGGCAGGTTCGAAGTTCGTTCACATTCATGGTATGTTGCGCCAAATATTATTATTTTTGCATGTGCCGTTTAAATCCTGGAAGCGCAATCAAACCTCCATGCTGAAATTATCGCTGAATGATCGGGAGTCACATCATAGTCACATCACGGATTCAAAAATTAGCCTAAGAAACAATGATTAGCGACGACAACCACAGCAACGAAAACTGTTAAACGATTAAAGAATTTTCTCATGGAACGTACCCGCACTGTACAGAGCTCGATCTGCACTGCAGCTAGCCAATACCCGATACCCTGTATAAATATAAAGTTGACATTGATGAAGTTGACGATGACTGGCGTCTTACAAAAATCAGAATATGACATATATGTCAGCTGCCGTGCAACTATCCTGTGAGGAGTCACGTTAGTAACTTAATCCTAACAAACGATCGCCAACCTACAGAGTATACCCCAGACAATGAAAATAGGGAATTGTTTAAATCAATTGAACAGGAACTCCTTGCTTGGTCGCAGTATGATAAGAAAACCTTTCCGGGGGGATATGAGCGCAAAAAATAGATGGGGAGCCAATATTTAGGCAGTAATTATAGCTTACACAAGAATACTAATGAAAATAGATAAGGGGTCATAGAGATGACAGCCGGTAAGAATTTAGTGGTTGCAAGTACAAGGTGTTGCCGTAAAAACATCCTAAAAATCCACCTTGGTATCTCCTGATTGTGCCCCTCGCAATCATATAGACAACGTGTTGATAGATCACTGCCACAGCTCAAACCTGATGAAGGTACGAACGTACCGATGTGCCAACGTCGACTCGGAACACTACTTCGTTTTTATGGTGCTCCAAGTCTACATTGCATCATCACCACGAAAGACTGCATTTGAGAAATAAATTCTAGACAACACGGCTTCTCTTTGCAACGAAGAGACCTGAAACATCCATTTTCAGGCAATATAACTCGACTTCAAGGAAGGAAGAGAAATAAAGTTCTGGTCTGAGATACCGAGCGTAAAAGAGAAATACGCGTGCTTTTAAAATACTGTCATTAGTACAGTTGACGCCATTTTAGAGAGAGGTCGTAAGGATCGTAACGTGATGAAGAATGTTAGGAGCTGAGAAGATATGAAAAACTAGTTCACCGGCGAAAGAAAGCAGCCAGGGAGAAGAATCTTGTACCTAGTATGAACACAGAGCTAGGAGCGAGCTAGGAGCGCAGGCAACGAATCTGCATATGAACTAGCTAGGGCTGGCTCGGAATATGCGTTAATACGACCTGAACTCTACTGTGGTGTAAACTGGGCTGCCGCAAGAGCACTGATAAGTTGTTGGGAACACAAACTTCGTCTGGTCCACTGGAAAAACGTACCAGGGCTGAGACAATCCCCTTTCCTATAAGGAAATCCTTAATCTAAATAGGGATAGCATTAGGAAGCTGGCGAGTTTTCTAACAGGTCATTGTGGCTTGCGGTAGATGACGAGTCATCCGAGCATATTCTCTGTGAATGCCCAGTTTTACTTTGGTTAAGTAGATGCATTCTTCATAAGGAAATATGCTCGACAGCGAAGTTGAGAAGCTACAAAGTATATAATTTCCTTCACTAGGGAGGTGGTACGTGGAGTAAATACATCCTAAGATAAAATAGGTCTTTTAGGTCGTAGTGTCTTCGACATGGGCTAGGGTATTTATTAAAAAAATGGAATGGCCTACGTTCTCTTGTACCTGTTGTTATAGATAGTCATCTGAGACTCTGGGTGTATAAGGGCGATAAGAAAAATTCTCTGTAAGATTAAGATCATCAGATTCTGGCCTAGATTCTGGACACTTAAGAAAACTTAAGAGCTTCTGTTTAGCAGAAGCTTTCATTCAGATAGAGCAAATCTGGGACTACACATAAATGCGAGCGAAACAAAGTACATTGAGGCCAATGCTACGAGCTGTCCCTCAACAAAGTTAGTGGAGCGAGAATTAACCTTTAACTATCTGGTGTAAACTGTAGCCGCCGATAACAGCATAGAACCAGAAAAAGGTCACGGTTGCCTGAAGCCTACTTTAACCTTTCAAGACTCTTCAAATCTATGAATTTAACCATAACATCCAAGCTGCTGGTGTATTTACACGACAGCATGGGGAGAAGGTCAAGCATATGCTGGAAGCATGCCGTAGACCAGATAGCCCAGTGTTTATAAATGCCTCAAACTGGATGACATCGGCCCGAAATTGGGACGGGTGAAGAGATTTTGGGTGGAAGATTAGAAGGACGGGTAAAGAGTCAAATATGATGAATATAAAATCGAATTAATTACAAAATTGTGAATGTTTGAAAAGAATGTTAATCCCTACTTACGCGCCGTAAAGAAGTATACACTATTGATTCATTTTCATTACAATCTTAAGCCTAGAACTTGAGCTTCATTCGATGGCACTTAACAGCTCTTTTCTTAGTCAATTTGAAGCAATGCTAACCAACTCGTACGTGCAAAAAATAATACGAAAGATGTAGGAAGGTCCTTAAGGACGGACATCATACATAAAGCGAAAAATTATGAATGATGATGACATTGTGCGCAGATGCCGGTTTTCGCTTCATTAATTGTTCATAACCAATGAAACCTTGCCTTTGTTTTGCGATTCACCCAAAATCTATACTCAATGGAGCCAAAGTGTCGTACCTTAGATTTTTACTGTGATGCTTCGACATCGCCAATTTATCCATTATGTTGACGAATATACTAAGTACGAGTATGTTAGTATGCGTTGAGAGCATTAAGACGTCCAAGGTCCAACCAGTCACACAAATCAAATTAGTAAAAAAAATTCCTCACAAATATGTAGCTGCAGATTGACGGAGAGTCAATCATTAGATATGCACAATAGTAGAGATCCCGATCCCGAAAGTCCCATATTTGACACACTGTTAGTTATGGCAAGTAACGTTAGGCGGCAGCAATTATTCCCAGTGTAACAGTCAACCCGCATCCAGCCATAATGTTTCCATAATGGTGGATTGCGTGTTGTGCGTGTTCACAATTATTATTAAATTATAACAAAATGATAAGTTCTTCAGTTATGTTAATGTTGGAGTTGCTTGCATAGGAACTGCCAGTATGACTGCTAGTTTGTGAGAATCCCCGCTAATATGTAAACGAAAAAGTAATTAGATATTAGATTTACTCGTACACGCATACACAAACATATTGCAAGACAGTTCGACTACTGACCCAACTGACACTGAGAATTGCCACAGTTGAAAAAGAAAAACAATTTCAGAATTACATAGATACTAAAATAAAAAAAGATAATGAAACATAGACAATCCGCAGCGCAACACAAAAAAAAAAAAAAACAAATTACTGAAGGTTACCTCTGGCTGACGCCACGAAATGCTCTCACCGCTCCGGTAGACCGCACAGGCTCAAAGCTTGTAAACCGCTTACGATATTGGTATTAGCCAAGAAAAAATTTGGCATTGACGACGACGATTGGCTGTTTTGCCCATTTGGCTGGCCATCATCGTATACGATGACGTGTGGTTGAGCAGTGCTGGTGCATAGGAATATTATTGTTATGTTGCGACCGACTCAACGCTTTCGATTGTTTTCTGTTGCGAAGGAGAATTATGCAAAATTCATTCCGAAACTCAACTCCAACCAACAACAACATAAACGATCTAAGCCGAGGCAAAATCACAAAATCAAAAAACCAATCGAAATTGTGTCAATATAATTATTATTGCTTCCTTCAGACGCAGATACACACACAGATAGATAGATCATAGATACATACTTCAAACACTTCAAAGTTGCAGATTCATTGTTAAAGCGCCATACGAACACTCAACTCGAGCCGACTCAACTCGTATGCTGGATGCGAGTCGATTCGCGCTCGTTCGTATGAACCGCTCATGGCTCGCTCGACCGATTCCGGCTCCGACTACTCTTTGCCTAGTTATCTAGGCCACCGTCGACGCTGGGGATTGTGGTTCGGCCGGTGGAATCGGATCAAAACGAAGAGCAAATAATGATTTTTGTTTCTCTCGTAGATATAATAGCCGCGCACGGCGCACTTCAGACATTAAAAGGTAAATGGCCAATTCAGATGGCAACGGCAACGACAACGAGTAGAGAAGCACAAGTGGATAAGCGAACCAACAAAGAAGAAGATTATATCTTATAACATAGCAACAACATAATATACAAAGATAGATTTACGGTAGTTATATACAAAGCGTAACATAAGGTAGGTCGGGAAGTTTGACAAGAAGAAGAACGATGGTTAGAGGTAGGAAGATTAACACTGATCGGAAATGTTAGAAAGTTTGCTTCTTTTTAATCTTTTGGGAATTTTGAAGTGAAAAGTACCAATGGATTTTAGCCTTTCGTTTGGTTGATATTTTCACGATGTTGTCGATCGGTGCTTATTCTTTTAAGTATATTATAGTGATGGCCATTGTTCTTGTTGACTTGACTTTAAAAGCAATTTGCGACAAGTTCTGGGTCATTCGGAGTTCAGTTCTTCGGAGAAATGTTGGCAGGCTGCTTTATTGAAGCTCCATCTGATTCGACGTATGCTGTTTTCTATTAGAACTTACAATTCAGCATGTTTGTAGTGGTAGTAGTGGTTAGTGCGATAGACTTCTGAGCCGAAGGTTCGTAGTTCGAGTCACAGAAAAACACTTAAATTCTTTTTCACAGTCCCAACTCTCGCAAATGCCTGCCAAACGTCTCAGAGTAATGACATCCTTTCGGATACGTCTTTTATTGTATGTCTCTTCCATTTCTGGTCGAATTTTGGCAAGAAGCTATGCCTTGGACCAAAACTTACGTCCCACCAAATATGTTTTAAATACCCTGTTGGAGTTTAAACGTTAACACCATTTTCTTGAACTAAATGTTACTTTTTTTAATTATTTATTTACCAAACTGAATAAATAACTTACTAACTATATTATAACTAGTAAATTAACCTACGTGGCTTTCTTTTGTCAATAGCTCTTCTAGCAACATGGTATATTACAGGAGCGTTGCATGAATCTGACAAGTGGCCCAGTGCGTCCACATACAGAAATGTCTCAGGTGGAATGCATCCACTCTTTAATGTATTTTTAAGGTATTAGGATATCTCGAAATTAAGTAATTTTCAATAGAGGGTAACCGAACGAAATGATTCCTAGTAAGGTTAAGAATGACATTGTCAATTCTTGACACTCCGGAAGCATTCAGGAATTATTTGTTTGACACATAATGCCTGTACTCAGAATGTTCGCTTCTGTACATACGCATACATGCTCTAAGGAATTTCTTCTCATAGGGACGAAGTTTTTCCATATAATTAATTCGTTTGTTTGTTTGTATATGCCTAACTAACTCTGTAACGCCTTCACTTGGTATAAAAATAAATTACAATCTGGAAACAAATATTGTGTTTGGGGTACCAGGTTTTTTGCCTGGGAGAGGGGTGGCAGCCGATATTAGTGTCGGACCCACAGTTTTCGTTATCGCCGTG
Organism: Nephrocerus scutellatus; assembly: GCA_947095585.1. Lineage (NCBI taxonomy): Eukaryota > Metazoa > Arthropoda > Insecta > Diptera > Pipunculidae > Nephrocerus > Nephrocerus scutellatus. The sequence continues at coordinate 95,804,023 of OX352763.1, forward strand.
ATGAATAGTGATGGTAGTACACTTCATTTGATGAGTTATGTATCACCGCAGGGAGAGGGTGCCCGATATTAGTGTCGAGTCTATATTTTTCGGGGTCGCTGAGTTGAATAGTGGTCTTTAAAATGGTACTCGGTAGCCGGCTGGATTTGGGGGTGAGGACATTGTCGCTCATACTTCAAATTGGAAAAGGTAGATTAGTAGCCGTGAAATCTGTTGTAGAACTAATAAATTCCATTTATACGGCTGTCTCAAAACTATCACATTTTGAACCGGTTGTGAGAAGGGGCCATTCTTGCTGCTTAGAATGGAGATACCTACGAAACAAACAATCAAATACTTGTCATGTTAATAGGCCTAGTCACTGAATATAAGTGTATCGATACCGTAGTATAGATGCTGATGAGGAAGTTAATTATCGAACAGGATTCCTTAACTCACTTGATTCGTCTGGATTGCCACCACATCGTCTTTTACTTACAGTCGGATCTCCAATTGTTTTACAACGGAATCTCGGCTCGCCAAAACTTTGCAACGGCACAAGACTGTGCGTAAAAAATATGCTGGGCTGTATAATTTAAGCGAATATCTTGTCAGAAAAGGAACAATGTGAAACACTTTTTATCCGACAGTAGCCCTCATTTCGACGGATTTACCTTTTAAATTTAAGAGATTGCATTTTCCAGTAAAACTTGCGTTTTCGATGGCGATCAATAAGTCGGACAGTTTTTTAAGTACATACTGAGAGTATAGATTTGAGATCCCCATGTTTTTCTCACGGATAACTTTATTTTTCTTACCCTATGGTGGGCACACCTAAGAATTTATTTATTCTTGATCTTGAAGGGGGAACTATAAACATTGTATACAACCAAGATTTGTTTTATATCAAAATTATGTATTTTTTTAAATTTTATTTTATAATTTGAATACTATTCATATCTATAATTTAAAATACTTATTTTGTTAATAAAATCTACAATTTTACTTTATGGATAGATATAATGATGCCTAATAGAAGATTGGGATGAATAAATACCTGGGAAGCGCCAAGTAATCAGCTAGTAGACTATACATCTAAAGCTTCTAAATCATAATGCTTTGGCGGCCACCAACAAGCAGAATAATGGGAATAACAAGTTTAAGGGAAAAGCTGCATGCGAGTCCAATAACCTCGCCTGTAAATACATATACATATAAGTCCATCCAGGTACTGGCTTGATACCATTGGTAGAAACTCATCCAGATTGAGCGGAAGCCACGAAATCTGCTGCACCTTAATGAGAGCAAAATAAGGTACATGTTGGCAACGGCTGCGAAGTCCAAGGATTGGGAGAGATTTGTGCGTTCTAACTTTGCGGGAATTTTAAAACGAACAAACTAAGTTGGTTCATATCTCCTATCAACGTCAAAATTAAAAAGTTTAGCAGATTTTCAAAGATAAAAAGAAGAAGGCCAACTAACATGAAATGGGTTTCGTAAGAAAATTTAACTTTAAATTCGCGATTGACAAGCATCAGCAAACAAGTCTTCTCAAATCCTAATTAGTCTTGGAACAAATTGTTATGGAATTCCCTCTCCTAAATGACTATTGCAATTACGTAGCATTATAACATAACATTTTCCCTGATCATGAATACATTGCGCATGCTAGTTTGCTATTATTTGAAGGCTTGGACGTAGTCGGCAACTTCTCAAGACCATCGTAATCTGTGTGTGCCGCTTATACCAGTTTTTTCTTTTTATTACACACGAATGATTTTGTGAAATCGAAACGGAATGGCAAAGTAATAATGGCAATGACAAGAAGCCAGCGCTACCGCTTAGGCCCGAGCGTTTCGTATGCGCAATTATATATTCATAAGCGCATGCGCCGACATTCATCCATAGGAACCACACACGGCACACACAGAACACACATATAACCTCTACAATCATCGACGACTGACGTGAGCGCCTGTGTCGGCGGCTTATAGAAACTAAAACCAACCTGGTGCGCAACTTATGCGCATGTGTAACAACTGCGTTCGGAAAATGTAGCACCTCACCTATAGCTACGAGAGCATACTTACATAATCAACAAAGTAAACTACATCTTGGTTGTTGGTCTCGCCGAAGTGGTAAGCGTCTCGTACAACAGCAGGCGCTGGGGCACGCTAGAAGCTCATCTTCATAAGCCAGCTGAGCTCTGATGGTTGATGAGGCTACGTGCTGCGAGAGCGTTGTTCATCGTTCTGAATCGTTCGCTCGATTTGGATTTTTGCACAAATTTTTGCGCATTGAACTGACATTTGAATTTGTGTACATACGCTAGTTGGCGCATAAGTCGAAAAAACAAATCCGGCAATATGTAGCCGCAATAACGCCCGATCCATCGAGTCAAGTCATGACGCGGAGAGGCGACCATTCGCCAATAACTTGTTTGACTCGTTTGCTGACTGGCTCAGCAGAAAGTATCTTTCGTTTTATGTTGTTGTTCCGAATCGAAAGAAAAATCGAATGGCGAGAAATCAGCTGACACGCAGATGAAGATGCGGTTGTTGTTGTTGTTTTTTCTTCAGTTTTCAGTTAATATTGAATGTAATTTGTCTGTAATGTCCTAGTGTATTGTTGTAGACATTTCCGTCATCTGCGACATTTTTCGACCGAAGGTGAAAAAGATTCACACATGATTTGTAACGTGACGTATTAGCATATAACGACAATATAAGTTAATCTACACTCGTACACAAACAATTGAAAGAAGCACAACAAACTTTATCGGTGCAAATGGTAGCTTAACTAACAGACATGAGCGCAGATATACGCTCATTCTTGCCTTTCTGGATGCATATTATGGGCTGCTACTTAACAGCTTAAGAGCCGAGATAGTTGAGGGTATATGCACTTCTTCGGATTAGCTCGTTTAATTTCCAGGTTATATTCAAACCTACTGCAGGTTTTAGTTTTGCATTTATTTTGCATACCATAACCGGGAATCGGAGCGTTACATTTGCAAACCCAAAACCAAAACGGGTGAGATTTTTGCTCTCAGAACGATGAGGACAAGACAAGCCAGCAAGACCTAATTTTAAGGGAAGATTTTTGTGTTAGCCCCAAATTTGGTATCACCCGCTCGGTCTGGATGTGATGCAACTCCGTTATACGTTTTAAACGCTTTACTTACTTAAACTTTTTGTCTCTACCTGTATACCGCGGTTATTTGTGGCTATGCCTCATATTTGGACAAAATGCATTATAAGACTGCGCCGCCGTTTTCGAAATAGTGATTTACGCCTGACTGCAGCACGTAAAGGATAATTGCAACAGCAGAAGAAGCCTGATTGGAAGATATGTTTCCATTTCTGCGCCTTTCACTATCGGTTACCGTAGTGCATGACCAATCCACCAACACTTTACTCTTTACTACCTGTTCCCGAGCGCTCCGCTACACGCAGACTTTCTCTTGGAACTACGGGGTGGGCGGTGTAATATAGCCTATAAACTTTAACCACCTCCCAATAATAAGCATTGAAAATTTCATAAAAATAGTTTTGTAAATGTGGATGATTTTAAAATTTTACATTCCCCCCCCCTCCCACCAACACGGTGGTGATGTCGGGAAAGGTGTTCTGTAGCATATAACCTTCCTCCACCTTCAAATAATATCCGTTGAAATTTTCATAAAAAACGGTTTGTAGAGTTTTTAAATCAAGCAAAAATTGTATTTAATTTTTATTTATATAGATACTCGTACCTATCTCCATCTAGAATCTAGATTCTAGATTGTAGTACAATGAACGGCTTACTGCGGTACGGATACTGAGGCCCTCGGAGCAATTCCAGAGACCAACAGAACACCGAAGCAGGTCGTCAAGCTAAAATGGGCTCAAGCGCTTATTGACAAGCGCGAACAACGGACCAGCGATGACTCTACGTCTAAGTGACAGAGATCGGTGGAAGAAATCGATTCGATTTCAAAAAGACCTAGAGTGCACAACACCAGCACACTTAGTCACTCCATCGCTACTTCTCAGAGGTCCATCAGTGATGTCCTTAAGGACAAAATCGTTGTCGCAGTGATATATCGCTGCGACCTTGATGGATCTATCTCTCCAGAACGGTGGCAATTAGTCAAGATAAAGCTCTCTGGTAGCTTCTTGACTTTTATGAAGAGCATCCAGGACCACCCCCATCACTCGCGGTGGCGGCTTTTGACAAGCTATTGAATTTACAATTTTTTTAATGGATGGATGGATCTATCTCTCCAGAACGGTGGCAATTAGTCAAGATAAAGCTCTCTGGTAGCTTCTTGACTTTTATGAAGAGCATCCAGGACCACCCCCATCACTCGCGGTGGCGGCTTTTGACAAGCTATTGAATTTACAATTTTTTTAATGGATGGATGGATCTATCTCTCCAGAACGGTGGCAATTAGTCAAGATAAAGCGCTCTGGTAGCTTCTTGACTTTTATGAAGGAGCATCCAGGACCACCCCCATCACTCGCGGTGGCGGCTTTTGACAAGCTATTGAATTTACAATTTTTTTAATGGATGGATGGATCTATCTCTCCTGAACGGTGGCAATTAGTCAAGATAAAGCTCTCTGGTAGCTTCTTGACTTTTATGAAGGAGCATCCAGGACCACCCCCATCACTCGCGGTGGCGGCTTTTGACAAGCTATTGAATTTACAATTTTTTTAAATTCTCTACATTAACTTCGCGTGCCAGTGTGTTTGTGGCTGCCTAGCCAATGCTTGCGATCAATTTTTAACCCACTACCAATTTTTTTTAATTTATTTTATATTGGGACAATGATAAGCCTACTGGGAGAACATAACAATCTTTTCTAGCCGTTGATGTATAATGAAGCAAATAAATGAATAAATCTCACCGATTGGCGTAGAATTGTTCTCGATGTGTGCTTCATACCTCAACGGGGCGTCACAATGGAGTCGAATCAATCAAGCCCTGATCGAACGTCCTTTCATGTACATATAGTAATCCTGTCCATATAGACATTAGACGCAAGTTGTTTGCCTTTTGTGACTAACGCCGACTTGGGCTGAAAGGGTTCACGGTCGAATTTTACCCACGACCGGCGCATAGAACTTTCGATTCTCCGTTGCACCATACGTCGATTAGTTGTTGTTGCTGTTGTTGGAGGTGGGGGTTTATACCTTAATCGCTTTTCACACTATCGCGGTTAGCAAGCATAATTTCGTTAACTATCGCTGTCTCTCGTTAAGTAGGGAGATAGAGTTTGAGAATGAAAGCAATTAGACATCAGTTGAAGGCCATCTGCGAAGGCCGATTATACGTCAATCGATAGAAATCCCGCCATACCGCCTGCTTTGCTTACCAACCTATTGAACTACTTTGTGGCTAAGTGCTATCGGTTGAGGTTTGACAAACTTGACTTTGTCGCGCACGTATTAGCCGCTTATCGAGTTCATTCGTCTCATGGTCAACATTAATTTTGACACAAAAACGGATTTATGCGTCACATACGTAACGTCACAGGGAGAGGGTGAATACAAAAGAAACTCAATTTGTGTGAGTGTAAATAAATCGATTGAAGCAACAACAACAACAAACAACAAAATTCTGAAGCAGTGGGATTGAACTTGCAGACGATGAATGACCTTAGCCAAAGTTCATTATCGTCCGTGATGATTACGCGATTATAGCGAAATTTTTTGTTTTTCTTTCTGCGCTCTCACCTTTTGACAACCAAAAATATTGTTTTTAGCTCTTTTCTCATGCGAGCTGTCATTGTCACACACACAGAGAGGGATAAAAAGAAAGAGAGTGATATCGATACGGTATAATGATGTGTGTGTTGGTTGTGCACAGGTAAGGCGATGTTGATAGGTAATTTGTCGAAGGCTTCAGTTTGCCCCGCCGCCGCGGCGTACTCTTAAGTTTTTATTTTTAGATAAAAAATAACAATGAAAATGAAATATACTCGACCCTCGAGTCTCGACGTAATGTCAAGAGAGTGAGAGAGAAATTTCGTTTAGTGTGTGTGGTGCGGCAGTTCTGTGCAAAGCAACAACAACCCAGAATCAAGCAATAGCTAGGGATTCGGTGCTTTTAGCGTAGGCTGTACTGCCATACCAAGTTGAATGTTTTGTTTAAAATTCAAATCGCAGGTGGAAGTGAGTGAACTCTACTCACTCGAAGTATTTGATTTTATGTATGTGTGCAATGATGACGCAACAACAACAACGCGCACACCCACTCTCACACATACACTAGGATTATTTCAGTAAATATTCAAGGTCGTTGTGGAAATCCGCAACAATGTCGCCGCACGATAAGTGAATGCACTGCACCGACAGTAAACAGTGAAGTTTGCGGGTAATTCGCAGCGGTGACGAATTTTGACAGACATTACATGTAGGCACGAGTGTGTACAATGTACATAAAGGAAAAACCGGTAAGGGCGGTTGAGAGCAACTCTGTTATATCTGTATCGTTAATTCGCTCATTAAATGGACGGACGAAATTAGGGAAGCGAAGGACTTTGACTTTATTTCCATCTGTTTTAAAATGTTATTCAAGTAATAGCCTGAAGGAGCTGCAGCTGGCTGGGTTCGTTTACCAATGATCTGCATTCAATGGAGTTTTGGCAGAACTCTATATATACGAAAAAATAGCAGCTTTTCGCAAGTGTCACATATCGGCCGCTTACAAATTTACGAATCTAAAGCGTGTTGGTCTCTTTATTTGTATCAGTATTTCGTATTCTTCAAATGAATTCATTTGATAATTTAGAAAAACTTATGAAAAACGAGGCCGTAGACGGTGGATCCAATCAACTCAGACTGTTAAGAGTCAGTAAGATTATTTATTAAAGTTTCATCATCATATTTGGCTCTACAACCGGGGTCCGGTCCTAGCCTCCCGCAAAAAGTCTCTCCAGTTTGCATCCCTAAACTCTGGGTGTCCTGGTCTACGCCACCCTTCCAGAGTAGGCTTGGCCGGCCTCGCTGTCGTGTTCCAAAAATTGCACTACCTCAAATTCGCCCTCCACTATTTTAATTGCGAGACCAATGTTGGATCTTCTACTTGCAGACGTGTCCACCATGTACTTTGTTTTGCTCTCATTTATGTGCAACCCGATATTTCGTGCCGCCTGCTCGATCTGGATAAAAGCTTCCTGTGCAGCTCTTTCTACCAACGACGTCAATATCGTCTGCGTAGGCCAGTATCTGAATGGACTAATAGAGTATTGTTCCTCTCGCCGTTACGCCAGAGTTTCGGATCTCTTTCTCCAACGCCAGGTTGAAGAGGACGCAGGCCTCCCCCCCTTGTCGGTTTCCGTTATAGATGTTAAATGGGCTTGATGGTGATCCGGATATTTTTACTTGGCTTATAACAAGTGGCCGCGTGGCTTAGTGATAAAGCGCATGGCTACTGAGCAGGGGTTCGTGGTTCCAATCCCAGTAGCACTAAAAGTATTTTTCACGGTGTCCCACCTCTCGCGAATGGGTGAAAAACGTTCCGAGAGTAATAACTTGTCACGGAAAGCTTTTCAATTCGCAGTTCGGATCCGGCCTTAAATTGTAGGTCCATTCCATTTGTGTTCAAAAATATACATGCACAACACAATTGGTCGCGAGAAGCTAGGCCTTGGACCGCAACGGTCTGTAGCGCCGAATATAATTATTGTTATTATCTTATTATTATGGGATCCCACCTGATCCCGGGGCCTTATTATTTTTGAGCCGATTTATCGCTCTACTAATTTCGCCTATGCTTGGTGGCGGCAGCATGGTGTGGTCTTCGGTTATTGGTGGAGCCTCTAATTCATCAGTTAGCTGGCCGTTTAGCAATTCATGAAAGTGCTCTTCCTATCGCTCTCAGATGCCTTTGAGATCGGCAATCAGATTTGTCTTTGCAGTATGTGCAACGCAGTGTATATGGCGTCATAGCGCGGACTCTTTGGTAGAACTTCGGCACCTGGTGCGGTCCTCGCTCTCTGTACTGTTCTAGTTCACTGACGATGCCTAAGATGGAGTCAGCAGTACTAATGGTAGTATTTTTAAGGCGTGTTCATTTCCCTTCTACGCCCGGCATCACAGCCCCAGGACTTGCTCTCCCTGCATTTAGGGCGAGTCCTGCCTCTTGACTGTAGTTATTTCTGGTCTCTTCTTTGTGAAGGGCAGCCGTGATGACTCGATTCTTATAAGCGGTTTTATCCGTCCACACCCTCCATGCCAATCTCGAGCTCGCTACTCTGGTCGCTGTGCTTCCTGTAAAGTGCGGCTAAGGCCACTCACTGATATTTTGCCGCATCTGATTGAGTGACTCGCGGACATTATTGTGTCCCGGCTACGGGAGTCATCTCAATAATGGTGGTGAGTACACCTTCCTCCCGACAGCTGATAACGATCACTTTCCACATCAGGGAAATGGATATTTCCATTCCCTGCCGATATTGGATTGAGGAACACCGTTATTGTTATCGGTTTGAGTATTTTATCCCCGTTCCTCGCCACCAACCTCGGCCCCTTGCATATGTAAAGGGTCGGAGCTTGTTCCTTCAGCCAAGCAGCTGTTTCTCCATACGCAAATATCAACCGACATAGCCAATTTTGACTTTCCAGCCCAGCGCTATAGGATAGCCTTCTCTATGGTCGACAGCTGCTCTTGGGTTGGGGTCTTCTCGGGATCATGCTACGCGAAGATAGCCACCTTAATCCCCTTGGCAGCTCCGCATAACTTTGTGGCGGACCTTTGATTTTCTTATTTTTTTATATTTTTTTAAAAGGTATTTACTAACAGCACAATGTTCGATTTTTTACATTTTTTTTAAAGAATAGAACTTCGCAGAGTCACTCTTGAAATGTTGGGTAATAAAAGAGGAAAAGTTCCAAATCAGAATAAAAGCTATTTTAATGGCAGGTCGTAAACTTTCCAATCCACCCTTATATATAGGCATAGTACTGGGGTACAGTGCTATCAATAAATCATTCAGTCAATAAATGTTATCGTAATTTAGAACCATTGAGTACACTCAATGATTCACTTTTACATAGTAGGAAGGATACAATTAAAAAATACTGAAAATATAAAAAATAGGAGGACTGAATCCCCGATATAGGGCCAAAAAATAATAATAAGTAGAAGCATACTGGCTTCCCTGATTTTAAAATCAGCTCATATTTTTAATACTAGCTAACCAGTAACAGCTGTCAGACGCTTGTCATGAAGACTACGCCCGTTCCAACAACACACATGAAATAACAAAATAATTGATACATTGTATGCTTTTTAATTTTAGGTACCTTAATTTGTATATCAAACATTTCATCATCCTTATAACTTAATAAAAGTTTTGTTTATATGTAGATATAAAAAAAATTGCAGATATCAACTAAAAGATACACACTAAGCGCTTCATCGTACAAAGCATCACAGCAATTACTTTCATGAGATATAAACACATAAATTAAACAACAGAAAACTACACCAACAACGCACAGTATGAGTGTAATGCCAATAAATTAACTACATAGACAGTTTAGATACATTTTGTATCTAGTGTTTTGTTTGTTTTTCGTTTCATTTAATTTTCATCGTCGCGTCACGTTTTGAATTTGTCATCGGCGTTATTTTCACTTCCTCGCCTAAGAGCTCTCTCCCAAAGCGAAGATATGCTCGAGTATGTTTCTAGTTACTTATATATGCATGTATCTAATTTGTGCACGCAAACGCAATATAAGTCGAACATATAAGTAGAACATTAAAACATCATCAGACAAGAGACAACGGACAATAAATAAAAGAAAAGCAATGCGATACTGTGCTGCTTCTTTCTTTTATATTTCGCTGCTCATGAAAGGATGGATGGAAAGAAGCGTACGACAGACGAACGAACCACAAAAACGGATTTCAAGTAATCGTTAAAACTATACGTATACACATACGAGTATATATCTACATCTTCGTGGCATAATTTTACGAGCAGAACTAAAATCGCACTCGTTCACTTACGAAAAAAAGAATCCAATGCGAACGACACATTTGGTTGAAGTTGCTCTTTGGTAAGAGAGGTATTTTACATTTCGGTTATTGGGTCAGAACACAATGGAAAAGGAAAAACTCGTCGGCAACAAAAAAAAACTTAATGACGACGGCTCATAGGAGCTTATTGTTTTTGGGCTATCACCAAGGCATGCACAAATTATAAAAAACTACTGTTGGTAGATAAAACGATTTAATAAAAATAAGTCTTCACATTTTTTAAGCAAACCTCGCGTTCTCCATTTCTTATGTAAAATCTCTAATCAGAGATATGTACATATGTGTGCAAAGTTTTTATAAAATCGGGCTTTAGGTAGTGAGTTAAAAATGTATCACAAGTTTTGGCCAGCCAGCCAAAATCAACATACGGCCACGCGAAGTTAATATAGAATTTATATGGGCAGGGGTACTCGATATTAGTGATACATGAGGTATTTTGGGGTCCCTGAGATAAATAGGGATGGTAAGTAGTGGTATGGCGATCCACGTGGTGGCCTCCGGTAATTTTTCTTCAATACAGGAAAAGCTGAATTATAGGGCTTGTTCCTTTCAAATTAAGATTGGCACGAGGCCAATAATCTCGCCCGTTAAAAAAAACATTATAACGGAACCCCAAATCAGCCTCGGATTCACTGATGAACGACGACGATCACGGCAACGAAAACGGCTAAACGATTTAAGAATTTTCTCATGGTACGTACACTCACTGTATAGAGCTCGAGCTGCACAGCAGCTAGCCGAACCCTGTCCAAATATAATGCTGACATACCAGCAATCCAGGAGATGCGGTGGACGGGGAATGGTGTCTTACAAAAATCAGAATATGACAAATATTACAGCTGTCATGCAAGACATTATGTGCTCGGGTTGGGTTTCTAGTCAGCAAAAGAATGAAACCCACCGTTATCGGTTTTGAAGCAGTAAATGCACGGCCATGCACCATTTGCGTACGGATTTAAAAAACATAAGCCTCATAAACGTTCACGCACCTACACAGTATTCTCCAGATGATGAATCAGTCGAACGGGAACTCCATGCCTGCCCTCGTATGTATGATGTAAAAATCATTCTGAGGGATTTGCATGCAAAAATAGATAGGGATAGGGTATTGAGGCATTACATTGGCACCATAATGACAATGGAAAATGAGTCATAGACATGGCAGCAAGCCTTAATTTGGTTGTTGCGAGTACAAGGTTTGCGCGAAAAAATATCCACAAAGCCACCTGATGGAGCCACTCGCAACCACGTGTTAATATACCGCCGCCACAACCCGAGCCTGTTGATGGTACGAACGTACCGAGGTGCCAACGTCGACTCGGGCCACTATTTTGTTGGTATGGTTCTCCGAGCGCGGATTGCATCAACACGAAAAACTGCGATAAGACCGCTTATCGGAATCGAGTCATCACGGCTGCTCTTCATAACGAAGAGACCAGAAACAACTACGGTCGAGAGATAGGACTCGCCCTAAATACAGGGAAAGTAAGTCCTGGGGCTAAGATGTCGGGCGTAGAAGATAAATGAACACCGCTTAAAAATACTACCATTAGTACTGCAACTGCTGACTCCATCTTAGGCAGTAGTCGTACTTACTTACTTACTTATGTCCTATATCCCCTTGTGGGTCCTAGGGCCTCTACTACGCATACGCGCCATCGCGTGCATTGCGTGCGGTTCCAGGCAATGAGCTTCAGCTCTCTCCAACTTTTCCCCAGTTGCATTGACTCCTCCCCAACTGTTCTGCGCCATGTATTTCTCGGACGACCCGTTCTTCTACTATCCTGAGATAACGGATTCCATTACATTGCGTAGTTTGCTATGGAACTGTCGCATTTTTAGAGTGTATGACCAATCCACTGCCACTTCCGTCGTTGGATGGTTATGCCTATTGGTTCCTGACCCGTTCTCTGGTAAAGATTTTCATTAGATATACGGTTAGGCCAGAAAACCCGTAATATGTTCCGTAGGCACCTATTTACGAACGTTTGTAATCTTTTTGTGATAGTAGCGGTAACCTTCCAAGTGCTGCACCCAGACAATAGCACAAATTCATTCGAACGGAACAGTCGCAGCTTGGTGTTTAAGCTAATCGCGTTGCTTCGCCATATCATGAACATTATTCCAAACACTGATTTTGCTTTGCCGATTCGGATTACAATGTCCTGTTCGGTTCCACATTCGATCGAGACAATACTCCCAAGATATTGGCAACTCTATACTCTCTTTACCGGTTGTCCAGCAATGTTATTTTTAGTTACTGAGTTAGTGCCGATGTACCATGATTTTGGTTTTGGCTGTATTTATCTTCAAACCTGCAGCATTTGCCTCCCTTTCCGCATTTGTTGTCATTGGTGCAGCTCCATAATCCTGTGTGAGAGTAAATAAACGTCGCCAGCGTAGTCCAGATGTTTGAGTTCAGATGTCCAACAAATTCCTCCGTTTATAGTATATAAAGCTGCGCGAAGCACGTCGCTAATCACCAACAAAAAGAGTATCGGCGATAAAATGCAACCTTGTCGTACCCCACTTAGGATCTCGAATTCCTCTGACATGCAACACATAACATTTAGAGCCATCATAGGTTGCTTTAATAATAGCTATTAGTTTATCGGGTATACCTCTCCTGCGTAAGGCGAGCCAGATAAACTGCCTGTTGACACGCCTTCTCAAAATCGATAAACAGCAGGTGTAGTGGTGAGCGGAATTCAACGCACTGTTCAATAATGATCCGCAGGGTGTTGATGTGGTCGACACAAGAGGATCGGCATCGAGTGTATCTTCCAGATGTTCCTTAATTCTCAAGTCCTACTGTGGCTATTACCTTTGCAACTGCAAGAAGAACGCAAATGCCTTTCAAGTTTTCGCACTCCATAAGACTACCTTTTTTAGGGAGCTTGACAATCATTCCCTTCTTCCACTCGTCGGGGAAACTTTCTGCGGGTATGCCATCTAGTCCTACCGACTTGTTGTTCTTTAGTACGTTCATCGCGGTAGCGATCTCATCTTTACTGGAAGTAGAGGTGCGAATTCGGGAAATTGTTACTTCCAGCAGCACCGCTTGATTTGGGTGCATATCGTTGGCGAATACACGGTTAAGGACCGTAGAAAACGCTCCTTCCATCGCTTGAGCTGATCCTCATCTGAACCGAGTACGGCACCATCTAGGGCTTTCACCGGATGTTGGCTAGAACGGTGACAACTTGTCAGCTCTTTGGTGATTCTATAAACGATTCTAATATCGCACCTGCTGGCTGCTTCTTCTGCTTCTGAGGCCAGGTTGTTAATATAATTACGTTTGTCACACTACGCAGCACTTCTCTCATTTCTTCATTGCTTCGATACAGGGACTCCAGCTTTAAGTAGCTTACGTTCTTCAATCCACCTCCAGGTATCCTCGGTAAGCCACGTGCCTTGCCTGGCTTCTACCAAAACACTTTCCACTCCAGATGTGAACACATTTTCACATATTTCCAATGTTCTTGGATGGTTGTCAGCAGTGTGCTGCTGATTGCTTCCACTCCTTGCGATAAATGATCCCTTAATTGTTGGCGTACTGAGGGGATCTTTAGCCGGTCGATGTTATTCCTAGGCATTCGGATGATATTTCGAAGTCTTTGAACTGATGCAGTACATAACTGTACAGTAGCTACCATAAGGTGATGATCCCGTACCATACTTATGTCGGATCCTCGTTTGTTTCGGAAGTCTAATAGACAGCTCCTAAAAGGTCGGCTAATCGCCACATGGTCGACTTGGTTGGATGATGATTGCCAGTCAGTGGACACCCAGCCGACTTTGTGGCAGGTCTTATGCTCATGGTGCCTCCTATGACAAGGTTGTTGGTGTTGCAGAAATCAACAAATCTTTCAAAATTTTCATTTCGTTCGCCGAAGCCGTCCTTCACAATCACATGTCTGAGTCCTTCATTGTCGTTGCCTACCTTGGCATTCAAGCTCCCCACCACGATGACGATATCTCCGTTCGGCGTTGCGTTGAATACAGCGCTAGGCTGATTGTAGAAGTTCTCCGTTTCATCCTTAGTCCAGGTATTCGTTGCATCGAACCATCTTAATTCACTCACTCCCAGTATGTCCGAATTATATCGAAGAAACTCACGTTCCAGTTAAAGAAATCTGGCATTTTGAGGTTCTTCACTCCATGGGTCAAGGAGCGTCCTCACATTGCAGAAACCAATCTTATTATGGGTACCATAGCCAAAAGTCGTCATTATTCGATCATTACTTATCCGAGGCGTTGTGTCGGCAGTAGCGGGCATTTTTCGGTACCGGAGGGTTCTAACCCACTTTATCTAGACTAGAAACGATAGACCGTTCGCATTTGCAGTTTTAGCCTATATATATAAGGATTTATACACATAGTTGCCCGGGGACCAACACTAGGAGGTAAAGCAAGCACTACATCACGAACTTGATTGTTACGCTACTGGCTCAAACCAAGTTTTGAGCAGTCAGTAGTTTCCCGATCAATCGCAATGCAGATCCCCTAGAAGATCTTATAGAACGCACGCACGTGAAGTTGAATATAATGACCTAGGAAGATATGAAAACACAGTTCACAGGCGAAGAAAGCAGCCTGGGAGAAGCATTTCGTTCGTGAACTAGAACAATACAAAGAGACCACACCAGGCGCAGAAGACCTACCAATGAGTCCGCGGCATGACGCAATATACACCTTGTTGCACATACTGCAAAGACAAAAAAGTTAATCTGATCACTGATCTCAAATGCATCTTAGAGCGATGGGAAGAGCACTTTCATGAGTTGCTAAATGGCCAGTTAACTGAGGAATTAGAGGCTCCACCAATGAGACCACACTATGCTGCCGTCACCAAGCATACAAGAAGTTAACAGAGCGATAAATCAAAGCAAAAATAATAAGGCCTCGGGATCAATTATGCAATTATGGCAGGGAGAAGCGATGCCATAAGACTGGCGAAGATGCATCATATGCCCCATACATAAGAAAGGAGATATCACAACATGCAGCAATTATCGTGGTATAACGTTGTTGAGTACCGCGTAAAAGATGTTCTCCTCTATCATTTAAGACAGGATAGCCCAATACGCTAAAGTCATCATTGGTCCATAACACTGTGGCTTTCTCGCAGGCAAATCAAATCAGATTTACTCCCTTGTCCCCTAGGCAGGTACTGGAAAAATATCTAGAGTTTCAAAACTCACTATACCATATTTAAAGACTTTAAAGCCGCCTATGATAGCATAGCCAGAGTAGAACTTTATAAAGCCATAAGAGAATTTGGCATCCCATAGTAACTATATTCGGATCACTATCAAGCCCATTGAACATTTATAACGGGCTTTGACAAGGTTATGGACTGGCCTGCGTCCTCTTCAACCTGGCGTTGGAGAAAGTGATCTGAGACTATGACGTAACGGCGAGAGGAACAATCCTTTATAAGTCATTACAGACACTGGCTTACGCAGATGACATTGACATCGTTGGTAGAAACCTAAGAACTGTACAGGAGGCTTTTATCCGGATCGAGCGGGCGACACGTAATCTGGGGCTGTACATAAATGGCAGCAAAGCAAAGTACATGGTCGCTCCGTTTGCGAGTAGAATATCCAACATTGGTTTGTTGGATTAAAATAGTGAAGCGGTAATTTGAAGTAGTGCAATCCTTTAATTATCGCGGGCCACCTGTAGCAGCCGATAGCAGCATGGAACCAGAAATACGCACACTGTTGCTTAAAGCCAACAAAGCCTACTTTCGTCTGTCAAGACTTTTCAAATCCGAGCTGCGGGTAAGGGATTTGGTTATATATACCAGTTCTGATATATGGACCTGACCTCTTAGCGCCTGTAGTGGCCATGTACTTGAGGAATAACTATTTCGGATATACTATAGTGCTGAGATCTGAGATCTGAGAAGTAACCGCAATGTCGATATCGTGAAGATAATTAAGCTCGATAACTCTGGTGGATCCTTTATCCTGTTCCGAAATTCCATTGCTGTAGGATTTTTGGGCAAAAAAGTAAGGCTTGCCAAGCCTGTGCTGTAGTGATGTAGTAGACAGTGACGCCCAGAGTCAAACTGAATGACATCGGAGGAGGAGACCGGTTGTAGAGCAAAACACGATGATGATGAAAAACGTATAGTATTTTCGGGTGATTGCTGGATTGTTGGTTTTCAAAAACTTTTATTTAACTTGACTTGACTCCTTTTTGTCTGTATGTTCGACTACATTGAGGTCCTATTTAACCATCTTCCACACGACCTTTGTGAGCAGGTCAATGCCAGGAGCCAATTTTCATATCTCGCGTGTGGCGCGTGTGATTCCTGGAAAAAAACTCAAAGATAATTGACGGTTATTACCAAATAATAAATTATGTATTAATAAAAATAATAATACAGAAAAGTTTGATTACTTGTGTTAAGCCATTAATTTGATACCCTTCGTCAATTGACGGGAACTTATCCATATCAACATAAATACCTCTGAAATATGTATAGTGTACAATGTGGAAATATATGTATCTTATGATCGTATCTCGTATATAATTGATTTCAACTAAGTCTTTCATACCGTGCCGACAATTGTTAGATATCCACCAGACAGTTGATAATATTCCTCCAGACGCCATTCTTTCAGACGCCAATGGACATCAGAAATTAATTTGAAGAATAAAACTAATTTCTAGACCATGAACTTAGACAGGTAAAGTACATTTTGATATTGTTGTCATGGCATGTCATGACATATATCTTTTTGTTGTTTTTTATGCCTACTTCTGCAGCTTAATTTAAATGGGCCTAATGGTAACTTAGGCATCGGTGTCAGTATTTAGTGGTTGCGTGTCGAGCGAGGTTAGATGAAGCAGGTGAAGGCTAAAAATCATAATTAATACAATGCATGTGTTAGAGAATGTACATACGCCTTGAGATCCTATCAACATAATAAGCATAAGCATATTGGAAATTGCTAATATTTTTGTTGTTTTTGTTTATTCTTTATTTGTCTACTTGATCTTGGCATTTAAAAAAATTTGAAAGCGTTTATGGAATAATTATTTATAAAATTACATTGTTGGTACATAGTTGAAACTGATTAATTAAATCATAATACAATACGTGATAGCAATGTTGCTAAATTAATTGAAAAAGTAAGGAATTTGATTTCGTATAAGAGGAAAAAAAATACATAATGGCCCATGGGGGGATCGAACCCACGACCTTCGCGTTATTAGCACGACGCTCTAACCAACTGAGCTAATGGGCCATCTGATAAATTGTTGTAAGAATAAGCATACGAGTATGTACAAGATTATGGAATAATTCTATTTTTATCATCGTCTAGCGATGTAGTGAGATGAACAAACGATGCTCGGCATTAGTATCTCGACACGTTCCTCAATGCTGAATTGCCCGTCATTTTGCTGTTATTTAAATATGAAGATGCACAGATCGAGCAGTCATGCGTTGAATAAAGTTTAAGTATTGTCGTCTGGCAGATGATTGCGAGAACAGCAATGGAATAAGTCAAGGGTGACTGTCTTTTGAGATCATTAATCTATCATTACAAAATGTGGAATATAAATTGGAAATTCTATTGTGGACAACAAAGGCCGATCAGATATTTTATAGAAAAAGTTACTAATTTATTGAAAATCCTTAATGAACGGAGAACTGTTTAAGGATACGGAAATATATGCGTTGAATGTTGAATTCTGAAGTGGTGATGGTGATTCCAAATCCAAACTTCTGAGAAAACATTGCCATGTATGTAACAACGATGTTACAATCACGCTATCCATTTAGATGATGATGTCAGTTCTCTTGAAAAAAAAAAACAGTGCGTGAGCCTTTACGCGCTGTTGAAGGCTGAAGTTGAAGAGAATTTGAAGATACTCTGAAAAGACCACGAAAATACCCTCATAGGATCCTCAAAAGACCACTAAAGGACCCTTGATAGACCCAAAAAACCCCAATAGAAAAAATAGAAAGAAATAATACTCCCCGAAAGACCCCAAAAATACTTCCCAAAATACCACCAAAAACCCTCAAAATACTCGTACAGACCCCGAAAGAACCCAAAAAGACCCTCAAAAGACCCCTTTAAGACCGTCAAAAGAACCTCAAAAGACCACCAAAAGATACCCAAAAAGACCCCCAAAAGACTACCAAAAACCCTCAAAATACTCCCAAAGACCTCGAAAGACCCCACAAAGACCCCTTTAAGACCGTCAAAGGAACCTCAAAATAACCTCAAAATACCACCAATAGACCACCAAAATTCTTTATATTAACATAGCGTGCCCGTGTGGTTGTCTGTCTGCCTGTTTGTCTGTGTGCCATAGAATCTTGCGGTAAATTTTTAACCCACTTCCAAAAGCCCAATCTTATTGCAATTTGCACACATGCGTGTTTCCGGAGACAACACTGCCCACATAAAATTTTTAAATTTACAAATTTATCCGATTTTCTTTAAATTTTATACACATGTGTATTTCCGATGGACAAATTTTTTTGTAAAATTTTTGGAGTGAATTTGAATGAATTTTTGGGCCCTGAGGCCCAAGGGGTGCCCATATAATTTTTTTCTAAAAATAGCCAAATTTTCTTTAAATTTTAAACACATGTGTACCATTGATGGCCAACATTTTTTGTACATTTGTTGGAATTGTCGAACCCTGAGGCCCAATGGGTGCCCATGTGAATTTTTTAAAATTAGGTCGATTTTCTTCAAATTTTGAACACATATGTATCTCCTATTAGAGAATTTACATGAAAAATTTTTACTTTTATGGGTTGTTTTTTTTTATTAAATTCTCTATATTAACTTCACTTGCCCGTGGGTCGGTCGTCTGTCGTGGAATCTTGCGATCAATTTTTAACCCACTTCCCAAAGCCCGATTTTATTGAAATGTGTATTTCCGGAGACAACACTTTCTATTAAAATTTGAGGTCCGTTGGGCCACGGGGTCGGGGGGCTCCCATAAAAATATTTTACAAAATTTTACTCGATTTTCTTCAAATTTTATACACATGTGTATCTCCGATAGACAACACTTTTTGTACAAATTTTGAAGACCACGAGCCCCGGGTTCGTGGGACCCCATAATTTTTTTTTTAAAAATTAACCCGATTTTCTTCAAATTTTATAAACACGATTTTTATTTTATTTTGAATTTAATAAAGGGCTTAGCCCAACTTATTGCCGTGACGTAAGTCATTCAGGGAGTCATCCCTTGGCAATAAGTCTCTATATAAAAAAAAAAAAAAAATCTTCGATAGACAACACTTTTTTTAAAAATTTTGTAGACCCCGGGCCCCGGGGTCGTGGGGCCCCAAATTTAAAAAAAAAATTAACCCGATTTTCTTCAAATTTTATATACATATGTATCTCCGATGGAAAACACTTTTTGTAAAATTTTGGAGACCCTGGGCCCCAGGGTCATTGGTCCCCAAATTTTTTTTTTAAAAATTTACCCGATTTTTTTAAAATTTTATATATGTGTGTATCTCCGATAGACAACATTTTTTGCAAAAATTTTGGTGGCCGGGGTCTTGGGGCCCCTTATAAATTTTTCAAAAAAATTACCCGATTTTCTTCAAATTTAACACGCCTGTGTATCTCCGATGGACAACATTTTTTGTAAAGTTTTTGGAGTGAACGGGCCCTGAGGCCCGAAGGGTGCCCACATAAATTTTTTAAAAATTAGCTCGATTTTCTTCAAATTTTCACTTGATGGACAAAACTTTTTGTAAATTTGTTGGAGTGATAGGGCCCTGAGACCCGTGTGGTGTCCATGTAAATTTTTTAAAAATTAGCCCGATTTTCTTCAAATTTTAACATATACCCATCTCCTATTAGATAATTTACATGAAACATTTGAATTTTTATGGGTTCTTTTTTTTATAATGATAAAAGAATTTATTTATGTATTTTATGTTTATTTATTGTGCAATAAATTTAAGAAAAAGATATAGTTTATTTATATTTAAACAAATATGTATCTATTAAAGTATTTTAAATGCATCTATTTTTATTGAAAAATTTTCGGAAAACTCTTTGGGGTTTTCCTAATTTTCCTCGAGAATCCCTAATTTCCAGAAAAAATGTTGGAATTGGGCAAACTCTAGTCAGGACTGAAGCTGGCAAACTAAACTTTTCAACCTTGTTCTGTATTAAGGTTCTCATTTGGTTGCGACAACAATTGGACGCTGGTGGAATTTTTGAGTGAGCATACATAAGGAGTATTGATAAGTCAGTGACGTTTTGAATAAAAGAAATTTTTTTTTCGGCAAAAAAGCGTTTTATTTCTCAACATAGTCTCCTTTATGCTCAATACATTTGGTCCAGCGTTTCCCCATTTTTTTATTCCTTCCAAATAATAGGTTTTCTCAAAACAGGCGTTTGTTTCAGCGATGACCTCTTCGTTAGACCCAAATCTCTTACCAACCAACCAGGAAATAATCGCAGTGGCTAAATCTGGATAATGGGGTAGCAGTTCGTAGCCAAATTTATGGATTTTTGCCATGGTGACGACTCACACGTGTGCACACGTGCATTGTCTTGATGGAACAGCACTTTTTTCTTCACTTACTTCTTGGATTAAATCAATATCGAATCTATTCAAAATCTCGCCGGTGATCGTTTTACCCTATTCAAGGTAATCGGTGCGAACGACACCGCGTGCATCCCAAAAAACTGTGGCCGTGACTTGTTGGATGACAGACCCACCTTAGCCAACTTTGGTGCAAGTTCACCTGTAGAAACCCACTGTCGTAATTATTCCTTGGTCTCTGGTGTGTTGTGATGGGTCCATGTTTCGTCCACGGTTACGAAACGGCGAAAAACCTCGTTCGCATTGCGGCTGAACATCGCCAAACATTCCTTTGAAATTCAGCGCATGAAATTCACTTTTTTCTATATTTGTTAAAATTCACGAGGTGACTTTTTCAAGCCCAAACTAAACGACGCAGTTTGCTCAAAATTTGACATTAGTCTATTAATAGATGGCAGTCCACGGAAGCAGTGTTGCATTTAAAGTCACTGCGCGAGAAATTCAAAAGGTCACTGACTTACTAAACTGCCCTGTCTTAGTGTTCTCGTACCAACAAGATAAAGAATATTAAGGTTGCAGCTTCGAGCCTAAGAGTTCCAATCGAGCCCAGGAAACTGTGACCCTGTTTGACGTGCTCGTCATAATTTTGGTACTTCTCTTAGGCTCGAAGGGTCTGTATACTGTATAAAATCGCATTGACCCAAAATATAAGGCAGAATGACCATCAGCTACGACGTTACTTCAGTGATAGGACCCTAAGCGTGCACGAAAACTATCGCGAGTTGTATCGCAAATCATTCTCAACGATAAAGCGCATTTCTGGCTTAACGTCTTCGTTAATAGGTAAAATTGTCGCTTTTAGGCTAGTTAGCAACTTGAAGCCAATTACGGAATGGCATTACACCCATCAAAATTTACCATTTGGTGCAGATTTCATGCTGGAGTAGTCATTAGCTCATACTTCTTTAATGATTCTGCCAACGCAGTCACAGTCAATAGATATGCAAAATAAGTAATGAAAAATATTAGATTCAGCGCGTTTGGAAGACATTTTGGTGGTGTTGTGTTCCATATTTAATGGCATCGATGGTACTTAAGCCCCATATGTTTGATATCTCAAAGACAAGCTGTTTTCTTTAAAAAAGCTATGTAAGTGCTATGTTAGCTAGCGATTTTCCCAGGGTCACGGCACACTGTTGGATATCGCTACTCAACATTGAGTTAAAATCTTTACCAGCCGATCGGCATTACTAAAATTGATACTTCCGTGGGCTTCACGTCACCAGTGGTACGAGAAGAATCTCTGGTCGGATTTCGTAGTAAATTTCGTAGTTAACTTTGCAGTTGATTGTCTGATCGGGACTCGGACGTCCTTTTCCTAACAAATCTAATGTTTCGCTCAAGCGCCATTGTAATCGAAACACTGTGACGTTCTTAACTTCTTCCAGCCTATTATTGCTATCGCTCTGTAAGATTCCTTCTTCTGAGTCATTGTATTTCATTGTTTCTCAAAGTTTCCCTGAACCTATCATTGAAGTAAACAAAAAAGTAATTACATTAGGAATTGTTAACCAATAGTGTAATAAGTTGTGTGTTCTCGCCTTTAGCCATGGAATATGAATTTTACTATTTTTTTCATTCGCTAATTTAAACTTCGACGTTTGTCCATAAAAAGGTTAATGATTTGTAGCCTGTTTGCCAAAATTTGTTGTTCACACTGCTTACACATTATTTTCTTGCTATTATAGTGTCTTTGAACGACCTCGTCGTTGTTAATGAATTTGAGTCTCCGCACTTTAATTGTTTGAATGATGGAACGGATTTCGTCACTATTCAGGTGTATCGTCGGGTTATTAATTATTTTCGACAGCACTCCGTGTGTTTGGTTCCCGTATCGTTAAATGTTTAGCTAAGTAGCTCCTCAATAAATTGTTTACAGAAACCGCAAATCATCGCAGTAAGGTGCGCAGTTGAGAACAACATCAACATCAACAACAACAACAACAATGATTAAAAGTTTTGCATCGATGTCGGTCTGTGTATGGTGTCGCTTCGTTTGTTTTTAAATTTTTGTTATGATGTGTTTTGTTTACATTCTATACAATATCAACAACAATAACGTCGATTAAAGAAATTGTAAAACAATTGCAAACGAACAACAATAACAAGAGCGATCCATTTGTTCGGCTGTTTGTGTGCAAACAAGCAAAAGCGTTTCAACGATTGCCGACAACAAAATTTTGTTCTCACTCTCGCAGGTTCTCTGTGGTATCGTACGTCCAAAATTAGTTGAAATTTTAACGCGCACTTGACATCGGATATTTTCTTTTCTTTGCCACACGTGAGAGAGTTTCACAATAACAACCACATGTGTATTCTATTCAGACAAGAAGTACACCCCTCACTCCTTTCTAAATGCGATGATCGTCGATCGGTAATCTGCTGAGACTAAAGAGCCCATAGAATCCGTTGCATCCGTTGTGGCGAAGTAAGCAACTGACAGATCGATGAAATACAGGCGTTTTTATGGGAACGGGAAGTGTCCCATGGGCAAAGCATGTGACGGAAACGACGCCAAAAGTTGACCAACTTTCAACTTTTCTCTCCGGCAAATGCCCTGAAAGTTCTCTCGCACACCAGTTTGAAGTTTATTTTGGTATTTGTTGTTGTTTGCCTGTACGACCAAAACCTTCTCTATAGAAAGCCCAACTGTTCCGATCGTACACAGACACATGCTTAGATTGAGACCAAACGTATTTGTATTAGTAAACAACTAAAGAGCAAAATCCATATAAAATTTTTCTGTTTCCCACTACCACATCTTACGTTTCTCGCTCTTTGCGACAACTTATTTTTTGTACACTGTATTTACATCCCACAAACACACATGCGTTTGGTCTTGGTTTACAGCACCCTGGGATCTTGGCTCTTCTTATATCGTCCTTTTCCATGTCTTGCTAGGACGGCCAACTCGGCGGCTTCCTTGTGGATTCCAGTCGAGCGCTAGTTTCGTAATATCGTCCGCTGGCTTTCCTGTCCTGTGGCCAATCCAGCTCCATTTTCGTCGCCTGATGGTGATCGCGATTGCTTTCTGCTGAGTTACTCTCCACAAGTCTTGATTGGTGATAATGTCCGGCCATCTTATTCTCCTTTGGCACTTGTTGACGAAGACATGGAGGCGCGTCGCAATTGACTCTGTGATTTTCCACGTTTCGCAGCCATACAAGAGTACTGAGGGAACGTTAGATCTGAAGATCGTATGCTTCAGATTCCGGGAGATTTGCGAGGAGTTCCAGATATTATTAAGCATACTATAGGAGTGTCGCGCCTTGTTTACTCGAGAGCACACATCCGAGTCAGCACCAACATTTTTTGACATCCAGCTGCCCAAGTAACAAAACTTATCGACTTCCTCTATATGATGTCCATCAATCGAGAGATCACATTTTCCACTAGCGTTAACGTGAAATAGTTTTGTTTTTGAGACGTTAATTAAACTCACTTTGCAAGCGTGAAGTTCTAGTGAGTTAGACAAAATCTGCCCCATCATGATTCGGCCCACGTTGTCAAAAGCACGTTTAAAATTTACAAAAACCATATACAGAGGAGAGCGATACTCAACTGATTGTTCAATGATTATACGCAATCTGTTAATTTGATCAGTACAAGAACGGTTTGTGCGATATCCTGCTTGTTCATTTCAAAATTGGCTCTAACGCATTCCGTAGCTATTATAGAGGAGATCACTTTGTTTATAGTGTTTAGCAGGGTAATTCCTCTCCAGTTTTCGCAATTGCTCAAATCACCTTTCTTGGGGAGTTTGACTATTAAGCCTTCTTTTAACGACGATGGAATGGCTTCAGATTCCCAGATACCCAAATATATCGCATGCAATGTTCGCGTAGTTAACTCGACGTCGGCTTGAATGAGTTCTGCGTAGATGTTGTCATTGCCTGCTGCTTTACCTATTTGCAGTGAACGAATTGTTGTCCTTATCTCCTCCAACGAAGGAATAGCGACGCTGATGTTAAGTAGCCTATTAGGGTGCATATATGGGTTGATGGATGTGCCTGGCGAAGTACAATTCAAAACATTCTTAAAATGTTCTGTCCAGCGGGTTAATTGTTGTTCCTCATAAGGATCAAAGAGCGGTCTATTGCCTTAACAGGGTAGTTGATGTGGTGTTTCTTGTTTGCGAACTTACGAGCGAGTTGGTAGACTGTGCTGTATTGTCTACTAAGCACGGCTTGCTTTGCTTGTGTTGCGATGTCGTTTAGCCATGCTCGTTTGTCGTTCCTAGCTGAACAGCCAACTTGCCGGTCCAGCTTCCTATACTTCCGCGCTAATGCGTTTCGCACGGCACCCGAGGCCGCGTTTAACTCTACTTTGATGTTCACGAATGGTGTTCCATTTGCTATCTGATATCCATTATTTTCTAGTTTTGTTGGGATAACCTTAAATGGTTGAGGCTGCTTCCGTATACCATTTACTGTTTTCCCCCATTTTAGACTCTAGGGTTTGGGGCTGTATATCAGAGAGAGACTGTTTTATGCGGGATACATATTGCCGTTTCACATCTGGGCCTTTCAGTGCTGCTACAGCTCTCTTTCTCGTTGTTTGACTTCGTGTGGATGAGTGAAACTTCAATCGCACACACTCTTCGACTTCTAACGTCCAGCAACGATGATCGCTACTTGCGGCTTATAGTGATGTGATCAATCTGGTTGTTGTACATGTGATCGGCAAATATGGTCTGAAATTTTGGGGACCAAGCAATTTCTCAAGCGATTCGTATGAAATTCGTTATGTAGGACTAATATGCTACTATAACCCTTGTTCCCATGGAAATTCTGGGATCTGGCCAATAGGATCTGGAATTTTGTGGGCCAACCAATTTCTCAAGCGATTCGTATGAAATTCGGTACGTAAGACTAAGATGCGACTATAAGACTTGTTCCTGTGGAAATTCTGGAATACGGTCATTAGGAACTGGAATTTTGGGAACTAAGTCATTTCGCAAGCGATTTCTATGAAATTCGGTATGTAGGACTAAAGTGCGACTATAAGACTTGTTTACACGCTTCACACGCGCCACACGTGACAAGCTATACGTGTCAAACGCGGGATATCAAAAGTGGCTCCTGGCGTTGAGCCGCTCACAAAATTACAGCCCTCTAAGTCGTGTAAAAGGTGGTTAAAAAGGACCCCAAAGAAGTCGAAAACAAATTTTCAACCCATCACACGCGCCACATGCGTTATATGCGGAATATAAAAAATGCTATTTTGGGCTTAGACACTGACAAAATTTCAGCACCCTAGGGCCTGTAGTAGTTGGTTAAAAAGGACCTCAAAAAAGTACTTTTCTATACGGCACCCCTCGTATTAGTTATGAGATCAATACTCATTACGTTTTCGTTTTCTGTTTGAGTTTAAGAATCAGTCAGTTGCAGAAATTAGGCTAACCCTGAACCGTATAGACTCAATATTATCTAATAAGGTGTTGTGGGAAGTAAAGTGCCCCAACACTATTTTATATTAAAAATTATCTCAAAACAGCTATTGGTTAATGAAGTGAAAATGTTATCTATTCCATTTGATTAATTAATTGACCAACTTCTTGTTAAAATAATTCTCTATGTGCGTATTGGCCTATGGCTATACTGTGCAAGGCTGCACTCAGAATCAGAATGGGGAATGACGCTAATTTCAAGTTTGCAAAAAGCTACCACTTGCCGTTTTGTGTTCCGTTGCTTTCGGGTTAGAGCGCCTTTCCACACAGCTATAAAGGGTGTCGCCAAATTCTTAAGCTTCTAAAAAGAAACTTTCAAAATCGAATTAAAATTTAATGACTCAAAAATTGTATCCGTCGAAAGGAAATAATTATGAGTTGAAAAATCAACATTTAGACGAGAAAAAAAACCCTCTATTTTGGTCACATCTTTTGCTACATAATTGCAGCACTCAGACCTGAAACCATGAAGGCCCGAGGAACACAAACATAATCATAAATTAAATATCCGGCGGCGTAGTAAGTGCAAAGTAAAATAATTCATTGTTAATCGTTGCGCATAAATTGCTTACGCATTCGAGGTGCGTTCTGTGCATTACACCACCCTCCGGCTGGCGACGTAACAAATTTATGTGATTGCGTTATGGTTTGGCGTATGGCGTGTTGTGGCGTGTCGCGACGATATGGTTGCTTTAGTACGATACGAGTATGAAGCCATTATCAAGCATAGCGGCGGACGACGACGATTTACATGAGTGATATTATTCCACTCGGTGAGGTGAAAAATACAATTCGCACATCCAACCAAAGTCGGAATTAAATAAATAAATTAAAAATGTAATGTGAGAGGATTTTGTTTATTGCAGAAGTGACGGGTTATGATAGGGTATTGTTGGGACGTCTATAGAGCTGGTGGATAACATACGATCATTTAAAAGTGTTTGCCTTTCGAGTTCGGCCACAAATCCGGTAAATTCCTCTTTAATACTTTTGTGAGTTAACTGTTGCCTGAGTAGTCCTCCATCTCCATTTTAATCAACTTTAATTATGTCTGACAATTCATTGAGTGACAAATCGCTGACAGAGCACAGAGCGTTGGAAATGAGTAAATTACAAAAACCAAACAAGGAATGATTTCCCCTAGAAATGATCGTTCATCACAATCGTTATGTTGCGCATGCAACCTTCATGCGTTGACGTGTTCGTGAGGCTTATCACGATATTCTTGTGCAAAATATAAAATAGCAAATGACCTGTCAAATTTTTGACAGTTGTTTGATTATGATACGCTGTGAGAATTTAGTAAAAAGACATTTTATGACGTTTGTCAGTCTTCTTGCAATTCTGTAAGTGAAATAACTTATTGTCATTTGTGTCGATTTTGAGTTGTATGGAAAATATTGACTTCTCCTGAAGTGTGGTGGAACAAATTTTGAACATTATCCGGAGGGAGACTAGCATCCGGATCAATCGACCACTGATACATCGATTACGCAAAATACAGCATTAGCTAACTAGTTTGCTTAATTGCAAATTTGCTGTATTTAAGAAACTAATTAGCTCCACTATCTTCTGAATTTCCTCTATTTTGCTTAAAAAAAAGAGTGCTCGTTATTTTTGAAAAATTTAAGCAAACCTTTCTTTGATTTCTCGAAAAATCTAAAGAAATTTTTCTCTGATTCAGCAATTATGCAAAATACAGCGTTAGCAAATTAATTTGCTTAGTTGCAAAACTATTGCTTCTATGAAGCTGATCAGAAAGATTTCGACCTCCACTTTCTTCGGAATACCTACCTAACAACTCTCCGAATTTCGCCAATTCAGAGAACAGTTTGCTTCAATTTACTTGGGTTTGAGTTTGAGTGCGCCGTTTTGCAGAAAAGCTGCCTCACTCGAGTTGGTTCTGAAGCCACAGAGGAGTCTTAATGCCCTCCATTGCTGGACAAAACAACACTAGCAAAAACTACCCCCACCCCCAGTATTTGATTACTGATTGTATGTTATGTGTATACCTAGTTTGGTTGAAATTGGTGAAGGCCTTCCAAAGTTAGTTAGGCGCAAACAAACAAACAAACAAACATTCTCTATTTTATTATATATAGTATATTTTATATTTAATCTGGCCAAGATTGTTATGGGATAATGTGTGTGTGTAGAAGTGTATATAAATATGTAGACTGGCAGGAATACTCTACGTAAATGACTGTAATACATGGATTCATCTAAGACATGGCGCGCACTGAAGTGGTCAGCAAGTGACGTGGCATTGGCGTGGTGACCAAGTGGTAGGTGGAATCGCTAAAGCTTGTGTAAATAAATGAAGACGCGCGCATCAAAGCGGTATAGGGGTGACGTGGCATTTTGAAGGAGGCGTGATGACAGTCTGGTGCCACTAATCTCGAACAAGTTGAATTTTCGAATGGCAAGCGGCGGGTGACGACGTGGATTTTGCATTACAACTGCGGGAGAAATAGAATTCCTGAAGTTTTAATCCTTTTGTCAGTAACTTGCAAAATGTCACTTTCTTCATTCGATAGAAAAGTTCAAATTTTCGGTCGTCCAAGTTCAAATCCTTTTTATAAACGTTAAAAATTCCAAACCTTTTATTTTTCTGCTAGAGAGGATGAACCCAATATCAAGATCATCTTCATCCTCTGAGGACGACATTTTAAGAAGTGATGAATCGGTGGCACCAGACGTTGTTTGCCACTCCAGTGTGCATTAAATCACTTTCATATACCACTTCGCCGCGATTCCCTCGCCACGCCAAATGTTCACCACTCCTATATCACGTACCATTCCAATACCTCACCACTACCACACTACTTAAAGGCGCGTATTGACTTAGGCTAAGGCTAAGGCCACGCACTGAGCGGCTAGCGGCAGAGCGGCACAAAGCCCCTAAAGGACCCTCAAAAGGCGCTTAAAACCTCCAAAGACCCTTAAGAGGACTCTTAAAAGACTATACCGAATTTCATACAAATCGGTTGAGAAATTACTTAGTTCCCAAAATTTAAAATTTTAACACAATAATGTGACCAATAATGTAATTCAAAATCGCAACACAAAATTATTTTGATACCGTACTAAATTTTTTCCTCACCGCGCCTTTCACTTACAAAAATGCCATGTATCATAAAGCATTGCAATGAACGAAATAGTGATGTTCAAGCAAATAATCAAAACAAACAAATGCTTTGTTTCGATTGGTTTGCTATGACATTGCAATCGAAATCGAAATGTAAATAAAACTCATTGAGATTCATGGTGATTTCAAAGTTAATGGATGAAAATAAATCAATAGGTTGAGGTTTTTTTTCACTTTGATTTAACATTTCGAATAGCTCTTCACAAATTCACAAAACGATCACAAACAAATTTGTTGAAAGTTGGACAGGACAGCGTCTGTTGGGTCAGACTCAGACTTTGCTGTAACTAACTGGACCTATTGGGGGGATAAGTTATAACTGATATCTGAACTACTCCGACGTGTTGCTTAAGAAGTTTAGTTAAGTTCGTTGATTAGAAGTCCCGATGTTTCCTGCATAAAAGGTGGGATCTCTGGAAAAATAATTTAAGAGAGAGAGAGAGAGCTTTCCGGCTCGCAAGCCCAATAAAATCGTTCCTTCTTTTAAGATCTAAATAAAAGTCCGTTTTATTCAAGAATTCTTTTTATTCCGAAGACTCAAACACATATGGATAATATGAATATAATACAAATATCTACGAATACATACAAGTCTATATCGATTCCCGACCCGATTTGCCATATTGCGCTTGTCAGCATTATTACATTCCTGTGAAGTAATAGACCGAATAATTTAAGTGCGTTGGGTCGCTTGCCTTGTTTGCTGATATTTATCACCATAGGCAACCGACTTCATTTTGTTATTCATAATCTTATGATGATTGTGAGGGTAAATGACCGAATGCTTTTAAAGATCAGAGCTCGCTTGCCTATTATGCTTAGTGGACACATTTATTGTCACAAGCAAACGACCGCTGATCGTACCCTCATTACGTTATGTTTTGCATGCTATTGCCCTTCTTCACAGAGTGTGCCAACAGAGGATTATTTTGTTTTTTTTTCACTCGTTGAGTGTCTGTACGTTAATATTTTAATGATTCCTATGTAGAAGGCAATATGAAGATTGCGTTTAATAGGGAATATGGTTGTCAAGAATCCAATCAGACCAATCAGTTACGTGGTCGCTGGGACTACTTGTGTAATAATAATTTCTATTGGTTTGATTACAATTTGGTGTTTTGTTGTAGAATGTGTTGATATTCTTAATTTTTGGTATGGCTATACTAAAAAAATTATGTAATGACGCATGCATTGACGTAGCGCATAATTTGTAGTGGTATGTCTGTATAAGTTTTTATTTAACAATTTAGATACGGGAAGTTTTTAATGTAACAGCATTTAAAATTAAGAAACTTGCGTGCTTTAAGACAATAAGTAGAATGTTTGAAAGGTTATACCATTACGTACTGTACATTATGATTGTACCTGCATAGAATTTATTTTTAGACTTTTTACGATATATGACTCAATTGTACTTGCGAGTATGGTTTGTTGTAAATAAGAAACCTTTTTTTAATTTTAATTTCGGTGGGGGCATCTAGCTCCTTTATTCGGCTTATTACAAGCTAATAGCATTAACTTAAAACTAAGACATAAGATAACACTTTAGGTGCGATGGTGGAAGAAATCTAGTTTTATGCCGGGAGTGCTGCGGTTAAAATCGGAAACTGTGAGGTTTAAGTTAACTTTTCGCAGCATACGGGAGATTGGTTCGTTAGAGCCGTACATGACACGAGTTATATAAAGACGCGCAGTCGAAGGAGTCTAAGAGGAGACAATGTATGAAAAGAATGTCAGCAGTAACACTGCGTTCCTCAAGTATTTTTAAGTTTATGAGGTATAGGCGGTCTTGGTAGCGGGCAGGATAAGGTGATTGTCCCAAGGTAAGTATCGTCAGCATAGAGAGAGAGAGAGGACGAAGTTTTTGATGAGCCTATCAAGATCACTTATAGTTAGAATGAAGAGGAGGGGGCCCAGATGGCTGCCTTGTGGTACACCAGAGGTTGCCATGAATGTGGTTGAGAGGACGGACGTGAAGCGAACACTATAAAGACGGGTTTCTAGATAGGAAGATATCCATTTTAACAATATTGGTTCAAAGTCGAGGGCAGACAATTTAAAAAGGATTAATTGGTGAGATATGTCATCAAAAGCCTTACTGAAATCAGTTCAGTTGCAACAACGTCGACTTCGTTGCCGCGGCTGTAAGGGCGAAGGACACGAAGTCAACGAGGTTAGTGGTGATCGATCTACCTTTGGGAAAGCCGTGTTGGCTCGGAGAGATAAGAGATTTACAATGGAAGGAATTATAATAATTAGTTACATCATTATCTGATCCTTTTTTGTCTTCCAAATTTGAGGAAATTCTCCTTGTGAAAGGAATAGGTGAAAGAGTTGAGAAAGGGGGAGGGAGATACTGGAGGAACACTTTATAAGAAATATGGCGGAAAGACCATCTGGGCTGGGTGAGAATTCATCATTAAGTTTTTGTAATTTATTTTCGATAATAGTGGGATCAAGGTTGTTCGAATAGAAAACAGTAGAAAAGAGACTAGAACCTTCGCGAAGCTTTTGATTTA
The DNA here is from genome assembly GCA_947095585.1 of Nephrocerus scutellatus. NCBI lineage: Eukaryota > Metazoa > Arthropoda > Insecta > Diptera > Pipunculidae > Nephrocerus > Nephrocerus scutellatus. Next base: position 95,835,764 of record OX352763.1, read on the forward strand.
CTATAAATATGCGGCGTTTTGCCGCAGGAGATGATTGGGTATTTGGAATTCAACCAGAGCATTTGAAAAGTACTTGCGAAAAGGAGCTACCGCCTTATTGAAATACAAGTATTGTAAGTGTTTTTGTGTGCATTAAAAGTTATCACTAGTGTAAAATTGTAAACGTTTGTTATTTTTACTTTTTATTACTTAAAGTTGTAATTTGTTAATTAATAAAATTGTGTTATGTTTTATTTGCAAAATCGTTTACGAAATCGATAGCCTAAATTTTGTAACAATATTTAAAAATTTTAATTTACAGCAGAGATCGTTGCTGGCGAATATTTCAGCGTTCTCATCCTTCCAATTTAGAAAATGTTGTTGAAATATGCATTATCATATTCGACTCTACAACCGGAGACCACTACTGGCCTCCCACAAAATCTCTTCATCGGTCTCAATTTCGAGCCCATTTCATCCAGTTTTTTGAAATTATCTCACAGTACTACATAACATCCGCAATCGAATGGCATGTCCGAATCGACAAAGGCGTATTAAAAAAGGTTTTATTAAGCTCGACAACGGATATTCAAAGCAAACATTATTATGCTCGAGTATAGAAGGCTGTTAGACGATCTTCTTAACAGACAAAAAATGTTATTTAACAGTTTCCTCCTTAAGTATTATAACATCTAAGAAAGGAATTAAGGGTTCACCATTTTAATCGAATTTTTGATCTTCAGCTCGGGGGTTTCGCAGGTTCACTTAATTTGAATGTAAATTTCATAAAAAATATTACTTAGACGAGTGGCATAACAAAACCTGGTTATTCCAAGTGTACCCATTACACTCTTAGATTTTTTCTATGGCATAATAACTGAAACCACTGGACTGATGGTACAGTGGCATATTTTCTTATTCTCCTTTATTTGCGCTTACCTTCTACTCTTCGAGGCAAGGTTATGAAGTGTTGCATAGCTGTTATGTAGCGATAAGTGTCACAGCAACAGCGGGCGGGTGTTGGAAGTTGGAAAGTGAGAATTCCCTCAACCAATTCCAATACATAATAATTGTAATAATTTCCACTACGACTTTCACCCATGAATGACAGTAGTAGTGCTCGTAGTAGTTGTTGTGGTCGTCGCCGCCAGCCAGTGTAGTTTGCTCCACTTAAATCCACTTTGGTTTCAGTTGCATTTCCACCATAATTCTACGGCATGTCGGCAGCAGCTGTTTTATTGATTCCTATTCCCCACCAACTATAACGATAACTTTTGTTGTATATTTTATAACGACTCTTACCGTTGTTGTTGTTGTAATACTTGTTTATAAAATTTAATAGCAGCAATAGCTCTCCAGACACAGAACACCATCACCGATGACTGCGGAGTTATTAACCACTCGGCGTCTTCAGTGCTGCTGGCTGGTGGCTCGTTGTTCGCCGTCGAGACGACGATACAATGGGACGACGATTGAGAAGCAGGGTAAGCCAGTCGTTACAATTCCGTTAAGCAGAGGGCAGCTCGATGGGTTAATTCAGTGGTGGTGATGCTGCGATATGGTGCTCGGCGGCACATTATATTTAGTTCATGCCATCAGTGCAGTCCTCCTCTTTAACAATTGATTTCATTACGAAACAAGCAACTACGCTGGCTATGTACCTACTACCGCTCTAACTAAGCGGACAAAATGGCATCGAGTGAGTGCAGTATGAAAAAATTATTTATTATTATTTTAAAATTGATTTAATGTGGGATTGCAGTCAGGGCGGGCGTGTATCATGAGCGGATTCGCATCGTCGATCGGTCGGTCGGTCTGTGGAATTTATGATTAAAAGTCAGAAGAGGCGTTTGCTGACACACGATCCATTTCACTCTAACCCGCTTACGAACGTTGCCTTTCATCACAGCCTTCCTCACACATCCCATCTGACAGGCATAGGAAGCTAACAAGTGTCTGCCTGCGGTTCTTCATACTCCACATGAATAGCGGGCGGTATACCCTGTGCCGGTTTATAAATTCAATCAATATTCTATGTCTCGTCCTCTGCTCCAACTGCGCCAACTACTCATGGTGTAAAGGGGTCACCGTAGATTGCACACCGTACACTTCACTTCCTGTTCACTTGAACATTATTACATTGCACCGGCACCACCATTGCGTCGTTCACACAGGCACTCACTCACTCACTCACGTTGCACTTCAATGCTGGTAAATTATTTAGTAGTATGAGTTCGTGTAGCTGCGATGCAATTCGGATGAAAAATTCAACTTTTCCAACTTAAATATTTGCTTTGTCATACTATTCGTCTGCTATACGGTCATATAGTCAACTCCTTATCAACCAACCATACCCCACAAGTAGAAGTCCTGCCAATGTGTCTGTTACGTTCTTCGGAGGCGGCAGCGGCTCTGTTATGATGATGATGCAAAATGGAAATCGATTTTAAATTTTCAAATGAAAATGTCGCCTCCCATGAGAACTCGGAAACTTTGCGGTGTTGTGGAACATCGGATTCGATTCTGTTCCAGTGTTTGCCGACGACGTTATCGACACGACACATTTCGTCGCCGACAGAGATTTTATTATTGAAATTCATTTTTCATATTTTACCTTTTCCCTCCAACAATTCATTACGACAGAAGGTAGACGATTGTTTACAATTTGTCTAGCTGAAGGTTCTTTTTTTTTTGTTTTTCATTCAATTTCATTGCTTTCTGATGGCAAGTATTTTAGGGAACAAAGCTAAAGATTTATGTACGGATCATTTAAAGCGTTTACTCCTCAAGAGTCGTTTATTTGGTATATTGGATGTTTCGTTAAATTAAAGTCGGTTCTGAGCAAAAAGAATCCTAATACCAGTTCCGAAACAGTGTGGGTTTCTCAAAGACGATGAAAACGTTGTCCTCCCACAGGGAAGCCAAAATTATAAAAATCACTTGAGCCATTTTCTAGCCAAATAAGATGTCAGTGACGATGCATTTCTGGCTATTGTGACTTAAGAAAAAAAAAGTCTATTGATTTAAAAATCTATACTTTGTACTTTAATTATTTTAAAAACCAGCTAATCTCGAATATTAATAAGCCATTCCTTTCTTGACCTTATAATTCTTCGGTATTGTAATGTATAACTTCATTCATTCAGTCAATATAATGAATTAAGTTTTACAGTATAATCTTGATATTTCGTAATGCTACGACAAGAAAGAAAATTACTTAACTAAAATTGTCCCTCTTTTTGTTGTTAATACCTTTAATAAATAGTATGGATTGATGAAGGTAATGTTCCGGGTAATTATTGGCATAGATACGGACATCTAGAATACGGTGACAAACGGTGATAATGACGCGATTATAGACAGTCATGTCCTAAGGCTCTCGCATCACAACTCCTATCTTATGCATCCACGTTGCGTCACTGGAAACTCGGCCAAATCAAGTGAACGATTTCGATACCCAATCCGATTTGTATTAGCTTGGGTCAGGGCTAAATGTCGACCTAGGTTGCGGTTGGCCAATCAACTGAATTAATTGATTCTTGAAACTAATACAAGCCTTGGATACATATCGAATTTATCAACAATGACCTTTGGCCCACGGAAAAGGACACGTTTTGGAACTTGAAACATTCGCAAGCTCGTCAAGACAACAACGCTTGCTCAATTAACAAAGGAATTTCGTAAATACCATCTAGAGATTCTTGGTCTTAGTGAGGTGAGATGGCCTGGAGTAGGGAAAAAACGAACATCCACCGGCGAGTTTCTTTCGGGTAAGCCTGCAGGAGAACACCATGCGAATGGAGTGGGATTTCTACTCTCTAAAGCCGCGAGAAGATCGTTACAGGACTTGCAAGCAATATCCGATAGAATTATTATTGCAAGATTTAAATCTGCTGTTCGACAGGTCGTGTTTGTTCAAGTTTACGCACCAACGGAACAAGCCACCTCTGAAGAAAAAGTCAAGTTTTACTTCTTCTTCTTTATGTCCTGTATCCCCTTATGGGTCCTAGGGCCTCTACTACGCCTACGCGCCATCGCGTGCGGTTCCTGGCAATGAGCTTCAGCTCTCTCCAACTCTTCCCCAATTGCCGTGCCTCCTCCTCAACTGTTCTGCACCATGTATTTCTCGGACGACCCGTTCTTCTACCATCCTGAGATAACGGGTTCCATTGCATTGCGTAGTTTGCTATGGAACTGTCGCCTTTTCGGAGTGTATGACCAATCCACTGCCACTTCCGTCGTTGGATGGTTGTGCCTATTGGTTCCTGACCCGTTCTCTGGTAAAGATGTTCGTTAGAGATACGGTTAGGCCAGAAAACCCTTAAGATGTTCCGTAGGCACCTATTTACAAATGTTTGTAATCTTTTTGTGATAGTAGCGGTCACCTTCCAAGTGCTGCACCCATACAACAGCACAGATTCAACATTTGAGCGGAACAGTCGCAACTTGGTGTTTAAGCTGATCGCATTGCTTCGCCATATCATGGACATCATTCCAAACACCGATTTTGCTTTGCCGATTCGGTTGGCAATGTCCTGTTCGGTTCCACCTTCGGTCGAGACAATACTCCCAAGATATTGGAAACTCTCTACTCTCTCTACCGGCTGTCCAGCAATGTTAACATGAGTAACTGAGTTAGTGCCGAGGTTGATGATTTTGGTTTTGGCAGTATTAATCTTCAAACCCGCAACATTTGCCTCCCTCTCCACATTTGTTGTCATTTGGTGCAGCTCCATAATTCTATGTGAGAGTAAACAAACGTCGTCAGCGTAATCCAGATGTTTGAGTTGAGATGTAAGAGTCCAACGAATTCCTCCGTTTCCAGTAGATAAAGCTGCGCGAAGTACATCGCTAATCACCAACAAAAAAAGTATCGGCGATAGAATGCAACCTTGTCGTACCCCACTTAGGATCTCGAATTCCTCTGACAGCTTTCCTCTATGCAGCACATGACATTTAGAGCCATCATAGGTTGCTTTAATAATAGCTATTAGTTTATCGGGTATACCTCTCCTGCGCAAGGCGAGCCAGATAAACTGTCTGTTGACACTGTCAAACGCCTTCTCAAAATCGATGAACAGCAGGTGCAGTGGTGACCGGAATTCAACGCACTGTTCAATAATGATCCGCAGGGTGTTTATGTGGTCTACACAGGAGGATCCAGTGCGGAAACCTGCTTGTTCGGCATCGAGTGTATCTTCCAGATGTTCCTTAATACGTTCAAGTACTACTTTGGCTATTACTTTTGCAACTGCAGGGAGAACGCAAATGCCTCTCCAGTTTTCGCACTCCATAAGACTACCTTTTTTAGGGAGCTTGACAATCATTCCCTTCTTCCACTCTTCGGGGAAACTTTCTACCTCCCAAGCTCTCTCTACAAGAGGATATAAAAGCTCTGCTGATGTCGTTGGAGCTGCACGCAGAAGCTCTGCGGGTATACCATCTAGTCCTACCGACTTGTTGTTCTTTAGTGCGTTAATCGCGGTAGCGATCTCGTCTTTACTGGGAGTTGAGGTGCGAATTCGGGAAATTGTTACTTCCGGCATTTCCGCTTGATTTAGGTGCATATCGTTAGCAAATACACGGTTAAGGACCGTAGAGAAATGCTCCTTCCATCGCTGCTCCTCATCTGAAACGAGTACGGTACCATCTAGGCCTTTCACCGGATGTTGGCTAGAGCGGTGACCACCTGTCAGCTCTTTGGTGATTCTGTAAACGGTTCTGCTATCGCACCGGCTCGCTGCTTCCTCTGCTTCTGAGGCCAGGTTGTTAATATAGTTACGTTTGTCACGTCTTACACTACGCTGCACTTCTCTCATTTTTCTTCGATACATGGACTCTAGCTCACTCCTCGCTGCTGCTGGGATATCTACAATACGAGCTTTAAGTAGTTTACGTTCTTCAATCCGCCTCCAGGTATCTTCGGTAAGCCACGTGCTGTGCCTTGCCTGGCTTCTACCAACAATACTTTCCGCTCCAGATGTGAAAACATTTTTCACAGCCTTCCAATGTTCCTGGATGGTTGTCGGCAGTTAGCTGCTGATTGCTTCCACTCCTTGCGATAAATGATCCCTTAATTGTTGGCGTACTGAGGGGATCTTTAGCCGGTCGATGTTATACCTAGGCATTCGGATGATATTGCGGATTCTATGAACTGATGCAGTACGTAACTGGACAGTAGCTACCATAAGGTGATGATCACGTACCATACCCATGTCGGCTCCTCGTCTGTTTCGGACGTCTAACAGACAGCTCCTAAAACGTCTGCTGATCGCCACATGGTCGATTTGGTTGGATGATGATTGCCTGTCAGTTGACACCCAGCTGACCTTGTGGCAAGTCTTATGCTCAAACATGGTGCCTCCTATAACAAGGTTGTTGGTGTTGCAGAAATCAACAAATCTTTCACCATTGTCATTTCGTTCGCCGAGGCCGTGCTTCCCAATCACATGCTTGAGTCCTTCATTGTCGTTGCCAACCTTGGCATTCAAATCCCCCATCACGATGACGATATCTCCGTTCGGCGTTGCGTTGAATACAGCGTTTAGTTGATTGTAGAAGTTGTCCTTTTCATCCTCAGTCGAGGGATTCGTTGGGGCGTAGCACTGTATGATCGTGACGCGCCGTACCCTAGTCCGAAATCTGGCCGATATGATCCTATCACTATGCGGGTGCCAGGAAATTAGGCCTCTACGTGCTGTTGGCGTTAGCAGCAGACCCACTCCAGATTCACGGGTACTGCCGGAGGGTTTGCCAGAGTAGAGTAGCACAGTGTTACACGTTGGGGATTGGTACTCTCCCGCGTCGAACCATCTTACTTCACTCACTCCCAGTATGTCCAAATTATATCGAAGAAACTCACGTTCCAGTTGAAGAAATCTGGCATTATGAGGTCCTTCACTGCCAGAGTCAAGGAGCGTCCTCACATTCCAGAAACCAATCTTAGTCCGGGTACAATAGCCAAAAGTCGTCATTATTCGATCATTACTTATCCGAGGCGTTGTGTCAGTTTCAGTAGCGGGTATTTTTCGGTACCGCAGGGTGCTAGCCCACGTTACCTAGACTAGAAACGCTAGACCGTTCGCACTTGCAGTTTTAGCCTACATGTATAAGGATTTATACACATAGTTGCCCGGGGACCACCACGAGGAGGTAGAGCAAGCACTACATCACGAACTTGTTTGTTACGCTACTGGCCCAAACCAAGTTTTGAGCAGTCAGTAGTTTCCCGATCAATCGCAATGCAGATCCCCAAAGTTTTACTTGCGTCTAAATAATTCATTAGATCAAATACGGAAGAGTGACATCGTTATTTTGATGGGTGACGCAATGGACACAGTGATTGGGAACATGTCATGTCATGGAAACGAATATGTATCCCGCATCTCTGAGATCCGGCCAAAACCCTAGAGTCTAAGTGGGAGAAAACAGTAAATGCGTATACGGAAGCAGCCTCAACCATTTTAAGTTATCCCGACAAAAGTAGAAAAGAATGGATATCAGATAGCACATGGAACACCATTAGTGAACGCCATTCCATCAAAGTAGAGTTAAACGCGGTCTCGGGTGCCGTGCGAAGCGCATTAGCGCGGAAGTAGAGGGATCTGGACCGGCAAGTTGGCTGTCCAGCTAGGAACGACAAACATATTAAGAATATTACCCCAAAAAGGTAATTTGAGCAATTGTAAAAACTGGGGAGGAATTACCCTGCTAAACAAAATAAACAAGGTGATCTCCTCTATAATAGCTAGGCACTTACGGAATGCGTTAGAGCCAATTTTGAGAAATTAACAAGCAGGATTTCTTGTACTTATCAAATTAACACCCTGCGTATAATCATTAAACAGTCAGTTGAGTATCGCTCTCCTCTGTATATGGTTTTTGTAGATTTTAAACGCACTTTTGATAGCGTGGGCTGAAACATGATGTGGCAGATTCTGTCTAGCTATGGTGTTCCGGAAAAACTCATTAACATCATTAAGGAGCTGTACCGCGATTCAGCATGCCGCGTCATTCATAACGGTCATCTTGGCTCACCTTTCAACATCTACTCGGGAGTCAAGCAATGTTGCACTCTCTCAACATTGCTTTTCACAATTGTCGTCGACTGGGTGATGAAAATAGTAACCGGTACTCTATCTGGTTTTTGCCGTGGAATATTTTTCACCGCCTAGAAGACCTTGACTATGCCGATGATATCTGTCTCCTATCACAACCGCTAGGTGACATTAAGCGAAAATTAAACTCACTAGAACTCCACGCTAACAAAGCGGGTTTAAAAATTAACGTCTCAAAAACAAAACTACTTCGCGTTAACGCGAGCGGAACATGTGATCTCTTGATTGACGGACATCAGAAAGAGGAAGTAGATACGTTTTGCGATTTGGGCAGCTGGATGTCAAAAAATGGTGGTGATGACTCGGATGTGTGCTCTCGTGTTAACAAGGCGCGACCCTCCTATAGTATGCTAAATAATATCTGGAACTCCTCGCAAATCTCCCGGAATCTGAAAACTTGTGGAGAGTAACGCAGCAGAAAGCAATCGCGATCACCATCAATCGAGGAAAATTGGGCTAGATTGGCCACACTTTGAGAAAGCCAGCAGACGATATTACGAAACTAGCGCTCGACTGGAATCCACAATTTAGCAACCGGCCGTCCAAGCAAGACATGGAAAAGGACAATAGGAGAGGAAACAAGATCCCAGGGGACCAAGTCGCGTCTCTTGAAACCTCAGGCGATAAATCGAGTTCGTTGGCGGGCGTTTTTAGAAGCCCTATGCTCCCCCGCGGAGTAAAGGAAAGAAAGATGGATTAATGAAGGTAATGTTCCGAGTAATTATTGGCATATATACGAACATGTAGAATACTGGAGGCATGTTTGCGGTGATGGCAACATGAATTGCCTTCGTAGATAAAGAGATGAGGAAAGCGTTCCGTGCTATAGTGGAGATTGTTCGTTTCGATAGTGCTTATGAAGATAACCTCAACTTACAATTTAAGCGAAAGATGCTTAGGACTTCTTGCTACAGTCTTCCGCTTATAATAAGCAATAAACGCAATATCTCTTCATGAAAGCAATCACCGTTGAAAGCATAGTTTTTACGCAAGGAAAGGTGGTACGAAATTTGGGATGCACATTAAATAGAACAATCCTTTACGAGATAATTAAACGTCTACTCTAGCAACCGATATATGTGTGTAAGCAGAAATACACGCTCGGTTGCTGTCAAGCCTGGTCTGCCAAGACTTTTCGTGTTTAGGGAATTTACTAACATAAGCTTCTAGTGTATAAGAAATACCAGTCCTTACACATGGATCTGAGACTTTATCCCTTTATAGTGACTGTACAGTAAGATATTTAGAATATTTTCAATGATAATTGTTTCAAGATCCATGTGGCAATTCCATTTGCTGTCCTTCCTTGCTATGCTACAAAAGAGTCTCCTCTAACCACATTGGGCGATTTTACCAATACGGCGCACACAAAGCTCGCGTTTGATCGATTAAAGTCAACAAGAAGAGCACATTCCTCAATAAGAACACGTGCAACACATTCGTAAATCTATGACGCACTCATTGACTGTGGGGAAACTTTAAGTAATACCCTCGAACTCTTTTTATGGCAAAGACACTTTTTTCTTGTAGCTGTACAGCAGTACACACATTGCTTGAAAGTCACGCGTTTTTCGACCCCATTTTATCTAATTAAGCGATAAAACATGCGATTGCTTCTACCTTCTACCACCACCCTGTCTAAAGAACAACAAGAAAAAGCAGCCGTTATGCGAGGTTTCGAGTGGAACAGTTTACGAGCGCTTCCAGCGTACAAAGAAGTTCTCGTCATTGTTGTTGTGGTACTTCCATCATGCCTCTAATGCGCCTTGCGTACTTTAGTTTGCGTGCGTAAGCACGACAGTTGATGCCATTGGTATTTTACAATCGAGAGGAATGCAGCAATCAATTGTTTCGCCCACCTCCTTTACAGCACAATACTGATGAGCAATTACGAATGGTCGGCTTACTGACGACACCCATGTACACTTTACGGGAATAATGCATTGAACAATGCACGACCTGTCAACTGAAGTGGTACTCTGCTATGTAACAAGCAAACTGCTATCTAACAAGCAATTTGACCAAAAATTATCCCAGAATTTCGCAGTTTTTTGGTTGGCCCCAGTTTGTGGCGGCGCGAGAGTGAGTTAGACTGCTGGCATCGGGCTGATTTGTGTGGTGTGTCTGTATTTTTTGTTCCCTAAATAACAATCGATAAAAAGTGGTCAATTCGTGTTGCCCATCCGTTAGCGACAGATTGATGATTGCCAAATTGCTTGAAGAATGAGAGTAATTAGCTGGCTTGGGGAAAAAATTATTTCATTTTTTAAAGAAATGATATATAGAAATTGGCGGTCAGCCATCAGCAGAATAGGGGGAATAACACAGAATACTCTTCAACTGCAGGTGGATCTGACGGGTGGAAGTGCGATCGAACCTCCACGTGGTGGCCGCCGGTAATTTTCCTCCAATGCAGGAAATGATCGAGGTTGTCCCTTCAAAGTAATGTTGGCACGAGGCCAATAACCTCGCCCGTAAAAAATTATTACTACGGAACCAAAAATCAGCCACGGATACACTGATGAACGACGATGACTACGGCAATGAAAACGACTGAACTATTTAAGAATTTTCTCATGGAACGTACGCTCACTGTATAGAGCTCGAGCTGCACAGCAGCTGGCCGATACCGTGTCTAAATATAGGGCTGACATAAGAGCAATCCAGGAGATGCGGTTGACGGGGAAAGGTGTCTTACAAAAATCGGAATATGACATTTATTACACTGTCATGCAAGACATCATGTGCTCGGGGTGGGGTTTCTAGCCAACAAAAGAATGAAACCCACCGTTATCGACTTTAAAGCAACAAATGAACGGCTATGCACCCTTCGCGTGCGGGCCAAATTTAAAAAAATTAGCCTTATAAACGTTCACGCACCTACAGAGGATTCCCCAGATGATAAAAAAGAAGAATTCTTTGAATCAGTCCAACGGGAACTCCATGCCTGCCCTCAGTATGATGTAAAAATCATTTGGGGATATGAATGCTAAAATAAGTAGGGAGCCAGTATTCAGGCAGTACATTGGCACCCATAGCTTACACGAGAACACTAATGACAATGGACAACGAGTCATAGAGATGGCAGCAAGCAATAATTGGTCGTTGCGAGTACAAGGTTTGCGCGTAAAAATATCCACAAAGCTACTTGGGTATCTCCTCATGGAATCACTAGTAAGCAGATGGACCACGTGTTGATAGATCGCCGCCACAACCCGAACCTGATGACGGTACGAACGTACCGAAGTGCCAACGTCGACTCGTTGTTGTTATGGTGCTCCGAGCGCGGATTGCATCATCACGAAAGACTGCATCCGCGAATCAGATTCGAGTGAATATGGCTGCCCTTCGCAACGAAGAGACTAAAGGACTCGCCCTAAACGCAGGGAGAGTAAGTCCTGGGGCTGAGATGTCAGGCGTAGAAGAGAAATGGACACGCCTTAAAAATACTGTCATTAGAACTGCTGACTTCATCTTAGGCACTAGTCGTAGAGATCGGAATGACTGGTTCGATGACGAATGTAAGCTAGTGACTGAACGTAATAAGGTTGCTACCGAGCAATGCAACAATTTCGTAGAAGGCGGGCACGTGAAGATGAATATAAAGAGCTCAGAAAATATGAAAAAACAGTTCACCGGCGTAAGAAAGCAGCCTGAAAGAAGAATCTCGTCCGTGAACTAGAACAGAACAGAGAGCAAGGACCGCACCAGGCGCCGAAGTTCTACCTAAGAGTCCGCGGTGTGACGCAATATACACCGCGTAGCACATACTGCAAGCACAAAGAGTGTAATCTGATCGCCGATCTTAAAGGCATCTTAGAGCGATGGGAAGAGCACTTTCATGAGTTGTTTAATGGTCAGCTAACTGAGGAATTGGAGGCTCCACCAATTACCCGAGATCAAACAATGCTGCCACCACCAAGCATAGGCCCCGGGGTCTGATGGTATTACAGCGGAGCTGATTAAAACAGGAGACCTCGCAATACACCAAGCAATTCATGTACTAATAATGCAAGTATGGGAGGAAGAAGTGCCAGAAGTCTGACGAAGAGGCATCCGTTACAAAAGAAATGAGATATCACAACCAGCAGCAAATATCGTGGTATAACGTTGTTGAGTACCGCGAATAAGATTTTCTCCTCTATCCTTCAAGACAGGATAGCCCCATACGCTAAAGGGATCATTGGTCCATACCAGTGTGGCTTCATCCCAGGTAAATCAACAACTGATCAGATTTACACCCTTAGCCAGGTGATGGAAAAATGCCTAGAGTTTCAAAACTCACTATACCATCTTTTTATAGACTATAAAGCCGCCTATTATAGCATAGCCATAGTAGCGAACTTAACAAAGCCATGAGAGAATTCGGCATCCCTAATAAACTGACACGACTATGACCAATGTTATAAGTCAAGTAAAAAAATCCGTATCACTATCATGGTGGCCACGTCTGCGAGTAGAAGATCCTATATTGGTCCCGCAATTAAAATAGTGGAGTGCGAGTTTGAAGTAGTGCAATCCCTTAACTATCTCGGGTCAACTGTAGCTGCCGATAACAGCATGGAACCAGAAATACGCGCACGGTTGCTTAAAGCCAACAAAGCCTACTATAGTCTGTCAAGACTCTTCAAATCCAGGAATTTAACCATAACATCTAAGCTGCTGGTATATAAGACAATGGTCATACCAGTACTTACATATGGATCCGATACTTGGCTGCTTAGCAAAGAGCATTCTGACCTCTTAGCCACGTTAGAGAGAAAAGTCTTACGGATAATTGTTGGCCGCGTATGTGAGGAAGGACTCTATAATGATGAGATCTACGAGTGTTACCACGATGTCGACATGGTGAAGAGAATTAAGCTCGGTAGGCTCCGATGGGCAGGACATCACCTAGCTCGCATGAGCGAAGAGGATCCTGCTCGGAAATTCTTTTGTGGTAGGATTTATGGATCTCGACAGCGGGGCTGGCCAAGCATACGCTGGAAGGATGGCGTAGACTAGGACGCTTAGAGTTAGGGATGCCAAACTGGATGACATCGGCTCGAAGACCGGTGGAGAATGAACAGGACCGGACCCCGGTTGTAGAGCCAAATATGATGATGATGATGATGATATGTAGAAATTAAATCAATTAATTTTTAATGTATCTTCTTTTTAAAAATATATTCATAAATCGTCTATGCTCCTGTCACTTAATTGCGATCATATTTTTGTAGTGATCAGCCCGGCAGAAGAAAAGTCACGTTCCGACTTTACACATGTTGGGCACAGTTATATAATGGTCGTATACAATCTTTAAATATTTTTTACGAATATTTTTATCTTGAGAATAGTTTATTTCTTTCCTTGCAATGATACTTCTTCTTATTATCTTTTTGTCGGATACGAGTTTTTTTTTAATTTCAGCATTTAATGTTGGCAGTGGTGAAGAAGCTGAAAGTATATCGACTTCCACAACTTTTTCTACACCTACATTGATTTCGTTCTCATGATCATCATTATCACTAACAAAATTATCGGCTTGATTGTTAAAAACACGTTCAATTAACTTAATAATTGTTTTAGATGTGGCAGTTTAACAGGTTTTATTAAACTTTACTGGTTTTCCTATTCAATTAGTTCAGGTTATAAAGAAAGTTTAGAAGATCCGACATAATATTTCGCCTTGCGTAATATTAATTCATCCTTAAGTTCGTTGCTTAATAGGGTGTTTTGATGTGTTAGTTTGCTTAACATAAATTCTAATGTTATATCAGTTGTATAAAAGATTCACATCTTCGAAAAACAATGCTTCTACAGTAACTTTTAAAGGCTGCAAAGCTGATATTACGTTTGAAAACAAGCCAACATCTTTTTCGTCGAATCTAGTCTCTATATCTATTGGGCTTTTTCATATAGCATTTCTAACTTCATAAAAATGCTCCAACATTGCTGGTAGGCTTCTCCAACGGGTTCGAGTGTCCAAAATTAATGAAAGCTCTTCCATAATATATTCTATATTTTTCTGGAGTATTGTATTATTTTATTATTTTTCGTCGGTGATAGGCGAAACATTTTAACGATTTTTCGAAACTTTTATATCAGAGGACCCATATTTGCATGTCTAATAATCCGATCAAGGTTCGTTTCAGATATTAGCTCTAAGTCGTCAACATCACCATCTTCCTCGTCATCCGAAAATATTCTGGATCTTTATCATAAAGAATCTTTATAATTGCCGTGCACAAAATACAATTGACGATTTGCACTAATCAACGTTCCCACTTTCTTTAGTACCGATGCTCCATCTGTCGTCGTAAATGAAACGATATTGTCCAACGAAATACCGAATGTTTTAATTTTTATCTCCAAAAGTCCAATACATCTATCAGCTTATCCGTGTATTCTTAAAAGACCAAGATTCCAAAATTTGTCAAATGCATGATTATTTTTTATATTCATATAACAGCGATTTTTTACATATATCCATTCATCTAATGTGTGCTAAAACCTTCACCTTGATTAGTTTGAGTTCTTAGTTCGGCGAAGATTCGTTGGCGTATTTCTCTGGGTCAATTAATGATAAATCATATCAACTACTGCAGATGGAATTTTTAATTCCGAATTTGATATAGCAAAATAAATAAAACTTCGCATTAGTGAAGGTATATTCAGTTAAAATTAAATAATATTTTGTTTAATTTGTATAATATGACACAGTGGCGTAAGCAGCACGAAAAGAAATTCATTATGAATTTTTATTATTATTTTTATTTAATGGATGGATGGCTAAGTGTTATTTCTTGGGTTTTTATAATAATTTTTACCGAATTTACTATTAAAATCTATGGTCAATTCGAGCAACTTAACACCTAGTATACACCTGTCTAAGTTCTAGCAGGTGAACGTTAGACGAGACAGAAGTAAATAGAGCTATAATGTGCATCGTTCTTTTCGCAGCCCGATTTTATTCAAACATTGCACAAATCTCCGAAGACAACACTTTCCGTATCTCCGATGACAACACTTTCCAGGGCCGAGTTGCTTCCATATAATACTTTACGAAATGAACCCAATTTTACTCGAACTTTTCACACTGTGTATCTCCGATGACAATACTTTCTATAAAAATTTGGAAGTGATCGGGTTCCAGGGCTGAGGCCAAATCTCCAACTGTATTCCAGGCGGAAGCCATAGAATTAAAAGTCTGCGCACTAGAATGTTAGATTGATCTCAGACAGTCAAACAGCACTGCTAGCGCTAGAAAGTCCAGTCTTTTATTCCTTAACAACGTGTAGCTGCTTCTGACACTTAAAAGAGCTGGCCAAAACCAACAAAATCATTCTAATGTGGTCTCCCGGACACTCAAGCATATCAGGAAATGAGGCTGCAGATCGCTGTACAAGAGAAGGAGCAGAAGGACCCTCTACTGGTCCCGATTACAGTATTGCCTATTCCAAAAGCCATATCAAAAACAGAGTTAAGGAATGGGAAAACACTGCCATCGAAGTTGAATGGGTGTCATCGATGAGATGAGACAGGCCAAAAAGCTTCTCAAATACAACATTAGTCATATGGACAGGGACCTCAAACTGGACCGCCATACACTAAAAAACACTAATCTGGTATTTGACAAGAAACTGACATCTTTTGAAAATGGGTAGATCCCAATCCGATCGCTGTCGATTTTGTAACGAGACAAAGGAAACATCAGATCACATACTTTTCATATGTGCAGCCCTCATCCGGAAAAGAATAAAACATTGCAAGGCTCATGCAGTTCTCTGGCCAAATGCCAAACCAATCGAATTGGCAGACTTGGTGGCGTTTACAAAGGAACTGAGCAATCACATAATGGGGTAAAATATCTGGGATGCACAATAGTGACCTCAAGGTCGCAGTGCACAAGGCTTTTGATTATTTTTTCAAAATAAACTTCGTTCAGTTCATTACACGTAGACCAAGACATAGGTTTTTTTAAGCTAAACTGCAACTCACTCTGCGAACTGAGCCCCATCCGGCCTATTCGTTCGATGGGACCAGGTTTTCTCCGAGTCAATTTTACATGGCAACAAGAAGAAGTCAACTATAGTGAACCCTGTAGTTGTCATCCATCAGAAGAATAGGAGAAATAACACGCAGTATTTAAGCACGTTTCGTATTTATTCTGACTGGTGCAATTTAGCTCCGCGTGGTGGCCGCCGGTAATTCTCTCAAAATAAAGAAGCAAAATGATTAGACTAGTCTCTAAAAAATAAGGTTGGCCCGAGGCTAATAACCTAGCTCAGAATGAAAAATCAGCCTCGCGAAACAGATCAACAACGAAGACTGCTACAATGGCTAAACTATTGTTACGAAATTCAGGCTTTCGAGTTCGTGAATGATTTTGCAAATAAAACACAACACAAGTTTATTAATTTACAAATAATAACTTTAATTAACTAACAGTAAAAAGAAAACCAGTTAACAATTTTATACTGGACAACTTTTAAAAGCACACAAAAACATTTATAATACAATACTTTACAATAAATCTCTTGGATGGTAGCTTTATCACTTCACAAGAACTTTTACAACTTGATTGGTTAAATTCCAAATAACTAATGAATCCTCTGCAGGAAACGCCACCTTTTATATTCATTGAAAAGTTTCTAGAAACTTCCGGTTTGACTACATTTTTGACCAGTACATGCCTATATTTTGTATGCAGTATGTACATTGCGATTTATTTTTGGAGCCGAATTCTATTAAATGCGCTACTAACTACTTTTCGTAACACTATTGTAGAATTTTCTCATGGAACTGGCGCTCACAGTATAGAGTTTGAGGTGCGCAGCGGATCCCATTCTTCTGGACTTTTTCCGAAAAGTTGGAGAAGCTTTGTCCAGCCTGTACCCAAAAAAGGCGAGCCGTCGTCCCCATCCTTGTACCGACCTATAGCACTTACATCCATTCTTTGCAGGTTCACGGAAACGCTAATCAGTTATAAACTCATGAAACATCTTGAAACTAACGAAATCCTTGGTGACTGTACGACTGTATGGGCATCGTAATACTGGTCATTGATGGTATATCTTACCGAACAGTGGAACGGGTCTTTGTATCAATTTGGTGAAAGCAAAGCTGTTGTACTCCATTTTTCCAAGGCATTTGACACATTTAGACATCAACCTCTTTTGTCCAAAATGCGTGCTTATGCAGTTGATGTAAAACTATCTTTTGAACCGTCCAATTCCAGTTATCTTGGAGAGTTTCAAGTCTGAAATATTTCACATAAATGCTGGGGTACCCCAGTTTTCTAATTTTTATTGTTTTTATTACTTCTAATCAATTTCATTCTTTCGCTGACGACACTTGTCTCAGCTTCTCATATTGGTTTAAGGAACGATCACCACATCACATGTGGAACTCAAACAACTATGTATGTTAAGCACGTTAAATTCTGACCTGGATAACATAATAAAATGCGGTGAAAACAACCGAGTAGAATTTAACGCTTCCAAACTACAATAATGTCTCCTGTCGTCTAAGCGAATCTTAAATCCCATGCTATTATCCATGAATGGTACTTGCATCGAGAAAACTGTAAAACTCGTAATTCATGGTATGTGCATGGAATAACCACATATTCACCGTCGCTAAAAATGCTGCGAAATGTTAAGGTTTCCCTTCACGAAATTTCTACTCAATCTGATCTGGCTACTTTTTGCAAGGCGTTTATTCGCCCCAAACTTGAGTTCAATTGCCATATCTTGTGAGGTACGCCTAAAACCACCTTACACCTGCTAAATAGAATGCAAAATGGAGCACTAAAGCTTATCGGTGACGAAAACATTGCAAAGCAAATAGATTTGCTTGAATACCGCAGGAATGTTTCCTGCTTGTCACTTAAGTCAAGTCAAGTCACCCAAGAGCTGTGAAAGAAGCTTTAATCCAGATCGAGCGGGCAGTGTCGCACCTGTACTTATGTAAGCAACCGAGACTTGGATGCTTAGCAAAAGCACGTTGACTCCTTAGCAGCGTTCGATAGGACCGTTTCACAGACAATTGTTGGCTCCGGACAGTCAACCAATATTTACCGTATTCCATTATGCGTTTTTATTGTCCATTTTTCAATTCTTAATGATAATGATAAGTTTGTGAAAGATGGCGGTCGTATCATTACTACGCATTTATGAAACAATATTATTCCCTTACTAAATAAAATTGTAGGACCTATTGAATTATTTCCGATTCCAGTGTACGTATGTAAATTAAAGAAACTTACGGAAGCAAGTTACAATACCTGAAAAATATCACTAACGACATTACGGACTGAGAAGATACTAGAAAAACTAGGAACTAGAAATTAGAAAAAACCATAAATCTGCACCGACCTTAAGGTGTGCCAGTTGCTTTTAATCGACCCACTAACCACTCTGCATAATCTGTTTGCGAAGGAGGACGATATCTAATCAACCAAAACCAGAGTCATTTCCACCCGGAAATGAGATCCAACAATTATTGTCCTCATTGCAGCTTATGGAATAACAGTACACTCTTCCTTACTGTATTCACTCGAAGTAATTCTATTGGCTTAGTCTCAATTAAGGAAGCAAATAAAAGTTAAATGATTTCCTGTGCAATAGGAAAGTTGACCTGAAATTTCGGATTCCATTAAATGGCTTGCTATGAGTAGGTAACCGGTAGTGATTTGAAAATGATTACCAATTATCATTTATAACAACGAAACACCTGACAAGGAATTTTCAGAGAACTACACAAACACACACTCACGCATGCACACAAATATTTTATCAACGCCATTGATATAAGAAGTTATTATTTTCTATTTGGGCAATAATTGTTGTGGCAGTCGGTCAATTATCAGACCCATTCATGACTTCTAATAGAGACAAACTCAATTCATCCTTCACTATTATCGTTAAAAAATTTAAAGGTTCCGCTTCCGGCCAAAGTTAACTTCCTATTTTATCGAATTTAAATTCAAGAAATCGAACAATTTTGCTCGTCATCAGTTGAAGATTGATTCCCTGTGTCAGAGTGTGTGGAAGAATGCAGGCAGGAAACTATAAGTAAGAAAAGGAAACCGCAAAGCGCACAAAGGGGAACAATCAATGATTAAGCGAAGAAGAAGAAGAGGACAAAGAAAAGGTTTCCTTTTTGCCTGGAGAACAACATAATCGGATAGGACTTCTGTTGCGACACTTAAGCTGATGAAGTGAGCGATAAAACGAAGGGCTTAGTTCAGTAAAACTGAATTGATTTCATATCATCCTATCGACATTTTTTCTAAGAGCAGCTGATGAAAGTGTGGCGTTAAGGAGCTTTACTCCGGCAACAATACGGAGCGGCAATAGGCTCAAATACACAACACAGTAAAATTTAAATTGCTGTTCATGGTGCTGCATTTAAGTTAAAAATAAATTAACGATTCTGGACATTAATATTTCAAGTGTAAGACATTTAATTGGGGAAGAGCTGGAGAGAGCTGAAGCTAATTGCAAGAAACCGCACGCGATGGCGCGTAGGCGTAGTAGAGGCCCTAGGACCCACAAAGGGATATAGGTCATAAAGAAGAAGAAGACATTTAACGTACAGATGTAAATAGAATAAGAACAAAATTATAATGAATACTACTGAGGACGAGCCTACGAAAAAACTTGTGAAGACTATTTTAAAGTGGTAAAGAGGACAGTCCTACTATTAGAACCGTAACTCGAAAGGCGTTTCTCGAAACCTACAGGTGAGCACCAAAAAATGTACTACACACTCTTCTAAGTTGAAAATTGCAATTTCTATAGAGCAAATCCTCTATATGCTAATTTGCTATGTCACAGTCCTCTTCGTGAAGCAGCCAATAACAGTAATGGTGACTTAGCCTTAGCATAGAGACTTGTGTCGAATCTATAGTTTTCGGGGTCGCTGAAATGAATAGCGTTGATAAGACGGTGGTGGTCGATGGGATTTTGGGGGTCTTGGGGCGAAGTCGCTAAGATAAATAGTCATGGTAATACGGAGGTGTGGTTTTGTATGGTAGGGTTTATTTTTGTTAATTAGTTCACACTTTAAGGGATTTCGAGGGTAATTGACAATAAATCAGATAATACAAATTAGGAGCCCATTTATTCGCATAATAGTCTGAGCTCAGACTCGTATTTCATAAAACTGGATATTATGTGTATTTTGGTGTCAAGACCATAGACCTGTTATCATTCTACCTAGCATTTGCATTTTGTTTTTGAAAAATACCAATTCTAATCAATTCAATTGCCACCTAGTGCAGCATGATTTCACATGATTTTCACTTTCCATCTGGATTTCGTTCCAATCATAGCTGCGCTGCGGCATCTGTAAACGCGCGCTTTGTATATTTTTCAAAGGCTTTCGGCAGGGTGAATCATCAAATACTTTGGATTCAGTGGATGAAAAGAATCTATAAGGTCTTATATATCTAACAGATTGCAGGTAGAACGTATTGATATGAAAACAACTAGCTTTGAATAGGTAATCCAGGGTGTTCCTCAAGGTACCATTCTAAGCTCTACTTTATTTTTAAATTCTCTATATTAACTTCGCGTGCCCGTGGCTGGCTGGCTGGCTGGTGGGCAGAATCTTGTGATCAATTTTTAACACACTTCCTAAAGCCCGATTTTATTGAAATTTTGCGCACATATATATTTCTGGTGACAATACTTTTTAGTGTAATCGGGCCGCGGGGTCGGGTGCCTCCCATACAGTTTTTTTTCCCGACAGTAGATCATTTCACACTATAATGACTGTGTTCTGTGTGCGTTGTGGTCTGTGCGCTGTGAGCTGTGGGCAGCGCTGCTTGCTTTACGATTGGGGTTGTTTTGTTGTTCGGTTGCAGTGCTTCGTATGTGTTTTTGCATTTATAATGGAATTCAGTATACTTTTGGTTATTAGAGAATTTACATGAACAATTTTAATTATTATGGGTTGTTTTTTTTATATTCGCAAATGATCTTCTAAGATTGCATATGAAGTTCAGTTGTGCCTATCTAAGCCTTTTGGAATGCCTACGGACCTATTATGTAAAATTAATTACTACCTAAGTCACATGCAGTTCTTATATCACAAAATTAATATAATCAATAATGGTTCAAGTGATGTATTAATTACTAGTTTAGTTATAAAAATTGTAACCAGCGTGACCAGTCTCAAATTTAAAATTAAATATTGATTGTCCTACAATGATCACAATGATTATGTCCTTAGTCGGGTATTTGGGGGACGTTATATGCAAAACGTATTTAAAGACGCTACCACGTATATCCATCCATCCATGGTCTATGCCGCACATCTCCAACAACTTCTTGTATATTACTGCATAAAATTATTACGACTTTAACTCTACGGTACTTATACAACAAGGTGCAATCCTCCCTGTCATTTCGGATATAAAATATTATTTTATATTATCCTTATTTTTGTTGTTTATTGTTTATTGAGGCTATCAAGCTCTTCGCCTATATATTATAATCAGATGTTAAAACGCACAAGCTTCAAGGTTGCTCTAACACCGTATTTCGCTCGTCGGATCTGTCCGTTCATCGGTCGGGGTTACAGGTTTTTATTTTCGTTGGACGTTAGTTATAATTTTACTTTATTTTTGAGACTAGATGGTATTTGTTCTATAACTAATTAAAAAAAGAACATAAAAAGTACTATAATAAGAATGCGGCATTCGTCTGAGATGAGTATGAAGGCCAGCATAAGGCACCGCGCACAGTAGGTAAACGAAAATATAAGTGTGCTTGTAATGTATTGACCACAAAACATTCGGATAGCCCATGATTGTTCTGTTTGTAGAAAAGTGCACTTCTGTCTACTTTGTCGAAAGCCGCCTTGAGATCAATGAAGAACGCATGCAATTTCTTCTTTCTTCTTATGTAGTTCAGCGCAACTGTTGTGAGTGTGAAGATTTGTTCAGTTGTTGAATAATTTGCATAGTAAAAAAGTCGTAATCGGTCATATTTTTAGAAATAGAACTCAACAATGTACACGAAAAGATTTAATTGTTGCCTTTTTCAAACCAAATTTCAACACTTACATCTTAGTGGTTGTTATTCCACAAATAAAACAAATTTTTTAATCTTCAATTGCTCTTATGATTTTGATAGCGACTATGTACTCTGTTCTTGTTGTCGTTTTGTCCCATTGTGGATATGAAGGCCGTTTACCCCAACATTTTGCTATAAATGTACACCCAAGTTGTTGTTGATAAAAACTGCAAAGAACTCACTATTCACATTTACTCTCAGTATATATCTCTCTTCTTGGATAACAACCTTTCTAATCATATAACGATGACGTCAAAATAACATCCTTCACAGCCACAGAAACATTTTAATTGTTTATCGGAATGTGAAAATATTTGTTGACGTGATGCACTGGCTTGAAAACAATCAATTATGGTACACAAGTTAAACAACAACAACAACAACATAAAAAATAGAAAACAATTGCTTAAAATCTACGATAATAATTATTATTATTATCGGATAAACGTAGTAAACAAACGAGTTAAGCCTTCACCCAACGAAACCAAAAACAGACCAATGAACTGAATAAACTGCACTCTCTATCAAGGTTGTCGTGCTGCTGTCGGCGGTGGGGATCAGAAGATATGTTAATTCCCAAAAGCTTGTTTTGATTGCCTTGATGCTGTTGTTATGTGACGAGGCAAGCACGCTGCTGAAATTGAAAATAATTAGATATATTTTGATGTTTTACTTTTTTGATTTGAAGTTGTGGGTGTGGTGCACTTGTTCGTAGGGTATAAATATACATACTTTTGCCATTGAACCGGAATTCACTTGCAAATAGACAAGGGCGACTAGATAAAAATATATATACTGGTGGCTGGACTGGATTGTGGCTTACCAAGAAGGACCTAATTCTGTGAGTGGACACCATTTTCATGTGTCAATTTTCACCACCAATTTCGTGTGTCCGCTCAAAAAATTAGCTCCTTCTTGGCAAGTCTATTTGAAGCAGATTATGCACTGGAGTGAAGTGGTAAGAGTCTTACCGTTCCACGTGTAATTTTGTTGCACTGTTGCTACAGGAACACTGAGGCGGCATACAACTTATACGTAACAGTAGTAACACAACCCAAACCATGGATTTTGACGAGGCTTTTATTGGTATTGGTTAAAATAATTTTTAAAAAATGTAAATTGTTTGATCTTAAAAATTTAATTTTTTTTTTAAAAAATTACCAGCCGTGATCTTGTAACGAGAAGTGTTCAAGAGTAACATGATGTGAAGTGATGTAAGGTCAAAAGTACACCCCTTCGCATTAAAACGTTACGTACACCGCACCCCCTCACATACGATTTATTTCATAAAACTATCCAAGGAATCATGCCTTTAAGTATTTGCATCTTAACGGATACACCCTGTAGAGCTGAGAGGCAAATAACGGTAAGCATTTGTTGCTTCTCGTATATTCTTATTTATATGCTCTGTCTTCGTGGTTGTGTGCAAAAATACATAATCAGTAACTGTTGCAGTAAACATTAGTTATTTGGTTTTATCAAACCCCAATACTAGATGAATCGGCTCATAATTGGGACCGGTCGGTGGTGGAAAGATTTTTACGGGATGCCAGACCGGACACCGGTTGTAGAAACGTTTACAGAATCACCAAAGAGGTGATAGGTGGTCACCGTTCTAGCCAACATCCGGTAAATGGCCTAGATGTTGCCGTACTCGTTTCAGATGAGAATCAGCTCAAGCGATGGAAGGATCCGTTTTCTACGGTCCTTAACCGTGTACTCGCCAACGATATGCACCCAAATCAAACGGAGCTGGCGGAAGTAACAATTGCCCGAAAACTGGAGAGGCATTTGCGTTCTTCCTGCAGTTGCAATGGTAATAGCCAAAGTAGTACTTGAGCAAATTAACAAACATCTGAAAGATATGCTCGATGCCGAACAAGCATGGTTTTCGGACTGGATCCTCCTGTGTAGACCACATCAACACCCTGCGGATCATTATTGAACAGTGCGTTGAATTCCGGTCACCACTGCACCTGCTGTTCATCGATTTTGAGAAGGCGTTTGACAGTGTCAACAGGCAGTTTATCTGGCTCGCCTTGCGCAGGAGAGGTATACCTGATAAACTAATAGCTATTATTAAAGCAACCTATGATGGATCTAAATGTCATGTGCTGCATAGAGCAAAGCTGTCAGAAAAATTCGAGA